>OU565286.1:480000-2880000 GCA_913789915.3 Sphecodes monilicornis | reverse complement strand
TTGAAAATGTTTTAAATAAATGCAATTTTCCTATAGCCGGGACTTTTTTAAAAATTCGAAAAAAACGTGATGACAGCTCCAAGTCTCCTCTTTACGGACCTAGTTTTGAAAAGGCAGGCGCTTTAAAATTGACGGAATTAAAATTATTTAAAGCGAACGCTGCACCGCGATATTACGGAGGCGCGCGGCCCTTTGTTTGTTCCTTGCTTTCGACCGCGGTGTATCACCATCGCTCGACTTCTGTCGCGCGTGGCCGTCTCTGCCAATACGCCTCTAGGTCGCGCTCTGATTGGTCCGTGTTTTTCGTTAATAACTCCTTAACAAAGCCGAAACGGCCATTTTTGCAAAGGAAAATGTCGCTTCAAATGGTCTCAGGAACCTCCTCTTTGAAGGAAATGAGACATTTTTGGGACACCCTGTATAACGCGGTACTCTCAGAACGCGGTTTCCATATAACGCGGAGCTGAAATTACGACAGCCCTCCTATAACGCGGTACTGTCAGAACGCGGTTTCCATATAACGCGGAGCTGAAATTACGACAGCCCCCCTATAACGCGGTACTCTTACAGCGCGGTTTCCGTTCAACAACGTCCCATCAGTTCTTTCGGTTCTATTGAACCATATACTCAGAACTTGCACTGTCAGCTTCGCTTTGGTATAATTCATACTGATCTTCTTCGGAGGCATCCTCAGAACAATCTTCAGAGATATTGACAATTTTGTTCAATATTTTATTATATCTCCAAGCATACATGTATTATATTATCGCATTTGATAGTAAAACAAATTGGTATTGGTTTCAGTTGATTTTACATTGTTTAATGTAAGAACCTTCGTCTCAGAAACACTGGGTGGGTGTGTGTGGTGTCGTGTGTTGGTTAGGAATTAGGTGGGGGGGGGGGTGAGCGGAGAGCACGCAGACGAAATTATGAGTATCTCGAATAGTATCTATATCAAACTGAGAATTTTATTCTGTATTTAAATGGTCTAATGGATACATAGAATTCATTATTTCGAAAAAAGCATGAATGCGTTTATCAAAATTGTACGTTCTTTTAAATAAAAATTCGGCAATATAATAAAAAATTCAATACAGTACTAGCAATAGTTTTTCGAAAATATCTCGAAAACTAAGTAAACTAAGTAGTTGTAATGGCAAAAGTTGTTCAGAATGTTGTCCTCAACAACATATGTCAAGGTCAAGGTCATCGGAGCATCCTCCCCTAAACGTAAGTTTTACCTATTAACGATATAGGGTGTCCTTCTAACTCTCCACTTTCCATATACTCAGAACTTGTACTGTCAGCTTCGCTTTGGTATAATTCATACTGATCTTCTTCGGAGGCATCCTCAGAACAATCTTCAGAGATGTTGACAATTTTGTTCAATATTTTATTATATCTCCTGGATTTACTCATGATTGTTAGAGAAGGGGGATTGGTCAAAATAAAAAACTACTGTGACCAAATTCAATTACCCTGTTGTAAATACTTACAATAAGCGGAGACTGTCTACAATAACTGAAACTTTTGCACACTGTCTTTGAAAAACGTTCTTACACTGCCACTGCAGCAATCATACTGAAGATCGCTCTTGCTTTAGAGGTCTCATCGGCAATATGCATAAGCGATTTCGTTGAAGACCGAAAGAAACACTCAGGCCATACAATCCGCTTTAGTTTACATTATCGAGGCGCGATTGATATAACGAATTGGAGGAGGAGAAAATAAAGACATTACTTTTATTCTTATATTTATTATTTGACGAACGAAGCAAACATATAAGGATTGTTTATGAAATAAGCTAGCGCGTTAATTTGACGGGTTTCGTAGAGATAGGTATACTACATAGAAATTTCAAAGATTAGAAAGCTTTAGGAAAAAATAATTGTGTGTATATATTCTTTGGATGAAGTGATTAATTTACGATGCAAAATGGTTCAAATTAATGCTATGGTTTTTGGGGTATTTCATTTCAAAATTTGAAACCCGTCAAATTGACGGGTCCCGTAAATCTAGTGTTAAAATCCACAGACTCTTACATCTTTCGATGCGTGTCGTTTTCCTCTGCGTCAACAGATTTCGATGAAATTTTCGGCATGTGCATAACTAACATAGATTTATAAAACGCATATTTTAAATTTTGATTGCGAACTGAAATAAAAAAGTTTTAAAAAGTGCCATTTTTATTTCTCCATGTAATTTCTACCAAATGTAATTTATTCAAAAATTTTTGCATCCCACTTAGTAAATCAATGCTTGTAGTTGCTAAAGAAAAAGTCAAATTATTCCAATTTAAAGCGCGTTCGAATACTTTCGTGAGCCACCGTACATACATCTTTATTGTTACAATAGGACAGATCGAATGGAAAAGTAGTATTTCTATAATCAGCAAAGTATTACAATTATAATTGATCGTCTTGAATTTTTGTCCACTACTTTAAATGCACCAAAAACTGTGCTATTTATAGCACGGCTTAATACGAACATATTCTTTGGATGAAGTGATTAATTTACGATGCAAAATGGTTCAAATTAATGCTATAGTTTTTGGGGTATTTCATTTCAAAATTTGAAATCCGTCAAATTGACGGGTCTCGTAAATCTAGTGTTAAAATCCACAGACTCTTACATCTTTCGATGCGTGTCGTTTTTCTCTGCGTCAACTGAATTCGATGAAATTTTCGGCATGCGTATAACTAACATAGATTTATAAAACGCATGTTTTATATTTTGATTGCGAGCTGAAATAAAAAAGTTTTAAAAAATGCCATTTTTATTTTTCCATGTAATTTCTACCAAATGTAGTTTTTTCAAAAATTTTTGCATCCCACTTAGTAAATCAATGCTTGTAGTTGCTAAAGAAAAAGTCAAGTTATTCCAATTTAAAGTGCGTTCGAATACTTTTGTGAGCCACCGTACATACATCTTTATTGTTACAATAGGACAGATCGAATGGAAAAATAGTATTTCTATAATCAGCAAAGTATTACAATTATAATTGATCGTCTTGAATTTTTGTCCACTACTTTAAATGCACCAAAAACTGTACTATTTATAGCACGGCTTAATACGAACATATTCTTTGGATGAAGTGATTAATTTACGATGCAAAATGGTTCAAATTAATGCTATGGTTTTTGGGGTATTTCATTTCAAAATTTGAAATCCGTCAAATTGACGGGTCTCGTAAATCTAGTGTTAAAATCCACAGACTCTTACATCTTTCGATGCGTGTCGTTTTTCTCTGCGTCAACTGATTTCGATGAAATTTTCGGCATGCGCATAACTAACATAGATTTATAAAACGCATATTTTAAATTTTGATTGCGAACTGAAATAAAAAAGTTTTAAAAAGTGCCATTTTTATTTTTCCATGTAATTTCTACCAAATGTACTTTTTTCAAAAATGTTTGCATCCCACTTAGTACATCAATGCTTGTAGTTGCTAAAGAAAAAGTCAAGTTATTCCAATTTAAAGTGCGTTCGAATACTTTCGTGAGCCACCGTACATACATCTTTATTGTTACAATAGGACAGATCGAATGGAAAAATAGTATTTCTATAATCAGCAAAGTATTACAATTATAATTGATCGTCTTGAATTTTTGTCCACTACTTTAAATACACCAAAAACTGTGCTATTTATAGCACGGCTTAATACGAACAAGCCTCTGTATATAGTGCGCACCTCATTTCTGCGAGTTTACAATTGTCATTTCCCGGTTGTGAGAGAGAACATAATGAAACGTATTCCGGCTGCGAAACTCCTCCTCCCACTTAAAAAGAAGCGAACAAAGATCACGTAATCAGATTTCACGGCTTATCGCTCGATTCACTGTCTGCGACTGTTCCACCTTCCTGCTGTTCAATTTTAATCTAAAGAACCTTCCTATTGGATTGAATTGGATTAAATACATTTTAAATCGTCTTATCAATTTCAATCACCAAATTAATGCATAAATCAATCTGCAATCAATCTCACATTTCCATTTTATGAAAAAGCTCAATAGATTCTTCCGTTTCGAAACCTTTTTCGTTCAATCTGTAAATCATTTTTGTAAAGCTTCCAATCTTTACATTGTAGCTGTCATCCAGAATTTGAACTAGTAATGGAAAGATCATGCGAATAGAATGAGTTGTGGCTAGGTTGTGGAGGGGACGGATCAAAACGAGGGGCCACGGAAATCGTACTCGTGCCCACAAGAGCGAGTCTAATGAAATTTTAGATTTTTTTTCTCACGTTATAACTTACTCTGGTGAACAATTGTTTGGAAGTTTTTTAGTGAAAACGTAGTTTTCGGTAACAAAGGAACTGTAGGGTTATTTTTATTATATTTTAATGAGGTTGGCAGTATGAGGGTAAGGAGATTGAGGTTGGTATGAGAGGGGAGAGGTGTGTGTGTCTGGGTGTGTGAGTCGAAGCGTGAGTGAATAAAGAGAAGTACATGGAGAACATTGTATTACATATTATTATTAAATATATAGTTGTTTATTTACAACAGCGAGTGCATTATTCAACATAGCTAAACCACCCATTCCTACAACAGGAACAACCGCAAGCGATGGTAGTTTTAGAGCCGTCAGTATTGATGGGGATGTAGTTATTTTGGTGGATGTGATCTTGGAGAAAGGTGTTTAATACAATACTGTTAGTGTCACTATATTGAATCTAAACGAAGATAACATCAAGAACGTCCTCCTCTTCTTTAAAACCATCGACATATATAAATTATTATAAGCATATTTTATTTTCTTCCACCCAAGTTCCAATATTAACTTTAAACAGTTGCAAATTATTATACATACTATTCGTACTTTAACAAATTGTAATCTGTAAAGCATATGGTCGCAAATGACCTTTCTGTTAATGCGACCACATTAAAATAAAATATTACTAACTAAACTAACATTGAATCGCGAGATATCTCGTCTGTGGTAGTCAAAGGTTTATTTATGTATTATTTATAACTTTATTAATAAAATAATATCTTTTCGCTAATACTAACCACACATTACTAAATAATCCTTGGTGGAATAGTAACTCTTGCACTAATAACGTCGTCACTCAAAGTAGTGGTAATTTTGAAGGTAAGTGAACAATTTATTCTAGCATCCTAATGCGATGGTGTCACAAAATTATAATAATTCATAACATTTATACTTGATTTCCTCAAAATCAGCAAGCTGTTACAAAATATGGCAAATACAGATTAACTATTGAAGTTTTTTAATGATACCTGAACTTCTATTAAACACTAATACTATTAACACTGATTCTTATGAATAAATCGTGGAATTTTATGCAAAATAAAAATTGTTCATATTAATTGTAACACGTAGAAGCTACGTAGATACTAATATCTTTTCTTAATCATTTTATTGAGTTGAAAATGATAAAATAATATTTTTAAATTCTTTAAAAAAATGTATTTAGTGTTTTGTATTTGATCTACTCTTTTTTGTCATGAATCCATATAATCCGCACTGTACTTACGAGCTACATTCAATTCAAATAGATTCTGTACACAATTTCAACCGCATACTTTTAAAACAATTTCCTGAACATGAATTTGGTACTTTAAAATAGTTTAAAACCATTTGAGATTTTAACAAAACTATGTAAAACATAAATTGAATTTAAAATGTCCGCAATTCAATTCATATGAGTAAAATGGTCGAACTGAATTCAGTTCAGCGGTTCTTTTTTATTTAGTCATTAGCAACGCAGCTCTATTATCCGAATGTTATATTAAGGTTGAAAATATTGTCTTCTGAATTTAATGTTTTTCATGTTGTCTGGTATATTTGACTTTTTTCTTTCGACGTCGTAAGTGTTGCAGTCCAGTATAATGTGTTTCTTTTTAATTCATTTGAAATGTATATCTGATTTCACTGTTATTATAATAATCACAGCTGAAGCGACTTGATTAATAATTTTCATTCATAAATGTAGATTCAAATGTACTATAATAAATGCTGGTATAATATCAAATTTCATATGCAATGATTCAATAAATGTTAATGAGAAAATACAATATATCAACAGTAAACTAGTTTAGGTTATGAATAAAATTTGGTAACTGTGTTCACATTTCTTTCGAAGAATTTTAAATCATATCCGTCGCTCTGTTGCGATGAGAAATCAATTTCTATTTGATAATCATTCGACATTTCGTTATTATTCCTTTTTTTTAATTTACTTATAGTCATATATGTAGTCATTTGACAATTAAGGTACAAAGTCCTTTAGTGATCTTATCGGACGTAAAGGGGTAATAAAAAGTTATTGCGACGCTACTCTTACGATGACCTAATTAAATTGTGACCGCTTTTTTTTTATTCTTTTCAAAAACCGTCTGGCGTTATCGAAGGTCGACCAATAACCTGTCGACTTTTTCATCGTTCTCCTGACTCGATATCTTTCATTGCGGACAATTTCAATTACCAGACATCTGACGAGAGATATTCAAATATTTCTTAAACACCCGTCGTTGATAACGTGCTCTCGGTTGAATAATCTGCAAACGTTGATGGTATGACTGTTCAGTGAAGCGTAGTCACACTCACTTTCGGTAATTTTCCGGTATTGCTTCCAGACTATGAATTTAGGACGCAACTAAACGTTCACAATTGAACGGACTGCAGCAATAAAAAGACAGCTCTAGTTTCGAATAAGAACACGCAAACAAAAAACAATTAAGACCCAAGCACTGTTTCAAACGCGTTATAAAGTTTCGATCAATTAATATTCATATTGAAAAATGCGCTTTTACACAGAATATGAAGCAACGTCCTCTTGAACACATATAAGGCTATAATACGCTCCAAACTTGACTATGGAGCAATAATTTACTGCTCTGCAAGTAAATCTACAGTTAAAACACTAGAACCGATAAATAACGGTGCACTGAGGTATGCGATGGGAGCATATCATACAAGCCCAACCATCAAAATACTACCCTAAGTCTGTGAAATGTCCCTTACTGACAGGAGACAACTACTAATACTAAATTTTGCATCAGCAAGAGCAGCAACTAGTACCAATCCAGTTTTCTCAAAGATCTTCTGCAATCACAATTCAAAATCCTTTGACTCTCAGCCACAAGCACCCAAACCTATCTATTACACACTGAACCAAATTTTAAAAGAATTAAATTTTTCTTTTCCCAAAATATACCAAAAGAAGCTCCACATCTTTCCCCCTTGGGTCAAAATGAAGTTTGAAATTAATATGAGCTTGGAACAATACCCCAAAGATTTGACAGTACCCACGGTATTTCAATCACTGCATGCCGAGATTCTAAATGGTGACCCATTAGCAATAAATATATACACGGATGGCTCTAAAACAAAAAATGGTACAGGCTGCTCTGTAGTAACCCCGACTGTAACAAATTTTGATCGACTGAATAACATCTGCTCAGTTTTCGGTAGCGAGATCTTAGCCTTACTCAAAGCACTAGAAGTAATTAAAAAGTCCACTGGGAATAGATTCACAATTTTCACAGACTCAAAGAGTGCTACTATGGCCATTGAAGATTCAGAAACAACCGATGAATGTATTCAAGAAATACAAGAAAGTTATAATTCGGCGGTTGAAACCGGCAAATCCATTACTTTTTGCTGGATTCCATCGCATATGGGTATACAGGGTAATGAAAACGCTGACAGAGCAGCCAAATTAGCAGCCTGCAACACAAAAATGAAACAAATCACTCATTATACCAGACTAAACGATCATAAAAATCACCTAAATGAAATTTTTAGGAAACAGGTATTTGACAAAATTAAAAGGAATTACATGCGAAAATATCAAAATGAAGGAGCGGATCTTGAGTGGCAAAAATTTCCAAGTCCAGTTGATCGTCAAATTCAAACCTCAATTTCTAGAATCAGAATTGGGCACTCGGAAATAACCCATTCATTTTTGTTAAACAAGAAAGAAAACACGATCTGCGATATATGTAAAGTACCAGTTAACATAAATCAATAAATAAAAAATGGTACAGGCTGCTCTGTAGTAACCGCGACTGTAACAAATTTTTATCGACTGAATAACATCTGCTCAGTTTTCGGTAGCGAGATCTTAGCCTTACTCAAAGCGCTAGAAGTAATTAAAAAGTCCACTGGGAATAGATTCACAATTTTCACAGACTCAAAGAGTGCCACTATGGCCATTGAAGATTCAGAAACAACCGATGAATGTATTCAAGAAATACAAGAAAGTTATAATTCGGCGGTTGAAACCGGCAAATCCATTACTTTTTGCTGGATTCCATCGCATATGGGTATACAGGGTAATGAAAACGCTGATAGAGCAGCCAAATTAGCAGCCTGCAACACAAAAATGAAACAAATCACTCATTATACCAGACTAAACGATCTTAAAAATCACCTAAATGAAATGTTTAGGAAACAGGTATTTGACAAAATTAAAAGGAATTACATACAAAAATATCAAAATGAAGGAGCGGATCTTGAGTGGCAAAAATTTCCAAGTCCAGTTGATCGTCAAATTCAAACCTCAATTTCTAGAATCAGAATTGGGCACTCAGAAATAACCCATTCATTTTTGTTAAACAAGAAAGAAAACACGATCTGCGATATATGTAAAGTACCAGTTAACATAAATCATTTAATAATAGAATGCAAAAAATATGAGAATGAAAGGAAAAACGCTAAGTTGCCTGGATCCTTGCCCATTCTGTTAAGTTCTAAGGAATATATCGCCGGTCTTGCCCAATATATCAAGGATACAAATATCTATAAAATATTGTAAGAAAATGCACCGTGTTGCTAATGACCTTTGATGTTGAAGCAACATTAAATAAATAAATAAAAAAAAAAAATAATATTTAACCTTTAGCACTCGAATGACGACTCTGAGGCGCCACTACAGTGACAGGTAAAAAGCATTCAAAAAATGTTGGAACGACAAATACATTATCAACTTACAATTCATTTTTTTTTCAAACGTGAAATATATTTCGATATTGCATTCGATTATTATGTCATTACAAAATACTTCTATTGAACACAACATCACTTGACGATAGATACCTACGAGAACGCTAAAAAGATACAGATTCGTGTTCAGCATAGAAAAATCTATTAGAAATGCGTATTCAAAGCTGGAGATCTGAAAGAAAGTAAAAATATATTGTATTGTGTACTTTTTTTTATCTTTGATGAGTGTTTTCACTCTGTAGAATGAAACACTAGTTGTAACGATAGTACTTGTCGCTACGGTAGTACTTATACTATTGTAATCCTTTTCATTGAGTAATAGACAAAATTAGTCGCTAATTTTCCTTTGATAGATAAACCGTTTTTCATTATCTAATAGGCAAAGTGAAATAACTGTTTTTGACCTTCAGTTGCAATTGTACAAAAATAGTTTATATGCCATTTTAACGCTAGATTTACGGGGCCCGTCAAAATGACGGATTCAAAAATTTTTCGATCATTAAGAGTGTAAGGCGGCATTCGTGATGAATTATTAAATAGATTTATTGTTTTGTATACATATTACAATAAAAATCGCTGAAGATCTAAGTAAATACAATTTTATTATTTTTATAAAGCAATGCAAAATAATCAATTTGAGTGCTCTGTAAACCTAGCGTTAACATGCCCTTGCTGAAACATTTGATTTCCTAGAACAAAAATCGCTGACATCGTCAACGGCTTCATTTCATTCTTCAATATTTCTCTTCATATCATTCAATATTTCTAAATCAGGGCCTAATTTGCTCGTTCTATATATGTATTGTGACATCACAAACATATTTATTGTTACATTCATATTTTCTTGATGTATGACATGTTTTAACATTGCATAATCATTAATAGAAATATTTTGCACATTAAAAAAATGAATAATTATATAATGATAGGAACATGATTTATTTGATCGAATAATTTTTGCGAGGTTAGTAGAAAGAAGTTCCTATAAAAATATCGCTGAAGCAAAACACGAACGTGTTTACATACATAAAACGTGATAAGAAATTTCGTATCTTGTGGTACGACCTAATATCTCGTAATTACATCTGTTATCACTTATTTTTTGCACCATAAGTTACATAAAGGTCATGACATTATAAGTTATTGGATTCGTCTGGATCTTGCCTATTGCGCCGACTCTTCATTGCCTTGAATCATTTTGTGTAACAAACTTCTATGATTTCTTTTCTTTCTTCGAAGAAATTTAAATCTTTCTTAACCAAATCGCTGGAGAAATAGAAAAACTATTTACATCATGGCACTTTTGAAAGCAACGGATTAGTGATTGCCCTACATTAATTAATATTTAATGTGATATTTAATGCAGATTAATATCGTGTATCATACGATATTTTGCCACATTTACCGATATAATACTTTACTTCGTGTCAACCTCTGTGGTTGGAGCTTTATCCTGAGCTAATGCCTCTACATACACTTTTTTCTGTGGTGCCATTTAAATTAATGTCATTCTAAAAATAATGATTTTTCGAAATGCACAGGTTAATATTTTTTTATAGAGAATGTCGAGCTGTATCGATGAGTGTACTAAAAAATATATGATTCTATTTAGATAAACAAGGTTGACCTTCACATGACCTTTACGAGTCCACGTACAAAGAGGCTAATATCATAGTATACTACCCAAGAAGCCATTAATCACTCAAAATATTTTCTCTACATATCATAATAGTGACGTAAACCAAATGTTAAAATGAGGTGAGTCACGCTTTATAGTGTCATTTAAAAAATTCAAGGTGACATTGAGTTTTCATTAAAACGAAACTTTTTTCAAATTCCTAATGGCCCAATTTGCAGACCATTCAACACTGATTAGGTTTTGTTCGAAACATTTAATTGTCAAACTATCGGAAGTGCTTCAAAAACCATGGGGACTAAATTGTAGATCACCCCATATATAGAGAGATCTAGATTATTATAAAGCTAGATGAAATCCGAAATAGAAAGTAGTAATGTCAATTTCATTATGATTGTTAACACTAGGTTTACGGAGCACTCAAATTGATTATTTTGCATTGCTTTATAAAAATAATAAAATTGTATTTACTTAGATCTTCAGCGATTTTTATTGTAATATGTACACAAAAAAATAAATCTATTTAACCTTCCGTCGGGCGCAATGCCTTGACCGCCGAGTTCGGGCGCAATGTACTTGACGGGCACACATTCAAAAAACACAATAAACACCTAATTAAGTTCATTCATACAACTGCTGTTAGGGAAATACTGCACTTGGCACCGTCTATACTTGAAGGGACGCTCTTCTGGGACCTCCCCAATGGTGGGGGTTACTGAGTCGCTTGTGTTTTCCAGATACTTACAGTGGGGGACAAAAGTATTCGTACACTTGGAATATAGAAATAAAAGCAACAATATTTTCTATATTATTAAGTATATTCAAATATACGTAACTGTATATTATATATTACACTTCTAACAACAAATAAGCAAAAAACAAAGGCAATAACATAACTTAGTAACTTGAAGTGAATTCAAAATTCACAGTACCGTAAGAAACCACGGTCAAACTGACCGGTTTTCTATTTTACAATTATTCAAATAAAAAAACGATTTCATAGGAAATGACTGAATTGAATTTTTTATTTAAGCACATATTCTTATGGAAACGGTACGAAGTTTAAATAAATTCAATCTTCTCAATTCTGTAAGGCGTTTTATCTTTATATGTTTTGTGGTTGGTAGGTTTAGTGTTAAATCTATAAATTATAGTTTACCGATAAATATTTCTCAAATAATAAACCGTATGTACAGGACGATCAAATTCTTTTCCACACCACAGATCTGTAGGATATTATACATGCAGAGTCTTATAACATGTTCGCTGAAGCTGCAGTTAGTTTTCAGAAGGATGTGTTGATACATACGTGCTACCTGAACTTCCGGCACTGGGACTTTACGATACGGTCAATGTATTTTCACAAAATTAATGAAAACCCTTACATTATTTAAATTAAAGCGAAGGTAATAAATAATTTTTATGCTAATATTTCGAAAATACGTAGCTTTAGAAATGTGATTAGTTCGGACGCACTGAGCTGATCTGCACAAAACTTGAATAACTTTCCGTAATGATAGTCAAAGGCAAACTAAGTGGGAAGGATCCTTAGAGCACGTCAAAACAGGCAGTTACTGTGAACGCCAAATGACAAAGTTGCCTGGTGGGGGGGGAGAGGTACCCATATAACCGCGCTGTGCCTCTCAGATCAGTTGCGCCCGACGGAAGGTTAATAATTCCTCACGAATGCCTCCTTACACTCTTAATAATCGTAAATTAAAAATTTTTGAATCCGTCGTTTTGACGGGCCCCGTAAATCTAATATTAAGAAAGATACAGTCTACCCAGGGTAAAGGAAGTTGTCTGGCAGATGATGAAACCGATTTTTAAACGTAGTCTAGAGAACAGCATGGCTCAGACGAGGACCGGATCAGCTAGTCGAGCGAATGCTCTAATTCGAGGGCAAACCATGTCGCAAAGCCAATCAACCTTCCGAACGATTTAATAATCCCGACTATTGTCGAGCAGCTGGAGAGGTCAGTTCAATATAGCGTTACCTGCATAGTGCACACGCGTATCGGCACATGCGAGTGCGAGTGGTCCGCACGAGCAAACGTACAGCGGATGAGGGAGAGGACAGGCGATAGATCGCAAACAGTCGTGTACCGCATGTGAAATACAATTATTTATACTTACATCAAACACAAGTTTAACTCTTTGCGTTCCAACAGAGATGTTATAATAAATTGCTACACAAAGTGGCGGCCATACAGAATGACAATGGATGATCAAATTATCAAATCACTCTGAAAAAGTTGCTAACTTTTTTAAGCGGTTAATTTTACGAAATGCAAATTTCAATTGGCCACGAAGATCATGTTCTATGTCAAGAGGGAAATGTTTTGATATACACGAAACTATACATTATAGTTTTCTCTAATCTAGTCTGATAGTGCTCTCTGGGACAAATTCATAGACCACGGCACGAGTTTAACCAAAGTCACGTGAGGTTACACGGGGATCATGTTGCGGAAAAATAACGTATTTAATTTATGCGTTATTACATCAAATGCTCAAGTTCATCATCTATTTATAACACTGTTACCTTCGAGGAAGCAATGAACTGGTATCGCAGAAAATATTTCATAACATAAGCATATATGTAGATTCGAGATATGCAATTCAGCGTATAATGAGGAAATAGCGTTTCAGTTCAAAACTGTAGGCCACGAGAGAAGCACCGTGAGAGATTATTCTACAATGCGTTTAATTACAAATATTTGACTTATCCGTAGCAATGGGACGGTACACCGATGGACAAAAGATGTAAATATTTTAATTATATTCGGGAATGTGGAAAGAAATCTGCATGCTTGAAGTTCAATTTTGTCACTCGGTGCGAACTAGCATGATTTTTGGTGGAGTTTATGCTGTGGTCTATGAACTCGTCACTAAGAAAACACTAAAGGAAGTGAAGCATATTTAGAGTACCAGTTTGTTTAAGATGAATAAAAATTTACGGCAAAGAATGAGAAATATCGTAGCATTATTGTTTTTTATATTTTTGTTGTTTTCAGTTTTCACATAAATTATACTTCAAGTATTTATATTCAAATATTTACTTCCATTTCAAACAAAAAAGTCATATACATTACATTACGACTGGCCGGCTTCATCCGCATGTCCGTGCTTGAGCGTCCACACACTACGGGTGAGACCAATCTTAAAATATAACGAGTAAAATATAAAATGCAATAAAAAGCATAATAAAAATGCGTTAATTCTTCTTCTAACTGATTCTTGATCTAGTACGAATCAAAATATTCACAATTTTTTTTATGTCGCACCTTATTTTCGATACGACCTTAAATAAACTAATCACTACTAATTTCAGTTCTACATCATCTCCTAAGAAGGATGACACGACGCACAGTGGTCCGAAATCCCGAAAACATGGCCAAAACCTTTGAACGTACTTTAATGCACTCAAAACTTCGTACTCGGGGGTTTTCGGGGTCGCTGATTTCGAATATGAAGTTTAAATTCCAAAAAACAAAATGGCGGGTCCAATATCGTGGACATGTACATTAAAAAATGGTTATGCCTGCTTGGAAAATGATCTTTTTGGGGTCTTTGAGGTTGCTGATTTCGAATATGAAGTTTAAATTCCAAAAAACAAAATGGCGGAGCCATTATGGTGGACATGTGCATTAAAAATGGTTATGCCTGCTTGAAAAATGATCTTTTTGGGGTCCTTGAGGTCGCTGATTACGAATATGAAGTTTAAATTCCAAAAACAAAATGGCGGATCCGATATGGTGGAGATGTACATTAAAAAATGGTTATGCCTGCTTGGAAAATGATCTTTTTTGGGTCTTTGAGGTCGCTGATTACGAATATGAAGTGTAAATTCCAAAAAACAAAATGGCGGAGCCAATATGGTGGACATGTGCATTAAAAAATGGTTATGCCTGCTTGGAAAATGATCTTTTTGGGGTCTTTGAGGTCGCTGATTACGAATATAAAGTTGAAATTCCAAAAAACAAAATGGCGGATCCAATATGGTAGACATGTACATTAAAAATGGTTATGCCTGCTTGAAAAATGATCTTTTTGGGGTCTTTGAGGTCGCTGATTACGAATATGAAGTTTAAATTCCAAAAAACAAAATGGCGGATCCAATATGGTGGAAATGTACATTAAAAAATGGTTATGCCTGCTTGAAAAATGATCTTTTTGGGGTCTTTGAGGTCGCTGATTACGAATATGAAGTTTAAATTCCAAAAAACAAAATGGCGGATCCAATATGGTGGACATGTGCATTAAAAAATGGTTATGCCTGCTTGAAAAATGATCTTTTTGGGGTCTTTGAGGTCGCTGATTACGAATATGAAGATAAATTCCAAAAAACAAAATGGCGGGTCCAATATCGTGGACATGTACATTAAAAAATGGTTATGCCTGCTTGGAAAATGATCTTTTTGGGGTCTTTGAGGTCGCTGATTACGAATATGAAGTTGAAATTCCAAAAAACAAAATGGCGGATCCAATATGGTGGAAATGTACATTAAAAAATGGTTATGCCTGCTTGAAAAATGATCTTTTTGGGGTCTTTGAGGTCGCTGATTACGAATATGAAGTTGAAATTCCAAAAAACAAAATGGCGGATCCAATATGGTGGACATGTACATTAAAAAATGGTTATGCCTGCTTGGAAAATGATTTTTTTGGGATTTTCGGGGTCGCTGATTACGAATATGAAGTTGAAATTCCAAAAAACAAAATGGCCGATTAAAATTTGGACAATAATTCGCATTAAATGTGTTTTAAGTGGTTGATAGGTAAAAATGTATAAATGACAAGCAAAATTGCCCATTGCTCGACTATAAAGCCAAAATAAATATTTTTACTCCGTTCTATTCCTGTGTCTTACCTTTTTTTAATTTGAAAGGAGTTGGGGTTAAATAAACTATCATCATACTGGTAGTTTCAATAGATTAATGACAAGACAAAATTCTATTCAATGTATATTATTGCATACTAATAATTCGATTTATATAAATAAATTATATCATTAATTTAATAGACATTATGTATTTACAACAATATAATTCGAGGAAATTGTCTTCAGAGAATTGATCTTGCTGAAATAATTAAAGAAATACAATGAAAATCTCTTGTAATTAACTACCCCACGCTTTTCGCATATTTTACATCCCAGTATATGTAAATAATGTCTTTATTTTTTTCTAATCTGTAAAAATATATAACAGATTTTTTACTATTTAACACAGTTTCCTCTCGGAAGCAAATTCCTCACCGGACTAGTTCTACTTTCTCTTAGCTTCTCAATTTGAGTGTTTCCGGTACGCTCAACTTTAAGTATTAAACAAATTTTGTAATGTACACTTCACGTTTGTAGGAATAAATTACACGATATTTGTTTGTTCATATATTTCAAATGATATTGTCAAGAACGGTATTTACAAAATTATCAATTTTTATTGTCTTCGCTTCTACAAAATTAATCAACGTGCTTTTCTTGTTCGTTGGCATTGAATTAATTGTACAATGGCGGACAAAAACAAGTTTAAGAGTAAAACATGCGATAAATATATGTAAGACGATTTTTGCAATCTGAAATTTTATTTTAAAGCAGCAATAAATATTTTATAAATACTACAACTAAAACAAAAAATCTACAAAAATGGATAGAAAACTAATAGTTTATTCAAAACAATGAAACAAGTGAAAAACTGGGTGAACAAAAGTAAATGTTTAATTCTACAACTTTGTGATTGCAATTTCTATATTCGAACATTTTATTAGTTTTAATACTTTGTAGGACTACTGTCGCTGTCTATTACGTCTTCTAGCCTTTTGGATATATGTACTTGCTACTATTTTGTAATATATTGTTTGAAACAGTAGATCATATTTGTCTTTTCGATTCTTAAAATAATTCTTTGTTGGTACTGTTGTTGTACTTTGTACTTTGTAGTTTCTTTGTTTAAATGTTTTCGTCAAAAAATTGGATGCCACCTTCAAAGTTTGATTGGGGTCGTTATCTTACTGAAAGATAAACAACTCCAATCAATTCTATTATTCTTATTCACCCGAGTAATGAAAGACTAGTTTTTAATATTATTACAATGCAAAAGATTTTAATCCTTAACATTGTGAACATTTTACTATCAGCAATTTTAATTGTTAAAGCGAAGCTTTGGAGGAACGAAAATTTTATTCTGAGATTAGAACATTCCAAATGTTTGTAAATTTATTTACTCTGATTTACTGTGATTTACTCTAAATAACTCTAAATAAAAATAGTATTGCTGTGTTACTATTAGGCAGTTAAATATAAATGTCACTACAGTGATGACAATAGAGTGCGAAAATAAATGTTTAACACTAGGTTTACGGAGCACTAAAATTGATTATTTACTAAGATGTATTTACTTAGATCTTTAGCGATTTTTATTGTAATATGTACACAAAAAAATAAATCTATTTAATAATTCCTCACGAATGCCTCCTTACACTCTTAATAATCGAAAATTAAAAAATTTTGGATCCGCCATTTTGACGGTCCCCGTAAATCTAGTGTTAAACTAACTTTTGTCCACGTCTACACGTGTCGAACGAAATGGGTTATCAACGCATTATATGAAAACAGAGGTATAAACAAAAGAAGTTTCATGTCATATATCAACATTTGAATAATCATCTAGTGCTATAGTTACTAATACGCACATACAAAAATATCAACTTTGAACTTTCTCTTCTCCGCCACTGTATATGTATTCTGTCCACAAGCTCGCTTTCGGAACCGAGTGGTTCTTGACAGCTTTTGGTGTACAATTAACCATCGAGCGCATGAGAAACATAATACGAGGGTATATAAATAGTGGAGCGTGACAAAGCTAGCTTCGGTTATATGACCTCTCTTGCAGTTTCAAGATTGCTAGCTGAGAGCAAACCGCCAGCTAATGAAATCTGACGGTAAAATGTACACCACATACTATCTATAACCTCTTATATCTGAGAGCGTGTTCGTAGCAAGCGAGCGCTGTGTATTTAATGTCAGATTTCATTAGTTAATGATTCGCGGAACGAGTGATTAGCCTGAACGTGAGTAAGAGATTACCCGATCGAAGTTATACGTACATATATGTATCAATACCTCTGTCACACTTCACTATCGATGCCTCTACACTAGGCATGTCCAAAAGTAGCTCACTTGGAGGCAAATTCGAGGGAGACGCCTACTTCTCCCGCCCGCGCGTCTCGCTCCCCGTGGCGGCCATAGTCCTCCAAGCTCTTCAGACCCGTGCCTACTGTGGGCGTCTCCCTAGAATTTGGCTCCAAGTGAGCTACTTCTGGACATGCCTGATATAGAGAGTGAGTCACCAAGGGATTTTCACTAAAAATATTTCCTTTGTTCTTAGCGATATGGGAAAATATATAAGGAAGAAAATATTTGATCCAAAGGGGCCATTATGGAAACAGAAGAGATTTTTTTCACATGGTCATATTTCTAGCTCAGGCATGTCCAGAAGTAGCTCACTTCGAAGCACTTACGAGAGAGACGCCTACTTCTCCCGATCGCCCGTCTCGTTCCCGTGGCGGCCGTAGTCCTCCGAGCTCCTCAGGCCCGTGCCTACTGTGGGTCCGAAACTCGCCGCAACGCTCCACACGCAGTACGTTCCGCAAGCGGCAGGCACGGGTCTGAGGAGCTCGAGGGACTACTGCCGCCACGGGGAGCCAGACGCGCGGGCGGTAAAGTAGGCGTCTCCCTAGAATTTGACTCCAAGTGTGCTACTTCTGGACATGTCTGATATAGAGAGTGAGTCACCAAGGGATTTTCACTAAAAATATTTCCTTTGTTCTTAGCGATATGGGAAAATATGTAAGGAAGAAAATATTTGATCCAAAGGGGCCATTATGGAAACAGAAGAGATTTTTTTCACATGGTCATATTTCTAGCTCAGGCATGCCCAGAAGTAGCTCACTTCGAAGCATTTTCGAGGGAGACGCCTACTTCTCCCGATGGCGCGTCTCGCTCCCCATGGCGACCGTAGTCCTCCGAGCTCCTCAGGCCCGTGCCTACTGTGGGTCCGAAACTCGTCGCAACGCTCCACACGCAGTACGTGCCGCAAGCGGTAGGCACGGGCCTGAGGAGCTCGGGGGACTATGGCCGCCACGGGGAGAGAGACGCGCGAGCGGGAGAAGTAGGCGTCTCCCTAGAATTTGACTCCAAGTGAGCTACTTCTGGACATGTCTGCTCTATACAATACCTTTGATACACTTAACATGGCCGACTGAAAGAATATCAGTTTTGATTATCAGAACTCCGGTATGTCACAAAAAGGCTACACGGAAATCAACAAAAGAGAAAATGAACAGAGCAATCACGCGCTCTCAATCGAAGTTAAGTTTGTTTAGGTTTATACGGTTCACTGTATAGTGGGATTGTAGCCTGTAATGGGTCTGGTTTCTCCGTCAAAGGTACCTCTTCGGGGAATGAGGTTCGAGTCCGAGCCCGCCGCTTGGTTTGCATGTCCTCCGCTAGCTGCTGAATAAGATCCTTGAAGACGTAGTTGTCGAGGTTCTTTGCAATGTAATAGAGGAACAGCCAGTCCCCGAAATGATACTCGTGCGTGACAGTGAGCATGCCCCATGGGTTGTATTTTCCAGGACAGGCAAACGCGAAAACATATTTGTTGAAGAGCGTGCTCCTACGAATGTAACAAACAAAGGTTCTAGCTGTGATCTAGATGTGATTTTCGTAATCCATTGTGACAATTGGTCATTTTCAAGTTTCTTTTTTCGAAAAATAGACTATAGTAATAATCTACATAGCCTGGGTCATTGGTTCTCAACCGACGGCATGTATGGCTTTTTTGTACCAAATGGCGAAACAATTTTGCCTTATCTACAAAAGAAATTGAACCTTGTGATATGGTAGACTCTATATTGTCTATATTATAGAAAAAACTGAAAAAAAACTTCTTCTGTCATTAATGTTAGAAATAAATTCACCGCGCTCCCGCGATCCAACCAGTGATGCCAGAATCGTGGAACCGAGGAACTTGCCCCTCCGGTGGATCCTCCGGCTCGACCCCCCACTCTGACGTACCCTCGTCGCCTTACGTTGTTTCTTACTGCGCACGCGCTACACACAAGCGTACCTCTAGTCTGTCCGTGTGAGCTGCCTATTCGACTCGACGGCGTCGAGGTACGCTTGTGTGTAGCGCGTGCGCAGTAAGAAACAGCGTAAGGCGACGATGGTACGTCAGAGTGGGGGGTCCAGCCGAAGGATCCACCGGAGGGGCAAGTTCCTCGGTTCCACGATTCTGGTATCACTGGATCCAACGGTTCCGATGAGCTTCCGGGCTCTGTTAATCGAGGTATAGCTTCTGAAGAGAGAGCATCTAATAAAAGTATTGTTTAAAGACATCTGTTTCATTAATATAAAATCACCTAGCTTCCCAAAACCAACAAATATATACTTTTTTCATGAAGGACCTGTTGTTTATTGTCGTCTTTAATTACTTCGCCCCATTGTAATAAATACTAACATAAAATGTATCGTTACGGGCCCCATCTGTTCTGTTGGATCTTTCCATGAAATAAGGGTTTAAGGCACATGAGAATGTCATAACAGCATTACGAGTGTAGTGTAACTTACAAACAGATTTATGTCGAAACGTGCTAAATACAGGGCGGCCCACATAACTCTGAACAGCTCAATATCTCGAACTATGCCATCGATTTTAAAGTTCTTAGTCTTAAATTGCATGGAACTGAAGGGCCTTTCTGACTACATAAACGTGAAGTGGCCTCCCTTCCCCTTTAACGGGGGAGGGGAGGTACCTTTGTAATTTTAAATGGAACCTCCTATAAAATGTTACATATTTAGATTCTACAGGAAAAAACAAGACAATTTTGTCTGAAACATTTTTTTGTCGGATACTTCCATGATGAGATATAACAGTTTGAAGTTCGGAGTTGTAGGTACTTGAAGCTCTCGGAAATAGCGTTATGGAATTATACGCGTTTGAGTCCTTTGCTTATTCGTGAAGAAATAAAATGTACTTTAAATTAAATGTTCAAAATGTCCACCACGGGCTTGTAAACATTTATTTACTCGAAACATCAAAGTTGTTCTAACATTTTTTAACATTTCGGGAGTCACTGAAGCGCAAGCGTCGCGTATTCTTTGTTTCATATCCTCTTTTGTCGTCGGTGGTTCAAACATAACTTTGTCCTTTACATATCCCCATAAGAAAAAATCTAATGGTGTTAGATCGGGGGATCGAGGAGGCCATTGACGAGGTCCCCCACGACCTATCCATTTGTTCCCAAATTTTTCGTTCAAAAATTGCCTGGTGACGATTGCAAAATGTGAAGGAGCGCCATCTTGTTGGAACCACATTTCTCTTCTAACGCGCAGTGGCACATTTTCCAAAAGCGCAGGCAAATGATTTTTTAATAAATCACAATAACTTGCAGATGTTACAGTTTCTTGAAAAAATAAGGTCCAATCACAAAATCTCCTATTAGGCCACACCAAACATTTAAAGACCATCGATGTTGAAAGGGAACACATCTCATCCAATTTGGGTTTTCCACGGTCCAATAATGCAGATTATGTCTATTTACATGCCCTGAATTCATAAAAGTGACCTCATCGGAAAAAAGTATTTTGCATAAAAAATCATTTTCCACAACACCCTGCAGCCACTCACAAAATCTTACGCGGTGATCGTAATCTGCTATCGAAAGCTCTTGCGATAAAACCATGTGATATGGATGATACTTTTCCCGTTTCAAAATTCGTTGAATCGATGAACGACTAATATGTGATGTTTGTGCAAGTGTACGTTGACTAATATGAGGATTTAATGTAATTGCAGCAAGAATACTGGCACTATTATTTTCATTAGTGACAGCTTTAGGTTTATTGCGAGTTTTTTTACACAATTCACCGTGCTCGCGAAGCCGCTTTTCTAAATTATGAAATGTTGCATGACATTTTTTGATCCCATAATGTTCAAAAAACATCACTGCTGTACGCCGATAATTTTTTTGGCATTCACCTAACGTTAATAACATATTCACTTCTGTAGATGATAATGTCTTCACTTCTGTAGAACATAATCACAATGTTACTGCTTGAATAACAGCTCTAAACTGAAAACGTTTTCATAGATAAGTGAGTCAAACTCAAGAATTGTAAATACTATTGTTTGTGTTTCTTCATGAATAAGCAATGGACTCAAGCGCGTATAATTCCATAACGCTATTTTCGAGAGCTTCAAGTACCTACAACTCCGAACTTCAAACTGTTATATCTCATCATGGAAGTATCTGACAAAAAAATTTTTCAGATAAAATTGACTTGTTTTTTCCGGTAAAATATAAATATGTAACATTTTATAGGGGGTTCCATTTAAAATTACAAAGGTACCTCCCCTCCCCCGTTAAAGGGGAAGGGAGGCCACGTCACGTTTATGTAGTCAGAAAGGCCCTTCAGTTCCATGCAATTTAATACTAAGAACTTTAAAATCGATGGCATAGTTTTCGAGATATTGAGCTGTTCAGAGTTATGTGGGCCACCCTGTATATTTTTGACCCTCATTCCTAGTTGGTATTCAATTCTGAAAAGGTAGCCGATGCAAATACCGAGACATATGGCGTATAAACAGTAGTAACCTGGCATGCAGCAGCATCGTTAATATCCTCCATACCAATCCCAAACCGGTTATCACCGACAGAATGATAAACCAGTACCAGAGGAATATGTAGATCTTTTCGTTGACAATGTTCAACGCCATGACGCAGAGAGCGTCGTGATCCTGTACTCCCCCGGAAGGGCCGTATTTGTAGAATCTGCACTTAGTAACCTAAAACATAATCCACGAAAAAGATTATACCTTTATCATACGGAGCGTTTCCGTGGCTTTGAATCGTTCCATTCGAGTTGACATAGCTCCATTGACAATCAACATTTTTATAATATACAAAACTGGTTCCACGACGTTTTAACGTTTCAATATGGAATGCATTTCCGACCTTGTCCAGGTGTGACTACGCTTGCAATTTTGCACCATGCGATTGAAGCACTACTTCTAAAATATTGATAAATTCGAGATATCCTCTATTCACTTGAACGATAACAGCAATCATCACGCCAAAAGATTATAAAATAACCGATGTTCATTTCTACCATTCTTTGAACAATTTCCTCGAAGAGAAATATTGAAGAATGAAATGAAGCCGTTGACGATATCAGCGATTTTTGTTCTAGGAAATCAAATGTTTCAGCAAGTTCATATTAACGCTAGGTTTACGGGCACTAAAATTGATTATTTTACGTAGCTTTATAAAAATAATAAAATTGTATTTAATTAGATCTTTAGCGATTTTTATTGTAATATGTACATAAAAAAATAAATCTATTTAATAATTCCTCACGAATGCCTCCTTACACAATTAACACTTTGCCGTCCGGCGACACCACAGTGGTGTCGCGCACAAAGTATTGCTCAACAGCCGGCGACACCACAGTGGTGTACTGGACGGCATAGTGATAATTGCGCATGATTTAATGCATTCAGGTGATATCAACGTTTCAATACAGAACGCAAGAGTCTCCTGTTAACCCTTTGAGCGCTGAGTTGTGGACCGCCCACTCCGTACGAGGCAGCTCACCGTGGACTGCGTACTTTTTACGTAAGAGCGCACGTTGAGCAGACGTTGTCGGCGTTAAGCGTGCGCCCTGGACTGCCCACTCCGTACGAAAAAGACTGAATTTTAATTGCAAGGTATATTGATTGTAACAGACAGACATTTTAAGGGTAATTTAAAATAAAATTTTAAAACGCAAAGAACAGATTTGAAAAAAGTAGCAGTACCTATAACCTTTAAAAGTCTTTGGTAGCGATATGTTAGCTAATGCGCAATGAATGCACATACAAATTTATATTATTAATAAATATTAATTAATATAATAAACAATATTGATAAACGATTGCACAAAAGCCTTTTCTTATATCTATAAAGGCTCACAAGCATCAGTCACATTTATCTGTTTATAGATTCCCTTTTCCCAGATTGAATGGTTTCGTGAGAACCCACATATGCGTTCATAACCTAAACCGAATGGTTGCGTGAGAACGCATATGTGGGTTCGTAGCCAAAAACGAATGTGTGGGATTAGGACCCCCCAGACCACAAATACCGTAGGAAATTAGGAAGAAGGGGGGAAGGGTTCCGTGGGTGAGCGCGTTAGTCGATCGGCTACCAACACGAGGGCCCGGGTTCGATTCCCGGCGCCGGTGCCTTCCTTTTTCCTGAGATCCTACAAATGGTTATGTGAAAACGCATATGTGGGTTCATAGCCAAAAACGAATGGTTGCGTGAGGACCCACATATGCGTTCATAACCTAAACCGAATGGTTGCGTGAGGACCCACATATGCGTTCAGAACCTAAACCGAATGGTTGCGTGAGGACCCACATATGCGTTCATAACCTAAACCGAATGGTTGCGTGAGGACCCACATATGCGTTCATAACCTAAACCGAATGGTTGCGTGAGGACCCACATATGCGTTCAGAACCTAAACCGAATGGTTGCGTGAGGACCCACATATGCGTTCATAACCTAAACCGAATGGTTGCGTGAGGACCCACATATGCGTTCAGAACCTAAACCGAATGGTTGCGTGAGAACGCATATGTGGGTTCGTAGCCAAAAACGAATGTGTGGGATTAGAACCCCCCAGACCACAAATACCGTAGGAAATTAGGAAGAAGGGGAGAAGGGTTCCGTGGGTGAGCGCGTTAGTCGATCGGCTACCAACGTGAGGGCCCGGGTTCGATTCCCGGCGCGGTGCCTTCCTTTTTCCTGAGATCCTACAAATGGTTATGTGAAAACGCATATGTGGGTTCATAGCCAAAAACGAATGGTTGCGTGAGAACCCACATATGCGTTCATAACCTAAACCGAATGGTTGCGTGAGAACCCACATATGCGTTCATAACCTGTTGAGTATATATGAATGTATGGCCGATAGGTGGCGTGCATGCGTCGAGGGTTAAGCGAGGGCTCGATGCAGCTGATGCGTAAGGAGTTGTACTGAGTTGTACAGAGTACGAAAAAGATGGTTATTAGTTTTTAATATCAATATAATATATAATATAATAGAATAAGTTTTGCTTAATATTAAAACAATGAGTTTATGTTTCTCTTGTACCTAATAAGGTATGAATATATAAAGCATTCCTTAAAAAAACAGTGAAGTTCCTTTATTGTACACGGCCTAACTTTAATATAACCTAAACCGAATGGTTATGTGAAAACGCATATGTGGGTTCATAGCCAAAAACGAATGGTTGTGTGAGAACCCATATATGGGTTCATAGCGCTCAAAGGGTTAAGGACTGATTTATATTAGTTTAACTTTGTATATACGTTTGTATGGATTTAAATTTGTATGCGTAATTCATTTGAGTGTTGCATGTTGTATTCCTTCGGCGTTCAAGATAAGCGTGAAGAGACAATGGAGACTGTAATTTGTTGTGAAACCCCTCCCACAAATATGCAGGGTAGGGGTAGACTAAATAGAAGGAACCACGAGCAAACCGGTGTGTGTGTGCTAGTAGAAGGCAAACGGAACGGTCACTTTCTGAGGGTGCTCGTCGACTTTCGTCAGTTTGATCAGGTATGAAAGAGTTAAAGAAATCTCGGATGGGACCGTCACTCAGTGATCACCTTGGATCACGAGAGGAGTATGGTCAGCATTTGGGAAACCAAATGTGTAGTGAGCCACCCAAGATAGGGAACTAGTACCTGAACTCGAACAAGTACGACAATACACTGTCAACAACAGAGCCGAACCGTCACTCAGTGACCACCTTGGGTCACGAAAGGAAGTACGGTTGACATATGGGAAACCATATGGATAGTAGGCGGCTCAGGATAGTTGATGCTACCTGAGCGCGTGAAACATAAGCGATGTACAACGACTCAGAAAGTGACCTGGCTTTTGTCAGCAACATCGGAGACGATTTCATGATTTTTTATTGAAAGTGTCTGCTGCTCTCATGAGAGCTAACGATGACATTAGTAAAACTTGAAAATTTATAATCACCCGATAACCTCAAAAATGGCCGGCGCCAAGCGAAGAAATTTTTATGAGACGCGCGGGCGGCAAAGTGTTAATAAACGTAAATTAAAAATTTTTGAATCCGTCATTTTGACGGACCCCGTAAATCTAGTGTTAAGCGCACCAACATTCATGTCGATTCATCCTTGTATGGCGGCTGAAAAGTGTGTGAGAGGAGGAAAAAGGAGAAGGAAGCGTTTCGTCCTAGGCCCGCTAGAGGACTCGTCAGTAAGGCTATCTAGCGAACCCGTGGCTTAGACGCGGGATGTCGTAAGGACAGTTTAGGACGGTATATATACAAACGAAGATTCAGGTAGTAGCGGGAAAGGTGTTGTCGTAATGTCCCTCTGTCGACGAGCATAGGAAGTAGCCGCCACACTTGGATTACGATGCAAAGTTTACTTTGACTCAGATTCTCCATCACACTTCTCGCTTCACGGTATTCTGCCTGAGGCTGACAGTTACTTATGATACTCTTAATCGTCTTCATCTAGAGTTACATAGCAATTCAAGGAGTAGCCAAATGGAAAAATTACACCGTCGCGTTACAATGCAGTTCATTTTGCTAAGGCATTGAAGGCTGGAGCTGTGTCATTTCGAAGAAAACAATTTCAAAGCGTGTACGCTCTCAGGATGATCTAAGGGTACGTGCCCATCTGAGAGTTTCTGTCGATAGTTGCTCTC
Organism: Sphecodes monilicornis; assembly: GCA_913789915.3. Classification (NCBI taxonomy): domain Eukaryota; kingdom Metazoa; phylum Arthropoda; class Insecta; order Hymenoptera; family Halictidae; genus Sphecodes; species Sphecodes monilicornis. The sequence goes on along the minus strand of OU565286.1, from coordinate 2,853,595 downwards.
GAGAGTACTCTCAATTTATGCGTCCACTTGAGAGTACTTCAGAAATATTTTGCTCTCGGAGATTGACGTGACAGTCAACTCTCGGAAAGTCCTCTCAGGTATATGGCCATCTGAATTTCGTGCGTGCAGCTTTCAGATGAATCTTGATAGTTATTAGAATACTCGTGAACAGAATGGATGCGCCAATGTTTGCTGCAATTGTTGCAATGTATTTAATAAGGAAAAAGAAATATTCCAAAAAGAGAAAGTGCTGGATTAAACCATGGACAATGCGACGCGATAAAATGGTTGCATTTTCTACACTTATACGATAATTGCATATAGAAGATGCACAACAGTTTAGAAGCAAAATTATACAATTTCAATTCAATTTCGAATCACAATTAAATGTTTTTGCTAATTCATTAAAAATATTATTTTTCTTATCACGATGCTTGTAATCTGGGTGTATGATATTGCATAAAAATTCATTATTTTCGTACAACGTGATTAATTGTTCCACTTCTGTGTCAGACCAGTGTTTTCCGTTCATTGTTGTATATATAAATATGTATACAATATAATATACATATACAGTCCAGTCGGAAATTAAGTTGACGCTCTTTAAAAACTAATAATTTGTTTAATATTCTATCAAACGACTTGAGTCTTTTTGAGATGTTGGAAGGATTAGTTACGTAGGTAATGTGTAGAAAGAATTCTTTTAAAACTGCAGTTGCTCGGAATTTGGAAGAAAAAAAGAGAAGATCACGATTTTTAATTTTTTTTATCTGTGCTTATAATAAAAATTTAGAATATGCCTTTTCTAGACCTAATTAAATTATATACATGCACAAAGTTTCATCGACATCGGTTAACGTGGTTATGAGCTACGAACATTTAAAGTTGATCACATATGGGCGAAATCAGTACATGTATATAATTTATTTTGTTTTGCGAAACGCACGTTTTAAATTTTCTTTATGAGCACAGATAAGAAAGTTAAAAATCGTGACCTTCCTGTTCTTCTTCCGAATTCCGAGCAATTGCAAAAAAAATTCTTTTTACACATTACCTAGTTAACTAATTCTTCTAACATCTCAAAAAGACTCAAGTCAGTTGGTAAAATTTCAAAACAGTTATTAGCTATTAAAGAGCGTCGACTTAATTTCCGATGTAAAAAACACTTCCAACACTCTAGTTTTAGGCGTGCTCTAAATAACAACTATTTATCAATATGAATATTCTATGTTAATAACATTTTATACTCTACCAAGTATATTATTATTATTAAAAAGTAATTATATACCATGAATTTTTATTAGAAAATCAAACATTTATTTGCGTCAACTTATTTTCCGGCTGGTAAAATATAGACAAGAATTCGAGATATTTGTAATTACTACACTTACTGTGATCCTTTCGCTTCGAAACTTTGTAATCAACTACGACAGTGGTCATACTTAATGACAACACAAGCAAAGGATGAGAAGATCAAGTGCAACAAGTTCACTAGAAAAAGAAAGCAACGCGTTCTTCGAATTCGCCCGCGTCAACTTAAATACCGACGGGACTGTATGTGAAAATTATCTCGACAACTCTCAGCAATACGAATGGCGTTCGTATAGCTGACAGTTGCTCGTCGAGGGAAAAATTGAATTTGTCTATTAGCGTTTTGCATCTTTCTGTTTTCTTTCCGAGAGTTTTCCGTGGAGCTCTCCGATAGCCCTCACAATACCGTGTGTTGAGACGTGATTATTGTATGGCCGGCTCGTATTTCGGTTTGGGTCTACGCTACGGTCGATTTTGAACAGTGCCATTGTCGAAGGGGTCCTCTAGCGTTTTCTGACGAATTTATTGTTTTATGACTCTGGTGCGGCTGGAAAGTATCAACTGGCCATGGAAAAGTCAGCCTAGCCGTGCAGTTCTCAATGGCACTTGACGTAGCGTAGGCCCACGCTTAGCACCAAGGGGGGCCTGTGGCCCAAAGAGTAAATTATGGTTTCCGGCGAAATTGCAGGAAACCGAGTGTCGTCTGTTCAGCGACACTCTTTACGACGTATTTCGTCTATGGGCGTTGCCCTTGTTTTGCGAGGTCTTTTGTAGCCTCCCAAATATTATATCATTGGCTTGGGCCCCCACTATTTTGTACTTTGTGGAGGGATTTTTCAACCCCACGAGGTTACTTGTTTCTCACGCGTTAGTTGTAAGATCAGTCGTGATTTAAGAGTCGAAACTACCAGTCGTGATTTAAGAGTCGAAACTACCAGTCGAAATTATCAGTCGCAGAATAAGAGTCGTGAATTATCTGTCGCTGTTATACCGTCTCTTTTATTCCGTCTTTCACATTTTCTATTAAAAGTTACTTAGTTATCCAAAACCCGATTATCTTATTATTTAATTTACCTCTCTTTGAGGTGTGTATCTCAGCGGCTCACAAATTACTGTTTGAGCACTGACACGACACAACACCGTGTACACTGTCAAATTTGACTCTCGAGAGTAACTCGCGAGTTTCAACTCTCAGATGGACACGTACCTTAACAGTTTCCTCTATAAACAGGTAGCGGTGTGTGTTGTTGAATGTACCTTAGGAAAGACAACGTCGAGGTGATTCATCTCTCCGTTGGACTTGTCTGCACCCAGCGAGTGACCTAGACCGAGGAAAGCACCACCCAGGAACAAATCGGTCAAATAAATCTGTACTAGAACATTGATGAAATTGAGAACCTCGCAGAGGCCTAGATAGTAAGCCCATGGCCGGTTCAAGTGGATGCGATTCACGAAAGCGATGCGGATCTGTCGGATCTTCTCATCCCGATCGTTTTTCGAGGGAATGGTTACCGCATTGTCGAGCTTCATTGGTTCATCGCGCAGGGCCATGGCCGACAATTGCAACCCAGAAACCATGTACTTCAGACGACCACCTGGACTGGCAGAAATGATTTATTTTACACCGGACACTCGGTGTTTCACAATAAAGGACATCCAGCATATTTAGAATACTGTTCGTAATTTTTAACGTTATCTAATTCGTAACATCGCAAATAATAGGAACGAATGACATACTAACTAATGATTAGAAAATGAATAAGGGAAATACAAAATTATAAAGTAGAATTTACGAACTCGATTACACTATTTTCGATGTACAGTGAAGAGCAAAACTGAATCAGCACCATTTGAAACAGCATAACTTTTTTAAAATTATTATAGATGACTTGAGTGTTCTTGAGAAGTTGGAGGGATTATTTTATTATAAGATGAGTAAAAAAACTTTTGGAAAAATTGCAATTAGTCGGAATCGTGGAAAAAATAGTAAAAGTTGACTTTTACGACATTTTTATCAGGGCCTGTATTGAAAATTTAAAAAATTGATAATGTACACTCAAATAAATTATATATATGTTGATAATTTCATCGATATTGGTTAATTGGTTTATGAGTTATAAACGATCGAAAGTGGTAATAATTGCAGTTATTAGTCGAAAATCGTGAAAAACTGCAATTGATTCATGGCGATATTATCTTTCAAGGTCATCTGAAAGTCATTGTATAGCAGGTCGTTGAATTCGTTTCGACGTTGCCTACAATATTATGAAGTTAAAAATACCCAGTTCCATTAAAAGATATGACAGCGACCTTGACTTTTTTGTTGAAAATCGATGTTTTTTAAATTTAAAAAATTGCAATTTCTTGTCGGTTAAATACTGATTAACTTTGGTAGGAAACATTTTTCTGTCCGACCATCCGAACGGGCTGAAAAAACGTGGGGACTAATTGGCGCCGCACCCTGTATACGGCTACTGTAAGTAAATGTTGAAACATAAAATACCTAAGATGAGTATTTCTATTCTGTAATTTTTGTGCCTGATTAGATCATAAGTGAAAATAATTTCATTATCTACTTGTATCCTTAATTTACTAATTAAAATGCTACTTCAGTTTCATATTGTATTGTCAGACCAATAGAATAGCTTGTATGCGTCAGCCAATAAGACACTTTTTGTATATGGCCCTCTTCAAGGAACTACAACTTCTACAATTTTAAATATCTTGACTTCATACAATTATATTGTATAGTCTAAATAATAGAAAATATCTACCGAAAACCTCAATGTAAAACAGTCGTCTGACTTCCTTACAAAAATTCGCAAACAAGGCCTACAAAATGACGCTTTAGACCAGAAAACTCTTTTAACACGATTGAGGTAGTACATCTGCACGTTTGAAGAAACTGACCTTCAACATTCCGCCACAGGTAGTGAGGTACGTAAAAGACGATCGCCTGAAAAAATAGAACGAAAGGAACCCACTGATAGTAGGCATGGCGTACGATGGAGTCATCATTGCTGGCTGGACCTACTCCCGGATGTGGCAACTGGCCGGACTCGACCAACGTCATGTTCATGTGCTTTACCTGAAAAATTCAGTCTGTCGTTTCTCTTATGTCCACCACATATTCTTAGCGGAACAAATATCGTGACTTCGTGGACGCTTTTCCAACTGACAATGATTGCACTGTTCAACGTGGATTTGTAACGTTGAGTAATATCGTAGTGAACTATGTCTGACAGCTTTTCGTAGGTTCAACACGACTGTATACATTTATTGTATTCTATTTTTGAGAAAATTGTTTAGGTTGGAAACATCTTTTGATTGACAGTAATTGTTATATAGTAGATCCATGAAGTATTTTTTGAACACTAAATGCCTATTTCTCGAAAAATTGCTTCTATTTAAACTCTGATAATCTTGTAAAAAATTATCGTATGACAATAATTTTGGACTCATTTTAAAGATAGAGGTTCGTAGTTTCATAATCCATCGTTCGTTTTATTCTAAGATTTTTTTCAAGATGTAGCACACGAGAAACTGAAGACGCATTCTTTCTCTCGAAAATCCTATGCATTGAAACGTCTATGAAAATAGCGGAACATGTTTTCGTGACTGAAACCGCTATAGATTTAAAGATTGAAGCTAGAACAACGATATCTTAAAAATTGATGTATGATTTTTCTAGTCGTTTTATTGAGTTTTGAATAAGAGATGTGTCATTAACTTTTACAGTAGTACGATGTTGTCGCGACGAGTGCTGCAAGACTGTATAGGATAAGCGCAATAATATTATCCCCCTCGTTCGCGAAATGTAACATGATACTAATGCAATGCCAAAATTTATTATTGTTTTTTCATGAAACTTTTACCAGAAAAATCCTTACATTTTTATGATTAAAATGATACCAAACACGACATAATTTGGATCATATTTACATGTTTAACTCTTTGGGGCACGCTGGGATTAAAAGTGTCCCACCTTTTTGATGCACCGTAATGCATGGTGGGACATTTTTAGTCCCACCTCGAAATATTGCAATAGCAGCACGCGCATAACTTTATATTTCGTCTTATTTACGTAAAGCAGTTGGTAATATCTTCAACAAATGTATTCAATTGTGTTGGCAACATTCAACATGCCAATACAGGTTCATCAATTGTTGCAAGCGGAAGGTTTATTATGACAATCTTTTTTTCCTAGTTTTATGTGAAAAATCGTCGAAGTAAGTTAATTATTATAAAAATTAGTTCTATATAAGCAAGTGAAGAGTTTTGTAATAAAAACTAAAGCTTAAATTTATTTGTAAATGATGAAAGTATGGTGGGATTTTATTTGTCCCACCATGCAACTTTAGGAGGAATACAAAAAGTCATATTTTTATTTATTGTTTATGTTTTAATATTCTTAAAGGTCAATGTCTCGATGGATTTATTAGTCAAACATTAATATATAATAACGTACCAACTGAATCTAACAATAAAGTCATTATCAATCCAAATAAGCAAACACAAACGTAACGTTTCATTAGAAACTAGCTACTCGTGGCGTGCTTTCGGCATGCTCTCGCAGCCAGGCCCTCCGGGCGGGTTGCCCTTGCGGGCGGCGCACAACGCGCGCACCAATGACATCACAACTTTTGAACGACTGGACTTTAGCAATTAATATCAATGCCTCGTTGTGAATTTCCTCGCTTAGTTGCAAATCTGGATTGTTATCTTTGTATTTTGCGATCAGTATCCGCGTCCGCTACGCATATTAATACCGCCCGCGAAACACTTTAATTGCGAGAAACTCGCTACGTCGCGTTGGCCATCTGGCGGTGGTCGCGGTAGGTGACGCCGTCGTGGCCCTCTGGCGGCGGTCGCGGTGTGGGTAGTCTCATTTTTTCCCGAATCTTCCAATTTCCGGCCAACTTTTCCAAACTTTCTTTGCGTAAAAACCTGATTCGGATTACAACGAACATTTAAAAAAAAAATTAGCCAAATCGGGCCAGCCGTTCTCACGTGATGTCGTGACCAACGAACAGCATTTGATTTTTATTATATAGATAAGAAGACAAGATTCAAAACATCTACTAGAACGTTCGTCTCGTAAACGATGTGCGCTTTGTAGTACAAAAAAAAGGAAACTCGAACACTATGGTCTTGTACTGAGTGCAAAGTGCCTCTGCGTTTAGGGAAAAGGGTGTGCTTTAATAGGTACCATTCATGAACCTATGTGGCACGGTGGGACTATTTGAGTCCCACCCTATAACAACGAATTTAATTAAACTATTACTATTTTTTTATGTTTCTACATTATGTCATACCTTTATTAATAAAAATATACCAATTTTGTTTCATTTAAAACGCAATAAAATTTCTATGCAACACGAGTCTACTTTATTATCTGAAATCCTGTGCCGCAAAGAGTTAATTAGCAATGAATGAAATAAAAAACTAATGAAATAAATTCATTAGCAATGGATGACATATTCTATCCTTTTCTAAGGAAAGATCGCTGCTCGGCCGACTATACTTTATGGTCTGACGTCAACCTCTCGCCTCTCGCTCAATCTCCGTGTTCTCCCACAGCCCACTCGAGAACAAAGTCAAGTTCCTTCGCCTTATATCGAAACAAGACTGTACCGTTTACAGCGGACGCTGTCATGTCAGCGCAGTGGATATTATTGTTATACTTATGGCGACAATTTTTAATCATTCCAAATGACATATCGAGTTTCATCCTGTTATATATATATATATATATATATATATATATATATATATATATATATATATATATATATATATATATATATATATGGGATCAGGACCTCCCAGACCAAATACTGTATGGAGATTAGGAAAAGTAGGAGGGTTCCGTGGGTATGTGTAAGAGTTGATCAGCTACAAACGCGAGGGTCCCGGGTTCGATTCCCGGCGCGGAACTCCTCATTTTTCCTAAGATCCTACATATACAGGGTGTCCCAAAAATGTCTGATTTCCTTCAAAGGGGAGGTTCCTGAGGCCATTTGAAGCGACATTTTCCTTTGCAAAAATGGCCGTTTCGGCTTTGTTAAGGAGTTATTAACGAAAAACACGGACCAATCAGAGCGCGACCTAGAGGCGTATTGGCAGAGACGGCCGCGCGCGACAGAAGTCGAGCGATGGTGATACACCGCGGTCGAAAGCAAGGAACAAACAAGAGAAGACAATTTTTCGAGTCCTATGTCGGATAGTTCAAATTTGAATATGTTGTAGTCTTTAGTAGCCTATGAAGGAATCTCGAAGGATTTTTCGAAATCTTAAAAAATGTTGGTTTTACAGACGTGTAAAGAACTTTTTTTCATTAAATTATAACACTAGAACTAACGTACCGAGGAAAATGAGTTTTGAGGAGCTTGTAGTGAACACATAAGAGTATCTATTGAAAATATTTCGATTCGGAAGAAATGGTTTTTTCACCATTTATTTTGCAAATGTTTTAAACAAATGCAATTTTCCTATAGCCGGGACTGTTTTAAAAATTCGAAAAAACCGTGGTGACAGCTTCAAGTCTCCTCTTCACGGGCCTATTTTTTAAAAGGCAGACGCTTTAAAATTGACGGAATTAAAATTATTTAAAGCGAACGCTGCACCGCGATATTACGGAGGCGCGCGGCCCCTTGTTTGTTCCTTGACGTACCGAGGGAAATGAGTTTAAGGAGCTTATAGTGAACACAGAAGAGTATCTATTGAAAATATTTCGATTCGGAAGAAATGGTTTTTTCACCATTTATTTTGCAAATGTTTTAAACAAATGCAATTTTCCTATACCCGGGACTGTTTTAAAAATTCGAAAAAAACGTGGTGACAGCTTCAAGTCTCCTCTTTACGGACCTATTTTTTAAAAGGCAGACGCTTTAAAATTGACGGAATTAAAATTATTTAAAGCGAACGCTGCACCGCGATATTACGGAGGCGCGCGACCCCGAAGGCGCGCGGCATGAACAGCACCGCACACTCTAACACCGTCAATACATACTGGTAAAACTGATTCTTCACTTTTTAGTTATTAATGTTAAAATCTGAGAAAACCTTGCTTATCTTGGTTCTCCTGTAGAGCCCCAGCGAGGTGAAAATGATTCCTGTATTCACAAATAATCTGTGTGTGTATATCGTAATCAGATCACAAAATTAGTTTAAAATATGAAATATTACTGTAGTCGGTATTCGTTGAGCTCTTAAATACAAATTACAGAAATTGTTCACATTCCATAACATGATTAAATACAAAATTCCGAGGTAGGAATTTATAATTAACTGATTTATGTATTCAATAGAAGTATTCGGTATTTTACACAGATTTCAATTACAAAAAACATTCGACGCTGCCCATCACTGAAGGAAAGGAAGACATTAAACAAATGTAAGAGATTAAGTCTTGCGGATACGAGCGCGTCCTCTTCGCTACACTGAAGATATGGGTCACAAATGACCCAGTGCTAGCTTGGCAAAGATTAAAGCATGCAACTAGTAATTTTCAGTGGAAAACTCTACTACATGAGCTTATTATTTATTTCGGAAAATATAAGGACACTCAATAACTTGTTTCGTTAAATAGTGTTCAAACTACAAATATCATATTTTATGCAAATATTACGAAGGGCGTTTAAACATTTTCCAGAAAATGGATATTCGCAAAAATAGAGCTATATTTGTAATGAATTGATGCGAACGTAAACTTTTTGAGTCTTATTTTATCAGTAGACTGCAGATTTGATACATTTATGATGAACGTGAGTTGGTTAAACGTAAAACAGTGAAAACTTTTAAGGAATTTAAAAATGTATACTGTTGTATTACTCTTATTATCTAATTATATTTGAGGGTGAATAAAGACACGAAACATACAGAGATAGAATTTATATAACTGAAAGGTTAGATGTTTTGTTTGCATTGTTTGCATTGTTTAAATAATCCGTATATTGTGCATGTTTACATTACTTCACATTACATGCGTAGTAATATGCAATTACTTCGTTAAATAAAGTCAATTTATTAATAAGTTAACTCTTGGAATCATAAGCGTTGACTCATAACGCATGAATCACGACTGTGTAGAGTGTGAATAACAATAATATGTAGTCATTGTACAAAGAGTGAGAGTTGGAGATCATGATTTGAAGTAGTTGATGCAGTGATGGGCAGCGTCGAATGCATTTCGTAGTTGAAGTACGTGTAAAATACAGAATACATGTATTGAATACATAAATCAGTTGATGAATGCCTTGGCATTTTCTATTTAATCATGTTATGGAATGTAAACTATGTACTTCTTTAATTTATATTTACGAGCTCATCGAATACCGAATACAACAGTATTTCATATTTTTGCTGTGATAAGGATATAAATAGTTGTATTTAGTATTTACAGTATCACTGGCGAATAAAAAATAAATTACTTTGTTTTAGCGCGGAGTGTTTTTTTTGTAGCCTGTATTGCTGCATCGTGTACAGTCCGATGGACAGTTGAAGGCAAATATTTCAACCATCGAGCTTTGAATTTTGCAAGAAATATTGCTGCAAGCGTAAGTATTCGGCATTCTGTATTCGATATTTGATGAGCTCTTAAATATAAATTAGAGAGGTACTTCACGTTCCATAACATGATTAAATACAAAATTCCAAGGTATTTACCAACTGGATAGAAGTGCAGTATTTTATCGATAACTGTCCCAAATATCTGGGCGATATCTGTCCCCAAAACAATCCCCAATTCGATATTTGATGAGCTCTTAAATATAAATTGGAGAGGTACTTCACGTTCCATAACATGACTAAATACAAAATTCCAAGGTATTTACCAACTGGATAGAAGTACAGTATTTTATCGATAACTGTCCCAAATATCTGAGCGATATCTGTCCCTGAAACAATCCCCAATTCGATATTTGATGAGCTCTTAAATATAAATTAGAGAGGTACTTCACGTTCCATAACATGATTAAATACAAAATTTCAAGGTATTTACCAACTGGATAGAAGTGCAGTATTTTATCGATAACTGTCCCAAATATCTGGGCGATATCTGTCCCCAAAACAATCCCCAATTCGATATTTGATGAGTTCTTAAATATAAATTAGAGAGGTACTTCACGTTCCATAACATGATTACATACAAAATTCCAAGGTATTTACCAACTGGATAGAAGTACAGTATTTTATCGATAACTGTCCCAAATATCTGGGCGATATCTGTCCCCAAAACAATCCCCAATTCGATATTTGATGAGCTCTTAAATATAAATTGGAGAGGTACTTCACGTTCCATAACATGATTAAATACAAAATTCCAAGGTATTTAGCAACTGGATAGAAGTACAGTATTTTATCGATAACTGTCCCAAATATCTGGGCGATATCTGTCCCCGAAACAATCCCCAATTCGATATTTGATGAGCTCTTAAATATAAATTCGAGAGGTACTTCACGTTCCATAACATGATTAAATACAAAATTCCAAGGTATTTACCAACTGGATAGAAGTACAGTATTTTATCGATAACTGTCCCAAATATCTGAGCGATATCTGTCCCCAAAACAATCCCCAATTCAATATTTGATGAGCTCTTAAATATAAATTGGAGAGGTACTTCACGTTCCATAACATGATTAAATACGAAATTCCAAGGTATTTACCAACTGGATAGAAGTACAGTATTTTATCGATAACTGTCCCAAATATTTGGGCGATATCTGTCCCCAAAACAATCCCCAATTCCGCGGGGTATACTCCGTAAGGGGCCATGAAGCTCGAGAAGTCTCGGTCGCCGAGAAGTGTAACATAATACGGTCGAGTATATCGGTGATGGACCACTACTAATCCAATAACAAAACTTCTTTGTTTTTTATTATTTTTTTATGGAACTTTCACCAATATATTTGTGGCATTTTTCTAATGAAAATCATACCAAATAAGATATAATTACGATGATATTAACTTGTGTAATGGACCATGAAAGTTTCGGGCGTAAGGAAGGACAGCGTATTGGAAAGGAAGAGACGCGGAGAGTTGCTGTCGCCGGTATAGTTCAAAACCCCTCGTGTCTTCACAGTATAATGCCAATAAAAAAATATTTGTGGCATTCTTCTTATTAAAATAATACCAAATACGATATAATTCGGATCATATTTACAATAATTTTCCGAAACTTTCATCGTCCATTACACAAGTAAATATCATCGAAATTATATCTTATTTGGTATCAATTTCATTACTGGTCTCACACCGACATACTCGATCCGTATTATGTTACACTTCTCGGCAACCGAGACTTCTCGAGCCTCATGGCCCCTTACGGAGTATACCCCGCGGAATTGGGGATTGTTTTGGGGACAGATATCGCCCAGATATTTGGGACAGTTATCGATAAAATACTGCACTTCTATCCAGTTGGTAAATACCTTGGAATTTTGTATTTAATCATGTTATGGAACGTGAAGTACCTCTCCAATTTATATTATTATTATTATATAATAATTTATATTATAAGAATTATTTGATTTAAACGCCAAATGAAAATTAATTTTTTATGTTTTTTTTGTGAAATACAATTAATGAAGTATTTAAAATAATTCATTAGTTCAAATGATTATTCGTTATCTTTTTTCAATGAAATGCACTCAACTCTGACTGTGCTTAATACATAAGCCTTGATACTTATGCTTCAACTCAATATGTTTATACGTTAATTGGTCGAATAATTTGTCTCCCTCTAATCAAATAGATTCACATAAAGCGTCAAATGTACTTCAAATTGTAATGATAGCTATTTATTAATATACAGCGAGGGGCAAAATTGAATCAATGAAATTGTTTTTCTTAAAATCAATATCTATGTATATACATATGTGCTTACTAATGTAAGACAGAGTCACCAGACCTTAGAAAGCATATGATTTCATATTTAGGAATAAAGTATCATAACTAATAAACTAAATGTAACAGAATTAAAATATAATCGCTTTTCAAGATGAAATCTAACATCATACACTTCTGGAGTTTGGATAATTAAATAACAATTTTCTGAAGAAATGATTTCATTGGATCAATTTAGCTCCTCCCTGTACAACTTTGTACACAAAAAGATTCATCGTTTTCATCGATCTTTCATCGTTTCTATGTTACATAAGCTAAATAGGCTCTCTGCATTTTACGACAAAACGTAATTGGTGGTAATTCATTGTGTGTATTGTTTGCAACAGATAGCCTCGATGTTAACTGTAGAAAAGCTGTCAGGTCAGAATTAATAGATGTGGATCAAGTCTACTCTCGTTCTGTTCATAAATTTTAAAAACAGTTTACAGTGTAACTCATTCATTCTTGAACCGTGGGAACTCGACATGCAAGAGTTACCAGCGTCTAAGAGCCACTATATTTGTTCCACCCAGTAACTTTGGTATTTACCACTGTGTATGTAGAGTTGAAGAAACAGAAAGTGTTGATCACGTGTTCAGGAACCCCCGAACCGCTGATGCACCTTACCGTGAAAGAAAAAGAGATGATTACTGTTCTCCGATATTATTCATCAAGTTTGTTTGTTTCATTTATTAGATGTAGAAATACATTTTCTTTCAATTTTAGGAAATGAAAATTTATTGGAGTTTGCTTGCACCATCTCTATAGAAACACAGTAGTTTTGAACTAGTATTAAAACATTTTCGGACATTGTCAACTAATTTCAGATATGCGTCTGTTAAATGATGTTATAGCAATTTAAACGAACAGTAATCGGATGGATTATGGTCACCATCACCACAGTTCCTTGATCCTAAACAGTACAAATCATTTGGGTGACTTCAGTCACAAATTTTCCAACATTGAAAATGCAAATAATAGTGCCGAAAATACACTTACAAGGGAACATATTCAGATGCGAAAATCCGATTTTGATGAAACTTATGGGAGCTTATAGTTCTTTGAAAAATATTTGACACGTGTTTTTTTTCATCGGCAACCATCCACTTTGAAGGGGTGAAAACAGCCCTCAAAGTTGGGGGTCAAAACCATATTTTTTGAGATATCTCGGAAACCAGAGGTCGAAAAAATTTGAATTTTTTTTCAATTGTGTGTTTTTCAATGGGAAATGTAGTCGTGCAAGAAAATTTTAACAAAAGTTTTTTGTTTAAACAATATATTAAAAATTTGATTTGTTTTTGCAGTTTCTCTCTGCAATATCATTGTTGTTTTTAAAGATACGTAAAATATGGTAAGGACAAAGTTGAATGGTACAAAGGGGCTGACAGGATGCCAAAAAAAATTTTGTTTTCATGTTATTTTTTTTTACAGATATCAACGTCACCTTGACTTTTTTTTAAATGGAACCACCCTTTTTTTAAACACCTACAATGATAGTCCCATTCATTATGAATTCAGTGACTATAATTACTCAAGGTCATTCAAGGTCACGGACAGAGATAACGTATAGGATTTAACATCGATACATGCCTGTAAACGGGCTTTGAAGGATTGTTGAACTCTGTCCGTGACCTTGAATGACCTTGAGTAATTATAATCACTGAATTCGTAATGAAAGGGATTATCATTGTAGGGCAAGGCACTAACTCTTGCCACCTCAAATATCTTAGTTGTCTTTAAAGATACGTCAATTGTTTGAAGGACAAAGTTGAATGGTTTAGTGGGGCTCACACGATATTAAGAAAATTTTTATTTTCATGTCATTTTTTTTAGAGATTTCCAAGGTCACCTTCATTTTTTTTACGTGGAACCACCCTTTTTTTAAACACGTACAATGATAGTCCCTTTCATTACGAATTCAGTGACTATGATTACTCAAGGTCATTCAAGGTCACGGACAGTCTTCAATATTCCTTCAAAGCCCGTTTAAAGGCATGTGTCGGTGTTAAATCTTATACATTATCTCTGTCCGCGACCTTGAATAACCTTGAGTAATTATAATCACTGAATTCGTAATAAAAGGGACTATCATTGTAGGTGTTTAAAAAAGGGTGGTTCCATTTATAAAAAGTCAAGGTGAAATTGATATCTCTAAAAAAATAACATAAAAACAAAATTTTTTTTGGCATCCTGTCAGCCCCTTTGTACCATTCAACTTTGTCCTTACCATATTTTACGAATCTTTAGAAACAACAAAGATATTTGTGGTACAAACGTTAGGTGACTCACCCTGTACAATATTGATTAGACACCGCGGATCTTTGTACAAAATAAAAATTTTCTATCTTTCGTTATATGTTTAATAGATTGATAATAATATAACAGTATTTTTTAATTCTTCTACTGTTTTTACTGTTTTAAATTATATTCACTCATTTTTGGTATAAATGTATAAAACCCGCTGTCTAATTATGATATACAGAGTGTTCACGCTATCACTGTCCAGCGTTTTTCTTGCAAATACTAAATATTAGAAAAAAATTATAGAGGAAAAAGTAATACTGTTTTTGGTAAGTAACATTATGGCGTACGTAATTTTCTTGTGTTTGCACTATTTTCTTAGAAATGAAGGAAGATATGTCAGTGAGACAACACTAATTCGATGACTAAACTTCTATGTTTTCAATTATTTTTCTATGAAACTTTCACCAACAGCTTCGTGTCATTTTCCTGATTGAAATGAAATCAAACGTGACATAATTAAAAGTATATTTGATCGTTCAATTGACGATTTAATAGAACCTCGATTATCCGAATATCTAAACTTTCTATACGTGTTTTACATGTAAACAAATAATGTGCCTCAGATTAGTATATATAATCGAGATTCAACTGTATCGCGAATCAAACAAGTTAATACGATGCAAATTGTGTCGTGTTTGGCATCATTTTAATAAGAGAAATGTCAAAAATATGTTGGCAAAAGTTCCATAATAAATAATAAAAACAAAAAAGTATTGTCACTGGATTATCATTGTCTTACCAATACACTGATATCAATTGTTTGTTCACTCGCCATCTTTTCTACGTTCGGCGCTAGCGGTAAGAGATCAAGGAATAGTGTCAGTACACGCTATAAGTGATATTTCAGTCCTGAAATGTTCACCAATACATATACAAATGAAGCGTTTCTTGTGACTCATCCTGCGTTCGATATCAGCGAGTTACAATTACATATAAACGATGAATGAAAGATAACTAATAGACCACGGATTTCATGCAGATTACAACAAACAACAATGTACAGCATATTTCCACAAATCACATTAATGTTTCCATGTTGTTCGAAACCTAAAGAACCCGTGGACGATAGAAGTAATTTCCCATTCAGCCACATTTGCATGACTATCCGCTGTCTAATTGTTAATGTACGTTACATTTCGTTGCGTCGACTCGTGATTAGTTGCGACCATCGAAATGCTTGTTTCTCTACCTGATGTGTTCTCCGAAGAATTGCCTAGATGTCACGAGAAGTGAGCCGATCAGCAGCATGAGGAACGTAGCTCTATAGTGTAGCTTGAAAACTGATCACGAGAGAATAAATAAATCATTGTGTCGGAGAGCAAAGTGAGAAATAACTGGCACACGAGCTGAATGGTTTTTCGTTACCGATATTGTCGATGGCCACTGCATCTTGGGTAACTTTCAACTTCACGTGGTCCTTGAGGACCGCAAATGTGGCTAGCACGGTGGATGCCATGTCTACGAGACTTCGTCAGTTCTGTTAGAGCAACAATAGCCTCATTCGTTACCACAGGGTAGTCCGATTCCAGCCGTACGATGCCTTATGTTTGCGATGAGTCTAGATTCCTCGACATCCAATGACAACTTTCGGTGTTCCCAATCACGCGAATTTTACCGACGCTATTGACAGGCAATACTTTCCACAGCACCAATTGAATGTTCATCGAATCCGTACTGAACTCTTCGAGCTACAGTAATTCTCATTTCTTGTTATCAGCAGCCACGATTGCGCAGTAGCTTAAGACTGACAACGCTTCACGAAACTAGAAAGAGTCAGCGTTATTATTGTGTAGGCACTTATTCGCGCTGATAAGGTTAGATAACATCAAAACTGGAGTGAAGAATATAATACGATCACGATGAGCCGCACACCGTGACTCCACCTAGAATCATTTTCTCTGTGAATGACTCGATCAATCTGAGCAATCTAGGCTACATACCGGAGTCCAAAAATCAACGGACGCTCGACTATATACAATCACAATAGTAGTAGTAACTTTATTGATTCCCCTAAGGGTTACAATTCTTAACATTTTTCATCTTCTCCCGTTTTACCTCCTCATCCCGCTCCTACAACTAGTCTTATATCTATCTTATGATACTATCTTAAATTCTAAACTTATATTAGAGATATATATATATATATATATATATATATATATATATATAGAGAGAGAGAGAGAGAGAGAACCTATTTACAGAAGAATACAATCCCAGTATAGCATCGAGTAAATAATCTTTCTTTTTAGTATTTAAAAATTACATAAATTTGTTGAAATTTGTCCTTTTTCTACTATAGGACAGTAAATTAATTACATTTATAAATAAGATTTATTCAGAAATAAATTTGATGTATACAGTAACGTGAAATGTATACTTTTCAGATTTATAAAAATATTTGTACAACAGTGGAAAAAGTGATCATTGACGTACATAAATCTAGAAAATGGTGGAAAAATATATTAATGTCTTATTAATTTTTTATGAATAAACCTTAAAACTTTATACAAATTTACATTCTTATATAGTAATACTTTATCAAAGGAGTAAAGATAAAATTAAATTACATATATTAAACATCAATTAACTTTTCATTGTACAAGTTTTTGAAGGCTGTTATGTATTATAAATGCATAAAGATCCTCAAACTGGATGTTATTGACTTTCAAATTTTATGACAGCTATTTAATAACATTTACCACAGTAAGGCGACGCGACCTAATCTATTACTTACGACAACGTATATCAAAACCTTAACGTGTTGGAGTATCAAATTACTATGTATGCCTAACACCATATGGGCTAGTATAGAGCTTACAACTACATATATATGTATGTAAGACATTATATATATATATATATATATATATATATATATATATATATATATATATCGAATTGCATGGTCAAATGTTACACGTTATAAAACAGAAACTCAAGGTCATCTTTATGTTTCGACAAAGAAGGAAAACCATAAAAAGTACATTATATGTTCCGCTTCATATCAAACAACCATCATTTGAAACATTTTTTTATATAGAAAGTAATCTATGTGTAAAAGATGGTACAATAGAATGAGGTCATTTTAATAATATATGGACAAAATGTTTATTCAAAATAGCTTTCTTAACAGCAATTTGCATAAAAATCATTGTTAATTGAGTACCATACCAAAAATTGATTTAAAAATTAATTTTAAAAGTATCATTATAAAAATACAAGAATGCCTTTTCACCTTGATTTAAATAGGAAGAAATATTATTTTTATCAAGAATGAAGAAGTTAGAGTTCGTTAATCCAATTCAAAGTTCGTGGCATTAATTAAGCAAAACAGCAACGCATACATTGTATTGGTTCATACTGAATACAAGTGTAAGACATTTCTTTTATTTATAGCGGATAAGTATATTTAGAACTATGCAAATGGGTATTCAAGGATAACCAGCGGTACTAGTTTTTAGGTCTTGAAAAAAGCGCTACAAAAGATGTGCGATCATGCTAGAACTCGTACTGTGTTAACGACATTGCAAAAACCATGCAAATGATTAAAATAATTTTTATTCAATTTACAGTTTGAGTATTGAGCCTGCCAGAATTGATTTTTTAAAAACAATATTGGTGTAAAAAATGCACGTAAATAAAACAGCATTTATTAGAAATTGAAAATTACTACATTAGAGATGTATGACTATTATGTATAGTATGTATGTAGTGTAACTAAATCTAGTTTAGAACATTTAATTTTAAATGATTACCGTAGAGATCTATTTTTCGCTTGGATAAAATCGACGGTAAATAAAGCTAAAACTATTAGACGTCTATTTGTTAACCCTATGTCAGAGTGTGACTCGACATTCTCAGTTCAAAGTTCAAAATTTGGGGTGCAAAGGGTTAATATGGTCAAACATGTACAAATTTAATTGTTTCAATATTATGATAAAAAATTAAAAATACCGTATTACGAAACTCAATATTTACTTAAATAAAAAAGACAGACAAATATCTGTCATCGTTCTAAATTTATTTTATATTACGACAATTTTTCCGTTTTCTACACGTTAGACACATTAACGGTGCACACGAAGTGCACTTTCCTTGTTATTCATTTCAGTAAGAATCTTATCAACTGATAAATATAATTACGAATTTATGATGTCTTAATTTGATCCATGAAAGTCCATTGCTCTTATAGGGATAACTTTGTTGTAATAAATAAGATATTGAATACAAATTTGTTAGTATAATTTTTAAAATTAATATTCAATGTTATATAGTTTTTCTAAATTCAAAATTAAAATTTTCTAAAACAGTTGAAAGGAATGCCATTTCCATACTTCGTTTCTTGTCTTAAGAATTTCAATGAGTGTGAAGTAGAATAACAATATTCTAATATTTTATTGACATATTTATTGATTGAAATAGGCTCGAGTGTTTCAAGCATTTATTTTTACAATGAATGTATAAAAGCAGCAATTTAGTAATAAATATTGTTTATCATACTACAGTAATAAAAGTTTCGAAAATTCTCTCAGTTCCCTCAAACTAAAAACACGATTAATATTGTAAAGTGAGAGTAATTCTAACTCAATGACCAATGACCAGGTACAATCCACTTCGTCATTTTACAAGTTTACTGTACATATTATTATTCTTACTTATATGATAAAGCTATTTTATTACCATTATTATTGACTTATGGCTTACGCAGACTATGAATTCCATGAGTTAGCGAACCTAGTTATCCATACCACAATAAAATAAAGACCTCGATAAAATTAAATTACATTATTACTTTGCTTCAATAACTATATTTTATAACTTAATCTGACAACACTTTTTACAGGAAAAGTTCATTTTTCTATAGTGGACACGTTTAGTAATGAACCCTTAGCACTCGAGTGGTGACTCTAAGGCACCATTAAAAATTATAACGCTATTTCCGAGAACTTCAAGTACCTACAACTCGAAACTTCAAACTGTTATATCTCATCATGGAAGTATCTGACAAAAAAATGTTTCCAACAAAATTGACTTGTTTTTTCCGGTAGAATCTAAATATGTAACATTTTATAGGGGGTTCCATTTAAAATTACAAAGGTACCTCCCCTCCCCCGTTAAAGGGGAAGGGAGGCCACTTCACGTTTATGTAGTCAGAAAGGCGCTTCAGTCCCATGCAATTTAAGACTAAGAACTTTAAAATCGATGGCATAGTTTTCGAGATATTGAGCTGTTCAGAGTTATGTGGGCCACCCTGTATATATTCAATTACCTTCCGTTGAAAATTTGAAGCGTACAATTAGAAATATTATATAATTATTCATTTTAGTTATATCTCATCATGGAAGTATCTGACAAAAACATGTTTCAGACAAAATTGACTTGTTTTTTCCGGTAGAATCTAAATATGTAACATTTTATAGGGGGTTCCATTTAAAATTACAAAGGTACCTCCCCTCCCCCGTTAAAGGGGAAGGGAGGCCACTTCACGTTTATGTAGTCAGAAAGGCCCTTCAGTTCCATGCAATTTAAGACTACGAACTTTAAAATCGATGGCATAGTTTTCGAGATATTGAGCTGTTCAGAGTTATGTGGGCCACCCTGTATATATTCAATTACCTTCCGTTGAAAATTTGAAGAGTACAATTAGAAATATTATATAATTGTTCATTTTAGTTATATCTCATCATGCAAGTATCTGACAAAAAAATGTTTCAGACAAAATTGACTTGTTTTTTCCGGTAGAATCTAAATATGTAACATTTTATAGGGGGTTCCATTTAAAATTGCAAAGGTACCTCCCCTCCCCCGTTAAAGGGGAAGGGAGGCCACTTCACGTTTATGTAGTCAGAAAGGCGCTTCAGTCCCATGCAATTTAAGACTAAGAACTTTAAAATCGATGGCATAGTTTTCGAGATATTGAGCTGTTCAGAGTTATGTGGGCCACCCTGTATATATTCAATTACCTTCCGTTGAAAATTTGAAGCGTACAATTAGAAATATTATATAATTGTTCATTTTAGTTATATCTCATCATGGAAGTATCTGACAAAAAAATGTTTCCGACAAAATTTACTTGTCTTTTCCGGTAGAATCTAAATATGTAACATTTTATAGGGAGTTCCATTTAAAATTGCAAAGGTACCTCCCCTCCCCCGTTAAAGGGGAAGGGAGGCCACTTCACGTGTATGTAGTCAGAAAGGCTCTTCAGTCCCATGCAATTTAAGACTAAGAACTTTAAAATCGATGGCATAGTTTTCGAGATATTGAGCTGTTCAGAGTTATGTGGGCCCCCCTGTATAAGAGCAATCTCTCTTTATAATCCCTCTGTATAAAGCAGCAATGGCTAAAAATCGGTTTCGCGCCATCAATAGGACTATTCGTTTCGATAACGGCAATACCCGCGCAGCAAGGCTACTTGAAAGTAAGACGGCCGCTATAGATGATACATGGACAATGATGATGGCTAATTTGGAAAGGGCGTATACACCACACGTCTCCATGACTGTTGACGGACAATTGTTCCCCTATCGCGGCCGAACTCGCTTCACCCAATACATGCCATCAAAGCCTGCAAAATATGGTATAAAAGTGTGGTGGCTCTGCGATTCAAAATCATATTATCCATTGAAGGGTGTGATTTATAGCGGAAAGCAGCCTGGTGAAGAGCGTGAAGCGAATCAAGGACAACGAACTGTCTTGAATTTGGTGCAGCGGTATGAGAGAAGCGGATGTACCATTTATGCAGACAATTTTTTTACAACGTTGGAATTAGCATTATATTTGATATCAAAAGAATTGGCTTTTGTTGGCACCGTACGCAACAACAAAACAATCGTGCCACCTTCTTTTCTAAAACACAAATCACGAGAAGTATACAGTACACTATTCGGATTTTATCAGAGAGATGTTTCACTGTGCTCCTACGTACCAAAAAAGAACAAGGCTGTTTTGTTATTGTCAACTCAGCATTATATGTATAGGTTGAGTAGTTGGCCGCGCGCCTCAACTTCCACTCACATTTTACTTTATACATCAAAAACGAATAATTTCCCCAAAGTATGACAAACACCATTCGAAAAGGCATGAAATGTACTATTAATACAGTGTTTTTGTGAATTGCAATTTTTCTGAATTTTTTACGCCTTGAAAAACACGAAAAACGTGGAAAAATTATGTTAACAACAAATAAATTACCTAAACTTATACACCGTTGGAAAGCTTGAATTTTTTTATGATTTTTTCGTATTAGTGCCGGGTCGATAAGGTATTTTTATTAAAAGTTACAGCACATAATAGATTTCGCGTACTTTGACCCCCTCCTCCCTGTAACCGTGAAGTCTTGGGAAAAAGTTTTTGCACGGAATCAATGTTAGACCCAAAGGGCTACCAATATGCAAAGTTTCGGGAAAATTGGTCATGGGTAATTTTGGCCGATTTTGAGTAAACGCCTTTCATACTTCTCGGAGATGTTATACTTCAATTAGCAAGGAGAGAAAGGATCGATCTACATGGTAAGAATAATTTCATACGACGATACGTGGGTGTTCCACGTTCATCGATGATATACGTGATTATCGTATCTAGCACACCGGCCTAAGTTACGAAACAATCCTTCGACGGTCTATATCAACCCGATGATTTCACTTAATCACATCGATAGCAAGACAAATACGATGATTAACTTGATTGACGATTACTCTCTGACAACAGCTTTGTTCTGTTCGAAAATACTTCCGTCAGATATAAAACTTATTATCAAATAACTAAGGTCTAACATTTCAGTGATTTAACGGATTCTAGATAGCCTAAACGACGACAAAATTTTATTAATAGCTACAGATCCATTAAAAAATTACTCACAACGTAAACATTCTAGAAAACTTCAATTTCCATTCTTTAAGATTATTACAAAGACAATAGTTTAAGATCGTGCAGAATCAGAAATAATTCGTTGGGTGGATGCAGCGCAGTCGGGAAAGAAAATGGTGGCTACCGATTAATAGATATTAGATAAGATATATCATCTAGAGATAATCTAATTCAAAATATTTCTAAAGCATTTTTGGTTTGAAGCTTGAAAATTAAAATTGAGGAAAGTATACTTTAAACGATCGGGCATTATTATAAAGTACAAGTGCATATCGTCGGGTTACTGCCAAAACAAGCTAACTCCACTTTTACTCAATTCGGAGTGACTATATAACTCTTATCAATCGTTAATTGTCCAATTTTTGTGTGAAACAGACTTCTCCTTACTGCATCTTATACATGTACAGTCACTTCCATTAATATTCGTACACTCTAAAAGACGATCACGTTTTTAATATTGGATCATGTGAGTTGGATTTTTTTTTGAGAAGTTAGAACAATTAGTTTACTACACGTTGAAAAACAGAAATTTTGAAAAATTGTAATTGGTCGGAATTACAAAGAAAATACTAAAAGTTGTTATTTATAACTGTTTTATGTGGGTCCATATTGAAAATTCAACAAACACGTTTTGTAGATTTGTGTCAACTGTATACACTCTGAATATTTCACCAAAATCGGCAAACGGTGCAACGAGCTACAACTGTTTGAAGATTGTAAAAATTGCAGCTTTTCACAATTTTTGGTAATAAATTGAAGGATTCTTACGTCATCCGATGCCTGTCGCTGTTTTCCACGTAATCCAAATTGGATGAAAATTTGAAAATGTATACAATTGATACAGATCTACAAAATGGATGTTTTAAATTTTCAACATGAGCCACATAAAAAAATTGTAAAACACAACTTTTAGTATTTTCTCTGCAATACCGACCAATTGCAATTGTTTTATAATTTCTTTTTCACGTCATGTAGTAAACTAATTATTCTAACATCTCAAAAAAGTCCAAGTCGTATGGTCCAATATTAAACAAGTTATCGTCTTTTTGAGAGTGTACGAATATTAATAGGAATGACTTTATGTTTCCGTGAATAATAATTTTGAAACTTTGCGTGTGACTCACGGCGCGTTTTCAGGAAAATTGACCACCGCGTGTCACCTTAATTTCTCCTTTGAATTGCTATAAATTATGAATTTTTCAAACCTGAATCCACGCGGCAGAACGAGCGAGTAATGAAAAGAATTAGGGAACTTGGATCGCGCTGCAAAGAGTGTGGGAGGAAGGTGCGCGAGGGGACAAGAAGATAAACAGGTACGAAACCAAGGTGGAAAAGGAGTAAGGTCACGAAGAAAGAAGAAACGGTGATCAAGAAGGACAGGAACAAAGGAGTAAGAGGGGATAGAATGTCGAAGGTAGGACTTTGACCGGCCGTTGCCCCTGATGCGGTTGCCTCCGGCTTGCAAACCGAACAGATCCTCCAAAGAAAACTCTGTCCTCTGGTTTCTCCATTCCTGTAGTACGTATATACAGCGGGTTTCATCATTCTCAGGTACGCCGGCACCTACCTGCCTATTTACGGTTTGACAGAACCTATGGTAGAGTCGCCAAACGAAACATTCGCTTGCATAGTTCTGTCCTCTTTATGACTTGAAAAACCAGTCCCTAAAATGGGAATAAGTTGCATTTCTCTTTTCATTTCCACGGGAGGATCGAAAACAGAAAGAAATAGTTCCGATTCGCTAGTATGCTTCAAACAAGCTATTGCTCGTAGCTTATATTAGGTCGTCCCATAAGTTTGTTCCGCGGATGTCGTCTTCTAATGAATAAAACCACAGGAATTTTATAGTGACGGAATAATGTCTTTACCAAAAAGGTGGCAAGGGGTTGTAGAACGATAGAATGATTACATTTTTTCGTAAGCATTGAAAGATTATTTAAGATATTAATCTAAATAGTATAACAGTAAACGGTAAGAACTTATGGGACGACCGAATATTTAGTAGGTCTCTTGAAAGTATCGACGGCGCACAGTGGTCCCGTTCGAGAAATACGGGGACATTTTGGTATGACTTTTAAACTATTAAAGATATCGAAGTGAAATTTGGAGTGAAGAATATTAACAAGAATTCATTTTTAATACTGTAAAATGTAATATACTTTATGTTTATTTAATAGCCTTTCTTGCCATTTTTAAATATGTGTACAAGTATAACAAATTTTAGGAATTTTTTTTTAAATAAACAGGTCCAAATTAATTAATTAGTTAATAATACTCTTCTACTTGTTTAACGAATCGCTGGTTGAGTAAACTTGTTTCTGTATTTTCCAGAATCTCCAGGTAAGATTTAAAAATTCACAAAGTCTATGGTACCTGTATAAAGCACAAATTAAAATATAAGCAATAATAAATACAATAAGTTTAATTCGTGATCAGTTGAGAATTATGTGACACAGAATTAAATTAATTATTCTTACCTTCTCTGTTAAAAGTTTTTATTTAATTATTAGTTCCTCAGCCTCTGAGTCCAGGGTTTTAGGTTTATTATCGTTGGACTTTATACGCAAGGAAGATATATATGGATCAGAAGTTAGTAATAATCTATGAAATATATCTTCATTTGTAGCAGTGCGTGAAAATTTTCGGCTTTTATTACTTCTATAATTTTTAAAATCTTTATGTCTCCTCTCTAAGGCCTCTTCAGACAATTGACTTATTTTGTAAATCACCTACGCTTTTTAAAATTCGTTCAGCCGCGTCATCTAACAAACTTTGTAACTCAACTTTTGCATATTTTTCGGTTACATCTATAGCTTCCTTTGGTGGATAACAATTTCTTTTTCTTTTAATAATGCCGCATACGACGGCCATTGATTGGTTTTGTACAGTATAGCGTCATTTCTAATGGACGTATACTGAAATTTGGACAGGTCTGCTGTTATAAACGTACAAAGAGCTTTCTCTGCTGATAACATTTCTCTTTTATGCATAGAACTACTTAAATTAGCTTTCATACGTTTATAATTGCATTCAAATTACAATGTAACGCTCAAACAGTTGCACGATTCACTCTCGTATGGCTTTGTATCAACTGAATGCAGAATGGCAGTGAATATCATTGTTGAAGGTTTATATATATTATAGCATAAACATTTGAAAGTGTGTATCTTCTGAAGAATTCCCTATGATGTCGCTCTATGTCCTGAAAACCTCGCTTCGTGTGGCCAAAGGAATTTTAGTGTAGCATAGTCTCGACGATGAATGCGCCCATAGCACCTATACGCACAGCGAAGCGCGCAGCTTTAAACAATGATAATTTGTAAAAATGGAAGAAGGTGATTCCGATTCTTGCAGGATTATATAAAAGAAAATATGCTGAGAATAGTCCACTTTGTAAAATTCTGGGAATATTCGAGAGTCAAAAGATATTCCATGTGAATTACTAAGAATTTTTAGGATTTTCCTCAATGGAGTCAGCATTAAATTTCTTTTAAATAACAAACAGTAATGTTTAATTGTCAGTGATAATTTGTAATTTAAAGATATACTTTTCATTTTTAAAAAAGTGGTGGAAAAATATTGAAAAGAGTCGTCAGGACATGTTAAAGAAAGGAACCAATTTCTTCCATGAAAAATGCTATCTTCAAAACATCCAACTTTAACTGTCGATAACAGTAACAATTTTTATTGCAGTTTATTACTTTTTTCATTTTCGAGATTGCTGGAAATTGAGAAAGCAAAACATATTCAACAGACATCTATGCGAGATAGTTGATCTTTTGGCAAAATGTCCCCATATTTCTGGATCGGAACCACTGTGCGGCGTTGTCTTAGCATTTTGGAAAGAAAAATTAGGAGTACGCTTCGAGTGGTTGGGACCGGATAGAACCGTTATTATCTGCATTTTAGAACGGACCATAAAATCCAGAAGACCCATCCCTTCTCCTCGTTTCACTCTCGCCGGGTTCGTTTACCTGAAACGTGTCATTTAGGGCCGTCTGGGAGCAACCATTTTTACGCAACCATGATAGTTACATGGCAACAAGCAAACTGCAGGTTCTTAAACGAAGTAGAGTGTATAATTTAATAGCGTTACTTGTATTACGTTATAGGTTTATGTAAATTGTATTTTATATTAGGTGCAGTTTAAAATAACGTCCACTCTAATCTCAAAAATAAGGTTTATGCGCAATGTGCCTTGTTTCAGCCTCTACCCAATATACCTTACTCCTTCCAATGTGTTAATCAATGTGATTCCTCGCTTCTAATGTATAGCCTCAAATCTCCATATTATGAACTATTTAAAAAATAGTATACTAATAATAACAACGCTTAAGATGCTTCACTACTGCTCTTAAATGACTAACTACTAGGACAGTTACCGTATATTATTATTATTAGACTTCTACAGAAGCTACATAGTATTTGTTTTCTGAATCATTTTGATCAGTTGAAACTACGACAACAGCATTTTTAAATTCTTTGTGCGGTCTTACTGTTTTCATTTGATCTACTAATTTTTGTTATAAATGCATCAAATCGACAATCCAATTGTGATTTAAGCACTTGTAAATACATTTTTCCATCCATTACAAAATGCAGTAGAAAAACTAGACGCTTCTCGGACAAAAGGTCCATGTGACCTTGAAACAACTCCAATAAAAATTTGCCCTTTTGCCTCTGGCATAAAGGGGCGATATGCTATCATTTGCTAAAGAAAAATATCTATAAGGTGGTCATTTCAACACGATCAATAATTCCAAACACCAGCTCTGGATATAAATATCCTCCTAAAAATAAACAAATAATGAATGCTGTATCTTCTTGAGACATAATACGTATGCATGTGATTAAGTTTCTAAATCTGCAATGATTTGAGAATTTTTTATTCCAACTGCCGTCTCATAAAGATGCCCCCAGAAAAGAATATTCATCTTTCAGATAGAAAAATGAGGAGCAAATCAAAGGATCAACGATTCAATCGTTTTCTTAAAATGATTGAGATGCACTTGATTTTTCGTAAGTGTCCTAACGTTTGTGACCAACAGGCTTATATGGCCAGTGACATATGTATACAAATACCCCTAGTAGCATTTATGGTTGTTATTTCGTTGGGCCTACGTTGCAGTATTCGTTGGCCAACCGTTAGAAATGTCGCCATTTTTTTCGTTGGGCCAACGACCGCGGCCAACGTAGGGCCAACGATCATACCCAACGTGGAGCCTACGTCGCTATAATAAGTTTGTTCTGATCTTCTCTTTTACGGTTGTTTTCACAGAATATAATAAATAATACTTAAACAATGTATCTCCACGGTAAAAATTGGAACAAAGAAAAAAAATTTCGTACCCTCGTCGGACTTGAACCTGGATCCTCCGCGTAGTCGGTTGATACGCTACCGCCGTAACTATAGACATTTCGAGGTTGCATATGCTATGATTTGGGTTACTAGATACGTCGACAAATGTAAATCATAATACATAAAGGGTTTCGTTACGGTATACGAGCACTAAGACCTCCGCATACTGTCGTTCTAAAAGCGAATGCAACACCCGTACCTTCCCCTTGTCAAATGGAGAAACTTAAAGAAATAAATAAACTCCAAGGCTGCACACAATAAAACTTTGGTGCATCAACTATCGCGCAAAAATAACAAATTGTGAGTATATTTAGAAATATGAAAAAAGAATGAATTTGGAATATAACATGTTTTTGGTTGCAGCAACATTACATTTCTGGTGTCTGTTAGACGACATATTTCAATGTTGGCAGATTTTCGTTGGGCCAATGTAGTATCACCGTCGTAAATTTCACGTTATTTAACCGACCATAATATCTGTAGGCCCAACGTTGGATATTCGTTGGCAAATTCACATCATTTTTCGTTGTCGGCCCTACGTTGAGGATCTGTAGGCAAAACCACTAACCATATCCCAACTAACTCCCAACCGTTGGCCACCGTTGGCCAACCATAAATGCTACTAGGGCTAAGACCTCCGCATACTGTCGTTCTAAAAGCGAATGCAACACCCGTACCTTCCCCTTGTCAAATGGAGAAACTTAAAGAAATAAATAAAGTCCAAGGCTGCACACAATAAAACTTTGGTGCATCAACTATCGCGCAAAAATAACAAATTGTGAGTATATTTAGAAATATGAAAAAAGAAAGAATTTGGAATATAACATGTTTTTGGTTGCAGCAACATTACATTTCTGGTGTCTGTTAGACGACATATTTCAATGTTGGCAGATTTTCGTTGGGCCAATGTAGTATCACCGTCGTAAATTTCACGTTATTTAACCGACCATAATATCTGTAGGCCCAACGTTGGATATTCGTTGGCAAATTCACATCATTTTTCGTCGGCGGCCCTACGTTGGGGATCTGTAGGCAAAACCACTAACCATATCCCAACTAACTCCCAACCGTTGGCCACCGTTGGCCAACCATAAATGCTACTAGGGCTAAGACCTCCGCATACTGTCGTTCTAAAAGCGAATGCAACACCCGTACCTTCCCCTTGTCAAATGGAGAAACTTAAAGAAATAAATAAAGTCCAAGGCTGCACACAATAAAACTTTGGTGCATCAACTATCGCGCAAAAATAACAAATTGTGAGTATATTTAGAAATATGAAAAAAAATGAATTTGGAATATAACATGTTTTTGGTTGCAGCAACATTACATTTCTGGTGTCTGTTAGACGACATATTTCAATGTTGGCAGATTTTCGTTGGGCCAATGTAGTATCACCGTCGTAAATTTCACGTTATTTAACCGACCATAATATCTGTAGGCCCAACGTTGGCAAATTCACATCATTTTTCGTCGTCGGCCCTACGTTGGGGATCTGTAGACAAAACCACTAACCATATTCCAACTAACTCCCAACCGTTGGCCAACCATAAATGCTACTAGGGACAGAGTGTATATAGAAATTACATATAAAGTATTTGGTATAAAAATACGATAAAAACGGAAATTGTATGGTTTTAAGAACAGCATACAATGTAATAAATACTTTTTTCTGTTTTGCTTTTTTATCGAAATATGAAGGTCACCTCGAGTTTATTCGAGGGTGTATGGGGTGAAAAACTAATACTTACTGAGATGTTCTCTGTAAATGATTTTTAATACAAGTACTGCTTATAATGTTCTCCATGACAATGAATACATTTGCGTATTCGATCGATAAGTGCATGTAATACATTTTGGAGTGTTTCTTGAGTTGTAGCGTTGCATGCTCTAATACGATTTTCCATATCTTTGATCGTCGTTGGTATTTCGTGATTAACATTATTTTTGGTACGTCTTCGAAGATAGTAATCAAGCGGCATCTAATAGGTATTGAAATATAAATATTCCATGACTGACAAGGAACTTTCGAATGTAAAATCCGTGCAACGAATGGTGGCAGATCATCTTCATCTAATCGTTTACATTGTATCATGCGAGTATTATTTAATTTTCCGTGACGATTGTTAGACATTTAGTTTGAAATTATTACTACGTGAGTTAATTGTACAAACGGAAGTGCCCATCAAAAGTTATTCATTTATGCTATATCTCACGAAACACTCCAATGCGTATCGCTTGCACTTATCGATCGATTACGCAAATGTATTAATTTTAATAGAGAACATTTTGAGTATTACTTGCATTAAAAATCATTTATTGACAACATCTCAGTAACTATTACTTTGTCACCCCATATAACCTTATGCTTTTGTGTTCAAGGTTTAATTCTCTCTTCAACCAGAAGATTAAAATTTACTCTATACGATAAAAAACTTACGGCGACTTACATCTCAATGAAAACGCAAAATGGAGAAACTGGTTATTACACACAAACCATACAACTATAGTTCCCATCATTTTTTCATGTACCAAGCAGTTTACAAGTGATTTAGGCGGCACACTTCGTTGAATCACCCTGTATAAACAATTGTGTATTCCGCGGAAAATAATTGTACTGCTGATTTGGACAATTCATGAGCAAGACAATACAGTAGGCCCTCGACTTTCGCACATAATTGTTTCCTGAAAGCGTGTGCGAATGTTGAATGTTCGAAAGTAGAGGGATGTAAAAAAATATGCACCAAAAACTGTGTTTTAAAGTATTCATCTATCAATATGTATACATAATGAAGTAAAAGAGGCGTGTTAAGTGTTTTCGGGTGTTTCCTTTATAAAGTTGTCAAGAGTTAATTGAATACCACCCATTTTCTTTTCTTTTCTTGATAAAGATTTCTATAAAATGCTGTGTCTTTCTCAATTGTCCTACGTACTTGAGATATACGTTCTCCATCTTTAAAAATATGCGAAATAGCGAATTGTGCGAAAGTAAAATGTGCGAAAGTCGAGGGCCTGTAGTACGATTTCATGGCACATTGACGGTAAGACTGTACGGTCGGGTTACTAATCAGCAAAATGAGAATAATCTTGCTCGTGTCCCCCAGTGTAGCGCGGACTGAGGGATCTGAAATTGGTTGGACCTCGAATATCTTCGAACAAGCGTCGAGGTTCGTTTTACTGATCATTAATCTCTAATCGGAGCACACATGCACGCGCAAAGAGCCCCTGCGACCGCGCGGTCGTTAGGCTATTTAATAAATTCCATCGGTGTGTGTGCGTTAGTCGCTATTGCGCAGGGTCATCGGTATAAAGTTGAACGAAAGGTCGTGATTAAACGGAAATTCAATTTCGCACGGAATACGGATACCTAGAATCTTCTTGCGAAATCAATTTTATACTTCATCTGATCAACGCGAACACGAAATTTATTATAACGAGGAAACGAATGTGATAAAACTATCGTAGGAACCTCCTGTAAAATACACTTCGTATCTGCGCGAGTACAGCAACAGTTTTTCTGTTCTGCAATCATTTTGAAATCAGAAATAAGAAAAAACCACATGTAGTCTTATCTAGACACTCAGAACTTTTAATTTTGATGCGATAGAGATATAGTATTTATCTCATTGTAAGTACTAACACGTCAGAAAGGATGACGATGAGTGTTTGTGTACTGCAGGATCCACCAAGGCTTCGGAGTCGGAGTCGGAATCGTGGAGTCGGAGTCGGAGTTTGGGACTAATTGCTGATCACTGGAGTCGGAGCCGGAGTAAGAAAAAGCTATGACTCCTGGAGTCGGAGTCAGAGTCAGAAAAAAATATATCGACTCATATTCGACAAATATTAGAGATTAAATTAATTTTCGAAAATGGAAACTTTATCGTTAGTATTTCTCAAATTGATACATATTTTCTAACTATTTCCTGAAACTGAGAAAGTAACAGTCGTGTTGTGTTGTATCAAAGTTATCTGTTCCATATTCTTAGACTTAATACAATATTTCAACTATTTATTCAGTTCTATTACGACTTTTAATTATTTTGAGTACATATTTTTTCAACTTTGAGAGTCGGAGTCGTAATCAAAATCGGATTCGGAGTCGAAATCGGCGTCGGAGTCGGAGTCGGAGTCGGAGTCGGAGTCGGAGTCGGAGTTTGGGACTAATTGCTGATCACTGGAGTCGGAGCCGGAGTAAGAAAAAGCTATATATCGACTCCTGGAGTCGGAGTCAGAGTCAGAAAAAAATATATCGACTCATATTCGACAAATATTAGAGATTAAATTAATTTTCGAAAATGGAAACTTTATCGTTAGTATTTCTCAAATTGATACATATTTTCTAACTATTTCCTGAAACTGAGAAAGTAACAGTCGTGTTGTGTTGTATCAAAGTTATCTGTTCCATATTCTTAGACTTAATACAATATTTCAACTATTTATTCAGTTCTATTACGGCTTTTAATTATTTTGAGTACATATTTTTTCAACTTTGAGAGTCGGAGTCGTAATCAAAATCGGATTCGGAGTCGAAATCGGAGTCGAAATCGGAGTCGAAATCGGAGTCGGAGTCGGAGTCGGAGTCGGAGTCGGAGTCGGAGTCGGAGTCGGAGTCGGAGTCGGAGTCGGAGTCGGAGTCGGAGTCGGAGTCGGAGTCGGAGTCGGAGTCGGAGTCGGAGTCGGAGTCGGAGTCGGAGTCGGAGTCGGAGTCGGAGTCGGAGTCGGAGTCGGAGTCATGAATTTTGTCTACCGACTCCGCACCTCTGGGATCCACATTCCTGATCGACGCAAAATTTGACGTTTGGCCCATCAGTAATTTACAATCGAGACACGTGACCGTTACACATACACAGAGGAAGTAAACAATGTATGTAGATTACAACGGTACGTTCGAACGCGTGCAGCATTTCAATGTCACGCAACAGGTCAGATAAAGCATCCGCAATTTATTTATACTTAGTCCTATTATAAGACGGCTTTATCGATATTTAAAACTGAACAATAATTATTACTAGAAATGCCATACGAAGAACAAGAGGAAGTTTTATCAATGACGCAGACCTTCTCAAGTTATATTTCTCGTAAATATTACTACAAAAATAATTAATACGCTGTGTGTAATAATTCTGCAAAAGGCTTATAAAATGTATGCAAAACAGAAGCTTTTGTTTAAGAGAAGAATTTCATTTTTTCTTTTTTGATAAAAGAATTGATTTTTTCATAATCTTGTAGTTGAACTCCTTAGAGATAGCTCTATAAAATCGAAATTTAGAATTCATAATATTTTGAAAGTTGTTGGCTACTACGGATTTTTAATTTGAAACTTTCGAGACGTTTTTGTTCAGGAGAACGTTTCTGCAGCTGGTTGGCACGATTTAAGATAAAAGTGCCGGACTAATCAATTTGATAGTTTAACTGCGTCGTGAGAAAGAGTCCTGTTATCGTTTAACCTACAATGAAAATAATTAGATAAAATTGTGCATTACCACCAAAAAAGAAGTTCCCCCTTAACACGTTAAACACTGAGCAATTATGCCCCGCCTTGCATTCCACTTTTTATTTGAGTTTAAATACAAAAATACGGCTGTGCATAAGCAAAAAACTTGCCCACCCCATTTCTGTTTAATCTATGTCAATTAAATCTGTTAAAACAGTATGAACATTTTTAAATATTATATGAATTATATACTATATGTTGTTCTATAAGTCCCATACCTAACTCATACCGTCAATCCCCAGGTAATCATGGAAAGAATTATTAGTTTAGGGGGAACTGGAATATTTCATACGATGAAGTTAAAACAGCGATGTGATACGAAGTTATTTCTGACACACTGCATAATTATCATTGTAGATGCTATACACTTTGTTTTGCAATACAAAACATCGTTCAATAATGTTTATAATCTAATGAGGAATGGAATCTGTTAAAACACTGTGAAAGACTGAGCCGAGAGGATGAATGCAAGTGCAACCTCATCGCTGCACTCAACACATGGATTAAAAGTGATCCGGTATCGATTGAATGAGATTAATTCGTAGATTCCGTTTGGTCGCGACTGTTGAAGTTTCAGAAAGTTATATGCGTGTTTTAACTAACAATAAGACAATATTCGATAACATGATACTCATACAAAATTGTTCTTTCTATATTTCATAAAAATTATTGATCCTCCGTTCGTAGGAGTCAAACATATTGATATAACTCTTTGGGGCACGCTGGGATTAAAAGTGTCCCACCTTTTTGACGCACCGTAATGCATGGTGGGACATTTTTAGTCCCACCTCGAAATCTTGCAATAGCTGCATGCGCATAGGTTTATATTTCGTCTTATTTACGTAAAGCAGTTGGTCATATCTTCAACAAAATGTTGCAAATGTATTCACTTGTGTTGGCAACATTCAACATGTCAATACAGGTTCATCAATTGTTGCAAGGGGAAGGTTTATTGCGACAATCTTTTTGTCCTGGTTTTATGTGAAAAATCGTAGAAGTTAATTTTTATAAAAATTAGTTCTATATAAGCAAGTGAAGAGTTTTATAATAAAAACTAAAGCTTAAATTTGTTTGTAAATGACGAAAGTATGGTGGGATTTTATTTGTCCCACCATGCAACTTACGGAGTAATACAAAAAAACATATTTTTATTAATTGTTTATGTTTTAATATTCTTAAAGGTCAATGTGCCGAAGGATTTATTAGTGAAACATTAATGGATAATAACGTACCAACTGAATCTAACAATAAGTCATTATCAATCCAACTAAGCAAACACAAACGCAACGTTTCATTAGAAATAAGAAGACAAGATTCAAAACATCTGCCAGAACCTTCGTCTCTTAAACGATGTGCGCTTTGTAGTGCAAAAAAAAAAGAAAGTTGGAACACTATGGTCTTGTATAATTATAATTTCTATCGATCGTATTATAAGATATATCTAAATAATTTGATATCGGCGCAAGGTTCGATCTATTTGAATCTCAAACAACCATAAACAACAATTCCTTTTTTCCATCAATGTCAAGGATATTTGGCATGGAAACAGTTAAGATTCTCAAGGACTGGTCATACACGAATTTATCCATAGCTAAGATAAGTAACAAAAAACTCTTTCTTTTAAAATGTAGATCAAACAATATTATTCCAAATTTCATTTACAAGAAGGTGATTAAGAAAAACAATTTCATCATTACTTCCCCATTCACCCACAACAAATTGCTTAAATTACAAAACAGATATATGAAAAAAGTTTTAAACATTACTATCAAATAGATCGAACCTTGCGCCGATATCAAATTATTTAGATATCTACTAAAAAATAACCAATAATTTCAATTACAATCAAAATTTTATAATAATTCAATTTTTATTTTATAGCTGCATACTATGGTCTTGTACTATGTGCAAAGTGCCTCTGTGCTTAGGGAAAAGGATGTGTTTTAATAAGTACCATTCATGAACCTACAGTCACTCCCATTAATATTCGTACACTCTAAAAGACGATCACGTTTTTAATATTGGATCATGTGACTTGGATTTTTTTTTTTTTGAGAAGTTAGAACAATTAGTTTACTACACGTTGAAAAATAGAAATTTTGAAAAAATTGTAATTAGTCGGAATTACAAAGAAAATACTGAAAGTTGTTATTCATAACTGTTTTATGTGTGTCCATATTGAAAATTCAACAAATAGGTTTTGTAGATCTGTGTCAACTGTATACACTCTGGATATTTCACCAAAATCGGCAAACGTTGCAATGAGCTACAACTGTTTGAAGATTGTAAAAATTGCAGGTTTTCACAATTTTCGGGGTTAAACTGTAATAAATCGAAGAATTCTTACGTCATTCGATGCCTGTCGCTGTTTTCCACGTAATCCAAATTGGATGAAAATTTGAAAATGTATACAATTGATACAGATCTACAAAATGGATGTTTTAAATTTTCAACGAAAGCCACATAAAAAAATTGTAAAACACAACTTTTAGTATTTTGCTCTGCAATACCGACCAATTGCAATTGTTTTATAATTTCTTTTCCACGTCATGTGGTAAACTAATTATTCTAACATCTCAAAAAAGTCCAAGTCGTATGGTCCAATATTAAACAAGTTATCGTCTTTTTAAGAGTGTACGAATATTAATGGGAGTAGACTGTATGTGGTACGGTGGTACTATTTGAGCCCCACCCTATAACGACAAATTTATTTAAACTATTACTATTTTATTCATGTTTTTACATTATGTGATACCTTTATTAATAAAAACATACCAATTTTGTTTCATTAAAAACGCAATAAAATTGCTATGCAACATGGGTCTATTTTGTTATCTGAAATTCTGTGCCGCAAAGAGTTAACATATTGATCCGAATTGGATTATATCATGATTAGCTAGTCTACATTATTTATTCTCCCTAATTTAACCTGACACTTCGGCTCGACGTATTAACGCGTCCATAAAAATGTCTTTTCGATGTTATGCAACAGTTGAATATAAACAAATGTGCATAGAGTTTCTAATTGACAGATGGAAAATTTGAGCGTTTACGTAGGAACAGGCTAACGAAAGAAGGAAACTGGATCTGAAAGAAGTGATTGGAACAATCGATTACTCGCTGACATTTATTTGTTCACTTTAACAATAGAACATTCGTACGAAAATATAGGATACTCGGGCAGTATTTGTCAGTCCCCAGAAAGCGTGTTTTCAAGGCGTATGAACAGCCCAGCCATACAATATAGCGCTGGCTACTGCCTTCAATAGTTCTTCTCGCGCGTAAGCGACTCATATACATAAACTTGAAAATTTCGTTCGTGACGCTCAATCGCAGGAATTACGAATCCGTTGTTCGTAAAGAATATCTACGAGTATCAACGAGTAAAGAACAGTATTATTGATAGAGCAGGAATAACGCATAAATTGTCATTACTAATCGATTATCACTCGTTCGTCCAGCAATTCTCATCTAGCTGGGTCGTTAATATAACTATATATATATATATATATTTATATATAACTACACGAAGTGGAGTACAAGAATGAAAAAAAACCGAGTATCCTTAGCGTTCATGACTATATGGAAAAACTGTTGAAAGTAAAATCAAACTGTTTGAGGTGGCGAACAAAACTGAAAGAACTTACTCAGCTTCGTTTTGCTTTGAACAGCCTTTTCATATGACTCTAATGATAGATGCAGTTCGGATGTTTTCATTTATGTGCTCCGCCCTGTATATGGTATGTATATATTTCATATATTCATATACATCGCATCTAGAGGCGCGAGGAATCACGTACGTCGTGGCGCGTGCATGGTATAAGTTCGTATGTATATTAAAATATATGATGCTCCTAGTCAGCATGGAAATTCATCAGACCGATGCACTGACAATACACTATCACTATCTACGAATACATAGATTTCGTAGTTCCCCTCATTGGTCGTAATATACTCGCAGAATCGGCACTTTTTTTTCCATCGGTTACAAATTTTTCTCTCTCTCTCTATCTCTCTCTTTCTTTATTTATCTCCGGCGGGTTTACCATTTCACATCACGGGTCTTGGAAATGCACGCTTCTACGTAACAACTATTCCGAAAACCATAGGTGCTAGAACCAACATGGCTGCCATATCAACTCTTCGGTGCATCTTGTACGACGCAATCTATCTTACGATGCAACGAAAACTCCCGGGAACCGGAAACGATCAGCCCCGATTAATAATTAAATACATATTGACTACAATTACTAACGGATCTAACATTACAAGAACAAGGAAGATAACACGAGAATACGGGGATGAAGAACGAAATCAGGACACTAAGAAACGAACGCCTCGAAAAAAAAAAATAATATTATGCAAATAGCTCGTAAAGGATCTAAAAGTAACGAGGCTCGCATGGAACTGGGATGACATGGAAAGGAAAATAAAATGCGACAAAGTCGTTGGGGGAAAAGGTGTTCAAATTCTATTCATGCGGATGAACCTAAATAAAAATACAAAATACAAGAATCACGATAATATGGAGTGTCTCGATTATACCTGGCAGTCTTACTTTGAGCATGAATTTCTCGCGAATCATTGCAGATAGTATCTATCTATCGTCAGACTGCGGATATTACGCGCTAGTATGGAATTGTTTGAAATACGATAACAAAGATGCCCCCAAAGAAGCTACGATTAAATGTTCATTTTACTTGGAATGTTTCTACGCTTCGATCCCTCGGTCAGAACCATGCCTAGGTCTGTTTCATCTACTTTTTACAAGCCTCATCGAACTATTGGCAAAAGATTTATAAAATCCGAAATATCGATTGAACAGAGATCTAAACGGACCCAAACAATGTCTTCTGTCAAGGCTGGTAGAGATACATGCCTACCGAAGATAGATGGAAAGTACAGATTATTTCCCATTTTCGGTAAACTTTGCTAGAAGAATATGAATTTCCATAATCATCTGCATTCTACTTATTACTAGGCACGTTATTGTCTTTTTAGTAGCCGCTACGCGAACTCTCATCGAATTACATTGCATACATCAATTACGCAAAACGACGTGGGAATCAATTCCGCAGAGAAATCGGCAAAAATTTTCGACATGAAGGAGACTTTTCTGTCTATTTTCTACTACTTTTCTATTTGCATTATATTGCAATCCCTCGATCAAATATTATACATAATTATGTGTGTTAGAAATGCAACGCTTACTCAGCAAAGACGCATTGAAAGAATTTAGTAGTCTAAACTGTTTACTTGCCTGTCTTTTCCTTTTTTCTCTTGCTCTCATTCATTCGTCCATTTCTCTTTCTAACATACACGCACACACACACACACTTTTTCTCTTTTATTCTTATTTATTTCGTTCTATATATCCGTGTCTATGTATATATATATATATATAAAATATATATAATAAATTTATATTTTCGATTTAATAAGACTGTCTACAATATACAAATGTAATTCCTACGTCTACGATATGAAATGAAACTGGTAAGACAGTGAAATTACGATTCTGGGAGAACGACGAAGTTTATAGTAACTAAATCTAGCTGTCCACGTGAAAAACATAGAGCAATTTTTCGAAGCAAACCATTGATTATTATTTTGAATAAAAGGAATGAATCACGTCCATTCGCAGAAATAATCTGTCCAAATCGAAGCACCTGTTTTCAATAATATTTTACTTTTATCGTAAGTATTAAAAATGTCTAAACAAAATTATTTTGTCTATGGCATATGCAGGGTTGGCAGTGCAAATTACAATATAGCTGACGAAGGACAGAACGGTCTCCACGCGAGCAACACAAAAAATGCTGAACAATCGAAATCGGCTAAAAAGTTTCTCTGTGTTCTTCAGTGGATGCACATAGCTCGGCGAGGAGGACGAAAGAGAAGGATAACGCGTTAGAAAGCGAGAGAGAGGGAGAGAGAGAGAGTGATAAAAAAAACTAACGTCGTCCTCCATTTTATCACATAATCAGAGTCTACGAAGGCCTCCAAAGTCAGTTCGGAGGAATTTAATACTAAGCTCTTCCATAAATGTTTCCTCGTCATTGCTGCCCGATGCTTCGAGCAACGTATCTGGAGATACCAACCGGAGAAGGTGAATCGTTCATTTATCTCTCCACTTGATTAAAACTACGCGGCCTAATGAAAATGAGAGTCAGCCATCGGTGCCGCCTGCTATCTCCAGACAAATCGTCTCGCGCATTTTTGGCACTGTCACTCGCCGCAAACGCTCGAGGCTTCCCCACATGGAATTTCGTATTCGCCAACGAAAGAAGCGAGTGTTTTCCTTTCTTAACGCATCGACTGTCGCACGATTCGGCCCGTATAGATATCGGTCTGCTTGAGAAAAATTTTTCAAAAAAAATTCTAACTAAATGGCTGAATAAGGGTCGCATATGCTGGCGTGGCAGTCAACGAGTTAACAAACGAACAAAAAAAAAAAAATAGATATACACGGATATCTAAGACAAAAAAATTCCTAGTGGTCGCAAGATGAGGGGGGTAGGGAATCTACCCGCGATCTTTAGCCATCGACGGAGTCGTGCGCTTGCTCGAGATGGCGAGATGGAATGAATGTGTGGTTCGACAGAATTGAAAAAAAAAAAAAAAAGAAAAAATCGAGTATGAGGAGAATTTTGATGTTTCGATCGGTTCTAGCTGGACGAACGTGTTCGCGACCGATCGAGGGAGCGAATGTTCATCGCGAACGTAAACACAAGAAAACGGGAATAAATTTGTTATTATGGAACGACGACAATGGAATGCTTGCGTGCGGGCAGTGTCGAGATCGCGGCGGTAGGCGACACAAGCCCCCCCCCCCCCCCCCCCGATGTCGGTCGCGAACACGTTAGACGCTCGGTTCGGTTCGTTTGAAGGTAAAGGCTCGGAGCAAACAAGCGGAAAAAGAAGAGATGAAAGCGAATTGGAATATTGAGTACTAGACGGTTTCTTTGCCCTGGAACTTAATAGCGAGATCGGCGACCAGCTGCTGGTAGACTAACGGATCTATGTTCTTGCCGAGCTGATAGAGGACGAACCAGTCGCCGATCTTGCACTTCTCCGCGATCATCTCGATGTGATCGGATGGTGAGAGGCGCGAGCGAGCACGCAACAGTACCAGACGAATTTTCGGCCCGGCAATCACCGCGGCACGGTAAGCCAGCGTCAACCCGCTTAACACCGACAGAATGATAAACCAGAACCAGAGGAATACGTAGATCTTCTCGTTGACGATGTTCAACGGCAACACGCATAGACCGTCAAACTTCTGCACGGTACCGGACGCACCATATTTGTGGAAGGTGCACTTGGTGACTTTCGGGAATACCCGCGACATTGGGTCCATCCTCTCCTCCGGCTCCATTTCCGTGAACTTGACCACATCCGATCCGTAGGTCGTGAACTCCCCGTCGAGGAAAAAATCCATGAAGTAGATCTGACCGACCACGTTGACGAAGTTCAGCAACTCGCAGAAGAAGAACCGGAACGCGTAAAAATTCTGCGTGTGCAAGTTGCCCACCAGGTAATCAACCAACAGTGTCCTCCTTTCGGCCTTGCAGTCCTCGGTCATTACAGGACAGTTTAGGTCCAACACCAGCATCTTAATCCTACCGCCCTCCCAGGTCTTCCACAGGTAACGCGGTACGTAGAATAGTATCGCCTGGAAAAACAGCGTGAAGCACACCCACTGATAATATTTATGGTACTTGATCTCGTCCTCGCCCTCGACGTGGGCCGCCACGCCGGGTTGCACCAGGTCCTTGCCGATGGTACCGACTCGGTCCGGGATAGTGAACGTCGAGTAAATCCAGCAATAGGTGTCCATCACGTGAAGCGGTATCTCATCCACGATACAGTCTATAGGGTCTCCTATATACTGTCTGGATGTGACCAGTAACGAAAACGCGATTAATATGATCACAGTAGCTTTGTAATGCAGCCGGAACACATTGTTGTCGATGCAGACGGCATCGAGCTTCAGAAGCCCCTTCACCGAGCCGAATACGTCAAACATCGTGAATCGTTATGTTTCGTTAGTTCGTTTTCAATTTCGAAATTACAAGAATAATATCAAGAAAATATTTCACGGTCGTAGACGGGTAGACAGTCGCCGGGGTCGTCGGGCAGAACCGCAGGGTAGCGATGAAGGTATGCGCGACGCGACGCCGCGCGTCAAAAGGCGTCTCTGTCTCGATCTCCGTACACGCACTAGAACAAAACAGGTACGTTGAGAGACCGGTAGTTGAACAAGCAGTAGGGACGCGGCGGATGCAGATGCAGTTTTCCCCCTTTTTTCTTTTGGTTCACCTTTCACAGATATGCGTCTCCGTCACCGAAATCCTCTTTGAAATTCCGGCGAAACACGTGCGTCCCGTTCCGATCGTTCCGCGATCACTGCGCGCGTGAGCACCGCTCTACCGAGAGCAGCAAAGCGTCACCGAGAGCGGTTCTGTCGTAATGGCTGCGTTCAGAAACGTTGTACGACACGAGCACGCGAGGACATGCCGTTCCACGAGCCACTCGTCCCTTTTCTCCGCCTCTCGTTCTAGCCTGTTCAACCGTCGCTCGTTCCCTCTCTCTTTCGATCACCGCGGCACTCTTTCTCTCGCTCTGATACACTCGTACACACAGCTCGCTCCGGAACGGAGAAACTATACGTTTGCTTCTGCTGCACACACCGAGAACCGAGATTCTATCCCCACTCACCGCCCTGAGAAAACTCGTCCTCTCTCGCGTCCCTCTACCAAAGACCTAACCCCACTTTCTGTCACCGGCAACGGATCGTAGGCAACTCGGCCCGGTGTCGGCCGTTATCGTCGACGCTCGGATACTGTCGGTTCAGGTCCCTCCGTTCGGTACGCATGCGTGCCCGTGTGAGAGATCCCCGATTCTCTTGCGCTCGCGAACAATGCTCCACGATTTTCGGCAAATAACCAACAAATGTGCGTCTCGAGTTTCGAGCGGTATTAGGATTTTTCACGGTCCGGACACGGATTTTGTGTTCCTCCTCGGACGATTCTCGATGTTTCCGTAATTTCTCGCTGTATTTCAGATTTTAGATTTTGCTAATTTAACCTTCCCGTTCCACGAACAGTTTGAACGATCGTGCATTTCTGATAGGACAACGACTTTTCTGACTGGTAACTATAGTTCACTCTTTTACCAGTAAGTACATACCGTTCGCGTTCGAGCAATCTGTCATTTTCTATCGTTTAACATGTGATAGGTGATTACTGAATTTTTAGACATTTGACGAATTTCTGGTAACGATATTTACTGTAACTTTCTAGGAACGCAATTTTTTATTCCGTTGATCCAAAAGATTGATCAACAATTCAAAATTCAGAATTATTTCAAAATGAAGACCAGTCGTTTATTTCCTATACATAAAGTACAAGATATTTATAGATACTTAATTTTTTTAAACATTTTATACCGAAAATATTATCTTCGTTTATATTATTTGACATTAATATTAATTAATAATAATATTAATTAATAATACACGCATTAACCCTTTCAGGATCAAGAGAATTTATAAACTTATACAAAATAATACGCATTTGTTGAAAAAGATCTTTAAATCATTTCGGTAGACAGTATTTTACTTAACTATTTTCAATAAATAATACTTATTATAAAACAATCACATATGGTTGGTAAAGAGGTCATTTACTTTACTGCGCTTGATATGAAGTGTTCAAACAAGTTAGAACGACCTCTATAGAAATTATTTGCATATGCATTAAAAATAGAGAATTCTATTTCTTTAAAAGTAACATATCTTCGAGAAATATTAACAAATTAGTAGATATTATTCCTATAATACATAGAGAGTGCAGCAACATTCATTAGAAGATAGAAACTGTTGAAACAATACAATAAACTATTAAGCGATTATGAATGATTTGTAGAAATTTTATAATTAGGCTCGTGGTAAATTTTATTCAATATATACTGGTGATCGAATGCCCCTAATTTGCAATTCTCATTTCTCATTTTATGTTTTGTAAACAAACATAGACTAATAATATTACTATTTTCCTCCAGTAGCATTGCCAACATTCGTACATCGAAAAATGATAAATTGAATATCTAGCTTATTGTACTTATGTGTCAATACATTAACGATAATGTAAAAAATATGTTTTATAATATTTCAGCATATAAAAGCAAATAACGACGAAGATATTAAAATAAGTCGCTTAAATCTTCTTAGAAAAGAATCGACATTTTTAATTAAGACATTATTGGATCGAAACATAACTTTGTTCGGTTATCTTCAATATCTTCTTTTCATTTATTAATAAAGTAGACAATTAATTGTCTATTTAATTGTAATTGTAATTCTATCTATGTAATTGTAATGGTAATTATAATCAATCAATCATAAAACCCTTGACTATAATGCATTTATTGATTATTTGTTGATTATCTACATCTGCAATAATTATTTAAATTAGAACCCAATAGTAACCAAATACAGTAGACTCTCGTATAACGAAATGGAAATACTGTTTAATAAAAGCTGTATAAACGTATTTTACGTAGCGGTAAATGTACAATACATATACAAAAAATTGTTTAATAAAAGTTGTTCTTTTACTGCCACGAAAGATAATTCACGGCAGTCAAAGTTGTACTCGGAAGGAATGCGAAAGGAATTCACAAAGAAACCTTCTGATTGGTCAGGCGCACACACTTGAGTCACATGCTTCTTGCTATTCGCTCAGAAGATTACCACTACTAGTTTAGCTGTATCGCATCGCGTGTCTATGAGTTTCGCGTCACCTTGCCTCGAGTACCACTTTGACTGTCGCGAATAGTACATATATACAAGTTTTTTAAACATTTTTTTACTCGTGTTATACGGGAACCTACTATCGGAAAGCAGTTGCTCGATCTCTGTTGAACAAATTAAAACGTTGTAATGAAAAAATCAAATATCTAATTTGGTAAATGTCAGATAAAACTTTCAGGTTATCCGAAACGGAGCCCAATATTGCAAAGTTCACACGTTTCATATTACAAATACCAAGCTTTACGTATCGTTTTACGTTTGTAATTCGACACGATTCCAGATTGATATTGTGGTGAGCAGCAATCATCGTTGATAAATAATT
The DNA here is from genome assembly GCA_913789915.3 of Sphecodes monilicornis. Taxonomy (NCBI): domain Eukaryota; kingdom Metazoa; phylum Arthropoda; class Insecta; order Hymenoptera; family Halictidae; genus Sphecodes; species Sphecodes monilicornis. The sequence goes on along the minus strand of OU565286.1, from coordinate 2,809,235 downwards.
GCTACCTTTTATCGATCTTTATTACGTTGTTGGTTAATACGGTCGAAACCTTGACCAACCGTTTAAACTCTTGAACAATTCTTACGTGATCACCACGAATTCGGAAACGCGATACGTCCACGAGTGTTAGATTACCGAGCAAGTATTATGGGTATCGCGACACAACTGCCACGCTAGATGTAGTACGAGCAAGCACTGTCATTCGAATCCCCATTATCAATAGATATTCATCTGACGTTGCATTCTATTTAAAACGGCTCGCACCTTAATTTCATTCGGATCGTCTTCTTATCTGCAATCTGGCGATAGAGTACCTACAGTCCGCTTGAATAGAACCGCCTTCTTTCTTTAATTACATCCATCGTGAAAAGATAACGTTTCTGATTTTTTATTTATACTGTATCGTTAGAGTGTTACTGTTTGCCGTAGTCTTTACATACATTTGCCTGGAAATTGATGAAATAAGGTTATTATCTTATACACTAGATAACACCGTTCATTACTTATTTAAAGTTTAAAGTAATTTTGACACGTTAAGTCCACACCAGTGTGTACCAAAGTCCCAACGAACTAAACCTACCGAGCATTCAAATTGACTAGTATTTATTGTCTCGTAAGAATAATAATATTGAATTTATTTAGACTTTGCGTGATTTTCATTATAACATATCTTTGAATAAAGAAATCTATTAAATCTGTTTCTATAACACCACGTTTATACCTTTAATAATTGTGAAATAAAAAATCTGAAACCGCTCATTTGACCGGTTATGGTAGGTTTAATGTTAAACTTGTAACAATTGTTTGATTAAACCTGTAAGATTAAACGCCTGCTTTTCCCACCAACCTCTCTATCATGCGCCTAGGCCTGCGCAGTGTTCGCGACGGGCGAAGCACTTCCTTCCTCTATGACTCTATGGTAACGGCTGATGCTGGTGGGGGACAGTGGGCGCTATGGTGGGGACGGTTTTGTCTCAATGGAGACAAAAATGCCCATTTCTGCTGTAAGTGAAAAGTCAAGATTTATTTACTGTCACTGCAATATCAACTTTCTTATACTTCCCAGATTCTAATGACATTTGGTTTACTTTTTGTACGAATTAACGTTGAAATGTAGTCAAAAAATTGCCTGCCATATACAAGGTGATTCAGCTAAGTGTGCCATCTAAATTACTTACGACTTATTTGGTATATGAATGGTTGAAACGAAAGTTGTATGGTTTTAATAGTAGCATACCATGTAATAATTAATTTGTTTTGCTTTTTCATCGTCATACGAAGATCACCTTGAGTTTTTCTATTGTAAAGTGTAATTTTTATGGTTGAAGAGAGAATTGAATCCTGAATAAAAAAGTTTAATGGTACTTGGGGTAAAAAACTAATACCTTTTTAGCTTTTATTATTAGCAGTAATTCAAAATATTTTCACAAGTATTGTTTCTATTTATTTAAACATTACGTTTAATCTTTTGATAAATACGTTATCTTTTTTTTTCTCAATTTGCTGATTATTATTTGGTTTTTAAATGTACATATATCAGCTTAAAGAAAAATTTATTACAAATACTTTAACTATGCATATTGTATATATTATTATACTATACTATAATATTGTGTTTTGTAATGCATCTTGTTTTATTACACTATTCCTATAATATTTTTTCTGGTTTATCAAACATAATTGTTAAATAACCCTTAAGTATCCCTTCAAATCATACAACTTTTCTAGAAAATGTTTTTTCATACAATGCATACTTTGGGAGTTATTGAGGGCGCACAAGTTGCGTGGACCACACAGTATATGTATAAAGAAGTAGCGTTATGTATAGGTTCTCCAAATATATCTGTCCCTTTCAAAACAATCATTTTATGAGAGACACAAAATTCATTTTTTTTTTTCGATGAAAAATGTTTAGTTGGTTTATAGTGATAACTTTTAAAAGTATTGTTATAATTATTATATAAATAACCTTTCCAAGCAAAAGAGAAAGTTGTTTGTACAGTTTAATTTTTTAAAATCAACATTGAAACTTGTTCTTTCTTGCCTATTACTTGCCTTAGGAAATATAATATATTGTTACGGCGACGTGTTCAATGTAAAGTCACCGTAATGCAAATCTGCCATGCGGTGCACATTCCCTAAAGACATAATAGAAGAGTGGAGTTGTCATGAGACGATTGACAAATTGACAGCGAGAGAGTTGACAACCGATTTCTGCACACAAAACGATATATTGCATATTGCTACTGTATATTGTATATTAATTAAAGATTATTGTAAATATAGTATTCCTTTGTAAATACCGCGACGCGTGAGGAATGCCGCTTGCGGAATTCGCAACAATATTGTATAGAATATACAGTGACTCAAACAATTGATCAAATGTTCCCACAGTGTCTAAATTTTTATTTAATTGGACACATGTTAATAAGACTATGTTGAATGACAAGATAGATAACACTTAACTACTTCAACAGCTTAAACTTGAAATAAAAATTTGAACAATTACTGATACAACTTCAATCTTTGAAATAATTGCCACTGTTATCTATGATCTTTTGCCATTTAGTTACTATTATGATGTTTAGTAAAAAATTGTAATTCAAACGAGCATTCGTCTATGCTCGTTAAAGTATTCTTTCTATGCTTATTCGATTTTATAAATATAAACAAATGCTACGTTAGTCGAATGTTCAGTTTAGTATATAATATAGTTTAGTATATATATGTATATAATATTTAGTATATAGTATATAATATAATATTATAATTATATTACATTAATACTTTCGATTCGTTTGCGATCGTCCTTTAAATGAGCACGAATTTGTTGAACTGGGGGGGGGGGGGGGGGGGCTAATGAGCATTTGTTTGTTTGATTTAAAATCTAAACGCACCATTGGGTGTACAAATTATTTCGTGACCCCCGCAATCAATCGGTAGTAACTTTATTTTAATATGTGCATTACTTTCAACAGTAGAATGTATTTTGATTGTGTGTAAATGATCAATTTTACAAAGAAATGGTTACAGATTAATTTATACACCCAACATAAATGGTGGGTAACGAATGACTTAATTTTTACACTTGCTGTCGATAGAATAGTAAATTCTGAATAAAAAAGTACTAATTGTAAGGTACATTTGTCCTAAAACTTTCCGTTTCTGAGACAATTTGACTATACATATATTTAAATATACAGTGACTCAAACAATTGATCAAATGTTCCCACAGTGTCTAAATTTTTATTCAATTGAACACATGTTAATAAGATATTTAACAAAATATTTTATTATAATACAAACATAGTTTTCGTAGTTCATATAATACAGAATTAACTTAAATATGTTGGACTTTTTAAACAAAATTAAATGAAATTAACAAATTATGTAATGATCAATGTTTTGAGTTTGAAGAAATGAAATATTAGTACTTCGTATACCCTCCTTTTGCTTTCAGTACGGCTTCCATGCATCTTGGCATACTATTTACTAAGCTTTTACACTGTTCAGCCTTAATATTTTCACAAGCGGTTTTAACTTTTGACCACACTTCAATAATACTTCTTGAATTGTGATCGAAGTTGCAAACTGCTCTTTTCAGTAAACCCCATAGGTGTTCTATTGAGTTCAGATCGGGAGACTGTGGGGCCAGCATAAAACAGTAAATTCACGAGCTATTAACCATCCTGTGGTGATTTTTGTCTGGTTAATTTTTTTTTTATTTCAAGTTTAAGCTGTTGAAGTAGTTAAGTGTTATCTATCTTGTCATTCAACATAGTAACATTCTAGTAGCAAGAAAAACTAATTCTCGTTTCATTAATGTTTTACAGTTTAAATAATAATAATGTTTACATGACGATTAGCAACACCGTTACGACCAAACTCGGCAAAATCTGTTACATAGATTGCCTCATTCTATCACATGAATGGTAATGTGCTTTTAATGTGAAGGTTTGATTCACTAATTGCAAATCTATTAAAGCGAATCATTATGTAAGAAAAATAGGTATAATTACTCGATACTCATCTCTGCTACCGTGCGGGCACTAACAAGGTTGAAATTATTTTTCACTGTCATTTTGCCTAGAAAACTGTCTACTAATTTTTTATAATAGTTAGATTGGAAGATATGCCAATAATTGAGACGACGAGCATAAAACAACCTTAACAGTTTTTTTTACGAAATTAAAATAGTATATGTTATAACAAATCCTTGTTATTATTCTGTTAATTCTAGTTTCCAGTTTTTTTATAAAGTTTTTATTATTTAAAACATGTCTATATGATTATATCTATTAAAAAAATAAAAAGTAGGGAGACGTGGGAAAACATTTTTTGGGGGAGGCGTAATAGCATAAAGGCAGGAAACCATTGGTTTAAATACAAAAATACGCCTCTGCATAAGCAAAAGATTTGTTTACCTTATTTCTGTTTCAATTGAATCCATTGAGACAGTGTAAACATATTTTTTAATATTCTATGAATTATGTATTATTTTGTAAATTGATTGTCGTGTTAAACAGCTCTTTTATCGCATTATACGGGAAGCTACTGTTATTTCATATCGCAAAATCGCAGTTTATTGCTCAAGGTGTTGTAGTTTTGCAATGTCACTTTCTGTGCAAATGATTGCAATTGTATAAATGATTGCAATTGTAAACTGTATAAGCTTTTCATAGAAAATTGGAAAACATTACCCCAAGTTCGGTCCTGTGGCGCAACGGATAACGCGTCTGACTACGGATCAGAAGATTCCAGGTTCGAATCCTGGCAGGATCGTGAAAAATTTTTTTCTAAAATTTTCCATTCCATTCGATAATGTTAGTGTTTATACATAATTCTAATCGATAAAATTAACGATAATTGTTAACTCGCTTGATATATTACACAAATAGGTGTATTCATTTCCTACTAACCCAACGTTCGACTGTGAATTTGTTAATTTCTATACAATTTTACTTGTATAATAATTTCTCTCTAAAATTAAATGTTATCCTAAGTAATTTTTCTGTCAATTATTAATAAATTTTCATTTAATTTTACGTGTCAAATAAAAAATAATATTACTTTTCTGTGAACAAAATAACGTTTTACTTACTTTGCCAAAGTGGTTGTAAATAAATAGTTTTGCAGTCATATCCATAAACAAAGTTTACGCCAGAAGGTACCGATAATTAAAGTATTTCCAATCTCTTATGAATGTTACAGAACTGCATTTCAATTTTTATCGTAATATGCGTATCATTTAATGAATTTATTTAATAATTTTCCTCCAAAAATTATCATAATTCCGATAACAGTAAATTCAAATATGTGTAATGCTTCAGTTTGATCTGTTCGGTAATTCCAGTGCTGAAAAGGAAACCGTTAGTACAGTTAATATATACATATTTACACTAATTAAGCCAAGATATCAATTCCACTCTTGTTATTGAATTAACATAGGTTTTGAGAATGGTTATTCTCAATTTTCAATTCTTATTGAATAAGGGTTATTCGAGTAAGAAAAATTAAATTATTGCAGCCAATCAATTTTTTAATTTTTAAAGATAGAAAGATTAAATTTTATAAAATATGATGAGTTATTTATACTATTATAGTAAATGCCGTTTAATAAAAACAGAAATAAGTAAGTAGTAGATATTGATGTAATTATCAGTATAAGATAATAAAGACTGAATTTATAAATTGGTAAAATTGACTCCCAAGATCATATTAGTATCTTATTTGCAAATGTTTGTCACAGAGTCATAATTAATGATGTTTGTTTTGTGCAGTAGATAATAAAAGTGTGGAATGCGTTCCATGGATCAGAAGACATAGTGTAGTTGTAATTAGTACCAATTAAACCCAGTAAATAAGAGCAATTATGTAATATTAGGTTGACCAAACTGTTCCTAACAACTTTAAGGGTGTATTTCATCAAAATCTGTCGCAAAATATATATAGTCATGGTCCAATCCCATTCTTTCCACGGTATAAATTGAAAACATTAATTTGATATTTACAAATAAACTTGACTTTATTATAATAACAGATTTTTTTTTTAAAAACGGTGACTATTATAAACATACATAATACATATACACTGATTTAATAAAATCAGTTAGTAAGTAATTCAAAGAATAAATTAAACAATCAATAATAATAATTTGAAATATTTTATTTCTTCTTCGCCTTTTCATGCGATAATTTAAAATTCCAGCAAAAATTAAAATAATAACCTTTATTAAATTGGTATTCAACTCATTGTAATATCAATAGGATGGATTTGTACAAAAGATAGTCATTTTATTATAGCTTAACTGGTCATAACAATGGTTGGTATTTAACAATGTGTAATTTGAAAATTGATTTAATAAATATTTTGGTGACTATAATTATTGACGAGGATTATGTTAGATTCCCTTTAAATAAGAATTAAAAAAGAGATTGATGTATTATATCACCCTTATCTTCTTAGTAATGCTTTTAATTATGATTCATAAAAAAATCGACTTTCGGAAAAACCGGTTTTTGAATTCCAGTACTTCAATCAATCTGGTTAATAAATTTTCAAATTTTTGCAGAAAAGGACGAAATATGATTAAAACAGTAAAAAATATTGATATTTAAGAAATGTTCTGTTTATTTCATGTGTATGGAACTACAAAAATACAACAAAACAGTGTATACTGCGTACAAAACAAAATGAATCAACTAAAACCTGTACAAAAAATAAATTATGAATTTTTATTCTCTTGATATTTTTCTTCAGGAAATATAGTATCAAATTAACAAATTTTGGACTGACAGATCATTTAATCTGATAGCCTGAGATGATTTCAAATTAAAATGTTAACATTTTCGATGAAATAATGTATTAATTTCTATACATTAAACATAGTATCTAAAACCGGGTTTTAAATCGGTTTTTAAAAGCTGACAAACTCTTGATGTGATTTACTTTAATTTCCTCTATCACAACGGATAAGATATCGCGGACACTGAAGACGAGATATCTTGTAATTCAATGCCGTTGTTGTGACGTTGTAGACAAGATGTTCTGCTACCTGTAGCATATTTTCTTTCTTACAATACACTTGACAAAGCAAAAAATCAATAAAAAATATTACATGTCAGCTTCAATGATGATCAATCAATCGGTTATTACTATATAGGTTGGTCCATGCAATTGTTTCAAGTTATAACTCCGTTAAATACCAGTGCTGTAGCAGAAAAATGTCAAAAGAGAAAGATGAATGGTTCAAACTACTATGTATAATACAGGGTGAGTCACCTAACGTTTGTACCTCAAATGTCTTTGTTGTTTCGAAAGATTCGTAAAATATGGTAAGGACAAAGTTGAATGGTACAAAGGGGCTGACAGGATGCCAAAAAAAAATTTTGTTTTTATGTTATTTTTTTAGAGATATCAATTTCACCTTGACTTTTTTTAAATGGAACCACCCTTTTTTAAACACCTACAATGATAGTCCCTTTTATTATGAATTCAGTGACTATAATTACTCAAGGTTATTCAAGGTCGTGGACAGAGGTAATGTATAATATTTAACACCGCTACATGCCTTTAAACGGGCTTTGAAGAAATGTTGAACTCTGTCCGTGACCTTGAATGACCTTGAGCAATTATAGTCACTGAATTCGTAATGAAAGGGACTATCATTGTACGTGTTTAAAAAAGGGTGGTTCCACGTAAAAAAATGAAGGTGACCTTGGAAATCTCTAAAAAAAAATGACATAAAAATAAAAATTTTCTTAATATCGTGTGAGCCCCACTAAACCATTCAACTTTGTTCTTCAGACATTTGACGTATCTTTAAAGACAACTAAGATATTTGAGATGGCAAGAGTTAGTGCCTTGCCCTACAATGATAATCCCTTTCATTACGAATTCAGTGATTATAATTACTCAAGGTCATTCAAGGTCGCGATCAGAGTTCAACAATCCTTCAAAGCCCGTTTACAGGCATGTATCGATGTTAAATCCTATACGTTATCTCTGTCCGCGACCTTGAATGACCTTGAGCAATTATAGTCACTGAATTCGTAATGAAAGGGACTATCATTGTACGTGTTTAAAAAAGGGTAGTTCCACGTAAAAAAATGAAGGTGACCTTCGAAATCTCTAAAAAAAAATGACATAAAAATAAAAATTTTCTTAATATCGTGTGAGCCCCACTAAACCATTCAACTTTGTTCTTCAGACATTTGACGTATCTTTAAAGACAACTAAGATATTTGAGATGGCAAGAGTTAGTGCCTTGCCCTACAATGATAATCCCTTTCATTACGAATTCAGTGATTATAATTACTCAAGGTCATTCAAGGTCACGGACAGAGTTCAACAATCCTTCAAAGCCCGTTTACAGGCATGTATCGATGTTAAATCCTATACGTTATCTCTGTCCGCGACCTTGAATGACCTTGAGCAATTATAGTCACTGAATTCGTAATGAATGGGACTATCATTGCAGGTGTTTAAAAAAGGGTGGTTCCATTTAAAAAAGTCAAGGTGACGTTGATATCTGTAAAAAAAAATTACATGAAAACAAAATTTTTTTTGGCATCCTGTCAGCCCCTTTGTACCATTCAACTTTGTCCTTAACATATTTTACGTATCTTTAAAAACAACAAAGATATTTGAGGTACAAACGTTAGGTGACTCAACCTGTATATAGGTAGGACCGCATTTTTTAGAAATGCAATGGTTTTTTACTGGAAATGCATATTTTTTTACATAATAGGATTTCTTTTGTCATTCTACGTAAAACAGTATTGGGGTATAATTTTAAAAAAATCATTAGTTGTCTCGAGATATAAGAAAATGTCTTTATTGAAGAAAATGCTCAAACGCTTTATGGCAATTTCCTAATTGTGGACGTTTGTTGTCAGAACAGAAACAGATACTGTCCGTGTCTCCTAAGAAGATCTATTAGATCCTCACAATTCAGAGATCACTTCATCCCAATTGTGAAAACGATTGAAAAGAGTTGTCTGAAATGTGTACAGTGTAATGGAGACGGGTTTAAACTATGTAATCATTTTTTGACCATTGTACATGTTTCAATACTTTCATACGTAGAATGACGAGAGAATTCCAAATATATCAAAAAATACAGATTTTCATTAAAAATAAAGGATAATGCAATTGTTGAATATGCATGCACTACTGCACTTCTAAACAAACATGGCCCTACATTCTTCTTTGGCATTTCTCTGCAACTGCGCTGTTGACCGAGTTATAATCTGAAACAATTGCGTGACCACTCTGTATAACAAATACGCTCATGATACTTCAACTCGCTTTGCCAATTTCTACCAGCATCATCTTTTTATTAGCTATCTAGGACACTTGCATTAGCCTATAGACCAGCCAGGTGCCAACCATTACTTTTCATTGGAACATTGTATTTCAATGTAAAACAAGGTATTGCATTCAAATTTTATCAGTGATTGAATGAAAGCCTTTATCAGGCGGCAACCACATTAGTGAATTGCGAACGTTGATTTCTATGAATTAATCAACAGAAACGGGAATTCAATGGAATTCTTGATGCATTGTAGATTTTTGTCGTATCGCACATAAAATACAAACTACGTTAATTTTGTCAATTATTTAATTCATTACACCTCGAACATATTTTGATACGATTCAAAATCTTGTTTTAAAATGAAGAAATTGTAAATCAGTGGTGGGCACGGGTGGAGCCCCTCAAACGTCTGCTTCTCCCACCAACTTCTCTTTCATGCAGCGCGCACATTTATTGCGTACTCTGATGTCTCGTGTCTTCGTTGCTCCATTGTACCGCGCTCGATGGAAGGGGACAGAGGGCGCTACGGTGCACAGTGGGACGAAAGTACTGTTTTGCTGGACATCGTGTTTAGCACCCCTTTCAGTTTAGGTATCGCCTTGAAATTTTATATACTCACGTTTTAAATAGTATAGAATAGGAATCTGAAGTCGAAAAATTTGTTTGACCGCCCAAAAATTTTTTTTTCCATATGTTAGAAATAGGGAAAAAATGACGTATCTATTAAAGAAAATTCGTTACAAACAGAACCTCGGAAAATAATTTTTAAATTAATATTATAAGATATCACTGGTTCATTACATTTATAGAATTTAATTTTTGTCAGATAGGTTGGTTTTAAAAAATTCATGATTTTAGTATAAGTACTTGGTTTTTTAAATTTATTAACAACTCTATTAATAATAATAGTATATAACATGATAATATAATTGTAATAATAACCACAGCTTAAATAAATGAATACAAAATATATATACATATAAATATTATATTAATACATAAGTATATAAATAAATATTATGTTAATAGACAATTATTTAAATGAACATAATATTTATAAATACATTTAAATAAATTATATTCGTTATGAAATTAATTAATGATCGTCGATCTCCATTTCTTCGTCTCTTTCACCTTCTCCATAAAATTTCTTTTCTGTTGCTTCTTCTTCTATGTCTTCTTCTTCTATTTCTTCTTCTTCTTCTGCTATTTCTTCTTCTTCTTCTATTTCTTCTTCTTCTTCTATTTCTTCTTCTTCTTCTTCTTCTTCTTCTATTTCTTCTTTTTCTTCTGCTATTTCTTCTTCTTCTTCTTCTTCTTCTATTTCTTCTTCTTCTTCTGCTATTTCTTCTTCTTCTGCTATTTCTTCTTCTTCTTCTATTTCTTCTCCTTCTTCTGCTATTTCTTCTTCTTCTGCTTCTTCTATTTCTTCTTCTTCTTCTATTTCTTCTTCTTCTTCTTCTTCTATTTCTTCTTCTTCTTCGTTCATGGATATATCATGTTTAAGGAGTTTTAGTGTTTCAGGAAATAAAGGTAAACTAGATTTTTGAATGTGACGTGGTCTTAATGATGAAATTCTTGGGTAAGAGTTGATCAAAAGATTGTGGAGGACATTTGTCGCCTTTCTATCCATTTTCCTAGATCTAAATTCTCTGACCTGCCGAAACACTTTATTAAGAGCCTCTTGCGCTTCTTCAGAAAATTTGTCAATGGGGTGTATGAAGTACTTCATGATTTTTTTCTCCATGAAGCAAGACTTTATGCACGGTTACCGACATGTAGTACCATGAGTAGTACTTCTCGGAGTCAGGTATGCCAGTAATAAAAGCAATATTGCCTAATCGGAGGTTCCCGCCACTTTTTCAAACCTAAATGCCGGCCGCGGTCGGGTCTCGTCGGGTGTGATCGCAACGAATTTCTCTCATATAATACCCAAGGAAAAAATTCACGAAGTCCGTTTTCCGGCACACCCCGGCACACTTTTCAAAAAATAAAAAAGAAGCCATTTTTTAAAAATAATAAAAAATGTTGAAAAAAAAAAATGTTTTAATGGCTTTATAGACGAAGAACGACAAATTCGTCAAATTTTTTTTTCCTTCCAATTCACGGTTATTGTAATATAAACGTTATAAAATATAGAATTTTTTTTCTCTTCGACTATAAAGCCCATAAAAAAAATTTTTTTTTTCAATTTCTATTTGTGAATGACATTCGTCAAGGTGCACTAAATCAAGTATATATGCCATCAAAGCCTTATAACAAACTTCAAATTTTTGTCCCACTGTGCGGTGTGGACGGTTTTGCCTCAATTAAGGCAAAATTGCCCATCACTGCTATAGATTAACCGAAAGCTAATAATAACTATCTTATTTATAATTAACGAAGAAGTTTGAATCGAAATCGATTGAAGAAAATCTGCAGAATCCGCTTATGTAAATCGTACCTAAAATTCAAGGCTTTAATTCTTATGGCACTATCGAGATACCAATAGTATGTCATTATGAGATATTGTGTATATACTTTTAAATTAGACTTATATATTTATTAATTTTGGACTTGAAAAAAGGAAAAATTAACAATCATTTAAGTATTCATTAATTATTATTTATTAACCATTCATTTAAAAGCAATAAATTTAGGAAGAGCAAACGTTGTAAATGGTCCGTTCTTCAAACATAATATTCCCAGCTTTTGAGAATAATCTCTCTGAAAGGATAGACGTTCCTACAACGGGTAAACATTGGTCAGCCATGACACTCAGTGATGGATAAATTAACTTATGCCTCCTCTTGAATCGAAGATTGGTTCATAATTTTAAAAAATCGATTCGTTTCAGAATCGAATATCCAAGTGAAAATCAAATTGAAAATCGCTTGAAAAAAACTCGATTCGGAATAACCCAACCCTAGTTGCAAGCATCGATTCCACTGCGTTCGAGTATCCGACCTATCCGTATCTAGCCACAATCAGACGCGTATCTATATACTATCATACGTGGCATTTGCAGCACTGTAGTTATTGTAAAGCAAAGACGCTGACTAATACTATCGCTTACTCACGTTTCTCGTGAGAAACATGTTCACAGCACCGGTATGCATACCTTTAGGGATTGTTCACACCGTTCGAAGACAAGATCGAACAGGTAGAAGCAAACAGGTTCGACAGCCAGGATATTTCGTCCAACGAAAATAGTAAGACCATACTCTCCCGAGTGTGTCCACTCCGGAGGATCCGAAGAACCAATAGAAAAATCTTCACCGTTCTGATCTTCGGTGGACTTAAGCTCCCAGTTTGGCAGGGATACTTTGTTTTGTTAACGGGGAATTTCGTTTCTTTTCGTCAATTGTGGAACAACGACTATTTAAAATAATATTTGAAATATTTTTTCTCCATAATTTTACCCAGCTCTCGTAACCAGCCTATCTTAATCATTACGTAATAACGCAGATTTCTTATCGACGAGAAGAAGAGTCGATTTGCTTAGTCTAATGGCTGGAAGTATTACGTTTACAATTTCCGAAATGTTTAGAGAATTTTAAGTGGTTGTTAACGCAGTGGAAGTTTGGTAATGATGCGAAATCATCGACGATTGCCCGGAAAATGCCGTTTCCAGAAAATCTATTAGAAAATAGATTCGAAACTATGATAGTAGAATAACTGAAAAGAACTTCATATTTCACATTTTGTTCATTTTCAATACATGACCACATGATGTTGTATTAACTAGATTGTTTAAATAAACCAGAATGTTGTATAAACCAACTTTCACTATATTCTTTTCAAGTCTGATAAACAGCAATTTTTCCAAAATTTCATTTCCACGTCTTGTAGTAAATTAATTATTCTAATTTCTCAAAGAAGTCCACGTCGTTTGAAAAAAGTTATTTTCTTTTGAAGAGTATTATTGAAATAACTAATTATAACTAATGAAATAATTGCTTACATCAACTTATTTTACATGTACCTTTATTTGTGTCTTCATTAGGTCTGTCACAATCATCTTACACCTGGACAAAAATATTCGCACATTTGCAATAATTGTATGCTCAATTCAAGTTCTAACGATTTGGCGGATCTTTTATTTGTTTTATCACCTCTCGCATTCTGTGTGGCATTAAACAAATTAACTTTCTTGCGAATTTATGACTAATTTCGTTTTTTTCCACTGTGATTTGTTGGAAATATTACGTTTTCTAGCATACTTTTCTAATTTATATGTGGAGGAGCATTGTCTTGTTGAAAGTAATAATTACACGATCAATTCAACTAGTCCACAATTCTCTTTAAATTATGTTTTCAAATATTTAAATAAATGCCAGCATTAACCATTCCATCAATCAAGAAATATTAATTCTCCTACTTATTGTTAGATGAGGACATAATAAGTACATCCCCAAACACCTACCCCGTAACCTCCATCTTATTTAAAAAAGCAACACCTTTATTTCGATATTCCGTCGCAATTTCTTATTATTATTATTCTATATTATTATTATATATTATTATATATTATTCTCTTCGCTTTTTCTTATTATTTTTTCTGGCGTAAGGATTTTTGAGCACGACACGAAGAATATCGAGCACTTTTCAATACCTTACGCGCTGTTTTAGTACTAATTTCTTTTTCATAGCAATTTCTTATTTCCTGCTATTTTAGAAGATTTGACTATCCAATTTTTCTTTACTACATTAATTATTTGTCGTTTTTCTCTTATTGATAACTCCCCACCACATCTTTGACGATTTTCAAAATTTCACTTACTCAAAAACCTTTTAATAATGCTGCCAACTATGAAACGCCTTCTTTCTACTATTTTTCTAATTTGTGTATAGGATTTTCATTCTTAAACGCACCCATACACATTGCGGTTTACCTGCACAGATATACCTGTGCAGTTTAGCTAAATTAACACTAGGTTTACGAAGCACTAAAATTGATTATTTTACATTGCTTTATAAAAATAATAAAATTGTATTTACTTAGATCTTCAGCGATTAGACCTTAGACCTTCCCACCACATCTCTGACGATTTTAAAAATTTCACTCACTCAAAAACCTTTTAATAATGCTGCGAACTATGAAACGCCTTCTTTCTACTATTTTTCTAATTTGTGTACAGGATTTTCATTCTTAAACGCGGCCATACACATTGCGGTTTACCTGCACAGATATACCTGAGCAGTTTAGCTAAATTAACACTAGGTTTACGAAGCACTAAAATTGATTATTTTACATTGCTTTATAAAAATAATAAAATTGTATTTACTTAGATCTTCAGCGATTTTTATTGTAATATGTACACAAAAAAATAAATCTATTTAATAATTCCTCACGAATGCCCCCTTACACTCTTAATAATCGTAAATTAAAATTTTTGAATCCGCCATTTTGACGGGCCCCGTAAATCTAGTATTAAATTAAAATATACGCGCTTGGACTTCTGACATTATTAATTTTTTTTACTACTGTTTCCTTAACCACTTGTACTCGAAAGATGTGCCACGCACGTTGAGATAACACGCATCTAGTTACTAGCACAAGTGGTTAATAGTATCAGACACCTTGAATTTCCTCACTAATTCGGCATAAGCGGTCTCTCTCTCTCTCTCTCTCTCTCTCTCTCTCTCTCTCTCTCTCTCTCTCTTCGAGGAGACAAGGTTCTGATTGAATAAAAGAATTAATTTTCGATTGTTTCTCGGTCGCGAGTACAGATCGAAATAACTGTACACTTTCGTAAAAACATTAAAAAGTAGTAACTTGTATGACCGCCTTTATAGAGATTTAATATAGTCTTTCTTTCTTCAAAAATTGTTTCATTTCCTCTTCTTCCGCTTTTTATTCTTTAACTCAACTAACTTATGTACAGTCTTCGACAAACCTTACTGGAAAACTACGCAATTTCTACAACCCGGTGTTTGTGAACAAAGAAATCCCAATGTGTGCGAATATTTTTGTCCAGAGTGGTGTATAACGAAATAAGCTATTGTACAGGAAGTTATATGCAAAATAAATGGATGTAAGGAGTTATTTAATTATCTATAAGAAGGAATCGAATGTAATTTCTTGAACGTTGACTTCAATGTTCTAAGAAAACAGTTATAAAATAATGTATATTTATTGGAACTTCTATTCCACAAATATTCGCATGAGAAGAGAACTTTTATTACTTTGGGAATGCGAAAAATGTCTAGTTCAACAATAACAGTTATTCAGTTTTGAAGGTGTAAAAGGTCTTACATTAATAATATTACAGCGTGTACAACTAATTTTAGCAAATAGCTAGATGAAATTGATGCTTCCAGAACTGTTATCAATCGAATATAAAATAACTGTTAAAATTGTATTTTATTTCCCGAATTAAGGTATTCATGTACAGAGTTAACTTAAAACAGGAAAGAAATAATTTAAAAGTTAAATATTTACTAAACAACATTTTTATATAAAACTTTACAGTTTCATTCGATCCCTGCTTATAACTGTATGTATATCGAATTTCGTACAGTGCCGATACTTTTCTCCACCACTGTGTACGACAGTTGGTAGCGAATCAAGACGCTAAACCGTAAAACACACATATATATATATATATATATATATATATATATAACAATATTATATATATATAACAATATTATATATATATAACAATATTATATATATAATATTGTTTATTTAAGGTGTATCAACAGTGTATTGTTGATAAGTGTTCGAATTTAATACATGATTACACGCATGAGGTAATATTTAGATTCTGTGGCATAGGTCTACATTTTTTAAAAAGGAAAGGACAGATGCAATGTTCTTTTGATCATTGAGGCATTCACTAAGATCCGTTGGTATATTGAGAGCTTGTCGTTGAGTTTGAAAAGCTGGGCACTCAAAAAGTATGTGTTCAATAGACAGTGGTATGTTACATGGAATACAAAGAGTTGGGGGGTTTTTCGTGATTTTTTGGAGGTGTGTAACATTTGAGTGTCCAATTCTAAGTCGCGTAGTGACTACTTGATCTTTTCTATGGCTCATATTAGGGGAGCTATTATAGATATCTGTCCTTATTTTGAATAATTTGACAGGGGGAGAGCTAGTCCATTTTTCGTTCCAGCTATTGTGGATTTTCATCTTAAGTTCTCTAATTAGATCATTGGGAGAGATCGGAAAGTTATGGGGTGGGGTTTTAATAGCTTCTCTGGCAGCTTTGTCAGCCTTCTCATAAACCGTAGAACAGTGCAGGAAAAGGGAAAACGATTATGGCAAACCGTCTCGTTAGGAAGACCCAATGATGCGGTGTAACTGAAGAAGTGTACGTGAACGCAGGTCAAAATGTTCCCACCCAAAAAGTCTTCCTGTGAAAAGGTACGGATCGGCTTTTGACAGCACTTTCTCTAGCATCGGCTACTTGGCCAGCCGAAAGATCGAACTTGGTTTAAACAGGTCGGGAAAGGAATGCGAATACGCGTGGGAATCTCTCTCTCTCTCTCTCTCTCTCTCTCTCTCTCTCTCTCTCGCACGTGATTAAATAGTAATGCGTTTCACGCCTACCATGCAGGATGACTCGATGGAAAATCGCCAACGTTCTGTGGGGGAATCATTGTGCTATTAATAGCGTCAATATTCGAGTGCGCGATCCTGAATTTCGCCGAGGGCAGTACGTATATAAAAGGATAGCTATTTAATGCCGGTGGAAACTAATTGGAGGCGAGCGTAGTCGGTGGGTCAAATAAATTAACCCAGTATGCACTCGGAAACCGGTTGCGAGATGCGTAAACTGAGAAGGGCCATCAAGGCAAGCGTCGGGATGCTCGCGTCGAAAAACTCGACGAAATCGGCAAAATCTCGTCCGGTCCTGTCGGGTATTGAGCCGTTGCGGTTTCATTAGCGGTATAATTAAGTCTTTAGACGTCCGAGCGGAAACCACGGTAGAAACAGGCCGAGTGATCATCCGCTAACCCTCCGATAGCAATACCGGAGCGTTATTTGACCCGAGCTTTTAAGAGATTTCCGGTTAACTCTTCAATTTCTACGAAAAATTACCATTGCATTTACAGTCCCAGACAAAAAGATAGCACACGCGTGCTATCTTTAATTTCTCGCGTTAAAATTATGCTACCGTGGAAACTCTAAAATATATGGAAAACGTACCTGCTATGAACATGTAAACATAACATAGGTTGACTTTATTTCAATGAGTTTTCTTAGTTGGAAGAGAAACACATAATCTGACGCAGACAAAATTATAGCACACTGGAACTATGTTTACAGATTCTTCAGTGTTTCGTGAGCTTTTACGGAGTTACAGTGTTCAATTTCTGTCTAGAGCTTTGTCACACTCTTATTCTCATAATGGGTCGTGGCAAAAAATATTAGTAAAAGCGAAATTAGCACAATTTTAGCTCTAAGAAAGCAAAAATTTTCGATTACTCAAATTGCAAAAGAAATTAGTCGCAGTTGGAAGGTTATATACACGGTGGCCCACATAACTCTAAACAGCTCAATATCTCGAAAACTATGCCATCGATTTTAAAGTTCTTAGTCTTAAATTGCATGGAACTGAAGGGCCTTTCTGACTACATAAACGTGAAGTGGCCTCCCTTCCCCTTTAACGGAGGAGGGGAGGTACCTTTGCAATTTTAAATGGAACCCCCTATAAAATGTTACATATTTAGATTCTACCGGAAAAAACAAGTAAATTTTGTCTGAAACATTTTTTTGTCAGATACTTCCATGATGAGATATAACTAAAATGAACAATTATATAATATTTCTAATTGTACGCTTCAAATTTTCAACGGAAGGTAATTGAATATATACAGGGTGGCCCACATAACACTGAACAGCTCAATATCTCGAAAACTATGCCATCGATTTTAAAGTTCTTAGTCTTAAATTGCATGGGACTGAAGGGCCTTTCTGACTACATAAACGTGAAGTAGCCTCCCTTCCCCTTTAACGGGGGAGGGGAGGTACCTTTGTAATTTTAATTGGAACCCCCTATAAAATGTTACATATTTAGATTCTACCGGAAAAAACAAGTAAATTTTGTCTGAAACATTTTTTTGTCAGATACTTCCATGATGAGATATAACTAAAATGAACAATTATATAATATTTCTAATTGTACGCTTCAAATTTTCAACGGAACGTAATTGAATATATACAGGGTGGCCCACATAACACTGAACAGCTCAATATCTCGAAAACTATGCCATCGATTTTAAAGTTCTTAGTCTTAAATTGCATGGAACTGAAGGGCCTTTCTGACTACATAAACGTGAAGTGGCCTCCCTTCCCCTTTAACGGAGGAGGGGAGGTACCTTTGTAATTTTAAATGGAACCCCCTATAAAATGTTACATATTTAGATTCCATCGGAAAAAACAAGTCAATTTTGTCTGAAACATTTTTTTGTCAGATACTTCCATGATGAGATATAACAGTTTGAAGTTTCGAGTTGTAGGTACTTGAAGCTCTCGGAAATAGCGTTATGGAATTATACGCGCTTGTGTCCATTGCTTATTCATGAAGAAACACAAACAATAGTATTTACAATTCTTGAGTTTGACTCACTTATCTATGAAAACGTTTTCAGTTTAGAGCTGTTATTCAAGCAGTAACATTGTGATTATGGCTACTTTTGACACAGAAGTGAATATGTTATTAACGTTAAGTAAATGCCAAAAAAATTATCGGCGTGCAGCAGTGATGTTTTTTGAACGTTATGGGATCAAAAAATGTCATGCAACATTTCATAATTTAGAAAAGCGGTTTCGCGAGCACGGTGAATTGTGTAAAAAACTCGCAATTAACCTAAAGCTGTTACTAATGAAAATAATAGTGCCAGTATTCTTGCTGCAATTACATTAAATCCTCATATTAGCCAACGTACACTTGCACAAACATCACATATTAGTCGTTCATCGATTCAACGAATTTTGAAACGGCAAAAGTATCATCCATATCACATGGTTTTATCACAAGAGCTTTCGATAGCAGATTGCGATCACCGCGTAAGATTTTGTGAGTGGCTGCAGGGTGTTGTGGAAAATGACTTTTTGTGCAAAATACTATTTTCCGATGAGGCCACTTTTGTGAATTCATGGCATTTAAATAGACATAATCTGCATTATTGTGCCGTGGAAAACCCAAATTGGTTGCGATGTGTTCCCTTTCAACATCGATGGTCTTTAAATGTTTGGTGTGGCCTAATAGGAGATTTTGTGATTGGACGTTATTTTTTTCAAGAAACTGTAACATCTGCAAGTTATTGTGATTTATTAAAAAATCATTTGCCTGCGCTTTTGGAAGATGTGCCACTGCACGTTAGAAGAGAAATGTGGTTCCAACAAGACGGCGCGGCGCTCCTCCACATTTTGCAATCATCACCAGGCAATTTTTGAACGAAAAATTTGGGAACAAATGGATAGGTCGTGGGGGACCTCGTCAATGGCCTCCTGGATCCCCCGATCTAACACAATTAGATTTTTTCTTATGGGGATATGTAAAGGACAAAGTTATGTTTGAACCACCGACGACAAAAGAGGATATGAAACAAAGAATACGTGACGCTTGCGCTTCAGTGACTCCCGAAATGTTAAAAAATGTTAGAACAACTTTGATGTTTCGAGTAAATAAATGTTTACAAGCCCGTGGTGGACATTTTGAACATTTAATTTAAAGTACATTTTATTTCTTCACGAATAAGCAAAGGACTCAAGCGCGTATAATTCCATAACGCTATTTCCGAGAGCTTCAAGTACCTACAACTCGAAACTTCAAACTGTTATATCTCATCATGGAAGTATCTGACAAAAAAATGTTTCAGACAAAATTGACTTGTTTTTTCCGGTAGAATCTAAATATGTAACATTTTATAGGGGGTTCCATTTAAAATTACACAGGTACCTCCCCTCCCCCGTTAAAGGGGAAGGGAGGCCACTTCACGTTTATGTAGTCAGAAAGGCCCTTCAGTTCCATGCAATTTAAGACTAAGAACTTTAAAATCGATGGCATAGTTTTCGAGATATTGAGCTGTTCAGAGTTATGTGGGCCACCCTGTATATATTCAATTACCTTCCGTTGAAAATTTGAAGCGTACAATTAGAAAGATTATATAATTGTTCATTTTAGTTATATCTCATCATGGAAGTATCTGACAAAAAAATGTTTCAGACAAAATTGACTTGTTTTTTCCGGTAGAATCTAAATATGTAACATTTTATAGGGGGTTCCATTTAAAATTGCAAAGGTACCTCCCCTCCCCCGTTAAAGGGGAAGGGAGGCCACTTCACGTTTATGTAGTCAGAAAGGCCCTTCAGTCCCATGCAATTTAAGACTAAGGACTTTAAAATCGATGGCATAGTTTTCGAGATATTGAGCTGTTCAGAGTTATGTGGGCCACCCTGTATATAAAAGGTGTAATTATTGATAATCCATGACCATATATACCAATAGTAACTATAATATGTATCGCGCGACATGACATAAATTAAATAACAAAGATTCTTGTTCAGCAAAAATACGACATGAAAACCCCGGTTCAATAGTTCGTTATTTATCTACAGTCACTCCCATTAATATTCGTACACTCTAAAAGGCGATTGCGTGTTTAATATTGGATCATGTGACTTGGATTTCTTTTTTTACACGTTGAAAAACAGAAATTTTGAGAAAATTGTAATTGGTCGGAATTACAAAGAAAATACTAAAAGTTGTTATTTATAACTGTTTTCTGTGGGTCCATATTGAAAATTCAACAAATACGTTTTGTAGATTTGTGTCAACTGTATACACTCTGAATATTTCACCAAAATCGGCAAACGGTGCAATGAGCTACAACTGTTTGAAGATGGTAAAAATTGAAAATTTGAAAATATATACAATTGATACAGATCTACAAAATGGATGTTTTAAATTTTTAATATAAGCCACATAACAAAATTGTAAAACACAACTTTTAGTATTTTCTCTACAATACCGATCAATTGCAATTGTTTTAAAATTTCTTTTTCGCGTCATGTAGTAAACTGATTATTCTAACTTCTCAAAAAAGTCCAAGTCGTATGGTCCAATATTAAACAAGTTATCGTCTTTTTAAGAGTGTACGAATATTAATGGGAGTGACTGTAGCTTCTTCATATCAAGCATTCGGTTTTCTTGTATTATTCGTCCAAAGTACAAAAATCTTAAAAATATGGTTGGCGCTATGGTTATGCACCGCAGTGTATTTCATGTACAAAACTTTGACATCATAGAGGTCAGACATAAATATTACAATATGACAGATAGAATGGAAAAGTATTATAGTATTCCAATTACATGCGAGATATTAAAATTATAATTGATCATCTTGAACTTTTTCCCACTAATGTAGACGATGACGGTTCGCAGTAAACTTCCGCGTGGTTGATGGCTCTGCTCGAATTTGACTCAGGATTGCTCGATATCTGTGAAAGAAATCTCCCTTGAACCGACGAATTTTTGACTGGGAAAGGTTCCTCTTACCTGTGGTCTGCGGGTAGGCGTCGACGTGGCACGATACTCGATACCTCAGCTGCTACGGGGGCCTACCTGTGACTTCTCCATAGAGAGAATGGTGAGCGTTACGGAAGAGTGAGGCCAAATGGAAGGGACCGGTTTTTCTGGTTTTCAATCTCTTCGACCCTTGTAGCCTATTCTCGCTACGTTCTCCGTGAACATGCAATAGCCTCTGTATATTTTCAACAGATATATTTCACCTTTTGCTCCGCGTTCGGAGGCTGACTTCACCTTGTCCGCCTTTATTTCGATCGACTCGTAAAAATTTCCTTCAGACGTTCAGTAACCTTACTAAAAGCGAAGAACAGGCTCCTCGAGCAAACTAGTTTTAAAATATTACAAATTTGCCGACACAATTGACCAGATTACTTACAACAAAAATTACTTATTATTCTTTGTCTTCGACATTGATCACAAGTCGAATAAAAAATGAAACTGTATAAATTTTCAATTAGTAACGAAGTAACTTTAATTTTATGACTTATCTTTTCTGTGCCGGGATGTGAACGTTATAAAATACAACGGATCAACTGAAAAACTTTCTCGAAAATAGAAAAGTTCTACTTAAATGGAAATATCTTATACAGGATGCGGCGCCAATTAGTCCCCACGTTTTATCAGCCCGTTCGGATGGTCGGACAGAAAAATGTTTCCTACCAAAGTTAATCAGTATTTAACCGACAAGAAATTGCAATTTTTTAAATTTAAATAAAATCGATTTTCAACAAAAAAATCAAGGTCGCTGTCATATCTTTTAATGGAACTGGGTATTTTTAACTTCATAATATTGTAGGCAACGTCGAAACGAATTCAACGACCTGCTATACAATGACTTCCAGATGACCTTGAAAGATAATATCGCCATGAATCAATTGCCAGAATATTTGAAATATTTCGATCCAGCTCATAATGCTGCAATTGTAAAAACATACTTAACTACAGTTTTTGGGGATCAGTGGATCGGAACATATGGTCCAATTCGATGGCCAGCTCGCTCGCCGGATATTACCCCTTTAGATTTTTATTTTTGGGGATATTTATAATCGATCGTGTATGAAAGACCTGTGGATAATATGGAAAATCTTAAAGAACGCATAATTCAAGCGTGTAGAAATGTAAAAAGAAGTTCTCTCATGGAAGCTACACATAAGACTTTGTTACATAGAGCAGAACTTTGCGTTACACAAGATGGGATGCAGTTCGAAAATTTAATTTAATTATTAATTAATTACATGTACACGTTTAACATTTGTGTTTTCAATGTGGCTCCGTATAAATTTGGTTTTTTGTGAGTTAAGTTCTGAAGCAATGTTTACGTTCATTTGTTTACCTCTAAATGCGAGGCGTTACTATTACGTACCGTCGAAATATTTCAAATATTCTGGCAATTGATTCATGGCGATATTATCTTTCAAGGTCATCTGAAAGTCATTGTATAGCAGGTCGTTGAATTCGTTTCGACGTTGCCTACAATATTATGAAGTCAAAAATACCCAGTTCCATTAAAAGATATGACAGCGACCTCGACTTTTTTGTTGAAAATCGATTTTTTTTAAATTTTAAAAATTGCAATTTTTTGTTGGTTAAATACTGATTAACTTTGGTAGGAAACATTTTTCTGTCCGATCATCCGAACGGGCTGAAAAAACGTGGGGACTAATTGGCGCCGCACCCTGTATAATGACCATACACCTGTATATGATCAGAACTATATCGTGTTTGGTATCATTTTAATCAGAACAATGTCACAAATCTATTAGAAAAAGTCTCGTAAAAAATAAGTAATAATAAAAAAGTTATTCCTTGGTAATACATTGTGAGGACGCGCGAGCCTTTCTTTCCCATACGCTATCCTTCCTCGCTCCCGAAACTTTAATTGTCTATTACACAAGTAAATATCATCGGAATTATATCATATTTGGTATGATTTTTATTAGAAAAATGCCACAAATATGGTCATCGAAGTCCCATAAAAAAATAACGAATAATAAAGAAGTTGGAAATTCGGATTAGTGTGGTCTCACCGATATACCCGAGCCGCATGGTGTCATATTTCTCGGCGACCGAGGCCTCTCGAGCTTCACGACCCCTCAAGGGGGTACACCCCGCACTAGTGGGGATATCTCACGGACAATTATGTAGGAGACATTTGGGACAATTACCGATGAAATACTGTATTTAGTGCCGCATTTTAAGTTTAAAAACAGCAATAAATCTCTTCGTCAAAAATTTATATAGTTCTCTAATGTTCTTTTGCTTTAAATGTCCGCAGTCAGCTCGAATACAATTGTTTTATTTATTATTCAATGCTATTAATATTTAATGCCGCCATCACCTGTCGATTGAAAATGTTTTTCCGATAAAGATAAGCCCAAAACACGGCATAAATCGGATAATCATATAGCGTACATTGTACTGAAAATTTCACGCGAAACATTTCTGACGACAAATCTGTCTACAGACGCCGACGAAATCTGAAAAATCTCGAACTTGATGAATGTGGTAGTGCTTGTATGGGACCACTGTTACTCATGGCATTTGTTTTCGCACACAAGAATGCAAGTACTTATTTTAAAAGATAGAAAAGACAAAAATAGTTAATATATGTACTCACTCAATAGCTGCATAAAATTTGTATTGACCAAGTGTAAAGAAAGCGGAGCATTTGTTTGAAGTGTGTAAAACTATTGCAATATACTTTCATGACACGAGTAATAAAAATAATGTTACATATAGAAACCAAATTAATTACTGTAATTTGTATTTTTGTAATGCATTCTTCATAAATACTATTTTCACCGTTTCAATATATGCGCCATATGCATTTGTAGCGTAGTAAAAATAAGGTATACAGAATATTCAGTTCTTGCTAATACGCCTAAATTCGTGAAATATCGGTAATATTGAGGGCGACACTAAAATGGTACGAAGGCTTTTAGAGCCCCCAAGGCCTAAATGCAATGTTTGAAAAATGCAAAATATGCTATATGCAAAACATCCAAAGTAAAAAATATATTTTTGAAATAATGTAATCATAACGTACATTTTTGTCCAGGTCCCATTGATCTACCGATTTTCTATACATAAATTGGACTAATTATAGTCACTGAATTCCTAATGAGAGGGACTATTATTGTAGGTGTTTAATAAAGGGTGGTTCCATTTAAAAAAGTCAAGGTAACCTTGATATCTCTAAAAAAATGACATAAAAACAAAATTTTTTTTTTGCATCGTGTCAGCCCCATTGTACCATTCAACTTTGTCCTTGCCATATTTTACGTATCTTTAGAAACAACAAAAATATTTAAGGTACAAACGTTAGGTGACTCACCCTGTATATACCGTCCTAAGCCGTCCTTACGATATCACTGTTTCTAAGGCAGAGCCCGCTAGATAGCCTTACTGATGACGAATCCTCTAGCGGGCACAGGTCGAAACACGCTTTATTTCCCTTTCGTCCTTACCCACACATTTCAGCCGCCGCCAAATTGGAGACCCCGACGACAAGAGCACAACGCAACAACTGTAGCAGACGACAAAACTATAACCAGGAAGCTCCCTGGCAGGTGCCAACAACTACTACCGATCTTACCCGTCCAGGCCGCCGCCGTCGATATGACTTTTTTTTTAAATTCCGAAACAGTCGTCTTTTAAGCGCCCAAAAGACGCCTAAGAGACCCTCAAAAGACGCCTAAAAGACGCCTTTGAGACGCCTCTTAGACGTCTAAGAGGCGCCTTAAAGACGTCTAAGAGACGTCTCAAAGGTGTCTTTTAGGCGTCTAAGAGGCGTCTCAAAGGCGTCTTTTAGGCGTCTAAGAGGCGTCTCAAAGGCGTCTTTAAGACGTACCGTTTTGTAACAGACGACGCTCCAGCGACGCTCCAGCGACCGCTGAGACGTCTGAGCGTCTTGCGGCAGACGTCTCAAAGACGGCTTTGAGACGACTGTGTGCTGTCTGGGTATAGTGGTTACCCAACTATAGTTGTCTCACTCGACTGCCAATATAGTTGTAACTATATAATAAACAAAATGATGACATCAATTTTATATCAACATCTTAACATATTTTAAATATGTAATTGATTAATAATTTTAACAAAATATGTATGTACCATGAAAAAAGATGTGTATCATTTTTCGTATGTATTTAGCGAACTATTAGGAAAATAGCTTTTAAAATGCAAACGCAAAACATGTTTGCTCATTATTAGTAGTGATGGAATCGTTCGAACGCGATGAAGGAGAAGGCGAACTATTGGACAAGAATACTTACTGTAAGTACATGCAAACTAATCGTATCATTAGAACGTTTAATGCTAACTTCCACACCCTGGTAGCATTTATGGTTGGCCAACGGTGGCCAACGGTTGGGAGTTAGTTGGGATATGGTTAGCGGTTTTGCCTACAGATCCCCAACGTAGGGCCGACGACGAAAAATTATGTGAATTTGCCAACAAATATCCAACGTTGGGCCTACAGATATTATGGTCGGTTAAATAACGTGACATTTACGACAGTGATACTACATTAGCCCAACGAAAATCTGCCAACATTGAAATATGTCGTCTAACAGACACCAGAAATGTAATGTTGCTGCAACCAAAAACATGTTATATTCCAAATTCATTTTTTTTCATATTTCTAAATATACTCACAATTTGTTATTTTTGCGCGACAGTTGATGCACCAAAGTTTTATTGTGTGCAGCCTTGGAGTTTATTTATTTTTTTAAGTTTCTCCATTTGACAAGGGGAAGGTGCGGGTGTTGCATTCGCTTTTAGAACGACAGTATGCGGAGGTCTTAGCCCTAGTGGCATTTATGGTTGGCCAACGGTGGCCAACGGTTGGAAGTTAGTTGGGATATGGTTAGTGGTTTTGCCTACAGATCCCCAACGTAGGGCCGACGACGAAAAATGATGTGAATTTGCCAACAAATATCCAACGTTGGGCCTACAGATATTATGGTCGATTAAATAACGTGAAATTTACGACGGTGATACTACATTGGCCCAACGAAAATCTGCCAACATTGAAATATGTCGTCTAACAGACACCAGAAATGTAATGTTGCTGCAACCAAAAACATGTTATATTCCAAATTCATTTTTTTTCATATTTCTAAATATACTCACAATTTGTTATTTTTGCGCGACAGTTGATGCACCAAAGTTTTATTGTGTGCAGCCTTGGAGTTTATTTATTTCTTTAAGTTTCTCCATTTGACAAGGGGAAGGTACGGGTGTTGCATTCGCTTTTAGAACGACGGTATGCGGAGGTCTTAGTGCTCGTATACCGTAACGAAACCCTTTATGTATTATGATTTACATTTGTCGACGTATCTAGTAACCCAAATCATAGCATATGCAACCTCGAAATGTCTATAGTTACGGCGGTAGCGTATCAACTGACTACGCAGAGGATCCAGGTACAAGTCCGACGAGGGTACGAAATTGTTTTTCTTTGTTCCAATTTTTACCGTGGAGATACATTGTTTAAGTATCATTTATTATATTCTGTGAAAACAACCGTAAAAGAGAAGATCAGAACAAACGTATTATAGCGACGTAGGCTCCACGTTGGGTATGATCGTTGGCCCTACGTTGGCCGCGGTCGTTGGCCCAACGAAAAAAATGGCGACATTTCTAACGGTTGGCCAACGAATACTGCAACGTAGGCCCAACGAAATACCAACCATAAATGCTACTAGGGGTATTTGTATACATATGTCACTGGCCATATAAGCCTGTTGGTCACAAACGTTAGGACACTTACGAAAAATCAAGTGCATCTCAATCATTTTAAGAAAACGATTGAATCGTTGATCCTTTGATTTGCTCCTCATTTTTCTATCTGAAAGATGAAAATTCTTTTCCGGGGGCATCGTTATGAGACGGCAGTTGGAATAAAAAACTCTCAAATCATTGCAGATTAAGAAACTTAATCACGTGCATACGTATTGATTATGTCTCAAGAAGATACAGCATTAATTATTTGTTTATTTTTAGGAAGATATTTATATCCAGAGTTGGTGATTTTAGACGATTTATGAGATAAATCATTTTTATGTTATTATGGATTAAGGGTTTTGAGTTTCTTTGTTTTAACCTTACTATTCTCATTATTTCTAATTTATCGAGAGTAGTTCGTGGTAATTGATTGATAACATGTACCTCTTAGTAAGAATCATGTCTTACTTATAAAGTCTTCATTCAAATTCATTCGGAGGAATGTTTGGAATTATTGATCGTGTTGAAATGACCACCTTATAGATATTTTTCTTTAGCAAACGATAGCATATCGCCCCTTTATGCCAGAGGCATAAATCTGAAATTCGTCCAATTGTAGAAATTCATAATTAAATATGAAAAGTAATAGACTAATTCCAAAAATTAATATCTTTTACCTTTAAAACACGAGTTTTTGATATTAGTTTATCAGTTTTGATATTACTGTCCCCTATCTGAATCATAAATCATATTTATACTTCCCAGCGTAATAATAATTGATGGAAGCGACACTTCGGTAAGTAGATTAACCCTTCGTACTACAATTTATTTGCAGACAATAATTTACGCATAAAATTTGATTTTCCTCGTTATAATCTAGCAATATGGTTAACATAGAAACTTAAATTTTTGTGCTCAAATAATTGGTTGTTTTTAAATGTTTTTGAGGTTGAAGTTAAGAAATACAAAATAGCCAAAATTGTATATTTAATCCTCAAACGACGACTCAAGTTTATTTAACAGTGAAATATGGAAGATGATTTGATTTTCTTTATGTTTAGAGCATTAAAAAAATCAGTACTATGTAACAGATGTATAAAGTGAATTAATGAATCAGTTTCAGTAAAAATGTTGTAAGGTAGGCCCAACGATATGCCAACCATAAATGCTACTAGGGCATATTCACATATATTTATCAAGAAGGAATATACCATGCTAAATAATGATGTAGGTTAAAAAATAAAAGCACCGATAATCCGAGCGTCAGCAGTCAGCGCTCGCTTATTCTCTGTGTTCTTATTGTGCGTACATATAGCAACTCAGTCTGTGAACTCCCTCCGTAACTTAGTTAGTCACTCAGTTTTGCCGAAGGTACGTAACAGTGGCACGCTATACCTGAGAAATGCTCGTAAAATACAATTTAACACTAGAACTACCGGACCAGTCAAAATGACTGGTTTCTAATTCTTTCTTTTACAAATATTAAAATTATAAATACAGTGAAGAGCAAAACTGAATCAGCACCATTTGAAACAGCATAACTTTTTTAAAATTATTACAGATGACTCGAGTGTTCTTGAGAAGTTGGAAGGATTATTTTATTATAAGATGAGTAAAAAAACTTTTGGAAAAATTGCAATTAGTCGGAATCGTGGAAAAAATAGTAAAAGTTGACTTTTACGAGTTTTTTATCAGGGCCTGTATTGAAAATTTAAAAAATTGATAATGTACACTCAAATAAATTATATATGTGCTGAAAATTTCATCGATATTGGTTAATTGGTTCACGAGTTATAAACGATTGAAAGCGGTAATAATTGCAGTTACTAGTCGAAAATCGTGAAAAACTGCAATTTTTACCACTTTAAATCGTTTATAACTCATAAACCAATTAACCAATATCGATGAAATTTTCAGCATATATATAATTTATTTGAGTGTACACTATCAATTTTTTTAAATTTTCAATACAGGTCCTGATAAAAAAGTCGTGAAAGTCAACGTTTACTATTTTTTCCGCGGTTCCGACTAATTGCAATTTTTTCAAAAGATTTTTTACTCATCTTGTAACAAAATAATTCTTCCAACTTCTCAAGAACACTCGAGTCATCTGTACTAATTTTAAAAAAGTTATACTGTTTCAAATGGTGCTGATTCAGTTTTGTTCTTCACTGTATGTTTCCAAGAGTAACTTTTTATTAAACTTCTCTATTGAAGTACATATTTGAACAAAAATTATACGAAATTTGGATAAATGCAACTTTGTCGTTATTATAAGGCAACATACGACAGTCGTGTTTAGTGCTTGGTAGTTCTAGTGTTAATTACACGATCCACGGAAAACGGAGACAATTTAAGGGAAATGAATAGTCGACTTGTCATTAATAGTGCTTTCAATTTCCCGCTGAAACACAGGCAAACGAGTTTCAAAGTGTTCCGAAGTTGCGCATGAATTGCAACTTTGATCGGAGATATGATATTGCACTGACCGTAATAATGAACAGTTGCGTCTAGCTAAACCAGCAGTCGCGGTCGCAGGTGCTTTACAGTCCTCCTTTAAGCTCGTAGTAACCATATTGATCGGAGATGTCTATCTCGGTGGGTGCATAGCCAACCATTAATTCAATTATTCGCTACTTTGAGAAATTCAAAAATGATCCAGGGAAATTTTTGCAGGATCACGAGGTGAGATATACGCCATCCAAATGGAGCAAAAGATTTGGGCATGAGGAGATATTGATGCACTACTACAAATTTGCTACAGCAGGTAAATAATAAGTGTGAAACTGTGGTGATTTGCAGAAAAAAAATGTGTACAATGAAAAATAAAAACCTGACCATCGAGTAAATGTAGAGGTACCATCAGATTTTTATTTATATTTGTCTGCATTCTAACTAAGTTTTGTTCAACTTTAGTCTTTATTCAAAATCCTTTATCTGGTCGGATATTGTTATCATCTCCGGATTAAACAATGTATCCTAACAAAAATCTTTTCTTATTTCTATCATGATGAGAAATACAAAATGCTTATGCACAATTATTTACAAAGATTTTATAATATATAACATTATACAGTGATGATCAAGTTGAAATGAAATTGAATAAAATTGAAAATTCGATTATATTAAATATTATTTAAAGATAAATGTAATACTGTGTATCACCTAATTATAAAGATTATTCTAATTATTTTAATTTTCGTCTATGATCTGTTTTTCAAAGTAAAACATTTGGAACATGCTCGTATAATCCTAATAGCTGTCCACCCCACTCCTACTAATTCAGATTCGCAACATAGGAGCGAAGCAAACAGCTATTATGATATAATGAACGTATTTCGGGTGTCTCCTTTCAAAAGCAAACCATAAGAAAATTCATTTAAAGATAACTGTGGTATCTCCCACAAGTACATTTCCACTTTCGACATAGATAAAACAACGCCGGCAATATAAATTTGTTTCCAATGTTGCATTAACTTTTGGGGTAACAATTTCTTACAGTTACGAAGAAGGCGCGTAGTACCGTAAATTGCGAACTGGATATTCCATATGGAAACTCAGATTCCACTAAATACGACGTATATGGAACCGATTTACCCAAAGGTGCGTAAACGAACTTTCTTTCAGTTGAATTGTTTCACTTCCATTCTAATTAGGGATGTGCGGGCTGCCCGATTCTCGGGCGCCCGAATCGTCGGGTCGGGTCGTAAACAGTCGGGCGGGCTCGATTCACGACCTATCGGGATACCCGAGAGTGACTCGACTTCGTCGTGCGGGATCGTCAAGAATCGAACAAGTTCGGGCGAGCGATTTATCGCGATACTCGAGATTCAATTTTGTTGATTTTCCAACATTGTAATTTAAATAAGATAAGTTAATCTTAAAAACAAGTTAAGTTACAATTAAAGCAAGTGAATTAATATTTACATTATAATATTTATATTTATCATATTATATTTATAGTTATCATATCATATTATGTTAAACATATCATTCATCATTTAATATATACAGTTTAACCACATTCGATTGGGGCATAACAATTTCTATTTTGTTATTTTATAATACATTCCATTTTAAGAATTTTTGTCGGCTTAATGATAGTTAATTAATAAGTTATATCAGAAGATATTAAGTAAGTTGTATAACAGTTAATAAGTAAGGATATTTTAATGATATTATCAATACATATGCAACTTCATTCGTAACAAATTCGTCAGACTACCAGAAACATTGTCTTTTAAGTTTTTCCCGTGTAACGCACATTATTGCAAATGTTAATACAAATAGAGCTTAAGCACATGATTGTCAAATAAACCTAAAGTAATTATAAAAGAAATACTAGTGTATTAAAAATTATGTTATCAGTTATGAAAGTAATACCATAATTACTATTATCTATTTCATAAACCGCAAAATTGAATCTCGAGTATCGCGATAAATCGCTCGCCCGAACTTGTCCGATTCTTGACGATCCCGCACGACGAAGTCGAGTCACTCTCGGGCAGCCCGAAACTCTCGGGTAGCCCGATGTGTTATGAAGTATCTCGCGCCCGAATCGGCCCGACCGACCTTCTGCGACCTGACCCGAACCCGAGTATCGGGCGGCCCGCACATCCCTAATTCTAATATGTCATGTTCACTTCAGATGCTCCAATATTCGTGTATATCCACGGTGGATACTGGCAGGAAGGTAGCAGAGATGTAGCAACATTCGCAGTACCCGTTTTCGTCGCTCAAGGAGTCAAAGTTATAACTGTTGGCTATGATTTATGTCCTTATGGTAATTTCATATTTCTCCCTTCCTCATTGCTTTATAGTTAATAATATTACGGATAGATACAATTGTTTATTTTAGTCACACTTGGAGACATAATATCAGAAATAAAAATGGCGGTCGAGAAGATATTAAAAGTAGCTTCAAGTAACGGAAGCAGGTACGTCACAGACTGAATATTTAAATAAAATATAATTCTCGAAACTGTGACTAATGAATATCAATGTAGATATCGAATTTTCTAAACAAATGATATGTTTAGGTGCGTTTGGGTCGCCGGTCATAGTGCAGGCGCACATTTGGCAGTGAGTCTTTTATTCGATGAGTCATGGTTGGATAAAATGATGAAACAAGGATACATGAATCTGTTAAAAGGCCTTGTCTTAATAGGAGGAATTTATGATCTGAACCCTTTGCTCAATACGACTATCAACGACAAATTAAAACTTACAAAGTAAGTTTCTTGATGATCCCGTGAATTCTAAAAGCTATGTCCACATGGCTTATCTCAAAAGCTGGAAACGTTTTTCAAATGTTATCATTAAAATCAACCCCAAAAATGCACAGGAGCTTTTATAAAAATAGATACACATACATCATTTTCATTCTAACATTTTTGAAGTCCTATTCTTGAAGTACGAATGTTTATTAACAAAAGATCAAGGTTTACTATAATCTAAATCTAAAATATCAATTAAATCACGTTCTATATGTGCGTATCTAAGATTAATTATAATTGCATGTAATACTTTTTCGAGTACACGTTTTAAAATTACAAACACACACATTTACACACATTATTTCTAATGATTCTGCCTTTTTGTTAGCACTGCTGAATGTCTTATGCTGTGAACATGTTAAAACTTTTATTCCACCTTTCTTAATTTTCTGTATTCAAACCTAAATCAAGATCATATCTGAATCGTAGATTGCATTTCCTATTGACATGAAAATCTCTTTTTGAGTCCCTTTTTTAATCTTCATGATAATGCAATTAGGCACGTATGTATAATGAGATTATAGTCAAGAGATAATAATTCACTGTGCAATCAACAGTTTAAATTAATCTGATTTTGCTTTTAATACCACAATCCACACCACGCAGATATCGCAATGCTTATTCACTGTTACTATGCAGTCTGAAAAGTCGCTTGTTCATGACTAAACTGCAAATTTTTATTCATATACAGATTTTCATGGAATAATTCTCAGAAACTGAATTCATACAAAAATTTGCTTACTTTATAGAAGGGCCTATCAGGTCCTCCCTATTATAAAATCCTCATTATTCTTTATGTGCTAAGTTTTAGACAATATATAAATACATTCTACAAATACATGAAATCCGCAATCTAATCAATACTTTTGAGGCAAACCATGTTACGTTCAAATTACTATTGAAACATATTATTTCAGAAATGAAATTACGGCATATAGTTTCACCAGTCTCGACACTTCAAAAAGCAAATCCATTAATGGATTGAAAGTTATTGTGACTGACGGAGAATGTGATACTCCAGAGTTTATAGATGAATCACGCAAATGTGCTCAGGTAATTCGTTAGCGATATCTTCTGCACCTATTAATTTCATAGGAAAACATTTTTCAAGTTTCGTTCTTTCTATTCTAGAAACTCGTTACGATGGTGGATGACGTCCAGTATCTGTTGCTTCGCGAGCACATTGACCACTTCGACATCGTGGAAAAACTCACAGAGCCAGAATTCGTTCTGACAAAAACTATATTAACCAACATGTCTTACGCATAATAAGTTGTTTATAGATATATAAATTAAGATATATTATCCACTGTACGGAAATCATGCACTAGTATTCATAAAAAATTTATTAAGTGTAACATATCCTTGTACTTGTACAGTTTCTTCTGTTCATAAATTACAAAATTTCCGTAGAAAATTATTAACTTGACCTAACGTAGACGGCTGGTCATCTGTCGTTAGTGAATGTTATTCGTATAACAATGATCCAAACGAATCACTTTGAGTTTCCGTTTCAGATGCTTGAGTTCTAATACAGACGTATCCTTCCTCGGTAATTGCTAGATAGTTTGGTCGTTTTGAACAACTGCCGAAGTGTTTGTAGGTTGAATTTGTACATTCCTTTCACTGCTCTGCCTTACTTTAAGTTTGAAAACAGC
The DNA here is from genome assembly GCA_913789915.3 of Sphecodes monilicornis. Taxonomy (NCBI): domain Eukaryota; kingdom Metazoa; phylum Arthropoda; class Insecta; order Hymenoptera; family Halictidae; genus Sphecodes; species Sphecodes monilicornis. The sequence goes on along the minus strand of OU565286.1, from coordinate 2,774,730 downwards.
GTTTTTCGTTTGATTGACGGGTTGTCCTATGAATGATAGTACTGTGGGTTGTTTGGCTATAGTCAGTACATTTTGCTTTGGTGCAATTACTTGTCCATTTTGTGATTTCACTGCACCATTTGAACCTGCGATTCGAGGGTTGAATATTCCGTAACATTTCGTTACATCCTTCAATTTGATTATGCTTGTACCTGGTGGTATCAAAATCGTCTTTAATTTATCTTGCATACATGGTAACATTTTGGATGCAGTTCCAGTATTCGCACTGATGTTTTCATCTAATGTATCCAAAGTAAGATCCACGATACTATTAAGTGGCGAGGTTGGCTTGTCTTTATCTAATTTTTTCTCCACTCTTGATTCCTTCACTTTTTCTGATCCGTCTTTCCACGTGGTGGGATGTCTCGCAAACGAACGCACTCGTAACAATGGTTTTTCCTGCTCTAACGGTTTACTATCCATTGATTCTTCGGTCATATTAGCTTCATCCTCTACAACATACACAGATAACAAAACCTAATTGTTTCCTTTATTTTCTTTGTCAAATTATTTCGTTCTCATTGATATTAGGATGTGGTAACACTAACCTTTTGTTCTATCTACTGGGACATCTAACTTCACAGATGACACTTCGTCAACTGAGTCGTTGGGCAACACCGTTCCATTATTTCCTTCTGTTGTTCCTGATTCGGACTCACTTATACAGTTAGAAATATTTGCAACATCGCTCGAATTGGTCGCTTTCGGTTCGTTATCGCCGACAGTGTCTTTCAATTTATTCGCGTTTGCACGACAATCTTGATCTACCTCTACTACATCAGAATTTTGAATAACTTTAACATTCGTGTCTACTTTTATGGTTGATACTTTGTTGTCATCTTTATCTGTTTCTTCTTCATCATTCTTGTTTTCCTCTTCCTTCTTCTCTTGCTCCTCTATCTCCTCCTTTGTATCTTCCTCCTCTGCCTCGTTCTCTGAACTACTTTTATTTTTATCTGTACTCGAACTTCCTTCCACCATGCTTATATCGTCATCTTCATCGTTGTTATTATCTCCTTTATCATTCTCTACACTCTCCTCTTCATCCTCTTCACTTGACGATGTTTTAGCGTCTATTAAACACTCTCTAACATTTTCTTGTTTCTTAACGTACTCCTCAAATACACTTGCCAAACGTTGTTCACCTTCCCTTTTGTTCTGCACCAGTTTCTGAGCCAATTCAGCATCCTTTGAAGCTGGATCATCTTCTTTGTTTTCAAAAAACAAAGAAAATGTATCCCAGTAATCGTTCTGACGAGAACGTTGTAGATATTCTCCCAACTCAATGAACGCCTTCTTAGCTGTAAAAGAAATACAATTGCAACTGAACAAAAATCCAAAATTATAATCTAATAAATAATTTATCAATTTACCGATACGTTGTTGTTGTTTAGTGTCTAGTCCTAAATTATTTAAGGTATTACATCTTTCAACACAATCCAAAATGTCTTTGTAATCTGGAAAAATCACTGCATCTGTGAACGTACCAATTTTTTTAAGCTTATGCAGCTTGGATAATTTAGAGTTAATAAAGTTTGTAATAGCATGGTCTACAGTTACAATTCCAGTAGTACTCAAGTGTTTTGGCCTGAGGTATTGTCGTCCTGCATCAATATTCTCACCAGTGTATTGACAGTACTTATTATAAAGTTCCACCATTCGGTGCTTGAATCTTTCTAAACTCATGTAACTGCTATTATCTTCATCATCAAAGTTTACTTCTGACTCTTCTAGCTTTTTTATATGCATTTCACATTTCTTCATAGTCCTTAGTATTAATTTAATTTTTTTTTCTGTATCTTTATCCTTTGATTTATCTTCTTTGTTGGTAACACCACTTTCATTTATATCTGCATCACCAATGTTATATGTATGCACATTACCAGAACTAGATAACTCAGAATTGTTATTATGCAATTTCTGAGAACTAGAAGTACACTTTTTATCACTTGATAATAAAGTTGATTTTCCATTACACCTGCTCTTCATTTCGTTATTCACGTCAGCTATGTGCGTATATAACTGATTTTTACTATTCATAATGCAATTTCTTTTCTCATTTATGAAATTAATGAAAGCTTCTGAATTAGCATATTCTAGGTCTAATTGCTCGTATCGTCTCTTTAATTTGTTAATAATAATTTTCATATCATCCGAGCGATCCTTTTGTAAGCATAAACTAATAAACATTGGAAATATATCCTGTTCTACAGATAGACATGGTTTACTATCTTTAATCACTAATTTTGGTTTTAGTACAACTGTTTCATTGCTTTGACACCCACTTGTCAGTCCACTAGACTTAGAACCCTCTTCTACATCAGGTTCTTTAACATCCTTTTCTTCTCGCAACACTTTTGCTTGACTTTTAAAAATATTATCGCCCATTTGAGACGCTTTCCTTTTCTGTCCACAGACTGGTATTTCTCCACTTTCATGTGAAGTCATTTCTGTTTTTACAGAAGTAATACAATTATTTTTAAATTGTTTAATAACAGGTTGTCTTCCATTCAATTCACCCTATAATAATTATTAAAATACACCTTTTTCGAACAACAACAAATTTTATTTTACGATACTTCAATGAATAAGTTATAAATTCAACAACATATAAAAACATTACGAGTCGCACTAACCTGTCCTGTATCTTCATCATCCGATGAAATACAGATGACCTCACTATTCTCCATATTTGTTATCCTAACGTAACCAACAAGTTAAATTACATTATAAATTAATCAGTTACAATGTTCTTTAATATTTATTCTGTCATTAAACTCCGGCTAGTTACATCACAGTCGCGTTATAAATATTTGATTTCATATTCGCACTAGTGATTATTTAAAAATAATTCTTATTTTCTTTGTTACACATTACGTTATTTGTAGGTTACAGATTCACTAAGCCGTAAAGTTAGCCAAATATACACAAAATTTGTTCTTATGCTGGTTACATTGGTGGGAATTTTGATTTTTAAAGAAATAGAAAACAGAATACAAGCAACTTTAGATACGAAAAGAAACAACTATATATCTTATGTATTTTCTGCTACTTTCGGACCTACTCATAAGATACTTTCTCAACAAAAAATATTAATAACTATATGAACTTTACCTGTTATCTGCTACATATAGCAGTCCATAGCAAATATTATTACTGTTAAAATTATGAAGCACCGTTGAAACAATCCATATGAAAAGAAATATCACAAAAGATTAATTCAGATAATTTGTAATAGATGAAGTCATAAGATAAAGTAACTTTATATCGACATGGTCAAGCGAATTGTAACATAATCTTTATTTATCGCAAAATTTCTCAAGTGTAATCACATATACTTAAGTTTTGCTATATTTTATGTCTATCTTATCAAAATTTTCTTTTGTATGTATGAATTGTATATACAGACTGATACAGATGTAGATTTTCAACAATAGGAATTTTGACGTAATCTCGTTTGGTTGGTACAAATCCTTTTACAGAGCATATTCCTCTCTGCTGCTAGAGTAGGCTGTGCTATAAGTCTATAGGGATATTGAGTCTGTAGTTCTGATTCGCTGGACGCAGCGTTATCGGTTGAGCAGAAGTTAGAGGCACCGAAATCGTGAGCGTGAGGCGTGAGCACTCTCTTTTGCTCTTCGGTGTCACACACATATAAACAATTTTGAACGCGTCTGAGACCGTTACTGTATACAAGTTTGATCTTTTACTTAAAGAAATAATTGTAAATATATTTGTTCATTAGTGTTATTGTTTTCTTTTATATAAACGGAGTTACAGTAAGTAAACACGCTGTTATTTACATAAATGGTTTTATCATTTTAAAAATTGATATTTCTAACATTTTTTGTTAAGATTAAATTGTATACGGTGTTATATATTCACTACAATTATAAATGAAAATATGACATGGTTCACTATAATTATATACAGGGCTCGACAACAGATATTTTCCGTTTTTAAAAAATTTCCCTCCAAAAGTTTGTGGAAAGAATTTCCTTTGGAACGTTCATTACAAAATTTTCCATAAATCAAATGAAAAAGCCAGATTATTATGTGCCAATTTTATTTAACAATAGAATATCGTATAATTCACAAATTTATTGAATAAATGGTATGAAAATCATAAGAGTAATAATCAATTATTTCAAAGAAAATATTGGACAGAAAAAAATTTTTCTTCTTTTTCAAAAGAAAACATGTATTATAATGCGTAAATATAATTTTTGTATAATTTAAGTGAAATACAACCACAGAAGTTCTATACTTATAATTTGATTTGTTAAATAGTATTTAGTATTTCATTTATATTGTTGTATTATATTATTAAACAAGATATTCAATCCTGTTACAGAACAACTTTCATTTTTATACTTCATTAGTTCTATTAAAGTCAACATTTTTATTTTTAAGAATATTTCTTTATCAGTTCTCATTGCAACTTATAATATGAGAATTTTTATTAAAAAAAGTTCCAAGTGTAATAATAAGTTCTAATATTTCAGAATGGTTTTAAGCCCTAATTATATCATTTATTTCTAACATATGCATATGTGTACATTGTAATTGAATGGCTTTAATAATGTATATAGATGGGTGAAGACACAGTTCGTGTTGCTGTACGTATCCGTCCTTTAGTAAAAAGTGAAGTAGACAAAGGATGTCAAACATGTTTAGATGTAGTTCCGGGTGAACAACAAATAGTAGTATGTAACACAGACAAAACTTTTACATTTAATCACGTCTTTCCTCCTGATGTAAATCAAGAAGACTTTTATGAAACAGCTATCAAAGGAATGGTAGAAAATATTTTTAAAGGTAAGATTACACCAGTACACCATTATTTGAATACACCATTATGTAAAATAATTGTATGTTATCTTATAGGATATAATGTAACTATATTAGCTTATGGACAAACAGGAAGTGGTAAAACTCATTCAATGGGTACAAATTATATAGAAACGGAAGATGCAGGTGTAATACCAAGAGCAGTACATGATATATTTCAAATAATTGAGTTAAAAAAGGATTGGAATTTTAAAGTTGCAGTATCATTTATGGAACTTTACCAAGAACAATTGTATGATCTCATGGCTGATAAACAACGTAACCAATCTATCGTCGATATTAGAGATGATGGTAAAAATATCATAATTTCTGGGGTGATTGAAAAAGAGGTCGCAAATGCATCAGAAGCACTACAGTGCTTAACTCAGGGGTCTCTAGGTCGTGTGACTGGTGCTACAGCTATGAATGCCCAGAGTAGCCGTAGCCATGCTATATTTACAATATGTATACACCAACAGAAGCAGGATGATCCTAATACAGCAACAACAGCTAAGTTTCATTTAGTAGATTTAGCTGGATCTGAGCGAAGCAAAAAAACACAAGCAACTGGAGAAAGATTCAAAGAAGGTGTTAACATAAATAAGGGTCTGTTGGCATTAGGAAATGTTATATCTCAATTAGGAGAAGGAAGCTCTATGTCTTATATTGGTTATCGGGACAGTAAACTCACAAGATTGCTGCAAGATTCTCTTGGAGGTAATTCCATGACACTCATGATAGCGTGTGTCAGTCCAGCAGACTATAATTTGGATGAAACTCTTAGTACATTGAGATATGCGGATAGAGCACGTAAAATAAAAAATAAACCTGTGGTCAATCAAGATCCGAAAATTTTAGAAATAAATAAACTAAACAAAATGGTACAAGAATTGAAGCTTGCTTTAGTAGATCAAGAAATTAGAATCTCCTGTCCATTGGAGCATCAACAACTCAATGAGAAGAATCAGTCCTTGCAAAAGAAGATTAGAGACCTAACTGAAAAACTAAACGATAATTTAATTGAAATTGTAATTATGCATGAAAGGGCAGAATTAGCCGAACAAAGTAGAGAAAAAATTCAAGCTGATATGATGAAGATATTAGAAGAATGTAGAGAGATTTTAAATGACTTTGATAACAATCCCGAATCACCTGATGGACATCGTGCAAAAGTAGAAGCCTTATATTTAAAAATTCTTGGTATGTAATGTGACTTTATTCATCAGTTCTTTTGTTCTTGCTACAGAAAAAAAATATAATTAATAAAAAGTGTAATTTTTGGTAAATAGATATGGACATAGATCACAAGAAAAAATCAGAAGAGCTTATACACTGTGGAATGACATCTTCCAATTCTAATACATTTAAGAAAGATGACGAGGAAGAGACGTCCATGGAGCAAATAAACTCTGTAAATCATGACAGCATTGATGATATCGATGAAAAGCAAGAGGAGCATACTTTACTTCAAGTGAAAAGGAATGACCAAGTACAAGGAATTAATAAAGAACTCGCCATTAAGGAACTTCTGATGTGTCAACTTCTAAAAAACTCTTCTGAATTAGTTGATTACTCTAAAGAAATCCACGAAATGGAGCAGGAAATTAAAACACTTCAAACTGAAAGAGCAGAACTTTTGCAAGCATTACAAAATGTTCAGACAAATAACCCTAGTTCAAAGTAAGACACCTGGTTTTTACGACTACTGTGTTGTTTAATCACCTCATAAATTTGTTCTTGATATTTATAGATTAGCAGAATCCCGTCGCAAAAAGGTTCAAGAATTAGAAAAAAAAATATCAGTATTAAATCGGAAGATCACAGAGCAAAACAGAACAGTTAAAATTAAGGAGAAACAGGATCAAGAAATAAAACAATTGTCTAAAGAAATGAATACACTAAAGCAGACTAGAGTAAAATTAATTAGACAAATGAGACATGAATCCGATAAATTTTCAAAATGGAAGGGATCTAAGGAAAAAGAACTGAATAGGTTGAAGGATCAAAATAGAAAACAGGTCAATGAAGTAACACGTCTGAAAATGTGGCATACTAAACAAGAGAATGTATTCAAAAGAAAAATGGAAGAAGCTTTTGCAGTTAACAAAAGATTGAAGGTATAAATCTGAGTAAGAATTCAAAGTTATACTTTGAGTTAATTTATTTCTTCTTTCAGGATGCTCTCAGTTTACAAAAGAAAGTAATGGCCATGAGAAAAGCAAAAATGAATAATAATTCAGATAAAATTAAAAATTGGCTACAACAAGAAATACAAATATTAGTCAGCACCGTGGATGCAGAATTCTCACTAGAAAAATTAATGCAAGATAGATCATCTTTGGCAGCTACATTGAAGAAATTTCGAGATAGCGATGAGCCAAATGAAGAGAAGATAGCTGAGTTTACTGAATTTTTAGAGTTACGTAATACACAAATTACTGATCTTCAACAAAAAATAGTTCAATCAGATCAAGGTACGTATTTCTACATTAAATGTCAATTTAAATTAAGTAAGTTCATTCAAAATAAATTTGTGTAGGAAGTAAAAAAAATATAAGGTGGCAAACGCTCCATACGATGGAGGAAGCAAAAGCTGCGCTTAGAATATTATTTGAACAAACTGCAGAGGATAGACGAAAACAGTGTACAAAAGAGTTTGAATTCAATGATCTTCTGGTTTGTCTTTGATATAGTACAGTCTTAATTTAATAGCCTAAATTTATTATTGACTTTATACTATTGTAGGAGAAATATGAAATACTACAAGCACAAATGGAGGAGCATAAAGCAAAAGAGAAAGAAAGACGTATTTCAAAACAACTTACATTAAATAAAACTACAAGCCGAATTGTGGAAGTAGACGAAGACGAGAATATGAAATTGAAACAAATGTTGGAACATTATAAAGAAAAGTGTCAGCGGCTAGAACAAACGGTTAATATACTCCTTTGATATCGTTTATGATGTATGGAATGTAGTTTTTATGAACTTCTTTCTTCCTTATCTTACAGGTATTAGTGGAAGTAAAGAATAAAAAAGAAGTATCGAAACCAAGAAGTACAAGGGAGACGCGAGTTATAGAATTAATTGATGAAAATACGTTTCCTGAATCGGATGACAGCCATATTACTGATGATGATGTTGATAAAGATCCAGATTGGACGCAGACACCACTTTACAATCGAATACAAAAACTTTGGGTATTTGAATCAAGTTATCAGGCTCCACTAAATGTAGCATTTCCTTTGTATATTCATACTGTGTTAATTGTATAAGATCTGCTGGACGTGCAAGTATGTTTTCAATTTCGACAGTGAAAGTGAGAATTATTGAAAGTCGATGAAGAAAACGGAAATGAACAATACATAAATACGACACGCTGTTCAATACGAAACATTTTTATCGTCTGTCAAATTTTGTTATCAGCTGTAAAAAGACCGTTTGAATGTCACTCATTTTCAGAAACAATGATAACAACAACATATTATCAAACAATAGAATAATACATGTCAATGACTAGAGTATACTAAAATTACATAAACATTCCTGCCATAGTGTACTTCTAGATGTTAGAGTGCAATTTAACATACCTGTAAGAATGACAATCAATATTATTATAAATCATTCTGCTCTGTCAAAAACAGAGCTTTAAGTATTAGAATCTTCTATAGCAAAAAATTTTGCTTTTGGACATTTCTCAATTGCTATGAGTTACATCTTGTAAGCAGGGCCAGTTTATAAAATAACTAATATTTAACGGTTTTTCTGTATTTAACAATTCCGGAAGTATTTCGGGTTTTCACTTGTATGTTCAGTTTAGAAATTAAATAGGGTGTAAATGATTACCAGTGATGATACGTGGCACTTACTATAATCGGTATACGAGCGTTTACTCTTTGGTAAAATTTGGCTTTATGAATATTGAAAATTTCATTAGTGGTATTATTTTCGGTGATTGACTGATAACAAGTAGTGATAACAAACTTTTCTCTAATTTGTCAATAACAAGAAAATAAAATCGCGATAAACACTAAGAAACTATGAAACGAAACAGAGCTCTCAACATATGAAACTATCTTCTAGTAATCGTCTTACTGATTTTTAATATAATCGAGTTGCTGATTCCAAACAATGTGACTGTAGAAAGGGAATGCCCAACAGTTTTTTTATTGTGGGAGATATTATTTTAATACCTAACTTATGTTTAGAATACAACAAAGACTAATTCATCTGAACAGTCTACGCTGAAACGATCATCGGATGGAGAAATAAAATGTGGTTGTAAAACAAAGTGTGGAACTCGTCTTTGCACATGTCGCAAAAATAAAGTGATATGCAAAAACTGTGGTTGCAATCCCGCACTTTGTGAAAACAAAGACCTAAAGAATGTAAGTTTACTTATTTAATAATTATTTTATATGTTTGCTCCTTATTACATATGTGCTTTTTTTAGATACGTGTAACATTATTTGATTATAAAGAAACACAGGATGAAAAGACACTAATAAAAAAACAAAGGTATATTTCAGAATTATTTTTATTATCGCTTTTTTATATATTAATGACTGCTTGTTTTTAGATTGATGATGCAGGAGCAAGAGTAGCATAAGGACGTTCCATATAATTGATGTACATAAAAAAAGCAATTGCTGTATGTAACATTAAAGTATATTTTTAACATGTAAACGAAATAAATATAAATATGTTGAATGATTTTATAAAAATATTGAACATTTTTTTCTCAATTAGAAACCCCCCGTATATTATAATATTAACAATTATTAGAATACATATAATACAAATATGTTCAGACAGAGTATGTAAGATTGAGTAACATTTAAAATACATTAATTATTAATTTAAATAAATTTTAATGTTAACAGAGTAATCTTAAAACTAATATATATATATTTATTTATTATATATATATATATATTTATTTATTATATATATATATATATATATATATATATATATTTATATATATATAATTATTATTATTAGACTAAAAAATGTTATATTTCATTAAATACTTTTTGGTTAAATATAGAATATTAAACATAAATTATTGCCGGAGATTATTGAAAAGAAGGATATGCAAATATAGTAACTTTTCACATTTTTAGCAAGTTCCTTTTTTTAATGAAGCGACAATGGTAGATATAGTGTGCATTAGTAATTTTAGACTTCCGTTAATGGAGGTTAGGTCTCTTCCGGTCGTACAGCACACCGAGCAAGATGGGTATGTAATCAATCTTGAATTTATATTGTTTTTTCAGTTATTAAATATAAATTATAAGACATGTGAAGATTATATAATTCTTTTTAATGAAGTTAACTATAATTTTCTTAAAAATTCTATAACAAACTTATAAATTGTGTACTTCGAATTGCATTAAAAGTAACGTGGTTGCTGGTGAGTTCTAGTTTACATAAAAAATACATTCTTAGTATGTTATTCAACGTTTTACAATAAACAGTGTTTTTTTAACATGCAATACAATATTTAAATATACATAATATGCCGGGATTAAATATAAATGTAAGGGAATGATTGAACAGGATTAAAACATAACCTATCTGTTTAAAACCGTTGCAGGTAAACCTCGTGGTCTTCGTACAGCGCGTAAACACGTCAATCACAGACGCGATCAACGTTGGAATGACAAAGACTACAAGAAAGCTCACTTAGGAACCAGATGGAAAGCTAATCCTTTCGGTGGTGCTTCCCATGCCAAGGGAATTGTCTTGGAAAAAGTGTATGTTTACATACTAGAATTATTTATATAGTGATCAATGCAATTGCTGATAGCAACTAATTTTATGTTACAGTGGTGTAGAAGCTAAGCAGCCAAATTCTGCTATTCGTAAATGTGTCAGGGTACAACTGATCAAGAATGGTAAAAAGATTACAGCTTTTGTACCTAGAGATGGTTGTTTGAACAACATTGAAGAGAACGACGAAGTTTTGGTAGCAGGATTTGGACGTAAAGGTCATGCTGTTGGTGACATTCCAGGAGTCCGATTTAAAGTTGTCAAAGTTGCTAATGTTTCTTTACTCGCTCTTTATAAAGAAAAGAAGGAACGACCCAGATCGTAAAATCATTGTAATGTATTTCTAATTACATCTATAAAGACTTTTAAGAAACTATAGGGACTTTATTAATACCTTCACCAACATTTCAGACGAAGTAAAATATCTTTTCCTAGTTAAATATAAGTTATTTTATTTAAAAAAGTTGACAAGGTAGTATTATAAATTATCAACATGTATATTCATGATTGCTTCTGTGGAAATAAGAATGTCTTCAATAACTTTGTTTAATGGTGTGGTCATTTTTTTTATTCCATCTGGTATGGTAATATTACAAATTTCATCTCTTGCTCTTAAAAACTGGAAATTAAATTAATTGGATATAAAAAAATCTATTGGATAATGCAGGAATATTTGGAAAAATTACCTTTGTTAAAGAAGAAAAATTTGAGTACACTTCTTTAATTTCAGAATTCATGGAATAAAGAGTATTTATACTTTTTTCTTTTGGTACTGGCAAAGAGTCAAGGGAAAAAGCCTCTAAGAATTTTTTTTTCTCTGAAGTAAACATTGTATCCCTATCATTCTCGGAGATAATTTCTTTTTCTTCCTGTAATTGTATCCGAATTTGCATTTTTTCTTATCCTAATTAGTAAAAATAATATACTAATACCTTTAATGGTGATTCAATTTCTTCCATACTCTGTTCTTTATCATCTTCCAAATCTGAACTTAAATTTGGATGTTCATCTAATACTTTTTGTATATCATCAAAATACTTCAGAGATTGAGAATAATTTAATTTAGGGTCAATAATTGACAGTACTGCATCTGAACTGTCATTCTTCAAGACCTATCATGTATATAATAATTATGTTTATAAATTTACATAAAATATATCTCGTAGATTAATTTGTATACCTGCAATACATCATCTATAGATTCTACTTTAACATCCTCATCATTGGTTGATTCAACGTACATCAATTTCATGAAATTTAATAATAAGTTTAAAGTGGGAAGTTGTTCTTGTAGTGTACAATTTCCCTACAGAAAAACATTCATTTTTTAATTAATAAAGATACAAAAAGATATAACTGCATATAAACTTACCAGTAAAATATCCTTGTCATTGCAAATCCCAATTTTAGAATAATATTGTAACAACTTTGCTATAAAAAAATTGTTTTTAATATGTAACATATAAACATACTTTATTTATTTGATAATAGTACAATTAAAAACCTTCTAAGTCAAACCCTTTCAACTTTTGCAGCTCAGCTGCTATTTTTTCATCCATTTCAGTCAGAAGCCAAGATAATAAGGAAATACGATTTCCCCCTTTAAGAATTGTTATTTCAATATTTTCAACTGTCGCTGTTGTAATGTTAGGATATCTTATTTGCACTAAGGTATCATAAATATTAGACAAAGTCTGTTTTTTGTGGTCCATCTTTAGTTCACGTAATTTTTAACACAGAATTCTTTTGATTTCTAATATCTAGCAGAGAGGATATTCCTCTCTGTACTTAGTCAAATTCCTCACAGTTAAATCACAGAGCATACTCTATATTTACATTTTTAAATAATAACATTAATTATATGTTTACATGATACGTAGAAGCAGAGTAGCAGCACAGACTTAAGAATACTACAGACATTGCATCTTATGGGCTTTTCTGTCTAGGCCTCGGGGGGCCGCAGTGGCCGCCGTACCATTTCGTTGTCGCGCTCAATATTACCGATAGTTCACGAATTTAGCCGTATTAGCAAGAACTGGGTGTTTTGGAGGCTACTAATGCATACGGCGCGTGTATTTGAACGGTGAAAATAATATTTATGAAGAATGTATTACAGAAATACGAATTGTAGTAAAATTAATGTGGTTTCTATACGTAATATTATTTTTATTACTCGTGTCACTAATGAATGTATATTATAATCGTTTTATACACTTTAAACCAATAGTTTACTTTCTTTACGGTAATGCGGCAACATGGAACAGATCCTGCCTCATCTTTTTACCCACTCTAACACATGAATCAGAACTAACTTTTAATCTGGATAAGAACTAGTTACAACCAATTATTTAATTTGAATATAAAATAATGTTTCAATATCGAAATAATATGCGATATGTAACGTACATCTCAGTACGTACATCATATTTAGATTACATCAGAACCTACAATCTACTGCAGGAGTGCAAATCTATTTAACACTCGCTCACGAGAGCAAGAGTTACATGTATTCTGAAACGAAAACTTTGTATTTGGATTATTAATTGAAAATAATTGTTGAAGCTGGGACATAGGAAAAGGAAGAAAGTATTAAAAGTCTTACATTCTACTATGAAATACATATTTACGCAAATTCTAAATGTGCAGCTATTAGCTCGATATTATCCACTACATGCAAGATACTATAATTTATAAGTTATAATATCTTGCGAATTGTGGATAATATCGATTGCCCAGGTCTCACCACGAGGAGGTTGCTGCACAAGAGACCCGAAAGAGAGTCAGAACGAATTCTCCCTTCGTTCTGTCTCCCTTTCTTACAACGAAGATTCTTAGAAACTAAGTTCGCAGGTCGCTAAATAGAAAAGTAGTCTTTTTCATGGAAAAGACTTCTTTTCCATTTAGCGTATGTCGAGTAATTATTGCGGGGCAAAGAGTGAATCGGAGAAGAAGTCTCCGATCCACGAGGGACCAAGGGCGAATCAGGCGGAAGGCTCTGATTCTTTCAAAGAGACAAACAAGATCGAACCAGAGCAGAAGGCTCTGGTTCAAGGGTGACACGACGCGTTCAGTGCTTACAAGTCCTGAGCCGACCAGCCCGATACCCGTCACTCCATCACCGAGAAAGATGGCAAAGAGATGCGCTCAAACGGTTTCTGGCGCAACTGGGGGCCATGAGAACGCAAGCGTTAACATGACTAGCCCAGGATTACGTTAACACAGAGGATCGTCAGAAGACGAGTGAACGAGTCTCTTAGACATCCCTCTCAATGACTTCACGCCGGATACCGAAACTGGGCCGGCTCAGAACCTGCAAGCAAGGCCGACTCAGCAGAAGGCTGTGTCGGAGTCGGAAAACGGGGCGAGCAAAGTCAAGTTACGACAATAATTACTCGACATAATTACAACGACGATTTACAATCTTAATAACTAACGCACGCAATAAAACTAACTTATAAATAATCCGGAGTCTTCGTTCGATGAATTTTCTTCGTCCCACGATGAAGATGATGAGCTGTCATATTTTAACTGAAACGGACCAATTATTGTTATACACAATACAAGGCGAGAATCAACATACAAGAGAAGACGATGTAGGTAGAATGAAGTACTATTTTAAACCCCGTACACGAGTACGGCCTACCTATGCTCATGAGAGTCAAGTTAAATGCCGCACACGAGGGTCGCCTGACCAACAAGTATAAGATGAAAACCCAAATCGACACAGAATCGAATACCAGTTGAAACAAAATCGACTCTAAATAAAAAACCAGTCGAAACAGAATCAAAACCACATCGAACCCAAATCAAATGATTTGTGGACGCAACGATCTATAGGCGGTTCGGGTGGCCCCGGGGACGCGAGTCCCCGTGCCCACTCACGGGCCCCATCCCGTGAGTGAGCCCCTGAGGGAACTCCAATCCAAGCAATATTGATTTCAAGATAAAAATATCAATTTCAAGATAAAAATATCAATTTCCAGAAATAAATATCAATTTCCAGAAATAAATATCAATTTCCAGAAATAAATATCCATTTCCAAAAATAAATATCCATTTCCAGAAATAAATATCCATTTCCTGAAATAAATATCAATTTCCTGAAATACATATCAATTTCCTGAAATAAACATCAATTTCCTGAAACAAATATCAATTTCCTGAAATAAATATCAATTTCCTGAAATAAATATCAATTTCCTGAAATAAATATCAATTTCCTGAAATAAATATCAATTTCCTGAAATAAATATCAATTTTCTGAAACAAATATCAATTTCCTGAAATAAGTATCAATTTCCTGAAATAAATAACAATTTTCTGAAATAAATAACAATTTCCTGAAATAAATAACAATTTCCTGAAATAAATATCAATTTCCAGAAATAAATATCCATTTCCAGAAATAAATATCCATTTCCAGAAATAAATATCCATTTCCAGAAATAAATATCCATTTCCTGAAATAAATATCAATTTCCTGAAATAAATATCAATTTCCTGAAATAAACATCAATTTCCTGAAACAAATATCAATTTCCTGAAATAAATATCAATTTCCTGAAATAAATATCAATTTCCTGAAATAAATATCAATTTCCTGAAATAAATATCAATTTCCTGAAATAAATATCAATTTCCTGAAATAAATATCAATTTTCTGAAACAAATATGAATTTTCTGAAACAAATATCAATTTCCTGAAATAAGTATCAATTTCCTGAAATAAATAACAATTTTCTGAAATAAATAACAATTTCCTGAAATAAATAACAATTTCCTGAAATAAATATCAATTTTCTGAGAAATATCAGTTTCCTGAAAAATATCAATTTCTAGACAAAAATATAGGAAAGTCTAGAAAGTACTAGAAAGTCTTAAAAAATTAAGTATTATTATTCTTACAAATTACATAAGAAATTTAAAACTCTAAGGTCTAAAATTCTAGGTCGGTACTTCTAAAACTACTTTAAATCGCGGCTATTTATTCGCAACATTAACTAGACATTAAGTCAACTTTGAAAATTTATGCTATTACAACGCGTGTTACAATTTGTTTCGCAACGCTACTTAAAACCGCGAATGTTCTTATCTCACAGTTGATCGTTGCAACTGGAGCATGGGCGTCTGAAATATCGAATCATTCTAATACAAACGCGATCCTTTTGATGCGCAACGCTAATTCAACAAATCGAAATTCAAAATACTATTTAAATTAGAAAAGAACTCTGACGTCTAAAATTCTATATTGGTGTCTCTAGAATTACTTTAAATCGCGACTATTTATTCGCAACATTAACTAGGCATTTGATCAACTTTAAAAATTGATACTAGTACAACGCGTATGACAATTTGTTTCGCAACGCTACTCGAAATCGCGGATGAGCCCATCTCACAGTTGATCGTTGCAGCTCGAGCATGGGCGCCTGAAATGTCGAAAGACTCGAATGCAAACGCGAACTTTTGGTGCGCAACGCTAATTCAACGAAAAGAGATCCAAAAAAGATTACTCTAATTCAACAAATCGAAATTCAAATTGCTATTTAAATAAGAAATTTAAAATTCCAACTTTAAAATTGTACATTTGTATGTCTAGATTTACTTTAAATCGCAACTATTTATTCGCAACATTTACTACACATTTAATCAAGTTTTAAAATTGATAGTAGTACAACGCGTGTGACAATTTGTTTCGCAACACTACTCGAAATCGCGGATGTGCCCATCTCACAGCTGATCGTTGCAGCTCGAGCATGGGAGCCTGAAAAATCGAAAGACTCGAAAGCAAACGCGAACTTTTGGTACGCAACGCTAATTCAATGAACAGAGATCCAAAAAAGATTACTCTACAGTTTCTGCAAAACGAATCGCGACTATTTGTTTCGCAACGCTATAGTTTAAACGAACTATATCGCTGATAGAGACTACTATTATATTTAGAAGAAAGGCTAACTTTGATCTCTGTTCAAAATCGACTAACGCAACGGTACTTTTTTCGCAACGCTAGTGCAAATCGCGGACGTTCCCATCTCGGCTGATCGTTGGGGCGGCGAGGCCTGCCCATGCATGCAACTAACTACTTTTACATTCTACTACAACTCTATTTCTACAGACGAGTATAACGACAAGGTAGTGATAAAATGACTCACTCGAAGATGCGAAGACGTTGCAATGATTGTCCTTTTGAATGACAGTTTGTCCGGCATCTTTGGCATAAAACCTCGTCTGCTCCTTCGGCCTCATCCCGACAATTTGTTTCGCACCGCTACTCGATATCGCGGAAGTACCCATCTCACAGTTGATCGTTGCAACTGGAGCATGGGCGCCTGAAATATCGAAAGATTCTATTGCAAACGCGATTCTTTTGATGCGCAACGCTAATTCAACAAATCGAATTTAAAATACTACTTAAATAAGAAATTTAAAACTCTAACGTCTAAAATTCTAAACAGGTATCTTTAGAACTACTTTAAATTACGACTATTTATTTGCAACATTAACTAGACATTTCATCAACTTTAAAAATTGATACTAGTACAACGCGTGTAACAATTTGTTTCGCAACACTACTTGAAATCGCGGATGTGCCCATCTCACAGTTGATCGTTGCAGCTCGAGCATGGGAGCCTGAAAAGTCGAAAGACTCGAAAGCAAACGCGAACTTTTTGTACGCAACGCTATTTCAACGAACAGAGATCCAAAAAACGATTACTTTAGATTATATGTAAAACAACAACAGTATGAACTTTAAAAGCGCAGTTATCAAATTGTTATCAACTCTAAACAAAATTTTTCGTAACATTAACTTTAATCTCTGTTCAAAATCGACTAAATGCAACGCGTGGTTTTGTCGCAACGCTAGTGCAAATCGCGGACGTTCCCATCTCGGCTGATCGTTGGGGCGGCGAGGCCTGCCCATGCATGCAACTAACTACTTTTACACTTTACTACTACGGTATACTACTACTTCTACAGACGAATATACTAACAAGGTAGTAACAAAATGACTCACTCAAAGATGCGAAGTCATTGTAATGAATGCCGTCTCTGAGTCGATCAGCACGGTAATGACTGCATGCCGGATGCCGAAACTGGACCGGCTCAGAACCCAACGTAAACGAAGGAAGCATTGAAGAGTCCATGGGCCCCCCCCGAGCTAGCTTAAAGTAGGCCAAGGAAGTTTTAAATAACCCTTGGACTACCCTAAGCTAGCTAAAGGTGGACCATGGTAGACAATGGTAGGCCATTGGTGGAGGACCCTTGGTTAAGCTTAAGCCAGCTGAAGGTAGACAAGGGTAGCTCTGGAAGACCACTGGTCAGCCTCGGGGTAGGCAAGGGTAGGCCAGAGTAGCTCTGGATGACCACTGGTGGAGGACCCTTGGTCCACACCAAGCCAGCTGAAGGTAGGCAAGGGTAGCTCTGAAGGACCACTGGTCAGCCTCGGGGTAGGCAAGGGTAGGCCAGAGTAGCTCTGGATGACCACTGGTGGAGGACCCTTGGTCCACACCAAGCCAGCTGAAGGTAGGCAAGGGTAGCTCTGGAGGACCACTGGTCAGCCTCTGGGTAGGCAAGGGTAGGCCAGAGTAGCTCTGGATGACCACTGGTCAACCCCAAGGTAGACCACTGGTGGAGGACCCTTGGTCCACCCTAAGCCAGCTGAAGGTAGGCAAGGGTAGCTCTGGAGGACCACTGGTCATCCCCAAGGTAGGCAGGGGAGGCCAGGGTACCGCTGGAAGACCCTCCTGGTCCCGGAGCCCATCCGCTCCTGCCGGAGGGCCCGGCCCGACTGATTGACTGAGCGCGCTCAGCGAGCTTAGGTAGCCAGTGATGCGCAGCGCGCAGCGAAGCGCAACGCTCCCCACCCCAACTAATTTCGGTAGATCTCGATTGCCGTGATAATAATTATTGATAAATCTATTATTTCTGGCTGTTTAATGTTTATAACAATTCCTTTTGCCAACGATGTCGACAAGCATCCAAGTGTCTATCTACCAACTAATTTTTTAGTAAAAATTGCTAATCGTACTCGAGGTACAGAACAACTTTTAAACCATGAATATTCATACGCATTAATTTCTTCAACACAACTCACTGAAAAATGTATTGTTTCTAGCTAGTTAATATTTATAACAATCTTTTTGCTAATGATGTCGACAAGCATCCTCTTGACTATCTACCATCTTATTTTAAAGTAAAAATTGCTAATAGTACTCGAGATACAGAGTAACTTTTAACACACGAATATTACCAAACAATATTATATCAAACAAATGTAATTAATAAAGTTACTATCTCTGGCTGTTTAATGTTTATAACAATTCCTTTTGCTAATTATGTCGATAAGCACTCCCTCGACTATCTGACCATCTAATTTTTCAGTAAAAATATGTAATGGAACTC
Organism: Sphecodes monilicornis; assembly: GCA_913789915.3. Taxonomy (NCBI): domain Eukaryota; kingdom Metazoa; phylum Arthropoda; class Insecta; order Hymenoptera; family Halictidae; genus Sphecodes; species Sphecodes monilicornis. The sequence goes on along the minus strand of OU565286.1, from coordinate 2,755,686 downwards.
GTCTCTGTCAAAAAATAATTAAACTGTAATTTTAGGTGTTCCAGATTGAAACATTCAAACAGAAGATTTAAGCTTTTACCATTTCATCTTGTAAAAGAGTCTTTGTTGTCAGTTTATTTTGTTTTCAGGTACAAGAATTATACAATTATTTCAACAAATCGACATGGATTATATTTCATGCTGGTTACATTATAATTTATTGGGAAAGTCAAATGCATAGGAAATCAAATTCCGATGTCTGAAATTGTTTCCACTTTACTGCCTTTGGCATGGCACGCTTTACACATTCATACTGCAAATTAAGTTACTTAACTCTTGCAATCCAGATGTACACATTTCATATCAATTGTTCTTGTACAACGTATCAATTAATTTATGTACATATTAAACTACTAATAAGGCGGCGGTTGATGCTGATAATGTTGCGGTGGTTGGCTTAAGTGTCGTTGCAAATGCGTCACTAATTGAGGAGTCGGCTGTTGCCCTCCGGCATTGCCTTGTTGTTGTTGTTGTTGTTGCTGGGCTTGTTGTTGCTGTGCTTGCTGTTGTTGTTGTTGTTGCATTGCAAGCATCTGTTGTCTCATACGTTGCTGATTGATTGCCTGCTGCTGTAATTCAAACAATCACAATTATTTGTAACTTTTCATTTTTATGCTTAGATTGTGGATAAGCATAAATATTTGTTCGTTTACTTCACACTTAATAATTTAATCGAAATATATTCTAAAATCTTTAAACAATAATGCAAAAAAGAAAGTATTACATAAATTACATAAAATGTATTAATAAATATAATAACTATTTCTTCCTATCTCTAAATATAGTAGAAGCGATAACGTAGCCTCAGAAACTGTCAATACAATGGCGCTAACATAATTAAAACAAGAAGCCATCAAATGTTTGTACACTTTGGACAAACAACATAAGATACGAAGTAAACCATCTTAAAAGTGCAGCACATTTGAAATTGTTTTATATGTACTGAACTTTTTGACCACACAATTCAGGGCTATTGGTTTTATGAAAAATAAATTTTGTCTAAAATAACTTTTCCTACGAAAATAAATAAAAATTATTTTGGTTAGCCAAGTGAATGGGCCTCTAAAAGGAATTACTTTTTTATTGCATATGTTTTACTCTATAGCCTACATTATATTATAGGTTAACTAATGTAATACCATATATTTACAAAAAAAGAAAAACGTTGTAGTTGTAACACCATTAGTTTTATCTTTGAAGATATATTGTACAATATCTTACTTGTTGGAATTGTTGATTTTGCTGCAATCCAACGTTTGCAGTGCCTACCCCAGTCACTCCAACCGCGCCAGGTTTCCCACTAGTTTGTCTATATGGTGGGGCTGGTTGATTTTGAACACCACCTCCCATTGGACCCATTGTATTCATTGTAACATTTGGAGCCTATTTCAAACAAGAACGTTTCCGATATTTATTTAGTTCTTACTGCACTACCAATTATGGTTATGTTGTTCAAGGCATACTTGAAGGTAAGGCGGCCTAGCAGCTCCAGGTTGCATACGTTGTTGCGGCATATATTCTTGCCCTCGTTGCGGTCCCATCATTTGTTGTTGATTAGAGAACATCATATTCTGTTGTTGATTCATCAAACCTTGTTGTTGCTGTTGCAGTAGTTGCTGCTGCTGTTGCGCCTGTTGAGGTGCTTGTTGTTGTTGTTGCTGTGGTTGTTGTTGCGGAATCATTTGTTGACCTCCGTACCCGGCATAGTTTTGATTCATGCCTGCGGGAGAAAATATAGTACATAGAATAAGTTAATATACCAGGAAAATCAAGCTGCTCATTAGTTCAGAAGGGAACCCATTATAAACCACAAATTGGAAAAATCAAAATCTTTCTTTATCTTCTTTTAATCTCTGCAATAAATAGTTTAAAAAGTATACTTTCTGAAAGTAGTAAACATTTTTCAAAAGAAAATGTAGTTTTGCCAAAAAAAATCCCTTGAAATAGCCATTATATTCAACTGTCGATAAGGTTATGCTCATTAAGATGATAGACAGTATTAACTACAGGTGAGCGAGAACACGAAAATGTCGGTTCGGGACCGATCGAGAATTTTATTCGAGATTGTCGGATTTCCCAAAAATTTCTGAGAATCCGACTCGTCTAGATCCGATACCTTTTCGACGCGTCTTGACCATCAGGTACCCGACATTTTCAGCTTCTCGCACACCTCTAGTATTAATTAATTACCTTGCTGCATTCCAGAGTAAATCCCTTGTTGCTGTGGCTGCTGTTGTTGCGGTTGCTGTGATGCGAACATTCCTTGTTGTGGATTCATATTAGGAGCTCCATGTTGAGCTCTTAGTTGTTGCCTAATGAATTGCTGTCTCTGCATCCCTTGGAAAGCTCCAGGTCCACCAACAGGTGTAGCATTTGGTTGCTGTTGGGAACTCATCAATTGGTTGGACGGCAATCGTAAACGCAGCATATGAGAAAGCGCTTGTTTCGACTGATTGTTCATGCCTGGCCTGTCGTATCTTTGTCCAACTGGGGTTGGTGGTAACTGTTGTCCATATCCGTATTGCTGGGCTGGTGCATGAGTTTGCTGATTTGCGTACCACTGCTGTTGATGCTGTGGTGGCTGACCAGTAAACATTCCAGGTTGTTGGGTAACAGGCACTTGTTGATTTCCAAAGGGCATTTGTTGTAATTGATTTGGTGCTTGCTGTATAATGTATGCAAATTTATTAGAGAAAAAGAAGAGTTGAAATCACCCAGGTAACCAAATCAGTTTTGAGCAAATTTTGCTAAATGTTTGTATCATACTTTGCGAGCAAAACGCGATTATTTTGGTGTCAAACTTTGCTGGCAGCAGAATTTGGTCTCCATTTGCTATGAATTTGCCACCAACAATTGTCGACAAATTCCATGCGAATGCAGCTTAGTACTTGACTGCAATGTTTGCCCATGCTAAATCTTGCACTCGTAAAGAGCGCAGGCCGATCGCATTACCAGCGGACCTAACCTTGCTCTAAGAGTAAATATAGGTCCACTTTTATTGCGGCCGACTTGCTCTAATCACGAATGCAAGGTTTGCAATGGAGCAAACTTCAGCAAACTTTCCAGTCAAATACCGAGCCTAATGCGAAAACAAATGGGTCGGTATTGGACGCTAAATTAATAACAAATGAAAAGCACATTGTTTGCTGGATAGGAACTTAAAACCGGTATTGCACTAATAAGGCTGTACCGAAATGTATCAATACTGAGACCGAAATAAGTTCCGGTAAGCATATAACAAAATGTTAGTTTATTATAATTATGATACTCTGCTGGCCACTGGCCTCTAATCTGTCTCTGTAGTTTCATTAATTTGAGTATCGAGGTATACAGGGTGGAAATTATAAAGCGTTACAGACGAATATCTCCAAAAATATTGATTATACGCAAAAATGTTTCAGATGAAAGTTGTTCACTACCGGGGGGGGGGGGGGGGGCAACATATGGTGGGACTTTTATTTTTCCCGGTGGACACTCCAAGGCGAGATGAAGGTCAACTTTCTTTTATTAAATGGAATAATGTGTTTTTTTATCCACCATCACATAGTGTGTTTTAATATGAGTTCAATTACCTATGACTCAAGATCATTCAAGGTCAACTTTGTAGGGAAATGCAAAAAAGGTGTGATCGTTTTATTTGTACTTAAGTTTAGTATGTGTTTAAAATGATTACTAGTAATGAAAGTAAACTGACTACCTTGCAAAAAAGCACAAGTTTTTTTATCATTTCATTGATGACTTTGATGTTGTCCTGAGTAATGTTGACATTGAACACATTTTATTGTTTTGGTGTGAAAGTTCGAAAGCACGAACTAAAGTACAAATAAAACGATCACACTTTTTCTGCATTTCCCTGCAAGTTTGACCTTGAATGACCTTGAATCATAGGTAATTGAACTCATTTTAAAACGCACTATTTGATGGTTGATAAAAAAACATATTATTCAATTTAAAAAAAGAAAGTTGACCTTCACCTCACCTTGGAGTGCCCACTGGGAAAAATAAAAGTCCCATCACATGATGGCCCCCTCGGTACTGAACAACTTTCATCTGAAACATTTTTGCGTATAATCAATATTTTTGGTGATAATCGTCTGTAACACTTTATAATTTCCACCCTGTATATAAGTACTTTAAGTATAACTAATACATTAAAATATAAATAAACCTGAATTTGTTGTGACACTGGAGCAGTCGGCGTGGCTGGTCCCTTATTCTTTCTGTGCCTTCTGGTCTTCATAGCTTTTCCTTTACCATTGGTGACAGCGCTACTGATACCGCTACCACCAACGCTGCCTGTTACTCTTCCAGGAGAATCGATGCTCGCTGGAGTATCGGCTTTACCAGGTTCAGATTCCTTCTTATCTGGTTCTAGGTCTTCTGGAGGCAATGGTGGTGGGTCCAAGTAGTGGCTAGGTGGCCTGATTTGGCTGTGAGTATGATATCGTAGAAGTTTGTGAGCATTCTGGTACGTTAAAGGTTTACGTTCTAATTTGACTGCTCTAAACCAAGCCCAAGATATTGGTGCTGGATTTTTGTGACCTTCTAGTACTTCCCATGCTGACACTCTTTGCGAATCACACACTTGGAGACCCTGGTAGATAGTAAATTGGAATAAGCTCAAATTACAAATATTTCAATTGTTTCAAATTTATTTGAACGTACCTGTTTTTTGTCAATGCTATCGAAGCCAGCTATCTTGTTGCCTTTTGTGTCCGTTAAAGAGCCAACAGGTTCACAATTAATAACTTCCATCGTCAGTTTCGGCAGAGGCAACAACTGTCTGACATATCGAATGCTTTGAGAATTTCTATCACCTAGTTCTTTTTTTAACTTTTTCATTAGATTTTGATAATGTTTCTTATTCTCGTCTTTCTCAGATTGAGAATCGGAAACAAGTGTAGAATGTATCAGAGTTGCTAACATGTCTATGACAGTCGTAAATAATTCAGAATTGTTACTTAAGTCTATAACACCGTAGCTAACTAATTGGACTAACAGAATGGCCCAGTCTGTGGTAACGGTGGTGTTCCTTTGAATGGTATCGAAAACGCCACCAACGAGACTGAACCTTAACTGAAGCGCATCTTGCAACACTTCTCTTGTTTTCGGATCTTCGGTAGCGAAATTCTTTTCTTCCTTACTGATATTCAAAAATTGCGACAATTGCGAGTGCAATGACATCAACAAGCCTTCTCTTTGATCATCTTGACCTTTCAAACAAGTGAGAACCAGCGAAAGAAACGGTTGGTGATTGAAAAGAGACGGTGACTTGGATCTACCTCTTTCGCGACCGGCTGCTGTTTTTGACCAATTGCCGGATTCTAATACTTGGCCGGCTACTTTAAGAACTCTGCCTTGTACAGCACTTGGCAGTTTTGAAACTAACGGAGCAACCAACCATATAGATCCAGATCGTTTGTCAGGTTTATTGGACACGGTATTTAATTGAAATACGTCAATTGCAGCTTTAGCAACTGTATCCAACCACTGCGAAAGATCACTGGATCCTGGAGGAAACTGTTTGTACATAAGCTGCAAATCAAGCCAGGACATTCTCAGACTCCACTGTTCCAAATTCTCTAAAATATTCGTGATGTGAGTTTTCTGGTCAATAAATGCATCGGTAGAAGTTTCTGGGTAGCAAATCATGTGGAGTAAACTTTGAGCTTGACGAGGAGTTAACATATTGTCTAATAACATGTCTGGATGACAAAGTTCTTCGGGATTTTGCAAACATCTTTCCAAAACCCATTCCTGACTACAAATTTGTCTTAACACATGTTGCGCGAAATCTGATAATCCTTTAACGTTTTCTGTGGTTATACCAGCGCTACTGCTAGACGATGACATAGCTAAATCGAGTCCCAAGTCATCACCACCTCCTAGAATGTCGCTGGTGCCGAGGATATGACTAATAGATAATTCGTTTGGTCCACCTGTACTAACGCCAACACCAACTCCTACGCTAGCTGGTCCACCGGCTTTACTCGAATGATTCATTGGTACGTCTGGTTTCTTTGGTGGTTGTTTGCCAGCAGTTGCGTCGGCGACTACGAGTATGGCTTTAAGTACTGCTAAGACTGGGCCGACCCTAATGTTGTTATGAGCAGCTGCTAACAAGTGTCTGTCACAACTTAATTTGATACTGTAACCCCTAGAATTTCCATTGGGTAAAGGATGTGGACTTGTGCTCACTGAGTAGAGAGCTGGCTGAGGGCACTCGACTGTTTTAAAAAGTCGCAGAAGCAAGTGACATGTTAGACGTGCTCCAGCTTCAGCTTCCATGTCCGCATCCCCACGGCCTTCGTTACAAGCTTTAACCAAAGACGGCAGTGCTATGTGAACGACAAAATCCTCCAACGAAAAACAGTGTCTTGCTGTAAATATAAAGTTCAGTGATAAAACACAAGTATGTATAATCTTTACCATGAAGAAAGAGTGCAAAATATTTACCAATTAAAATCGATGTAAATACAGCAAGCGAATTGTGTATGCTCAAGTCTTGTACATCAACTTGATTTAGAACGTCGATGTAGAAGGCAGAACTGTTTGATGAGCAACAGAGCGCCATGAGGACACCAAGCCACTCGGCGTTGAGCGCATTGCAGCAAGCAGTCAATTCAGCGCAAGTTATTGCGATATCGTTCAATTTGTCATTGTCCGTTTCGCTACAAACTGCAACGATCGCGTTGCAAACAAAACTGTAACGATTGGCTGGTGTCTCATTCAATTGTCTAGCCCATTGCGGTTCGATCTTTCCACCACGTTTCGGGCTAGTAAAAACATCTACCATGAACTGAGAATTGTACACGTGACTCGATGTAGTTGGTTGCAACGTACTATAAAGAGCAGTTCGAATCTTTGGATAGGCATTACTGAAAGCTTCTACCCCGTGAGGTTTAGTCTTCAGTAATGAACAAGAGGAATATAAATCGTAAAGATGTGCCAATACGCATCTTTCGGCGGAGCTACAATCACTAGGATTGGACACATGCTTTACAATTTTACACAGTAAATCGAATACAGCAGTTGTTTGTTCTGGAGATACTGAAATGATTAAATAATTATAAAATTGGTTGGGCAAGTTGAATTCAAAGATGTTCTAACGAATTTCAAAGGTATACTTACATAATAAACAACAGTGGTATCTCCTTAGCACACCTACAACATAGAGACTCAAACTCGTGGTATAACTTCTAACGAGTTGACTATTTTTTGCAGTTAATTGTGTCTCCACTTCTGGGAGTTCTTTTAGAATTTGAATACAAACATCTATCAAACCATATATATTTAGTGCTAGCTCCATTAGATCGAAGAGAAAGGCTACATGTTCTTGAACCGGTAAATAAGATGATCCAGCTAGTGCAAATGAGTTCAACATTTCAATCACTTGAGTCGCACACTGCCAGGTCACTACATGTTGATCAAAATAACTCAAGTTCTGAAATTTCAGCGTGATCGCCTCGAAATTGAACTCGCTGCGGGAATGTTTCTTCACTTTTCCGCCCTCTGCAACGTCAATGCTAAATTTTTTTCCAAACAATTTGCACACTTCTTTTGTCATCTTCTTGACAACGTGCCTAGCGTCATCTCTAACTCGTCCTACTCCATAAAGTAGCACATGTCGTTGATTGCAATCGTGTTGGCTGCATGTTTCATCCTTCAAACACATCCTTACCGTTATCATCGAAGTTATAAACGATTTCTAAAGAAAAAAAATGAAATTACTACCTGTGGCAATGGAAAATGCGTTGTATACAACAAATGTCTACTATGACTGGATGGTATCTTGGAATCCAGTCCTTCCTGTGTACTATGCCCAGCTAATGCATCTTCTTTAGGACTATCAGGAGCGTCCATACTATTCTGTTGGTCTTCTTTAATGTGTTGCAATATTTTATCCAAGTCGTCGTCAATCTTACTGTCATCATAATCCATTGTTCTCCCATGATCTGGTACTTCTAACTTTGCTGGCTTTAAGTCAATCCCCGGAAACAAACTATCTTCGTCGATTGGTTCTCGATTACTGGGAGTGCCAGGCTTGCTTGCTACGGGACCTAATTAAAAGCGTTTATCAAATCAATAATTCCATAAAATGAATATTTGCAAACAAACCAAGTTGCAAAACGTTTGTTTTTGTATTATACCTTGTATAAGATCTCCTCTAGAAATGAGGGTGCACATGTATGCATCGTGTGAAAATACATCATGCCTAATTAATTCTGAAAATAAGTGAACCAAATTCGTGAACTGTACTTTTGATTGAGCTGATGTATTATCTAATACCGGGGCGTCCATGTCCAAAAACTTCATAAGCAATGGTTGAAATATTGGAAGCACGGGTGGATTTCCGTTACTACAAACACTGTCTTTATCATCGTTATCGTTCGTTTCACCAGTTACTTCACTCTGTCGTTTCTCGAGCAATTTTGCCACTGCCATTGCTCTATGCTCTCCCCATCGTTCAGCGCTAACAGCCCATTCGCACAAAATTTCAACTACGGCAGAATCTTGTTGCGGATTATACTCTGTCTTCGAGTCGCGTTCATTGGCGTTATCCTTTGGTGGTGACATGAATATCTTAGCATAAAGTGTATCTAACGAGTTGGTAGAATCCATTCTATCGAAACTGTGCCTATCCAGAGCATCCAAAGCAGCCAATACTTTAGTAGTCGTTATCCCCGCACTGCTTTGCTGCCATTTATCGCATGACCATTTACCTTCTGCAGCCTGAGATCTGGCTCGAATGTTTTCTTGGGCAATCTTTAACTGTTTCAAAGTTGGATTGGTCGCACTCGCGGGTGGACATGGCAAAGCTGTGGGAGGACAAGACAAATAGTCCAAAGGAGAACCATTTAATACAGAAGGAGCTTTCCCTTCTCCAACACTATTCCATACCAATGCTGTTGGGCACTCTAACGTGATTACCTAATGAATACACAATTATAATACAATTATATAATGCGAATGCATATTTTCCATAATACTAATTTGTCTTTTTGTGTTAGTATTACCTGTATAATTGTTGACAAACTGTATATTACATCTCTGTGATGTGGACACATCAAGTAGTCATTAAAAGCAGCAGTTAATGGGTTTGGTGTTTGATTACCAGTGGCAGTGTCTTTTCCACTATTAACATCATTTTTGTTTATGGACGGACTTTGTGGATTGCCATTGGTCTCCACATTGCTACACATATGTGCCAATTTACGACAACACAAATATGCTAAACGTCTGGCTAGTAATTCAGACTGCACAAATTCTTCTAAATATTGCAGTGCCAATGGCAATAAAAGCTTTAAAATACCATCCTCCGAAGGAGATGATTTGATTTTGTCTAATAATTCTAAAATCCACTGCAGCAATTCCTGCCTATCTAATAAACCTTCTTCAAACATATACTTTGCTAATTGCACACAATAATGCCATTGTTTTAGTGCTAACTTATGTTCCTCGTTCATGGTGTTTCCAGATGCTGATTGACTATTAGAATTTGGTGTAGTTGGTGGATTATTAGCAACGCCATTGTTATTACTTGTACTATTGTTAACACCGTTATTATTGTTGTTATTGTTGCTATTTCCAGAACCATTGCCATTACAAGAATTGTTTGTAATACCATTGTTACTAGTACTATTTGTTCCATGAATATTTATATAATAATACTCTTGTAGCTTGGAAAGTTGATCCTTTAAAAACTTAATGAGAGTTCCTGTCCATTCTATAGAAAAAAACAAAGGATGTAATGAAAGTTAAGTGATGCTTTACATCAATATAATACTCTCATAGCATTATCAATCTTTCAAATATAAACATAAGCATGGTTAATTAAACAATGTACTTGTTTACCTGTAGTTGGATCAGGCAATTGTCTCTTCTTTATTTTGGCCTCAGAAACAGCTACTGTATAAGCAGAACTAAGTTTAATAAACCAGGCTGCCCTTAGCATTGGTACTTGATATTCGCATAACATCATAAATATCTCCTCTTTTTTGTTGAAGTTTGGAGCTCTTTTCGCAAGAGCTATTAGTGGTTTACAACCAGAGAGATCCTTAAACCATGCTTCAATGCCATTCTTCGTTCTCGCTGTTACTGGCCAAAAATTATCCTTTGGATTGATCTGTTGCCTCTTTCTACCGGTGTCTGGCATCGTGGAAAGTTCTTCCTTCTTTGCAAGAATCCCATTGAAGTATGCTCCCACTTTGGCGGCAGTGACATTACAATTTCTTGCAGTCCCAAATTCATCAGATAGTTGAAGTAATGTAGAAAATCCATGTTTAACGTTTATAGAAGTGAGCTCATCTTCTTTCTGTTTGGGTTCTTGAGGATATACATCAGGCGGTCCGAGTCTAGGCCGTTTTAGTGGCCGTTTCTCATACAATATTCCCATCATGGTATAAGGAAATTATCAAAATTGACAACCGGCTATCGACATAGCTTAGATTATATAATTAAATAAACTGGTTGCAACGTTACGAATTTACTTTCGTTGCCGTGTATAAGATGTAACCTTTGATAATGACATATTTACAATTACTCAACACCGTAAACCGTAACACGACACTGTCACTACGCTTACGGCACAAAGCATTCTTACAAAGGCAAAACTCCAACGTTTTTCGAGAACCGATTTCTAATACGCATGCGTCCATAAGTAGTCTCGTCATGAACATAGTTTCAGAAATTTATACATAGATACACCCCACAGCCACTGATATATATACTATGGATACACTGATATATATACTAGTATATATATCAGTGTATGGATACCAATGGATACGGCATGTTAATACCCCTTCCGTCTTTTGGCTCACCCCCGCTGAATTTAGGTGCCTTTAGGCACCTTTAGGTCCGTTGTTGTGCAAACAGTAGCAAAGTGCTTCTAATTTCGATTTTCGTGAAAAGTCAGTTGGAGAAAACAAAGCGAACAGAGAAATCGCCCTATTTAGAAGACACTATTTAGAAGAACTTAACCAAACACTTAACCTAGTTTCCTTTTCTTTTTTTGTGTTTTTTTTTATTTTGTGTATTATTATTTTTAGATTTTTGTGTTATTTTTTAGTAGTTTTACTTTTTTATTTTTCTATCGATTATTAAATAGTGATACGTTTTTAAAATTTTGTATTAGTTTTTACGTAGTGCCAGTTTTTAAAGTTTTTCGTTAATTATTGCGAAATATTAGTATTTTTTAATTTTTCATTAGCTAGTGTAAGTGATAGAAATGGCAAGTGGCAAAAGAGTTGTGTTATCTATGCAACAACGTCTGGATGTTTTGAAGGAACTAGAGACATCATCTGTTGCAAATGTCGCGAAAAAGTATAAAGTACATCACGCGACAATCTGTCGAATCCAACGAAACGCTACGACAATCACCAATTTCGCAAATAAAGGGAAATTGGAGAAATGTCGGAAAAATTTTAAGAAACCGATGTATGAAGAGTTGGAGCAAAAGTTGCTTTTGTGGTTTATAGAAAAGAGAAATTTAGGCGATTATCTATCAGATGGGCTACTTCTCCAAAAAGCAGCTGAATTGAAAGAAGAGTTGGGATCATGTTCCAATTTTCGTATCAGCGCAGGATGGCTCGCAAAATTTAAAAGACGCAACAAGATTCGGCTGGTTCGCAGATACGGTGAAAAAGCCAGTGCTGACGAAGATGGCGCTAATGCATATATTAGTAATCATAAAAAATTCATAAAAAATACAACCAATGAAAAAATTGATGAAGATGGGAATGAAGAAAGAGATGAAGAAAATGTTGCAGACGAAGAAGAACATGGGATCAAAGTGAATCGAGAAGAAAGAGAGGAATTAGATTATGTTTTTAAACGTTTGGAACGTTACAGAGATCGCATTCCTCGTCCAGCACGTTTTCACTTAGACGGACTAAAATTAACATTCTTAGGTAAGACAATTCAAATAGTTAAATATTAATTAATACATCATACTATTAAGATCTTAACATAGCCTTCTTTTTTTAGGTGATACAATATCAAAGAAATAAATCCACTCCCATAACAAATGTTAGAGGATAATTTTAAATGACTCATTTTAATAAGAAAAATGTGACAAATATGTTGATAAACGTTATATAAGAAGAAAGCTAAAAATAAAAAAGTTAGCATCGCATTGGTATTTTCAACCAGGGACTCATACCGATATTTTTTATTGAGTCAAGATATAAATATATATCTTGTTCTAGCATTACAATCCTATGCAAACCGAAATATAAAAATACTGGTATGACATTATACCACTATATGGAAATACCAGTATATTTCTATATGTTTACCGGTAATATTTTCGGTTTTTCCAATGTACAGTATACATTAACTGCTTTACAACTACAAACGAGATATTCTGTGACTCATATGTCTTATTAATAGTCAGTAATAATTAATGTTAATATAAATTTTGATCAATTTTATTAATAATAAAATATATTTAACAAAATATAATTATTAAATATTATTGTTAATAATCATAACGTTTGTATTAATATTAATGAAATTTAATACCTTTAAATATACTTTATTGAATTTGTTAAAATTTATAGATAAAATTAATAAGATATGCAATCCACAGAATATCATAATTATGGTCGCGAAGCAGTTAATGTATCCTTCAGATTGGAAAAACCGAAGAAATACCGGTATTTATTTCGTTTTTCGGTATAATACCAGTACCTATAGGTACAATACCGGTATCGGTATATCAGTAATATATGGATTTCGGTATAGCTTTAATGGAATAATACCGGTATCAAAATTATACCGGTATTGAGTCCCTGTTTTAAACAATACAATAAGCTTTTAATCTTTGCCGAGCGCCGCGATCGCAGTTTCACTTTCTTTTTCACTCGCTATCTTCTTTTACGTTAAAAAACATACTACATATTGCCAATTAAATCACTAAATACAATTCAAGTTATATCGTGTTTAGTGTTATTTTAATCAGAAAAATGTCACAAATAAGTTGGTGAAAGTCCCATAAAAAATAATCAAAAATATAGAAATTTTGTTTGACCGAAGGGGGGGGGGGGGGATAGGTATTTTGCAAAGATTGTACAGTTCTAGTTTGCTTAAGTCGAACATTTACTGTAGTGAGATTTTATAAAGGATATAAAAGTTATCCACATTTAAAATTGTTTTGTTAAAATTTTATATATAGAATGCAACGCAGAATTTTTGGTAGTTTTATCTGTTCCATGAGTGGTTGAGAAGAGAATTTGGCTAACAAATCGTCCTTTGAGCTTTTTCCGTTTTCCACGTAAACCAGAGAGGTACGAATTGTTTGTTTTCTACATAAGTACTTACATAAGAATGTATCTGATTATTTTTATATATTTTAGCTCATATATTATGTTTCAGTATATGAACTATGTTTAATAACCACAGAGTTTGCTCCAAATATTCTGTATCACACATGTTTGTAAACGACTTCTTAAATCATTTGCTCAGTTCCTAGTGCAGGTAGTAATACCAGTAACGATGATAGCACTACTGTCTCATGGTATATGGATACTATAACTTCTCAGAGTGAAACGAAAGGTAAATAATCTCATATTATTAAGTATATTATTACATTTACATTTGTTTGTTGATTGTTTAATTTAGTATTATTGTTATTATATACTAAATTTTGAAAAATATAGCAGAAACTTTAACAAGACATTCTATGGAAGATACAAAATAAAATGTGTTCAGTATTTGTGCCTTCCTGTTCAACAAGCAATTGGATTGGTAAAGTATTTTTAATTAAAAAGAATTTGATTAATCTGCTACTGCTAAATTTGTTTTAAAAATGTTTTACTTTTATCTGCAATTTTAGGTGTAAATGTAATTAAAAATTTTAGTACGCTAAAAACTGATAACGAAACATCTACAAACAATGTGGCGCCACAAACAGAACTGAAATCAAATTTTAGTCCACATAAAATAATAGCACTCCAAAAAAAGATGCGAAACTGCAGAAAAAAGAAGAAAAAGAATTCAACTGAAATATGAAACTGAAGATCAAAAACCATAGATAACGTGACTTTTGAAGAGTTCCAGAAACTTACGTACAAATTTTACACAAAACCAGTAGTCGATTTTTTGGAAATTTTAAAAATTACTCATTTTCAGAAAAGATAAGAAAATTTGAATCATTGATGAAGAATTTATATTATAATTTGAAATCTTGTACATACTACAATTGTAAATAATCAAAATGTATATAAACTTATTTATAAATAAAATAAAAGTTATAAATGTTATCTGTGTTTACTGTAAATCCAAATATAATACATTATAATACGATATATATTTAGTATTATGTACTACTTATTAATAATTTTTCACTTATTTTTATTTTATTTATATGATTGCTTGCATTATTTTATAGTTGCCTTTTTTCTCACAATTCAAATATTAGCGCGCTATTACTATCAAGAACATGGCGACATGTCACGTGACCACCGGACACCAACATCAAAGAAACCGACACGGAGTGACGCTCTGGTTAAACTTATACATACTGTGGTGGGGTGGACAAGTAATATGTTCAGCGGTATACCTACATTATTTGTAATCATTTGGTTCTTTAATGTGAAATGTGTTAAAACACAAATATTTTATGACGTATTAAAACATGCTCTTTATAATAATGTCTGACTACACAAATTCTTGAAGACGTCGTTTGAAGGCTGTTACATGAATAAATGATTATTACTGTTTTTTACGATTTTCAATTCTTGCAAACAAAGTAAAGTATCCGTATATTTATTAGAAGGCTCAGTATCATTCATTATTGATTTCATTCGATATTTTCTTTCAAAAATATATTCCATTATTACGTTTAAGATTATAGCTGACTAATTATTGCTCGATAAAATTTTATTCACACATCCTTTTTTACTATTTTAGGTTAATATATCTACAGATGGCAGACAAAGCTATTATGAAGGTATAATTGCATAAATTACTTTTATGTTGTATTGCAGTTCTCTTGGAATGGAAATTATTTTAAATGATAATTATTTGAAATATTTAGCAAATTGCTGAACAGAAGCTAAAAGCATTTTCTATTGGCACAATGGGTAAAAGACCATTGAGTAAAAAAGAATTAGAAGAACAACGTAAAAAGGAACAAGAACAAGCTGCAGCTCAAGTATGTAATCTCAGCAACACTGTGTTCAAAGGAAAGATTTATAATACTAAATGCTAATATTCTATTTCATTTGTGTGTATAGGCATTCGAAGAATTTGTGGCAACATTTCAAGAAACACCTAGTAAAACGACAAGCAAAGTTTGGGTAAAAGCGGGTACCTACGATGCTGGTAAACGACGTAAGTTTATTATATTAATTATTATTTGTATTTATTATTCTTACCTATCTATATTTACTGTACTTTTAAATAACTAGAATTAAAAAAGATTTAATGAATAGAAAGACTAAGTTTTAATTAGTCTTGTACAATTACATTAACGTCTTTTTAACAGAGGAAGATACAAGAGAAAAAGGGAAGCTATACAAACCTCAATCAAAACTATCAGAGTTGGTTGATAGTCGATCATCAGCTGAACAAGCACAAGAGTATGCAAGATTGCTTGGATCAAATGAACGAAAATTGGACAGATTGGGGAAAAAGAAGAAAGAAGGTGAAAAGAAAAAGAGTAATCTTGAATTATTTAAAGAAGAATTGAAAATGATTCAAGAAGAACGAGAAGAAAGACATAAATATAAAGGAGTAGTGAAAACTGTCATTTCTACTCAGTCAGAGGATCCAATGATGGCAGCTTTAAAATGTGTTGAAGGTAATTGCTTTATAATCTACGCATGGATTTAGAACCTTATATTCTTAACACCTGTTTTGACAATGTGTAAAATATTTTATGTGATTAATATGTTGCTAAACTGCTTCTTAGAACTGGTTGACTCATCTTACCATGTGTTTCCCATTTATCCAAGTTCTCTTTGGTTTCTTGGTCATTCCTTGGCAGCCTACCAATTGTGTATAACAAATTGCACAATACAGACAATTTTTTTAATTAAAGTAATATATTAATAGATGTCGACGAATTTTGATCTGAAAGAGATATAGGTTTTATTGATCAAATCTTGCTTCTTTTAGTAATATATATGATTAAATTATTAAAATTATCAACCTTTCTGAAGTTAATGTCTTTCTATTTTTCAATGTATCAAATTCTGATACTCTATTATAATAAAATATATTACAAAGGTCAATATCTCTGATCGATTCAAAGTTCTTGAGCTAAAATTCTTATTTGTCTAAATTCTTTACACTTTTACCTTTATAATTACCTTTATAAATGATTATTAGAATCTTTATTTTCAACTTTTAAGCATGCTATTATTTCTACTCCCATTATTTTATAATTTTTCTGTATTTCTTTCAGCAAGTACAGAAAGATTTTATAGTAAAAGTTATAAATACGAGGCTCGTCCACAAAGTAAGTTTCCTGGGGATGTTTACAGAAACAAAACACAATTTCATGGAAATATTTATTGCAACAGATATAACAAGTGTTCAGCTATTTCTCAACATATTCGCCACTGGAGTTAAGACATTTGTCATACCATGGGATTAAATTTTGAATACCTGTGTTGTAGAAGTTTGCCACAGGTATTCAAAAGCTGATCCCACGGTATGACAAATGTCTTAACTCCGGTGGCGAATATGATGAAAAATAGCTGAACACTTGTTGTATCTGTTGCAATAAATATTTCCATAGATTTGAGTTTTGTTTCTGTAAACAGCCCCAGGGAAATTTACTTTGTGGACGAGCCTCGTATATCCAATTTAAAAAATGATACATACTTTTCTGTAATTATTGTGGGTAAATAACCGTGATATAAGTTATTTATTTCTTAAAATTAACAACCTGAATTTGTTAAAACTTCCGATAGGTATGTCCTCATATCCTGATCCTCGAAAGGCCAACTTACATAACCTTATTGATGATCCCCGACTCCTAGCCCTGATTTATGAGGGTAAAACAATACCCTTTAATTCGTTCCCATTGTTTCTTTTTATAAATATGTGACATACATGACAAGTCAAAAGAACTTGTCTTTTACAGATGGATCATTTGATAATGGCGATCCCAATACCACAAACTTATATTTGGGAAATTTAAATCCAAAGGTATACTATTTTTTATAACTAATTTATTGTATTCCTATTCATTTTTTTCTCTAAATCAATGTATCAAGATATCCATATCGTTTCTTCAATAATTTGATTACTAAAAGTTACGGTTTTATTATTTATTTTAGGTGAAGTACAAAATTACGTAGTAAAGATATAAATAAAATGTTCAATAATGCAATTTTATATTTCTAGTACTAGAGGTGTGCGAGAATCCGAAAATGTCGGGTTGGTGATTCTCGAGAATCCCAAAAATTCTCGGGATATATTCAAGAACCGATACTCGTCTCGGTCTGATGTCTTCGTGACCCGTCTCGACCACCGGGTACCCGACATTTTCGGGTTTCCGCACACCTCTATCTAATACATAATAAATACTAAATAAAGTAATTTATATTACACTCATATATAATAGATTACAGAGCAGCAGCTAATGGAAATATTTGGAAAGTATGGACCATTGGCTAGTATTAAGATTATGTGGCCACGTAGTGATGAAGAAAAAGCTAGACAAAGAAACTGTGGATTTGTTGCCTTCATGAGTCGCAAAGATGGAGAACGTGCTTTAAAAAATCTTAATGGTTAGAAAATTTTTTAGTTCTAATGTTCTTCTTGTCGTTATTGAAGTAAAAGTTGATGACGAATAAGAACATTATTTTCTCAGTAGAAGTGAGATAATTTATTCATTAATGTAAATCATTATTTTGTTTTTATTGTGTCGTAGGTCGTGATATAATGCAGTATGAGATGAAATTAGGTTGGGGCAAGAGTGTACCAATTCCACCTTACCCTATTTATATTCCACCTGCTTTAATGGAGATCACGCAACCACCGCCTCCATCTGGTCTTCCATTCAATGCTCAACCACATCGTCGGGACAGACATAAGGTATATGAATTAAACGTACATGCAGGCAGGGGCTTGTACCGAAATATAAAATACTAGTACTATACCGGTATTTTTTGGTTGCACCTTTAAAACCCTTATAGAAATCGAAATATGAAAATACCGATATTTTTTCGTATAATGTCATACCGCTATATAAAAATACTGGCATATTTACCGTAATTAATGCGTAATTTTTTCGGTTTTCCTATCTTATTATAGTTTCCAAAGTATTTTTAAGCACATATTTAGAACCAGTATTATTTTATTACCTATAGTCTGTTAGCAAATACCGAAACTGATATGCAGTACCACAACTGTTATGATACCGAAATCAGAGTAATTACCAAGATGTTTATGATAACTGTGTTTATTTCGATTTCGGTATAGTACCAGTTTCAGTATAGCCTTATTAATGGGATATCAGTATCAGAATCATACCGGTTTTAAGTCTCTGCATGCAGGTCGAGTCACGAAAAACACCCAAACAATCCGTGAAGGCATTACAAATGAAAGAAAAACTCTAAGACAAATGTTGTACCTTTGAATGTTTAAATCTTTTCAAGATTATTTAAAGATCACTGATGCCTTCGAAATGCACTAGATTTTCTTTTGTTTCTAAATAATGATTGATTTACACTGGTATTTCCCTTCATTGAAAGTAGACTTTTTAATTCAAAGTAATCTCAAGATTATAGTACACTAGGTAGTTGAACTCGTGTTGACGTCTACCCTGCAAAAGTAAATTGCATAGCGCCATTAAAATACATCGAAGATCTTTAAATAATTGTGAAAACAACGGTAGGCAAAGAATTAATTTATATTATATTTTCATCGTGGAACAGTATGATTTTCGTCTTGAATGTTGTCCTTAATCTTCAAAGCCAACAGAAATATTTAAGCTCTCTTTCTCGTAACTTACCCAGTTTATATAATTTTCAGCTGCACAGTTATGAACTGGATTTGCTTTACAATGCATTACAATATTACCTTACAATGTCAGTATTAATTATTCTGTATTAATTACTTAAACTCATCCATTACTGTTTACTCATTCATATACTTTCCTTAAGATTTTTGTTAATTTTTCTAGTAGTTCTGTTTCGTGTTAGTAAGTTTTATATTTTCATGTATTAGTTGCTAACATTTTCAAATATGTTCCATTTATTAAATTCACTAAAAATTTTGGAAAAGTACATTCATATATAAGTAATATTATCGTTTCTAAATATGATATCAGGTGCCTCGTATTCGCAACCTTCAGACAACAGACCCCCAAGAAAAGGAAAACTTTGAAAAGGTAACATTATTTCCTTTTAATAAAATAATGATTTTATTTCAGTGTAAAAAGCTTTATTGCAATAAGTCTTTAGACAGGCATTTTATCTTGAAATTAATCGTTTTAATGTTTTTAATTAATATATTTGACAACCGCTGCCTTATCATAGTATCTCATATTCTTAAAATCGATAATAAAAATGAATTTAAACAATTCTGATGGTTATTAATAACTCCAGCGAATATTATAAACCAGTCAATGTTCATATTTCGATTTCTCCTAGCAAAATTTAATCTTTAAAGTAAATTAAAGCATCCTACGCAACACATTTTTCAAGTAAATAAATTAAGTACTACAGAAATAAATACTACTTTTATAAGTACTCCTGGGTCGACACATGTAATCATTATTGAATAAAATATAAGAGTAAAAGTGAGAAACATTCATTTTATATAATTATCTTTCATTAATATGTAAATATTGATCATAATCTAAACATTTGTAAACAATGCAATTTGTATTCGATTGGCGGGTATCGTACATGGGATGGATTAATTTGAACCGGAACATCTACTCAACTGTAATTGCCGTGCTATAATGGGAATATAATGGAAATTGTCACAGGTTTTGCAGAATGCAGTTGTCAAAGTGGTTATTCCGACAGAAAGGTATATTTTGACTTCAATAATTTGAAACTTATACTTCAAAATATAGATAATCATCTGTAAAGATAATAAACACTTACCCAATTTATGACCAATTTTTAACGAAATTCTGTACTGTAGGAATCTAGTTATGTTAATACATAGAATGGTAGAATTTGTAATTCGTGAAGGTCCGATGTTTGAAGCGATGATTATGAATCGAGAACTAAATAATCCGATGTTTAGGTTTGTAGAATTTTAATTCTATATAATGAGATATATCGAAGAATCCTCACAAAATTTCAAGCTGTACGATATCATTTATATTTTTAGATTTTTATTCGAAAATTATTCTCCCGCACATACTTATTATCGGTGGAAATTGTATTCCATATTACAAGGAGATGGACAGAAAGAATGGCGAACAGAAGATTTTAGAATGTTTAAAGGAGGAAGTGTATGGAGACCACCACCAATCAATCCGTGGACACAAGGAATGCCTGATGAATTGATTGAGATGGAAGAAAGACAAGAACCTAGAAGAGGTAGTTTGTCAAACAGGTAATGATAGAAATTATATGAAAGAAACATTAATTATATATTTGTACATTACACTGCCCGAAATTTCTATAAAGCCACCACGTTTTTTGATAAATTCTCATTATTAATTCATGTTAATAAAAAATTTGTCTTTGGTACCATATTATAATTAATTAAAGAAAGCATATACGGTTACAAAAAATAAATACACCAATTATTTTAGGAAAAATATAATTTAACAGAAAACAAAATGCGAAATTTCTGTAAGTCTTACATTTTCCATAGACAAACTAACAATCATTTTTCCACTATTTCTATATTAATAATTGGCGTAACATTCATTTTGTTGAATAACATTGAAAATTCGTACTTTTGTACATCCCTTAATCCAGGAACTGAGTAACAATAGTTCGTTGCCACTGCTATAAATTTTTCATAGAATGCTAACTCAAAGTTTTATCAGGCCATGTTAAAACTTTGATATTTTTTTTAAAGAAACCACTGCTTTGTATGCTTTGATGTGTGCACTGCTGCATTATCATGTTGGTAATTGAACTTGTCTTCAATATTCTCTATAAATGATACTAATATCATTTCTAACCATTTTATGTATTTTGCCGAATTCGTTTTATGACTACTGAAACAAATTGGAGTCTTCCTGTTGGCTTTGAAGACAGCACAAATTTTTAAGAAACCATCACTGAAATTAAAATTCATTACCACCTTTATTTCACTTAGAGATTGTGCAAGTAATATTTACAGTCACCTGGTCCATCTAAATTGAAGTTTTTGTTCATCTGAAAATGACAGATCCCATTTCTTTGTCCAAAACATGTGTGCCAGTGTAAATTCGAGCCTATTTTTATTTGTATTTAAGGACTGGTTTGCGTAGCACCTTTGTCCAACAATACTGTATAAAAATATTTTAAATTTGTTGCACACGCCTCCTTGTTATTGGATGCTCTAATTTTGCTTGAAATTCTGCTGTACTCTTCGTTTCTTTAACCCAGACCTTATTAACAATGCACGTTGTCTCTTCAACAAGTTTTGATTACCACATTTAAAAAGGTTTTTGTCGTAATTTTCACCTATATTCATATAATTATTTATCACTGTATATGATTAATTAATTTTTACTTAAGTATATGGTTAGAACAGTCCATACCTTCATAAGCATTGATTGGTGCCCTTTCCTCACTTGATAACTGTTTTCTTCACTGTATTTTAATACAGATGAATCGAATTATGACACATATACGATTTGTATGAATTTTAATACCAATAATATTAGAATATTCGCAGTTTGCACTAATTATCCGCTTACAGCAACTAAGTGACTTTATGCAAATTTCACACTTGTATTCTGCTTCGCGTAGGAAAAAAATTAAAACAAACTTAGAATGTAAATATAGCTGAGTAGACAGCACATTCTATATATTTGAATAGTAACAAAATATAAATACAGATACAACGGAGTAACAAAATTATTAGTATTTTCAAAATATTCGCGAAAATGATAGTGGCTTTACAGAAAGTTCGGGCAGTGTATGTTATCATTTTCATTCAATAATATTAATATTTGATTGATACAACATTTCATATTTATAGTCAGCGTGATCGATTAGAAGATTTGTTGCGAAACATATCACCCGAAAGAATAAAAGTTGCAGAAGCAATGGTATTTTGTATAGAACACGCAGAAGCGGCAGAAGAGATTTGCGATTGTATTTCAGAATCACTATCGATATTACAAACTCCTGTAAATAAGAAAATTGCGAGATTGTATCTTATATCAGATATATTACATAACTGTGGCGTTAAAGTAAATAATGCTACTATTTATCGAAAAGCGTAAGTTATATTAATTAAAGATATAGGACAGTTTTATAGTATGATTTGACTAATTACATAGGTATTGTATTACCATTACTATATGAATGTAGTTCAGAAATTTAATATTATGAAACTTGCTTATAATATAGGTTTGAAACCCGATTATTGGATATATTTAGTGAAGTTCATCAAGCCTATAAACAATTTGATAGTAGATTAAAAGCAGAAGGATTTAAAGTTCGTGTAATGAGAATGTTTAGAGCATGGGAAGATTGGGCAGTTTATTCACGAGATTTTCTTGTTAAATTACAGAACACTTTTCTAGGTCTTGTTTTGGTAAATTAAATCTTTTTATACGATGATGATTCTTATTAAAGACGATAAAAAAAAAGAACAAGAATAACTGTATGTTTTTAGATGGATGAACCTGAGCCAGAAAATGACGAAGATATTGACGGAGCACCTTTATCCGATGTGGATGGAGATGGTGCAGAAGATTTGGATGGGGTACCATTAGACGGTGCTGCTCTCCTTAAGGGTGCTATGAAACATGGTCTAACTCCACAGACGACTTCTAATTATGATGATATAGATGGTGTTCCTAGTAAGAATATTTTTCAAATATTTATAATTATCAATTTATAGTGATCTTTATTATGATTTATAATATATATTTATTATCATCTCTTTACTGTTTATTAATATTTTACACGTTTATTTTCAGTGGATGAAGATATCGATGGTGTTCCTATGGATGAAGAAGATTCTTTAAACATTCGAAATAAAGAAGATGATAAGAAACCGTCGATTCCAGCTGGTTTCGTGCCATCTAGATGGGAAACTGTAGACCCTGACCAGGTATAAGAATATTATTAAAATTACTATTTTCTAATTAAAATTGTTTACTTTAGTAAAATAAATTGCTCAACACTAGGTAGAAGCACAAGCTATGACAACCAGTAAATGGGAGGAGTTGGGTCAAAATGATGACTCTAATTCCCAGGATACTAGTATGGATTCCAGGTATCATACATATATAAAGGAACGATTTCACCAATTTTTAAATTCAAGTTTGACTATGAAATTAAGTTAATTATAATAATATAAATTTACAGTGGCAGAGATTACAACGAAGAAAGAAGAACCAGATTACGTGAAATTGAAGTTAAAATAATGCAATACCAAGATGAATTAGAGAGTGGAAGGAGAACGTTAAAATCTGGTATGACAATTCAAGGACAAGTAGAACATTACAGAAAAAAACTCATAAGAAAGGTGCAAAATTATAAGTATGACTATTTTTAAAGATTTTTTTACATATTTATATTATTTGACAAAATATGTTTTGCTATAGAGCGAGAGAGAAATGAAGGATGCAAAAAGTGAAGAACGAGACGATGACAGACGAAGAGAAAAGAAACGAAGTACAACTCCCGAATCTCCCAATCATTATAGAGATCGACGACGATCTTCGAGTCCATCATCTAAAAGTAACAGATACAGGTAAAAATATGTTTATACAAGATGGAAAATTTATTAGGAAAGATTATGATATTTGAAGTACGTTAATATGTTATCTTAAATTTATTAATTCAAAATATTTTTTTAAAAGTCAAACATATTATATAATTTAACTATAGCAAATTTTTAAAAAAGCTTCTTCTGTTATCTCAAAATAATGTAACTCTGGTCTATTTAATTTCTGACAGAAGTAAAGATTTATAATAATCTTTTCACGATTGTATACATGATAATATTAGAATGCATGAATATTTCAAAGTATTTCATATA
Source organism: Sphecodes monilicornis (assembly GCA_913789915.3). Classification (NCBI taxonomy): domain Eukaryota; kingdom Metazoa; phylum Arthropoda; class Insecta; order Hymenoptera; family Halictidae; genus Sphecodes; species Sphecodes monilicornis. The sequence goes on along the minus strand of OU565286.1, from coordinate 2,731,512 downwards.
TTTCAAATTACGACACTAATATAGATTTCTTCTTAGGTCTCGTAGTAGATCACCACGAGCAAAACGTAGATCACGGTCACCATATAAAAAACGAGTGCCAGTGACGCCATCACCACCACGTATTCGACGGACACCCTCTCCTTCCTTTTCATCCAGAACATCTCGTAGATCACCTGGCAATGAACGAAACGACAGAAAAAGAAAGAGATCACCATCATTATCACCGCCGCCTCCTCCGCGTGCTTCGAAACACAGAGCCAGTAGTCCACCGTCTCCATCTCCACGTAAACATAGACACAAGCATAAGTATTAAGTTATATGATTTACGTTTCTTATATTGTTACATAACAATAAATCAATCCATTAATTCTGTAATGTGTATGCAGAAATTCATACCATTACAGAATATTACCATTAATAAAAAAGAAACTTAGTTAATGCAGTAATAATTACGCATTCAATAATGTAAGATATTTTTACCCGATTCTAAGTATTCTAATACTATTTCTTTCTCCAAATCCTTTTAAACTATTTTATTTTATATACATAAATTTGTATTTGTGATAATACGATGAATGTGTGAATAAGAAACATAATGGCACAATTTTCAAATATTATGAGAATTGTGCATCCTTATTCTGTATTCTTAGTATGTAATTATATTAAGAGTTATTAAAAAATATGTACAGACATAAGATTGAAAACATGGTCTTTTTATTCTGGTTTATTATTTTATTATAATATATGTTCAGAGTAGAGAATTGGCCAAACAAGTGTGATGAACATTTACGAGAAATGTATAGTCCGTTCTATCTCACACAAAAACTTTAAATGAGAGTGTCTTTTACACTGACGTCATCTGCGACAGACCATAACACTCTTTAAGCGTAGATTAATAATTTTAAAGGCATTTTTCGTAATAAATTTTAATATATTAGTACTTTCTACTTTAAATGACAAGATAATAATCTAATTCCTGTTTAAGTTTTTTATGTAATATACATTGTATCATACAGTTTAATATTTTTTTAATTAGATTGTAAATTTTCGATAAAATTTTATATCATTTTACTATAAATTCAAACATGTACTAGGCTTTTAATTCGTATTTTATTAAAGAGTTGGTATTAAGTACATAAATCAATTCTATGTATATACATCCTTTAATAAAATACTTCAACAATATCGAATCCAAAGGACAATTTCATAACAAAATAAATAATATCATATATTATATATAGATTTATATACATACATGTGTATGAAGAAGTCAACAGTGGAAATGTTTATATACATTGTCACACATGGCATTAGGTAGAAGCAATGTTATTTCTTTCTTCAATAAATGGGGATATAGATATGGATGTAAAAAGTTGTGATGTATTTATACATACATACTTGTAAAAACATTACACGTGTTCCTACCATTAATGGCAGTAAATAATATCAAATCAGAGAAACAATTTGTTATTTTGTTCCTAAAAGGAATAAAAAACATTACACTTTCACAATATATTTAAATACATTGTGTAAATAGAAATCTACGAAAAATTGATATAATCGCCAAAATCGTTTACAAAATTAAACTAACCTGATATATGTAACATAATCACTGTCTTTCTCAGTAAAATTAGTTGTTTGAAACATTATGCACCTTTGTGCTATTTTTCTTCTTCGTATTATCATTAGCATTTGTTGTAGTTGTAATTTCTGCTACTCTATTCATGGATGCTGTAATGACATATATAGAAGAATTATGCTCAAACATATATGCATACGCGTGAATACATACGTATTTATGGGAAAAAAGCAAAAAGATTCATCGTATAGTAAAATTTTGTTTAATTGATGATTATTCAAAAATATAACAGATCCTCCATGCTCGCTAAAGTTTATCAAATTTTTATATAATGCATATTAATCATAATTCATAAACATCTGTTGAGATACTCATTCTTTCATATTTTGTTGAAAACAACAAAAATCATACAAATATATTACACAATTATTTATTATTTTCATAATACTAAAAAAGAAGGAAATAACACGAATGTAGAAGTTATACATTGTTAAAGTCTGTTCTTAAACTTTATACACATATATTTTAAAGAAAACGTACATACAGTCTGAGACACTATTAGTTACGTTTCCTTTTCGTAATTTTTTTACTCGACGCTACTTTCTCTTCTTCCGACTCTTCTTCGTTTTTTGGTACAATTTGTAATTTTCCGTACTTAGCTTCAAGTTTAGCAATCAGTTCTGAGTCATCAAAATTTTCAATTTCACTTTCTTCTTCTTCTTCTTCTTCTTCTTCTTCTTCTTCCGATTCTATCTGTGGCCCTTTGTTATCTCGTTCGGTTCTTAATTCTTCTTCATTTTCGGAATCATTTTCTTCTTTCCGTCCCCATTTATTATTCTGATCTTCTTCCTCTTCATCTTCTACTTCCTCTTCATCTTCTACTTCCTCTTCATCATCTACTTCTTCCTCTTCTTCTTCGTCTTCTTCTTCCAGCTCCAAATCATCTCCCTCTTCTTCCTCCTTATCTTCTTCTCTTTCTTTCTCAGTCTTTTTATTTTCTTGTTTAGACACTTGTCTAGAAACTGCTATTTCAGAAATTTTTTCCTTTTCAGCAAGTATTTTTTCTTCTCTGTTCTGTTTCTCAAACGAAACTACTTGAGGTTCAATTTGAACTAACGCAACTTCTAAACATCAGAAAAGTATTCCATTAATTAATAATATTTCAGTATCTATTTTAGTAATCCTAAATAATGAAATTTATAGTATGTAATATAAACGAACATTATTCTTTCTTCTTAAGTATAGTAATTATGTATACTATATTCATGTAAAAATTTATTAGTTTTCTCTTTTTCTCTAAATATTACCTTTATACTAATATTTAAATGTGTTTTCTACAAACAATGTTAGAACATGCAATTACATGTTAAAACAATACTAATTGGACATAATGTGCTTTTATTTTTAGAATAGAAGTATATTCTTTCTATATCTGTATTATATCAATATTTTTATGTCAACAAATTGCATTGCTGTATTAATACATAAAATCAATTTCAATTACTCAGATTGAATTCGTTATTTTATGAAAATATAAATGATTACATAGAGTATGAAAAAAAGATGATATTATATATAAATAATGACTAAAAGAACATAGGTAATTATTAATAATTACTTAATTTTTCAATTCATAAAAGAAAGGTGAAAGAAATTTTTACTAAATATACTTTCATTATGACGTAACACTCGAAAAACGTAACTATCACAAAATTTACCATTGTTCCACCGTTTCACAAGGACAAAATGTGCAGCAATAACAAGTGCCACACCAACTCCAAACTTCATCGCCACTGCAATCATTAAACATTATTTTTCATTGATGCTTGAAAATCATAGAAAAATGTCACATATATTTGAGTAGTATAGGAATTATGATATTTCTGTTAATTAAATTGCGAATTATATGTTTATATTTGCGAAAACATATGAGAGCATGGAGGATCACGAAAATATATATTTTTTCATATACAACCGTGTTAAACATCAGTGACTCAACTAGGTACTCATTTGACTTACCATTAATTGATTCTTCTTCTTCTTCAATTTCTTCTTCGTCTTCTTTTTCTGGCTTTTTATCTACATCACTAATATATTCTTCAGGCTCTATACTTTCTACCTAGTACAAAAATGGTTAAAAACTACTTTATGATTTTTATAAAAAAATATATAATATAGATTAAGAAACGAAATATACATACTACAATTTAATGTATTTTATAAAGAACAAATATCTTGTTGAATTATTAAATAATTTTTGTATAATATAATCTACAAAATCTATAATATAATCTTAAAAATATAATTATTAATATGAAGATTTAAATTTATGTTAATCTTACTAAATTCTTGTAAAATTACTGTCTTAATAATGAAGCATAATTATAATAGTCTTACCTCTTCTAATGGTTCAATATTGTCATCATTAATATCATTAATGCCAGGAATGTCTACAAATCTTTCAAACACATCCTCACTTGCGAGGGGATTTATGACATCTTCAAATGGATTGTGTGATTCATATAACATATTCTCTTTACTTTCTTCTTCTTTACTAGTATCATAAATCTCTTCTAATACATTAGTATCGTAAAAATTCTGTGGACTAATATTTTCATCTTCTTCGATATCATTTCTAAGGTTTTCGTCTTCATATTCTGTTTGCTCATCTAATTCTGTGCTAATATATTCTGTTAGAATTAAAATTTCATGATAATATCTTCAATTCGTATATTTGTTTAGATTGCAATGTTTTACATCTCAATACCTTCTTTATCCAGAGAGCCTCTACTTTGTTCTTCATCTGATTCATTTTGAGTTTCCCCTTCCTCTTGCTCTTCATAATTATTTATTTCTTCCTCACTTTCTTCTTCAATTTCTCTGTCATCTTCTTCATTTGCTTCCTCAATTTCATTCTCTTCCTCGCTTTGTTGTTCTTCTTCCTGTACTTCTTCATCGTCATCTTGTTCTTGTTCTTCTTCTTCCTCTTCTTTAGAAGTCTCTGCTTCTGCCGACTCTAAAGCCTCGTCGTGTTTCTCTACATCATCTTTTTCAATTTCTGTACTGTCTTCATGCTCTTCTTCATCATGCGATTCGTCATGTAAGGATAGTGAATCGTCTACCCACCCGTCAAAAATGAAAGCCCAACGTGATGACTCTAATGGCGTATCAACTTACAACATGAAATATCATGTATGAATAATCTGAAATCTTACTTGTCATATCCATATTACATGTGTACTTCAAATTTACTTACTGTCTGTAGTGCCCCTGTGCTCAAAAATAATTACGCCAACTAAGCCAACAAGAGCAGCTAATATAACAAAGAATATAATTCGTGCACACCAATGTCCACCTGTGATACTTTCTTTATAAATATGAATAGTGACGTGGTCTGATAAATTTTCTGTAGGAGTTCCAACAGTAGGTGCAACTGTAGCACTATCCTCTTCATCTGAGTATAATATAATAGATTCAATAATAAATATTCTATAAAAGATTATGAAAATATTGTGCTCTTATAATAATTAAATTGTGCATAGACATACATATAAACATATATAAAAATAAGTATTATTTTATATATTCTGTAACGCATATATATATATATCTTATTGGTAACATTATCTGAATCTTATTGTCTACACTTAGTTAAACTTGTAAGAAATTATGGAAACATTTACAGAAATTATTTTCTTATTTTCATTTGCATTTATAAATTATATGGAATGTTCGACTGTAATTTCTAGAGTGATTAATTATTCTACCTGCATAAAGTTCTTCACAATTATTTCATAAATGAGTAATATATCTTCTATCTATCTAAACTTGTAAATTATTCAAATTTTTATACTTAAATTTTATAATATTAATTATGTTTTTGAACATGAAATTATACGAAAGTAATGTAATTATTTTTTGAAATAATAATAATATGTTTATACAATTTCGCTGTAAGACAATTTTGATTATTGGACGTGGAAAAACATGTGTATATATACATGCTTATGCACAAGAATGTCTGTATGTATGACACCTGCATATGTTATTAATAAATGTTTTTCTGCGTAACCTTTATTATTAAATATTTGCAAGGTTTGTTAAATTTATGTTTCTAGAGTATTACACGAAATATAGAATTTATCATATATTCTGCTGAAAACAAACATATAATTTGATATTTTTTAAATGTACAACAAATAAATACATGCATAAGGGCAATATGTTTTTGGAATGGATATTATAGGATATTCTATTTTTGAAAGCTAAAAGCTAGGCTGATCAAGCTTCTAAGACCCTGTATTTTCTAATTTGAGCAACATTGCCAAATATGTCTTAAAATATCTGAAATGTCACACATAAAATAATATTTTTGAAAAGTTTATTTAAAGAGGACATTAAATATAAGTGTGTGCACAACAGTTTTTCTAAAAAATATAGAATTAAATTTTCATAAATTATATTTATTTTGTAATGAACATCATAAATTTAACATAACAGACGTGCAAGAAAGATATAATGTTAAACTAAAATGTTATTTTGAATAAAACTGATTTATATTAGTAAATTAGTTGCATAATAAGGCGAAAATGATTACATTAACATCTTTATATTACAAAAAATTGGCATTAAACTAATTGATACATTTGAATGACATAATAATAGTACAAACCCTAGAAATATTGACAAATTTTTCATATAAAATATCTGTGACTTTCGATAAAATTGCTATCGATTAACTTTACAAAATTATTTTACATATACTTAAATATTATATATATATATCAATTATGTAATATTTTATATCTTACAAAAAATAAATATTGTAGTTGTAATAAGGAACCTGTGTCATTTACATATAACTTTTTCAACACAAATTATATACAAATCAATTTAAAAGATGAAGAACAATCAATATTTATATTTTTAAATGTAAGATATGTAACATGGATCACCAAAGTTAAAAATAAAAAAGTAAACATTGCTAAAAATATTGCGAATGTAAGAATCGAAGTTAAAATAATTCTCACACTATTTCAGTAGTCTGTTTTTACCCTTTTTACGTCTCTTCTCTTTCCGTTTTCTTGCTTGTACATCCCCAGACATCTTCTACGAGGAAATGTACGTGTACTTTTTGCAAATAAACGAACACAAAGAATTTAAATTTTTAAAACGATCGAACACTGTACCGCGTCTGCAATAATTTGATTTGTAATGATCTTAACAAGTGTTGACATAATGTGAAAATCCCTAGTGACTTAAATTGAACTTTTCCTCCCTCAGTATTCAGTGTTTCCCAAGATTTTGTTACTTTTGCAAAATTAGAGAGACTTGTGTACAGATATTGAGCATATACTATCATGTAACATTATAAGCACTTTAAACTAAATAAGATAAATATCAAGAATTAGATTAAATTTTCTTACTATAAAATATATACTCAACATTGTCAGCTAGCGCATAATATAGTTAAAGAATTACTAGATTGAAATATAGTAAATAATAATAGCTTTTTTATTAGAAATTACGTTAAGTACGAAAGCACATAAATATTATTGGAATGCATGTTTAAAATAAAACTCAATATTACACATCTTTCTTTATTAGAAAAGAAAATATTTTCTCATCAATACGCTTCATAATAAACATTTTATTAACATTCCGAGTTACAAAATATAAACTTAAATTCAATGTACTAAGAAATATTTACTTTAATAAGAATATGTACAACATTAAAATACATAGTACGTTTAATACAAGACATAGCTCATATTTAATTTCAATAAATAATTTACAAAATACAATTACTTATGAAATTTTTAACTATTAAACATATTCGAAAACGCAGTCATATTCAAGATTTTTGCCAAAGGAAAACGAAACCTAACTAAATGAACACAATAAAGAAGAGTACAAAAGTATGGTTAAAATAATTAATTATTAGTATAATTTCAACATACATGTATAATACCATTTGTAATCTAGAATAGTGTACATACTTATAGTAAATTATGCAAGAAAATATTATTGTATTATGTACAATAAAATGTGTTGAATAGAATTTTCAAAATGCTATTACATGGTACAGGTGTTAAAATTCATATTGTTTTATTATAATCAAAGAAATGTTCACTTTACAAAATCTATTTACTATATAGCTCTGGAAAGATTTGTGTATAAATTTTCATTACTAATCGTTACCAGTAATATACATCTAAATTAATCGTATTATAACCAGATTTTACTATAGAAAGAATTGCAAAATACAAGTCTTTATTTTTATATATGCAGAAACTGTTTTCGTTTTTAACCATTTGTTCAAGTAATTCTAGTGCCGTTACGCCATGTCATGATGCTATTATAAATTTTTTATAATATTCTGATATCTTTACTACTTGAACGCATTACAATCAGAGAAATCAGAATATTAATTCCGTTTTTAAATTATCAAGCACTTCTGATACTACATACTCTATTACAATAAAGTTAATATCTATTCTTATAGAATAAAATTTGTAATTATTACAAAAAAAACATTGTGTCAATATGTGTCAAACTCTAAAGTTATACTTCAGTTTAAAGTTATATACAATTTTTTGATATTTAAATAATTTAGTAATCCTACAAATCTGACAAATGATATATAGCTTCCTTAATCTTGTTTCTCATCTTGTATATAAGAAGTTATTGAAAAATTTGATCATAATCCAATTGTCAATGAAGTATATAATTGCATATACTGTACACATAAAATATATAAATTATGTATTATTTATAATACATTATAAACTACACATTTATGTACTAATTTTGGAGGGATATTTTAGTATGGCTTGCTATAAATAGAAGTACAACATTACTTTTCAAATACCTAATTATTAGTTATTTAATATAATATTTGTAAATTACGGAAATATTACTCTTTTATTAAAAATAAATATAAAATTTATTTAAAAGATTACCATTACTTATTACTATTTTTAAAATTCTGGAAGCATAAATACTTTTACTACTTGTAGATTAGTTTCATGTTCTAAGAATGTTAAGAAATAATTTAGATAAATTTAAATATATATTTTATTTTCTTGGGTTCCGTTAAAAATTGCCTTTGCTTTACTTGAGGTAAAAAAATTATTAATGCAAAAATAATATTAAAGTTTGATTTTACAAAAATATTTTATTAAATAATGAGCAAATACTATTGAGTTTATGTCCTTCAAGAGAAAGGTGTCATTGTTCATATCTACAATACGTATTGAGTATAATGTTAAATGTCGTTTATGAAAGACGAAGTTTTTTACTAAATGCCAATTACATGTTTTGTGTACCTATAAAAGTAAATTATACGAAGTTATCACTATTATGTACATTAATGAATATTGGTTGCAATAAATGAACTATTCATTCTTTACATTTAATGAACAGAATATAGTTAAAATAATATGATTATGTTGAAGTAGCAGTCTTATTTATATTAATAAGATCAAGATTTTCTGATACAATTTTTGGATACATCGTAGATTTTTGTGTTACTGTGGGTTTTTATTTTTGTAACTTTGTTAGACGTTTAAAATTTTGAAAACGATTTAATAAACAACATAATAAAAATTGTCACATATGGATATTTCTGTATAAATTTGTCACACGTAAAGTCAAAAGACATCGATATAAACTCATCTCAAGCAATTTTAGGCACTCGTTGGATTTAGAGTAAAAATATTTTTACAAAGATAAATGCAGTAAAAGATCGTACTTTCATCTCAAATTACGTAATGCTTGAGAACATGAAAAAAGCAAGACACAATGAGATGCAGAAACATTTCATGTCTCACAAAATTTAACATATTCTACTAAATCACTGGAAAATTGAAAAAATTGCTATATTGAAATACGTTTAAAGTTTGTATACATATTTGACCTGCCAAAATCGTATGCAGATATAAAAACAAATTAGAAAATCATGGTTATAACAGTTTTTACAATGCTACTATATATACTTTAAAATACAAATTTCATTTGCAAGAATGGTATAGCACATTTGTGGTGCTTGATTTGGAAATGTAAAAATGATCACGACCAATGTTACATTTTTCTAATATTCAAGTACTATCATTAATATACAATGTTATTTCTATTGTTATTTACAAAGAGCTAGTAGTAAGTGACCTATGAATAATAGCATGTCATCAAGTACAAATGCTATAATTTTATGAAATTATGAAGCAACAATTCAATTAATGTGTTATACATTACGAAATTTCTGCGACGTTATGCACATTGTGCATAATTTAATTTCCTCATTATTGAGATTACAGATTCAGATTATTAATAATATAGTTTACTACTACATTTTATGCACATGTATCTCGAACAATTCAAAATAAGATATAAATAAATAAATAAAAGATATCTTCATTGACAAAATATTATACTATATGTAGCATAATAATGCGAATCGAGAAGTATGTTTATCTACCTCCTAAAATATTGCTCGCAACATGTTTTTAACAACTTGTCTTTAATAACATAGACTTTATGCAATCCAAAACTAACTAGTTTCATAAAGACATGTGCATATAAATAGAAAATATATGACTCCTTATAAAAGGAGAGTCAACAGTATATTAAACAAAAACAATTAAACAGTATGTGTAATATTATTACAATAAAAAAAATTTGTAGGTATTTCAAATGTAAAAGACTGTTCGCACATAAATGGCCATTTCAAAGGATAAAGTGTGATAATGGATTTATACCTTTTATATATCGGTTTGTTAATCGTTAGTATTTTAACATTGACATTAAATTACCATTGTAATTTTATAATAAAAATTAATTTAAACGTTAATGCGTTATTCCTGATTATTGTATGTACAATCTTAAGAATAGTTTCCTTAGTCGATTAATATTAATCACAAGCAGTGTTAATAAAATACTAACAATAATTATTATTATGCAATATTTTGCAACATGCAATATAACAATTATGTAATATTTAAATAATTATTATGCAACATTATATTATTGCTTGTGATATTATGTTATATACAGTCTTGGAATGTATAACGGTACTGAAGCAACAGAACTATAGTTTCATTTAAAAGAACTAATGTTATTGTGTTTCAGGATAAAATCATTGCCATACTTTTTCCCGTTAAATGTAGCACCTTTTATATAAAACAGTTATTTACATTTTCCATAATCTGCGACACGATGCACTTATACCCATTCATCGGATATATTACTTTAAAAAATATGCTTTTATATAATTTAAATGAATTTAGATCTACATTCCTGTTAAAATACAAGTAATGTAAACATATGAACAAGATTTCTGAGAACAATTTATAGGAACGTATTATACTTCTTTCCAAATTTTAAATGAGTTATTAATTGGCATGTTCGTTTAAAAAATGATAAGGTATGTCGTTTCACGTTATCATTAAATTCTGTCACTGTATATTCAATGAATATCTCACTATGATCGTAATTATTGGTCTTTTGTTTAATGTACCAGATACATTAAGTTCATCATGTGGTTAATACGGTGGAACTGTCCAATCTTCTACTGTTTTCTAAACTTGCAGTTTTTTCAAACTTGTCTATTCTTAACGTATTATGTAAACTATGATCGTATTTTTTAAGATTATTTTGGATACTTTTTATGGTGTCAGTATTATTTTCGTATCGCCGTAATAAATTGTTTTCGTTTTCATACCTACGATGTATCGAATCAGAATCTAAACATTTTCTAAATGTTTCATCGTATCGTCGATCCTCTATTCGCCTTGAAAATCCACTTTCATAACAATGTTCTGTCTCTATGTAATGTTGATTTAAATTATCCATTTCATAAGTATACTTCGTTAACTGACTCTCGAACCCAGCTCTGGCAGCTAAATGGAGGTAATTGTCATCACCAATTGGAGCTTGTCTAAAATTATAATAATAATTTTACAATTACATAGAATTAGTCTAATAACATAAATCATTGTATACATATATAGCTACATTATGGTTTTCTCGATCACACTAACGTGTCTATGGAAACCATTTTTTTTTACAGAAAGTTTTTATAGTAAATTTCTTGATGTAGCAAATTTATCGAACGGTTAATAATATGAATTTATATGCAATCTTGTGCAATCAATATATAGGGTGGTCCGCGCAACTTGTACACCTCTATAACTTCCAAAGTATGCGTTGCACGAAAAAGTTTTGTATACAGAAGTTGAAATGATCTGAGGGGGTACATTATGTAGTGCATTTATTTTTTAGAAGGTCGACTTTGTTTTTTTAAATGGAATACTATATTTTTTATAACAAAATATGGACGAACGTCGAATTCCCAGTAAAAAGTATTGACCTTTATTAGCCCTAAACCTAATAACTAACGAGTAATTTTACTTTATTTCCTGAAAATTTTGTTCGCGTAATATCAAGTTAGAAATTCAACCTTTACGTGACGCGAAGAAAATTTAACTCTTTTATCTGTGTCTATAACGAAAATTTAATATATGCCTTTTCTAGATCTAAGATATATATATATGTGTGTGTGTGTGCGCGTGTGTGTGTGTGTGTACAAAGTTCCGTCAAAATCGATTAAGATTTCCATCAGCTATAAATAATGAAAAACGGCAAAAATTGTGGCAAGCTGCGATTTAAATCAATCATAAACCCAAAATTAAAAAATTCTTACTTCTTTCAATGCCTGTAGCTTTTTATAAAAAGCATACTTTAAATTTGCATTATAGGCACAGATAAAAAAAGTAAAAAACGTGATCTTCACTTTTGTCTCCGAAATTCCGAGCAAAACATTGTTTTTACACATTGTCTAGTAAACTGATTGTTCTAACATTTCAAAAAATTTCAAGTTGTTTGGTTAAGTTTTAAAGTTATTAGTTTTTAAAGAATGTACACTTAAATTTGACTTCATCTGTATCTATAAATTATGTTCCAATAAATTTCACATATTTTAGACTTACTTGCTTCCATATTTGGTATCGCGTGCTAATCTTCTAAAATAGGCTCTATGTTCGTGTTGCAAAGCATAGGCTGCTTCTCTTAATGCAGTTAACGTTTTAAAACAAGAGGGTACATCTTCTATAGGAGATCCACCGCCTGGTATAACACACATATCACTGGCGCCATAAACAGCTTGACATTCACATGCACTCATTAACGCTTCAAGCCTTGGCATGTTCGTAAATATGAGTGAATGTATTCGCTGCAAATCTCGATCTGGATCTAGAACCATACGTAATCCAGCTTCTGTACCTGGTGATACCTCACTACATCCTGGAGCAATTTCAGCCACTGCTTTGCAGCTGTAATGAACGTTTATTAATGATTGAACATATTTCATATACGTTGTAAAAGTGTAACGTAATTTAGTAAATTTATACATTTAGTAGTCAATTTATAAATTTATATAAGATTTTAGCAATGTTATCAACTGAATATAAATATATTCACTATTCATATTAAATGTATTTATTTATATACTTTCCTCCAGCAGAGTAGTAAAAGCATAATATTACGAGTATACATTTTTTTGTATATTTAAAACATTAAAATAAATTATTTAAAAGTTAATAGTGACGTCTGTTGAAGGTATTTTTAAAAATAATTGTTAGCTTTTGGCAGTTTTTTATGAATATAGTAATACTTGTTTTGCATTTTGCTTCATTCTATTTTTATATTATAAGCAAAAATTAAATATGTGTAATAAAAATATAAATTTTAATGTTTGCGACTATAGTTACTTATGATTTTATCAATATGTGCATACACTGACTACCAATTGCATAAATTTACTCAAGTAACACATTTAGTGTATTATACATAAGTGATAAAAAAACAACATACCAAAGCCAATGACCATTGATGTATGCACTGGGATGGTACTTTTCTAAACGATTATTGTTTGTACGACAAATTTTTGTCAAAATGTCAATCCATTCTTTTTCTTCTACACAGTTGCCAGCTTGAACGTATAATGCTCTTTGCGACTGAATAATTTGAAACATGTTTTTCATTTTAAAAGAATTTTCTTGCAGTCTTTCAACAGCTAAAATTTCTTCAAGTGGTATTTTACATAAGGGGTCTTTACCTAAGGAAGAATTAACTATGTATAATATTGATTAACTAACGTCTTATAACTAATAAAACATCGTTTTCATAGTACATTTATATTTACCTTTCGTTTTGGAATAAGTCAAATCTTGAGTAGTGAGTCTAAAATATCTTTGTTTAAAATTTTTACGTCCAAATCGCTTTCTGCCTTGTGCTCTTTTAATCATTATTCTGTAATTAAATAACAAAAACGTCAAACTCACATTTCCATACTTTTCATGTACTTTAATGTAGCAATCATTAAATGTCACTACAAACCTCTTATCACAATCAGCAGTATGCATGGAGAGAAAATATATTCTATTAGGAATATTTTCTATTAATAATACTTATATGTACACATGTGTCAGTAATGTTAAAAGATATCATATTAAAAATTCATTTCACTGAAAGTAATAATCTAACACATAGGATGCACAATTTAGTAACCTAAATGTATTATAGTAGACATTGCAAAATACTTAAAAATATTGTTAATTTTATAGAAATAGTAAGCATAGAAATTAACATAAGGGAGCAAAGAAGCATTGAATTAAAAGATTTCAATACAATTAAATGTACATACCCCTCTTTTAACACAACTGGTTGTTCTTGCTGGGTACTTGGTCGTTGCTTTGTACTTCCGCTGTTGCTACTAGTCGATATCAGTTCCAGAAATTGTTTAACTGCTTGTATGTGTTTCTCCGTGTAAAATTCTCTACAAAAGTAATCTATGAATAATACATGAAATCTGTTTATTCATAAACTAAATTCTCAAATAATTTTATTTCTGTATACCTATACACACATTCCATGTATTCTTCTTTACAAACACTACCTGCTCCACCCCTACAACTTACTAGATTTCCTAAACTTTGAATAGTTTTCGAAATCAATGTCAAAGTTCTATTAGTTTGAGAATCCTGAAATGAAAATAATAATACCATTATTATTACAAAATGTGTTATTATTTGTTTGCTAATGGAAATGCTCTTACAATTTGCTCGGTTGTAATATCAAATAATCTTGGACCCAATATCGCAGGAGCAAAAAATCGTAGAAAAATAAAACCGCTAATCACTGAATATCTTACTTCCTTATTTTTTGGGAAATGTGTTGTTGCAAGCTCTCTTAAGCACCAAAACATTTCGCACATTAAAGGCGGACATCTTACACCCGATGTTGTAATAGCAGTAAAAACTCTTTCGACATATTCCTGTTGATTGTTACAATAATGTATAAACGCACAAATTAACTTAAATATACAATCGCCAAGAAAATACTCATTTTATTCTAAGTACCTTTAAATTTGATAAATTCGTTTGAATTGTGTTTGCATCCTTTACTCTTGTTGGGTCTATTTCACATGGTTTTTTTTCTAAAAAGACTTGTTCCATAGCTGGTCTTAGTGTACTGTGCAGGTAATGAAGGCCGGCTAATCTCATACCTTCATCCATCATTTTACTTACTAATGTGTTACCACGGAATATCGTTGTTGGATCACTATTAAAAAAGCGCATCATGTAGTACAACATAGCATCGGTTGACGCAAAAAAAAAAAACGACACCGCTTGTTGCTCGTATCTACGTTAATTGATATCGATGACATTTTCTGAATGTGTATAACTAACATAAATCTACGAAACGCATATTTTAAATTTTCATTACGGGGTCAAATAAAGAAGTTTTAAAAACTGCCGTTTTTAATTTTTCATGTAATTTCTATCAATTGGAATTTTTTCAAAATCGTTTTTGTACGTCATTTAGTAAACCAATGCTTTTATTGATAAAAAAAGTCAGTTCGTTACGCCCAATTTTAAAGACGTCATTCTGTTTTGAAAGGTGCTGTAATACTTTTGTGAGCAACTATAAGTTAAAAAAAGAATCAACAAGTATTTAGTCAAGAATTAGTCAAATGCTCTAATACTAGACAAATATTTCAAATTTGACTTTCTCGAAAACAAAGTCTTAATGAAGATGTTTTAATCTATGATTTTCACTTTTAAACTTCATAAATTAACATATAATTTGTACACTTACGTTAATTTAGAAATTTCATGACTAGCTAAAGCTTGCATTACGGAAACCAATTGTCCATGATGTACTAATACTCTAACCAATGGTTGTGCAGCTTCCATTTTGCTCGCTACAATTTCTCCCAAAATGTAAACAGCAGATGATGTTATTGGTTGAACATTAACACTTTGTAATAATAAGTTTCTAAGTCTGTCATACATTGCTGATGGGAAAACATGATCAGCTGTATAATGTATTTTTAATCTTAGAGATCCTAAACCTGGTAGTGTACTAGATGGCGTAGAAGTGCTTGGAACTTTACTTGGGCGATGTTTTGCTGCTCTAGGTTGTAAAAAGTACCTGTTAACAATAATAATTTTATTAATTATCCTTCTGTAGAGATAATTATTTTATAACGTTTCATAACTCCATGGAGAAGTAAAATATCTAAACACTCCTTACATTTAGCGACAATAAATAAACAAATTTGCTTTATTAATAATAAATGCAATATGTACCATGCAGTTGTTGTACTAGTAGGTTGTTTTTGTAGGCCTCTCAATGTAACTCTAACTTCACCAAGAAAAGCTGGTTGTTCTCCCATACCAGGAGATGCATGCCATAAACCTACAACTACTTCACCTACTTCTCCACTTTCAATAGGGTAATGAGAAACATCCTTCTCTTTGGATTCTGGTATTTCTGGCTATGGATAAAATTTAGAAAATGATTGTACAATTTTAATGTGTTTAGCAAAATATACAGTCAAGAACAAAATTAAGTGGACACCCTTCAAAAACTATTAATTTTTTTAAAATTGAAATGAACGACTTGAGATTTTTTGAGATGTTAGAAGGATTAGTTTACTAGATAATGAGGAGAAAAAAAATTTTTTGAAATTGTTATTCCTCGGAATTTTGAAGACAAAAGTGAAGATCAGATAGCAACCTTAATCGATTTTGATGAAACTTTGTGTATGTATGTAACTTAGAACTAGAAAAGGCATATATTAAATTTTCATTATAGACACAGATAAAACACTTAAAAATTGTGACATTTACTTTTTTCTTCTCAATTTGGACCAATGGTAATTTTTTATTAATTTTTTTATACACTCCCTAGTAAACTAATCCTTCTAATATTTCAAAACAGTTCAAGTTGTTTGGTCCCATTTCTAATAAGTCATTAGTTTTTAAATGTTGTCCACTTAATTTTGTCCCCAACTGTGTATATATTATATATTGTATGTATATATTATATATTGTATGTGTATATATATATATATATATATATATATATATAAATTAATGCATTAATATTTAATAGGCTTACATAAATTACAATTTATAAGTAATACATAATTCATATATGCAATTAATATAAAGAAATCATTTGAATTTACCTCAAAGACAAATGTTTCATTAAAATATGGGGTCACTGTCTTCTTCTTAGTTTTTGTGCGTTTTATTATTTGTTTACCATTACTATAGATGACCATGATAGTTGCATATGGATCACAGCCTCCATTTTTAACAGTTAATTCACTACATTCTATCACTCTACAAAAATAACAAGTATGAAAATATTGATCTTCAGATGATTATATGCAGCACATTTGTAGTTAAATAGAAATAACTATAAAAAGTAAAAATTTTATAAGATAATAGAAGGAAATTATTACTAATTTAAATTACATTTAACTATTTTTAAATTTGAATTGTCTTTTTGGTTGTAAGTGTGCAATAAGAAACATCAGAAATTGATATATCTACAAACTATAATACTATAGCGATATGATTGAGTTTTAACAGTTTGTGTATTATATACCTCACAGTAAGTTTAGATTGAGCATGTCCAATTTGAGGTTGGAGAGCTAGCTCCAGATGTGCTTTGCCTTGAACTTCAGAATCAGCATCAACTGGCTTCAAAGGAAACCAATGTTCCTTATTGTGATATGTTGCTAAATCCTCTCTTTTTATTGCAACTTTACCCAGAATTTTATCTTGTTTTAAATGTCTATCTCGGTCATAAACATAAATTCCAAGATAACGAAATTTCCTAGGTACTTCGAATTGAAATTCTTCTCCGAAAAAGGGGCTATATGAAATATTCTTTCATAAGTATTTTGCATCAAGAAATTTAAGGAAGCATTATATTGTACCATAAATATATGTATAAATTGATCTTACTTGAGAGTTCTTTCCATTGTTGTTGTTCTAAATATTTCTTCTTGATCAAGGGACAATGCACAATACACATCTCTTGCACCTGGAGATCCATGACTTCTACTTTGTAGATTTTTTACTTCGCCTGTATACAAATGTATATTATTTGTTTTTTTGTAAATGAAAGGATATGCATTTCACATACTTCAATGCAATTTCTGAATTGAAATCATTCATTTGCAGAAGTAATAAAACTTTATAATATCATAGACAATAAATTCATATTTCAATGTTAATACACAACTAACATAATTATTTTTGTACGTAAAAAGCAAAAGTAATGCAAGGTATGTAAGACTGCATTATTAAAATTATTTTCTTTCTTAATACTGTATATAAAATGAAATAAAATACACAAAATATTTGATCACAAACAATGTTGTTGTAACTGTAATAATTAATTTGACGAACAGTAAATTTCATACAAATAATTCTCTATGATATATATAACAATTTTTTTAAATACTACTCTGTTCCCGAAGTTTTTGTATCTCTATTGTAACGTTAATAAAACCGTATTACAAGTGCAGAATAATAGGATACATTAGATGAAAATCTTAAGTAAATGGAAAAGTCGTAATTGCTGTTTGTTGTAAACGCACTGAACACTTTTTACATTTCACTATTAACAACATAATATTATCATATTAACCAGTATGTAGTTAACATTATTTAATGGTAACTATAAAAAAATCACATATTCCGTGTAAGGACAATAATGCGTGGGAGTCGAAAATGTACGCGTACGCGTATATGATCATTAAAATTTCGAAAAAAATACCACTATATTGTAACTGTACAACGAATTCGTTGGTCGCGCAGAAGAAAACGTAAAATGTATCGTAGATTGATGCAAGAAAAGGGCCAACGATGCTTTTCGTTTAGGTAGTAAAGTTGAATAATCGTAGGAGACAAATTAGGTGACATCCCGAACGAACAGTAGCACGCGACATGAATATATCAGGGTTTTTGAAACAACTAAATTCTTGTGGTTCAGGCACAGCATACACTTCGATCAACTTTCACATTGTTGTTAAACGATATTTCTGACGAGTCTGCGTACCGATTTTAATCCTTAATCGTTCTTCAACGCGAACTAGGCGCGTCTCCTCGGCCATGTTAACTCCATGACACTACTGAGTAACTACATGAACAGAATGCAGGCGGTTCGTTCATTCTGTGAATGGATTCTAGTCAGGGCCGTAGTTTTCTTACTCGAGCACCTGTTCTGTATTTATTTATGAATCAAAAGCTTTTAAAAAATTTCCAATTGTGTAATAACATGTTATTTTTAATCGTAATGTGTAAATTTGAAGACACGATCGAATAATAAAGAGACAGGATGTCTTTCTTGTTTATATAATATAAAGAAATAACTGCTATTTGTTATAATTTAAATATATATTAAATAAGAATTCAATTACTTGAATGTATATTAAGGAGAATTTGAAATATTTGCAACATATAATTATTGTAATATCAATATACATCTACAACGCCGATTTTCAATAATATATATAGTTAATAATAACTATCTAAGCGCATAACGTTAAATATGTATTATGCTTAAAATGTTATATAGGAATATACAATAAAAACATTTTAATATCATTAGCAGACTGTATAAGGAATTAAATTATTACAATATTTTACTATCTATGAATTAGTTTATTTAATTTTTAACAATATTATTTATAGAAAAGAGTATGACGATTATGAATTATAAATTACCGACAACGACTACAATTACATTTGACAGCATCATAATTACGTTATAATCGTTTGCTGTCAAAAACAGGAAGAAAAATAAATAGTCCAAAAATCCAAGGTGCAGGTGCGTAATGAGTCAACGGAGAGTCTTCGCAGAAATTGAAGTCATCGTAGGATTAATTCATGAATCGGTGAACGAGAAAAAAAGTTGCTCCTCGCGGAAGATCATTATCAACATACAAATGGAATAAAAGACGTTTTTGCGGAATTACATTTCACGCGATCCCGTGCGTACAAACGCATCAAATCCGCGGCCTTTTGATCAGCGTTTTAGGGATACTACGAACAACGAGGCTGTGTGTCCAGAAGGAAAGATTGCTTCATTCAATTGTACAAATGCTAGTGGCATTACGATACTCAAGTACGGGATTGTCACGTACCCAGTATTCGGTATGTAAAGGCATTCTCCCGATGAGGTCGATATTTACACACATACAGGATAAAACCATCATTCGCGCGTTCCCTCTTCTTCTCGTCGCGCCACTCTTTTGGTCGGTGCCTATATTCCGTTCTTATCTCAATGTGTTAAGTTTGCTGCTTGTGGTGGAATGGGAGCAAACCTCTGCGTTGAAACGTGTTAGTTAACGACACTCGTGTAAGTGGTGAGCCACTTCCTCATGGCGCAATGGCCCGCTTCCTCTCCTCTGCGCTTCTCTTTGCTCCTCACTCTTTGTAGAGCTCTACAGACCACATCGCCTTCCCCTCCTCCTCCGACTTCCCCCGTTCTTCCTCTACTCTCGTTCCTTTTTGCTGTCCCTTTCTTTCCCCTTCTTCCTTTCGACTTTCCACGCCGCTACTGTTTTAAAATATTAATAAAAAGAAAAAAGCAAAACAAGATCAAACAAATCCATTTACAACGCAATATCATTCATAATCAATCAAGACAATCAAAATTTCTCCTTATCGTAGAACTACATTTCCGATTCATTCATTTCTTGAAGCCTTTTAAATTAGCATTGGAAATTTATGAACTTCGTTGACGTGGAAGATTGATTATCATTAAATTGCGGAACTTTATGTCTGCATTAATCTCAAGATACAGGACTCTTACAGACATTATATTGACTTCCTTTTTTCTAAATAATCTTGATGAGTCGGGGGTAATACAATAATATTTTTAAATGCTTTAAATGTGTTTTTTTATTTTGCATTTAATCTATTAATTTTTGTCATAAATAAATGAAATTCACAAAAAGATCGAACCTTGCGCCAAAATCATTTTCTCTACTGTAACTCAAAATTCGATCGATAGAAATCATAAATATAATAATGAAATTCACAGTCTGGAATCATAAGTTGGCAGAGTAAATAGTGTTTGCTCTGGATGAAAATCCGTGAGAATATTTATCTACATATCCATTTTTGTAAATTATTTTCGAAAAATCATCTGTCAACACATCTTTGCAGACAGATCGTAACATTTCCAGACAAACGTACGTCATTATAGCAACAAATGCAGCTTCCATTCTTCTTCTTGCGTCCTCATCGTGAAAGTATGCTTTCGATTCATTCATTTCTTGAAGTCGTTAAAATTGGCATTGGAAAATGATCTTCGCCGACATTGAAGTTTGGTTGTCATAAATTAGTAATGTAAATAGCGTTTGATACGGATGGAAATCCGTCAGAATATTTATCTAAACGTCGCATTTTTATAAATTATGTTAGAAAAATTATTAAAATTAAAAGAAAAAAGGATTTTCATTAGTCATCGTTGTTGCAATTACAGATCAATATAATCAGTTACTTTTATTGCACAATAATTAACGAGATTTATAATAGCAAAAAACAATTGCACGATAATTCCTAAACGGGTGTTTATTCTCAACGATTGTGCATACGCAGCTGTGAAAAAAGAAAAGAAAGTTGATAATTCATGATAATACAATACACAATGAATCTTTCTTTGTTCACATTGTACAGCAATTTATACCCAAAATGGATTTCTAGCGAAAACTTACTAAAGCATTACCACATAATAAGTTTGGGCTTTGTGAAACTTTCACGCTGTTTCTCATTCAAATGCATGTGTGTATATTTATATGCTTTTCTCAGATAGCGAAGATATATTAGCGATAAAAATAATAGTAGTAATAACAAATTATACAAGAAAATAAAAACATCATTTTTTAATGTAGAACAACTTTTTAAGTCGAATAAAACGTGTACAAATTTCCGTAACTATGTGTATATGCACGAATACGAATTGATATTCTTTAGTTATGGCTCACATTTGTATATTTTTTGTCTTGTTGTGATAAAATAAACATAAAAATAAACATAAAAATTTTTTGTCTTGTTGTGATAAAATACACATAAAAATCTAACAAAAATTTCAGATTATGTGTTGCCCTATAGTTGTGGTAATTAATTCACGACCATCCCCACGTATGTGTAAAATATGCGAAAATAAAGTGTTTAGATAAGGTTAATGATCTGCATTTAATGATCTATATAATCTACATTTTATTGCAGTAAGATAAAAAATTCAGAGATCTGTTCGAAGCAGTAATATAACTTTCAAGATGAAAGCAAGTGTTTTGTTATTTATTATCACATGTTCACTTTGCATATATGAAAAATTATACGTTTAAATTAACATAAGTACTTTTATAATCAGCAAAATACCTACCATGACTGCAAGATGTCCGAAACAAGTGAAAATTGCACATTTTCACTTGTACATCACACTTTCTCCGTATATGAGATAGCTTAAACGCATTAAACTGATTTTATGAGTTCTTTGAAGCTCCGTTTATGCAGAATACATTATACTCTCATATACGCCGTTTGTGTAAATATTTGATTTTTGCAAAAACTGTCATTCAGTTTTCTCCATGAAAAAGATGTTCTACTAGTGCGAGATGTGCCGAGCGAATTGACTATGATGTGAACCTATTACGGCCAATCCAATGACTTGAAAATTTCTCATTAAGTATTCGTGTTACAGCACATAAAGAATGAGTTGGAGTCATTATGTTTGCACTACTTCGTGATATGTATGTTCTTGCACGATCCTTTTTTGAGTTCAAGGTCATCCCGACACCGCAGTAGTGTATAAACATAAATTCTGATCATCAGTGATGAAGATCACATTATTATACGACGACAAACAAATTGATTAGGCATCGATCGGTTTTTTTCTGCATTTACAATGTATCTCTTATAAAAAGCATGTGAATCCATTGAAAGAATTTAAAAAATGCAGAACACGAATTTTACGCGTTTATTTGAAATTTTGCGTGGTTAGGTGAAGTCTGATACAATGATACGGTACTACCGACAATCTTTCTTTCCGTTTGCCTGACTAAGAAGAAATTATTTCTCAGTCGTTAAGTACAGGCACTCCGTCCTGGAATACGGAAGTTCATTTGTTCAATTGCTGGCAATACTTCTCAGAGTGAGCAGTTTCACCTTCTTTTACTGCTTCACAATAAACTGGGCTTCTTCTATCCCACCATATACAATGAGCTGAACTTTCTTTCGATGTGATTCAGCCTTTGTCACCGTATGGTAGCGGTGTTCCTGGTTTATAGTACTACTTTTCCTGATGTAGTATTGCATTGTAGTATTTACGATGTACCGTTTACCGTAAAATCTAAATAATAATGAATATAATCTTTGCAATGTAGTAGAGCCTTAATTAGATGAATTAATTAGAATTAATTAGCCGAATTAATTAGACTGGAAAATATGTTCGGATAACGAAAGTTTCGGATAATATAACAACCCCTTATATGTTATCCGAACATATTTAATTAATTCGAAGGTTCTATATATTGTGTATATAATATATATACTTTCCGTATTAGATACTGCGAAATATTTTATTTCTGTGTGATTGTATTATAATTTGATGTATTTGTTTGAAATATGAGATTATGAATAAAAGGCAATTAGTCAAATTGAAATGTAAAACGAAAATGAGTGAAAAATATCACAATATGGAAATCTCTAGTGTACATCGATTATAGAACTGTTACTTATGAGACACCCAGGTCCCGAGTTACCCGTGAGATATCCGGGTAAACAAAAATTACAGTATCTGGAGATACCCGAGTATATGAGATAGTTTTTATTATTATTACAAAAAAGTTGATTTTTTTAATGTTCACAAAGCAATTCATATGTTTTGAGGACAAATAATTAAAAAGTGAATTTGTCAATTATCAAATTAGATATTTTTATTTTTATATAAAAGTACCAACAAGTCTTATTAATATGTTCCGGCAAATATATAGGACTATTTTCTGAATCTGAAAATGTTGACTTGATATTTACATTAAAAAATAAGGATATATAGTTTATAAAATTACATCTTTCATTGTTTTAGCATTTGACACGAAAATTTACATTACTCGAAACATTATAAACATCTGCGTATCATGGAGAGAGTACTCGACTATTTGCGTGAATCGTGAAGTAGGATATTTTTCTGATTGTGATTATATTTCTAAACGTAGTCCTTTGTCTGGAAATGTTGATTCATCATTATTTTTCTATAAAAATGAAAAATATTTAATTTTTAAATAATTATTTCATATTTACTATTTTATATCAGCTTATATAAATTCACACGTGGCTCAGGTAGTAAGAACTCTAATGCTTAGTTGTGAGACCTCATGGGGTACTCGGCTGTCTCATGAAATACCCGGTACTTGACTATCTCATGAGATACCCGGGTACTTTTGCTCTACCCGGGAATCTCATGTGTACTCGGATAGCCGGGTATCTCACCCCCAAACTTAAAGTTTTTTGTTGAAACAAAAGAAAGCATTGCAAAGAAATTTTATTTGAAAAAAAAAATATAATTTCCATGAAACAATTGAAAGTCTGTGAGAAAATCTCATAAGGGTGCAACGAGGTCATCACCTTGTTTCAATAATAGTTCGGTGGGAAGTATTACGCCAGGGAGTGCCTCAAATTCACTTTTGTGAAACTAGGACTTAAACGACGCTGAAATATAACTATAAAAACATCCAAGAATATTTGAAAACTACGTAACAAGCAGTATACATTATATTATAAGAAACAAAGTATTTAATAATAAAATTTTTCATTCGTTTGTTCAATTATTATCAGGGCTGCTTAATATAAATATTTGCAAATTCAATATTTTTAAAACAAATATATAATCACTATATATCGAAATTGATAAAGCCATATTTCTTCAGTCCATATATGGACTGAACGTTATAATATTATATACAATATAAATGTATAGGCAAAATTGCATAATCATGGGAATTAAGTGAAAAAAAGTATTTCTCACAAATTAAACAAATTTTTAATTTTTTTTTGTACTTCTCAGAATTTTCATCGTTGTCATTTTGCTTGTAAATTATACGCCAATAAAAGAATAAATTATTTTCGATTATAAAATTTAACTTCATTTCATCATAGAATTTGGGGCATAATGTGAAAAATTTAGAAGAAAATAAAAGTATTGTGAAAGCAATATTTTTATTCAAATTCTTCTTGCATACGAAATATTCAGTTAAAACAACGTGTACATATAAACAACGTAATATAACTATAGAGCATAATCTATCAATAGGTGTAAAGGACACTTAACACGTGAAGGGTTACTATATAAGAGCTTAGTGTTAATACAAACACAAAAATTAGAACTCTGCTAATAGAATATTATGAAAACTATATATGTTGATGAAATGCAATGGACCAGCATATGGCAACCTGTATTTTCCAATGTACATCCGTTCAGTGATCACTATTTAAAATTTAACTATAGGACACTATGAATATATATATATATATATATATATATATATATATATATATATATATATATAGCTTTCCAAATTAATTTAATGTAGAAATTACGAATAAAATATTGATTATAACTATCAACAAATAGATTTCGCTTATCCATTTCTTAATTCTTACATATTTTGGGTATATGTATGTATACTTGTGTACATATTTCTTGTACATCGTGCACAAAATTTTATAACAATTATATGAATTTACGCGCAGCGATCACTCCATAAAATCTAGTTTCATAGATAGAAATACTACCTTTTGCCATAGAATACTATATACAAGCTAAGGTCTGACGTTTTTACACTGATATATATCATAGATATAGGAATATAGGGATGAAGCACGGGATGAAGCATGTCGTTGCGGGGTTGGCAAATTTAGAGACGGGGACGAGGTAGATTTACGCCTAATTTTCATTGGCTGTGTGCAGCGCAAGCGCAGTACGTCATTATGTATGCAGCGCCACGCATTAACACAGCGTCACATAACCTTTCCAAGCGTCTGTGAGCATCTCCAAGTGTCACCAAGCGTCTCATACCGGTTCATTTCAGTGTCGTGTTTCAGTATTAAAAAAACTATTTAGTATTAAATACTTCAACAGTGTTAAAAGAAGTTATTAAAATGAAGTGCTTTGCGTCCCCGTGTAATAACCGATCTGATCTTCAACATTGGAAAAAAAGGAGTAATGTTGTGAAAGTTGCATTTCACAGGTATGAGGATTATTTTTATATTTAATATAATTATAATCTTAGCATATTTTATTTTAAACTTTGATTCTGTTTACAGTTTTCCAAAAGATTCTGATACTCGTAGTTTATGGTTAGCATTGGAGCATCAGTAATTCCAAAGAGAACTTGTATTTGCTCAATGCACTTTGAAGAAACAAGTCTCTACACAAAAGGTTTTATGTGTGATTGAAACCAAGTGTATTACCACGTGTATGTATAATAATGAGTATTTTTAATTTTTATGAGTATACCAAACGTAGTGAACAATGTTTTATTTCTACTTGTATGTGTTCGTTTTATTCCAGAAAACCCTTAAAGAAGAAGTGACTTCTTTTACTGAGTCATGTGAAAATAATGTGGACACAACATTATCACCTAACGCAAGTATGTTCATAGAAAAATTAGTTTTGATAAATACATTCATTGTCACAAATTGATATTATAGTTACTTCTAAACTAACAATACTTGTTATTATTACAGCACAAGGTTTGATCCCTAAAACTGAAGAGGTTCAAAGTATAGCTGGTATTTCCAAGTCATTTGATGACTGTCCATTATCATCAGAACTGTCCATATCTAATAAAGAAGAGAAGGGAACAGTGGTATCGCCCAGCTGAGATTAAGAGAAAGAATAAAATTTGTGGAAGCAGATTCACGGAAAGAACTGTTCGAAACGCGGCGACAGGCACAGAGGAAAGCAAAACAAGTTGTTGAATGAAAGAACATTATATAGGACTTAAAAATAAGCAATTATTAAACCCTGATCAGGCAGAGATGTTGAATATTTAGAGGATAGTAAATTTTCCGCGATTTTACAAATTATTAACGTGAGACAGAGGAATAGGCCTACAGGGGATACCACTAACAAAAAATAAACGCACCAATGATAGTACCTCATACGTGGTGTGGAAATCTATTAATACAATACAAGAATTGATACAAGTTCAGTTAATTCCAAGGCCAGGTATAAACCTATTATGTTGTAAAACCGAGTCCATTTCTTGGGCAAACGCTGAAATAAAGATACACATTACATATAAGCCTATTATGTTTAAAAACATTGTACCCAACTTTTAATTATATTATAAGAAAAAATAGTTTATATTATATTATAATAATTATATTATAAATAAAAATAGTTTATATTATATTATAAATAAAAATATATTATTACATATATAACACGTCTTCATTTTATAAAAACAATGATTTTAAAATATAAATAACAAATTATTTAAAATTAGTATGTTATTTAATTCGTGTTACACGTTTTAATTTCTCTTCTATATCCTCTAATTTTAGTTTTCTTTAATCACTCGTGCTAGAATTTTTTTCAGACTACAGATTTATGAATTATTTGCATAAAATCAAAAATGTAGAAGATTTGCCGTTATTTCTTCACTTTCAATTATTTAACAACGTTCATTACAATATTTGGGACATAATTCGTATCACGAGTGTCATACGTTATTATAGAACAAAGGGTTAACTATCACTTTTCTAGTTTCAACTTGTCAAATATATGTAAGCAATCTGTAAACATTTTTCATATTTGGCGGTACAGAGTATGCGCAGAAATGCCACCAATCAAATTTAGGCGTAAATGTGCCCCTGCCTCCTCCGCAATCCTGAACACCCCCCTTGCCAATAATGCTAGCTCATGCTCCATCCCTGTATACCTATATCTATAATATATAATATATATATATATATATATATATATATATATATATTATTTATGTAATTAGTAGAAAAATGAAGAATTACTATGACTCGAGATAAAAAAGTTCGGATCACAGTCGTGATCGTGAAAAAATCACGATAGTGATTGTGATTTTGCGATCACTGTGATAAATCACCGTGAGTGATTTTGAACCCCATCACTAATCACAACACAACGCCGTGACTGTCGCGCGGGTTTATGACATGACGTATGGAACGTATCAACCTCTGTTGATCGGATTACGGCATTTTAGACGGATATTTAATTTGTAATAACTAAAAGAGGAAGCCGAAATCACAATTTTTTAATTCTTCATTGTCGTCTTGTATGGTCATAAAATCATCTCTTAAATTTTCTCTTACCTGCTGTCGAACACCCTGATAAACACTGATGAGTGTATAACATAAAGTATCTATTTAGATATACATATGTACATAGTTTGACCAACTCATCTTATTAATAACTATATAGATATTTATATTGTATGCATAAACAGGAAGGAAATTTCCCCCTTGGCATAAAGTATAGTTTGTCACAACTTTTACTAAATAATTATGTCTTCATTCCGGGATAATTTATTGCATGAAGTTTTAAAACTTGACAGTGTTAATCAATTAAAAGTTAGTGTTAAGAATTCATTAATATATGGATCTGCAGTTGGAGCAATGACAATAATGTCTGGAATTGTTGCTGGACCTCTAGGACTTGCAATTGGTAATTAATTTTTACATACAAAATTTCAACTTAGCATTAATTTAAGCAATTCGTAATATAAATTGTAAATACCAAATGTTTTCTTACAGGTGGTGCAATGAGCAGTTGTATAGCAGGTTATGCGTCATATGGGAAATTTAAATCTGTTCCATACATACTTTTAAACGAAACCAGTCCAGAACAGAGGAAAAAATTATCGGAACAACTTTTTACATTAGTCAATGCAAGAAATATAATCACCCTTAAAGAATTTTTATTTGCAATAAATAGTAACAAAGAGTTGAAAGAAACCATAGTACAAATGTTAATAATGTTTTTAACTTCCGAAATGAAATATAAGGTGCTCGCATAGTATTGTATTAAGCATGAAGTATTAAGATTTTTATAAAATACTGTAATTCTTAACTTAAAATAAAATTCTTCACAGTTTGTAATCTGCTGTACACCATAGTGTCATTCAGTATCTACATATTATAAATCATAGGTAGTAACCACATTAAAACAAATTGTACTATCTATATAAACAAATGTGCAAAACGAATATTAGAAGAAAAGTTATTTGTATAGTGGTACATACATATTTAACTGAATGTTCCTACATATTTAGGTTGCCTCTACAAGAAAGCAAATCAAAATAAATGGATCAAAGTTTCTAGCAATTACTTGATTCATCAGCAATTATTATATACATAGATAAGAATCGAAAATATTAATAACACAGTTTCTAAGGCAGGATTTGCTACAGTTACTCACAATGTTTTCTCATGCAGAGTAATCCCCTCAAATAAAAACTACACTATTCTCAAAATCCTTAAAAAAAATACTATTTCAAAAACATTTTCTAATAAATGAAACATTCAATTTTTAAAAATGCATGTGTGATTTCAATCACTATTTATTATTTGAAATAATATTTTGCCTAGCTCTGCACTAAATACAGAAATCTATATAGTTCATACTCTAGGAATTTGTCTGCCTCTAGCAAATAATTCCACGTATATAAATAGCTATAATTAGTAAATAGTCTATTTTATTTGAAATCATACGTGCATTTTTATTATTAATAACTATAATTTTAATATTAATAACTTCCTCAATCTATATAACGCAAAATTCAAATATTTTATTTGATGTTTTAGATTACCAAAGTAAAAATATTTTATTTTACGTTTTAAATTATCAAAATAAAAATCTTTTATTTGCAGAAATTTTATTGTTTATTCAAAATAATATTTTATTTGAATTATGGAACAAGGATTATTTAAAATAGTATTTGAAATATTTATTTTTCACAACATGTTGAAATTTCTGCTACAGGCTGTCCCCGTACCATTTCGGTGTCGCGCTCAATATTACCGATAGTTCACGAATTTAGCCGTATTAGCAAGAACTGAATATTCCGTATACTTTATTTTTACTACGGGTGTTTTGGAGGCTACTAATGCATACGGCGCGTGCATTTGAACGGTGAAAATAATATTTATGAAAAATGTATTACAAAAATACGAATTGTAGTCAAATTAATTTGGTTTCTATACGTAATATTATTTTTATTACTCGTGTCACTAATGAATGTATATTATAATAGTTTTATACACTTTAAACCAATAGTTTACTTTCTTTACACTTACAATCAATACAAATTCTATGCAGTTGATGAGTGCGTACACATTACACATATATTAGCTATGCTTGTGTTTTCTTGTTTTTAAAATAAGTACTTGCATTCTTATCATCTGCAGAAGGATAAGAATTCATTAAATTTTCATAAATTCATTAAATTCAATTTTCGTTATAATATTTTTAATAAATATGTATAAAAAGTAATACACATTTTCTATTGTATTAGTTCAATTCTAAAGTATCCAAAGAGACATAGCTTTATTATACAATATGTGGAAAAACAATATATTTGACTGAAGAGATATAAATTTTTGTTTTAATGACGTGCGTCATTAACGTGCGAAAATTTTATCAACGTGATTTATTATTTCTATTTATTATTTCTTGTGTGCAACAACAAATACCGTGAGCAACAGTGGTCACGTACAAGCACTACCGCATTTATCGAGCTCGAGACGTTTCAAATTCCGTCAGCTTCTGTAGACAGATTCTGTCGTCGGAAACTTTGTATTTGGATTATTAATTGAAAATAATTGTTGAAGATGGGACATAGGAAAAGGAAGAAAGTATTAAAAGTCTTACATTCTACTATGAAATACATATTTACGCAAATTCAAAATGTGCAGCTATTAGCTCGATATTATCCACTACATGCAAGATACTATAATTTATAAGTTATAGCATTTTGCGAATTGTGGATAATATC
Organism: Sphecodes monilicornis; assembly: GCA_913789915.3. Lineage (NCBI taxonomy): Eukaryota > Metazoa > Arthropoda > Insecta > Hymenoptera > Halictidae > Sphecodes > Sphecodes monilicornis. Next base: position 2,700,532 of record OU565286.1, on the reverse strand, counting down.
GATTGCCCAGGTCTCACCACGAGGAGGTTGCTGCACAAGAGACCCGAAAGAGAGTCAGAACGAAGTCTTCCTTCGTTCTGTCTCCCTTTCTTACAACGACGATTCTTAGAAACTAAGTTCGCAGGTCGCTAAATGGAAAAATAGTCTTTTTCACGGAAAAGACTTCTTGTCCATTTAGCGTATGTCGAGTAATTATTGCGGGGCAAAGAGTAAATCGGAGAAGAAGTCTCCGATCCACGAGGGACCAAGTGCGAATCAGGCGGAAGGCTCTGATTCTTTCAAAGAGACAAACAAAATCGAACCAGAGCAGAAGGCTCTGGTTCAAGGGTGACGCGACGCGTTCAGTGCTTACAAGTCCTGAGCCGACCAGCCCGATACCCGCCACTCCATCACCGAGAAAGATGGCAAAGAGATGTGCTCAAACGGTTTCTGGCGCAACTGGGGGCCATGAGAACGCAAGCGTTAACATGACTAGCCCAGGATTACGTTAACACAGAGGATCGTCAGAAGACGAGTGAACGAGTCTCTTAGACATCCCTCTCAATGACTTCACGCCGGATACCGAAACTGGACCGGCTCAGAACCTCCAAGCAAGGCCGACTCAGCAGAAGGCTGTGTCGGAGTCAGAAAACGGGGCGAGCAAAGTCAAGTTACGACAATAATTACTCGACATAATTACAACGACGATTTACAATCTTAATAACTAACGCACGCAATAAAACTAACTTATAAATAATCCGGAGTCTTCGTTCGATGAATTTTCTTCGTCCCACGATGAAGATGATGAGCTGTTATATTCTAACTGAAACGGACCAATTATTGTTATACACAATACAAGGCGAGATCAACATACAAGAGAAGACGATGTAGGTAGAATGAAATACGATTTTAAACCCCGTACACGAGTACGGCCTACCTATGCTCATGAGAGTCAAGTTAAATGCCGCACACGAGGGTCGCCTGACCAACAAGTACAAGATGAAAACCCAGATCGACACAGAATCGAATACCAGTTGAAACAAAATCGACACCAAATCAAAAACCAGTCGAAACAGAATCAAAACCACATCGAACCCAAATCAAATGATTTGTGGACGCAACGATCTATAGGCGATTCGGGTGGCCCCGGGGACGCGAGTCCCCGTACCCACTCACGGACCCCATCCCGTGAGTGAGCCCCTGAGGGAACTCCGATCGGAGGAATATCAATTTCAAGACAAAAATATCAATTTCTAGACAAAAATATAAATTCGGGAAAGTTGAACTGTGACAGTTCAGGAGCAGATTCCAATTAGAAATCCAAAAATTAATATTAATGGTGTTTGTTGAACACACATGTATTCTGAAAGCAAAACTCTGTATTTGGATTATTAATGAAAAGAAATGCTGAAGCTGGAACAAGGAAGACGAGGAAAGTATTAAGTCTTACATTCCACTATGCAATATATATAAACGCAAGTTCAAAGTGTGCAGCTATTAGCTCGATATTATCCACTACATGCAAGATACTACAATTTATAATTTATAGCATTTTGCGAATTGTGGATAATATCGATTGCCCAGGTCTCACCACGAGGAGGTTGCTGCACAAGAGACCCGAAAGAGAGTCAGAACAAAGTCTTCCTTCGTTCTGTCTACCTTTCTTACAACGACGATTCTTAAAAACTAAGTTCGCAGGTCGCTAAATGGAAAAATAGTCTTTTTCACGGAAAAGACTTCTTGTCCATTTAGCGTATGTCGAGTAATTATTGCGGGGCAAAGAGTGAATCGGAGAAGAAGTCTCCGATCCACGAGGGACCAAGGGCAAATCAGGCGGAAGGCTCTGATTCTTTCAAAGAGACAAACAAAATCGAACCAGAGCAGAAGGCTCTGGTTCAAGGGTGACACGACGCGTTCAGTGCTTACAAGTCCTGAGCCGACCAGCCCGATACCCGCCACTCCATCACCGAGAAAGATGGCAAAGAGATGCGCTCAAACGGTTTCTGGCGCAACTGGGGGCCATGAGAACGCAAGCGTTAACATGACTAGCCCAGGATTACGTTAACACAGAGGATCGTCAGAAGACGAGTGAACGAGTCTCTTAGACATCCCTCTCAATGACTTCACGCCGGATACCGAAACTGGACCAGCTCAGGACCTGCAAGCAAGGCCGACACAGCAGAAGGCTGTGTCGGAGTCAGAAAACGAAGCGAGCAAAGTCAAGTTACGGCAATAATTACTCGACATAATTACAACGACGAAGTACAATCTTAATAACTAACGCACGCACTAAAACTAATTTATAAAAAATCTGGAGTCTTCGTTCGATGATTCCTCTTCGTTCGATGATTCCTCTTCGATCGATGAACTTTCTTCCTTCGATGAATTTTCTTCTTTCGATGAATTTTTTTCTTTGGATGAATTTTCTTCGTTCGTTCTGACTGACAAAAGCAAGATGAACGACCCAAATCGAAACAGAATCGAAAACCAATTGAAAGAAAATCGAAACAGAATTGAAAACCAATTGAAAGAAAATCAAAACAGAATCGAAAATCAATTGAAAGAAAATCGAAAACCAATTGAAAGAAAATCGAAACAGAATCGAAAACCAGTTGAACCAAAATGGAAACAGAATCGAAAACCAGTTAAAACAAAGTCGAAACAAAATCGAAACCACATGGAGCCCAAATCTAATGATTTGTGGACGCAACGACCTATAGGCGATTCGGGTGCCCCGGGGACGCGAGTCCCCGTACCCACTCACGGGCCCCATCCCGTGAGTGAGTCCCTGAGGGAACTCCGATCCGAGCAATATTGATTTCAAGATAAAAATATCAAATTCCAGAAATAAATATCAATTTCCAGAAAGAAATATCAATTTCCAGAAAGAAATATCAATTTCCTGAAATAAATATCAATTTCCTGAAATAAATATCAATTTCCTGAAATAAATATCAATTTCCTGAAATAAATATCAATTTCCTGAAATAAATATCAATTTCCTGGAATAAATATCCATGTCCTGAAATAAATACCAATTTCCTGAAATAAATATCAATTTCCTGAAATAAATATCAATTTTCTGAAATAAATATCAACATTCTGAAATAAGTATCAATTTCTTGAAATAAATATCAATTTCCTGAAAGAAATATCAATTTCCTGAAATAAATATCAATTTCCTGAAATAAATATCAATTTCCTGAAATAAATATCAATTTCCTGAAATAAATATCAATTTCCTGAAATAAATATCAATTTCCTGAAATAAATATCAATTTCCTGAAATAAATATCAATTTCCTGACATAAATATCAATTTCCTGACATAAATATGAATTTCCTGACATAAATATCAATTTCCTGTAATTAATATCAATTGCCTGAAATAAATATCAAGTTCCCGAAATAAAAATCAATTTCCTGAAATAAATATCAATTTTCTGAAATAAATATCAATTTCCTGAAATAAATATCAATTTCCTGAAATAAATATCAATTTTCTGAAATAAATATCAATTTCCTGAAATAAACATCAATTTCCTGAAATAAATATCAATTTCCTGAAATAAATATCAATTTCCTGACATAAATATCAATTTCCTGACATAAATATCAATTTCCTGAAATTAATATCAATTGCCTGAAATAAATATCAAGTTCCCGAAATAAAAATCAATTTCCTGAAATAAATATCAATTTCCTGAAATAAATTACAATTTCAAGACAAATATATCAATTTCCTGAAAAAATATCAATTTTCTAAAAAAATATCAATTTCCTGAAAAATATCAATTTCTAGACAAAAATATTATATCAATTTGGTAAAGTTGAACTTTGAAAGTCTTACAAAATTAAGTATTACCATTCTTCCAAATTACATAAGAAATTTAAAACTCTAAGGTCTAAAATTCTAGATCGGTACTTCTAAAACTACTCTAAATCGCGGCTATTTATTCGCAACATTAACTAGACATTAAGTGAACTTTGAAAATTTATACTATTACAACGCGTGTTACAATTTGTTTCGCAACGCTACTTAAAATCGCGAATGTTCTTATCTCACAGTTGATCGTTGCAACTGGAGCATGGGCGCCTGAAATATCGAATCATTCTAATACAAACGCGATCCTTTTGATGCGCAACGCTAATTCAACAAATCGAAATTCAAAATACTATTTAAATAAGAAAAGAACTCTGCAACATTAACTAGGCATTTGGTCAACTTTAAAAATTGATACTAGTACAACGCGTGTGACAATTTGTTTCGCAACGCTACTCGAAATCGCGGATGAGCCCATCTCACAGTTGATCGTTGCAGCTCGAGCATGGGCGCCTGAAATGTCGAAAGACTCGAATGCAAACGCGAACTTTTGGTGCGCAACGCTAATTCAACGAACAGAGACCCAAAGAGATTACTCTAATTCAACAAATCGAAATTCAAATTGCTATTTAAATAAGAAATTTAGAATTCCAACGTTTAAAATTGTACATCTGTATGTCTAGATTTACTTTAAATCTCAACTATTTATTCGCAACATTTACTACACATTTAATCAAGTTTTAAAATTGATAGTAGTACAACGCGTGTGACAATTTGTTTCGCAACACTACTCGAAATCGCGGATGTGCCCATCTCACAGCTGATCGTTGCAGCTCGAGCATGGGAGCCTGAAAAGTCGAAAGACTCGAAAGCAAACGCGAACTTTTGGTACGCAACGCTAATTCAATGAACAGAGATCCAAAAAAGATTACTCTACAGTTTCTGCAAAACGAATCGCGACTATTTGTTTCGCAACGCTATAGTTTAAACAAGCTATATCGCTGATAGAGACTACTATTATATTTAGAAGAAAAGCTAACTTTGATCTCTGTTCAAAATCGACTAACGCAACGCGTACTTTTTTCGCAACGCTAGTGCAATCGCGGACGTTCCCATCTCGGCTGATCGTTGGGGCGGCGAGGCCTGCCCATGCATGCAACTAACTACTTTTACATTCTACTACAACTCTATTTCTACAGACGAGTATAACGACAAGGTAGTGATAAAATGACTCACTCAAAGATGCGAAGACGTTGCAATGATTGTCCTTTTGAATGACAGTTTGTCAGGCATCTTTGGCATAAAACCTCGTCTGCTCCTTCGGCCCCATCCCGACAATTTGTTTCGCACCGCTACTCGATATTGCGGAAGTACCCATCTCACAGTTGATCGTTGCAACTGGAGCATGGGCGCCTGAAATATCGAAAGATTCTATTGCAAACGCGATTCTTTTGATGCGCAACGCTAATTCAACAAATCGAATTTAAAATGCTATTTAAATAGGAAATTTAAAACTCTATATAAAATTCTAAACAGGTATCTTTAGAACTACTTTAAATTACGACTATTTATTTGCAACATTAACTAGACATTTCAGCAACTTTAAAAATTGATACTAGTACAACGCGTGTAACGATTTGTTTCGCAACACTACTTGAAATCGCGGATGTGCCCATCTCACAGTTGATCGTTGCAGCTCGAGCATGGGAGCCTGAAAAGTCGAAAGACTCGAAAGCAAACGCGAACTTTTTCTGCGCAACGCTAATTCAACGAACAGATATCCAAAAAACGATTACTTTAGATTGTATGTAAAACAACAACAATATGAACTTTAAAAGCGCAGTTATCAAATTGAAATGTAATTTTGAACCGCGACTATTTGGGATTCGCAACGCTACGCTCTAAACAAAATTTTTCGTAACATTAACTTTAATCTCTGTTCAAAATCGACTAAATGCAACGCGTGGTTTTGTCGCAACGCTAGTGCAAATCGCGGACGTTCCCATCTCGGCTGATCGTTGGGGCGGCGAGGCCTGCCCATGCATGCAACTAACTACTTTTACACTTTACTACTACGGTATACTACTACTTCTACAGACGAATATACTAACAAGGTAGTAACAAAATGACTCACTCAAAGATGCGAAGTCATTGCAATGAATGCCCTCTCTGAGTTGATCAGCACAGTAATGACTGCATGCCGGATACCGAAACTGGACCGGCTCAGAACCCAACGTAAACGAAGGAAGCATTGAAGAGTCCATGGGCCCCCCCGAGCTAGCTTAAAGTAGGCCAAGGAAGTTTTAAATAACCCTTGGACTACCCTAAGCTAGCTAAAGGTGGACCATGGTAGACAATGGTAGGCCATTGGTGGAGGACCCTTGGTTAAGCTTAAGCCAGCTGAAGGTAGACAAGGGTAGCTCTGGAAGACCACTGGTCAGCTTCAAGGTAAGCACAGGTAGGCCAGAGTAGCTCTCGATGACCACTGGTCAACCACAGGGTAGACCACTGTTGGAGGACCCTTGGTCCACCCTAAGCCAGCTGAAGGTAGGCAAGGGTAGCTCTGGAGGACCACTGGTCAGCCTCGGGGTAGGCAAGGGTAGGCCAGAGTAGCTCTGGATGACCACTGGTGGAGGACCCTTGGTCCACACCAAGCCAGCTGAAGGTAGGCAAGGGTAGCTCTGGAGGACCACTGGTCAGCCTCTTGGTAGGCAAGGGTAGGCCAGAGTAGCTCTGGATGACCACTGGTGGAGGACCCTTGGTCCACCCTAAGCCAGCTGAAGGTAGGCAAGGGTAGCTCTGGAGGACCACTGGTCATCCCCAAGGTAGGCAGGGGAGGCCAGGGTACCGCTGGAAGACCCTCCTGGTCCCGGAGCCCATCCGCTCCTGCCGGAGGGCCCGGCCCGACTGATTGACTGAGCGCGCTCAGCGAGCTTAGGTAGCCAGTGATGCGCAGCGCGCAGTGAAGCGCAACGCTCCCCACCCCAACTAATTTCGGTAGATCTCGATTGCCGTGATAATAATTATTGATAAATGTATCATTTCTGGCTGTATAATGTTTATAACAATTCCTATTGCCAACCATGTCGACAAGCATCCTCTTGACTATCTACCATCTTATTTTTAAGTAAAAATTGCTAATAGTACTCGAGATACAGAGTAACTTTTAACACATGAATATTACCAAACAATATTATATCAAGCAAATGTAATTAATAAAGTTACTATCTCTGGCTGTTTAATGTTTATAACAATTCCTTTTGCTAATTATGTCGATAAGCACTCCCTCGACTATCTGACCATCTAATTTTTCAGTAAAAATATGTAATGGAACTCGAGATATTGAATATCTTCTGACGCATGAATATTCGCGTGCATTAATTTATCGAACACAATTCACTGATAAATTTATTATCTCTAGCTGGTTAATATTTGAAACAATTCCTTTAAAAGACAAATTTGTCGATGATGTCGACGAGCACTCCGTTGACCATCTTGCCATCTAATTTTTTAGTAGAAGTAAGTAATAAAACTCGAGATCCAGCATAATTTATGATACATGAATATTACTAAGCATAATTATATTGAAAAAATGTAATTAATGAATTTGTTGTCTCTGTTTGCTTAACGATTGCAACGATTATATGTTTGGTTACCTCACCACCAAATTTTTTAGTAAAAATAGCTAATAGTACTCGAAATACAGATTAACTTTTATGCATGAACATTTGGAGTATACAAGATATTCAATTCTCACTAGTATGCACAGTTTCATTAGAACAAGAGTAACAGAATAATTTTATAACTAAATTTATAACTAATTAACCTCTTCCAGAATCGAATTGAAAACTATACATGAATGCTGCCGAAGGTCCATTCTATATTCTTCGAGAGCTAATATTTATAAAAATTACCTGAAGTAATTTATCAACAATTTTTGTGGAAGTAACTTCTATCTTCTATGCCCGCAATGAGTAAGACAAGAGGAGTCCGAGTATTTGTCAAAGGTAAACATACAAATCGTTGTGTCACCTCTCTGGAAACCGTAAATAACTAATTAACTAGGCGTTAAATCTACATAAAACTGCAACAGAAATGTAGCTGAGACATCATTCTAGATCCTCCGATCACAAGGAAGATTATTTTTTACCAGAGATGTGTTAAATTATTTGAGTTTATTTTAAAACGAGACTTAGAATAATTGTTTATAACTATTTAGTCAGAAATAAAATGTGACGATAAACTATAAGTGAAAGTAGCTGAAGGTCTATTTTATATTTCCTAACTGCAAATATTTGTAAACAGTTCCTCACAAGTGTGTTACTAATAAATTTTCTGTCGAGTGTGCACAGTATTCAGCAGCTCTGTGTCTGTCTTTCTTTCTCTTCTTAAATGTGCATAAGTTCGTCCTTGTCGGATACAAACTTCCTTATCATGTTCGCCAAATTTTTACCAAGGGGTTCGAAGTCCTGTAAAAAAATAGGCGGCACGAGTGAATAATACGTGGAGTATTTTTGTACGAATACAATTGCATTTTAAAGCTGACAACGCTGTAAAATCGAGCCTCCTCAGACACACACTTTATGTGTTGCATCCTCATGTAGTTCACCACCTGACCGTTCCATTTCGATAGAGTCCGCTATCGTACTAGGACATTTTCTACAGAGTCGGTAATTCAGAACCGTAGACAGAAAAATGCATTGCATGCAATGTCTGTAGTGGACCTCGGTTGTTGGGAAAAAGTGGCAGCAAGAAAACACGAGCGTGGGGACTCTCTGCTCCTCTCTGGTATTGTCATAAGCCAGCTCACTGATGAGCCACCTACACAGCTTTTTGCCAGAGAGGAATTCCTCTCTGTTCTTGCACTGATCTCTATACTTTTTGGTCCGAATCAATTGAACGTAGATTTGGATGCTAGCGCCGCTATCGTTCGACCGGTGTACTGTACCCCTCGTACTCCTCTTCACCTCCGTGATCCTCTTTACTTCGCCATGTGTTTTTTGTCCCTCTAGATGGCGCTGCTTTCAATCGAGTTGATTGGACGTCATCGACACTTTTTATTTCGTAGCGTGTCAATGGCGTCCAATCAACTCGATTGAAAGTAGCGCCATCTAGAGGGACGCAAGCACATGGCGAAGTATGGCGGATCACGGTTGCGAAGAGGAGCACGAGGGGCACAGTACACCGGTCGAACGATAGCGGCGCTGGCATCCAAATCTACGTTCAATTCGGAACAAAAAGCTGTGTAGCTGGCCATCACTGCTCTATGACCAAGAGGATTGGCTCAAGCGTCGCTATTGGCCAACTGTTAACAATTCCTACCACAATTTCGTTTTTTTTATTGTAGTCTTTGAAATTATCTCTTAAAATGTTGGCTATGCATAGTCGAATAGTAATTATTACAAGATCAGCGAAGGTATAACCTGGTATAACACAAGATTAACATCTAATAGACATTTTGATAACAAATTAAATCTCAAATAAACACAAGTATCTTTGAATATGTAACAAATGTTTTTAAAAATTGTCGAAATATCTCCTGCCAGCAGCTATACAACCAGCTGCAAACATACATTCGATATCAGATAATGTAATATCAGAGAGGAACATTTTCCTCTCTGGTAATATATTACCCGCGTATACAAATTGCTCATTAAACTTGATAAACATTGTAATATTTTAAAATTTGTCAATACAAAATTTCTTTAATACCTAAATTATATAATTCTATATACAATAAATTTTATAATAAATAATTATGCTACGTATCTTGGTGAGCTATATGAAAACAATAATTAAATCATATTTTTCATAATTCACTCGTATTAAATGGAGGAAAAAAAAATATGATAATCAAAATTTATATACATTAGTATCTAAATATTTACATACAATACGTATAGTCAGTGTAAAAAGTATTCGTACACCCTTTAAAAACGAATAACTTTTTTAAGCGTGGACCAGTGTGGACCAAGCGGCTTGAATTTTTTTTGAGATGTTAGATGAATTAGTTTACTAGGTAATGCATAAATCATTTTTTTTAAATTGCTATTGATCGCAACTGCGAAGTAAAAATAAGTAAAGGTCACAATTTTTAAGTTTTTTATCTGTATTTGTAATGAAAATTAGAAGATGCCTTTTGTAGACCTAAGTTATGCACATGCACAAAGTTTCATTAAAATCGATCAAGTTCGCTATGAAATATAATTTACTGAAAATAGCAAACATTTTAAGAAACTCCGATTTAAATGAATCGCAAACGATTTTTACATCTTACAATAATGCCTATAGCTTCTTTATGCGTCCACCGTTTTCGATGAAACATGCTTATAAAATACTTAGACCTACAAATAGCATGTTTTAAATTTTCATTATAAGCTAGCCTCTTTTATCAGAGCTTCAATAAAAAACTTAAAAATTGTGAGCTTTACTTTTTTTTCACAATTGCGACCAATAACAATTGCTGAATAAAATTTTACACATTAACTAACAAACTAGTCCTCCTAACATCTCAAAAAAATTCAAGCTTTTTGGTTAAAAAAAGTTATTCGTTTTTAAAGGGTGTACAAATACTTTTTACATTGACTGTACATAAACGGAAAGGGATGGAGTGAGAAAGAGACTAAATAGTGAAGAGTAGAAGAGGGGTAGAAACAAAATGTCTGCGGTTCTCGATATGTTTACTAGTAAAGGTTTATATGCAACGAGAGATGCTTGACATTGCTCAGGAAATGATTAATCAAATGATACAAAAAGTGTGGCGTGATGGCCGTATCTTTTAATCGATATCTTATTTTACCGGAAATTGAGAAAAGTGAATTTAAAATATCTCAAGAAAATAAACACAAATATACGGATGAAGATACCATCAGAAATTCTCCTAATGAACAGAAAACCTCCGTGACAGCGGCAACTGTTCCCTTGTGTGTCTTGGGTGACGTTCAGTTGCGTTTCCTCTGTCCGGACGACTTAGAGGAAGTACGAGCACTTTGTCAAGATTGGTTCCCAATTGGTACGAAGTTCTCATAAGTTTTAAATTCAGTTTTACAATTTTATGTCACATGCAAAGTAAGATTCTTTTGACATAATAAATTTTTCCTAGTTCTATGTTCAATATTACTAAACTTTATTGCTATGTATTTCATTAACTTTTACATTGATTGAATTTTAAGTCCTTTTATATTAAATAATAATGTCGTTATAAACATACACATTTCAGAGCTTATTCCATTACATGTTCTTTTAAATCAGTTAGCATGAAAAAATACATCAACTGGCTAAGGCAAAAAACACGCTGTTTATTTTGATTTTTGATCTTACAATTAATCGCTAATTATATTTTGATTACTTGCTGAATAAGTGCAATGTACAATATAGCTAATTAGTATAATAATTAATGTAACATATTATGACTTCACAAATAAACTCGACAGTTATCCAATATTGTATAAAAAAATATTATTTTAAATTATGTATTTTATAAAAAAATTTTGCTTTGAAAAATAAACATACAGATAATGCAATTATATTTTAGTCTTAACATAATCATAAATAATCACTTAGTAATGAACAAATATGATAATTTTGTACACTATTTAAAATTCATTTATATTTTATGAATGTTAACGTATCAATGATTTATTATCTAATAATTAATAAACAAATAAACTAATTAACTAATAATAAACAAGATATTAATTCATGAAGAAGTAACGAATAAAAGTAACGTAAAAATAGATATAAAGTTTGTTATGTATGCATCATTTTTATAAATTACTTAATTTTAATACGTGTATTAATTTATTTTGTCATAGATTACCCTTATTCGTGGTATGAAGATATAACAAGTTCCTCACGGTTTTATGCACTTGCAGCTGTATATGGTGGAGTAATAATTGGGCTTATTGTTGCGGAAATAAAACCTTATGCCATACTGAACACAGAGGATCGTGGTATTTTGTGTTCAAGTTTAGGGAAAGATTGTTTAGTAGGTTACATTCTTAGTTTAGGAGTGCGTCGTGCATATAGAAGAAATGGAATTGCTTCATTATTGTTGGAGCAATTACTTGCACATGTTACCGCTCCAGAACGTTCTTCCGTAAAAGCAGTCTTCCTACATGTATTATCTAGCAATTCACCTGCTATTTTGTTTTACCAGAGATGTCATTTTCGATTGCATAGTTTTTTACCATATTATTATTCAATTCGTGGTAAATGCAAAGATGGCTTTACATATGTCCTTTATGTTAACGGAGGACATGCACCATGGGGTATCTGGGATTGGTTACGTCATATAGCAAGTGCAATGGCTAGTCTTGGACCATGCAGAGTTCCACGATGGATTTGGCAGCGGCTTCTTTGGGCTACTACTATACTTTCATATCAGAGATGATACATTTTGACAACTACCAATGTTAAACCAAATACTTGTTTCATTTTATGTTTTGAAATGTGTATGTATCTGCCAATTGGATGTTATGCCTATTCGAGCAATAAAATTATTAACTTCATAATTATTTCTAAAATCTTATAAATTAAGTAGTTGTAAAAATTAAATTAACACTGATGGGACAATACTTGAATCAGCAAGTATCAATTTCTACTCGGTTAATAATGATACAACTAAAAATTTAAATAGCATTTTCTTTATAAGAAATGACGAATTTGAAGTTTTGTGATTCTTTCACCATGGAACATATTAAATTATCTGTTTTACTATTTAAGATAAATGGACATACGACATGGAACATGTAACTGCCAGGGCATTTGATCAGTTCAAAATAATTTTATTTAAATATCCTTTTATGTATGATACACGCATGGTATAAAATTTTATAATTTGTTTACTACATTTACTGGCTGATCTATAAGATTAAGGCACAATTGTAGAAATGAATAAGGGATATGCAAATAATGAAAAATATCATATAAGTACAAAGACTATTTGACCTAACTACTACAGTTCAGGAACAAGATGAAATAGGACAAATTAGTATATACACTTTTTTCATTATTTGTATGTGGTTAATTTACTCATGAAGTCGTGTCTACGTATCATAAAAGTCCCTGAGACTAAAAATGATTATAAATTAAATTGAGCACTAGGTCACAATTCCTATGCAAATTTTAATTTTCACATCACTCATTATACTAGTCTTTCTCATCTATGCTGTCACTATACAACATCAATGAATTTGAAAGCTCGACACTTGTGATTGTTGGTACAGCACACTGTCACTTTTTTTTATCTTAGTAACACTATGCCAATTTGCTTTTAATGTGTTCATGTAAGTGCCATTATTTAAATTAAGTTTTTATATTGTAATTGAACTGAACTAGTTGATCATCATGTTTTTCATTAAGAGAGATATTTTAATGTATTATGAGAACAATTTAATTACGGTTCTTTTGTTTTTTATTCTCACTGTTAGGCATATGTTCATGTCACTTATATAATTAAAAAATTTACTACAGGATATTTTAACTAATGCTTGCACAAAACATCGTTAAGTTGATTCTTTGTCATTTATTATCAAATGAAAATTTCTACAGAAGCTTTATCACCTTTTCTAGATTTTCAAATTATTCCAAAACCTACATTTTATCAACACAATCTAATATTGTAAGTTCCTTGAAATTATCACTACTATTTGTTACTGAGAATATGTAACAATCATGGTGATAATATTTGATACAAGGTGCTGAAATCAATACTTCCATTGTGCTTTTCTCAGAATATAAGCAAGATAAGCCCAATCCAGTCACGTTTTTTAAGTATTGAAAATATTGATGTATGTTGACATGATTTTTTCAGTTGTCCACATAAGCATTTATTAAACACAGTTCGGCATTTTTACAACTATAACTAATTATAATTAGTAGAGATCTTGTAGAGATTAAATGTTTGAATTAAATTTTATGTTCGTTTTTTTATAATTAATTTAACGAGATAAATATTCAAAATTATTTATATTTAATATTTCTAATAGAGGTGAAGTAAGCATCAAAGAAAAATTAATGGATGTTTCATGGCTTTGATAACTGTCATTGCAGTTTATACTATATTTAAAGCTATGCATCCTAATTTTATGTTATAAAACGTATGCAAACAGAAAAAACAAGAAAGTACAGTAAGATTTACTTCATATTAGTCTTGAGCAGCCAGTAATTTTTGCTTGTTCTATAAATATATAACTATTTGACTTTTGCAGAAAACAGATTCACCCAATTTTTTAGTACATTTTCATTCTATTTGCGACGATTTTAGCAGTGTTATATTTAATAAGATACTCGTTCATTTTGAGAGCACAACGTGATCACAGTCAATTATATAAATTTAAATAGAATTGATTTGAAAGAAATTACACAAATAATTTAATATTACCTTTTTATTTTTAAGTTATAACAAAGCAGCTGAAAAATCTAATTTTTATGTAATTTAAAGGGCCCACAATAATGGAACGAATAGAGTAAAAATAATGTATTCGATTAAATTTCTCTTTGCACTATGAAATATATAACGTTCATACTAATATTTCTGTCTTGAACTTTTCATGTAGTTTGAAATTTTTCAGATTATTGAAAATATATTTACTTGCATGGAAAGTGGAAGTAAAATTATAGTAATGAGTTATTTATAAGTATTTGTAATATTTTTCAATTAAAAATTAAAATTCGCGATGACTTTTTTTACATTCTAAGACCAATTTACATATTACTTTGTTATTGTGGATACTGTTAAAATATTTAAAGAGAAAGATTTAGATATATTTAATGACTCTTAAATACCTTTGATAATACTGTCTTTTTATTATTATACTTCATAATTGCAAAGCAAATAAGATATGTTGTTAGAAGTTAAGCAATGATAAATAGCATATACAGAAAATTTTGTATCTTATCTGTTTATTGTGTAATTGTGTATAAACAAGTATAATACAAATAAAATAGAATGTGCAATATATGCATATTCTGTAATACTGTGCAAATACTATCAAGTATGTTTCATGTGTGTAAGAAACACACAAAGGTTTTCATTAAAAAGTTAGACCAAAGCTTTTCAAGAAAATTTAGTTTGAATGAAAGTTATAAAAAAATTATATTCAATGGTGATGGAAAAAATGAAAGAACAGTTGCTTCTTGTTTAAGGCTGTGCACGTATTCTTTAATTGAAAATAGTCAAACTTCTTATTTCTGTTTAATCATGATTAATGGTTCAAAATCAATAGCGTTATTTACATCTGTATAATCGTAGAGAAAAGCTTTTATATCGACAACATATAAATATATGAATGTAAGTCATGAATGCTGCGTATATTCTTTATATAAAATGTACATATATGTATACATATAAAATGTATCAGAATAGCTGTACATACATATTAGTGTATTGACCTTGTTTGTAATAAATTGACATGTTATAATTTTTTTGTACTATTTGTTATTATCTTTCTAAAGTACTCTAAAATATATTGAATTATCATTGAAGTAACTGTAAAATATTATGTTTTACATAAAGGTTTAAAATATCTTTCATTTTCAATTAGAACTTTTATTTTTCCCAGTGGACACTCCAAGGTGAGTTGAAGTTCAACTTTTTTTTTTTAAATGGAATGATATATAGAATGGAATGATAATAGTCCAATTAATGGAATGATAATAGTCATTTTACTTTCATTACTATTCGTGCTAAGGTAACCTTCACTGAACAATAGTACTTAAATAAGTGGTGAAAATAGAAATGTATCAAAATTGTTTTGATACGTTTATGGTACTAGGAGAATGCAGGAAAAATTACAGAATGGCTGTTAATTTGTACGCACAACACTACTCAGATCGACCATAAAATCGCATATGGCATTTAAAAGACTAGAACAGCGTTTTCTCTGTTCAGGTTCTGTGCTTAAAAACTGCGTAATGTCCATTAAGCCTACGATGCTTGAATAATAATAAAAATAATAATAAAGATAAATGTTTAAATGTTGAGCAAAGTTAGAGAATCATTAAACAAAGAATTGTTAAGTGCACTGAAGTAAGAGGTAATCATTTTGAACACATACTAAACTGAAGAACAAATAAAACGATCACACCTTTTCTACATTTCCCTGCTAGTTTAACCTTGAATGACCTTGAGTCATAAGTAATTGAACTCATCTTAAAACGCACTATTTGATGGTGGATAAAAAAAACATCATTCCATTTAAAAAATGAAAGTTGACCTTCACCTCACCTTGGAGTGCCCATTGGGAGAAATAAAAGTCCCACTACATGATGTCCCCCTCGGTACTGAACAACTTTCATAATTTTCACGCTGTATAAGGAACTTATAAAACTACGAATAATTGAAATTCAATATACAATATCGAAAGGGTTTATTTTATTGAATGATATAATATGAAAATATTCTACATAATAATTCTTTTCCTCGACTTCCTTTTTTAACATTTTCAAAACTCGAACATGTCCGCCGTTGTTCAATATTTAAAAAATGGGATCTTTTTTTATGCTGCAGATTGAATAAATACAATAATGTAAGAGTATGTAATTGTTGTGTAAAATCGTATATTTACCTGTTTGATTTATTATTTTCTATAAAATTCGAAAATCATACAAAAATATTGAAACTATATAATGCTGAAGTTTGTTGCATATAAGTTTGGTCTTTTCTTATTTATATAGTATGTATCAAGAATATAACAAAAATTTTACAAATATTCAATGAATTAAATAAAATTAAGAATTTTACCTCAATAACGTCATATTATATAATTCGGAGGATACAGTGTGACACTAGAGAGGGAGAGTGTTCAAACTATTTAGACTACATAAATAGAAACGAACTGAGCTTGTGATTTTTCTTTGCTTTCAAATCTTTATAACAACCAGTAAATGAAAATATAAAAATAGAACATTAAGTGTCTCTACATTAAAAAAATGTGATATATGTTATTGATCTGCTATAAATTAAGATAGTAAAAAGTTTTGTTATGGTATCATGTATTTTTCCGTTACGAAATATATGCTTTTGTAAAAATCATAATTTAGTGTTACAAACATTTCTTATTTCTAAAATGTGTACGCGCAAATAATTACTATAATAGCGATATGTAAAATTAGCATTATTGTTTCACTGTCATCTAAATGTTTTATTTAGATAATCATTTAATATTAAAAATCATTATTGGAATATTACTAACCTATATGTTTAACCTAATTTTGTAAACGTGAAAATAACAAGCGATTTAAGACAAATATATCTTATCAAAATTATATTTAAGAAAAAATAGAAAACATGAACCTGTTACCAAAAACCCATGAAGAATTCAGTCAAGTCGACTATTGGAACACATTTTTCAAAAAACGTGGTAAAAAGAGTTTTGAATGGTATGAATATTATAAATACAAAAAATAAATAATTTATAAGAAATTTATATTTAGATGTAATTTCTTAAAATAATGTTTCTATTTAGGTATGGAGAATATCCAGAATTATGCAGTATACTCTTAAAGTTCATAAAAATAAAGGATAATGTTTTAATTGTTGGTTCCGGTAATTCAACGCTTAGTATGTGCTTGTACGATGCTGGTTACAGGTAAAATTTACATTTCATGGAAGTATATTATTAGGGTTAATATTAATCTATCATTGAATTTTATCAATTTCTCGAAGGTTTAAAATATAATTTTTTTATAATACTTATCACATAAAGATTAATTATTTTTATTTTGTAGATGTAATTAATAATATGTCTTGTGTTTGTGTTACCAAAATACGTTACTTTCAAAATTAGATGGTAACAACTTTTATTTTTAAATTATACTAATGGTTAATATTATTATATTATATTGCTATAATATTTGTACTTTATAGATCAATTAGAATTTAAATATATTTGTCTATAAAGATTGATATTGAAAAACATCTGCTTTTTAATCACAGGAATATTATCAACATTGATATATCACATATTGTTATTAAACAAATGCGGGACATTAACGCTTCAGTGAGGCCAGATTTAATTTATGAGCAAATGGATGCTACACAAATGACTTATCCAAATGATAAGTTTAGTGTTATTTTGGATAAAGGTACTTTAGATGCTCTTATGCCAGATACCAAGGAAGCTACAATATCCACAATTATTAAGTACTTTAAAGTAAGTTCATATACATTAAACGATATTCAGAATTTTTCTTTATACATAAACCGAATTATTTTAGGAAATCACAAGAGTTTTACGTAATGGCGGCAGATATATTTGTATTTCTTTATTACAAGAGCACATTTTAACAGAGCTTTTGTCTTATTTTCCTACTGCTGGATTTATGTTTCGCATAATACGATGTTATGAAGCAGAAACAAAAGCTCGAATAGAAGAAGGCAGTTCAATTCCAGTTTTTGCAGTAGTTGCTACAAAATTTACAAATTTACCGCATACCGTAAGCTTTCCATTTTTATTTAAATACAATTTCAACAATAAACTTCTATTATACAAGTTAGAAAATCTAAAACTATTGTTAGTATATTTTATGTATACATGATTATTAGGAAGCATAGTTTTGTAGTTTTTTTATTAAATAATTTTTGACTAGTTAACAGATTTTCAAGAAGAAACTCTCTCAGAACTTATAATAATATAACTGTTTTAATTATAACAGGTCTTAGAAATAGCATTGGTTGATGGTCCTCCAAAACGGTTGTCAACATCAAATGATATGATATCTGCTGTACTTTCAACACAAAAATCAGCTTTAATCTGTAATAATCTACAGAAACGAAGTGTAGCTGATATTGGGGAGATATCATTGGATTTACATCGTCCTGACGATGAGCATCCACGTTATACAATCTATGTATTGGACAAGCCTAAAATGCAGGGTATAAATACATATGCAGCATTTATAGTGCCGCAGGGAAAGTAAGTTTGTTTTCACCTTTAGAGGGCCAACATTTTTCCATTGAAATCTTGAATTTTCGTGCTTTTAGTTAGGTATTGTCTGACAAGGTCTGATCATGATCAACCCTACGAATCTTTAAACTCGATTTTCTCGAAAGAGAGTAGGCAAACGAAAAAATGTTATTCCTTTTTTCACCCTCTACCCGCTTGTAGATACATGGTAATCGTTCATAGAATATTGTTTACATTTTCAATGTAGGCCCACACAAAAAAGTTGTAAAAACAACTTATACTAGGTTCTCTGCAATTTCGACCAATTTTTTCGTTTTTTTAAAAAATTTTTTCTTGTCACATAGTAAATTAATCTCTTTAACGTCTCGAAAAAATTTAAGTCGTTTGGTCCAATCTTAAAAAAGTTATCGTCTTTTTGAAAGTGTCCGAATTTTTTTGTGACCAACTGTATATACAACCAACATGTTACGCAAAATTCCCAAGTTTGTCCCTTTCCATTATAGCGGCCAGCCCGGCCCTCTAAAGGTTAATTTTTGTTACTATTATAAGTAGATACAATTTTACTAATAACTCATATTTTATTAGAGAAACAGATTGGTTATTTAGCACAAAAGAAGGAAGACAACAAGTTCTTAAAAGCGCGCAACGAGATAGGCTTGCAATTGTCACTCTACGTAGGGAACATAAATTTGAGAATTGGGATGCTGTAAAAACTGAATTAGAGGATTGCATTTTGAATTTAGCACCAGAAGGTTTATCTAGTAAAAACGATATTCCTTTCTTATCATTAGGGTCCGATGTAGGTCAGAGAGTTATATGTTATGAAGGTAAAAGTGATCTAAGTGGCTCTTTTGTTGTTGAAGAAATTGAAAGAGATGGTTATGAGTTTAAAAGACTCGTGTTTCTAAGTAATCCTTATGTTATCCAAAGCGAAGCACGGCTCAAGCAGGGTATTGAACTTTTTTCATATACATTGTCTATTATTATGTTAATTTTTTTTTAGTTTTTAACCTTAACCTTTTTTCAGTGAAATCTAGGCGCGGTAAAATGAAAAAAGTTATCGATCCTGGTTTCCTAGCTTGTGATCATCATCTATACATGAGTATTGGTGTTACTGCCGTAATAAATCCTAAAGAATGTGATGAGATTATGATCATAGGATTGGGGGGAGGAAGTTTATGTACATTTTTGTACAATTGCTTTCTTAAGGTATGAACATGATATTATAAATATCATTTATTACATAACGACAATATACAGTGTGTTTACACTATTAGTAGAGAGCGTTTTTCTTGTTTAATTATAAATATTACAAAAAAATGATAGATGAAAAAGTGATACTATTTTTTTGCAAGCAACGTAATGGCGTATGTAATTTTTTGTGTTTGCAATATTTTTTAGAAATGAAGGTGACCTTCAATTCTTTAAATGGAATTATATTTTTTGGTATCACATGAACGCGCGTGTGAAGACAAATTCATTTTTATACGACACAATGATCTTTAACACTAAACCTACCAAGCACAAAACATTCAAAAATAAAACGCCTTAAAAAATGAAATCGTTTTTCAAATTTAAATATTTATAAAATAGAAAATCGGTCATTTCGACCCTGGTAGGTTTAGAGTTAAGGTCATATAAGGTCAGAAATGGAAGAAACATTTTGAATATTTCGTATTAATGTGTTTACAAGTATTCTTTATTGACGAAGCTTCAGTAAATGTTCAATATCACACCCTTATATTTACATGAATGCATATTTCAGCTCTATTAATTACATTCTTTGTACCTTCTTCTAATGTTGTCCGATTTATTAATGCACACGCTTGCGGTAGTTTGCTTTCAAGTCGTTTACATCTCTGGGTGGTGTATTGTACTCGGTATCTTTATGAAATATGATGAACGAAATAATTGAAATGTTTTTTCCATTTCTGACGTTGCATGACCTTGAAGCTCATTGTGTCGTATACGAATGAATTTGTTTTGACATACGCGTTTATGTGATACAAGAAAATATATAGCATTCCATTTAAAAAATTGAAGGTCACCTTCATTTCTAAAAAGATTATTATATGCTAAATTGCTTGCAAAAACAGTATTAGTTTTTCCTTTATCACCTTTTTCCAATATTTATTATTTGCAAGAAAAACACCGACTACTAATAGCGTCAACACCTTGTGTAAGATATCGGAATTATGTATATAGTAAAACATATTTTTAATGTTTACAGTTGAAAATTATTGCTGTTGAAATTGATGAAGCAATGCTGAAAGTTGCAACCGACTATTTTGGACTTACCCTTGATGCCAGAATGAAGGTTGAAATTGCTGATGGAATTCAGTTTATTAAAGAAAACTCGGTAGCTAGAAAGAAATTTAAAGCTGTACTTTTTGACGTGGATAGCAAAGATACTACAGTTGGGATGAGTTGCCCACCTAAACAATTTTTGGAAATGCCAATTATAAAATCAGTGTCAGAATGTTTAACGAGCGATGGTATTTTTATATTGAATCTAGTTAGTCGAGACCAGAATATGAAGAAAAAAGTGAAGAACGATCTGATGTCTGTGTTTAAATGTATAGCATGTTATTCCATTCAAGATGAAGTAAATGAAATAATTCTATGTTCTATAAATGAAAATGATAGTTCTGAATGGATAAAAAAATTGAGAGCAGCTGCTACAACTTTAAATGAACAAGTGTCTGCAAGAAAATTATTAAGTAATGCAGATATATTTGATTTGTCGTCTTTTATGGAAAATCTATCTGTAAATTCTTAATCGAAAGATTTACTTATTTTATTTCTTACTCGGTTGAGAAGTATGTCGTTTACTGTTGATTGATTTTTATACGAATATACGAACATGTTAAGGCTGATTTTAACCTTTCGCGGCTGACGCCAGGTCTGTTGCACCCACTATCCATGTTTTGTTTTCGTCTGTTATCACTTTAGCAGATATCTTTAAATTTAAAAATAAATTCGTAATTTGGTTTATAAGCGTACAAGCTTTTTTACGATATGTTTTATTATTATAATAACATTACTTTTCACCCTAAAGTAAACGTTTTACTTTTTTTCTCTTCCAACTTGTTTTATTAAAGGGGGAAGTATTGGGGTTCACAGACCCAGCGTCAGCAGCTGTGTGGAAAAATTGGACGTCAACTCTGGAGGGTTAAGGCCGTTTAAAACAATCAATTCTTTATGCTAGTGTAGACAAGTTGAGATTACGGGCACGTAACGAGATGTGAAATTTGAACGTGTTTGTTTCTACTTTTTTTATGAAGTATCGCCAGTTCAAGAAAATTGAAACTATCGAATACTTCTAGTGGTTTTCTACTTTGTT
This sequence comes from Sphecodes monilicornis, assembly GCA_913789915.3. Classification (NCBI taxonomy): domain Eukaryota; kingdom Metazoa; phylum Arthropoda; class Insecta; order Hymenoptera; family Halictidae; genus Sphecodes; species Sphecodes monilicornis. Next base: position 2,678,479 of record OU565286.1, on the reverse strand, counting down.
ACTTCTATTTTTAATTTTATGTACATACAACGATAACAGTATACCATACTAATATGATATACATATATTAGCAATTGAAAAATAATTTGTTGTAAAACGATTGTAATTATTTAATAGTATTTAAGGTAATAGAAATTAGTAATACATACAATCTACTATTTATATCGGTTAATCGAATGAAAAAACGATTGCTCAACGAATTTTTAGGAACTATTTTCTAAAAAACGCAGCATAAAAAATGTATTCTACTCTGTACATAAAAAATAAGGCATATGTATTTAGTGTTATTAATCGATTTCATTGAAACAATCCTACAAAGTGTATTTTTAAAATTTTTCATACAGAATACGATAAAAAAGTTCTAAAGGACATCATTTAGTATTTTCTTCAGGAGTGTGACTAATTGTAATTTATTCAAAATTACTTTTACGCGTTATTTAGTAAATTACTCTTACCAACTTTTAGAAAAGTTATTCTACGTTAGTGTGAGTTTCTGTACACGGAAAGATCAATTGCATTGTAAGAGGAAATCATAAAAATGCTTACCATTTTGTATACGACTTTTATATTAAATAGTACAAATTATTTATATTACATAGGACAACCCACAAAATTATCTACATAAGCAGAATTACATACTCGCGTGTGTGATGTTGACAAATCACTTAAAATTATTTACTATTTTTCATTAACGTTTCATCATGTAGAATATTTCAAGATTTTACGAAAAAGATTTTACTTAAAAAAATTTGACCCAGGTTTGAAGTAACGCGGTACAACGTGGTTTTATTTGCTGGATGGAGTCGAGTGGAGAATTAACTTACGAAGAAATTCGTAGAATTCTGGTAGGGGAGAACGGAATTGTAAATCAATGCCTCGGTTTATTACATACTCCCGTTTCGGTACGTTTTCTTCGAGGAATTCAACGACTTTTGTAATTACCACTAGTATCTTGTGAAATTCGTGGGTTTGAGAGCCTTGACCATACCAGGATTATACTTGAGCTTATTTCATGCTATAACCGAGGTTTATGCGCCTCCGTTACCTTCCGAGTTCCTGCATTCGAAGCACTTATTGTTAGTCGGTGATTGTGCTTCCTAATAGTGACGACGATGCCTTTTACAATTCGGTCTGTTTTTTACCTTTGTCTAATCTACTGTCTTCCTAGAATATCTAAGGAATTGGTCCGCAACTTTTAATGCACAATTTTTTCAACAGTCAACAGTTCTCGAGCAAATCTTTCAATAACATAACCAAAAATGAGTCTGTATAAAAGTTTTCATACGCAATTATGTTTTTATTTAATTATTTTAACACATTATAATGGCGGAGCTAATTTTGTTTCGGTTTCCAATTCATTATTTATTTAAATTTAAATGGAAAAATATACTTGTGCATAAGCAAAAAGCGTGCTCACCTCGCTTCTGTTTAATTTACTTTAATAAAATCTACAGATTATTAATATATTAATAAGACAGTGTGAACATATTTCTTAATAATATGTGAATTATATATTATCTTCTAAATTTGATATCGTCGGTCCCCAGGTTACATCTCTTTTCTTATTAACCATTAACAATCAATAAAATTAATTGGAGCTACGAATTCAACTTAAACATTGATACTACAGGTCATTCTATGATAATTTAAAATTGCATCCATCGTCGAAGATATAAGAATGTTGCGTTTTATATTGATGCAGCAACTTTTTACATTTTCAAAAGCGAGAAAAATTTGAATACGCATTCATACAAAATGTCGTTTAAATTAAGATATATTTATGAAAATGAAGTATACATTACACATATACACTATACACATGTACATTACATTATACATATATTTAGTCATTAAACGAAGTGAAAATATGTCACACGAAAATGTGTCTATTCAATTATTAATCAACAACTGCATGAATACAAATTCAGTGAAATTACATTTTTTTATTATTATTGGATTGATGCTGATATTATGGAACAATGTGAAAGAAAACAACCATAATATTTAAATATATGAGAGTTATAATTACGTTAACTAAAACTAATATAATCATATGCGAATTAGTTTTTACTGATTCTATATGTAGCATTTTAAGTTTTATTGCTTTTGCAAACATTGTTATTAAAAACTACGATATACATATTAGATGTTATTAAAAGGCAAGGCTATTTTATACTCGTTTTATATATTAAAGAACTGAGAATCTTTTCTTCTTCCTTAAATATGACTAGGGTAATGATTGTTATAAATGGATGGCACTAATTACTGTGTGTGTTCGACAGTTAACTAAATAATGTGAGACTATTCTGGAAGATGGAATTTCTCACTGGTAAATCAATCCCCATACGTTACCGCGAGAAACACTTAAAGTAAATGTTCTTCCAAGAACCTGGTTACTTTACGAGGAAATTTTCATGGAATACACTTACGCACCCGTAATATTTCCTCGGTGCGAGATTATTGCACTTAATTTGCGTTTGTAAGATTATGGTAACATTTTTCTAGGGTAGGTCTATGTAATTGCAAGATACGTTATATATTTTTCTCCTGGCACCAGAGAGTAGCTTTGATTTGTCATCAGTAATGCTAGCGCACATCCATCGACACATTTCTACGTATTACATGTATATAATATAGAATTAAGGATGTCTTATTAAAAAAATATACATAATCTTCCAGACATACCATTTGTGATGAAATAATGAATTTCACAGAATACGTACCCAGATAGCACCGTACGACCATAGGACGTCCGTTTTACGTCCGATACGTCCAATGTCCGTCGTGTACGTCCGTGGGACGTCCGAAATTTATGTCCGAGGGACGTCCCACGGACGTACACGACGGACATTGGACGTACAGTGCTATCTGGATACGTCTGTGGGACGTCCCTCGGACATAAATTTCGGACGTCCCACGGACGTACACGACGGACATTGGACGTATCGGACGTACACGACGGACATTGGACGTAAAACGGACGTCCGTGGGACGTCCGAAATTTATGTCCGAGGGACGTCCCACGGACGTACACGACGGACATTGGACGTATCGTACGTAAAACGGACGTCCGTGGGACGTCCGAAATTTATGTCCGAGGGACATCCCACGGACGTACACGACGGACATTGGACATAAAACGGATGTCCTATGGACGTACGGTGCTATCTGGGTACGTCCATGGGACGTCCCTCGGACATAAATTTCGGACGTCCCACGGACGTACACGACGGACAGTGGACGTATCGGACGTACCCAGATAGCACCGTACGTCCATAGGACGTCCGCTTTACGTCCGATACGTCCAATGTCCGTCGTGTACGTCCGTGGAACGTCCGAAATTTATGTCCGAGGGACGTCCCATGGACGTACCCAGATAGCACCGTACGTCCATAGGACATCCGTTTTATGTCCAATGTCCGTAGTGTACGTCCGTGGGACGTCCCTCGGACATAAATTTCGGACGTCCCACGGACGTCTGTTTTACGTCCAATGTCCGTCGTGTACGTCCGATACGTCCAATGTCCGTCGTGTACGTCCGTGGGACGTCCGAAATTTATGTCCGAGGGACGTCCCACGGACGTACACGACGGACATTGGACGTATCGGACGTAAAACGGACGTCCTATGGACGTACGGTGCTATCTGGGTAGGATATTCTATTATGTTGAAATGCTTGAATAACATTTGATATGCTACAAAAAATATTTCTTGCATTTAATCGACGTTACTACTTTTAACAGTATGGTAATTTGGAATTGTTTACATAGAAATAAATAAATTTATCTTCAAATAAGAGAAAAAATTATTTTGAGTTTAGTGGAGAACTATTGCAAGAGGGATACTTGTAGTCGAGGTAGAAGATCCAATATAAGAATGCCGTTCCATTTTAGTCGATATTGTTTTCCATGTAAGGTAATACCAACAGAAAAAAAATTCATTCAACGAGACGATGTGTAGTTTGCAAAGACAATGGTCGACGGAAGGAAACAAGATATATTTGTAAAAATTGTTCCGTCGCATTATGCATTTCACCATGCTTTCAAGCATTCTATACAAAATGAAAAATAAAAACTCTAATTCTGTAAAATATGTAGTATTTTATCTTTATCATCTTTAAACATCGTTTTTAATGATGACATATCTTAAAAATCGATATCTCGTGCACAGCATTCTACGACGAAATCATGGTGACGAGATATCTCGTCCATAGCATCGCACGTAAAATAGTATGGTGACGAGATATCTCGTCCATAGCATCGTACGTAAAATAGTATGGTGACGAGATATCTCGTCCATAGCATCGTACGTAAAATAGTATGGTGACGAGATATCTCGTCCATAGCATCGTACGTAAAATAGTATGGTGACGAGATATCTCGTCCATAGCATCGTACGTAAAATAGTGTGGTGACGAGATATCTCGTCCATAGCATCGTACGTAAAATACTATGGTGACGAGATATCTCGTCCATAGCATCGTACGTAAAATAGTGTGGTGACGAGATATCTCGTCCATAGCATCGTACGTAAAATAGTATGGTGACGAGATATCTCGTCCGTAGCATCGTACGTAAAATAGTATGGTGACGAGATATCTCGTCCAGGGTAGTGAAAGGGTTAATTCCATTCGAATTGATACGTCGAGCAAATTGTTACGATTTCATGAATGAAAGTACTCGTAAATCTTTGCTACAAAAATAATACTTCGGAGTATTTTTCGAAAGAGTTAAGAGATACATATGAGGTATAATACATGTAACGATTAAAACTTATTATCATTGTTAAAATCATTCATAAACTTATTTATGTTTGTGCTAGGTTTAGATATATTAGAAGTTTATGAGTAGACTGCAGGTTTAGATATATTAGAAGAATTGAATGATATTCTTATATTATTCTCGATTTATTAAAATTATTAGAATTTCCATTTAACTTCTGCTTCTTACAATTGACTTGGACGTCTTACGAGATATATGGAAATAGAAAATTGTTTCGCGGAATGTGCACAATTGACCTATTGTTAGTTTCATGTTGTCTTCCGAGGAAAAGTAAACAAGGGTGCGACGTGATGTCCAGGTTATTAGCACGACAAAAGAGTGGACTGCCTTTTGATATCCACCTTAATACGTACATATTGTGTGGATTTCTGAACGATTCGTTATATTTCATAGTCATTTGTTGTCCGAATTTGTGCCTGACGATTTCGAGACCGGGAAACGCGCCATAGAATCAATGTCAAAACTGCCGGGGATTCCCTTTTTTATGATAATTTAGGTTCTTTCGAAAAGTGAAATCCAGTGGATTACATACTCCGGGACATTGTTGGGCTAACAATATCATAAGCTTCGCTAATGGCCTATTTATGGGTTCTGGAATTTCAGAAACTAATCAATTCAATCACAATCATTTACATAGAAGAATCTTGGTCCACCTGCAATCATGCGTCACCGAGCTTCTTTTATAAAGTATCTCGTAAATTATATTTCGTTTTTCATTTACACATAATTGACTTATTTTCTTAATTTAACACTAGGTTTACGGAGCACTAAAACTGATTACTTTACATTGCTTTATAAAAATAATAAAATTGTATTTACTTAGATCTTCAGCGATTTTTATTGTAATATGTACACAAAAAATAAATCTATTTAATAATTCCTCACGAATGCCTCCTTACACTCTTAACCCTTTGCGCTCCGAAGTATTTTAATTCCATAACCAAACTTTTTTTTTCGATCAAAAATATTTCCGTTCTACTATATGATTTTTATCATTTTGAAGAAATGGAACTGATATAATACTTCATAGAATACTTAAATATTCGGTAACGAATTTATTGAATATCAATTTAATAATGTAAACAATATTTTGAATAATGGTATAGTAATTTTTAGTGGTGCCTCAGAGTCACCACTGGACTGCTAAGGGTTAATAATCGTAAATTAAACATTTTTAAATCCGTCATTTTGACGGGCCCCGTAAATCTAGTGTTAAGTTTAAATAAAACTCTCGATAAAGAGTTACAAAGCTATACCTGGGATTTATATTCAAGAATATGTAGATTATAAAAAAATTGTCGATATTTAAATTGTTATTATTTCGTAAAAACAGTTAGTACAACCATAAATCTGGACACATTTCAAAACTTGAAGCCTCTACCTGCGCAAAGCAGTGTTCGTTTTCCTCTAAAATATTTTTACATGATGTAGTATAGGTGGAAAACTGAAAACTCGTGTTTCCTAAAAAATGCTGCAAATTTAAACGTCTCCAAAAGCTTCAGACATTTTTCTCGTAAACGAAACTGCCGTAGATTTGAAGATTGAAATCTCCATTTTAGAATGACCACACAAAAATTGATGTACGATTTTTCTTCACTGTTTTATTGAAATTCTATGCTAATCTTGATAGTATAAACTCATCTGATTCGTAATATTGAACATAATGAGTTCTGTTGTACGAATGGGTAATTTAACTATGTTCAATAACTCACTCGCTGTTGTAAATAAACAACTATATATTTAATAAAATATCTAATACAATTCTCTCCATGTTCTTCTCTTTATGCACTCACTCTTCGACTCACACACACACACACCTTTCCCCTCACATACCAATCCCAATCTCGTTACCCTCATAATGCCAACCTCATTAAAATATAATAAAAATAACCCTACAAGTTCATATTTAAATGGAGTTTTTACAAATCCATCGATGAAAATTTGAATTCTCATAATCCTCCTATTATTTATATTTTCCTTGTGTTTGAACAGAGACGCGAAAAGAGAAGTATGCATTTTTTATCATAATTGCCTCCCTCGAGATTAATTGACCAACAGGAATTGATGAAAACTCGCAACACGAAAACGTGTCTCGCCCGATAGACGATTAATTTTGCTCCCGAGAGAATAAAATGTGCCCCGTTGGATTATTAGAGCATGAGTGGTGTTTTATGCAGCAGAGGATCCCTTAGGAAGCATGTTCTACTGAAGCGTGTAACGTAACATGAATATTTTAAACGCGGCCTTTCAATGGGTACAATAGTTCAAACTCGTACTGTAAAACATTCTATTATCATACGTCGATGTTTTATATTAATGTTCATAAAGTACGTTTAGCTGAGAACAATAAAATTCGAGAAACATTGATCACGTCATCAGTTTATCAGCATTTGGACTTGAACTATTTAATAGAAGAACTATAGTGTATTTGGAGAACAAAAAAAAAAAGAATGATTAAAAAACTATTAATGTTATGTAGTTTGTTACATCGTAAATCATAGGAAAAAATAATTAAATAAATACTAGATAACTAATAACTTATTATTTAATTTTATGCATTTATGAGAAAAAAGGACTTGAAGGATATCGGTAGGGAATTTTCAATTTCTTAAAATTATTAAAAAAAGAAATTCCAAAGTGGCTTATTCTGTGTCTTGCAATTGAAGCAATTTTTATTTTGCATACAAATCCACAGTCTACTAATAACATTTATGGAAGAAACATAATTTTGACATTTCGAACTCAATCTGCAGAATAAAATAACATCAATTTGTAAAAGTTTCTTAGCAAGTATTCACTATTTCAAACATCGTAAAATAAACAATTTAATATACTCAGTCCCATGTTAATTTTGTGATATAGTGTTCGATTTTATTACTTATTATTTACTTAGTTACATATTTACCAGTTATATTCAACAAATTGTTCGAAACTTATTACAAAATGATTTGAGAGTTTAGTATATTTTTAGATGGTACAAAATTAAGGAATTAAATTCGTCAGTAAACATTTAAAAGTTTTCGTTATTCATCCAATATTTAACTAGTTTGCTTGTGAAAATTTAGAACGATCCAAATGCAAGAAGATGGCCCCCAGAATTAATGAACTAGAACCGAGCTCGCACCGATGAGGATACAGTATAATTATCATAATAATAGCTCAAAGGTCTAAAAATTACCTATATGTAGATTTCAGATACGATCTTCGCTTGTAGATGGAAATGATTCCTATAGAACGTCATCTATACGTATACCTACACAAAGCAAATGCGAGAGTTATTCCAGAATTGACTCTTTAAAGACCAAACCTTGTTATGGTACAATAGATATTGATTAGACTTTAGAATTTCGAGGAATTTCGGAAGTAATGTGACCGGCTCCCCTGAAAATCGAAAACCAGAATAAAAAGATTGTTTTTATTTCTACCAGTATTAATAAAACACGTACAAGTCGATTATTATCATTTTCAGACCATTTCATGAAAAGAAAGGGTCGAACAAAAATGTGTTCCTACCATGACGAACTTTTTCGACAAGTCTTTAGGAATTAAATAAAAATGATATTTCATTAATGTATTTGTTTTCTTATACTGCAAATGTTTAAAGACGAAGTTACAAATATAATGAAGTCATTCCGTGCCAAAACAAACGATTTTTCAATGTCAGGAATTTTTTTCTATTTTCAAATTGTTTATTTGTAAATGTCACATTAACATCGAGGTCGTTACCGACCACTTTGGTATACAATTATAGATACAGTGTTTTGTTGGCGCAGTAATAAACAGAGGTTTGTGTTAGTATGTTTACCTGAGTATAGAGATATTTTAATTCTGTAATATAGTACAGTCACTCCCATTAATATTCGTACACTCTAAAAGGCGATTACGTTTTTAATATTGGATCATGTGACTTGGATTTTTTCTTTTAGAAGTTAGAACAATTCGTTTACTACACGTTGAAAAACAGAAATTTTGAAGAAATTGTAATTGATCGGAATTACAAAGAAAATACTAAAAGTTGTTATTTATAACTGTTTTATGTGGGTCCATATTGAAAATTCAACAAATACGTTTTGTAGATCTGCGTCAACTGTATACACTCTGAATATTTCATCAAAATCGGAGAACGGTGCAATGAGCTACAACTGTTTGAAGATTGTAAAAATTGCAGCTTTTCACAATTTTCGGCCTTAACACTAGGTTTACGGAGCTCTAAAATTGATTATTTCACATTGCTTTATAAAAATAATAAAATGGTATTTACTTGGATCTTCAGTGATTTTTAGTGTAATATGTACATAAAAAAATAAATCTATTTAATAATTCCTCACGTATGCCTCCTTACACTCTTAATAATCGTAAATTAAAAATTGTTGAATCCGTCATTTTGACGGGCTCCGTAAATCTAGTGTTGAACTGTAATAAATCGAAGGATTCTCACGTCATTCGATGCCTGTCGCTGTTTTCCACGTAATCCAAATTGGATGAAAATTTGAAAATGTATACAATTGATACAGATCTACAAAGTGGATGTTTTAAATTTTCAATATAAGCCACATAAAAAAAATTGTAAAACACAACTTTTAGTATTTTCTCTGCAATACCGATCAATTGCAATTGTTTTAAAATTTCCTTTTCACGTCATGTAGTAAACTAATTATTCTAACTTCTCAAAAAAGTCCAAGCCGTATGGTCCAATATTAAACAAGTTATCGTCTTTTTAAGAGTGTACGAATATTAATGGAAGTCGGTTAATGTTGTTATAATTTACGAACATTGCAAGATGGGAGCTTAAGGGTGATAGTCGCAGATTTTCGGTCTTTCCAGGGAATTTTGTCCTTATGTAATCACCTTTAAATGTTTGTACCTCATAACGACGTTAACCGATTTCGATGAAACTTTGGACATGTACATAACTTACTTAGACCTATAAAACGCGTGTTTTAAATTTTTGTTACAGGCACAGATTAAATAGTTCAAAATCGTGACCTTTACTATTTTCGTCGCAATTCCGACCAATAGCAATTTCTAGAAAAAATTATTTACACGTTACCTAGTATACTAATGCGTCTAACATCTCAAAAAAACTCAAGCCATTTGAACTAATTTTGAAAAAGTTATTCGTTTTTAAAGAGTGTCCGAATACTTTTGCACGCCACTGTACATGCGAGTAGTTTTCATTTGTATCATTTCTTCCCATGTTTGCTACTTTTCGAGTAGTTGAGCTTAAAAGATTTTCAAACCCCCAATCGGGTGGTAATTTCATCCCCCAAAAATACATTTGGTCGAAATGTTACGAATTGTAACGTATATAAAAATATTGAGAAATTTTTTTGGTGACTGAAACCACCGCAGATTTAAAGATTGATCCATGATTTTTTCTAGTCGATTTATTAATCTTTGTAAGAAAAAAAGTACTGTCATCTTTGCAATTATATGAATGTTTGACTGAATTATGAGACTGTTTTCCACGTAATCCAAATTGGATGAAAATTTGAAAATGTATACAAATGATACAGATCTACAAAATGGATGTTTTAAATTTTCAATACAAGCCACATAAAAAAAATTGTAAAACACAACTTTTAGTATTTTCTCTGCAATACCGATCAATTGCAATTGTTTTAAAATTTCCTTTTCACGTCATGTAGTAAACTAATTATTCTAACTTCTCAAAAAAGTCCAAGTCCTCCTTGCGCCCAAAACTTTCATCGTCCATTACTCAAGTAAATACCATCGGAATTATATCTTATTTGGTATCATTTTCATTAGAAAAATGCCACGAATATGTTGGTGAAAGTTCCATTAAAAAATAATAAAAAATAAAGAAGTTTTGTTATTGGATTAGTAGTGTTCTCACCGATATACTCTCTCGAGCTTCACGCCCCCCTCACGGGGTATACTCCGCGGAAGGAGGGATTGTGCGACGATTATTGTTCAGAATTTCGCGACAATTAACGATGAAATACTGTACAAGTTACACCACGAGCGTTTTACACGACCGAACTTGTTCTTCATTATTGTTTCATAACACAGTGAAGTAAAATCGTACATCAACTTTTGAGGAGTCACTGTAAAGAGGAGGCTTCAATCTTCAAATGTTTCATTGACGAGAAAAATGTCTGAATTTTTTGGAGACGTTTGAATTTCCAGCATTTTTTAAGAAAAATGGGTTTCCAATTTCCCACCTGATACATCATGTAAAATTAACTCAGAGGAGGAAGAATGCTGCTTTACGAAAGTAGAGGCTTCAAGTTTTAAAATGAGACCAGGGTTGTACTATTTGTTTTTAAGAAATCACAATTTAAATATCGACAATTTTTTGAGGATTGGTAATTTAGTGTTTAACACTAATTGTCAAATGACCGGTTTCACATTTTTTATTTTATAATTATGTAAGTTACCAAGATGATTCCATTGGAAATTATTAAATAAATTGCGAGATATTTAAATAAATCTTCTAACTTTGATAAAACAGTGTATACAAGTCGCATTTCGTACTCGGTACGGTTAGTATTTAAATACTTTTTGGATCTACTGTACATTCATTTTATATTTAGTTCAGAAGCAAAAATATTTATTATATCAGTAACATGATATATAGATGTTCTCTGACAGAACTTATGAATTTGTTTCTCAGATAGAAAGTGTTTCGTTTACTGGTCGTTAGCATAAATTTTAATTAGTCGATTTATGTTCTTTGGGCGTCAGATATTAAACTAATCGATGAGGGTGGTTTAAGTAGGCGGATGGTGGATAAACTAATAATTCTGTTCTTGCACAAGAAACCAATTACGACAAGATAATTCATGACTTCACGGTATGCCGGGTCATAAAATTTGCAAAGCGTATCGGATTTTTTACATCCTATTAGGTCTTTCCGCTCTTTTCGAATATGCGGTGCGAGTTCAACTAACTGTCAATGCACTGATGCATAGACTTTAGTTATTAATTTTCAAATATGTAGGTTACATAAGACAGAGATGTATATTCTTTTTAACCAGTAAGCGGAACCTCCAAATGTACTTTAAAAATGCAATTATTCCATTAAATTATATTCAATATTCATCTCTATCGAAATAGTAAATATAGACATTTAGTGAGATAGTAAAATTTCATCTAAATCCACAAATGGTTACATTATTAATAGTTACACATTAAATATTTATTAGGATAAAGAGTGGAGCCGCATCGGCACCCGATAGTTCACTTAATTGTTATATACAGGGATAATCCGTAGAATTGTGTATGCAAAAAGGAAGTATCATTCTGGTTTAATGTGTTCAGGAGTAATTTGTTCAGAGTGGGGCAATAACTATGTCCAGTTTGAATATTGCCGTTATTTGTGAAAATATGAAAAAATGTTATATAGAAAACTTACACGGTATAGAGGGAGACATATTGTGACACAAACATTTTCTACGTGGGTGGAGGCATAGATAATTTACTTCTAAAAAATTCTATTAATAATTTTGATTTTTCCAATGCAAAGTTCACGTTGAAATCTCCACTTAGCATCATCGGAATTTTATCATAATCTTTATTAAGCAATGCCGAACCCTCAACCGTATATGCTAATAGAATAGAATTTCGTTTCATCGTTTCATCGTTTCATTGTTTCATCGTTTCGTCGTTTCATCGTTTCACCGCTAGATCGGTTTTACGCCTACCGCGCCTAAAGAAGATTCACTTCAAAAACTTTTGTTCTTAGTTTGTACACTCCTTTAGTGTATACAGTACGATATACAGGGTGGGGCAATAACTATGTCCAGTTTGAATATTGCCGTTATTTGTAAAAATATGAAAAAAATGTTATATAGAAAACTTACATGGTATAGAGGGAGACATATTGTGACACAAACATTTTCTACGTGGGTGGAGGCATAGATAATTTACTTCTAAAAAATTCTATTAATAATTTTGATTGTTCCAATGCAAAGTTCACGTTGAAATCTCCACTTAGCATCATCGGAAGTTTATCATAATCTTTATTAAGCAATGCCGAACCCTCAACCGTATATGCTAATAAAATAGAATTTCGTTTCATCGTTTCATCGTTTCGTCGTTTCATTGTTTCATCGCTAGATCGGTTTTACGCCTACCGCGCCTAAAGAAGATTCACTTCAAAAACTTTTGTCCTTAGTTTGTACACTCCTTTAGTGTATACAGTACGATATACAGGGTGGAGCACTAACTATGTCCAGTTTGAATATTGCCGTTATTTGTAATAATATGAAAAAATGTTATATAGAAAACTTACACGGTATAGAGGGAGACATATTGTAACACAAACATTTTCTACGCGGGTGGAGGCATAGAGGAGATTTCAAGGTCACCATTTAGAATCTCGGCATGCAGTGATTGAAATACCGTGGGTACTGTCGAATCTTTGGGGTATTGTTCCAAGCTCATATTAATTTCAAACTTCATTTTGACCCAAGGGGGAAAGATGTGGAGCTTTTTTTGGTATATTTTGGGGAAAGAAAAATTTAATTCTTTTAAAATTTCGTTCAGTGTGTAATAGATAGGTTTGGGTGCTCGGGGCTGAGCGTCAAAGGATTTTGAATTGTGATTGCAGAAGATCTTTGAGAAAACTGGATTGGTACTAGTTGCTGCTCTTGCTGATGCAAAATTTAGTATTAGTAGTTGTCTCCTGTCAGTAAGGGACATTTCACAGGCTTCGAGTAGTATTTTGATGGTTGGGCTTGTATGATATGCTCCCATCGCGTACCTCAGTGCACTGTTTGGTTTTTTTTAGTTGAAATAGCTCCGAGTGCAAAGGGTTAAATACAGAATGCGACGAGAGCGACTTGCGACTAAAATTGTCTGCAAACAGACGATTAAAATAAAAATTTTACACGAACATGTAGGTTCCCGTGGAGACCCTGGCGAAAACATTTATCTGCTTCCCCATGAGGGAATACCGTTCCTAAGAATTGTTTTAATCGCCTGTTTTATATGTCGCAAGAAATGCTCGATAAATGCCAGGACAGAATTGTCCCCGAGGGAACGCTAAATAAACTATAAGCCGACTTCTTTCATCGCAGTGTTTCTTCCAACTAATACCGACCTCCCCACACATATCATTTTCTGGAATCGATTCGAACGGGAATAATCTGTAGTTGCTGCACTGTTTTCAAAACTACGCGGGGACGTCGTGCTTTGTTAGCTTCTAGATTCCAATTAGCCGTAGAACACCGTATATTTAGCTTTCGATGAAAGTCCAACTTTCAGAACGTCTAGCTACATATTTTAACCCTTACCACTCGAATGGCGACTCTGAGGCGCCACTAAAAATTGCTATACCATTATTCAAAGTATTGTTTATATTATTAAATTTGTTCGTGTATAATAAATTACTAAATATTTAAGTATTCTATTAGATGCTATATCACTTGCATATGCGTAAAATAAAAAAAATCATATATTATCGAATGGAAATATTCTAGGAGGGAGGAAGTGATTGGTTATCGATTCAAAAAAGTTCCGAGTGCAAAGGGTTAATAGTACGCAGAACGAACTAAAAGCTAAAAGCTAACTAAAAGTTATCTTTATAATTTTTCACAACTGTGCTAATTAATTTTTCGCTTTTTTCGCTTTTTTTTTATCGAGGTATAAAGATGACCTTGAATTTTTGTTCGGTGTAACTTGACATTTTTAAATTGCCAGTTTAAATGCGTATTATATTTCATAATATTATCTTTCCATCTTAGGTAAACAATATACATGTATTTAGCAATTTTTAACATGATTAATAGAAAGAATTGTTTAAATACCAATCGAGGAACTGTCTTCTGAAGCGCTTTTGTTTTAGTTCGATAAAAAGTATACTTGTGTTCAGCTATTTTCAATATGATTAGTAGAAAGAATTGTTTAACACTAGAAAGACTGAAACTTAGTATATACCTATATTGCCCAAAAGCAGTCAAAATGACTGCATTGTGAAGGAATAACTAATGTGTAAAGAAAGTTTAAAATTAATTTTTAATATTTTTCATATTATTTACAGTTATATAACAAGTTATTAGTAAATATTAACAAGAAAAAGAATTTACTTTTCCTGGGCATATTGATGACGATTTCATTTTCATCATTGGTGATCGACTCTTCTTCTAATTGAAATTAAAAAGCAGTCAAAATGACTTCCTTGGGCAATCTAGTGTTAAATGCTATACGTATACAATATCGAATGAAGGATATGTATATTCATAAATATTGTGGGATCAGGCCTCCCAGACCAAATACTGTATGGAGATTAGGAAAAGTAGGAGGGTTCCGTGGGTATGTGTAAGAGTTGATCAGCTACAACCGCGAGGGTCCCGGGTTCGATTCCCGACGCGGAATTCCTCATTTTTCCTAAGATCCTACATTTGGGGGCTCGTCCGGGATGGGGGGAACACCGATTCCCGCATGGTGACAGACGACGAACGCAGTAAGCAAGCGTTGCGAAGACGGTCGCGCACGTGAGCGAAAGGACGACGAAGCGAAGTAAGGGACACGTCCAGGGAAAACTGCTAGAGAGGGCAAGTAGGATGGTGTTCCCGAAAAGTGACGAAGTTGATGACGAGTTGCGTTGATGGCGCTGAGGCCAAAAAGACGATGGCGCTGCGACGAACATTCGAGGGCGAATGCCGGAGCAGGATGGCCGAGTGTGGGATCAGGACCTCCCAGACCAAATACTGTATGGAGATTATTAGGAAAAGTAGGAGGGTTCCGTGGGTATGTGTAAGAGTTGATCAGCTACAACCGCGAGGGTCCCGGGTTCGATTCCCGGCGCGGAATTCCTCATTTTTCCTAAGATCCTACAATATTTTCAATATTTAATCTATTACTGCCGTTCTTACTGACAATGCGACTTTGAATAAAGGCAAGATAGTTAAAGCGTTAAAAGGATTTTAAAAAATTCTGTTTTATATTATTTTATAACTATTCAAAACTTTATTGTTGTATCATTTTCAATCTATTCAAGAATTTTAAAACATTGTTATTTTATTTTTAACGTAAAAAAACCTATCAAGGCAAAACATACATTTGACTCGAGTTTGTTATTTAGACACATCGGTGGCAAACAAAAATTGCGCAAGAACGCGAAAGATTATAACCATTATACATGAAAGCTTGAAAAGGACTAAAACTTGTATCCACCTAACACGTCAACCCTTTGCACTGCCACTAACTTTACGGTTGTAGTAATGAGAACTTCCTTATTGTGGGATCAGGACCTCCCAGACTAAATACTGTATGGAGATTAGGAAAAGTAGGAGGATTCCGTGGGTATGTGTAAGAGTTGATCAGCTACAACCGCGAGGGTCCCGGGTTCGATTCCCGGCGCGGAATTCCTCATTTTTCCTAAGATCCTACATTTGGGGGCTCGTCCGGGATGGGGGGAACACCGATTCCCGCATGGTGACAGACGACGAACGCGGTAAGCAAACGTTGCGAAGACGGTCGCGCACGTGAGCAAAAGGACGACGGAGCGAAGTAAGGGACACATCCAGGGAAAACTGCTAGAGAGGGCAGTAGGATGGTGTTCCCGAAAAGTGACGAAGTTGATGACGAGTCGCGTTGATGGCGCTGAGGCCAAAAAGACGATGGCGCTGCGACGGACATTCGAGGGCGAATGCCGGAGCAGGATGGCCGAGTGTGGGATCAGGACCAGTGATGCCAGAATCGTGGAACCGAGGAACTTGCCCCTCCGGTGGATCCTCCGGCTGGACCTCCCCACTCTGACGTACCGTCGTCGCCTTACGTTGTTTCTTACTGCGCACGCGCTACACACAAGCGTACCTCTAGTCTGTCCGTGTGAGCTGCCTATTCGACTCACGGGGTCGAGGTATGCTTGTGTATAGCGCGTGCGCAGTAAGAAACAACGTAAGGCGACGACGGTACGTCAGAGTGGGGGGTCCAGTCGGAGGATCCGTCAGAGGGGCAAGTTCCTCGGTTCCACGATTCTGGCATCACTGATCAGGACCTCCCAGACCAAATACTGTATGGAGATTAGGAAAAGTAGGAGGGTTCCGTGGGTATGTGTAAGAGTTGATCAGCTACAACCGCGAGGGTTCCCAGGTTCGATTCCCGGCGCGGAATTCCTTATTTTTCCTAAGATCCTACAATATTTTCAATATTTAATCTATTACTGCCGTTCTTACTGACAATGCGACTTTGAATAAAGGCAAGATAGTTAAAGCGTTAAAAGGATTTTAAAAAATTCTGTTTTATATTATTTTATAACTATTCAAAACTTTATTGTTGTATCATTTTCAATCTATTCAAGGATTTTAAAACACTGTTACTTTATTTTTAACGTAAAAAAGCCTATCAAGACAATAAAAAACAGTCAAAATGACTTCCTTGGGCAATCTAGTGTTAAATTAGTACCAATCACGCAACTGACTTTTGAAGAATAATCTAAATGAAACATTTAAAACAATAGGGAGTTGTTGAGAAGAAAATTGGAAGGTATTCGACGTGCAAAGGGTTAAACCTGAAAGAGGAAGTCACGATTCGTGGGGAAACAGAAAAATTGAATCGTAGTCGAAATCGTAATTTGCTCACGCATGAAAAGCTGATCTACCTGAAGCGCGTAAAAGCATAGAAGCGTAAAAGCACAATAAGCCAACCACAGAGGCAAGGCGATATTTAACAACGCGAAGGAAAAGCTGTGTTTCCAAACGACTGCGTTACAAGGAAGATTTACTGCGCCTATAATTATAGGTAATAAAGTCAGAGACGTGGAAACCAGAGCGGCATCTGTCTGTACCGAAATATTCGTTATCGACGGCGAGTTGCTAAAATTGTTTCCAGAAACTGTACTGCTGTACAGTTCCCTCGACGTCGATGCTACCGATTTCTCGGCGTCCCCGCCACGTACACAGTTTTAATAATAAACGCTTCCTAATAAGAAACCAATCTCCATTGCCTTTCTTTCGTTGAAACTTTTGCACCCTTGTTGCCCCTTCCGATAGGATTCGCTGGTTAAGAATTACAATTAGATCGAGTTTTAAATTTCGGCGCACAGGTTCGATCATTAAAACAATAGCAATTTTGCAAATTAGAAATCTCTAACAAAACTCAACGCTTCGACCCAGATATGGGTCTTTCTCAAGAGGTGAGATTTATTTTTGCGTCTGAAAAATAAATTAATTATAATAACATATTTAATGTGACAATTGGTATGCTGATTTTAGAAGAGAAATGAAATTTTTCATACTTGCTATAACGGCATTTTAATGGAGGGTGGCCGAAACTGAACTGGAAATTTTTGAAGGTTGCAATGTGAACTAGTGATGGGCACCATCGACTAAAAACTATCGACTAAGTCGATAGTAACTAACTACTGATTTCAGTCGACTACTTTTTTGAACCATCGAACTATCGACAAAATTCAGTTGTCTGAAGCTGTCGCTTGATCCATACATGCTTGGTCCGTAAAGAGGAGACTTGAAGCTGTCATCACGTTTTTTTCGAATTTTTAAAACAGTCCCGGCTATAGGAAAATTGGATTTGTTTAAAACATTTGCAAAATAAATGGTGAAAAAACCATTTATTCCAAATCGAAATATTTTCAATAGATACTCTTACGTGTTCACTACAAGCTCCTCAAAACTCATTTTCCTCGGTACGTTAGTTCTAGTGTTATAATTTAATGAAAACAAATTCTTTACACGTCTGTAAAACCAACATTTTTTAAGATTTCGAAAAATCCTTCGAGATTCCTTCATAGGCTACTAAAGACTACAACATATTCAAATTTGAACTATCCGACATAGGACTCGAAAAATTTTCTTCTCTTGTTTGTTCCTTGCTTTCGACCGCGGTGTATCACCATCGCTCGACTTCTGTCGCGCGCGGCCGTCTCTGCCAACACGCCTCTAGGTCGCGCTCTGATTGGTCCGTGTTTTTCGTTAATAACTCCTTAACAAAGCCGAAACGGCCATTTTTGCAAAGGAAAATGTCGCTTCAAATGGCCTCAGGAACCTCCCCTTTAAAGGAACTCAGACATTTTTGGGACACCCTGTACAATGCTGGAGCACCGATCAACTGAATTTAAGCGGCGGGACTTTTGAATGAGTTTTACTATTAAATAAATTCATTCGTTTGGCGAGTATCGAGTAAGTAATTCATTAAGCATGTGTATATTCGATTATGCACAACGCAAACTAATGCAAATATACTATAATTATACAATTATTGGTCGAATGCTATAATATAGCAACGTCAATCGATTATAATGAAATTTTCAAACAGGGGCGGATAGTATTTCTACCAAAAACAGAAGAATCATTCTTTAATTCTTTTACGAAGTTTTATATATTTTGTTATATATAAAATTTAAAAGTAATTAGTAATATTATTGTAATAAGGAAGGATAATTATGCAAATGAATAAGGTGTAAATATTTTTAATGTTGTATTTGTATCAATCATTTTAAGGAACACTGTCGATGCTCGCCAGCTAACAAGCTTGAAGTAATTTATAACTGTCGTAGCATCACACTGTCGAGGACTCGTTTTTATTATACTATTCTTTCTAAACTGTTCGTTGTAATTTTCTAACATTATTCCATTAATTATATTTTATTATAATACTTTATACATTATATTCATGGCTCCATGGACACACAAGTGGACGGAGAAGTTCTGTCTGAAAGAAGAAATAGATTATCTGCAAAAAATTTGGATAAAATAATATTTTTAAATTGCAATCTGGAATAACTTACCACAGTTAAACTTTTTTTTAGATGAAATCTTTTTATTCTTAAATTCCTAATATAGCAATATTTCTATCTACTCTAGGAGAATGAGGAGAAATGGCAACATTAAACTCTATTGATTACATTTTGATATAGAAGAAATTAAACAATGCCATAATTTTAAATAGCTCTATACTGAAGCAACACTTATTTGATTTTACATAATATTTTCAAGAATTCAGGAAATTATTACTTACAATCTAATTGATTTTTACCAAAAATTTAGAGCAGGTAATAGCTTATGATAAATCGAAATAGTAGTGATTGTTAAAAAAAAAACTTGTTTACCTCTTACAATTTTGAAATTCTAATTATGAATTAATTTTACAAAAGGTAAATACATCGATAGGGTTTGCAGTAGATTTGATGACATAACTGGACATAACCACTAAAGCGAAATTTTAGTCGACTGAAAACTATCGACTAAATAGTCGATAGTATGCTGTTACTAAATAGTAAGTAGTCGATAGTTTAAATTAGTCGATAGTGCCCATCACTAATGTAAACATAACATGCATAGGAACGACACATTCAAATTAGACCAATCAGAACCAAGTGATTCTTGGACCCAGGGTCGATAATAGGCGGTAAATTCAAATGCTGTTTAGACTGTTTTCCACTCAACACATCATGCAATTGTACCAAACCAGCTGTTATGGTACTGAAGAAAAATTGACACTCAATTCATTTGACAGAGAAACGAAAACTAGCTGAATTCAGATTATGAAAGGTATATAAATATACATAGATGAGAAATATAAATAGTTTCTCTATGTATATTTATTGTTTCTACACCAAACAATAAATAGCCTTGTTTACGTGAAACAATGAAGTGGAAAAAGTAGTAAATTATGGCGCTAGGTATGTATAATTTTCTGTCATCTCTTTATTTCAAGATTTCTTTGAAAATATGTCATCGTTATGCTAATCGCGAGGCGTGCAAGACAGTGTTTGTTATATCGAGAAAGTAACACGTCTGTTCATGAATCAAGGGACCTTCGTCGGCTAAAATAAAAGAGTAAGATGATATCTTCAGCAATTTATCTTTTTTTTCTATCGCGCTTTCATCGCTTATTTTTGAAAGAAGGCGTCCTCCGTTGGTAATTTGTCCCTACGGCGAAGGATAATCGTCGATAATCTATTACACTGATCCTGTTCCACTCTTCTTTTTCCCGGTATCTCTTCCTCACCTGCCTCGCTCGAAGGCTTTGCACAGCTGAAAATGGAACGTTTCAATTAAACCATTCAGTTCGTAGGTGATTTAGAACAGGACGCTTAGGAGTTTCTATTAGATGTATACGAAATGTTATATTTACAGTTCTAACAAATTAACCGATCTTATAATTTAAGGGAGTACTTTGGTTTTCGAGGATGTTTTTTCATTAATTTTTAAGAATTTTTGCAGAAGACCTGCTCAAATTTTTGTAATAGGGTTTTGCACACGTATTAACTCACACAGGTGTCAACAGTTTATTATGTTGCATTTGGTTCAATGGCAAAAGGATCAGTGAAGATTTAAGTGGAGCATGAATTAATCAAGTTTTTATAGCCATTATCGCGCCACTTATGATTTTACTCAAGTAATTTTCATTTGTAACATTCTTTTCAATGTGTACTACTTTTCGAGATACTGAACTCGAAAGGTTTTCGAATCCTCACTATGAGGGTTAATTTATATTTTTCTAAAATATCATCAACTCTTATACTGTATTTATCTAAAATGTGTATAGAGTACCTACCAATTTTCATATTTAATATACAGTATTTCATCGGTAATTGTCCCAAATATCTCGCACATAATTGTCCCTGAGATATCCCCACTAGTGCGGGATGTACCCCCTTGAGGGGTCGTGAAGCTCGAGAGGCCTCGGTCGACGAGAAATATGACACCATGCGGCTCGGGTATATCGGTGAGACCACACTAATCCGAATTTCCAACATCTTTATTATTCATTACTTTTTTATGGGACTTCGATGACCATATTTGTGGCATTTTTCTAATAAAAATGATACCAAATATGATATAATTCCGATGATATTTACTTGTGTAATAGACAATTAAAGTTTCGAGCGCGAGGAAGGATAGCGTATGGGAAAGAAAGAGACGCGGAGAGTCGCAGTCGGCGGAACAGTTCAAAGGCTCATAATGTATTACCAAGGAATAACTTTTTTATTGTTAATTATTTTTTTAGGAGACTTTTTCTAATAGATTTGTGACATTGTTCTGATTAAAATGATACCAAACACGATATAATTCGATATACTTCGTCACCAAAACTTACTCCATGGTCAATTAAAAAAATAGATATGTATGTATAATCAGAAAAATTTTGATCAGAGAAATATTACAAATATGATGGTAAAAGTCTCCTAAAAGATTAATTAAAAATGAAAAAGTGTCGTCATTGCATTACTGTTGCCTCACCGATGTTATGTACCTGACTATCTCAAAATAGTGCTCGACTGTGTATGAAAACAACATTATTCTAATTTCATACGGTACTGTTTGGTTTATTTGATAGTGCATAAGTTATGTTTGTATTATCTCACTGATACTTTCGCGATAACCCGACCTCCTACTTTCCTACTTTTCTTCTACGTGCAAGTGGACACTTCGATAAGATAACTAACTTCGTTACTTTGCACCATACCGTTGTTTCTATAATTAGTGCAACTGACACTTTTTTCGAATTCCTTATGGCACGTACCAGGTCACTTTACAGGTACAACTTTCAAGAATTCCATGCATTATAAAGCACGAAAATAGCTTTTTCTATGCTTACTATTATGTTGGTGCACATGAAATGTCCGATTTTCAAATGCAAGTGTGATAATTTCAACAGTTGTGCCGAGTTGTGCTAAGTTTGTGCCACATTGTTCTCGAATATTATAACAATAATATAAACAATAAGCCGAAAAATTGAGAAAAACGATTTTTTAGTAGGCCCCACTTTTCGTTTTTTCAATTTTCTCAATTGTGCTGAGTTTTGCTAGGTTGTGCTAAGATTGTGCTCGAATATTATAACAATAATATAAAAACTAAGACCAAAAATTGAGAAAAACGATTTTTTAGTAGGCCCCACTTTTCGTTTTTTTCAATTTTCTCAATTGTGCTGAGTTTTGCTAGGTTGTGCTAAGATTGTGCTCGAATATTATAACAATAATATAAAAACTAAGACCAAAAATTGAGAAAAACGATTTTTTAGTAGCCCCCACTTTTCGTTTTCTTCAATTCTCTCAATTGTGCTAAGTTGTGCTAGGTTGTGATAAGATTGTGCTCGAATATTATAACAATAATATAAAAAGTAAGACCAAAAATTGAGAAAAACGATTTTTTAGTAGCCCCCACTTTTCGTTTTCTTCAATTCTCTCAATTGTGCTAAGTTGTGCTAGGTTGTGCTAAGATTGTGCTCGAATATTATAACAATAATATAAAAACTAAGACCAAAAATTGAGAAAAACGATTTTTTAGTAGGCCCCACTTTTCGTTTTTTTCAATTTTCTCAATTGTGCTATGTTGTGCTAGGTTGTGCTAAGATTGTGCTCGAATATTATAACAATAATATAAAAACTAAGACCAAAAATAGAGAAAAACGATTTTTTAGTAGCACCCCCTTTTCGTTTTTTTCAATTTTCTCAATTGTGCTGAGTTTTGCTAGGTTGTGCTAAGATTGTGCTCGAATATTATAACAATAATATAAAAACTAAGACCAAAAATTGAGAAAAACGATTTTTTAGTAGCCCCACTTTTCGGTTTTTTCAATTTTCTCAATTGTGCTAAGTTGTGCTAGGTTGTGCTAAGATTGTGCTAAAGTATTACTTGATAAAAATAATAAATAAAGAAGTTATGGTAAATAATCGTTTTGGACATGCAATTAACGTTTAAGATAGTAACAGTTATCCAAACAGCATATAATCATATATCTGAATTGTGCTGACCTAGCACAAGTCAGCACACCTTTCGTTTTCGCCAGCACAACGATATAAAGGGCACTTTACTCTTGCTCGCGGCCCTTCGCGGTGGACACTATATTCTTAATTTGATTTTCTGGTCATCCGACAAACATAATATTGCATATCTGAGTTGTGCTAGCCTAGAAAGTCAAATTAATAATATAGTGTCCACCGCGAAGGGCCGCGAGCAAGAGTAAAGTGTGCCCTTAATATCGTTGTGCTGTCGAAAACGAAAGATGTGCTGACTTGTGCTAGGTTAGCACAATTCAGATATATGATTATATGCTGTTTGGATAACTGTTATTATCTTAAACGTTAATTGCAATTCCAAAACGATTATTTACCATAACTTCCTTATTTATTAGAATTTTTATCTAGTAATACTTTAGCACAATCTTAGCACAACCTAGCACAACTTAGCACAATTGAGAGAATTGAAAAAAAAACGAAAAGTGGGGGGCTACTAAAAAAACAGTTTTTCTCAATTTTTCGGCTTATTTTTTATATTATTGTTATAATATTCGAGAACAATGTAGCACAAACTTAGCACAACTCAGCACAACTGTTGAAATTATTTATTTCAACAAGTGGGGGGCTAACTTCTAGGAGGCAACAAAGGCCATACTTCCAGCGAGAAATTCATTTTTGAGGTTTTGGCCACGTTTTGGCGATTTGAGATCACTGTGCGACCAGCCACCGCCGCTCCTTCACGAACATAAGCCCAACCAACCCAAAATCGCTGAGGTGGTACTTTTCGATATGTTCATAAAAAATTATATTAGATTTGTTGCTGAAGGTTGTGTTTAAATTTTTTATTAACTTATATTTTGCAGAATATAGTGTAGTCGTCATTTCAATTCGATCGTCGGTTAAATGTATAGGAAAAAGTTGTTCAGAATGATGACCTTGACAACAAATTTCAAGGTCCTCAAAATGCGTGAGATAGTGGCTTTTCGACAATTTTATCGTCCAATTATTTTTTTTTCAAAAATTTACATTTTTCTGGAGCAACAATATTTTACTTCCACCAACTGAACTAAACAAACAAAAACAGTGTAAAACGTTGTATGTACAAGAAATTTTATGTATGTTATCTACTAAATAAAAATTAACTGACTATCAAAAAGTTCCATATACTTTTTCGATGTCCAGTTTACAACACGAGCAGTTCGGCTCTTGTTTCAAATATGCTTACACAGTTTTCTTTTCAATAAAACGATTTTATCAATCGGGAAAGTGTAAATAATAGTCGATAAAAGAATCGAACATAGAAAGCGCAGGCACGGTTTTTGCGACGGTGATCCTGAGTGTGATTCTAGGCCGGTGTAATCGCGCTGACTCGCAGCGCACATGGCATGTCGCGTGTTACTCGAGGAGAACGGTATTGTTTACCGACTCGTTATTTATATAGTGAAGCCATTGGTAATAACCGCACCGTGTCGCGTCGTCGCAGTGAAATGCGTTAACCAGTAACCGGTACGCGAAAGATAAGAGAAACGCCACATAGGCCCTCGCTCGCTATACGTACTCGTCGCTTCACGTGACTGCCAAAGGGAATGTAACAAGAAATTATTAATGTTGACGCTCTTCCAGGTGTCTTTCACTAAATAAAACCTACTAGGCTTCCAGAATGTTTCTACTTCGATCGTTAGATTTACAACGAGTCCAAAACGCATTTCGATTTCTCCTATTCATGTAATACCATTAACGGGGCCTCCTAGAAGTTAGCCCTCCACTTGTTAAAATAAATAATTTCAACAGTTGTGCTGAGTTGTGCTAAGTTTGTGCTACATTGTTCTCGAATATTATAACAATAATATAAACAATAAGTCTAAAAATTGAGAAAAACGATTTTTTTTAGTAGCCCTCACTTTTCGTTTTTTTCAGTTTTCTCAATTGTGCTGAGTTGTGCTAGGTTGTGCTAAGATTGTGCTCGAATATTATAACAATAATATAAAAACTAAGACCAAAGATTGAGGAAAACGAGTTTTTAGTAGCCCCCACTTTTCGTTTTTTTCAATTTTCTCAATTGTGCTAAGTTTTGCGAGGTTGTGCTAAGATTGTGCTAAAGTATTACTTGATAAAAATAATAAATAAAGAAGTTATGGTAAATAATCGTTTTCGACATGCAATTAACGTTTTAGATAGTAACAGTTATATAAACAGGATATAATCATATATCTGAATTGTGCTAACCTAGCACAAGTCAGTACAACTTTCCTTTTCGCCAGAACAACGATATTAAGGGCACTTTAGTCTTGTTCGCGGCCCTTCGCGGTGGACACTACATCATTAATTTGACTTTCTAGGCTAGCACAACTCAGATATGCAATATTATTTTTGTCGGATGACCAGAAAGTCAAATTAATGATGTAGTGTTCACCGCGAAGGGCCGCGAGGAAGAGTAAAGTGCCCTTAATATCGTTGCGCTGGCGAAAACGAAAGTTGTGCTGACTTGTGCTAGGTTAGTACAATTCAGATATATGATTATATGCTGTTTGGATAACTGTTACTATCTTAAACGTTAATTGCATGTCCAAAACGCTTATTTACCATAACTTCTTTATTTATTATTTTTATCAAGTAATACTGTAGGATCTTAGGAAAAATGAGGAATTCCGCGCCAGGAATCGAACCCGGCACCTTCGCGGTTGTAGCTGATCAACTCTTACACATACCCACGGAACCCTCCTACTTTTCCTAATCTCCATACAGTATTTGGTCTGGGAGGTCCTGATCCCATAATACTTTAGCGCAATCTCAGCACAACCTAGCACAACTTAGCACAATTGAGAAAATTGAAAAAAAACGAAAAGTGGGGGGCTACTAAAAAAAAATCGTTTTTCTCAATTTTTAGGCTTATTGTTGTGCTAGCTTAGAAAGTCAAATTAATAATATAGTGTTCACCGCGAAGGGCCGCGAGCAAGAGTAAAGTGTGCCCTTTATATCGTTGTGCTATCGAAAACGAATGGTGTGCTGACTTGTGCTAGGTTAGCACAATTCAGATATATGATTATATGCTGTTTGGACAACTGTTACTATCTTAAACGTTAATTGCATGTCGAAAACGTTATTTACCATAACTTCTTTATTTATTATTTTTATAAAGTGATACTTTAGCACAATCTTAGCACAACCTAGCACAACTTAGCACAATTGAGAAAATTGAAAAAAAACGAAAAGTGGGGGGCTACTAAAAAAAATCGTTCCTCTCAATTTTTAGGCTTATTGTTGTGCTAGCCTAGAAAGTCAAATTAATAATATAGTGTTCACCGCGAAGGGCCGCGAGCAAGAGTAAAGTGTGCCCTTAATATCGTTGCGCTGGCGAAAACGAAAGTTGTGCTGACTTGTGCTAGGTTAGTACAATTCAGATATATGATTATATGCTGTTTGGATAACTGTTACTATCTTAAACGTTAATTGCATGTCCAAAACGATTATTTACCATGACTTCTTTATTTATTATTTTTATAAAGTGATACTTTAGCACAATCTTAGCACAACCTAGCACAACTTAGCACAATTGAGAAAATTGAAAAAAAACGAAGAGTGGGGGCTACTAAAATAAATCGTTTTTCTCAATTTTTAGGCTTATTGTTTATATTATTGTTATAATAGTCGAGAACAATGTAGCACAAACTTAGCTCACCTCAGCACAACTGTTGAAATTATTGATTTCATCAAGTGGGGGGCTAACTTCTAGGAGGCCATTACGGGGGCAAATTTAATTCAAGTCTATTTTAAAAGTAATTCTATACGATTCTAATTCTAAATCCTTACAGTATGACGCAAACTTGTAGCCATTATAAATGAAGGTGCGGGAAATTGCTGGACAAACAAGGTTTTCATTCGGGATTAGGTAGGAATTACATAAAAATTTCGGTAGAGCAAGGATAATACGTAAACGGACGAGTTGTTTTATTCGAAATTCTAGGATTTCAAGGTTTCGAGATTCTATTTTACGCAGGCGTCCAGGAATTACTCTGTACTCTCCCATTCGGTTGGTGTCCAGCTATTATCGCCGAACTCTCCATGCCGAACTGGCGTCCAGGAATATTCTCCCGTACTCTCATCCAACAGGCGTCCAGGTATTATCGCCAAACTACATATATGTAGTACATATTAGAGAACGCGAGACTACAGGAGAAGATTCCTGGCCGCTCGTTCGACAAGGAGAGTTCGTTACTTTGTACCATACCGATAACTGAAGTTATTAAGGGGATAATTTGTCTCAGGTAGCAATGAGCCACACAGTTTATAAGAAAAACAATTTATTCAATCGATACCGCCTTTATACCAATTATAAACATATTTTTTGGTTTTACCGATTAACACAAATCTGCCATTCGCTCTCGCACTCGTCAAACTTCGTCGTCGGCATTCGTTCTCTTCTCACTCATGCTTTCGATAAGATTGTTTATCGATTCCTCGATCACTTTCTATTCGTTAATATATATGTATATATACAATATTATTCACTCGTAACCCTCAAACTATCAAGCATGAATGATCACGTTTAATAAAAGTGAAACTATTTTGTTCTTTGATTCAAGTGAACATCTTTCAAATCAAGCCACGGGAATTCAATTCGACCTAATTGCAATTCATTGTTCGCAGGCGTAATAGTTCGAGGGTTAATGAAATACGCAAATTCGTAGTCGATTATTCGTTTAGCTACACAAATCTCTTCGAAATACTTATATCAAATCAATCGCGGTCCTTACATCGATTTAATAATTACGACTACAACGGTAACAGCGCAAAACGCGATCGCATTGTTTAACAATTATTTCGACAGTTGGTTTTCCACGCCAGCTATTCGTCGACACATTGTCGCAAGGGGCTTGAAAAAATATGAAATTTGTATGACGCGGTCGTGCGCGTGATACGTTCGATTTTCAAATTCGCGCGCCTAATTATCTAACAATAAGCTTAATCGTATGTATATAATACAATCCATACATACGCACGAAGGACCAAAGTCTTCGGTGAACTTCGGGTTCTCGATTCGCTGAACCGATCGATTAAATTAAAAATGTCTCGAATTTCTTTCGTCTTTACACGCGAAAACCCGAAAACAGTACCGCTCGACTAGGTCCAACTTATTCTATCTTTGGTCCTCTAGCCGCTATGATTCGTTGCCAAACATCGAATTTCATTTTTCACAAAACTTCTCCAATCATTCTCGCATTCACCGTCCATTTTCTTTCTTAATAACACCGAAACGCATTGTTTGCGATCGAATTATAGTTTCTCAGTTTCTTCTAACACTGAATGCCTCAGATAATAAATTAATTTCTTCGATTTTGAACTATTAAACCATCAGTCAAGCAAAACCAAGGTTCCCAGATAAACATATATAGTTAAAAATAATATGATTTCGATTCGTTAGTTGTCACAATTTTCGAGTTGTTTCAAAAAGAATTGTAATCGCCATTAACGCTAGAACTACGAGGCCTTGCAAAATGGCGGGTACCACATTTTATATTTTAAGATTATTCAGACTGCAAAGATTCACTTGTAGGGAATTATTCATTAAAATATCTTTGGATATACAGGGTGTTCAAAAATTGTTGTACTTCCCTGAGATCATTCGAAGTAACTTTTTCCTTTACGAAAATGGTCTTCGCGGCTTTGTTAAGGAGCAATTGACGAAAAAACATAGACCAATCAGAGCGCGGCTACAGCGGTTGGATTCCGACTCGACCAATGACAACGCCACGCTCAGCTTCCAAGGAGAAACATTTTTGCAACACCCTGTATATAATGTATCCAACAAGTATTTGAACACTTGTATTCTCTTATACAATTTTTTTTAGCGAAATTATTTTAGACAATTTCTCGAGAATAGGAAAATTAGTGTTCAAATACATTTTGGATTCACTTTATACCGACCAAAATCATTAAAAAATCCAAATAAATACGCTCTTGTCATTTTTGTAATGTAAAATAGTCAGTGCTCCGTGAATCTAGTGTTAACCACTTTTTTTTTCATTTATGTATAGGTACTCTAATCGTTAGACCGCGATCTTCATGTAAAAATAAAAGTTTCAACATCAATTACGAAAGACAAGAAACCGAACAAAAGTTCTTTCTTACTTTAATAATTTTATTAGATCGAAAATAGTATACTGACTTTTTTCAATTCTTCTAATCCTCTTACGTAAATTTCACTTACTCAGTCATAATTGCATAAAATCCGCAGTCTATGAATCATACACGCAAAGTATACCGACGATTGACATAGAGTACGATGCAACAACATCTGATTTGCAATTTTGATTCCGTGGCATTGTTTGTGCTTCGAGGTGAATTCAACTAAAGTCGATTGCACAAAAATCGGGGATTACTTTGGTTTCAGAAAACGAATAGTATGTACAGTATTTCATCGATAATTGTCCACAACACGGGTCTGCACAGGGACAATTATGCGCGAGGGATATCATTGTTTGAGGTTTGCCGAACGTGGAGAAGGACAGCCTCGGTCACTGAGAAATGTAAACATACCTAATCCGAATTTCCAACTTCTTTATTAATTATTATTTTTTTATGGGACTTCGATGACCATATTTGTGGCATTTTCATAATAAAAATGATACCAAATATGATATAATTCCGATGATATTTACTTGTGTAATCGACGATTAAAGTTTCGGGAAGGAAGGATAGCGTATTGGAAAGAAAGAGACACGGAGAGTCGCAGTCGGCGGCACAGTTCAAAGGCTCGCGCGTCCTCACAATGTATTACCAAGGAATAACTCTTTTATAATTATAATTTCTATCGATCGTATTATGAGATATATCAAATTATTTAGATATATCTCATAATACGATCGATAGAAATTATAATTATATCATGGATGGCGAAACAACCACAAACAACAATACCTTTTTTTCATCAATGTCAAGAATGTTTGACATGGAAACAGTTAAAATTCTCAAGGACTGGTCATACACAAATAAATCCATAGCTAAGATAAGTAACAAAAAACTCTTTCTTTTAAAATGTAAGTCAAACAACATTATTCCAAATTTCATTTACAAGAAGGTGATTAAGAAAAACAATTTCATCATTACGTCCCCATTCACCCACAACAAATTGCTTAAATTACAAAACAGATATATGAAAAAAGTTTAAAAAAAAAAAAAAATAGATCGAACCTTGCGCCGATATCAAATTATTTAGAAATAACTCTTTTATTATTACTTATTTTTTTATGAGACTTTTTCTAATAGATTTGTGACATTGTTCTGATTAAAATGATACCAAACACGATAATATAATTCGGATCATATACAGGTGTATGGTCATTATGTATAGGTTAGGTACATAACATCGGTGAGGCAACAGTAATGCAATGACGACACTTTTTCATTTTTAATTAATCTTTTAGGAGACTTTTACCATCATATTTGTAATATTTCTCTGATCAAAATTTTTCTATTTTTTATATCTATTTTTTATATTATTTTTATATCTATTTACATATCTATTTTTTTAATTGACCATGGAGTAAGTTTTGGTGACGAAGTATATCGAATTATATCGTGTTTGGTATCATTTTAATCAGAACAATGTCACAAATCTATTAGAAAAAGTCTCCTAAAAAAATAATTAACAATAAAAAAGTTATTCCTTGGTAATACATTATGAGCCTTTGAACTGTTCCGCCGACTGCGACTCTCCGCGTCTCTTTCTTTCCAATACGCTATCCTTCCTCGCGCCCGAAACTTTAATCGTTGATTACACAAGTAAATATCATCGGAATTATATCGTACTTGGTATAATTTTTATTAGAAAAATGCCACAAATATGGTCATCGAAGTCCCGTAAAAAAATAATGAATAATAAAGAAGTTGGAAATTCGGATTAGCGTGGTCTCACCGATATAACCGAGCCGCTTGGTGTCATATTTCTCGGCGACCAAGGCCTCTCGAGCTTCGCGGCCCCTCAAAGGGGTACACCCCGCAGTAGTGGGGATATCTCAGGGACAATTATGTCAGAGACATTTGGGACAATTACCGATGAAATACTGTATACTCATTGCACTCATAATTGACGATATGATAGTACTCACGCGTGTAAAAGTTGTATTGAAATTTTTCGAGGTATGTTTGTCGCGAAAAGAAAAAATGTCGAACGTGAAACTACAACTCGGAAGCACTGTTAGAAAAATAGAACGAGAAACTTTGCGGCCATTTTGTACAAATTTAATCACACTGAAACATTGTATCGTTACTGTACATATAATTTCATTTTATTTCCAATGAGAAAAACGTGAATCGAGGTTAAACTTGAAACCATCTTTGTACAACTCGTTCTTTTGTTAAATCCTTTGTTATTCTGGAATGTTTTAAATATGGTATACTTGGACGATTTGTTTGTGAATGGACGTTCGTAATTCTTGTAAGGCACAATTGCATTTTGATTTTGTTAGATCGTGAACAACAGCTCACTCTCAATTCCACTTTTTAGAGGTAATATGATTTTCGGGCAGTGTAGAATCCAAACAGCAATGATATATCGATTATTGCGGGACTGTTACTCGTCATTTGGAAATATCATCTCCCGACGTACGGCGTTTTGCAGTAATTTTTTAAATACACTCTAAAATCATTAACTGGTAAGTTTTAATCTCTTAAGTGGCACGTTCTTTGTAATGTGAACTCTTCATTTAACTCTCCTCAACTAAAATCAGGTATTGTTAATTACTAGACTGCGGATCTTTATGAAAATTCGAATTTTCGAGGACTATTTTATAAAATCCATGATGAGTAATCAATTCAATTTATCAACTAGAAAATTCCTTATGGTAAGCGTGGATCCAAGAAGTATTTGAACACTAAATACCAGATTTTCCAAAATTGTGTATATTTAAAGTTGTGATGAGTTCGTAAAAATCGATCGTATGACAATAAATTTGGTCTCATTGTAAAGCTAAAAGCATCGAGTTTCATAATTCATCGTTCATTTTATTCTAAAATTTTTTCATGACGTAGCAGGCGAGACAATGAAGACGCTTTTTTGTCTAAAAAATGCTATACATTCAAACGTTGGTGAAAATTTTGAAAATTTTTCTTCGTGACTGAAACCACCATCAATTTAAAGATTAAAGCTTCTTTTTTTTACAACGTCGCCTTAAAAATTGATATATGATTTATTTTAGTCGTTTATATGGAGCTTTGAATGTAGCCTACTTTACAGTACTATAAGTCATATTATGAGGGCTATCCACGACCGAATTTGTTCCTCATTTTTGCTGAATAAAATAGTAAAGAAAATTTTTTAAGGAGTCATTGCACGAGAAAAATAATTGAAGATATTGGTGACGTTTGAACTTGAAGCATTTTTTAGGAAAAATGGGTTTTCAGTTTTCCACATGCTTCATCATGTAAAGAAAATTGTAAAATAGTAAAGAAAATTTTTTGAGGAGTCATTGTACGAGAAAAATAATTGAAGATATTGGTGACGTTTGAACTTGAAGCATTTTTTAGGAAAAATTGGTTTTCAGTTTTCCACATGCTTCATCATGTAAAGAAAATAGTAAAATAGTAAAGAAAATTTTTTGAGGAGTCATTGTACGAGAAAAATGATTGAAGATATTGGTGACGTTTGAACTTGAAGCATTTTTTAGGAAAAATGGGTTTTCAGTTTTCCACATGTCACATCATGTAAAGAAAATAGTAAAATAGTAAAGAAAATTTTTTGAGGAGTCATTTTACGAGAAAAATGATTGAAGATATTGGTGACGTTTGAATTTGAAGCATTTTTTAGGAAAAATGGGTTTTCAGTTTTCCACATGCTTCATCATGTAAAGAAAATAGTAAAATAGTAAAGAAAATTTTTTGAGGAGTCATTGTACGAGAAAAATGATTGAAGATATTGGTGACGTTTGAACTTGAAGCATTTTTTAGGAAAAATTGGTTTTCAGTTTTCCACATGCTTCATCATGTAAAGAAAATTGTAAAATAGTAAAGAAAATTTTTTGAGGAGTCATTGTACGAGGAAAATGATTGAAGATATTGGTGACGTTTGAACTTGAAGCATTTTTTAGGAAAAATTGGTTTTCAGTTTTCCACATGTCACATCATGTAAAAATATCTTAAAGCTAAATGAACACTGCTTTGCGGAAGTAGAGGCTTCAAGTTTTAAAATGTGTCCAGATTTATGGTTGTACTAACTGTTTTTACGAAATAATAACAATTTAAATATCGACAAATTTTCGAGAATCGGAAATGTAGTATTTAAATACATTTTGGAATGTACCTTTTTGGACCACTGCACATGTTTCTTTGTATTTTAAAAATGTATAGATACTATAAATGTACAAAGACCCGTAGTCTATTAATTATTCTTACTCTTAATTCAATTTGGTTTATGTTGCAAGAAATTGAGTTCACATTGAACGATATTATTTACAAAATTTCGATTACGCATTACTCGTGCAAAAAGATTATATAGTTTTATTAAAAATATTATTTCGTACCGCCACTTAAGCGATTAAAGATAATTAATAACCGGTTTGATATGTAAGTGTACGTACATATAAGTATTTTAAAACCCTGCACGTGCAAATGGTAACGCTGAATCGTATGTACGAAATTAAAAACACAAACATTCTTTTCCACACTCGCATACAAACAGATACACAGCGTGCGCGTGTAAATGGGTACGTAAGTACATACCTAACAGACATACAGGTGCTTTATGTGCGTTTCATGAAAAGCAAGGAGCTTTCTTCGTGGATTCTCCATTACTTTTCACTTGAGTTCTCTGCCCAACTTTGTAGTCTTCACTATGCGAACTTCCAATCGATCTCGACTAGGTAGAATAAAATTTTGTAAACAACTTTTTAAGATGTTACGACTGTATGCATTTACTACAGTCTTAATGTTCTTAAATTTAGAATAAAAAACTGGAATTTTAATTTCTTGTAGCTTTAATGTAACCCTTAATAATAGAAGTGATAGAAAAAGCAGTTTGCATAAGAATCTGTAACAAACAGATAATAATGAAATTTTATTGAAATTTCAGTGTCAATTTTGTAAGATCAGTTACGTACTGCTGACAAAATTTTTGTAAGTAGCAAAAAGTATTTTTCTACGATTTAAAAATTATGGAACAATGATATTGTTACCTAATTATAATAGAAATCCAGTTGCTCTTCGATTTCAGGGAGATTTTCAAATGTACCATCAAAGTTTCAATTCCTCTGGAATAATCAACTTCGTAGATTTGAATTTCACGAATAATGAGCCCCGTTTCGCGAACCAAGAAGTACAATTACCTAGTTTTGAATATATCCTGTCGTGCTTCCATTCACACGCATATCTTCACACTGCATTCACATAGTATACGCGTGTGTATGTACATATAACATTTTTGCATCTACTTTAGTGTATATCTATATCTGGCTTGTCTCAAGTATATATATTTATTTTATATACACATGTACGTACATACCAAAAGTACTGCAATAACGGATGGTTCATGATTATCTATCTAAAAGACATGGTAATTATTACGTTTAGGGGAGGCAGCTCCGATGACCTTCACCTTGACATGTGTTGTCAAGGACAACATACTGAACGACTTTTGTCATT
Organism: Sphecodes monilicornis; assembly: GCA_913789915.3. Taxonomy (NCBI): domain Eukaryota; kingdom Metazoa; phylum Arthropoda; class Insecta; order Hymenoptera; family Halictidae; genus Sphecodes; species Sphecodes monilicornis. Next base: position 2,643,391 of record OU565286.1, on the reverse strand, counting down.
ACATCTACCCGGTGCTCGGTCTTAGTTTTCGAGATATTTGCAAAAAACCATTGCTAATTATTGCTAAGAATTTTATTTCCATTGGTGATTGAGTGACTCCGGTTATATGTATAGTAGAAATGTAGATATTTAACAAATTTAAATATGTTATAGATTTCGATATTTTGAACAACTTTTCCCTTTTAAAATATAGGGAGATCCGAGCACCGGGTAGATGTAATGACAAAAGTTGTTCAGAATGTTGTCCTTGACAACATATGTCAGGCATGTCCAGAAGTAGCTCACTTGGAGGCAAATTCGAGGGAGACGCATACTTCTCCCGCCAGCGCGTCACGCTCCCCGTGGCGGCCGTAGTCCTCCGAGCTTCTCAGACCCGTGCCTACCGTGGGTCCGAGAGTCGCCCCAACGCGCCACACGCGGTACATATTGCAAGTGGTAGACACGGGTCTGAGGAGCTCGGAGGACTTGGCCGCCACGGAGAGCAAGACGCGCGAGCAGGAGAAGTAGGCGTCTCCCTCGAATTTGCCTCCAAGTGAGCTACTTCTGGACATGCTTGACATATGTCAAGGTGAAAATCATCGGAGCTGCCTCCTCTAAACGTAATAATTACCAAAGACATCATTCAATTGTCACCTTTCGAAATATTAAGAGCATCGATGAGTAAATCTACTATTTTCACAGAACATTTTTCAACTTCAAATCAAATGTGTTATCTTATCGATAGACTGCGGATCTTTATGCAAAATAAAAATTATCTGCGTCGATTGCAAGACGCAGGAGTCATTTAGAAATGTTTTTCTTTCTTTAATAATTTTAAAAAATTGAAAATTATATATCAATATACTCTAATTCTTTTAATCTTTCTATTGTTCTTTTCTCTTGCAAATTTTCACACAATAGCGTAAAGTCCACAATCTACTTATCAATGATCACAAGGACGGGAAGAATCGTTGAATTCGAATTATGTTTACGCCCTGACAGTATAAACATATTTTCGTGTTAACGACGAGTGGACAGAGATCGATTTTCACTGTGAAATTTGATATCAAAGCGAGAAAAGGGACTTCACTCGATCTATTATAAATACAATAATATTACAGCATGTGCGTCAGGGTGTCCGACGAAATAGCGTACAAATTCAAGCATGTTTGTTCTTATAATTTTCTTTTCTGCTTTTAAAAGAAGGTAGACGATCATACACAATAATCATATTTGAGTTGTTGATTTTCCAAATCGATTAACTTCATAAGACAAAAAGCAGAGAAAATTTGATGAAAGAGTATACAGTAGTGCCAATATAATTATTTCTCATAGTTCTTTCAATTTTGGTGTGTTCCAGTGGCATTAAGCTTATTTATTAGAAAACTTTCTTTTAAATGTAAACAATTAGACATCGATCAACTACTTTGGCAATCAAACGTAAGAAGACCCGAAAAAGTATGGTCAACCTTCGAATGATGGATCTTGAGTCCATTATGACCCAGAGCTATTAGGTGTAAAAAAATTAACACTAAACCTACCACGGTCAAATGACCGGTTATATATTTTCCAATTATTGAAATTATAAAATTCCATTTATGGAAAATGATGGAATAAATTTCCTTGTCCAAGCGTCTACTACAGGCATGTCCAGGAGTAGCTCACTTGGACGCAAATTCGAGGGAGACGCCTACTTCTCCCACCCGCGCGTCTCGCTCCCCGTGGCGGCCGTAGTCCTCCGAGCTTCTCAGACCCGTACCTACCGTGGGTCCGAGAGTCGCACCAATGCGCCACACGCGGTACATATTGCAAGCGGTAGGCACGGGTCTGAGGCAGTGATGGTATATGGTCTCGGTTTTTTCGCGCATGCGCGACTAAACGCAGGAACGTATGTACGTCTTATGTTTGTGAGGAAAGTAGGGGAGAACTGTTATTGGCGGGAAACCGGACAGTGCAAGATATATTTATATATTATATGTACATACACATAAAATTTTAATATAACATACGCATGTTAACCCTTAGCACTCGAATGGCGACTCTGAGGCGCCACTACAAATTGTTACGCCATTATTCAGAATATTGCTTACATGATTAAATTTGTTTATATGTAATAAATTATTAAACATTTAAATATTGTATGAGGTACTATATCAGTTTCGTACGCATATAATGAACAAAAATTATGTACAATGGAAATATTCTAGGTTAGAAGAAATGTTTGATTTTTTAGTTGAAATAGCTCCGAGCGCAAAGGGTTAAACATTCCTATCTGAAAAAAAAATTTGCGGAACTATCCGGGGTGTCCAAGGTACCCCATTTTAGCCCAACTTTGTACTTTACTGACGCTAAAATCGTCGCGCATGCGCGAGAAAACCGTGACCATATACCATCACTGGTCTGAGGAGCTTGGAGGACTACGACCGCCACGGGGAGCGAGACGCGCGGGCGGGAGAAGTAGGCGTTTCCCTCGAATTTGCCTCCAAGTGAGCTACTTCTGGACATTCCAGATTTACGTACCCCACTGTTTATTTTATGACTGTAATGATTGGAACTTCTTTAATGTTTATAATTTATTAGGAAAAAATAAAATTTATGTTATTGTACATCCAAGTGTTCTCCAATAATTAAGTATTGACTGCGATGAAATAGAATTTAATTTCAACTTGAAGGGAGTTAATAACACACATATTTAGCAAATTCTGTTCGAAGTCGTCATCACGTGTCTGACTCGATATTATAATACAAGGGGTTAGATTACGTTATTAGGTGTGACTTGTTTGTTCGCTTTTAATTGTTGTTCAGAAACAAGAATTCATTGAAGAATTCAAAGATACTTTAAGTACAATGAATACAGTACAAATTCAATTCATGGATATCACAGACTCAATTCATACACTACAGGGTTAAAACTGTATAAAAAATTGTTCTGTACGACGAAATAGTAGCTAAATCATTTACAACAAAAATTATAACGTAAGACGTACCATCGTTTTGAAAAAAAATTCTTGAAAGTTAAATTTTGCAGCGTTTGCGTGACACTGTTCCTTTAAGCCGTCGGCCATACATGCAACAACGTTCCGACTATATCAGCATTAAAGTCACATCACCAACCCCAATTAAACAGCAATTTCCTCGATGCGCGAAACAATATTTCAAACAGCGCGTTTCATTTTTTAAATTCTTACGGCCCATTGAATATGATGAATGCGTCAACCATGTGAGATGTCTGTTATCCGCTTTACAGAATCGATGAGCACGTAGCTTCTCAATTAGAAAATTGAGAAGTAGGCGTCTCCCTCGAATTTGCCTCCAAGTGAGCTACTTCTGGACATGCCTGGTCTACTATATTCAAAATTACGGAGAATCCCAATAAATTTAGTATTACCATTTTTGTAAGGCAACATTCATCAGATACTTTTAATGCTTGGTAGGTTTAGTGTTAATTCTGGGCCCCAACACTAAATTAGCTGTTGCATTTATTTAAATGTGGGACTGCATATTACGAAATTATTAGAGCAATAGTATTTGAAATTCAAGTGATATTACCTCGGGAAATTCACTGTGCCAAAACGGTGCTAGCAAGACTAAAGAATCATTTGTACGACATTAGGACTTCAGGTGGTTTCGACAAATGGTTTCAGAGATTCCGAAATGGAAAGTTCAATCTTGAAGATGATTAATGTCCTCAACATCCGAAAATATCGGAAGTCGAAGATTTAGAGCAGTTGTTGGCCGATAATCCATGCCAAACCCAATTAAAAAACTCGTTACAGCATTAGGAATTACCCAACAAACCATTATTGTCCGGTTTCAAAAGCTGGGTAAAATTCAAGAAGGGAATCGCCGAGTCCCTTATGGCGCAGGCCGGTTACAAAGTTGCATGAAATTACCAAGCCTCATACGGCAAAAACGACTAAAGATACTCTTGATTCGTTGAACTAGGAAATTTTGTTACATCCGGCGTATTCACCAAATCCACCTCCATCGGACATTCACTTGTTCCGATCTCTCCAACACCATTGAATGGATTCCCACTTCAAAACATATGAAGAGGTCGAAATCATCGTGGACTTCGTTCATTGAAAAACCCAACCATTTTATAGAACAAATCTATAGATGCTGCTGGAGTGTATATTTCTTATTAAATTGTTATTTGATTTTGAACGAATGGACATCAATTTTTCTGTAGAAAGACCGAGAATTAATTTTACAAACTTTCCATCTCAAGTCTTATTTTTTTAGAAGTCAATTCGCATTCGTTAGCTATTTGTATTAAATCCAACAAAATGATCAATATTGATATCAAAGAAGTAGGTTTATAAATCGGCGAATAAAGATTTAAAATGAATTTAGTCATATCTGCCATGAAATCGTTAAAAGCGTTCGTCTTGCTGGGTTTAGCCGATTCGGCGATTTTGCCGATCGAATCTAGGTATTTTCTATTATAATCCGATTCAGTGTACTCTTTTAAGACGAACACCATTTTCAGGGACACCCTGACGTCACACTTTCGACACTTACATACGCAAACGACAATTCTGCCAATGTGAAGTACAGTTCATAAAGTATTACGGTTACCGTTGCTCTTCTATGCGGTTCCTCTTCGTTTGTTCTTCGAACGGTCGGACTTCATAAGCGACGATCAAGTTGCACACGTGTATGAACGGTTCGAGGGAGACTCGACGGAACAGTTCAAGCAAAGACGATCGTACAACAATCGTCGAATGATCTCAACTGTTGCCGGGTATCGGTATCATGTGATAAGCGGAGGGGGATTGAAGGGGTGGCGAGTGTCGGACGGTGTTTAGTTGTGAGGGAAGCTGAAGAGAACGGTAATCGAGTGCGGGTGCGGCTGGATGCTGTCCTTCCCGGTGTCTCCTCAGGTCCACCTTCCTCTGGAAAGCTTTGTCGCAGAGGCCACATTGAAAAGGCTTGTATCCGGTGTGCTTGCGCATGTGAGTGATCAGATTACTGCTCTGGGAAAACGCTTTACCGCACACCACGCACTTGTGCGGTTTCTCGCCTGCAACAGAAATTCCAAACAGCTCATTTTAGAGATTTCGAGAAACACAGCTGCCATTCTTTTATTGGGTGAAATGAGATGTACTGGTGTACAAACCACGAAGTGGTAATTAAAATGACTGTATATATTTATTATATACAGATACCATAGTCTGGTTATTAGGTACCGGAAAATGTTCGTCCAATTTTCTCCTTATCATATGTATAATAGTCACTATAGTTATAACAGGAATCAACAACTTTATCGAACTTTTTGATAGATTTTGTTTAAGCCATGGGTCGTAGAATTTTCTTTTTCATATTATAAGTTCCTATGGGAATAGATGAAGACTAATTTTAGAGAGTAGTAGTTTTAGTTTATATAGAATTTATAAAATAGAAAAATATACATTTTTCTTTGCAGGGACTGGTATATTGTTCATTGATGTTGAATGAGTCGTTGATCATTGTAACAAATGATAAGAGATAATTAAATTGAATACTTAACATTAACTGTACCAAGTACAAAATGTGACTGGTCTACGTTGCTTTATAAAAATTACAAGACTAAATTTATTTAGATTTCTCACAATTTGTATAAAAATATGTGCTTGAATGAAGAAATTTATTTAATAATTTCTAATGAAAGCACCACTGTAATTACCACAATTATAAAATAAAAACTATGAAAACAGTCATTTGACCGGTCGTGTTATTTATTTGTAATATTTATGTAAATAATTTAGAGTTCGAAGATTGTTTGTACTTCTCTTACAGAAACTGTTTTAGTAAACATTCTAATTAAATTATTTTCATGGAACTGTCACTATACAGAAAATTTGTAATATTTATGTAAATAATTTAGAGTTCGAAGATTGTTTGTATTTCTCCTACAGAAGCTTTTTTAGTAAACATTCTAATTAAATTATTTTCATGGAACTGTCATTATACAGAAAATTTGTAATATTTATGTAAATAATTTAGAGTTCGAAGATTGTTTGTATTTCTCTTACATAAACTGTTTTAGTAAACATTCTAATTAAATTATTTTCATGGAACTGTCACTATACAGAAAATTTGTAATATTTATGTAAATAATTTAGAGTTCGAAGATTGTTTGTATTTCTCCTACAGAAGCTTTTTTAGTAAACATTCTAATTAAATTATTTTCATGGAACTGTCATTATACAGAAAATTTGTAATATTTATGTAAATAATTTAGAGTTCGAAGATTGTTTGTATTTCTCTTACAGAAGCTTTTTTAGTAAACATTCTAAATAAATTATTTTCGTGGAACTTTCATTATACAGATTCGAAAATATCTGCTTCATAAGAATGTTTTTTGAAGAAGCTCCTAAGAGTAATGTTTATTTCAATAAAAGTTTTACACCAAAATTTTGCGAGCACTGTAAAATTATTATCAGTATAGAGCACATACTCTACCACTGCTCCAGATACATAGATATAAGGATGAGATTAAAAATACCCAACAGTATCCAGTCATCACTAAACGTGACAATCCAATATGAAAATACTTTAAATTGTTTCAGCAAATATAGAAACATTTATACTCATTTAGATTAGTTCACGTATTGTACAAATAATATAAATACTTCCTGTAAAATAAATCATACACGTGTGAAAACTTTTTTATAAATTCTTTTTTCACTAACGGATAAGTCATGTAACGTTAAGCAAATAAATAAAAAAAGCAAGAATGGTAGAAGATTGTATTGATATCTATAAAATATTGTTTCGCTGATTTTTCAAAATAAATACACAAAAATCCGCAGATTATTGATAAAAACTTGGTATAATAAATGATATAACATAATTACATAATTACACTACTTTCTGACAAAATTTTAACATTTTCATCAAATTGTTCTAAAAAATTGACCTAGAAAATCGCGCGCTCGAAAGTGCAAGAATTATGGCCCTTCGGTCGCGCGAGGGAAGAATCGGTACCACATCGGATCAGACATCCCGGAGAGCCCTGCCTATACCGAAGCTATGTAAAAAAAATTCTCCGGGGCCCGTCCCGGATGGGTGTGCAGAGACCCTTAAAAGTGGTCTTCGGTCCTGTGTGCACGCGCTAAAACCCGGAGAGCCCCGGCCCGGTGCTGTGTCCCGAGACCTTTACAAGGAAAACGCGATTTACAAGGATAGGTACTGATATTTGGTCCCCTCAGGGTTTCAAATCCATTTTACCATTCTCCCCCTTCTTCCACTTTTGTCCACTCTCACCTAAACGCCAATGTTCAGCCTATTTCAGCCTACTTTTCAGCGGGACATACTGTTTATTACGGTGGGTTCCGAACAACCAATGGTCAACGTCGCAGTATAATATCACATAGAAGAATATTTCCATTGGTGACGGCGGTGGGATTTGAACTCACGACCACATTGTTTGTAGTCGCGCGCTCTATCCACTGAGCCACTGCGCGCCCACAAAACGCGATTTACAATGGTCATTGATTTACACAATGGTCATGTGTAAGGATTTAAAGTAAAAATATTTTTCAATCATCATTGTTGCGAATCAATAGTTTAATTTAGTTTAAGTTATATGTGAATATAATATAATTTAATTTAGTTGAATACAAACACTCGTAATTATTGTAAGCCGATAGAATATAATTGAAATCTTAATTAATGTTCTGCGAATGTCCCCTCTTGCGTGCGAAATAACTGCGTGAAGTGTAAGAGGCGAATTATGTACAGTTGTGTGCGTGGCGAGTTAATATTGTGATAGTCTAATGGCGTAAATAAAGGGAAAATGAATTTGTAATGTAGCGATGGTGCGATGTAGAGATATTGTAAACTGCGTTCGTATGATGGAATGGTATGGTGGAAAATATGTATTTAGACTGTTGTTAGGTGTGAGTGAGGGAAGAAAGGGGAGGTACGTTTGATGGTGTCAAACCAGACATCATAAACAAACCTCTCGCCGGCATCGCGTATTGTATGGGGACCGCCACTTGGCTGGAAACCCAAAAATAGGCCACGGGTAAGGTTGTTGTTGACAACAGCCTAGGCCCGGTAGACCGGGAGGGGGTGTGATCGCCCCGTCCGAAACCAGGTCAACGAGCACGGTAAGATCGCAAAGATCGAACCGGGGCCGGTAGGCCAAGCGGAGGCCGGCGAGAGGGGGTTACAGCTGAAGATTTCCCCACTACTAAGGGAGGAACTAGTCGAGCAGAGTATAAATATTGTGTATTGACTGCGACGCACTCACTGTAATCATTGTGTCTACCCAATAAAATTAAATATTGGATCCATCAAATAGATTGTAGTACATAGTTGTATTCGAGGACGAACAATCATTTTACAGCGTAGTTTCAATAAAACGATCTATGTTCGTATTATCGGTCAAGCCAGTTAATTTGCCAATTAATTACCATCCAATGGGCTTGTTCGAGCGAAATGCAGTCTCGCAGCAAGATGCAAATTCGATTAACTAACGAGGAAAACGAAGGAGCGCGATTTCGAATAATGAGCCAAGGTGAATCGAGCACACCTGAATCAACAGATAAATCGTGACGAGCATTTCGTCGTCGACGGTTCAAATAATCCGTTTGTGTCAGAGACGAGCAAAGTCCCTTTTTTTTCGACATGATAGATCTTCCACACTTTTCTTCCTTGAATTGCAAACAATTCTCGATGCAGAACAAATTTTAATAGCGTCACTGCTTCGAGTATTGGCAGTTTAATGATCTACATATGTTCGAACAGTTAAATGCTCGTTCAACGTGTCAAACACGATATTCAGTTCGAATCGTTTCAATTCTGTTTGTCATTTGACAACAGCTATACTGCTTTTCAGAGACGTGGATTCGTGTAAGAATATTAACAATCCACATTTAGAAATAATTTTGCTGCTAAAAAAAGATGAAGAACCCATCGATGCGTGAATAAAATGAAATTTTTTTCCTGATATGTATATGTTTAAATAAATAAAGCTTACTGTTAGTATTAGAAGAGGATATTGACGTTTGAGTACGATACTAGTATTTGATCCACAATTGAGAATATTTTTCCTGTTAAAAAGTTGTAGAACCATAAACATTCGAATAAAACGGAATTTGCCTTGGTATACATTTAAATAAATAAAGCTTAATGATAGTATCGATATTAAGGTTTTATCACATTGATGTTTGATTATTGGTCCGAACTTACAGTAGTGTTTGCATATATTTTAAAGACAAGAAAATAGTATAACTTCTATATAAAAACAATGGAATAAAACAATAATGGCAAAAGTGATAAGTGTCCTTGCCGATTGTTAAGATCCCCAAATAAATAAAATATCTGGCAAATAATTTTGGAAATGAATCAAAAAATGTATATTATATTTTCGAATTAATATTTTATTTATGTAACAATAACTGCCTGACGATTAACTTTGATGCATTCCATTATATACTTTTTGCCAATTGTATTAGGTGTATGCAAAAGTTATTGTCTCTTTTCCAATTTTATTTTACTTATACACACTATCCGAGGCATGTTACCTATCGACAAAAATTGCACAAAAAGGCGAAAGATTGTAACCATTACAATTATAAAATTATTAGGCATGAAAGATTGAAAAAGACTGAAAACTGACCTGCACCTAATACGTTAACCCATTGCACTACAATTTATTTCACGGTTACGGTGATTAGAACTTCTTCTTTGTTCATCATGTCTTAAAAGAAGAAGACAGTCTAATTAAAAATAAGCTTTAAGCCAGATCTGGCCCATAAGCAGTCATACATAGTTTAACAAAGTATTTCGTCTTGATATAACATAGTTTACGATTACTATTATAACTATATCTAATTACATTTCGCTTTGGTATGAAATTATTTACTAATAATATTATTGCTTTCCTATTGCTATTGCACCGACTTAAGGTAACAAATTGTTATCACAGACGAAGTGTTTTTTGGTTCGAACACCGAGTGTCAGTGGTGCTGACATCAGTCTTGTGGTTACATGTACTTATAACTACTATTTACACATAAATTTTGTTGTTGTTACAAAAAAGGCTAATAATATTAAGGGCTTTAATGTTTAAGTTTTTCAAGATAGTGTCAATCTCTCCTGGCAGGATGTTGCAGGTTCTTTGTAGCTTTTGGTTCATTTCCCTGTCTTCCTTCGGAGCGCAGGGGGCACTCCCATAAAAGGTGGTCAGAAGACAGTCTATGTATATTGTATGCTTGTGTTCTCCAATGGCCATGTGCCACCACGACAAAATTTAATCTTGTTTCGGTTTAAAGAAATCTTCGTCGTGAGCCGGACCAGTGTTATACATAGCGCAAGAGGTTAAGGGGACTTCTCGTGTAACGGCAGTGAAAACAAGTAAATTTAAGAATTTTTCTTAGAATACCTATCGGATATATAGGGTGAGTCACCTAACGTTTGCACCTCAAATATCGTTGTTGTTTCTAAAGACTGGGTGATCGATTAATCGAGATTTTTTGCTACTGTGGCACTATCTATGAGTCTACTCAAATTTTTCTTTCGCCATATTATTCCTTAGAAAAACTCGGGTAGTTTTCATTTCCAGGGGAGTGAAAGGAAGAATGAGAGAGAGAGAGAGTGAATGCGAAGAAAAAAAAAGAAAAAAAGATAAGATATGTATATAGTGTATATAGTATAGTATAGATGTATATAGTTTAAATAGTTTTAGATGTAAGTACCATAAATTAAATTAAGTAAGATAATTGTAAAGAGGAAACGGGGTCTCCTTGTAACCCGTAAAGGGAACAAGAAATAAACATACATAATACAGGGTGAGTCACCTAACGTTTGTACCTCAAATATCGTTGTTGTTTCTAAAGACTGGGTGATCGATTAATCGAGATTTTTTGCTACTGTGGCACTATCTATGAGTCTACTCAAATTTTTCTTTCGCCATATTATTCCTTAGAAAAACTCAAGTAGTTTTCATTTCCAGGGGAGTGAAAGGAAGAATGAGAGAGAGAGAGAGAGAGAGAGAGAGAGAGAGAGAGAGAGAGTGAATGCGAAGAAAAAAAAAGAAAAAAAGATAAGATGTGTATATAGTGTATATAGTATAGTATAGATGTATATAGTTTAAATAGTTTTAGATGTAAGAACCATAAATTAAATTAAGTAAGATAATTGTAAAGGAAACGGGGTCTCCTTGTAACCCGCAAAGGGAACAAGAAATAAACATACATACATACAGGGTGAGTCACCTAACGTTTGCACCTCAAATATCTTTGTTGTTTCTAAAGATTCGTAAAATATGGTAAAAACAAAGTTGAATGGTACAATGGGGCTGACACGATGCCAAAAAAGAATTTTGTTTTTATGTCATATTTTTTTAGAGATATCAAGGTCACCTTGACTTTTTTTTAAATGGAACCACCCTTTTTTAAACACCTACAATGATAGTCCCTTTCATTACGATGTCAGTGACTATAATCACTCAAGGTCATTCAAGGTCACGGACAGAGATAACGTATAAGATTTAACATCGATACATGCCTGTAAACGGGCTTTGAAGGAATGTTGAACTCTGTCCGTGTCCTTGAATGACCTTGAGTAATTATAGTCACTGAATTCGCAGTGAAAGGGACTATCATTGTACGTGTTTAAAAACGGGTGGTTCCACTTAAAAGAAATGAAGGTGACCTTGAAAATCTCTAAGAAAATTACATGAAAACAAAAATTTTCTTGATATCGTGTCAGCCAACTGATCGCCTCTCGAAGGTACGTAAGTGTATAATCACACATACACCTAAAAGATGTCGAAAATAGCGCGGCAAAGAAGAATTCTTTATCCTTCGGCGGTACCCTACAACATTGTATCGCTCACCGGCTGCCGGCTGAACGGAAAGGACAGCAAATTCGGCGCCGGGCTCAACGTGTTAAATGAGTCGCGTTAGTAATTGACGTTGATTTATCGGGGGGTCAACTTCTGAAAATTGTTCAAATAACAGTATTCAGAATTTGACCCCTCGACAAACTATTATTTTGTGGTTAGAATAACAGAAACGATGGATTTATCACTTATAAAACGCCGTGAGAATTTAAAAAGTAAATAATTCAGCCGCGGAAAGTTCACAACGTATGGATTGTTTACCTGAACCGTACAGCTGTTCTTAACGGAAACGTTAAGGAAATAGAAATATATCGGTATATTACTTAACTTAATGAATCTAGACGTCCGTTGTAACTATGCATACTTTATTTCGCATGTAATTGTTTTAAAATTGAACCAACAGATATTGTGTCATCCGAGGTTCGCTTTCATCAAAAGTGCAGAATTTATAATGTAAAAGAAACACCGTGCGCTGAGATATAACACATACACAAGTCAATTACGCGAGGATAAAGTGTCGTTCCTCGAACAATATTATGACGCGCGGTCGTCGCCCCATATTTCGTCACAGGACAACAGCTGACCAGCGACGACTCGCGCTCTGAGGACAACGCCGAATTCAGATGTTTTAACCCTCAGACGATGGACCTTTCTCGCACTTTTACAATTGATGGTGCTCAACACCATTCTCAGCTTTATTATCAATGTTTTCAAAACATATTTTTGAAGGTACTTCTTGCAGATTCATTAGTCCTTCTATAGTTGTTAATGTAACAGCTATTTGCTCAATTGAATCATGAGAAATTGAGTAATTAAATGACGATTTTAATACTCTGGGTCAGAATAGACTCGGGCACCGTCGTCGAAGGGTTAAAAAGCGGCAGTTAGCATTCGCACTTGACCGAACGTACTTCGAGGAATAAAACGCATTCTTTCAATCTTACGATTTTGATCTATCCTGTGAAAACCCTTCAACTCTACAATAATAACCTTATTTTTTATGTTTTTCTAAAAACTGGCCAACTACTGGTGCCTTTACCTTAGTTAGCCTGAAAAGAAATCCGTAGAAATCATTTGTTTCGCTGCCGTTACGCGAGAAGCACCCCTTAATTCGGATATGAAAGACTACTGTAGAAACATTGCTTCCTATGTGCTGATGCACAAATGTTTGCTGCATTTATGTCCACTATTAGGTACATTCTTTTTCATCTATGGCAACATCGAGCGAGTACACAGTCCGTCGAGTTTGCTGAAACATCTTTGTCCACCGTGCAAGAATTTCGTTGAAACTCAAATATTTGCGCTAGGATGATTATCGGGTCGTTTAAGAATCATCTCTCATGCGGATCCGGTTTGCCGATAAAATGTAAACTCGTTCAGAAGGTCCTCGATTAGTCGTCTAACGACGATAGCGCGAACAGTTTTTCACGATTGTGAAATGCTGATAAAATGGCCGTGCGTAAACCGCGCGACGGAGCCCGGTTGTCGTTAAGATTCTATCGAGAAGAAATTAATTTCACTCGGGGCAAAGCTACCAGCCATTTCGCGTTATTGTACCGAAGAACTTATCTAAAGTGCACAAACCTAGGAGAAAAAAAATTTCCACGTAGTCACTCCTTTTCCGATGCGACTTTCTATCTCTTTCAATGATCTCTAACGCAGAGATCCTTCCATTTTGAAATAATGGCGCAGCAAAAGTTTGTTAAATACCACTGTATAACTTCCCAAAATGATTCAATTGTCCCAATAGTTTCTTTCGCAATTATTATTATTAAATATTAGTATATAACACAAGCACATTCTACACATAAAATAGTGATCTGTTTGTTAATGTTTTAATACTTTCTAATCTTCCTCTTATTTAACCACGCCATTTGCTTTCTTAAAAAAACACTTTGATTTGCCGTTGTGCATATTAATTGAAAATGAAGGGAATTTTCGGGGTAAAGCTCTCTCCACACTGAAGCAACATCGAACGACTTTTCGTCGCCTCTTGTTGTCTTCTTCCTCTTTTATTCGTTAAAAGCGTCAACCTTTTCAAGATACTTCCAACCAACTAAAAGTTGCTCGTTGTTGCTTCAGTATAGACATACGGTGGCTCACGAAAGTATTTAAACGCACTTTAAATTGGAATAACTGTTTTAAAACTGGATCACATAATTTGACTTTTTCTTTAGCAACTACAAGCAGTGATTTACTAAGTGGGATGCAGAAAAATTTTTGAAAAAATTACAGTTGGTAGGAATTATGTGAAGAAATAAAAATGGCACTTTTTAAAACTTCTTTATTTCAGAAAATTTAAAATATGGGTTTTATAGATCTATGTTAGTTATACACATGCCGAAAATTTCGTCGAAATCGGTTGACGCAGGAAAAAACGACACACATCGAAAAATGCAGAATCTGTGAATTTTAAGCAAAATCTGACCAAAAGTCGTGAAACACTGCGACTTTTATCAGTTTGAATCGCTTGCAGCTCGTGTATACATTAATCGATTTCGATGAAATTTTCAACATGCTTGTTACTAACATAGGTCTACAAGACGCGTATTTTAAATTTTCATTACGGGGTGGAATAAAAAAGTGTTAAAAAGTGCCATTGTTATTTTTTAATGTAATGCCTACCTACTGCAATGTTTTCAAAATCTTCTTTGCACGTCATCGAGTAAATTAATCCTTCTAATTGCGAAAGGAAATATCAAGTTGAGTGGTGAAATTTTAAACAAATTATTCTAATTTAAAAGCCGTTCGAATACTTTCGTGAGCCACTGTAGCTTTGTCTCTGAAAAATGTAGAAGTATTTGCACGAGTACCTACAGCAGGGACGGGCATTTTTGTCTCAATTGAGACAAAATCGTTCCCACCATAGCGCCCACTGTCCCCCACCAGCATCCGCCGTTACCATAGAGGAAGGAAGTGCTTTAGCAACTACAAACAGTGATTTACTAAGTGGGATGCAGAAAAATTTTTGAAAAAATTACAGTTTGTAGGACTTATGTGAAAAAATAAAAATGGCACTTTTTAAAACTTAAAATATGGGTTTTATAGATCTATGTTAGTTATACACATGCCGAAAATTTCGTCGAAATCGGTTGACGCAGGAAAAAACGACACACATCGAAAAATGCAGAATCTGTGAATTTTAAGCAATATCTGACCAAAAGTCGTGAAACACTGCGACTTTTATCAGTTTGAATCGCTTGCAGCTCGTGTATACATTAATCGATTTCGATGAAATTTTCAACATGCTTGTTACTAACATAGGTCTACAAGACGCATATTTTAAATTTTCATTACGGGGTGGAATAAAAAAGTGTTAAAAAGTGCCATTGTTATTTTTTAATGTAATGCCTACCTACTGCAATGTTTTCAAAATCTTCTTTGCACGTCATCGAGTAAATTAATGCTTCTAATTGCGAAAGAAAATATCAAGTTGAGTGGTGAAATTTTAAACAAATTATTCTAATTTAAAGGCCGTTCGAATACTTTCGTGAGCCACTGTAGCTTTGTCTCTGAAAAATGTAGAAGTATTTGCACGAGTACCTACAGCAGGGATGGGCATTTTTGTCTCAATTGAGACAAAATCGTTCCCACCATAGCGCCTATTGTCCCCCACCAGCATCCGCCGTTACCATAGAGGAAGGAAGTGCTTCGCCCGTCGTGAACAATGCGCAGGTCTCGCGCACGAAAGAGAGGTTGGTGGGAGAAGCAGGCGTAATAACTCTGATCGTTTCTACAAATAAAATGGCCACGTATGCGAAACATATAAAATCACGCGACCGTCAACGTGTTTAATAAATCAATTAATTTTAAGGGTTGTTTAAACATCACAGGAACATACAAGTCGATTAATAAGATTGAGATGACAAAAGAGACAAGGTGTTGAGAAATAGAAAGAGAAAAAAAGGCCATTTCGGATAATGAAAATGTCATTAGCGTTGTCATGGTCATCCCTGTATCCTGTTCTTTTTCGAGATTAGGCGCGTCATCGATTTGCACCAATACAATCATCGGAGGTAGAGCTTTTGCTATAAATACGAACAATAGCGAGCGACGATGGCGCCTTGTTATCACAAGCATATTCGCTTGTGTCACCGCTTAGGACGGTGCAGAGAAAAATACCATTATCGTAATTGTTCGGTAGGCTTTCGATCTATAACCCTTTTACAACTAATGAAAGATGGTTGTCTACAAGCTTTCTGGAACAAAGTACTATCTTATTATTGATATGATTCGCCGGAAATTAAAAGCGGATCGAGTGGTCGATAATATACAAGAAAATATTAATCAGTTATCAATTCCGAAATAACCAGCATCTTTATTGAAGACATTTGTCTAAAATATTTCGATAACTAACCCCAATACTTCTTTTACGCAGAATGACGAAAGAAATCCATCTATGTAAAAAGACATATGCATTTCCAATGAAAAAGAATAATATAATTATTGAATGCACATGTTCCGTTGTATTTTTTAAAAAAATATGGTTCTACGAATGTAGTATTCTTTGAACCATTCATCTTTCTTCTTTGACATGTTTCTGTAATTGCACTGGTAACGAAATTATAACCTGAAACAATTGCGTGGACCACCGTGTATATTTCGCACATATCGCACATGTATCATATTTGAAAACACATCCAAATAATTTGTTCAACAATATATAAACTGAAGTCAGAATATTTTCTGTCGGGGGTAATAATTATGCGTTTAGTTTTTAATACAATTTCTTCCTCCTCAGTTGAAAGATTTATGAAGGAAGAAAAAAGTTTATTTACGGTTCTAAACATCGCTTCGGCGGCTTTCACTGATTATGTTTTTAATGCATGGTTAACTACATGCATCTGCATTCATTTTTGCACAGCACAAAGAATTAAAATACATAAAAAATAGTCATGCTATTAACATAATAACAGACAATAATATGAATTTGAGTACTGCTAATAATTACATTTACGATCATAATAAAAACTACATAATCGAGAATACAATTAAAACAGTTAGGTAGTTTGAACGATTTAGTGATGGTTCTAATGCGTTAACGCATTCGCACACGCATAAATGAGTTTTTACTTTCTTCACGCTTCTGTTTTAAAATAAATGGATAAGACGTTATAAATTGTTCAATTTCTCTTCGGATATGTTAGGACAGATGCTTCAGAAATTAGACATATTAATTATACATGAAAAATTTATGCATTTTGGTGTAGCACTGCTAATTAACGTTACAAGTAAGATTACAATTATTCAGAGTTTGAAAATTTTTTATTGTACTGCACGATCGAATAAATGAATATGTTTAGTGATTTTCACCAATAATTGCAAAATAAAATATTTGAAACTAGTTAGTGCTAGAGTATTAACAATTATTTCACCGCATGACTAATATTAATCATTCGTGCTTTGCACTAAATAAATGAGCTTAGTTTCTTTAAATCGACATTTTAAATATCAATCGAAGTTCTTTATATAATTAATCTTTCAGTTCTTTAATTAATCGAAATTTAAGTATTTGTATATTATTTTCAACATATTGAATGAACATAAAACAGTGCAACAGTAAGATTTTAATTTAATTAATTTAATTTAATTAAATTAATGTTTAATTAAATTCATTTAATTAAATTAATGTTTAATTATATTCATTTAATTTAATTTAATTTAATTAGTATTTAATTAAATTCATTTAATTTAATTAAATTAATGTTTAATTACATTAATTTAATTTAATTAAATTAATGTTTAATTAAATTCATTTAATTTAATTAAATTAATGTTTAATTAAATTCATTTAGTTTAATTAAAGATATTAATTTAATAATTCTTATATATTATTTTCAATATATTAAAGCGGTTAATGAAAGAAAGAAATTTCCTATATCTTGCAATCGATGCAGGAAATTAATATAAAACAGTACAACAGTATGATCAAACGAATTTAATAATTCTTACGTATTACTTCCAACATATTAAAGCGCTTAACGAGAGAAAGAAATTTTCATTTAGCTTTTTTATTCTGCAATTGACGGAAAAAATTGTTATTTTTCATCATGATCCGTATTTTTGTTTTCCATTAAAGAATCGTGCACACAGGAGAAACTCGCTGAGCGGATGGGACGGGACGTCGTTGAATCAGTCTCGTTTTTCTATTCCGATCACAGAATTCCCCTTTGCATATTAGAAGGATGGCGTATTCCAGCGGAAGTGTAATTTCATTGAACAGCCCTTTCTACTGTTTACAACACAAAGACAATCTCCATTTTCCAATTGCAAAGAGAAAACGTTGTGCAATACAGTGACAAATTTTTTGTTCTCTGTACAAACAACTCCGTGTAAACTATATTTTCAATTATTAACCCCATGTAGTATGAATATGATACGTCACGCGTTTATTATACGATTTTATACGTTGACGTAAACTATTGTTTAATATTAACCCTTTGCACTCGGAAGTATTTTAACTCCATAACCAAACTTTTTTTTTTCGATCGAGAACATTTCCGTTCTATATGATTTTTTTCATTTTGAAGAAATGAAACTGATATAATACCTCATAGAATACTTAAATATTTGGTAACTAATTTATTGAATGTCAATTTAATAATATAAACAATATTTTGAATAATGGTAACTAAGGGTTAATAGATAATACTATCTGGGAAAATGTCTATCATCATTCCAACAACGTAACTGTTTTGAATTTATGTGAAAATTTATTGTTAAGTTTACTAAAACGATAAGATAAAACATTCATAGATTGTGTTCCCCTTTTTTTTTATTGATGATCTGAAAAAATGTTATATTTTGTTTATTCGTAGTAAATTATGTAATTATTTTTTTATGTAGAATCACCCTATTCTCGGTTGTACCACCGGTTATCGATCACCATGTATATCCTAGTCGTTTGAAAAGGCTGGCAATGAGTGAATAAATACGATGTGTATTTTCGAATCACTGTATGTACACTGGCGACATTCAACCGGTGGAAGTATCAACTTGAACTTGAACGAGTATTGACGTTCTCCGCGAATTGGTTTATCGCCGCCCGTACGGCGCTGCGATTCTTTTTTCCGTTTTCATAACTGTTTCGGAAAGTAATTCGCGTCTGTGTTTACACGTGCGGAAGATAACATTGGTTTGTATGCGGGCGATGCCACGGCGAACGTTGCAGAAATGGCGATCAGAGTGGAAGTCATTGGCAGAAGTTATACAAGCGGTGCCGTTTGTTCAAATGGTCCCGTGCTATGATATAGAAAATTTGTGATTCTTTCATCTAAAATCTAACAGTCACTGCCAACTCAGCAACCTTAAAGATTCGATAAAAACAAAGTCATTTATTTAAGGAAATATAAATGGAGAAGATAAGACATATAATGAACGTTGCAGAAATGGCGATCAGAGTGGAAGTCATTGGCAAAAAATGATACAAGCGGTGCCGTTTGTTCAAATGGTCCCGTGCTATGATATAGAAAATTTGTGATTCTTTCATCTAAAATCTAACACACTGCCAACTCAGCAACCTCAAAGATTCAATAAAATCAAAGTCATTTATTTAAGGAAATATAAATTGAAAAGATAAGATATATAATGAACGTTGCAGTAATGGCGATCAGAGTGGAAGTCATTGGCAAAAGTTATACAAGCAGTGCCGTTTGTTCAAATGGTCTCGTGCTATGATATAGAAAATTTGTGATTCTTTCATCTAAAATCTAACAGCCACTGCCAACTCAGCAACCTCAAAGATTCTATAAAAACAAAGTCATTTATTTAAGGAAATATAAATTGAAAAGATAAGATATATAATGAACGTTGCAGAAATGGCGATCAGAGTGGGTCATTGGCAAAAATGATACAAGCGGCGTCGTTTATTCAAATGGTCTCGTCGTGCTATGATATAGAAAATTTGTGATTCTTTCATCTAAAATCTAACAGTCACTGCCAACTCAGCAACCTCAAAG
Source organism: Sphecodes monilicornis (assembly GCA_913789915.3). Lineage (NCBI taxonomy): Eukaryota > Metazoa > Arthropoda > Insecta > Hymenoptera > Halictidae > Sphecodes > Sphecodes monilicornis. The sequence goes on along the minus strand of OU565286.1, from coordinate 2,623,615 downwards.
ATTCTATAAAAACAAAGTCATTTATTAAAGGAAATATAAATTGAAAAGATAAGATATATAATGAACGCTGCAGTAATGGCGATCAGAGTGGAAGTCATTGGCAAAATTTATACAAGCGGTGCCGTTTGTTCAAATGGTCTCGTGCTATGATATAGAAAAATTGTGATTCTTTCATCTAAAATCTAACAGTCACTTCCAACTCAGCAACCTCAAAGATTCTATAAAAACAAAGTCATTTATTTAAGGAAATATAAATTGAAAAGATAAGAGATATAATATTGAGTATTCTTCCACCCTCCTTTCATTTTGCACACGCCAACCAAATTTGGTACAGTGATTCATTGATGAAAACAAATAATTTTCTGATTTGTACATATAATTCCGTCTAAATTTTTATTTACATTTGTATAAAAATTTATTTAACGCTTTTGTCACCGAATATCTCTGTATCTAAAACCAGCTTAATAATTTCGTTTTAAATTATAATCTTAAAAGAAGTTAGTAGATTGTAATACTCAAAACAATTTCCTGATATATGGAGATTAGGAAATTAGAAAAACTTTTTAACGTTAACATAGTAAATCACGTAATTTTGAGAAGGTTGTTAAAACATTTATGGCATACAGACGTCGATTTTATGCAGCTATGTCTCAATACTATAGAAGGACTAATCATTTTCATTGTTTTATTACAGACACTTTGTTCGTCTAACTAAATATTACTTCGGCGCGAATGTCAGGAAAACTTTTAACGTTAAAATAATATAAAGTAATTATGAGTGTTTATGAAGTGATAATGATGTTTATAAATGAGAGTTTTTGAATAAAATTGCTACTTGACAATTTTTAGAAGATTATTAAGTAATTAAATGTTTAGAGTGATCAAATCTCAACAAAGTGGTACTCAGTTTGATAAATAGGTGTCAATACATTTGACGGATCCGTGAAATGAAGTTTATGCCAAGACGAAAGCTCATTAAAAAGGGATTATCTATTTTGGGGGCATTAAGATTAGTATTTAGGCCCAATCGACGAATTTAATTCTGTTCAAGGACATCTCGGGTAGCGCAAACACGTCAAATGACTCATTTAAAAACCAGACATCAAAGACAATTTAAGACATTTCGGTAGCTTTGTCATTATCTATCGAGATTTAATAATTAATATTTGTGACAATATATTGAATTTCATAATTAAATAAGTTACTTTTAAAGATATTTAATTAGATCATCCTTTTGGTCGAAACGAAAAATCTATAAAAAAATGTTCTTACGATATTATATTATGTCGAAAGGACTTTCATTATTTAAAAAAATTTACATTCTTTTTCTGAAAAAAATTGTAGAAATGTAATATTATACTATAAGTCCATAAGTACTCTAGGTGTTTAGTATAGTTTCATCTACAGTTTTTTATAATTTATAGCACAAACGACTCACGTTTCATATTATACTGGTATTCGTGGTTTACAAATATCTTCAGAAAATGATTACACTGCTCTCAAAATATTGAAACAGTTATTATAGTATAAGAAACTAAATATTTTTATGTTTCAGTTTCTCAATAGTCAATAAGAAGATCTATGTTGCATAATTATTCGCTACCTAATAACCTGTTAAACTGATACACGATCTTAAATTTTATTTTTAGTGTTATTACTTTAAGATTTATTCCGTTTTATTTGATTAAATCTAATTTTTATCTACATATCCCCTAAATTTCTAGATCAAAATATTCATACTATACAATTTAACTATATACAAAACTAATAATTTCAATTATAATCAAAATTTTATAATAATCTAATTTTTATCTACATATCCCCTAAATTTCTAAATAATTACAAATTAATTAATTACAAAAATGCATGTTTTAAATGCTTTAACACTCAGAATGCAAGAATGGAATATAGTTTCTAATGATAGCAACTGTGAATACTGTACTTTTATTCATCCAAAAGAATAAACAAATTACTTTTCACTGAAAAGATTTAATTGGGATATTTATATATTTTATAAAGGAGATCAATGTGTTAAAATATTTGTACGAAAAATACGATTATGCCATAACTCCTTCTAAAACTACGGTTTGTTTTTCTGACGAAGATACCTCAAGTCATAATAGCTGTCCACTTCACTCCTATGTTGCAAGTTTTATGTAATAAGTATAGAGTGGACAGCTATTATGGCTTCAGGTAACTCCTTTCGAAAAAACAGATCGTACTAGCACTGGATGAACGTTTTAAATAACTAAATAACTTTACTTTTCATTTTGAAGAATTTATATGACCCTTGGATCGTCAATCAATGTATTAAAAACCGACTGAAGAATTTAAATATACATATTTGCATAAACCAATCGACTTGTTCAAAATGACCGATGTTTCAAACATATACAACACAATGAACTTGTTAAAAATTACTGTATTATTTTTCTTTCAGCGCAAGGAATTCTGAAACGTAGATGATTTCCAAGGTATCGATCTATTCATTTTTGATTCGATTCATTTTCATTTTTGTTAACAATAAAAGTCTACCACAAATATGTGTACGTATGGTTGGGCCGCCGAGAAAGTTCTAAACTGTAATTGCATTTTCGCACGGTTCGAGAAAGGTTGGAAACTTTTCTAACAATCGAAAGCATCCTCGGTTGAGCGAAGTGTTTGGTTCCTGGGGACAGAACAGTCGTTTCGTAAAGTATTAATTGCGATTGACAATTATGTAAGCGCGTCCGAAGAAGGGTCGAAATAGGAAAGCAATTTTAGCCGGTGGATAATATTTATCGAGAGTGTCGGCGACCGAAGAACGTGCACGCGTATGTCGTCGTTTTCTATCGATCCGTTTCGATTCTCATTACCGAACCCTTACCGGCCGGTTTAAATATTTACCGACTGAAACGTTTACTTCGTGGCCGATTTTAATGATAGCACTGGATACGTTCCACCAAGTATGCGCCCGTGTACGTGTGTTTTGGTAGGCAGCCCGCCCGTTTAATTATGCAACGATCGCTTAATGAACTTCATATAATGGCGTCGCGTAGATTATGAGACCAAGAGTGGACATATTGATTTTCCAACGCGGCCGAGATGCTTCTTCATCGACATAGAGAAATTAACTGTCGCATGTACAGGAATGCCTCGATGTACGAACAACAGATGTATCCGACATTTATGACATCCCCAGAGGCTCGATCGTCGAGAAGTAACGAAATTAGATGTATCGGTGAAATAACACTAATTCGAAACGTTTTTCTTTGAAATTATTTCATTATGACGCTTTTCCCAATAGATTTGTGACATTTTTCTGGTAAAAATGACGCAATTTCGACAATAATATTTTCTTATTTAATTGTTGATTTAGTAGAATCTCGATTTTCGAAACTGATAATATCTGAATCAAACGTGAATCGATGAATGAACAACACAATTTAACACTAGATTTACAGGGCCCGTCAAAATGGCGGATTCAAAAATTTTTAATTTACGATTATTAAGAGCGTAAGGAGGCATTCGTGAGGAATTATTAAATAGATTTATTTTTTTTGTGTGCATATTACAATAAAAATTGCTGAAGATCTAAGTAAATACAATTTTATTATTTTTATAAAGCAATGTGAAATAATCAATTTTAGTGCTCCGTAAACCTAGTGTTAAAGTGGAACAACAAAAATGTTGATGATAATGTTTTTTACGTTAAATCGATCCAAATTATTATATTATTTAAGAACTTTTTCCAAATAGTTATGAAGTAATCAATGACACGAAGATTCCACTCATATTTATCCGCGGAAACTACGGTTATTTCAATATAGTTTAATTAATTAATTATTTCATTATGACGCTTTTCCCAATAGATTTGTGACATTTTTCTGATAAAAATGGTACCAAACATGACGCAATTTGGACAATATTTTCTTATTTAATTATAGATTTAGTAGAATCTCGATTTTCGAAACTGATAATATCTGAATCAAACGTGAATCGATGAATGAACAACACAATTTAACACTAGATTTACGGAGCGCGTCAAAATGGCGGATTCAAAAATTTTTAATTTACGATTATTAAGAGTGGAAGGAGGCATTCGTGAGGAATTATTAAATAGATTTATTTTTTTGTGTTCATATTACAATAAAAATTGCTGAAGATCTAAGTAAATACAATTTATTATTTTTCTAAAGCAATGTAAAATAATCAATTTTAGTGCTCCGTAAACCTAGTGTTAAAGTGGAACAACAAAAATGTTGATGATAATGTTTTTTACGTTAAATCGATCCAAATTATTATATTATTTAAGAACTTTTTCCAAATAGTTATGAAGTAATCAATGACACGAAGATTCCACTCATATTTATCCGCGGAAACTACGTTTATTTCAATATAGTTTAATTAAAAATGGTACCAAACATGACGCAATTTGGACAATATTTTCTTATTTAATTATTGATTTAGTAGAATCTCGATTTTCGAAACTGATAATATCTGAATCAAACGTGAATCGATGAATGAACAACACAATTTAACATTAGATTTACGGGGCCCGTCAAAATGGCGGATTCAAAAATTTTTAATTTACGATTATTAAGAGTGTAAGGAGGCTACAAACATTACAAGATCAAAGCTTAAGTGTAAAAGTCGCAGATTTTCGGCTTAATGCCCTTTAATTGTTTGCAATTCATAACAACGTTATCCGATTTCATTGTGATTTCTATCGATCGAATTTTGAATTATGTTAGAGAAGATGTTATTGGCGCAAGGTTCGATCTTTTTGAAATTCGACAACAAATTTGCAATTTATTTAATATCCAACATTTCGATCCAGGTGCGGATCATTATCAAGGGAATATTGCGTCTGAAAAATTACGTTATTTTAGTACAAATACATCGGATATTAATATTCACAATTTGGAGAAAACAATAATGGAAAGACCAAGAAATTAATTTTGAACGGTAGACTTACTTGCTGTGCACTATTTTTAATAAAACCAGAAAAAAGAATTATTTTTAAATACTGTATTAAACAGTGTTACCAGTAAATACTGTAAGAAAAAGAATTATTTTTAAATACTGTATTTAAAAATAATTCTTTTTTCTGGTTTTATTAAAAATAGTGCACAGCAAGTAAGTCTACCGTTCAAAATTAATTTTTTGTTCTTTCCATTATTGTTTTCTTCAAAATGGTGAATATTAACATCCGATGTATTTGTACTAAAATAATGTAATTTTTCAGACTCAATATTCCCTTGATAATGATCCGCACCTGGATCGAAACGTTGGGTATTAAATAAATTGCAAATTTGTTGTCGAATTTAAAAAAGATCGAACCTTGCGCCAATAACATCTTCTCTAACAGTATACAGTAGTAATGGTATCATATAAATTGGTTCAATAGAAGTAGAGGAATGCTCAATCGTCTTGCAGTACGAATGCGGAATTCAACCATGGTACTATCGTTTTGGACATGATGATGGCTTTTGTTTAGCCATCGTTATACAGTTGCACAGTTTGCCTGAATGCGGGTACACGGGAGTATACAATTTTCTACAATATGGCTAACGTACATTGGCGAAGAAACAGCAACATAAGTGAAATTTTATCGATAACCTTCTACTTCCTGTTCAAGTATCTTTTATTCGATTGTAGCTTATTGTTCTGTCGGAAACTCGGACCGGGTCGTTACATCTCTATTTGTCCGACAGATGTACATACAAAAGACACACGCTCTTTCTTCAAAACGTTCATATTCTTCTACCGTATACAGTATTTTCTATGAAATTGATCGATACGTACGGTGCGGTCACTAAATCTATCATTTCCGGTTGTTTCGATAATGATTAGGGATCTTGTGCGATCTTTTCTCTCTGCAATTTGGACGTCGGAACACATTATCTATGTACTACCCCTGGCAAAAATGATTCAACAAATGATCAAACAAATGATATGTCCAACATAGGATAAATCGTCTTTATTTTATGGATTCTTTTGAAACTGCCGAGCTGGCACTCAAAGTGTTAATTTATTAACCCTTTGCACTCGGAGCTATTTCAACTAAAAAACCAAACATTTCTTCTAACCTAGAATATTTCCATTGTACATAGTTATTTTCATTATATGCGTAAGAAACTGATACAATATTTAAATGTTTAGTAATTTATTACATATAAACAAATTTAATCATGTAAACAATATTCTGAATAATGATCTAGCAATTTGTAGTGGCGCTTCAGAGTCGCCATTCGAGTGCTAAGGGTTAATATCTATTGGAATCGAAGGACATTCCTTCACGAAGTTTTATTAATGTTTATAACTATTCGCTGGTTTATTTATCAACTTTTAGAAACATATTTTTGCAGGTATTTCTTGTAGGTAAGTCAGTCTTCCATTTTTCTAATATAATAGCTGTTTATTTAACACTAGATTTACGGGGCCCGTCAAAATGGCGGATTCAAAAAATTTGAATTTACGATTATTAAGAGTGTAAGGAGGCATTCGTGAGGAATTATTAAATAGATTTATTTTTTCGTGTATATATGCGTAAGAAACTGATATGGTACCTCATACAATATTTAAATGTTTAGTAATTACATATAAACAAATTTAATCATGTAAAAAATATTCTGAATAATGGTCTAGCAATTTGTAGTGGCGCCTCAGAGTCGCCATTCGAGTGCTAAGGTTAATATCTATTGGAATCGAAGGACATTCCTTCACGAAGTTTTCTTAATGTTTATAACTATTCACTGCTTTATGTATCAACTTTTAGAAACATATTTTTGGAGGTATTTCTTGTAGGTAAGTCAGTCTTTCATTTTTCTAATATAATATCTGTTTACTTAACACTAGATTTACGGGGCCCGTCAAAATGGCGGATTCAAAAAATTTGAATTTACGATTATTAAGAGTGTAAGGAGGCATTCGTGAGGAATTATTAAATAGATTTATTTTTTTGTGCACATATGCGTAAGAAACTGATATGGTACCTCATACAATATTTAAATGTTTAGTAATTACATATAAACAAATTTAATCACGTAAACAATATTCTGAATAATGGTTTAGCAATTTGTAGTGGCGCCTCAGAGTCGCCGTTCGAGTGCTAAGGGTTAATATCTATTGGAATCGAAGGACATTCCTTCACGAAGTTTTATTAATGTTTATAACTATTCGCTGCTTTATTTATCAACTTTTAGAAACATATTTTTGGAGGTATTTCTTGTAGGTAAGTCAGTCTCCCATTTTTCTAATATAATAGCTGTTTATTTAACACTAGATTTACGGGGCCCGTCAAAATGGCGGATTCAAAAAATTTTAATTTACGATTATTAAGAGTGTAAGGAGGCATTCGTGAGGAATAATTAAATAGATTTAATTTTTTGTGCACATATGCGTAAGAAACTGATATGGTACCTCGTACAATATTTAAATGTTTAGTAATTACATATAAACAAATTTAATCACGTAAACAATATTCTGAATAATGGTCTAGCAATTTGTAGTGGCGCCTCAGAGTCGCCATTAGAGTGCTAAGGGTTAATATCTATTGGAATCGAAGGACATTCCGTCACGAAGTTTTATTAATGTTTATAACTATTCGCTGCATTATGTATCAACTTTTAGAAACATATTTTTGGAGGTATTTCTTGTAGGTAAGTCAGTCTTTCATTTTTCTAATATAATAGCTGTTTATTTAACACTAGATTTACGGGGCCCGTCAAAATGGCGGATTCAAAAAATTTTAATTTACGATTATTGAGACCGTAAGGAGGCATTCGTGAGGAATTATTAAATAGATTTATTGTTTTGTTTACATATTACAATAAAAATCGCTGAAGATCTAAGTAAATACAATTTTATTATTTTTATAAAGCAATGTAAACTAATCAATTTTAGTACTCCGTAAACCTAGTGTTAAATTAATCGCCAGAAAATTAGTCATTAAATTTCGATTTTGATATTCTGGATCAAATAGACCCAAACACCGCTGTCGGGCGGTTAAAATCGGAGAAGCACGATCTAGCTAACGTTCTTTGTGAATTTGCAGATGCTTTTTTTGCCTGAATAGATGATAAACGTGTATCCACAAGTGCATGGATGACAGCTAGTCATCGGTGGGCGCCCGTCTACAAAAATCGACCATTTTCAAGAGCTCCGCGAGTGTCGTCAATCCGAAATGTGCTATGCGCTACGCAAGTTACACTCGCAAGACCCTAGCTTTATACGTGTATTGTAACAATAAGGTCTGCTGCACCTCCCACAGGAATTATTTATATTGTAAGGTACCGTCAGAGAAAACTACGCTAAAAAATTGATAACCACCGTGTGATTACCTTACGCGCAGCCCTATTTTCGTACAACCCCGAACTATCATTACAGCGTACCCTTAAAAAGTTTCTTGAACTCGCAATCAGTCCTAAACACATACTGTCTACTCAATTTCCGATCGTAGTAAATCACAACAGAATCACGTGGGTTTTTTTGAATATACGTGAACTTTGGTGGATGATATGGGACCTTAAAATTTGTAATTATAACTTTTTAAAGTACTCTTTATTTTTGTTATTACCAGATTCCGAATGTTACACATTTGTGACAGTAAAAGGAGGAGGTGCACTTTAAAACAGTAGTAATATTAAATGGTTTTAAGAGCATTAATATATTAAAATTATTAATGGAAGACAAACATATTTATTTAACTACTGTATTCTCCGATTGGCGAGTACAAACTTTTTATTTTGCAACAAAATCCGCAGTCTAGTTATTACACCATCGTTATACAATATTATACTCTTGCATTATGTTATATTATTACATTATCATATGCGATACTTTTGTTTTCAAAATGAATTACATACAGTGGCTCACGAAAGTATTCGAACGCCATTTAAATTAGAATAATTTGTTTAAACTCGCACCACTCAACCTGACATTTTCTTTCGCAATTAGAAGCATTGATTTACTAAATGACGTTCAAGAAAGATTTTGAAGAAATTGCAATAAAAAAATAACAATGGCACTTTTTAAAACCTTTTTATTCCAGCCCGTAATGAAAATTTAAACTATGCGTCTTGTAGACCTATGTTAGTAATACACAAGTTGAAAATTTCATCGAAATCGATTAATGTATACACGAGCTACAAGCGGTTCAAACTGATCAAAATCGCAGATTTTCACGAATTTTGGTCAGATTTTGCTCAAAATCCACAGATTCTTACATCTTTCGATGCGTGTCGTGTTTTTCTGCGTCAACCGATTTCGATGAAATTTTCGACATGCGCATAACTAACACGGATCTATGAAATGCATATTTAAAATTTTTATTGCGAACTGAAATAAAAAAGTTTTAAAAAGTGCCATTTTTATTTTTTCATGTAATTCCAACCTACTTCAATTTTATCAGAATTTGTTTCGCATGCCACTTAGTAAATCAATGCTTGTAGTTGCTAAAGCAAAAGTCAAATTATTTAGTTGAATTTTGGAAAAGTTATTCCAATTTAAAGTGCGTTCGAATACTTTCGTGAGCCACCGTATATGAAATTATCAGTACAAGAAATAACCGAGACATCTTCGTCAAATGAATTTTTAACGTAGTCAATAGATTGAGAGCTTTTTGCAATATAAGCAATAACATAAGAAGAGTTTAAACATGGTGTTGCATAAATTGCAGCTCATTAAAATTATTTAAGAGAGGGAATGAATTTCTACCTCAAACTTGGTTGTTACAATTAACGTAGAAAATATTGATTTTTACATAAAGATTAGTAAACTAGTAATAAGAATAAAACTCTGGAACTTTGTGACGCAGACATGATAGTGACAGTATAACGGAAGAGATGCTACGATACTACGTCAGTAGTGCCTACCACTGTATGTCGAAGCAATTTATGCAGCAAGCGAATTGGTTTGAGTATAATTAGAGTTAATTAATGCGAGGAAGTGTGCGATAATGGTCTGCCAGTGGCGCATGAACTACGAATTAACAGAGGAGTCTGGAAATAAATTGATATCGATCTGCACGTCGTATCTCTTCACGTTTCTTTTCATGTAACAACTGTTCCCGCCTTCTCCATATTTAAATTCTTACCACGCGCGGCAGTCGGAAAATATTATTGTCTAGATAACCTATATGCATTTATGGAATGCAATAAAATGAGACTGTTTGTGAAACCGATCTGTGGATTTTATGGATTTCTAATCATCGTAAAAACCTGTCGATACACTGAACGATATCACTTACTAACCCCTGTTATAGTCTTGTTAAAGTTTCACCTTATCGTTGCTTCGAGTTTTGGTACGGCTTTTGTAAAATCGTTTGTGGAATTTGGGTTTCGTATTGTGTATTGATTTCAGTTACTTATCGACAGAAGCTATCAGATTTTATTTAACATCTGTTTATGGCAATTATGTGGGTAGTACGAATGTTTAAAGAGAACTCTTCGAATCGTAACCCGCTTTTTTGGAAAAGATGTCTTTATATGAATTGGGGGGATTTATATAAATTTAGAGAAAATTCAATATTAATCTGATTTTTTCAGTTAATTTATATGAATTGGGGGGACTTATATAAATTAGGAGAAAATTCAATATTAATCTGATTTTTTCACTTAATTTATATGAATTGGGGGGATTTATATAAATTTAAAGAAAATTCAATATTAACCGAATTTTTTCAGTTAATTTATATGTTTTGGGGGGATTTATATAAATTTAGAGAAAATTCAATATTAATCTGATTTTTTCAGTTAATTTATATGAATTGGGGGGATTTATATAAATTTAGAGAAAATTCAATATTAATCTAATTTTTTCAGTTAATTTATATGAATTGGGGGGATTTATATAAATTTAAAGAAAATTCAATATTAATCTAATTTTTTCAGTTAATTTATATGATTTGGGGGGATTTATATAAATTTAGAGAAAATTCAATATTAATCTGATTTTTTCCGTTAATTTATATGAATTGGGGGGATTTATATAAATTTAGAGAAAATTCAATATTAATCTCATTTTTTCAGTTAATTTATATGAATTAGGGGGACTTATATAAATTTAGAGAAAATTCAATATTAATCTAATTTTTTCAGTTAATTTATATGAATTGGGGGGATTTATATAAATTTAAAGAAAATTCAATATTAATCTAATTTTTTCAGTTAATTTATATGATTTGGGGGGATTTATATAAATTTAGAGAAAATTCAATATTAATCTGATTTTTTCCGTTAATTTATATGAATTAGGGGGACTTATATAAATTTAGAGAAAATTCAATATTAATCTAATTTTTTCAGTTCATTTATATAAATTGGGGGATTTACATAAATTTAGAGAAAATTTAATATTAATCTGATTTTTTCAGTTAATTTATATGAATTGGAGGTAGAATTGGAAGAGCGGTTGAGTATTGTGTATACGTTCATACTCATAATAGCTATCCACTTTATTCCTATGCTTCAAGCCTGAAGTACTGGGAGTGGTGTGGACAGCCATTATGACCATGATGGTTGAAACGTCTTTTTCGAAGAACAGACCATAGAAACCATTAGAAATTAATAATATACGGAAATTAGCAAACAAGGTAAACTGAATAAAAATCTATTGTGTATTGAATCATGTATGTCCTGTGTAACTAAAAAAGTTGATTTAAGCGAATGCTGTTAACGATTTCATGTCAGCCAAGGCTAGATCCATTCAAAACTTTCTTAGCAATTTTATTTTACATATTTTCGAAGATATTTCTTTGAGATCTACGTTGATGTTTTTATTGAAGCTAATACAATGGGTTAATGATACGAGTTAGCTATTGGAAAATAAGAATTTCAATGGAACGTTTGTAACTTTGAGCTAAAATGGACCTAAATCCCGGCATTGAAGGTTAATAAAACATACACACAACTGTACACAAGTGTTATACACATGTACAAACTTTCAGAATATGTATTATTCACACAGATCTCCAAAACGTGTTTCTTAAATATTCAACAAAGGTCCACATAAAAAAAATGGTATTTTATAACTTTTAGTGTTTTCTCTATTTCTTTCGCAATTCCGACCAATTACAAATTGGTTCTAACTTCTCCGCAAAGTTATCCGAGTCGTAGAGTCCGATATTAAAAATGTTTAATTGTGTTCGAATTTTGGCGTACAGGTTCGATCAATGATACAAATTAGCAATATTTGCAAATTAGAAACCTCTTCAGAAACTCAACGTTTCAAAAAATCTGATCTCTTGAGAAAGATTCACATCTGGGTCGAAACGTTGAATTTCCAAAGAGATTTCTAATTTGCAAACATTGCTAATTTGTATCATTGATCGAACCTGTGCGCCGAAATTCGAATACAATTAATCAAAAATTTCGATCGATAAACACATTTAATATATTAAAAATGTTATCGTGTTTATAGGAAGATCTTAATATTTATGGTAGTCACTGTGTGCAAATTCTCGAATATTATCTACAGCCTGTAGTACACCGCTATACGTTCCGCAAAGTTATCCGATACAGGTTGCCGATGTGTTTTTATAATCCTCTGACAATTAAGCACCATTATCCACCAAGGTTGCTTCTATCAAAGCACACCCAAATGTCGCTTAGAAGGTGCGCGCTAAAATGTGTGCGCGTTTAACTAGCGATTTGTGGTACACTTAAAACAAAGAACAATTATGCAAGTGTGTGCTTCGTATTCCAGGGTTACATTATGCAATGCACCCGACATATTTTATCTAACTGTTAATTATGCGACGTAAAGTTCGAAACGGTAATCCCCGGATAGTTTTCGAGCCACGAATATTTAATTTAAACTCGGGTGTCGCGATTAGATGCGTCGGAAATGTGTAAACATAGTGAAAATATTTTTTACTGTTATATCAGTCTGGTAGTGGGTCTGATTTTGTAACACTAAACATTAGACTGCGGATTTTATGCATAACACAAAACAGAACTTTCAAACAATAGACAAATCAAAAGAATTTAAGAACATGAATGATTGTATTGAATATACAGCAGGACCTCTGAAAATCAATAAACATTTAATTTAGCATTGTAATTGAATAACTGTTCTATTATACGAACCCTTATGTTTCCCTGTTTAGTTCGCATAATCGAGGTTCTACATGGTGTCCCAAAAATGTCTGATTTCCTTTAAAGGGGAGGTTCCTGAGGCCATTTGAAGCGACATTTTCCTTTGCAAAAATGGCCGTTTCTGCTTTGTTAAGGAGTTATTAACGAAAAACACGGACCAATCAGAGCGCGACCTAGAGGCGTATTGGCAGAGACGGCCGCGCGCGACAGAAGTCGAGCGATGGTGATACACCGCGGTCGAAAGCAAGGAACAAACAAGAGAAGAAAATTTTAAAGCGCTTGCCTTTTAAAAAATAGGTCCGTAAACAGGAGACTAGAAGCTGTCATCATGGTTTTTTTCGAATTTTTAAAACAGTCCCGGCTATAGGAAAATTGGATTTGCTTAAAACATTTTCAAAATAAATGGTGAAAAAACCATTTCTTCCGAATCGAAATATTTTCAATAGATACTCTTACGTGTTCACTACAAGCTCCTCAAAACTCATTTTCCTCGGTACGTTGGTTCTAGTGTTATAATTTAATGAAAAAAAATTCTTTACACGTCTGTAAAACCAACATTTTTTAAGATTTCGAAAAATCCTTCGAGATTCGTTCATAGGCTACTGAAGACTACAACATATTCAAATTTGAACTATCCGACATAGGACTCGAATAATTTTCTTCTCTTGTTTGTTCCTTGCTTTCGACCGCGGTGTATCACCATCGCTCGACTTCTGCCGCGCGCGGCCGTCTCTGCCAATACGCCTCTAGTTCGCGCTCTGATTGGTCCGTGTTTTTCGTTAATAACTCCTTAACAAAGCCGAAACGGCCATTTTTGCAAAGGAAAAATCTCGCTTCAAATGGCCTCAGGAACCTCCCCTTTAAAGGAAATCAGACATTTTTGGGACACCCTGTATTGTATTCAAATTGGCAAAGAAAGAAATTTTTACGGTTCCCGTTTCTTATAATTGGACTTTATGCAAAATAAAAACGGTTATGTGACAATTACAATAAATACGAGTTAAATAAAAGTGTATTTTTTTATTAATAAATTCAATCAATTCTTCTATTAAATTCTACCGTTTTTAAAGTTTGTATTTTATTTATTTATTTTTTTGCATAAATGCAGGAAATCTTCAATGTACTTACAATTGATATAGAAAAGTTTTATTTTTTAGGAAGATCTGCAGTTTACTAATCCTAAAGTGAATTTTGAACAGGAGATAGAAAATATTTATCTAGCACCGGACAATTTTTTTAAACAAATAAGACATAAAGGCAAAGTTTCAACTATAAAATCTGTAATAAAAAATTAATACTAATGTGGTAATGTTGTATAGAACAATAATGAGGAACAAGTTTGGTCATGTAAGACCTTTACCGTATACATACGTTACATGATTGCAAAAATACAGTACCGTTTCATTCAAAGCACACTAAATCTACTATAAAAAATTGTAGGTCAAGTTTTAAACATTCGTTGTAAAGGAAAGGCTTCAATCTTTAAATCTGTGGTGGTTCCAGTCTCAAAAAAAATTTCTCAATGTTTTTAAAGACGTTTGAATTTGCAACATTTTCCACCAAGAAAGCGTCTCTTCAGTTTCCCAGTCGTTGTATTGTGCAAAAATATCTTAGACAATATATTTATATTTATTAAATTAATTAATACCATAAAACTCAAAATTTTATATGCTTTAACACTTAAATATAATATAGAAGTAATCAATATTAGGTCGTCCCATAAGTTCGTGCCGTTTACTGTTTTACTATTTAAATTAATATTTGAAAGGTAAAGGTAAAGATATTATACCGTCACTAAAAAATTTCTGTGGTTTTTCATTAAAATACTTTTCAATCTTCGGCACGAACTTATGGGACAACCTAATAATTGGAACGATGGATAGCAAAAGTAGATTCTTCAAGCTTGAAAAGTATCGGCCGTTTCTTGAGAATGGGAGTGTTCAAATATTTTTTGGATTCATCGTATATTTAAGAGATAGTAGTACGCATATGCGTCTACGGTAAATAACAGTTTGATAGCAACTCTAGACCCTGTTGTAAAAATGAGGGAGACTGTAATTTTCAAGTATCGTAATGGAGTCGCATTTGAATTAGACGACGCAGTTAATTTGATTAAAATGAATGCTGGAAGAAATCGTTGAACAGAAATCGCGACGACGAGCGTTTAAGTTTGCGTTACACGTTTTGTGGGGCAGGGGCTAGAAACGTTTACGCGGTTGGGTAGAAAGGGGAGCATACGTTCAGCCCTTACTATGCCGGTGCTAATTAGAAAAGGACACGAGGCTCGTGGCGGGCACGTGCCCCACCGGAAACTGCTATAGACCATGACAAACATCGCGTTTCCCATCACTCGTGCGCTCCTTCCGGTCGTTTCTATGGGAGATCCCGATTAAATCGTCCCTAAAAACTTTCTGTCGCCGTATCGAGTCTTTTTTACGTATAACCTACATTTTCATTACATTCCCACCGGTTTCTGGTCGTGATTTCATTATTACTATAAAATAATCATGGAAAAAGAACACGCGAATAATATCTGAGCAATTGTTATTTATTGAGCGAAAGTGTTTTGACTTACACGAATTTTATACAGGGTGGCCCACATAACTCTGAACAGCTCAATATCTCGAAAACTGTGCCATCGATTTTAAAGTTCTTAGTCTTAAATTGCATGGAACTGAAGGGCCTTTCTGACTACATAAACGTGAAGTGGCCTTCCTTCCCCTTTAACGGGGGAGGGGAGGTACCTTTGTAATTTTAAATGGAACCCCCTATAAAATGTTACATATTTAGATTCTACAGGAAAAAACAAGTGAATTTTGTCTGAAACATTTTTTTGTCAGATACTTCCATGATGAGATATAACAGTTTGAAGTTTCGAGTTGTAGGTACTTGAAGCGCTCGGAAATAGCGTTATGGAATTATACGCTTTTCTCTTTCCTTAATTTCTTTTCGAATTTTTATTAACACATTATGACAAATAATTTTCTATGATTCTATTATTGAAACAATTAGCTTGTGACAGCTAAAATATGATATAAATATTCTTGATTTAATTTTGTCTAAATGTCTTGCAAATACTGCATCGAGAGTTGTTCCTGATCTTGTTGTCGCTTCATTAGGATTATTGACCATTTCCAATCTTAATTTACTTCTAAAAAATTCTATTAACAATTTTGATTGTTCCGATGCAAAGTTTACGTTGAAATCTCCAATTAGCATCATCGGAATTTTATCATCATTTTCATTAAGCAATGCCGAACCCTCAACCGTATATGATAATAGAATAAAATTTCGTTTCATCGTTTCACCGTTGCATCGTTTCATCGTTGCATCGTTTCATAGTTGCATCGTTCCATCGTTGCATCGTTCCATCGTTGCATCGTTTCATCGTTGCATCGTTTCATGGCTGCATCGTTTCATCGTTGCATCGTTTCACCGTTGCATCGTTTCACCGTTGTATCGTTTCATCGCCAGATCGGTTTTACGCCTACCGCGCCTAAAGAAGTTTCACTTCAAAAATTATTACTAGATATTACTAGTTTATTATTATAATGTAAAATACACGTTCTTTAATACATTTGCTGTTGTTCAATTTCATTTGGAACATTAATACAAGAAGTAAGAACAATTCAATTTGATCCTTATTTGACACTGATAAGAATTTATGAACTTTCAATGTCTACAAGAAATACATATGCTTCATAGTAGACAAAACTTGAATATGAATAGTTTTTAGTAAACAAAATTATAAACAGAGTAACAAACGTACCGTATCTTACAGGATACACATTTTCATTACAAAAAGCTGAATTCGAAACGAAAAATTTTGTAGAATTGTATACTTTTGGGGTTGATTATAATTCATAAAAATAACTTTTAAAACATTCTATTAATAATTTTGATTATTCCGATGCAAAGTTTACGTTGAAATCTCCAATTAGCATCATCGGAATTTTATCATCATTTTTATTAAGCAATGCCGAACCCTCAAGCGTATATGCTAATAGAATAGAATTTCGTTTCATCGTTGCATCGTTTCATCGTTGCATCGTTTCATGGCTGCATCGTTTCATCGTTGCATCGTTTCATCGTTTCATCGTTGCATCGTTACATAGTTGCATCGTTCCATCGTTGCATCGTTTCATCGTTGCATCGTTTCATGGCTGCATCGTTTCATCGTTGCATCGTTTCATCGTTTCATCGTTGCATCGTTACATAGTTGCATCGTTCCATCGTTGCATCGTTTCATCGTTGCATCGTTTCATAGCTGCATCGTTTCATCGTTGCATCGTTTCACCGTTTCATCGTTTCACCGTTGCATCGTTTCACCGTTGTATCATTTCATCGCCAGATCGGTTTTACGCCTACCGCGCCTAATGAAGTTTCACTTCAAAAATTATTACGTGATATTACTAGTTTATTATTATAATGTAAAATACACGTTCTTTAATACATTTATTGTTGTTAAATTTCATTTGGAACATTAATACAAGAAGTAAGAACAATTCAATTTGATCCTTATTTGACACTGATAAGAATTTATTAACTTTCAATGTCTACAAGAAATACATATGCTTGATAGTAGACAAAACTTGAATATGAATAGATTTTAGTAAACAAAATTATAAACAGAGTAACAAACGTACCGTATCTTACAGGATACACATTTTCATTACAAAAAGCTGAATTCGAAACGAAAAATTTTGTAGAATTGTATACTTTCGGGGTTGATTATAATTCATAAAAATAACTTTTAAAACATTCTATTAATAATTTTGATTATTCCGATGCAAAGTTTACGTTGAAATCTCCAATTAGCGTCATCGGAATTTTATCATCATTTTTATTAAGCAATGCCGAACCCTCAAGCGTATATGATAATAGAATAAAATTTCGTTTCATCGTTTCATCGCCAGATCGGTTTTACTCCTACCGCGTCGAGGTTTTATGCCTAACGCGCGTAACGAAGTTTCACTTCAAAAAAACATGTTTCTTCAGATTACTTTGTTCATTTAATCGGATACTTAACATATATTTTACTGGAAGCCGATTAATACGATTCTCAGTAACCGTTCTATATAAAAAAGAAACTTACAATTCTTCTTTAAAGAAATAATACTGAAGGAAATAATTGGATTACGTTCCCCTGGGTTCATTCTAAGTTTATGTCTAAAATTACCATTGCTGTAGAATAATTATTCAAGAAATACTCGGCTGTGAATGAAACGTTAAAAATCTATTAAATAGTTGTCGGTAAGTAATGTGTTAAGATTCTTAATACAATTAAATGCAAAGAAAAGATCTAAGAGACACGTATAATGTTATATATTTAAAGAAATATCTTATGTGCCTGTTACTTGGAGAATTTCTTTTAATAAAGTATAAGTCAATCAAATATGTTAATCCGTTTAAAATTTTGATAGATGTAAAGAAATATATAGAAGCCCCCGATTGTTAGTCTTGACGGTCATCTTGTCAAGTACACTAATCATGTCAGGGCAACGTATTGCATATTTGATGGCGCTCTAATGGCGACCCAGCAATGCTGCGAGGGTCTAAAAAAAATGTGCCTATCTTTAGTTTCTTGACAAATTACATACGAATGGGAAAGGTATGGAAAATTATAAAGCATACGAAATTATAATTGCGAGTAGCTGTACCTAACCTAGTAGACAATTGCAAAAACCAGCGAAATCTGACGTAAAAAGAAAGATAATGTTGGTGTTTGGTTCCCATATATTTAGTACTTTTACCCACCCTTGTCGCAACTTTCACGTTGCCAAATTTTTATGTCATTTATCTTTTGATTTTTCTAGGTATTTTGCTAAATATCGTATCGACATGTTCATAGCGGAACCTAATATTAAGGCTTGCATTTATATTCATTCCTTTTTCAAAGATTGTAAATTATCGATCTAAACTGTAACTCAATTTATATGTATATTAATCACTGTAAAGCGAAATGGACCCATTTCAGGGTCTAAAGAGCTTAAAAAAAAAAAATATCATTTCCCGAGCTAATTTAACGGTAGAACTACGAAACCATTTAAAATGACGGGTTTCAAATTATACAATTTATTATTGAAACTGTAAAGGTACATTAAGGAGGAATTATTCAATAAATTTATTTGTTGTACATTGTGGTGAAAAGTCAGAAAAAATTTGAATGAAATACAGTTTTGATATTTTTAGAAGATAATGTGAAATAGTCGCTTTTAGTTTGCAGAATTTTGATTGTTCACGTTTCTTTGTCAATGGAGAAAGTTATAAGAAAACTGGATTTTATGCATTCATGACAAAATTGAGTTGGTCACATTGAAAATACTGGAAAAATTAAAAAATTTAAGAATGTTAGAATGTTAGAATGATTTCTAAATACTATATATGACAAAGTCACAACGTGAAATGATTTATCATCTTCACAGATTGATTTGAATCACATTAGAACGTTTGAGGTTGCTGAATTGTATAGAATGTTCATTTATCTACTAATTAAAATCCGTTAATATTTCGTCGACATATTTGTCACGATCCGATGGCAATGACGTATCTCGAATGAATCAAGAAGTCTAATCTGATTTTATAAATGCTAATCTGTTCCTCTTCCGGCTTACCGGTCAGAACTAATTAAAACGCCTTCCAATCGTTTCTTCTTATATTTCGACTGACGAAGAGAATTTGTCACTTTGTAAGTGCCTGTTTTGCATACTAAATTGCATACTAAGTAGCTAGTTCTTGCAGCTTCATTGATTATTTATAATTATTCAGACTGATGATGTTCTTGTTTGGAAATCAAAAATAAATAAATAAAGAAAAATTCGTATTTTTTTTTTTCAAGATGTTTTGGGATTCTCTTGTAATACTTTGGAAATATAATTATACAGAATTTAAAATCCATATTGTACTTTCAAATGACAGTGACTAGTACTTAATACAATATAATTTTATGAAAGAGAACATCTTCAAATCTAATTGTAAACCTATTTGCATAGTTCCCACGTGTATAAAGAAAAAAATATGCCATAAAATATAGCAAAGCGAAATCAAGTTGTATGATCGGTAGACTGTGGATTTTATCCATTTATAACAAAAATAATTAAGTACAATTTAAACTAGTGAAAAGTTTAATAGGATTTAGATACGTCAATTTATTATTTTCAACTTACTAAAATTATTAAAAAACGAAAGAACTTTTTACTTGGCTTTTCTTAGAATTCATGCACAACATTTTTATTTTGTAATAAAGATCTGCAATCTAATTATCAGTTACAAAAATATACACAGGAAAATTTGAATTACCTACATAGGAATAAAAACTTTGTATATATTATGGATGGTAATTAAAAAATTGTCACGCAAGAATTCTGAACAATTCTCCTTACTAAAGTTTCTATTGCATAAATTCGTAAAATTGAATGTTTACATTGCCTTTGATTTGACAATATGGCAGGGGAAACTGGCAGAGATTGGTTTCTTTTTTATTACACGTGGCCTAAGTGACAGTTCGTTCCAAAGCTTTCATATTGACATTAAGGGATTATTCTATTAGGAGGTTGAATAAGTTCTCGCTGTTTTCCGAAAGGTGGTAATACCAGAACTGCGTGAATTTAGTTTCAGATAGTAACGTATCTATAATGATACATATATGCAAGGTTAAAATTCAGTGTATGTCGTTCCACTGAAGTATAAACAATTTTTCTTTCATTGTGCTGAATGTCGAATTTCATGCCAAAGAAAGAGTAATTGCGGGGAATTTTACTACGCTATTTTATTAAAAAAAAATCTGCAGCTGAAGCACACAGAATTCTTGTTGACACCTACGGCGACCATGTTCTGTCGGAAACAATATGCAGAGATTGGTTTAGACGCTTCAAAAATAATGATTTTGATCTTGAAGATAAAGAACGCCCTGGCGCACAACAAAAACTTGAAGACGAAGAATTTGAAGCATTACTTGACGAAGACTCGTGTCAGATACTAGCTGAACTTGCAGAATCATTAGGAGTTGATCACACAACAGATTCGAAACGTTTGAAAGCATTAGGAATGATTCACAGGAAGGACGTCGGGTGCTGTACGAGTTGAAGCGATTTTTCAGCATGACAACGCGCGGTCACATGTTGCAAAACCGGTGAAAACGTTTTTGAAAACACTTAAATGGGAAGTACAACCCCACCCGCTGTATTCACCGAACATTTCCCGATCAGATTACCATTTGTTCCGATCGATGACACATGGCCTGGCTGAGCAGCGCTTCCAATTTTTTGAAGATATCAAAAAATGGGTCCACTCTTGGATTGCCTCAAAAGACGTGTCGTTTTTCCGACATGGAATTACTATGCTGCCAGAAAGATGGGGAAAAGTAATGGCTAGCGAGAGACAATACTTTCAAGAACATATTTTTTACCAATTTTTTAAAATAAAGCATTCATTTCATAAAAAAAACAGCGAGAACTTATTCAACCTCCTAATAGTTTTCCATTTTCAAAATATCGATTTTTCTCTTTAAGTACACACGTTCTAGAATATGCGAACAAAAGGATTTTTCTACATTCGTAAAATTAACCTAGTTATAGACGTTTGAAGAATGCAACTCACATCGCGGTATATTGATAGGTGATCTTCAAACCGCGTTTTTCTCGAAACCATTATTTTCGAAATGGTTGCCACGATATCTCACGTTACCCTGTTATCCCACGAACCAAAATTTTTGAAATTCGTCAACTTTTTCTTCTTTTTAATCGAGCTAAAGTTAAAAAAATATTTAAGAAATCGGTAATTTGATTTGAAAATGCCGTCATTTTGTAAATACTCAAGATTCTTAATTTATTTTAGTTCGGACCATCGTACTGATTAATGAACAACTTCTATTTTTTTTCCGACCACTAGAGCGACCGGAAATATGGCAACGGTCGACCCACGTGTTTTGAAACATACTCTATAAAAATATATACAACTCATGTCATTTTTATTATTTTTACTTGACAAAAAAATCACACATATGTATATTTCAGATACCAATAAATATGTGTGCAAAATCCCGATGCAAACGGTTCGATAGTTTTTCTGTCATCAATTCTTAGGAATTAATAAAGGATGCAGACCAACGCGAATACTCGGCGCGCGAAAGATTCGAATTTTTCACGAATCTCTAAAGATTCGAATTTTTCACGAATCTCTGAAGATTCGAATTTTTCACGAATCTCTAAAGATTCGAATTTTTCACGAATCTCTAAAGATTCGAATTTTTCACGAATCTCTAAAGATTCGAATTTTTCACGAATCTCTAAAGATTCGAATTTTTCACGAATCTCTAAAGATTCGAATTTTTCACGAATCTCTAAAGATTCGAATTTTTCACGAATCTCTAAAGATTCGAATTTTTCACGAATCTCTAAAGATTCGAATTTTTCACGAATCTCTAAAGATTCGAATTTTTCACGAATCTCTAAAGATTCGAATTTTTCACGAATCTCTAAAGATTCGAATTTTTCACGAATCTCTAAAGATTCGAATTTTTCACGAATCTCTAAAGATTCGAATTTTTCACGAATCTCTAAAGATTCGAATTTTTCACGAATCTCTAAAGATTCGAATTTTTCACGAATCTCTAAAGATTCGAATTTTTCACGAATCTCTAAAGATTCGAATTTTTCACGAATCTCTAAAGATTCGAATTTTTCACGAATCTCTAAAGATTCGAATTTTTCGCGCGCCGAGTATTCGCGTTGGTCTGCATCCTTTATCGTGCGTCGCGTCGGTCGGACGAACGAAAGCACGCGCTTATCGTGTCGGGTACGTGGCATGCGAGTTCTCCAAGCGGAACGTGTGCGATATACCGAAAAAGCTGGTGTGTCGTGGTCCGTCGAATAGACCTAGCCTTTTTGATCCACGCGCCGCGTGCATGTTAACGCGCACTATACAATATACTCGTAATAGAGCGCATCCTCGACGGGGTGCATATTCGCATATCCACGCTCGTCGCTCTTACGGTCTAATGCCCAGCTGTTTCACGTGTGTACACACGTATCGCGACCATTTCCTGACAATGAGTGTCATATGCCCGTGAATCACGCATGGATCGCGGTCTCGCACCCACCGGGCATATTACGATTCTAGTTGCCATCGCTACATGTATTTGTAACCACAGATCACCAGGACTGAAAGGATTTTAAGCTACCATGAAAACTACTCTGAAACGTACTATGAAAAGTACTCGTATTTATTAGGTTGTCCCATAAGTTCGTTCCGCGGATTGAAAAGTATTTCAATGAAAAACCATAGAAATTTGTTAGCGACGGTATAATATCTTTACCAAAAACAGTGGGAAGAGGTTGTAGAGAAGGTGGTTATATTTTTTCGTTGACTTTGAAAGTATGTTTCAAATCAGAAGCCGTTCGAATCATTATAATTTAAATGTTTCCCTGGCGAGAGTTACACTTCATTCCGGATTGGTCCTGTGAATGCGGAGCGGAGGCTCAATACCTTAACCATATTATTTGGAAATGTCCTGTTCACGAGTTTGTAATGTCAATCGTATTCACCGTGATGGAAGACGATAGTCTCACCGTATAGATGTATATACGCCAGTCTTGCGAGCGATTCACGTTGGTCACGATTGACAAGTGAGGTTGTTGTAGAGACGGTTGCGAAGTGGAGATTGTGTTTTGGAAAGAAAAGAAAAAAGAGATTGACGGAATGTGCGAGACGACACGGGTTTTCTCCGCGATAAATTATTGGCCTGGAGTGTTCCGCGAGTGGTCCCGGGTAATGAGAGATTTGGACGTTGGGTCTTTGTGCATTCGGTTCGGCAAGACTTGGATTCTACCAGGCCGGTTGCACATTTGAGAGTCGAGGGCATTGGAAGCGCTGAAGCTCCTTTGCAGTGTACACCGAAGCTGGGACGGATCGCAAGGCTAACCGTAGTGCTGCCGGCGAAGGAATGTCCTAAGGGGAAGCCGGCAATCGTCCAGAGAGTTCCGGTGGAACTCTACCGTGGGGACCACTGCGCGTTGAGATTTTGGTTATAAACGGTAAGAGAGCTCTCTTAGTTTTAAATTAGAATGGCCATTTAGTATGTAGTTTGTTAAGTCGTTGAATCCCTGAAACCTCGTTAATTATCTAAAAAAATCCGGTGTAACTGCTGAGCTTTCGTATAACGAAATTTATGTATTACTTCCTTTGATTGAATAAATCTAATGCACCCTTGCTTCGGCTTTTCCTCGTAATCCGCCGAGGTTTTTAAATTTCGTTTCATCGTTTCATCGTTGCATCGTTTCATAGTTGCATCGTTTCATCGTTGCATCGTTCCATCGTTGCATCGTTTCATCGTTGCATCGTTTCATGGCTGCATCGTTTCATCGTTGCATCGTTTCATCGTTGCACCGTTTCATAGTTGCATCGTTTCATCGTTTCATCGTTGCATCGTTACATAGTTGCATCGTTCCATCGTTGCATCGTTTCATCGTTGCATCGTATCATGGCTGCATCGTTTCATCGTTGCATCGTTTCACCGTTTCATCGTTTCACCGTTTCATCGTTTCACCGTTGCATCGTTTCACCGTTGTATCGTTTCATCGCCAGATCGGTTTTACGCCTACCGCGCCTAATGAAGTTTCACTTCAAAAATTATTACGCGATATTACTAGTTTATTGTTATAATGTAAAATACACGTTCGAGTAAAATACTCGTTAATTATCTAAAAAAATCCGGTCTAACTGCTGAGCTTTCGTATAACGAAATTTATGTATTACTTCCTTTGATTGAATAAATCTAATGCACCCTTGCTTCGGCTTTTCCTCGTAATCCGCCGAGGTTTTTAAATTTCGTTTCATCGTTTCATCGTTGCATCGTTTCATAGTTGCATCGTTTCATCGTTGCATCGTTCCATCGTTGCATCGTTTCATCGTTGCATCGTTTCATGGCTGCATCGTTTCATCGTTGCATCGTTTCATCGTTGCACCGTTTCATAGTTGCATCGTTTCATCGTTTCATCGTTGCATCGTTACATAGTTGCATCGTTCCATCGTTGCATCGTTTCATCGTTGCATCGTATCATGGCTGCATCGTTTCATCGTTGCATCGTTTCACCGTTTCATCGTTTCACCGTTTCATCGTTTCACCGTTGCATCGTTTCACCGTTGTATCGTTTCATCGCCAGATCGGTTTTACGCCTACCGCGCCTAATGAAGTTTCACTTCAAAAATTATTACGCGATATTACTAGTTTATTGTTATAATGTAAAATACACGTTCGAGTAAAATACTCGTTAATTATCTAAAAAAATCCGGTCTAACTGCTGAGCTTTCGTATAACGAAATTTATGTATTACTTCCTTTGATTGAATAAATCTAATGCACCCTTGCTTCGGCTTTTCCTCGTAATCCGCCGAGGTTTTTACGCCGAAGCAAGAGTTTTGTTTAACCGGGAAATGGTGTGTCTTTATTTTAGTATAAGTTCGAACATTGTTCAATTTAGAACTTCGCTTCTGCGCTAGGAATTTTATTTTTCTGAATTAATAAGAATGATTCAAAACATTCCGAAACAGTCCAGAATATGATTCAGAACGAGGACAATTGTTCGAACTACTCCTCGATCGCAAAATATTACCCTCCCTATATCATTAATTTCTTTTTAAGCGTGTCAGATATTACAGCATTATTATTTATCTTTAATTTCCTAAAAAAATGTGAAGTTAAAATTTAGTGGCTACCGCTCATGTTAATTTAACCTAATACAGTAAATCCTCTGTAAACGCATAAAAGCTGTAGCAGATAAAGGCAGAAAATATATCCCCTCCACAAATTGATGCCCTCGCCAAAAGGTGTTTTGTGTCCACTATAAACCGTATCAGGGCCAACCACTACAACCTTGCAGCCTCTTTGTATCGCTTAAACATTGTGAATGACCCGAGTTGCAAGTGTAACTATCCCTCCGAGGACTTGGATCATGTTCTTTGGCAGTGCCAACTGTACGACTCCCAAAGAATCAAATTAGTAAATAACCTGCGCAAACTCAAGTTCTTCCTTCCTCTAAAAGCGGACATATTCCTTGCGGAACCAAATATCAAAGCCTGCGAATTCATCTTTCAGTTTTTAAATGATTGTAAACTCCATCTCTAGCGTCTATTAAGACTGTACTTAAATTGTATGCCTAATGTATAATTGTGAAAGCCGAAATAAACAACAGGTTTCAGTGGCTCAATAAAAAAAAAATTGAATTAAAAACAAAAGACTACTACTATCTGTTTACGCACCCAAAAGGTCTAGTCCCACATATCCAATAGTTTAACAAACATTCTTAAAAGTCACTTGTTTTCACTGTCGTTACACGAGAAGCCCTCGTTAACTTCTTGGACTATAACATCGGGTAGCTAGAAATTGTTTAACGCTAGAAAGACTGAAACTTAGTATATACCTATATTGCCCAAAAACAGTCAAAATGACTGCATTGTGAAAGAATAACTAATGTGTAAAGAAATGTGTTTTAAATTAATTTTTAATATTTTTTATATTATTTACAGTTATATAACAAGTTATTAGTAAATATTAACAAGAAAGAAAATTGGTAGAACTTCTAGTTAACAACTTGTTAGAACAAGTATCACTGCATAAAGATTCGAATAACAAGTACTACTTCAGCTTATTGAGCAACTGCAACTTATCAAGTATACGCCCAAATCGACAATTTATCATGCACTTGTATGTTATCATGTGACGATAATCGAAAAAAAAATGAAAACTGTTATTTCAATACAGAGCCGAACTGGGCATATAAGAAATTTACTCAATTCAATAATAAGTCATTTGATTATTTAAAATTTCCCAAGCAGTCAAAATGACTGCTTTTGGGCAATATAGGTATAACACACACACACACACATATATATTATATACCGGAAATGAAGGAGGGGGGAAGTAACTACAATTATTAATAAACGCATTTATATGTTGTACGAAAAGTCACAAAATTCTAAGAGATTGTGTCATTATATACATAATTGTTTTTTTAATTGAAATTAAAAAGCAGTCAAAATGACTTCCTTGAGCAATCTAGTGTTAACCAATATAAGGTTCTACTTTGTCGGTGTATGGCTACTGGAGAACACATAGGCATACAATAAGCATAAACTGTCTTCTTTTTCTAAGAAATGATGGACAATAATGTAGGATCTTAGGAAAAATGAGGAATTCCGCGCCGGGAATCGAACCCGGGAACCCTCGCGGTTGTAGCTGATCAACTCTTACACATACCACGGAACACTCCTACTTTTCCTAATCTCCATACAGTATTTAGTCTGGGAGGTCCTGATCCCACAATAAGGAAGTTCTCATTACTACAACCGTAAAGTTAGTGGCAGTGCAAAGGGTTGACGTGTTAGGTGGATACAAGTTTTAGTCCTTTTCAAGCTTTCATGCATAATGGTTATAATCTTTCGCGTTCTTGCGCAATTTTTGTTTGCCACCGATGTGTCTAAATAACAAACTCGAGTCAAATGTATGTTTTGCCTTGATAGGTTTTTTTACGTTAAAAATAAAATAACAATGTTTTAAAATTCTTGAATAGATTGAAAATGATACAACAATAAAGTTTTGAATAGTTATAAAATAATATAAAACAGAATTTTTTAAAATCCTTTTAACGCTTTAACTATCTTGCCTTTATTCAAAGTCGCATTGTCAGTAAGAACGGCAGTAATAGATTAAATATTGAAAATATTGTAGGATCTTAGGAAAAATGAGGAATTCCGCGCCGGGAATCGAACCCGGGACCCCCGCGGTTGTAGTTGATCAACTCTTACACATACCCACGGAACCCTCATACTTTTCCTAATCTCCATACAGTATTTGGTCTGGGAGGTCCTGATCAGTGATGCCAGAATCGTGGAACCGAGGAACTTGCCCCTTTGGCGGATCCTCCGACTGGACCCCCCACTCTGACGTACCGTCGTCGCCTTACGTTGTTTCTTACTGCGCATGCGCTATACACAAGCATACCTCGACCCCGTGAGTCGAATAGGCAGCTCACACGGACAGACTAGAGGTACGCTTGTGTGTAGCGCGTGCGCAGTAAGAAACAACGTAAGGCGACGACGGTACGTCAGAGTGGGGAGGTCCAGCCGGAGGATCCACCGGAGGGGCAAGTTCCTCGGTTCCACGATTCTGGCATCACTGGTCCTGATCCCACACTCGGCCATCCTGCTCCGGCATTCGCCCTCGAATGTCCGTCGCAGCGCCATCGTCTTTTTGGCCTCAGCGCCATCAACGCGACTCGTCATCAACTTCGTCGCTTTTCGGGAACACCATCCTACTGCCCTCTCTAGCAGTTTTCCCTGGATGTGTCCCTTTACTTCGCTTCGTTGTCCTTTCGCTCACGTGCGCGACCGTCTTCGCAACGCTTGCTTACCGCGTTCGTCGTCTGTCACCATGCGGGAATCGGTGTTCCTCCCATCCCGGACGAGCCCCCAAATGTAGGATCTTAGGAAAAATGAGGAGTTCCGCGCCGGGAATCGAACCCGGGACCCTCGCGGTTGTAGCTGATCAACTCTTACACATACCCACGGAACCCTCCTACTTTTCCTAATCTCCATACAGTATTTGGTCTGGGAGGTCCTGATCCCACACTCGGCCATCCTGCTCCGGCATTCGCCCTCGAATGTCCGTCGCAGCGCCATCGTCTTTTTGTCCTCAGCGCCATCAACGCGACTCGTCATCAACTTCGTCGCTTTT
Organism: Sphecodes monilicornis; assembly: GCA_913789915.3. Lineage (NCBI taxonomy): Eukaryota > Metazoa > Arthropoda > Insecta > Hymenoptera > Halictidae > Sphecodes > Sphecodes monilicornis. The sequence continues at coordinate 2,594,807 of OU565286.1, read as the reverse complement.
CGGGAACACCATCCTACTGCCCTCTCTAGCAGTTTTCCCTGGATGTGTCCCTTTACTTCGCTTCGTCGTCCTTTCGCTCACGTACGCGACCGTCTTCGCAACGCTTGCTTACCGCGTTCGTCGTCTGTCACCATGCGGGAATCGGTGTCCCCCCCATCCCGGACGAGCCCCCAAATGTAGGATCTTAGGAAAAATGAGGAATTCCGCGCCGGGAATCGAACCCGGGACCCCCGCGGTTGTAGCTGATCAACTCTTACACATACCCACGGAATCCTCCTACTTTTCCTAATCTCCATACAGTATTTAGTCTGGGAGGTCCTGATCCCACAATAAGGAAGTTCTCATTACTACAACCGTAAAGTTAGTGGCAGTGCAAAGGGTTGACGTGTTAGGTGGATACAAGTTTTAGTCCTTTTCAATCTTTCATGCATAATGGTTATAATCTTTCGCGTTCTTGCGCAATTTTTGTTTGCCACCGATGTGTCTAAATAACAAATTTCATTGTAGACTGGTAATATATAATTTTATACACTACCGTTACACGAAAAGTCTCCCTTAACCATTAGATTATTCGAATATAACGGATCGTTGACGGTACGCGTTTAGTCGACGGAAAAAGGTAAAAAAACATGTGTAGAAGCGAGGAAGAAGTGGAAGAACTCGAGAAGTTGCAAACTAGACACCGCTCTGTCCATGGGCGTTCAGGGGAATAGCAGGGTGTATGCTCGTAGGTTTCGATGATCCCGCGACAACAATGGTACATTGAATAATACAGTGAGTGAACGAGGGTATTAGAAACGAGACGGCTCCTATAAACAATTCAAGAACGACCATCGTAAGCTTCTTCGATCAGAAAGTTGGGAACGCGTTTAGATGCGGGCAGTTGTGAGAAAGTTTCATCGTTGCCGAGACGATATATAACCCCCTGCGCGAAAACTTTCGTCGGAACCATCACCTTAACCTGGTCGTTTTGTGTCCCGATCAGAGACGAAACGTTGTTTCGATCTGTAAATGGTTTTCTCAGACTCACCGGTGTGAATGTACGTGTGCTTCTTCATGTCCGATTTCTGGTGAAACCTCTTGCCGCAGTACTGGCAGGGGTACGGTCTGGTGTCCGAGTGAATCAAGAGGTGGGTGCTGAGGGTGCTCGAACGCTTAAAAGCCTTCCCGCATTGTTTACACTGTAACAAATATCAGAAACGATTACGATGCTTCCATTGTTCCCCCCCATGTGATCGTGAAACTGGCTAATGTTGAGTTTTAGCACATACAGTCACTCCAATTAATATTCGTACACTCTAAAAGACGATCACGTTTTTAATATTGGATCATGTGACTTGGATTTTGTTTTTTAGAAGTTAGAATAATTAGTTTACTACACGCTGAAAAACGGAAATTTTGAAAAAAATTGTAATTGGTCGGAATCACAAAGAAAATACTAAAAGTTGTTATTTATAACTGTTTTATGCGGGTCCATATTGAAAATTCAACAAATACGTTTTGTAGATTTGTGTTAACTGTAGACACTCTGAATATTTCACCAAAATCGGCAAACGTTGCAATGAGCTAGAACTGTTTGAAGATGGTAAAAATTGCAGCTTGTCACAATTTTCGGCCTTAAACTGTAATAAATCGAAGGATTCTTACGTCATTCGATGCCTGTCGCTGTTTCCCACGTAATCCAAATTGGATGAAAATTTGAAAATGTATACAATTGATACAGACACACAAAATGGATGTTTTAAATTTTCAATATAAGCCACATAAAAAAATTGTAAAACACAACTTTTAGTATTTTCTCTACAATACCGATCAATTGCAATTGTTTTAAAATTTCTTTTTCACGCCATGTAGTAAACTAATTATTCTAACTTCTCAAAAAAGTCCAAGTCGTATGGTCCAATATTAAACAAGTTATCGTTCTTTTAAGAGTGTACGAATATTAATGGGAGTGACTGTAGGTCTACATTTTTGAGGAAGGTGAGAACAAGTGTGTGGCGGCTACTTCCTATGCTCGTCAACAGGGGGACATTACGACAACACCTTTCCCGCTAATACATGAATTTTCCTCTGTTTGTATATACAGGGTGGCCCACATAACTCTGAACAGCTCAATATCTCGAAAACTATGCCATCGATTTTAAAGTTCTTAGTCTTAAATTGCATGGAACTGAAGGGCCTTTCTGACTACATAAACGTGAAGTGGCCTCCCTTCCTCTTTAACGGGGGAGGGGAGGTACCTTTGTAATTTTAAATGGAACCCCCTATAAAATGTTACATATTTAGATTCTACAGGAAAAAACAAATCAATTTTGTCTGAAACATTTTTTTGTCAGATACAGACGCATTATTACAAAGTTATAAACAAAAATACAGAATTAGAAGGGAACAGTTAAGCGATATTTAAGTACATGTAGTTGTATGCCGGCTGTGTTAAATATCTGAGGTCATTAAATTAATACTGATTTGCAATGCAAGATTGACAGCGTTTGAAAATGAAATATATTACTGTACGAAGTTCTTTTGTATCAGTTTATTAAACGTATTTATTTTTGTTTTATAAACTTTCTTCTTTAAAATTACCCACATATAAAGGTTATTTACAAATGCAATTATCTTATCTAAATATTATGCAGATGTTTGTGTACTAATAGTACGGATTCGTAATATTTAAATCAGTATTTTTTAAACTAATGTTTTTTTTTATATAACTTTTCATAAGCAATACTGAGATGGATCGATTACTGCATTAAAACTTAAATGATTACATTAAAAAGAATAACGCTGACCTTCATATGTGTTTTACGAGTTTATCTGCAAACAGATTAATTACATTACATTATTCCCCCCTCGAAATAGAACAAATTTCGTTTGAACTATATTTTTCGAGTAACAAATATTGGAGGAGATAATTTTATGTATACATTAAAATGGGTCATCCTGTATATAAAAATTTTATTACAATTTTTTATTAAAATTTTTAAAGAAATCCACGGAAAACTTCCGGACCTCTAAAGGTTAACATGATATTGGACCTAAGCTAGCGTTGACATAGGCTTCCGTTTCCGGTTACCTCTCCGTGTACGATGGCGCGTGCACGTAGCATCAACAGTTTTAGTTACGTAATATTAATAGGTTGAATAAGTTCTCGCTGTTTTTTTTTATGAAATGAATGCTTTATTTTAAAAAATTGGTAAAAAATATGTTCTTGAAAGTATTGTCTCCCGCTAGCCATTACTTTCCCCGATCTTTCTGGCAGCATAGTAATTCCATGTCGGAAAAACGACACGTCTTTTGAGGCAATCCAAGAGTGGACCCATTTTTTGATATCTTCAAAAAATTGGAAGCGCTGCTCAGCCAGGCCATGTGTCATCGATCGGAACAAATGTTAATCTGATCGGGAAATGTTTGGTGAATACAGCGGGTGGGGTTGTACTTCCCATTTAAGTGTTTTCAAAAACGTTTTCACCGGTTTTGCAACATGTGACCGTACGTTGTCATGCTGAAAAATCGCTTCAACTCGTACAGCACCCAACGTCCTTCCTGTGAATCATTCCTAATGCTTTCGAACGTTTCGAATCTGTTGTGTGATCAACTCCTAATGATTCTGCAAGTTCAGCTAGTATCTGACACGAGTCTTCGTCAAGTAATGCCTCAAATTCTTCGTCTTCAAAGTTTTTGTTGTGAGCCAGAGCGTTCTTTATCTTCAAGATCAAAATCATTATTTTTGAAGCGTCTAAACCAATCTCTGCATATTGTTTCCGACAGAACATGGTCGCCATAGGTGTCAACAAGAATTCTGTGTGCTTCAGCTGCAGATTTTTTTTTAATAAAATAGTGTAGTAAAATTCCCCGCAATTACTCTTTCTTTGGCATGAAATTCGACATTTAGCACAATGAAAGAAAAATTGTTTCTACTTCAGTGGAATGACATACACTGAATTTTAACCTTGCATATATGTAGTACTTCATTATAGATACGTTACTATCTGAAACTAAATTCACGCAGTTCTGGTATTACCACCTTTCGGAAAATAGCGAGAACTTATTCAACCTCCTAATAATTAAATACTTCATTCTTTATATCACTCTAACATTTGCAACTGTATTAACGTAAGGATTAGAGTAATAAAATAGCAGAGTTAAGTCAAGTACGTCGTTTAATAAAGTACTAAGCTTCCCACTACTAACTTTGGAATTTTTTCTTGAACCGAGCGTTAAAATGTCCGAATACTTTCTCCACACGCTGCAAATACAATAGAACACATTTGCGTGACGACCGAGTGGTATGTTCGTCGATTTCGTTTGAAAAAGAATTTCTTAAAATAGTTTAATTACGGGTCGATCGGTGAATCGTCGTCGGAGTCGAAATCGGAAACGGAAACGGAATTGAAATCGAAATCGGTTCGAAGAGGAAGACGAACGCCGAGCGAGTGACGATCGCACCAGGCGCACCTGTGTTCACAGAGCCTCGGTTTTTCTCCTCGACTAATTGTCGCATGGGCGCCAGTCCTGACAATACTGTCGACTTGGCGTAGGCGTGTCTCTTTTCATGGTAGATGCATGGGTACATGCGTGGAATCGCGTATGAACGAGCCATCGTGGAATATCGTGTGTTACGAGTGTGTACCGGTTACAGTGGACGCGAGCCACCACTACGCATGATTCACAACCCCCTTCAATCAATAATAAGAAACGATACCACCAACGATATTAATTCTCCGTAATGTAAAGAACATCGCTAATCATTTTAATGGACTTCCACTTATCTCACCTAGTGCTCTCTCTCTCTCTCTCTCTCTCTCTCTCTCTCTCTCTCTCTCTCTCTCTCTCTCTCTTTCATGTGGCAGTAAATATGCAAAACAATTTTTGTAGAAGACACACAGTGGATCCAAAAGGTAGTTAAACGCTACATTTCCGATTTTTGAAAAATTGTTGACACGATTTTTTCTAGTCGATTTGTTGAGCTTTGAATACCACCAACGATATTAATTCTCCGTAATGTAAAGAACATCGCTAATCATTTTAATGGACTTCCACTTATCTCACCTAGTGCTCTCTCTCTCTTTCTCTCTCTTTCTCTCTCTCTCTTTCTCTCTCTCTTTCTCATGTGGCAGTAAGTATGCAAAACAATTTTTGTAGAAGACACACAGTGGATTCAAAAGGTAGTTAAACGCTACATTTCCGATTTTTGAAAAATTGTTGACACGATTTTTTCTAATCGATTTGTTGAGCTTTGAATGAAAGATGTATTGATATCTTTGCAATAATACAAGGTACATCGTGAAGATGTACAACAACCAAATTTGTTTCTCATTTTTGTTCTATAAGACAACCAAAGAGAAGTCGTAGACTAAGTTTTAAGCAACTGTTGTGAAGGGAAAGGTTCAATCTTGAAATACGTAATAGATTCATTCGGAAAAATATGTTTTGATGCTTTGACAGTTGCATTTTCGAGAAAATACGTGTTGTCAATTGTGCCAGTGAACGATGGTCTGCGATAGTAGAGGCTTCCGATCTTCAAAATGGGTCCAAATTGATTATTGTACCAATGTTATTTCGGTTATCGATCGTAAGTATGTTAAAACAAAGAATAAATGATGTTCTTGGCGCAAAGATTCGATCTAATTTTACAATATTAAAGCAATCTTGCTGGTTTGTTGACAAAACTTTCTACGTTTCCGATACTAATATGGATCATTTTCAAGAAAGAAAAATGAGAACTGCGTCTGAAAGAATTTTATTTTTAAATTAGACAGGAATTTTATAATATAATATTTATAATTTTAAAATACTGTATTAAATTGCTTACTTGCTTTATAAAGAAACGAAATTGAGGACAGAAAGCACGTGTTGTTACTGTGCCGGTACACAAGTTACTGTTGCAAGGACACGAGATTGATAGGAATTATTGTAATGATAAAAATTTATTGTACCATAGTTTATTTTTTACCAAAATTATCGTAGTCTAAATATTGACAATTTCTCGAGAATCGGAAATAGTTTTCTAATACTTTTTGGATCAACTGTAAGTCTAGAACGATTAACTTTTGTGCAAAATGGATGATAAAGATCTAGTAACTCGTTCTCCTAATAGAATAAAAAAACACTATATTATGCTAGGAAATTCTTTATTAATAGAGTTACATTCTACTGTGTAGTACACAATGTTGTGTAAAACTGGTTGTTACCGCTGAGTCATTATAAATCTTTATGCACATCGACATATTTTGAGGAAGGCGGACAGGAAAACGCGATAAAAATTAACGTATTTCTTATTAGAGCTTTTGTATAGTATACAAAGATAAGATATAAGAATCTATTGAGGGTTCGTTAGAATTTTCACGTGAATTTCCATAAATGCATAATTTGAATGTAATGCGCTTAAGATTGTCTCGTTCGAATATCAAATGCACCGAAAGGAAATTAAATCGAGCAAAAGTCGACGTGTTTTCTTGCACGATCAGCCATACCTCCGTGAAGAAACTTCGGAATCGACGATTTATAAGCTCTTTAGGAGCCATTACACGTTCTGCGGTATCCCAAAGGGACACGCGAACGAGTTTCGGTGTACTTCTTCGATGTCGTCCAAATGCAGTATGCAGTGTATCGCAAGCCGCATTCGGGATAACGCGATGCACCGCTACGGTGGACGAGACACAGTTCGAAACATTCAAAAAAGATTCTGCAAAGAAATTGCTTGTACCGAATGTTACTAGTTTTACGCGCATGTATTGTAATATTTTTTGCATTTAATGCTACAGGCTTCGAATTGCTTTCAATTTTCAAATAAAATTTTTTTTTACAAATAATCTGCTAGTTTACAGACTGATACGATTCTTTAAACAATTCAAGTGATTCTACTTTTTTTCCGTGAAACGGAAATATTACAGTACTTTTTTCATACACAGTTATTTTATTCGTAAAATAAACTACTTCCTGAAGAATACCTATAGCGTAATTATAATATTGATTTTCAAGGACGGTCTTATCTTTTGGACACGATAAATATTGTCATTAATTGTGTAATACTAAAATTTTAGAATTAAAGAAGATAAATAGGGTACAGAAAATTTTACGTTTTTGTCGTTTCTTAAAACATTGCTCGTAATTTATAATTCAAAACTGTTAGAACATGAAACAATTTTGTAAAATCTTTATGTTAATTTAACCGTTATTTTTATGAATTATAATCAACACCAAAAGTGTACAATTCTACAAAATTTTCGTTTCGAATTCAGCTTTTTGTAATGAAAATGTGTATCCTGTAAGATACGGTACGTTTGTTACTCTGTTTATAATTTTGTTTACTAAAAACTATTCATATTCAAGTTTTGTCTACTATCACACATATGTATTTCTTGTAGACATTGAAAGTTAATAAATTCTTATCAGTGTCAAATAAGGATCAGATTGAATTGTTCTTACTTCTTGTATTAATGTTCCAAATGAAATTGAACAACAGCAAATGTATTAAAGAACGTGTATTTTACATTATAATAATAAACTAGTAATATCACGTAATAATTTTTGAAGTGAAACTTCTTCAGGCGCGGTAGGCGTAAAACCGATCTGGCGATGAAACGTTGCAACGGTGAAACGATGAAACGGTGAAACGATGAAACGAAATTCTATTCTATTAGCATATGCGGTTGAGGGTTCGGCAGTGCTTAATAAAGATTATGATAAAATTCTGATGATGCTAAGCGGAGATTTCAACGTGAACTTTGCATCGGAACAATCAAAATTATTAATAGAATTTTTTAGTAGTAAATTAAGATTGGAAATGGTAAATAATACTAATGAAATGACAACAAGATCAGGAACAACTCTCGATGCAGTATTTGCAAGACATTTAGACAAAATTGAATCAAGAATATTTATATCATATTTTAGCTATCACAAGCCAATTGTTTCAATAATAGAATCATAGAAAATTAAATGTCATAAAGTGTTAATAAAAATTCGAAAAAAAAATTGAAGAAAGAAGTTTCACCTCAGCCATGTGGTCTAAGCACACACCAAATTCGACCCCTCCACAAATGATTAAAGTAGATAATAGAGATATAGAATAAATATAAAGTTTCCTTTTCTTTTAGGAAACAGTTAAAGACAAACAATTCTAACTATTTTAATCGTGCAGGAACGAGTTAACGTTGTCAAATGACTAGGCTAAACGTGCCTTATTCCAACCCCTACCCAATAAACATTTCTATAAAACAAGAAATATCTAGTATTCTTTCTCATTTCCAATTTGTAGCTCCATTGCCCGAAATAAAACATTTAAAAAATAACACATAAATAATAACAACGCGTAAGATGGTTGACTTCTGGCTACAAATGACTACTAGATCAATTACCTTAGAATAAGTATAAATTTTTCTTTTTTTTCTTTGGATAACGATCAAGGACCATTTTAATTCTTGTAGTCGCGAAAAAAATCTATTGGCAAGGGGTTAGTACGTGATCGAAGCCTCAAAGTCAAATTGTTCCTTCACCCAGGCCTAAACTTTCACACGAGGACAAGAGGAAACGTAAACGTCGAATGATAGAGTATCACTTTCACGCGAAGAAACGCTGCAAAGTGGCAATTGCCCGGTTCCTGTGTTTCCGTATCCCCCTGTGTCGAGTCTCGATCCTCAAGTTGGGTCTCCTCGTTCGAGAATACACGGTGCGGCGGGATTCGATAAAAATTTTGAGGTACCAGCGGAAAGAAATACAGGAAAGAGTCAGGTTTCTGAACGGGGTGAGGAGGGTGCGAGAGCTTTTGTCGGTCGGAATCAGGATCGTATGACGCGCTCGTGTGCCCCAGATATCCTAATATGTCCACTGGCTGTTACGTGTCGCGCGTAAAACTGTGGCCGAGCAAGTTTCTACTTCCATTCAATCAGCCGTAATTGCGCCGCTCTGCCTTTTGTCGAGTTCCGACATTCGTCAAACGCTTGACCTCCTTCTTCGACACTTCACGGTACACTTTAGGGCACTTGCGCCACCGCGAAACTCCCATCGCGTGACTTCGTCGGATTTCTCTTCGTATGCAAATACTCGATTCGACGGAACCCCGGATCCCACGAAACGGATCCCTCTTCCACGAGCAAACGACTTATTAAGGGGGCTTCTTCTCGTGTAACGGCAGCGAAAACAAGTGATTAGTAAGAATTTTTTTACGGAATAACTATTGCATATATGGGTCTAAACTTTCGGGGGGTGTAAACAGATAGTCTTGATGTACAAGTGTTTTGTTTTTAGTTGAATTCTTATTATTATTTATTGTATTGTATAATACGGATGATTCTCGAAACCATGTTTTTTAAACTGGCGTACACAATGATTATAAAATTAGTAAATTAATCAACTTCAGACGATGCTCATTCATTTCTTTAAATTGACCTTTAGGGACTGGGTATTTCTTTTAACAATATAAAATTTAACTAATCGTTCAAAAAAGTAAACTTTTCTTGCGAGGCCTAGAACTTTCCCAACTTTTCATATTTTTCTTTTAAAATACGTTCAATCCTAACTATCTAACTTCAAGAAAATTTCACACTCTTTCTGTCTTAATCACTGTGATAGATGCTACATTGCACGCCAACAATGCTTACACTGCAGAAGCTGTTAAGAAGTCTTGTATGTTATTCAATAAATAATAATAATGAGAGTTGAACTAGAATGAAGATACTTGTACTTCTAGATTATCTGTATACACCTCAAAAGGTCTATGTAGTCCCAGTCAGCCAATAGTTATTCTAAAAAGAATACTTTAGATAGTAGATTTTTTCTTTATTGTATTAGGTACAGTAGAACCTTGATTATCTGAACAAAACAGAAAACATGGTAGTTCGTCTTATAAAACAGTAAATTAATTATAATGGATTCAATCTTTCTTGATTTGTACAGTAAATAGTTCTGTTCATGGATCGTCTTAAATCGAACTGTTTAATTAAGTGGAACCTCGAAATGTACTTTAAAAATATAATAATTCAATTAAATTATGTTTAATATTACGTTCATACAGTGTACCTCCGATTGTCATTTTCTTCTACAGCAATAATGGACTTCGACATAAGACAATCAACAACATTTATTTATGTATTATTATATAATCATATAGTCAATTAATTATATTTATATAGTAAATTGTTGTATTTTACTATACTATATCTAGATTTTCTGTATACCCACGTAAATAATAAACAATTATACATTTCTTATATTATTTAAAACCTACACTATTGTTTACGTCAGGCATGTCCAGTAGTAGCTCACTTGGACGCAAATTCGAGGGAGACGCCCACTTCCCCCGCCCGCGCGCCTCGCTCCCCGTGGCGGCCATAGTCCTCCGAGCTCCTCAGACCCGTACCTACCGTGGGTCCGAGAGTCGCACCAATGCGCCACACGCGGTATATATTGCAAGCGGTAGGCACGGGTCTGAGGCAGTGATGGTATATGGTCTCGGTTTTTTCGCGCATGCGCGACTAAACGCAGGAACGTATGTACGTCTTATGTTTGTGAGGAAAGTAGGGGAGAACTGTTATTGGCGGGAAACCGGACAGAAGAGTGCAAGATATATTTATATATTATATGTACATACACATAAAATTTTAATATAACATGCGCATGTTAACCCTTAGCACTCGAATGACGACTCTGAGGCGCCACTACAAATTGTTACGCCATTATTCAGAATATTGTTTACATGATTAAATTTGTTTATATGTAATAAATTATTAAACATTTAAATATTGTATGAGGTACTATATCAGTTTCGTACGCATATAATGAAAAAAAATTATGTACAATGGAAATATTTTAGGTTAGAAGAAATGTTTGATTTTTTAGTTGATATAGCTCCGAGTGCAAAGGGTTAAACATTCCTATCTGAAAAAAAAATTTGCGGAACTATCCGGGGTGACTAAAGTATCCCATTTTAGCCCAACTTTGTACTTTACTGACGCTAAAATCGTCGCGCATGCGCGAGAAAACCGAGACCATATACCATCACTGGTCTGAGGAGCTTGGAGGACTACGGCCGCCACGGGGAGCGAGACGCGCGGGCGGGAGAAGTAGGCGTTTCCCTCGAATTTGCCTCCAAGTGAGCTACTTCTGGACATTCCAGATTTACGTGCACCACTGTTTATTTTATGACTGTAATGATTGGAACTTCTTTAATGTTTATAATTTATTAGGAAAAAATAAAATTTATGTTATTGTACATCCAAGTGTTCTCCAATAATTAAGTATTGACTGCGATGAAATAGAATTTAATTTCAACTTGAAGGGAGTTAATAACACACATATTTAGCAAATTCTGTTCGAAGTCGTCATCACGTGTCTGACTCGATATTATAATACAAGGGGTTAGATTACGTTATTAGGTGTGACTTGTTGGTTCGCTTTTAATTGTTGTTCAGAAATAAGAATTCATTGAAGAATTCAAAGATACTTTAAGTACAATGAATACAGTACAAATTCAATTCATGGATATCACAGACTCAATTCATACACTACAGGGTTAAAACTGTATAAAAAATTGTTCTGTACGACGAAATAGTAGCTAAATCATTTACAACAAAAATTATAACGTAAGACGTACCATCGTTTTGAAAAAAAATTCTTGAAAGTTAAATTTTGCAGCGTTTGCGTGACACTGTTCCTTTAAGCCGTCGGCCATACATGCAACAACGTTCCGACTATATCAGCATTAAAGTCACATCACCAACCCCAATTAAACGGCAATTTCCTCGATGCGCGAAACAATATTTCAAACAGCGCGTTTCATTTTTTAAATTCTTACGGCCCATTGAATATGATGAATGCGTCAACCATGCGAGTTGTCTGCTATCCGCTTTACAGAATCGATGAGCACGTAGCTTCTCAATTAGAAAATTGAAGTGAAACTTTCAATGGATCACGGAATGTTTAATGCGCGTTGTTTCCTGGATAGCGAGCGAGAAATCGAAAGTTATTCGCATCAAATCGCCCCACACGGTTGCCTTTTAGTGCTCGTCTTTGTTGTTCAGAGGTCGTTTCGATTAGAGAAATGAAGTTGCAGCAATTTCATTCATACAAAAATTGTTTGCGTAAATTGCGAGAAATATGAGCTGAATAGAAATTTTGCGTCCATCTTTAATCATATTAATAAATTGTAAATACTATAACGACATTCTTCAATTCATTTAATCTTTTTACTGTTTTATTATAATATTTCTGATATATGTATTAACATTCTGAATCGCACTATGTGATCGGCACAAAAATATACATTTATATTATTTGTTACGATTGAATTAGTTAATGCTAATCATTTATCGAACCAAACAGAATATAATAAAACACCAATATGATTACACAAAATTTAATAATCTTTACTTTTTTGTCAATACCGGAAATGAATCTCTGATTAACACGGTTTTTATTTATAGTCTAGTCACAGATTTCAGAACACATTGTGAATTCGCCATTTTTCAATTATGTTATATCTTGATTTAACATATAAAAGGAGTATTACATAGCAAACTGTGTCAATATGTGTGTACAGTACAGTACCCACATCAAATTGATAACAACATTCATTTTTCATTTTTAAAATAAGAACCAATTTTATTCTGAACTTTTCTGTCGAAACTGAACACACGTCCACTTAACTCTTTGGGGCACGCTGGGATTAAAAGTGTCCCACCTTTTTGATGCACCGTAATGCATGGTGGGACTCGAAATATTGCAATAGCTGCATGCGCACAGGTTTATATTTCGTTTTATTTACGTAAAGCAGTTGGTAATATCTTCAACAAATGTTACAAATGTATTCACTTGTGTTGGCAACATTCAACATGCCAATACAGGTTCATCAATTGTTGCAAGCGGAAGATTTATTGCGACAATCTTTTTTTCCTGGTTTTATGTGAAAAATCGTAGAAGTAAGTTAATTTTTATAAAAATCAGTTCCATATAAGCAACTGAAGAGCTTTATAATAAAAACTAAAGCTTAAATTTGTGGTGGTGAACTATTTGAGTCCCACCCTATAACAACAAATTTAATTAAACTATTACTATTTTTTCATGTTTTTACATTATGTGATACCTTTATTAATAAAAATATACCAATTTTGTTTCATTTAAAACGCAATAAAATTTCTATGCAACATGGGTCTATTTTATTATCTGAAATCCTGTGCCGCAAAGAGTTAAAATAGTCTCTTCAGAAAGTGCCGATTAGGGTGCGAATCATTATGCAAAATTAACGTTTTTCCCTATCAATTGTAAGAAACGAAAGTTGAATAGAAATCAATTTCTCCTTTTAATAACTATCATTATTACAAAATCATATAATTATATGCATATCTTTTCTCAATATTTTTAATATTTTGTGCTTCACCTGCTTAGTTTTCTTTCTAACGCATTGTAGCCTTGACGAATAATTTTTTTCTGTAATTTCCACATAACTAAACTGTAAATGTTATGCATATTACAATAAAAATGAGTATGTGAAATTTAAGACACACAAAAATTTAAATGAACAAATAGAGGTAAAGTTATTGAAGTAAATAACAGGTACTTTTATCACAACTTTTTATTTGTTATTCCATTTATATGATTTATTGAACTCAAATAAGAAATTATCTGAAAATTGTGCATTTGAAATTCAAACAAAATATATAAATTATATATTACTTGAATAATTTAATATTCCAAATTTTTGTGTTTATTATATTAAAATGACGATTTTAAATAATTTTTTCCAAGCTTGGAACCTATATAGTTTTCAATGTAATTCAAAATCTAGCCACAATAATTATATATATTAGATAAGTATTTTATTTTTGAAAACTCTTAAGGTGAAGCACACAATGCAATTTTACAAACATTAGTGGTTCGGTAAACTTACGACCAAATGATATTCTACTAGCAAATATAAAGTTTAAATCAGAATTACTATAGTGTGCGATTTCAGTTGATCGCGGTCTGTTTCACGGGGTCGAAAATTAAGTAACAGAAGCTCGGTTCGAAATTGGTGCACGCGAAGCTCGTAAAGCGGAGAACGCATGGAAAGGCAGAAATCCCCAATATTTATTTTAGACAGGTTAGTTGACACGATCGGTCAAGATTTCTCGGAGCGATACCCGCATGGCGTTTCCCGAAACTATTCAACGGTTAGTTCCTTCACGGTTCAGTTCAATTTTGCCATACTCCTCCGTCTGTTTTCCTTGCTTTATTATTTTTCGTTTAAGAATTCTTTCTTACTTCTGTGTTACAGATTATTCAATTGTTTAAAAATAAGTTCTAATCATCGATCATATAATTTAAAATATATACACCTCAGAATGTTAAATCTCATAAGTAGAATATGGACTTTTCTGCAAAATAAAAATTGTCCGAGTCAAGTGGAAGAAATTAATTGAACCAGTAAATCGAAAAGGAGGCGATTCTACAGAAAAAATAAGTTGGAAATGTAGAATCGAATTTTTTCTGATGAGGCACTGAAAACCCGTCAATTTGCATGCTTAGTACTTGTAAGTAGATCAAGTAGATCACGAACAGACGCGTCAGACGATTCCTATTCAATGGCACGCGTTTTCACCGAATTTTCAAACACAATTTTCTCGAACACAAAGCCTCATATGAAAACATTTTATTCTACATTTTCAACTTATTCTTTTTATGCAGAATTTCCCCCATTTTCATCATAAATGCATAAAATCCGTAGCCTATTTATAAGAGTCGAAATTAATACTTAAAAATCCAAAATGGTGGAGAAACATTTAAATTTTTTATGATTTTGTAATTAATTCGATCTGTACACTTGGTACATTACTGCTATTGAATTAAGTCTTAGTGCTACGATTTATTTTATGGTTCTAATAATACGAATTTCTTTATCGTTTGTTATTTCCTAGAAAAGAAGTAAATGTATACTTACTGGATGCCTATGTATTTTCTAATAACTATTATATTAATAACAGCGAAATAGAATTTTATGCCGGTTTAAAAGAAATTAGCAACATTAGCAACATACATATTTAGTAGATTTCGTACGAAAATTATTGTACCACGAGTCTGACTCGATGTTGTAGTGGAAGGGGTTAATTCATTTATCTCAGGGAAGAAAATGGATGAAGGTGAATGTTTTTGTTCAAATTAAATTAACACCAGTAGCGCATGAATATTAACCCTTTGCACTCGGAAGTATTTTAACTACATAACCAAATTTTTTTTTCGATCAAGAATATTTCCTTTCTATATGATTTTTATCATTTTGAAGAAATGGAACTGATATAATAACTCATAGAATATATAAATGTTTGGTAACTGATTTATTGAATATCAAATTAATAATGTAAACAATATTTTGAATAATGGTATAGCAATTTTTAGTGGTGCCTCAGAGTCACCACTCGAGCGCTAAGGGTTAAAAATGTCATAAGCAATTCTGTCAAGGGGTTGGTTTGACTGAATGTCGAATATACCAGAGTATACTAGAATGTACTAGAATATACTAGAATATACCAGAATATACTGGAATATACTAGAATATACTAGAATATACTTGAATATATTGAATATACTAGAATATACTAGAATATACTTGAATATACTTGAATATACTAGAATATACTAAAATATACTAGAATATACTGGAATATACTAGAATATGCTAGAATATGATAGAATATACCAGATTATACTAGAATATACTAGAATATAGTAGAATATACTAGAATATACTAGAATATACTAGAATATACTTGAATATACCAGAGTATACTAGAATGTACTAGAATATACTAGAATATACCAGAATATACTAGAATATACTAGAATATACTTGAATATACTAGAATATACTAGAATATACTTGAATATACTTGAATATACTAGAATATACTAAAATATACTAGAATATACCAGAATATACTAGAATATACTAGAATATACTAGAATATACTAGAATATACTAGAATATACTAGAATATACTGGAATATACTGGAATATACTAGAATATACTAGAATATACTGGAATATACTAGAATATGCTAGAATATGATAGAATATACCAGATTATACTAGAATATAGTAGAATATAGTAGAATATACTAGAATATACTAGAATATACTAGAATATACTAGAATATGGTAGAATATACTGGAATATACAAAAATGTACTAGAATATACTAGAATATACTTGAATATACTAGAATATACTAGAATATACTAGAATATACTAGAATATACCAGAATATACTAGAATATACTAGTATATACTAGAATATACTAGAATATACTTGAATATACTAGAATATACTAGAATATACTAGAATATACCAGAATATACTAGAATATACTAGAATATACCAGAATATACTAGAATATACTAGTATATACTAGAATATACTAGAATATACTTGAATATACTAGAATATGCTAGAATATGATAGAATATACCAGATTATACTAGAATATAGTAGAATATACTAGAATATACTAGAATATACTAGAATATGGTAGAATATACTGGAATATACAAGAATATACTGGAATATACAAGAATATACTTGAATATAATACGCATTTCAAGTACTGACGCATAATAACTTGTGAACACTTACTTGAAAAGTTCTTTCCGTTGAGGACGGCGGCGTCAGCGGCGAATGATGATGCATTTGTCGGGTAACTACAGGTGTCACGGACGGACTCCTCGAAGATGGCACCCTGGTTTCTTTGGCCTCTCTCTCGCAAACAGTTCCCGGGGACCAAATTTTGCTTTTACGTTCCACGGTTGACGATACGTCGCTCGGTTTCGTGCTCAGATTCAGCGGTGCCTCGTCTTCTGAAATGCACATCGAAACATTCGACATGTTTAACACTAAAACTACAGGAGACCCGCGAAAATGATGGATTTCAAATTTCTTCGTTATTAATTATACAGATTTATTTCTTTAGGTAGGCTTGAACTTCTGTGCATGACAAGTTCATACATCACTAAGGGGGGCTTCTCGTGTAACGGTGATTAAAACGAATGATTTAAAAAAATTTTTTTTAGAATAATTGTTGGATATATGGGACTGGACCTTTTTGGAATGTTAACAGATAGTCTTGATGTAAAGTGTTTATTAGTTAAATTCTTATTATTAATGAATATTATGACATATACGCATTTTTCGCAAAGCTATATTTTTTTAACTGGCGTGCACGACTAACTAAAAAATAAGTAAAGTAATCAACTTCCGACGAAGGTCATTCATTTCTTTACATATTTCTTTTTAGAAATAAAACTTTTCTTCCCAATCCTAAAACTTTTTCAACTTTTCATATTCTTCTTTCAAAATCGGTTCAATCCCAGTATGAAGTATCTAACTTTAAGGAAATGTTTTACTTCTTCTTAAATATTATACTTGAATATTATACAATAAATAATAAAAAGAATTGAATTTAAAAAATCACTCGTACTTTAAGGCTATCTGTTTATTTCCCAAAAAGTCTTAGTGCCATATATCCAACAGTTATTCTACAAAAATTCCTAAAAATCATCTGTTTTCACTGCCGTTAACCCCCCCCCCCCCCTTAATACAACAGTTTGGAGCATTTCGAGCATTACTTACATTAAAGATTAATTACAGAATATTTCAGGTATTATTCATCTTTGATCTCATAGGCTTTAATAGTTGTTTACTCAACATTCAATATTCTTTTAAATTGCATAGTTAAATATTATACATTACATCACAAAAACTCAAAATCACCTTCAAATTTCGATAAAATAGCGAAACGTAAAAATACTAATGATCTCTAGACTGCGGATGTTTATGCAAAATAAAAAATGTCTACATCGGTTGCAAGAAAAAGAAGAGGCTTAGGAATTTCTTTCTTTTTTCGATAGTTTTAGAAGATATTGGTAGATTTCAATTCTTTTAATTTGGTACATGTTTTCAATTGCAGCCACTCATTTTTGCCATAGCTGCATAAAATCTGCAGTCTAATGATCACATTTTATACCCACACGTGATATCAAACAATTTTCGTTTCATACGTTTTTTTTATACAATAAGCAGTTTATGTATAAATAAATTTAGTCGGTGCATTTAAGTGAGTCATCCTGTATAATTCTTGGTATTTTTATCAAGTGATATAAAACAGCCGTATTTAGTGATCTGTAGGTCTACTGTTAAAATCGCTGACACGATTGCAGTATTACAATCATTTTCAATTTCTCTTGTCGCGTTCGTTTCTCGACAATTCGATATTATCAAAGTTTTGTTCACGCTTGTTCTTCTTCGAGCAACTGAGAACGAAAGTTTGCCAGTAGTCTGGGCAACTAAAGGTATTTTGTTATCGCAACGGGCACGTAATTTGTTATCGTCGTGCAGGCTACATGGAAAGTTCGTCACGTAATCGTTGATAATTATTAAAATCGAAACGTTGTGTCATCGCGGAAAGGATTCGAAATTGTCGTTGTGAAAATTACAGTTTTCTTGCTGATAACGATACGCATAAAAACTAGGAACGATAGTCGGTAGCTTTAAAATTACTAGCAAAGCGGAATCATTAATTTTTTTATAACTTAGAGAAACAAGGTCAAATCTGTGCCCTGGTAGAATATTTTAATTAATAATATTTATTATTAAATAGAATTAATTGTATCAAATTTGATTTTAGCTGAATCAATTAGATTACAATTAGTTGTTCAAATACTACCACCAGTGTTTAATTAAACGGATGTAAATTACTCGATGAAATAATTTTTCAACGAAGTATGACATTGCTGGTCCCAAAATAACATTGGCAATTAATATACTATAGATCATGAGCATTTAAGTTTTTGAAATTCCTTTTTTACTTTTAGAAATCATTTATTGGTAATGTATGTTGACTTATAAAATGTGATTTCTATAAGATAATTCATAAAAACCGGAATTCGCATAAACGTTTATGTAGACAAATGGTCTAATTGTGTTATACAAAATTATGTATGTATTCCTAAAAAACATGAAGCATAGACAAATATGAAAAAACCTGAAATGATACAAACTTAATCGAATTATAAATAGTTGATTTCAAAACTGTAAGTTTGACTTTGTCACACATAACTATTCAAAGTTCATCGAACATCGTGCTGTAAATTACAATTTCAACCCTTCTATAACTGAACTTGGGTCAATTTTGACTCCAATTTTAACACTTTTGAGTTACAAACGTTTCATCTAAATTATAGTTTTCTAGTAATCAGTCCAAATCATTAACTATTTATAGCAGGTCCAAGAAGAAAATCAACGTGGATGTCAAAGGACTGAATTAAAAAATATGTAAAAGCATTGATGCACAAGGGTATGCATAAATCCGACCATGGCTGCCATAAAATCGTCAGACAACTTTACCTTGCGAAGTAAGTTAAATAACTCCATGGCAATTCATTTGATTTTTCTTAGGTCAAATATAAAGTCACACGCGTGATGTTAGAACGCGTTAAATAAAAAGTCACACGCGTGATGTCAGAACGCGTTAAATAAAAAGTCACACGCGTGATGTTAGAACGCGTTAAATAAAAAGTCATACGCGTGATGTTAGAACGCGTTAAATTTTGATCGCACAGATGTATTAGGAGGTTGAATAAGTTATCGCTGTTTTCCGAAAGGTGGTAATACCAGAACTGCGTGAATTTAGTTTCAGATAGTAACGTATCTATAATGAAGTACTACATATATGCAAGGTTAAAATTCAGTGTATGTCGTTCCACTGAAGTATAAACAATTTTTCTTTCATTGTGCTAAATGTCGAATTTCATGCCAAAGAAAGAGTAATTGCGGGGAATTTTACTACACTATTTTATTAAAAAAAAATCTGCAGCTGAAGCACACAGAATTCTTGTTGACACCTACGGCGACCATGTTCTGTCGGAAACAATATGCAGAGATTGGTTTAGACGCTTCAAAAATAATGATTTTGATCTTGAAGATAAAGAACGCCCTGGCGCACAACAAAAACTAGAAGACGAAGAATTTGAGGCATTACTTGACGAAGACTCGTGTCAGATACTAGCTGAACTTGCAGAATCATTAGGAGTTGATCGCACAACAAATTCGAAACGTTTGAAAGCATTAGGAATGATTCACAGGAAGGACGTTGGGTGCTGTACGAGTTGAAGCGATTTTTCAGCATGACAACGCGCGGCCACACGTTGCAAAACCGGTGAAAACGTTTTTGAAAACACTTAAATGGGAAGTACAACCCCACCCGCTGTATTCACCAAACATTTCCCGATCAGATTACCATTTGTTCCGATCGATGACACATGGCCTGGCTGAGCAGCGCTTCCAATTTTATGAAGATATCAAAAAATGGGTCCACTCTCGGATTGCCTCAAAAGACGTGTCGTTTTTCCGACATGGAATTACTATGCTGCCAGAAAGATGGGGAAAAGTAATGGCTAGCGAGAGACAATACTTTCAAGAACATATTTTTTACCAATTTATTAAAATGAAGCATTCATTTCATAAAAAAAAAACAGCGAGAACTTATTCAACCTCCTAACAGTCATTAATTGCTTAGAATTTTCATCATGGACAGAATCCTTACCGAACTTAGCTTTTTCCGGTGTGCATCCTCGAGGCGATCCTGGTCTGGATGGGCTCAGGGGTTCCAGATGGATAGGTGAACAATTTGTAACTGGTGTAGTTTGCTGGGTGGGAATCCTCGGAGGTGGAAGCAGAGAATGGGGTAACAAGAGGCTCACGTGCCGAGCCCACCAGGTAGCTCCCGCTGAACCATAACCCCCGTACATTAGACCACACCGTAATTCTGAAACCCACAAAATTTCGGTTCACGAACCTATTAATCGATTATTCTATATTTCACGAGAAACATGTTACTTGGATCTCTATGGGAAACAGAAACTTTCTGTATTGCAAGAAACGGAAACTAAATAGAAAGTGCTTTCTTTAACCCTTCCGTTACCTTGGACGAGATATCTCGCGACCCGATACTGGCCGATCAACGCTTTTGACGAGATATCTCGCGATCCGGTAGTAGCGGATTAACGCTTTTGACGATAATCTAGCTTTCTAGCACCAATATTTTCACATTCTAGATGAATATATTTAATAACTAATTCTATTCGTACAGCTAAAAGGAAGAAATAAATACAGTTTTTATTAATTTAAATTAATTGAAACTTTTCAAATTCAAATTTAAATGAATTAAAATATATTCATCTAGAATGTCAAAATATTGCTGCTGGAAAGCTAGGGTGCGTTCCGTTTCACGCATCAAGCGCATGGATCGCATTCAATGTGATGCGCGCATTGATACCGTTCCGTTTCGTTAATGCGCATGATGCGTGATGATGCGCGCTTGGAAAGGGAACGCTCACCATGCGTTTGATGCGAATCAAAAATGGCCGCTTACATGTATGACAAAACGTTGTCTGCATTAACGTTATTTTTGTTAAATAAAAACATTGAAAGAGAAGAATTGAACAATTATAGTGATTTAAGTGATACTACCGTTATGAGTGACAGCGAAGATGAACCGGAAGAAATTTTTATAAATTTTGATTTGGAATTCATTTATTCTATATTAATGGTTGGCGAAACGCGTGGAGAGGTTGTTTTAACAGAAAAAATAGAAGATTATGTTGAGCGAGTTAGCCCTGGTTACTCTAGAACAGTATTCAAAGAACATTTTCGGTACAAAGAACATTTTTTCCATAGCTTCTCAATGCTTTCTCTGCAATAAATTTCTCAAACCTTTTCGAATAAAGCGCTAATGCACCGACTCCGCGTCAAACGCTTCACTTCTGAGCTGTGATAGCCAATGCACGGTTAATGCGCGAGGAGGAGTGGGAATCTGGAGAATTCTGTGCGCTCTGATGCGCGCATTGAATGAAACGGAACGGTTCTCTATGCGATCCATGCGCATAATGCATGAAACGGAACGCACCCCTAGATTATCGTCAAAAGCGTTAATCCGCTACTACCGGATCGCGAGATATCTCGTCAAAAGCGTTGATCGGCCAGTATCGGGTCGCGAGATATCTCGTCAAAAGCGTTGATCGGCCAGTATCGGGTCGCGAGATATCTCGTCCAAGGTAAGGGAAGGGTTAAACAAATTGATTGGATCATAATTGTATACAATTCACAGTCTACTTGGCGGGCTAAGAATCATACTGGTGTGAGTCACGTGTAGGGTGTATAAAAATTATAAGTCACGACTACCATAGCGGGTATCTATATCTCTGGATCGGTGGAGATCTGTTAAAAAAATGGGCCGCAAATTTGTCCTTCGCCCCTTTTTTCAAGGTCAACATTATTTTTGTATCGCATCGTATAGTACTCGTCTCATGGAACAAAAGTCTCACAGACACCATGCGTCTCAAGCCAACCATTCTCTTCAAAAACGACCTTAAAGTTTCATAAACTGTTTTATTCCATATGTCTGCAGGGTGTCCCAAGATGGTATAAATGTGCAGTAATTCTACATGAGAAAATAAGTGTAAAGTATATAATAATGTTTTTCGTTTAACGCTTCGTTTTCGAGAAATTAGAGTTTGATAATACGGCGACCGCGCTTGATATTGAATATGAGTCGTCTGACGCGTATGTTCATGAACTACCTGATCTACTTCATACAAACGCTAGGAACGCGAACTTGACGGATTGTCAAACGAAACGAAAACTTTGTAGAATTGTATATTTTTGGGGTTGATTATAATTCATAAGAATAACTTTTAAAACATTCTATTAATAATTTTGATTATTCCGATGGAAAGTTCGCGTTGAAATCTCCACTTAGCATCATCCGAATTTTATCATAATCTTTATTAAGCAATGCCGAACCCTCAACCGTATATGCTAATAGAATAGAATTTCTGTTTCATCGTTTCACCGTTGCATCGTTTCATCGTTGCATCGTTTCATCGCTGCATCGTTTCATCGCCAGATCGGTTTTACGCCTACCGCGTCTAAAGAAGTTTCACTTCAAAAATTATTACTTGATATTACTAGTTTATTATTATAATGTAAAATACACGTTCTTTAATACATTTGCTGTTGTTCAATTACATTTGGAACATTAATACAAGAAGTAAGAACAATTCAATTTGATCCTTATTTGACACTGATAAGAATTTATTAACTTTCAATGTCTACAAGAAATACATATGTTTGATAGTAGACAAAACTTGAATATGAATAGTTTTTAGTAAACAAAATTATAAACAGAGTAACAAACGTACCGTATCTTACAGGATACACATTTTCATTACAAAAAGCTGAATTCGAAACGAAAAATTTTGTAGAATTGCATACTTTTGGGGTTGATTATAATTCATAAAAATAACTTTTAAAACATTCCATTAATAATTTTGATTATTCCGATGCAAAGTTCGCGTTGAAATCTCCACTTAGCATCATCCGAATTTTATCATAATCTTTATTAAGTAATGCCGAACCCTCAACCGTATATGCTAATAGAATAGAATTTCGTTTCATCGTTTCACCGTTGCATCGTTTCATCGCTGCATCGTTTCATCGCCAGATCGGTTTTACGCCCACCGCGTCTAAAGAAGTTTCACTTCAAAAATTATTACTTGATATTACTAGTTTATTATTATAATGTAAAATACACGGTCTTTAATAGATTTGCTGTTGTTCAATTTCATTTGGAACATTAATACAAGAAGTAAGAACAATTCAATTTGATCCTTATTTGACACTGATAAGAATTTCTTAACTTTCAATGTCTACAAGAAATACATATGTTTGATAGTAGACAAAACTTGAATATGAATAGTTTTTAGTAAACAAAATTATAAACAGAGTAACAAACGTACCGTATCTTATACGATACACATTTTCATTACAAAAAGCTGAATTCGAAACGAAAAATTTTGTAGAATTGTATACTTTTGGGGTTGATTATAATTCATAAAAATAACGGTTAAATTAACATAAAGATTTTACAAAATTGTTTCATGTTCTAACAGTTTTGAATTATAAATTACGAGCAATGTTTTAAGAAACGACAAAAACGTAAAATTTTCTGTACCCTATTTATCTTCTTTATTAATAATTTTGATTATTCCGATGCAAAGTTCGCGTTGAAATCTCCACTTAGCATCATGGTTTATCGACAAGTGTTCAGAACTACGATTATGTTACCTTGCGTGGCGGTGGTGGTAGTTGGCGGCAGGGTTTGGAGTCTCGTCTCGGGATTGTACGTCGAGACGAGAGTGAAAGCACTGAAGCGATCCGATGTTGGCTGATTGATACCCGGAGAACAGATCGAGGACGGATTGGAGGATGTGGTGGTGTTCGAGCCGTTTCCTGTTGCGCCAGGACTCCAAGGTGAAGACGGCAGAGTTACATTAGGGCTGCTAGGCGGTGAAAGTGTAGCGGGGGGTGACAAAGCACCCGCTGGAACTCCAACGCCGTTACAATGAAGTTCTGGTTTCATGTACCAAGTCCGTGGTACCGCTTCTAATACACAGAACCACCAATAACACTTATTTCGTACGCCTACGATAACAGCTTATTACTAGACTGCGGATTTTGTGCAGCTGTCACAAAAATGAATAATAAATACAAAAACGACACGTAAAACAATAGAAAATTTTAAAGAATTCAACCCTTGCGTTTCGATACCACGCTAAGTCAGACTACAAATCAGGGTTGGGCACATTTACTTTGAAATAAGATAACAAATATTCATTTGAAACAATGTATTATTTTAAATACTTTATTATTTGTAGTTTATAGAAAATATTTTCATTATATGTATACCTTTTTTCATTCTGTCCATATAAATGTTTAGCAATTTTTTAAATAATAAAATATTTAGTTATTTATGAATTGATTTGAATTATGTTATAATTAGTAATGTTTAGTGGTGCGTCAGAAGGAACAGTCAATTGCAAAGGGTTTAAATTATTAATGAAGGAAAGGAATTCCTATTTGGCTCTTGGTTTTATAATTGATCTAGAAAATGTTCATTCTGCATGAAACTGTTTAATGACAGCTGTATGTAAAGGAAGTTCCATAATTTTGTTTTAAGAAGAAATAATTAAGAAACAATTGACATTTTAACGATTATTTTTTAAATAATTTATTTCGATAATGCTAAAGCCTGCCCCAAAGTATCATACTGAGGCAGGGTTGGGCACATTTACTTTGAAATAAGATAACAAATATTCATTTGAAACAATGTATTATTTTAAATACTCCATTATTTGTAGTTTACAAATAACATGAAACATTTATTTTCATTCGGCGTTTAAATCAAATAAATTATTCTCAATTTACTCAATTACATTGTTCAAATAAATAATAAATAATTCCACCCCAAGAAGAGGTTATTGAACTAACTAAATTAATTATTAAATTTAGATATGCTAATTTTCTCTTTTAAAATTGCTTTTTAGTACACGAAATGAATAGAATTTTGGGGAGTACGAATTATTTGATCGAATGAAAGATGAAAGTAAAATTATTTGATTTTGAAATTCAAATAACGAGATGCTTTCGTTTAAATCAAATAAATTATTCTCAATTTACTCAATTACATTGTTCAAATAAATAATAAATAATTCCACCCCAAGAAGAGGTTATTGAACTAACTAAATTAATTATTAAATTTAGATATGCTAATTTTCTCTTTTAAAATTGCTTTTTAGTACACGAAATGAATAGAATTTTGGGGAATACGAATTATTTGATCGAATGAAAGATGAAAGTAAAATTATTTGATTTTGGAATTCAAATAACGAGATGCTTTTGAAAAAATTATTTGGCTGTTCAAATAGACTCACATATACTTATTTCAATTGACATTTTAACGATTATTTTTTAAATTATTTATTTCGATAATGCTAAACCCGCCCAAAGTACCATACTGAGGCATTTATGTATGAGAGTTCATAAAAATTTACTAAGATAAATTTAAGTCTGTAATTCAAGACTGAAAACCCCGAGTGTTTCAAAGATTATAATGAACCTTTATACATATTTGCAGTTGTTGTGCAATACTACAGCGGAAAGTGTTCAGAAATTCTATTGGGGTCATGAGAAACCCCAGAATATCATTGTGGGGTTAGGAATTCATTATTTTCGACCGATTTCATCTAATCTAGAAAATATTTTCATTATATGTATACCTTTTTTCATTCTGTCCATATAAATGTTTAGCAATTTTTTAAATAATAAAATATTTAGTAATTTATGAATTGATTTGAATTATGTTATAATTAGTAATGTTTAGTGGTGCGTCAGAAGGAACAGTCAATTGCAAAGGATTTAAATTATTAAAGCAGGAAAGGAATTCCTATTTGGCTCTTGGTTTTATAATTGATCTAGAAAATGTTCATTTTGCATGAAGCTGTTTAATGACTTAGCTGTATGTAAAGGAAGTTCCATAATTTTGTTTTAAGAAGAAATAATTACACTGTATTAACCCTTAGCACTCCAGTGGTGACTCTGAGGCACCACTAAAAATTGCTATACCATTATTCAAAATATTGTTTACATTATTAAATTGATATTCAATAAATTCGTTACCAAACATTTAAGTATTCTATGAAGTATTATATCAGTTCCATTTCTTCAAAATGATAAAAATCATATAGAATGGAAATATTCTTGATCGAAAAAAGGTTTGGTTATGGAATTAA
Source organism: Sphecodes monilicornis (assembly GCA_913789915.3). NCBI lineage: Eukaryota > Metazoa > Arthropoda > Insecta > Hymenoptera > Halictidae > Sphecodes > Sphecodes monilicornis. Next base: position 2,568,151 of record OU565286.1, on the reverse strand, counting down.
AATACTTCGGAGCGCAAAGGGTTAATTATACATATTTGTTGAATTATGAATAAATTTGTTGTCACTTTTGAAGAATTTATCGAGAAACACTCAACTTTTGATCTTCGATTTTAAGGCTTAGAAAATTGACTGTAACTATATAAAGTATTAAGCTACTTGTCTACACAACAAAATAATTGTAATACTTGTTTTCAGAAATATAATGTCTTTGCTCAACTAAAAATGATGTTTTAAATAACAATGTATTAATAATATTCTTTTGGTCGAACGAAAGGAAATAAAAGTGTTTACGTTTTACCATAAAGGAGATTTAGGGTTTAACATTGTATTTTACACATTGATAGTAATAAGTGCATATCCCACAAGCTTGCAACGACATTATCAATCGCTTTCGTGAATCACTCCATGGCCATATGAATTTGCATAAACATGTGCAGTCTACGAGATTTATCGCTTGAAAAAGGCTATCTTATCACATTAAAATACAATAACAATTTCAAAACCATTGAAATGAATGATTACGAAATGCAAAAACTAAAAACCTCTAACAAACAAAAGATATGACTTTAAAAAAAAATCGTCGTTTCTACAGACGTCAATGTGAAAACAACGCTTCAACCACGCTGTCGTTCAAAAACATTTCATTTGGTGAAGAATGGTTCTGTATTTACAGTGTAATAAAAAATGTAAATGAATGCAAGCGATAAAAAAACAATCATGAAATAATAAATCGTGATGCATTTTTTTTGCTTAGACTTAGGTTGCGCTTTTTATGCATTTATAACAAAATAGAATTGGTGGAATACATAACGGTGAAAACATTGGAAGAATTGAAAAGCACTATTACGATATTTTGTAAAATTGTTTAAAAATAATATAAACATGTATTTCATGTGGCAGTAAATGTAAGAAAGATTGTTTAGAAAGATTGTACACTCGATGTCTCAAAATATACATATAAAATACAGTTACTATAAATAATTTTTTGATCGCGATGTATGTTTGTCTACTGTATCAAAATTATTAAAAAAAAAAGAAGTACATTTTTATTCAATTTCTGTTTCTTTTGATTGACTTAGAAAATTTTTATTTTGCATAAAAATCGGCAATTATCGTGAGAGATTAAATATTTTTGATTGATATTGTACGGTCGTGTGCAGTTTCAGCACGAGCTTTCGCTGTATTTAAAAGCTTTCGCTGTATTTAAAAGCTTCTGCTGTATTTAAAAGCTTCTGCTGTATTTATGCATTATTCCAGCGAGTTACAGATAGGCCAGGCTATCAGATTTATAGAGAAAATCACAAATGCTCTCTTCCATGTCCCGCGTCCGAAGACTATGAATTATACAAAAGCTATATCGTAAAACGCGCGTGCGTGTAGCCGTTCCAGCGATACGAGGCGGAAATATTAGATCTGATTGCACGTTGAAACAGGTGTAATTGTTCATCGAGCTTTATTCTTAATGATTTATTACGCGGCTTATAGTAGACAATGCTTGCATCCTTGCCAAACTTTTACCAACCCCTCAACAATAGAATAAAGTGTGAATTTTCTGTATCGCCACCAAATCCGGTTATTTTCATTTTTGTGTTCGGCAGATCTCGAGTGTTATGAGTAGACAGCGAATGTTAGGCATTTGTTCAATAGTTAGGCATTAGACAATAAAGTTCAAAACAGTGTCAAGATCAAACGAATTTAGGGATATCGGTATATATTGTTACGAATATGGCACAATAGGTACTCCCGTTATATCGTCGTTGCCTAAACTCCTCTTTTAACACTAGATTGACGGGGCCATACGGCTAAGTCATTAAACAGCTAAACATACGGCTAAGTCATTAAACAGCTTCATGCAAAATGAACATTTTCTAGATCAATTATAAAACCAAGAGCCAAATAGGAATTCCTTTCCTCCTTTAATAATTTAAATCCTTTGCAATTGACTGTTCCTTCTGACGCACCACTAAACATTACTAATTATAACATAATTCAAATCAATTCATAAATTACTAAATATTTTATTATTTAAAAAATTGCTAAACATTTATATGGACAGAATGAAAAAAGGTATACATATAATGAAAATATTTTCTAGATTAGATGAAATCGGTCGAAAATAATGAATTCCTAACCCCACAATGATATTCTGGGGTTTCTCATGACCCCAATAGAATTTCTGAACACTTTCCGCTGTAGTAATGCACAACAACTGCAAATATGTATAAAGTTTCATTATAATCTTTGAAACACTCGGCGTTTTCAGTCTTGAATTACAGACTTAAATTTATCGTAGTAAATTTTTATGAACTCTCATACATAAATGCCTCAGTATGGTACTTTAATCATTTTTGTGTTCGGCAGATCTCGAGTGTTATGAGTAGACTGCGAATGTTAGGCATTTGTGATAAAAATGAGACAATAAAGTTCAAAATAGTGTCAAGATCAAACGAATTTAGGGATATCGGTATATATTGTGACGAATATGGCACAATAGGTACTCCCGTTATATCGTCGTTGCCTAAACTCCTCTTTTAACACTAGATTGACGGGGCCCGTCAAAATGACGGATTCAAAAATGTTTAGTTTACGATTATTAAGAGTGTATGGAGGCATTCGTGAGGAATTATTAAATAGATTTATTTTTTGTGTACATATTACAATAAAAATCGCCGAAGATCTAAGTAAATACAATTTTATTATTTTTATAAAGCAATGTAAAATAATCAATTTCAGTGCTCCGTAAACCTAGTGTTAATAAAGAGATTAATTACCTTTTTATAACGGTCTTTCATTAAGTATGCCTAAATTACGCTCGCGTAACAATATTATTTCTAATTTATTCTAACTATTAAGGAGAAGAAAGAATTCTCTATTTAGCTTTGCAGTCTAGTTATGAATCAAGCGAGCGATATTATAAGAAAACGCTAGTAATTATGCCGAAGGTTTTCTGGCAATAGATAACGATAAGTGTAGTTGTGCATATGCGTGGCCAATAATCGAGGCTCGATGTTTGAATAAATCTGTAATGCGATTTGCTCGTCTGCTTAGCATAGATAACGGAACGTAATGCCCAAGTTTGATGTCAATCACCGGTCGATGTTTACCGCCAAGTTGAACACGTTTAACATTACTTCGCGGAATGTTACCGTTCTATTTTTCATATACTAACGACACATTTAATAAATATTGCGACCTATTATGTTTGCGTATTTACAAGCAGAAGCTTATCGAGCTAGGTATGAATTTTTGGAAAAGACGGGTCGACGCTGCGACACGCGGCGTGCCGCCGATAACATATTTAAATATTTTTCAGGGTTTTCTTTTAAATAATCCAACAGATAAAGTTTTCCATACGGTCAACAAAATGTAAAATACAAGAAAAGTGTAGAAATTTTACATAAATGTCGTGTCGAGGGCGACGAAAATCTAATATCTAGTCTCGTAATAAACGATGGATAACGTTTGTAAATTGTTAATACGCGAACAGAATTATTGGAGTTTAACACTATTATCATAGTATGTATATATTATTAAATTATACACATATATTCAATTATATTATCAGTATAATTTTGTAGTGAGGTTTTACCAGACTGTGATCTAATTGTGAAAGTATTAGGAACGACCGAAAGATTTTTGTGCATAATTTTAAGCAGCACGTGATCTAATAAATTGCTTGGCAACGACAGATTTTCGTGTCGATTGTATGACGCGTTATTTAACTGTTAATTAGGAATGCGATGTATGGAAATTGGGTATTTGGAAATCTTGAAGATTCAAAATGAATCGACCAGACGGAGATGCGACGTCGTATCAATAGACGGTCGATTAAAAATGTATAAACAAGTGTTTAATATGAGTAACTGTCAACGTTTCTTCTCTGTCTCCGCAAACGATTCGTGACGTGAAAAGATTTCGAGCTGTTAACGAGGACAGCTATCCGTTAAAAATCTGACATAACGAAGCAGATTCTTCAAACACGTTCTTCGAACAAGGAAAATTTTAAATTTTCCGAGTGGAAAACAATGAAATGACGAAGGAAAACCGACATGTGTTCAAATCTTCCGTTTAGCGACAGTTAAGAACGCGTACGTAGGAATCGACCGTGTGGATTTTAAATAACGTATTTTTCCTTTATTTAACATAGATACAATAATCAAAAACGGCGTAGGTAAGTAACATCTTTCGTTGTTGCGTAGACTTAACCTTCGCAAGGCCGGATGCTTTTGACTATTTCACAACCATGATTACTACTTAAATCTCCATTGAACTTTTTTGTATATATTTCTGAATCCACTTTTTGTGGTCACCATTAATCTTAATTTAGAATCACATTAGCATTTAGATGGAAAGTCAACCCTGGGTCAAAATGTACCCAAGCCCCATCGTCAGAGGGTTAACCAACAATGAGCTAAGTTTTTAGTGATCTCGATTTAAAATTACTTTGCAGATTTTTTTTCATAAGCCGAAATTACTTTGCAGATTTTTTTTCATAAGCCGAAATTACTTTGCAGATTTTTTTTCATAAGCCGAAATTACTTTGCAGATTTTTTTTCATAAGCCGAAATTACTTTGCAGATTTTTTTTCATAAGCTGAAATTACTTTGCAGATTTTTTTTCATAAGCCGAAATTACTTTGCAGATTTTTTTTCATAAGCCGAAATTACTTTGCAGATTCTTTTTCATAAGCCGAAATTACTTTGCAGATTTTTTTTCATAAGCAGAAATTACTTTGCAGATTTTTTTTCATAAGCCGAAATTACTTTGCAGATGTTTTTTCATAAGCCGAAATTACTTTGCAGATTTTTTTTCATAAGCCGAAATTACTTTGCAGATTTTTTTTCATAAGCCGAAATTACTTTGCAGATTTTTTTTCATAAGCCGAAATTACTTTGCAGATTTTTTTTCATAAGCCGTTACTGTTAACCCTTTGAACTACAAGTTATTTTACGGTTACAGTCATTGGAACTTCTCTGTTGTTCATGATTTTTTACAAGAGGAATGAAGTTTACATTTATTGTACGTCTATGTATTCTCCAATGAATATGCATGGATAACAACACAACAGAATTTTATTCTGGTATTCAGGAATATTAATAACATATATATTTAGCACAACCTGTTTAAAATCTTCATCACGAGTCTGACTTGATGTTATTGTATTACCAGGGTTTAACACCACTGAAAGATATTTTTGCAGAGAATATAAATCACATCAAAACTTTGACTGGTATATGATAATAGATATTAACCCTTTGCGCTCCGAAGTATTTTCATTCCATAACCAAACTTTTCTTTTCGATCAAGAATATTTACATTCTATATGATTTTTATCATTTTGAAGAAATGGAACTGATATAATACTTCATAGAATACTTAAATGTTTGGTAACGAATTTATTGAATATCAATTTAATAATGTAAACAATATTTTGAATAATGGTATAGCAATTTTTAGTGGTGCCTCAGAGTCATCACTCGAGCGATAAGGGTTAATCAATATCTGAGATCTTGGTTCCAGGAACCTTTTGTTATAAAATAACAAATATTATTTCTAAGATGTTTTTCCTGCTTTCCAACTTTATTAACTAATATCCGAGTGCTTTCCTATTACTTAAATGTAATTAAAAATTTTCCATTAACCTTTTAGTACATAATGCTGCCATTTATCAATGTATTTATTTATTTATTAAGGCTATAGTATATAGTAATTTTTAGTGGTGCCTCGGAGTCACCACTGTAGTGCTAAGGGTTAACCTTCGTATGGTGGACCTTACAACTGCATAATTGATGATGTTTAAGACTATTTAGTGCATTAATTATAAATTTTTCGAAACATATTTTTTGATGTACTTCCTTCGAACACGTCAGTCTTACTGTTGTTTCTAATGCAACAGCTGATTTATTTAATTTATTCGCCAGACACTGAGTAATTAAATAACAATTTTTATATTCTGGGTCAAAGTAGACCCAGGCTCCGCCGTCGGAGGATTAAGAATCGCATTTCGTTCTGGTTAAGATGTCTACGTGGAAAAATACAATACGTTTCTGTTAATAAATGAAATTTGATAAACACAATTTACTAACGCTCAATGCTTCATTGATGAAGACATAATCGAGTGTATATTAGACGAATTTAAATTGTATTACATAAATGTTCTAATATTTTCTATATTAGAGAGGGCATCATTACAGCAACGTATGTAAAGCAGTTATTACTAGACAGCGGATCTTTATGCAAAATAGAAATTGTCCACCTGAATTGCGACGAAGTTCAGCGAATTTGGAAGTTATTTTCTTGTTTAATATGTTTAGTAGGTTAAACATAATATAATAGTATTTTTAAATTCTTTTGGTGTATTTACCGTTTTAAATTACATCTTATCTTACGTATCAATTTAATAATGTAAACAATATTTTGAATAACGGTATAGTAATTTTTAGTGGTGCCTCAGAGTCACCACTGGAGTGCTAAGGGTTAAAATGTCGATGTTGCAAACTTCAAAGGGAGGTTTTTTAAAGATAAAAGTCTGCTCTATCACGCGATATAGTACGATTTTACGCTGGACCCTTATTTTTTGAGATAAATTCAAAAATATCCTCAAAAATTGGTGCAAAAGTGGTGTCTCTCCGTCTTTAATGATTGTTTAAACATTCATAATGTATTAATATTGGATATCACTGTATTCCGGAAAGTCTACAGAATCTTTTGCTGCAAAGAACAAATCAATATCTTTCATAATAACACCGCAATATTTGTTTAAAGTTGTAAAATAGGTCTTTTTTTCAAACTCAAATTTCTCAAAAACTGTACGCGTAGGCGAAAAAAGTGAGGATAGATTCGGAATCAGCGCAAAAAACTCTATAAGAATCACCCAACAGTTATTAGGAAACATGAAAAAAAGTTGAAATTTGTTAGACAGTGTTTATTGAATGATTTATTATAAATTAATAGAATTTTATTAAATTTTATTAATTTTATAAATTTCATTAATTTTTAATTTTTCGTAAAGGTTTATATTTCAGTATACAAATTTTTATGGAAAAGAATAATGTTACTAATAAATATATTATTTAGTTTGTAAAGTAAGTATGCGATATTGTGTGACGCAAATCAGCCACGTTCTTTATTTTTCCAACCCTTAGCGAATTCATCAAAAGAAACTTCGTGCGTGTACTAGCAGTAAAATCAGAAACGATCTCCTAACGAATTACGGCACTAAACCGGCGCCGATCGTAAGATCGGTGTCTCGCAATTCAACGCCCGAAGGTTAGTGAAAAGAAGAACAGAAAAAGCTCACCGCACATTGCGTCCAACTCGTTGATCTTCGTGCTGGCGTTAAATCTTCCGACAGTACATGGATAGGACCCGTAACTCCACCGTATGTCTGCGGACACTTGATCAGCGATTCGGCGGGTAGCGCGCACAAAAATTTTACAATTAGCACAATCAATCAATTACACAGAGACAGGGAGCGTACGACGACAGGTCGGGTCGGTGTTCTCCGTTCACTGGACAGGTAGTTCTCGGAGATATATATATCTGTTCCTGTGTTCTTCTCTTTCCACGTGGTTCGCCAAGGTCGCGGGTAGCCTGGGTCCTGACGCACGTGTCGAAAACCCGTTCGGTTCGTTGCTCCGGATCGATACAGATCCTCGGATAACCAATATATATACTTTTTGGTACTATGACCCGCGACACTTGTTCCGGAACGGAAAAAAAACGGTCGCGGGGATTGGTGCTGCGGCGGATAGCGATTCGGGTTGATCCGAGAGAATTCGAAAAAAAAAAAAAAACAACGAGTGGGTGGGGAGATGGTGATCGTACGAAAGGAGAATGCAATAGCGGCAACGGCAGTAGGTAAGGCTAACAGCTGTCCGGTGTGTTCGATTCACAGGAAGAGATACTCTTTCGGAGTGTCCTGTCGAAGAGCAGGACCCTGACTGACCTCGGTCTGGTCGAGGAGGGTACACGCACGGTCTCGCGTGGAGCGCGCGTCGTGGTCTGTCGGTGGCTCGGCCGTTTACGTGCCCGGCCGTTTCTCTCTTCTCACCTGCGGCACCTCGCTCTCCAGCACGTCTCCGCTACCTGAAGACCACGCCTACCGCGCTCACACGCGACTAACTTTAGTCCACGTGAACCAGCGAGGTGGTGGGGCACTCGTTTCATCCCTGCCTTCCCTGGATCGAGCCAGGAAACACTCCCTTTCCTATTCTTCTCTTCTTCTTCATCTTCTTCTTCTTCTTTCGGTTATGCATTCCCGTCCTTCCGCAAATGCACGTAGCGGGCTCTGAATTCCACCGGCCGTACAGCAAATGAACTTATTACGAACTGATGAGATGGGGTACCACAAGCATAGATTTACTAAGTGGGATGCGGAAAATTTTTTGAAAAAATTACAGTTGGTAGGAATTACATGAGAAAATAAAGATAGGACTTTTTAAAACTTTTTTATTTCAATTCGCAATGAAAATTTAAAATATGCGTTTTATGCCGAAAATTGTGATAAAAATGAGACAATAAAGTTCAAAACAGTGTCAAGATCAAACGAATTTAGGGATATACAGGGTGGCCCACATAACTCTGAACAGCTCAATATCTCGAAAACTATGCCATCGATTTTAAAGTTCTTAGTCTTAAATTGCATGGAACTGAAGGGCCTTTCTGACTACATAAACGTGAAGTGGCCTCCCTTCTCCTTTAACGGGGGAGGGGAGGTACCTTTGTAATTTTAAATGGAACCCCCTATAATATGTTACATATTTAGATTCTACCGGAAAAAACAAGTCAATTTTGTCTGAAACATTTTTTTGTCAGATACTTCCATGATGAGATATAACAGTTTGAAGTTTCGAGTTGTAGGTACTTGAAGCTCTCGGAAATAGCGTTATGGAATTATACGCGCTTGAGTCCATTGCTTATTCATGAAGAAACACAAACAATAATATTTACAATTCTTGAGTTTGACTCACTTATCTATGGTAACGTTTTCAGTTTAGAGCTGTTATTCAAGCAGTAACATTGCGATTATGACTACTTTTGACACAGAAGTGAATATGTTATTAACGTTTGGTGAATGCCAAAAAAATTATCGGCGTGCAGCAGTGATGTTTTTTGAACGTTATGGGATCAAAAAATGTCATGCAACATTTCATAATTTAGAAAAGCGGCTTCGCTAACACGGTGAATTGTGTAAAAAAACTCGCAATAAACCTAAAGCTGTCACTAATGAAAATAATAGTGCCAGTATTCTTGCTGCAATTACATTAAATCCTCATATTAGTCAACGTACACTTGCACAAACATCACATATTAGTCTTTCGGTTATGCATTCCCGCAAATGCAAGTAGCGGGCTCTGAATTCCACCAGCCGTACAGCAAATGAACTTATTACGAACTGATGAGATGGGGTACCACAAGCATTGATTTACTAAGTGGGATGCGGAAAAATTTTTGAAAAAATTACAGTTGGTAGGAATTACATGAGAAAATGAAAATGGCACTTTTTAAAACTTTTTTATTTCAATTCGCAATGAAAATTTAAAATATGCGTTTTATGCCGAAAATTTCATCGAAATTGGTTGACACAGAAAAAGAAAACGACACGCATCGAAAGATGTAAAAATCTGTGGATTTTGAGCAAAATCTGACCTGAAGTCGTGAAAAACTGTGATTTTGAAGAGTTTGAACCGCTTGTAGCTCGTGTGTACATTAATCAATTTCGATGGAATTTTCAGCATGCGTATTACTAACATAGGTTTACAAGACCCATATTTTTAACTTTCATTTAAGGCTGAAATAAAAAAGTTTTAAAGAGCGCCATTGTTATTTTTTTATGTAATGCGTACCTATCGCAATTATTTCAAAATCTTTTCTGCGCGTCATTTAGTAAATCAATGCTTCTAATTGCGAAAGAAAATTTCAAGTTGAGTGGGGCAATTTTAAACAAATTATTCTAATTTAAAGGGCGTTCGAATACTTTCGTGAGCCACTGTACGTATTTGGTTTATTTCAGCCTTACAGCCAAGACATGTGACTTGGTTTACATTAACCCCTTGCCTTACGATTTATTTTACGGTTTTCGTGATTAGAATTTCTTTGTAGTTCATAATTTCTTAGGAAAAGGAGAAAATGTATATCTATTGCATGTCTCTATATGTTCTCCACTGGCTGTACATTAACAACAACAAAATAGAATTATATTTCGGTTTAAAGGAAATTAATAACATACATCTTTATTAAACTCTGTTCAGAATCTTCATCGCGTCTCTCAGACGATATTGTAAGCGAAGGGGTTAACCTACTGTACAAATCTATCTTATTGCACACATTCGTCCATACTTTCTCTCACACTTTTTCTTTGTCTCCCTCCTTCCTACACTGACCTACTCTGGTAGTCTCCTAATCACTGCTAACCCAATCACTTCACCCTTCCCCATTCCCTAACATTTGTTCATTGGTTTGGCATATTCTTTGGTCTATTCATACTCTCTTTTCTATGAGATAGGGTACTGTTGAGGTAGATGGCTAGCTTAGGGAGCATCCAACTTCAGGAAGCATTTGAAGGCCTTAGTCCGGATTAGGTTATGGACTAATTTTGAATTGTTGGCATAACGGATTGTTAACGCATTATCTACCGGCGATTATTCCATTATTTTTAGAAGTCTATGGCTCATGGCTGAGGATTTTTTGATAGATTCTTTGATAACGACAGAAACTTCAATCATAAACCAATGACTCACCCGCGCTAACGTAATCTAATCAGTTCGTTTGGGATATTGTGTGAAAGAAAGTTCTTCGATTTGGTACAGCACAATTGAAAAGTCTATTAATTCCGACTTCTGGTAGATAAAGTGTTAAGATTATCTTAGGGGACATCTACGTAATGGCACTTAAGGTGCAAATATACTAGCAAGTAACTTGTGACATTTTTTTTGCGAGAGAGGCTTTCGTTGACACGTGTAAACACCTCTTAAGATTGCGACAGTTGTTCTCCGACAGCAACCACAGTTGGTATATTTATAATATTGTAGGATCTCAGGAAAAAGGAAGGCCGGGGAGTTGAACCCGGGCCTTCGCGGTGGTAGCCGATCGACTAACGCGCTCACCCACGGAACCCTCCCACCTTCTTCCTAATTTCCTACGGTATTTGTGGTCTGGGGGGTCCTAACCCCACACTCGGCCGTCCTGCAAAGCATTCGCCCTCGAATGTTCATTGCAGAGTTCATCGTCTGTGTATGTTTGGCCTCAGCGCCATCAACACAACTTCTCTCACTCGTCTCGTAACTCGTATTTCACAATTCGCACTTTTTCTCGCTTCGCTTACGTGCGCGACCTCTTCGCTACGCTCGCTTTGTTTTCGTCTTCGTCCGTTATCGTCGCCATTGTGCGGTGTGATCGGTGCTCCCCCCATCCCGGACGAGCCCTCAAGTGTAGGATCTCGGGAAAAAGGAACGCGCCGGGAATCGAACCCGGGCCCTCGCGGTGGTAGCCGATCGACTCCGAAATAAAGCCGACAAGCGTATTGCGTTCTCCCACTATGATTTCACTCAAAATAGGGATCGGTTCAAGTACTCGATTAAAATCCCAAAAAGAGATTTTTTAGACTTTCAACGTCTTAACCACGAGAAATATTGGTGGCTTGACCGAACTTGCACCTTTATGTCTGAACTAGAAGAACGTAAACAGGATTTACCAAATCCTTAACAAGTACAATACCTAGTATCATTACAAAAATAACCTAAGTTCCTTTATATGCTGTGATAATAAAATATAATATAGTAGGGATATGCCTATTGTACATAAATTTCCATTAGTTCATATGTCTTAATTTATAAGGTAGCATATAATTTAGTTAGTAAGCCATATATATAAATCAATACTGCTACAGAGGTTTTTTCCTTCTCTGGGTAATTTTTCCTCATGTTGCAAAAACTAATATGGACATCTTTTATTAAGATATATTCTCTCATACCGAGTCCTCCCAAACTGTTATTGTTAGTTCCTAAGTTATAAATACGTTTATACATGTTACCCTCATTTATTATCGTATGGTTTCATTTCAAATGTTTATTCTAACCATCCAATGTAAAACTGTACTCATACCCTAATAATAAACATTTTTTCTAAAAAAAAAAAAAAAGTAGCCGATCGACTAACGCGCTCACCCACGGAACCCTCCCACCTTCTTCCTAATTTCCTACGGTATTTGTGGTGGGGGGTCCTAATCCCACAATATTTGCAAACAATTGTAAGTACTTATATGTTTCTGCATGTTGCTACTACAAGAAAATACCGCAAGTGTAGTCGCACCTTTATGGACTGATTATCGTTCAACTAGATGATTAATTTAGGGAGCACCTAACTTCAGGAAGTATTTGAAGACCTTGGTCTAGGTTACGAATTCCATCTTTCTGAACTGATTAGAAAGAGAGCATGAACTGTTGTAATGAGTGGATGGTCAGATTAGGGGACATATATCTTCGGAAAGTACTTGAAGACCTCGTTGTAAAAACTAACAAACCTCGGATCTTGAAAATTCTTCATCCTTTGCGATGCGAAGCCTTTTATTGCAGAACTTCATACAACATCGTGTACTCCAATTATATTTCTGTAACTTTACTGACCTGCATAGAATAGTTGAGAAATATTACAGTTGTTGTTACGTGCCATGTAATTGTGGCATTATTGATGAATACATATAATGTACATCAGTGAAATAAGTGACTATTGGTGTGAATGTTAATTAAATCGGGTCTGGCTCGACATAGGACCGGAAGGGGTTCGACTCTTAGATCAAACGATCAGCAATATACACTCGACTTTCTTATAACACGGTGCAAAAGTCCTATAACACTGTTTTCGTCTAGCACGATTTAATAAGCTTGTACAACCCTGATGCAATTTCCGAGTTTCTCTTAACACGGTTTCGATACGACACGGAACAAATTAACCGTATCATATGAGGATTGAGTGTACCCCATTATTGCTAACATTGTAGAATCTGAAACTATCTACCAAACGTACAAAGCATTCCAATTAATAAACATATCTTGGTAATCTCTTTAAATCGAACTTTTCATTGAAACCAAAGCGACCGGGTCAGAGAAGGAAGAGGCAGCTGCTGCGATGTCTATGGATCCAGAAGGTAGTGAAAAGAGATTGCAATGAACGAGCGTAAAATGACGAACGATGGGATCACGATTAAGAGAAGAAAATAGTCGGTGAACGGTATGATTATGTGGTTAATAAGTCGGTTGTCGGAGCGAGAGAGACAAGGGGAGAGAGAGAGAGAGAGAGAGAGAGGGGGAGAGAGCGGGACCATTCGGTGAGGCCAATAGGCAGCCGGGATGGTAAAGCGAGAAAGGTGCGCGCGCATACTAGCGCCGCGAGTAGATTTGATTCGGCAGGAGTCCCGCGAGGAAGGAGAGCCGCCAGTGCGTCTGCGCTAACTCGACACGTTCTATTGGACCGCCTTCCTAGAATCGGATCCACCTTCGATGATCCCGTGAATCGTCCTAGTCGGATCTAGATTAGGTGGGCACCAATCGGTGACCTTGAAGCCTCCCAGCGACACCGCGTCGTAAATATGTATTGAATGGGAGCCGTGCCGAACTGTTGCGACTCTACAACCGACTTTGTCCCGATGTAGGTCAGGACCATTGGCGTACGGGATCCTCCGCGTTTTCGCGTTACGCGCCGAATAAACGGCGAATCCATCCGCTGGGAGGCGCCGCACGGTGCACAGTGGTCTGGGAACCTCGAAAAAGTAGCTAAAAGTTAATTTTTCAAGTTTAATATATTGAACAAATATTTTTACTATAAAGCGGGAACCTTTTAATGCTTTAAAATTCAAAATATTAACCCTTTGCACTCCAGTGGTGACTCTGAGGCACCACTACAAATTCTTACACCATTATTCAAAATATTTTTCAGATTATTCAATTTTTATTTAATAAATTACTAGATGTCTCAGTATTGTATGTGCATATTGGATCAGCTTCATATACATAGAATGATTGAATTGTATAAAATGGAAGTATCCTAAATTAGAAAAAAAGAATTTGGTTTCAAGACTAAATTAATTCCGAGTGCAAAGGGTTAATCATTTCAGATTGTTCTGTGATCAAATATGTATAGCCAAAATCGGAAAATTGAAAATAAAATTAAACGTTTTAGATACTCATCGCAGACTACCAATTAGAATCTAAAAGTCTAAATGACAATTTTTTACGTGCCGGCAGGTGTATTTAAGTTTTTAATGCAGGTGTAAGCATTTTTTGATCCATGTACAAATCTTGCAAAGTTTATGATAATGTAAACTCTGAGAAGGTTTTTAAAAAAATGTTTTAAAATGGCAGGCATACTTAGTACTTTCTTCATAGGAAAGTTTAGACATTAATAAATACAGTATATAAAATTTCAGCTGCCACCTTCTGCCTCTTCTAATTATATGTATACCAATTTTAAGAAATAGTCGCTGGGAGTATTCGGGCGTTCCGAACGTGTTCAGTTGGAGTCACTTGGTATAAGAATAAATTGAATAATTTATATATCTATGTATAATATTAGTAATGTATATTTGTCGTTAATTTTACTTAATCTTTAATTTGTATTTATATTTTATTTGTGTTGTTACTTCCGCAGCATAGCACTGTTAGCACGATTTTTCAGATACTTCCGATGATCTGGCAAAAAATGTTTCGAACAAAAGTTGACCGGCACTCACGTTTCTATAAATTTAGAAAAAAAAATTTGTTATAGAACATGAAGGTAGCTTCGATTTTTAAATGTGAATGTATATTTTTAACTCCATAATATTCTAACGCTAAAACAATTTTGGCCACAAAAAACGAGTTTCCAGACCATCGTGCAGTGGTGCGCTTTGTTCAAATGTTCCCATACAGCGATGAAATTTTAAAGTTGTGTAAATGTATTGTTTCTACTAATAAGAACTATAAATAGCATAGCCTGAATAACAACAGTTTTCATCCTCTCATAAAAGAAGTATTTCTTGAGAACTAAATTAGTTAAACTATTGTGTACTGGAATATGCTTGATGAAAGGTACGTAGAATCGATATTCACAAGTGAAATATAATACTATAATAATTGTAATACATATTAAATTCAATTAATTTATTATTCCTTTTCTTCTGTCTTTTACGATCTTATTAGTTTACCTACATTTAAAGCAAAAATTCAAATGAATTTAAGTTATGAATCAGTTTTTAGAAAGATATATAAAATTAGGGTGCTACGTCACCATCCTTTCCTCTACTATATGTATTTGTTTTTTGAAGATGTTTCTACGTAATAGACTCGTATAAATTCTTTACACCTCACAAAAATTACGAGGTCGATGATGACACACGGTTAGGTAGCTCACGTAGGTGTTGAAAAACATATTTTTACACAAGAACGCTACTTTTCTTCGTTGATTTATCACTGACGCATCTGAAAAATGGGAATGATACGTAATAATTTCAGGAAAATGGAAATATAACTGATGAATATTTATTTCAAACAATGAGTGACGGATGTCCCGACAACGTTCACCAGTAAAAGCTAAACACGATAATGCACACATAGTTTGCGGCATCAATTGCGGCACGAACACCAGCAAATTGATTATTTATTAATGACGCTATGGCCCGCTTTAAATATTACGATGTATCGCGACATAATTTACTGGCTGTAGATGAACTTCTAAATATCGAAAGTTAATCAGTATAATCCAGAAGCACAATACAAAATGTATGGCAGTAATCGTTACATAAGTGACAGTAACTATACCGTGTGCTACATGAATTTTGCACAGTCCTACCACGTTTACAGGTTTAAATCCGTAAAGCGAGTTTTGACACCTTACCGGCGGTTGAATAATTTTAACAATCTGTGACTCACAGGTGATTTTTTGGTTTTGTAACGAATTATTGATTATTTAATGAATAGCGGTTTCAATCATTCGAGAGCTACATAATCTAATGAAATTCGTTTCTTTTGAGATTGTTATGTATAGACCGCGGATTTTATGCATCTATTATAAAACTGAGTAGATGCAAATTAAAACAGTAAATGGATTAAAAGAATGTAATGATGTCTATGTATTATTTTCATCATCTTGGTGATCTGAAAGGTATAATGAACATTTGATTTGGCTCATGTTTTCCTTAAAATTGTTGTAGACAATTTTTATTTTGCAAAAAGATCTGCAGCTTAGTTATGCATAAGACAATTAAGAAGGTTCTCTTTTATATATCGCATTTATTGGGAAGCTTCTGGTAGATAGATTGTTATACATATTCTCAAGGAAATGATTAAGGTTCTTTTTGTTATAACACATTCATTGAGAAGTTTCTGGTAGGTAAAATGTTAAAACCTCAATTTCATTTCATATGCGATTCACTTATTGGGAATATATCCATTCATTTATTGGGAAGATTCTGGTAGATAGATTGTTATACATATTCCCAAGGAAATGATTAAGGTTCTTTTTGTTATAACACATTCATTGAGAAGTTTCTGGTAGGTAAAATGTTAAAACCTCAATTTCATTTCATATGCAATTCACGGTTGTCTTAATGCAAAAAGATCTGCAGCTTAGTTATGTATAAGAAAATTAAGAAGGTTCTCTTTTATATATCGCATTTATTGGAAAGCTTCTGGTAGATAGATTGTTATACATATTCCCAAGGAAATGATTAAGGTTCTTTTTGTTATAACACATTCATTGAAAAGTTTCTGGTAGGTAAAATGTTAAAACCTCAATTTCATTTCATATGCGATTCACTTATTGGGAATATATCCATTCATTTATTGGGAAGATTCTGGTAGATAGATTGTTATACATATTCCCAAGGAAATGATTAAGGTTCTTTTTGTTATAACACATTCATTGAGAAGTTTCTGGTAGGTAAAATGTTAAAACCTCAATTTCATTTCATATGCGATTCACAGTTGTCTTAATGCAAAAAGATCTGCAGCTTAGTTATGCCTAAGAAAATTAAGAAGGTTCTTTTGGATATATCGCATTTATTGGGAAGCTTCTGGTAGATAGATTGTTATACATATTCCCAAGGAAATTATTAAGGTTCTTTTTGTTATAACACATTCATTGAGAAGTTTCTGGTAGGTAAAATGTTAAAACCTCAATTTCATTTCATATGCGATTCACGGTTGTCTTAATGCAAAAAGATCTGCAGCTTAGTTTTGTATAAGAAAATTAATAAGGTTCTTTTGGATATATCGCATTTATTGGGAAGCTTCTAGTAGATAGATTGTTATACATATTCCCAAGGAAATGATTAAGGTTCTTTTTGTTATAACACATTTATTGAGAAGTTTCTGGTAGGTAAAATGTTAAAACCTCTATTTCATTTCATATGCGATTCACGGTTCTTTTAATGCAAAAAGATCTGCAGCTTAGTTATGCATAAGAAAATTAAGAAGGTTCTTTTGGATATATCGCATTTATTGGGAAGCTTCTGGTAGATAGATTGTTATACATATTCCCAAGGAAATGATTAAGGTTCTTTTTGTTATAACGCATTCATTGAGAAGTTTCTGGTAGGTAAAATGTTAAAAGCTCAATTTCATTTCATATGCGATTCACGGTTCTTTTAATGCAAAAAGATTTGCAGCTTAGTTATCCATAAGAAAATTAAGAAGGTTCTCTTTTATATATCGCATTTATTGGGAAGCTTCTGGTAGATAGATTGTTATACATATTCCCAAGGAAATTATTAAGGTTCTTTTTGTTATAACGCATTCATTGAGAAGTTTCTGGTAGGTAAAATGTTAAAACCTCAATTTCATTTCATATGCGATTCACGGTTGTCTTAATGCAAAAAGATCTGCAGTTTAGTTATGTATAAGAAAATTAAGAAGGTTCTCTTTTATATATCGCATTTATTGGGAAGCTTCTGGTCGATAGATTGTTATACATATTCAATTTTATTATTTTTATAAAGCAATGTAAAATAATCAATTTTAGTGCTCCGTAAACCTAGTGTTAATGTCCCTCATAAGAAAAAATCAAGTGGGGTGAGATCGAGTGAACGAGCCGGTTATGATACAGATCCATTGCGTCCAATCCAACGATTTGGGAATTTTTCGTTGAGGACACGCGTTGTAATATGGGAAAAAATTCCCAAATCGTTGGATTGGACTCAATGGACCTGTATTATGGCTGGCTCATTCACCCGATCTCACCCCACTTGATTTTTTTCTTATGGGGGACATTAAAGGGTACGGTTTATCAAGAGCAGCCCAGAAAATATGAAGGAACGAATAATTGCTGCATGTGCTGATATGAAACCTGAAATCATCGAAAGAGCTGTACAATCTGTCGTTTTTCGCCTCACAAAATGTATCGCAACGGAAGGACATCATTTCGAACATTTATTGCAGTAATAAATGTGATTATTTACAAGTTCAAGTTCATGGTCGAATTTCTGTTACCGTTGCAATTTGAAATGTCGCTGAATGTAAGTTCTGTATTAATTAGCAAATTTTAGAGTTCACGGTCATATCAAGGTCGTACTATTAAACATGGATGAATGCAGAATAATGTACAACATACAAAAACAAAAAATGTATTTATATATGTGAAAAAACACGAGTGACCTTGAAAAAACGATTAAAAAATTACAATTTATAAAAAACGATTCTTCCATCTGATTCGTCTTTTGAAACCATTTAGATTACGTTAGAAACATTTTTTGTATTTTCAGAGGTAGAGGAGATATGTAGGTGTCCTGTTTTAGACGAAACACCCTGTATGGTAATCCAATGGTACATCCTCTCTGTAAACAGCACACAATTTTTCCCTTGCTTGCAATGCATTCTCACCCTTGCGGCAATTAAAAATCAAAATACGACGAAAATGCTCAGTTTGATTTTCCATATTTGATACAATGACAAAAAGAAATGCTTACACTTAGGCAAAAGATTATAAAGCACTATAAGGCACGAAATGATGTCCGAAATGACAGTTATCAAGATATACAATGCTTTTGCGACTTGAACTAAGGTTAAGTAATAATAAATAGAAGCAATGTCATCTCTACACGAAAAACGAATTTACCTTCCGAACAACCTAATAAAACACAATCGGAACGGTTCACCATCTCCATTCAAACGAAATAACCATATAACAAATGTGGCGTCTCTCCTACTATGCAGTTTTGTCATAAACACGCAAAATTCGCAGTCTACACTGCAGTGCATAACTATAGCACCGCCTAAATTTTTACCTGTTTCATAATTAAGATTGAAAGTGTGAAAAAATTAATTGTAAAAATTGAAAGTTTATGAAAAATAATAAACTTTAAATTAATTTTTATTTAAATTCTCCTCTTGTACAAAATGATACAATCAAAAGTATGAATTTTCACTGTTGCGTAACTATAGCACCACATCAATAAAACCAATCATAAACAATTTTAATAACTTGTAGGACCACCCTTTTTTGTAATTAGCTCAAACACTCTATCTGGTACGCTATCAAGAAGTTTCTGAAAAATATCTCTGCTGATTTTGTTACTTGTTTCGATTATGGCATTTTTTAATTCTGAAACGTTTTCGTATTGCCGATTTTCTGCGTAAACGTTCCTAACAATTATGCCCCAAATATTTTCCATAGGATTTTGGTCGGGCGAACATGCTGGCCATTTAATAATGTTAATATCGTTTGCTTCAAACCATGCCATTACTTTTCGACTTGTGCGTATAGCCGCGTTATCTTGTTGAAATGACCAATTTACAGTACTATTTTCTTGAAGAAAGGGTATCAAATTATTTTCTAATATACTAATGTACTCGTCACTGTTCATTCTTTTCGATGGGAAAGCTAATTGTAATATGCCATCTCTGTAAAAAGCCCCCCAAACCATAAGACTTCCTCCACCGAAATTTCTTTTCGTGAAATAACGTGGTTCCTTGCGGAGATCTCGCCAGTATGAATTGTATCCATCAGGTCCATCAAGGTTGAATTTCTTTTCGTCCGAAAAGATAGTCTAATTGTCGATAAAAGAAATTACAGTAAGCTGGGTTTAGAAGATTTTAATACCTGAAATTAACTTACGTTATGCCAGTTCCGATGCATGTTTGATCGAGCGTACCGAAGTCTTGCAATCTTATGACGCGGTAGAAGTTTGGGCGCAGACTTTAATTTTTGTCTCACGATGTTACGATTTCCTTGTAAAACTCGATGTACAGTCCACCGTGAAACATCAAGATTAAGTTCTTTTGTAATTTGATTACAACTTTTTAATGTATTGCTGGCCGTTTTCCCAATTATTCGTTCCTTACGTGGACTCAATTTCTTCTTTGGTCCACCCGTTTTATTCTTTCCATAGTTATCTTGGTCACGTAAAAAGTTTATAACAACTTTATGCGACCTTCCTAGCCTACGAACAATTTCGCGAATGCTAAAATCCATTTCTTTCATGGCTAAAATTTTACCCCTCTCTTCTTCCGTTAAATATTTACCACGCGGCATTTCCAAGATACAAATCTTTATATTTACTGTGGCAAATTCTTAATTTCAATTTTTATTTTCCTGAATATTTCGTTATGTAGGTTAAACGATGCGTAACGAAACTAAAGACAGTGAAATTAGTAAATAACAACGCCGGTGCTATAGTTACGCAACAGTTGAAAATCACATTTTCGATTATATCGTTTTGTAGAAGAGGGCAATTTAAATGTGATTTCGTCTACAGTTCATTTTTTTCATACTTTCTCAATTTCTACAATTATTTTTTTTTTGTAATTTTAACCTAAAGTCTGAAAAAAACTAAAAATTTAGGCGGTGCTATAGTTATGCGCCGCAGTGTAGTTATTACAAATCTATGAAATGAAAATTATGTACATAATTTTAAGGATATTTATCTATGGTTGAAAGGCTGTTAAAGACACATTTGAATTTGTTCGCTTCCTATTCATCTGCAATAATAATGTCCCATTCATCTTGCATTAAAATAGAACTATCCTTCTGCATATATTCATGTTATACCTGTGCTGCCATAGAAATCGAGAGCTTCTG
This sequence comes from Sphecodes monilicornis, assembly GCA_913789915.3. NCBI lineage: Eukaryota > Metazoa > Arthropoda > Insecta > Hymenoptera > Halictidae > Sphecodes > Sphecodes monilicornis. Next base: position 2,547,103 of record OU565286.1, on the reverse strand, counting down.
CTGCAAGTATACAGACTTCTGGATAATTATCCATCTGTGGACAATGGCTATGCAGTCCCTTCTCTGAAAGAAGAACAATGACAGTCTCCCGGACACTGAATACCCAGATATTATTAGGTTACATCAGATTGATTGTAGCGTTGCGAACAACTATTACGATCGACGTACCTCTCAGCTCCCTGCCACCATAAAACTGTAACACGCAGAAACAGATTACTTCTCACCGGGCACCTTGCGAAACAGGTCCATTCATCTGTAAGATCGGTTGGTGTACATCTGAAACATCCTGTGCGCGAAAGAATCAGTTCGCTGTGAGAATAAAGCGGTCGAAACGGAAAGGAAAACGCTTTCGTAATGAAACGAACTGCAGACAGAAACGAAATGAAAAGAAAAGAAAAGAAAAGAGGGGAAAATGGGTTATTACCGGAACCGGAGTGCTTTTGTAGTAAGCAAATGCGTATATTCAGGAATGTATTGAAAGCAGGTCCCGATGTCCTTAACCCACTCGTGGTCTCGCGTCTCGCGATAACGAGCTACCTGGTTACTTCGGATAAGTGAAACTTGCACAATTGGCTGCCGTAGCAGGGACGAGGAAAGAACTCGACCAGCAGGTAACTGCACCTGCGATGTTTCCAAGGTGCGTGCCTACGTGCGTGCGTGCGTCTGGTCGACCGGCCGGCTTGCTCAAACAAGTGTGCTTCGAATGAGACGATCGTATCCGGAGGATCATCGGACCGGCGTCGAACCTTCTTCGATGTTTAAACGTTTCAACGTCCGCGTGGACGTTGAAACGGAACGGGAAAACGGCCGATTGTCCGTAAAAGAAACGGGAAAAAAACATGGAGGCGCGCGAGAATCCGAAAATATCGGGTTGGGTTCTCGTAAGTTCAATGGCTCCCATAAATATTCGAACACTATTAACGAGACTTTCTTAATATTGGACCCTACGACTTGGATTTTTTGGGAAATTAGAACAATTGGTTTAGTAGCTGCACGATGTGAACAGCAATTTTGAAAAAATTGCAAATTGGTCGGTATCGTATAGAACGTACTAAAAGTTATATTTCGTATATTTCGTTATATTATATTTTCGTTTTTTATGTGGGACTGTGTGGAAAATTTTTAAAATACATATTGTAGGTTTGTGTCAATTATACATATTATGAAAATTGCATCAAAATGGAGGCGCGCGAGAATCCGAAAATATCGGGTTGGGTTCTCGTAAGTTCAATGGCTCCCATAAATATTCGAACACTATTAACGAGACGATAACTTTCTTAATATTGGACCCTACGACATGGATTTTTTGGGAAATTAGAACAATTGGTTTAGTAGCTGCACGATGTGAACAGCAATTTTGAAAAAATTGCAAATTGGTCGGTATCGTATAGAACGTACTAAAAGTTATATTTCGTATATTTCGTTATATTATATTTTCGTTTTTTATGTGGGACTGTGTGGAAAATTTTTAAAATACATATTGTAGGTTTGTGTCAATTATACATATTATGAAAATTGCATCAAAATGGAGGCGCGCGAGAATCCGAAAATATCGGGTTGGGTTCTCGTAAGTTCAATGGCTCCCATAAATATTCGAACACTATTAACGAGACGATAACTTTCTTAATATTGGACCCCACGACTTGGATTTTTTGGGAAATTAGAACAATTGGTTTAGTAGCTGCACGATGTGAGCAGCAATTTTGAAAAAATTGCAAATTGGTCGGTGTTGTATAGAAAATACTAAAAGTTATATTTCGTTATATTATATTTTCGTTTTTCATGTGGGACTGTGTGGAAAATTTTTAAAATACATATTGTAGATTTGTGTCAATTATACATATTATGAAAATTGCATTAAAATCGGTTAATGCCGGAAATAACGACATACATCGAAAGATGTATGAATTCTTAAATTGATTACAGTTAGAGGCCGAAAATAGCGAAAAACTGCAATTTTTACTATCTTTAAACGTTTGTTGCTCATTGCAACATTTACCGATTTCAATTCAATTTTTAGAATATGTACAATGAACACAGAACTGCAGAACGTATTTTTTAAATTTTCAATACAGGCTTTCATAAAAAAATTGTAACCAATTGTAATTTCTTCAAAACTTTTTTCATGTCATATGTAAAGTTTAAACTAATTGTTCTAATTTTTCACAAAGATCCAAGTCATAGAGTCCAATATTAAAAATAAGCACTCAAGTGGTGACTCTGAGGCACCTCTAAAAATTGCTATACCATTATGTGGTATAGCAATGAAAGGTTTCAAAATTAATTTCAAAATTAATTTTTTGGTCTTTCCATTATTGGTTTTCTTCAAAATGGTGAATATTAACACCCCGATGTATTTGTACTAAAATAACGTAATTTTTCAGACGCAATATTCCCTTGATAATGATCCGCACCTGGGTCGAAACGTTGGGTATTAATTAAATTGCAAATTTGTTGTTGAATTTCAAAAAGATCGAACCTTGCACCAATAACATCTTCTCTAATGTAGTGTGTATCTTTGGAAAAATGTTTAATATACTTCAAGCGTTGAAAAATGCAATATTCTTCTTTGTAAAATATGCGTTAATAGTTTTCTATGTATTTTTTCAAAGTGAACTTTTACTGCTCATTTAACATTAAACCTACCAAGCACAGAACATATAAAAGTAAAACGCCTTAACACTAGATTTACGGGGCCCGTCAAAATGACGGATTCAACCATTTTTAATTTACCATTATCAAGAGTGTAAGGAGGCATTCGTGAGGAATTATTAAATAGATTGATTTTTTTGTGTACATGTTACAATAAAATTCGCTGAAGATCTAAGTAAATACAATTTTATTATTTTTGTAAAGCAATGTAAATAATCAATTTTAGTGCTCTGTAAACCTAGTGTTAAACAAGTGAGAAGATTGAATTTGCTTAAACTTTGTACCGTTTCCATTACAATATGTGCTTAAATAAAGAAGTCAATTCAGTCATTTCCTATGAAATCCTTTTTCTAATTTCAATAATTGTGAAATAAAAGAACCGGTCATTTTGATCGTGGTAGGTTTAGTGTTAAATACGAAAACACGTTAATAAAGACAGGCTCGCTAATAGCGACAAGCACCCTATAGCTCTTATTTGATGACCCTTTACTTTCGAGAACCCGACCGACTCGACTCGAGTATCGTGTACCCGAAAATTTCGGGTTCTCGCACATCTATATACAGTGATTCCCATAAATATTCGTACACTATTAAAGAGACGATAACTTTTTTAACACTAGATTCACGGGGCCCGTCAAAATGACGGATTCAAAAATTTTTAATTTACCATTATCAAGAGTGTAAGGAGGCATTCGTGAGGAATTATTAAATAGATTTATTTTTTTGTGTACATATTACAATAAAAATTACTGAAGATCTAAGTAAATACAATTTATTATTTTTATAAAGCAATGTAAAACAATCAATTTTAGTGCTACGTAAACCTAGTGTTATACAAGTGAGAAGATTGAATTTGCTTAAACTTTGTACCGTTTCCATTACAATATGTGCTTAAATAAAGAAGTCAATTCAGTCATTTCCTATGAAATCCTTTCTCTAATTTCAATAATTGTGAAATAAAAGAACCGGTCATTTTGATCGTGGTAGGTTTAGTGTTAAATACGAAAACACGTTAATAAGGGCAGGCTCGGTAATAGCAACAAGTACCCTATAGCTCTTATTTGATGACCCTTTACTTTCCTAGACTGAGCACCCGACCGACCCGACTCGAGTATCGGGTACCCGAAAATTTCGGGTTTTCGCACACCTCTAGAAGAAGTGAAAACCTGCCCCGCGCGTTGTTTCCCGAGCACCCAAGGACCTTCGTACCTCAAAGAAACATGTTGGTACCTATATCGGCCGAGCTGTTTCTTCAGACATGCGCCTTGACAGTTTTGGCACGTTGCGTGTCCGTACGGCGGACCCGTATGAATGGACGTCTCTCATGATCCGACCGCAAACTTTCCTGACATTTGGAAAGGATGTACGAAATCAGTCCCTCCTCGAACGTCTCGGAGACGAACGGAAACAGCGCATCGAGAGCCTTCAAAGTTGTCTGTCTGCTTTCCGAGAGCGTACACCGCACTTGCTACGCGACGCGTTTTCGCGTTTATACCTGTGCCAAGTCGATATCCCGCGAGGGCCAGGTGTAACGCGAAGAATTTTCACTTAATTAGCACGTATGATTGGTTATCATCGTGTCCACGTATTGTACTTACCTTCACGTATTTTATAGCGGCGATTGCCCGAATGGCGCTTAGCTATCTTTCGACCCCGTGCGTCGATGCGATACAACACAGTGCAGTGCCGGATTAACACGTTCACTTTTTTGTATCGATAAAATAAATAATTAAAATAAAAGCATTTTGAATACAAGCCATACTATACTAATAACATGCTCTAATAAATGCATAGTAAGAATAAATTGTCCTGCTGAGACTCAATTTTGCTTAACAAAATGTTGAGTACGGTGCCACCGAATGGGGCAAAATTAAAAGAAATAACGCCGGCGTGAACGTGTTAAGCAACAGGCAAATAAGACAAATGTGTGGAGCCCGTAATTTGGAGTAAAATTCAAATAAAATAAATAAATAATAGTAAATTTAAAAAGAAATATTTAACCGGATGGCTAGACTGCGAAGATGTTACTGATCAATTTTCTGAAATGAAAATCCGAAAACGATCAATTTGAGCTTTTTAAAGGTTGATTAATGTCTATATTTATATATACTTTTCGTTATACCATATAATCTCTTTTATTATACAATTATTATTGTATTAGGTTTCGTGTTTTATAATGAGTCCAAATTTATAATTGTACTATTTTTTTCTAACGAAGTCATCACCGTGGTTAAACATCCACAATTATTCGAGACTGAGGAATTTAGTGTTCAAATACTTTTTGGATTCATTGTGTACGGCCTTCATGCAAAAATACAAAAGAACACGAGTCTGTGCGAGAGCGTCTAAGAGAGCAGAGCGTAGAGAGAGAGAAGGAGAGAGAGCGAGAGAGAGAGAGAGAGAGAGAGAGAGAGAGGGGGAGAGAGGGAGAGAGGGAGAGAGGGAGAGAGGGAGAGAGGGAGAGAGGGAGAAAGCCTACACGAGGCAGCGTGATTTCAATTTTATATTCTAATTATATACTTATAATATTTACACAAATCTTTATTATCCTACCCACAATTATCTCCTTATGCCTTTGTTCACATTTCTTTTTATATAAAATCAATAATAAATTATCATTGTATTCTGTAAATAACAATTTTTTAACACATTTTCAAAGTACATCTCCGTAATTTAATAATAAATATTGCTACAGTTAGGTTACTTCAATTTCTTATCGAATAAGGAAATTAATTTTAAATTTCAAAGAAAAGATTTTGTTGTATATTTCACGTCCACAGTTTATTCAGACTCCAAAATATATAACATGTAAAGTATATGTGCTGTTACAGAACTTCATTATTAATTGACTCATTAATTAACTTAAATGCGCATTTAAATCATACTGCATTGTTGCGTCACGTTATATCGCTGACGATATAATCTTTTTACTACTCTGACCAAATAATATAGATGGTAATTCATAGTTTAAGGTGTTGAACGATATAGACGATGCTGAAAATTCGTGAAAGCTAATTTAGTAACGGTAAACGGATCTTTTTGCAATGTATGGTACACGCAGAATTGGCTCGGGCCAAAGCTTTTAATCTGTCGCCGAGATACACAGCGATCGTTACGAAACGGTGCATAAAATGCAGGTGCAAAGAAGAATACCTAATAGCGAGTGCAGCTTGAGGGGTGAGGTTCAGCAGTAAAAGGAATAATTAACGAGTACGAACAATTATCACGGAACAGCTTGCGACGTCAACCCTGTTCGAGCAACTTTTACCAATGCTTTAATTTAATTACGTTTTTTGATCGATTAAGAGGAAAAATCAAGTTTCATTTTTTTCGCGTTTCACTCGAAAGTGACTGACATAAATATTCGGGCATTCTTTAAAAAATGATAACTTTCTTAATATTGTACCTTACGACTCGGACATTTTTGAGAAATTAGAACAATTAGTTTACTACGTGACGTGAAAAGTTATTGAAAAAAATTGCAATTAATCGGATTTGCAGAGAAAACACTAAAAGTTATATTTTACAACTTTATTATGTGGGTCTATATTGCAAATTTAAAAAGTACGTTTTGTAGATCTATATCAACTATACGAATTCTGAAAATCAATTAAAAAATTCATCAAAACCGATTAATGCGAAAAAAAAACGGCAGGCGTTGAAAGATTTAAGAATCCTTAAATTTGTTATAGTTAAAAGCCGAAAATCGTGGAAAAACTGCAATTTTTACTGTTCTTTAACGTTTGCAGCTCCTTGGAACTTTGGCCGATTTTTATGTACATTACGATACTAAAAATATTAATATTAACACTAGAACTATAGAAGTCAAAATGGTGTCTAATTTTATCTTTTACAAAAATTGAAGTTACAAATATATTTTCCAGAGTAATTTTTTAATAAACTTCTCTATTAAAGTACATATTTAAACAATCATTGTCCGAAATCTGAATAAATGGAATCTTGTCTTTATTATAAGGCAATATACGCAATTTTCTCGGTAGTTTTAGTGTTAAAAAACGTTATCGTCTTTTTAAGAGACGATATAGTGGAGATGATATGAAACTCTATCTAACAAATATACGATTTTGTTTATGAAACGTTATCAACTACGAAATACTGTAAATATCTGAAAACTTCGTAGAGGTCAATGACTTTTTTCTATGAAAAATGACGAATATTATCCGATCATGTGCATAAACGATACACATTCGCGGAAATGCGTTTAATCCGGTGTTGCTTCCGTTCCAGCTGCAGCGAAGTGAATGGCAGGAAAAGTAGGTGTGCGAGAGGTAATTAATGTGCAACCGTAATTATTGGTGACCAAACGGACAGATTGGGGCTGACATTGGAATCGTGCGATTTGCGATGTGTGATCGCTTCCCGTTAGTTCAATAAATACACGAAAGACGTTGCGACTTACTTGTCCTTTCCTCTTTTTGTTGTACGCACGCGCGCTAGAAATAATAAAATTGCTTATGGACTTTTGATGCTAGAGATAACAAACTCTGAAATATCTAATGAAATATCTTATGAAAATGACAGAAATGTGGTAATGAATATTCCACACGTTTTTTATTTTAACCTTTTGCCACACAATGAAGTAATTGAAATTCGATGTGATCAGAGGCACCATTCATTATGAAACTTATTACTTGTGTATGTTTATGTGACATGTTGCTAGTAATATTTGATATTAATATTGAACAATATTTTACTTACAATATACAGTGAAGAGCAAAACTGAATCAGCACCATTTGAAACAGTATAACTTTTTTAAAATTAGTACAGATGACTTGAGTGTTCTTGAGAAGTTGGAAGAATTATTTTATTACAAGATGAGTAGAAAATCTTTTGAAAAAATTGCAATTAGTCGGAACCGCGGAAAAAATAGTAAAAGTTCACTTTCACGACTTTTTTATCAGGACCTGTATTGAAAATTTAAAAAATTGATAATGTACACTCAAATAAATTATATATGTGCTGAAAATTTCATCGATATTGGTTAATTGGTTTATGAGTTATAAACGATCGAAAGTGGTAATAATTGCAGTTATTAGTCGAAAATCGTGAAAAACTGCAATTTTTACCACTTTAAATCGTTTATAACTCATAAACCAATTAACCAATATCGATGAAATTTTCAGCATATATATAATTTATTTGAGTGTTAATTATCAATTTTTAAAATTTTCAATACAGGCCCTGATAAAAAAGTCGTAAAAGTCAACTTTTATACAATATATATTTATATATTTGTATATTTGTATATTTGTATATTTGTATATTTGTATATTTGTATATTTGTATATTTGTATATTTGTATATTTGTATATTTGTATATTTGTATATTTGTATATTTGTATATTTGTATATTTGTATATTTGTATATTTGTATATTTGTATATTTGTATATTTGTATATTTGTATATTTGTATATTTGTATATTTGTATATTTGTATATTTGTATATTTGTATATTTGTATATTTGTATATTTGTATATTTGTATATTTGTATATTTGTATATTTGTATATTTGTATATTTGTATATTTGCATATTTGTATATTTGTATATTTGTATATTTGTATATTTGTATATTTGTATATTTGTATATTTGTATATTTGTATATTTGTATATTTGTATATTTGTATATTTGTATATTTGTATATTTGTATATTTGTATATTTGTATATTTGTATATTGGTATATTCGTATATTCGTATATTCGTATATTCGTATATTTGTATATTTGTATATTTGTATATTTGTATATTTGTATATTTGTATATTTGTATATTTGCATATTTGTATATTTGTATATTTGTATATTTGTATATTTGTATATTTGTATATTTGTATATTTGTATATTTGTATATTTGCATATTTGTATATTTGCATATTTGTATATTTGTATATTTGTATATTTGTATATTTGTATATTTGTATATTTGTATATTTGTATATTTATATATTTGTATATTTATATATTTGTATATTTATATATTTGTATATTTATATATTTGTATATTTATATATTTGTATATTTATATATTTATATATTTATATATTTATATATTTATATATTTGTATATTTACATATTTGTATATTTATATATTTGTATATTTACATATTTGTATATTTATATATTTGTATATTTATATATATATATATATACATATATATATATATATATATATATATATATATATATATATTATAAAAGTTAAAATATATCTGTTTTCAAACATTGTTATTTTGATGCAAGGACGAATTAAAAAACAAGAGAATCGGAGAGAAAATGACCGATAAAATATCTACAAATATTTACGACGCAACGCAGGTACATTTTAGAAATACGGCTACCTAGTTAAGAGGTCAAAGAGGATCGAAGTAACCAAACACGTGTCTCAGAATCCCTTCAATTAGTCGAATTCGTCTAATAGACTCTTTCCGGTGTAATTAGTCGACATCGAAGGGCATATCTCTGGTAACGTGCTCGTTAGCATGCACGCTCAATTCGCTCGTACGATGCTGCAAAGGTGAAAACGCATCGGAGTTAGATGGCGTGAATTAATCAAGAATGTGGTGGTCACGCACGGTCAAGAAGGCGCGTGCATGAAGGATGCGCCAAGCGGAACGCGCACCCGATGCACCCATGCACCCGACGCGATGCAACGCGACGCGACGAGTCCAGTCTAGCGCACCCGACTTCCCTTTCCCTTTGCACGGTTAGCAGATCGTCCATTGGCGTACCACCTGTCATTCCGTCCCACACGGAATTATCTACTGAATTCTGATGCAATCGCGAAATGTCAGGATTAGAGGTTCAACGGATTCCATCAATCCTGAACCTGTTATCTTCGGCGATAACAGTTTTACGGCGATGCAATGATTTTATCTTCTGGTTCCCTCAGTCTCGAAACGCTGCACACAGGGCGGAGATTCTCGGAACAAGTAATTTCAATTATTAATGCATACTCGAACTTTTATCTTCTTAAAAAAGAACGAATCGAGCGCGTGTATTCTATAGTATCGCTCTGAAATCTCCCATCCGATTTTACCTGATTTGCGATATTACTGTCATTAGATTGTGGGTTTTATACATTTATGGTAAAAATGTGTAGACAAGAAACCATCTAGTAAAATCATTGGAATAATTTAAGAACACTGATATCTTAAAATTATAAATAAAAGTTGTATAAACGTCAAGGTTCTTGTAGGAGTTGTATGTATAGACATTATTTCTTTTCTCGATGACTTTATAGTATTGAAAACAATACAATAGTATTTTTGAGTTCTTTAAATGCTTTTACTGTTTTGCATTTCATCTACTTTTTTTGTAATAAATTTATAAATCCGCAGTCTACGTATTAGAATATTAAAGTAAAAAAAATCTATTTTATTATTAGACTGCTGATTTCAATGCCGAATAATAATTTTCTGTATTAACTGCACGAGTTATATGTATGTATAGATATTTATTTTTTTTCTTGATAACTTTATATTGTCGAAAACATTAAAATAGTATTTTTTAATTCCTTAAATGCTTTTCCTGTTTTGCATTTGATGTACTCATTTTTGTAATAAATGCATAAAATCCACAGTCTACGTATTAGAATATTAAAGTAAAAAAATCTATTTTATTATTAGACGTCTGATTTCAATGCCGAATAATAATTTTCTGTATTAACTGCAAGGTGCACGAGTTATATGTATGTATAGATATTTACTTTTTTTCCTGATAACTTTATATTGTTGAAAACATTAAAATAGTATTTTTTAATTCCTTAAATGCTTTTCCTGTTTTGCATTTGATGTACTCATTTTTGTAATAAAATTATAAATCCGCAGTCTACGTATTAGAATATTAAAGTAAAAAAATCTATTTTATTATTAGACTGCTGATTTCAATGCCAAATAATAATTTTCTGTATTAACTGCAAGGTGCACGAGTTATATGTATGTATAGATATTTACTTTTTTCCTGATAACTTTATATTGTTGAAAACATTAAAATAGTATTTTTTAATTCCTTAAATGCTTTTCCTGTTTTGCATTTGATGTACTCATTTTTGTAATAAATTTATAAATCCGCAGTCTACGTATTAGAATATTAAAGTAAAAAAATCTATTTTATTATTAGACTGCAGAGTTGAAATGACGGTATAGTTGATCTTTTCATAATTGTAGTTTATCGAAAATGGGGTGATCGTGTTTTTAGATTCTTCTAATGTCTTCATAGTTTTATACTTATTCAATAACTTACTTAATTTTCATTAACCTTACACGATTTCTAAAATATGATATAAAATGAAATAACATGAAATAACATTATATAATATAACATACACCGTATACCTATGTATAACCTAAAAGAAAATAAATAAATATGAAATATAATATCAACTACAGTGATGCGTTTAGTGTTAATTTATCAATAAAGTTTCTGCGAATTTGTCGCTAAAATTTATTAATAAATTAGCTGTGTAGCATGTCCGGTGTTCCGGTGATGATTTTAAAAGTGAAAGCTTAAACCCGAGGTAAAAATGAGCTGTTGAGAAGCATACGGCGATGGAAATGGCGCGAACTACGCCAATGATGGCCAGCACGTGACTACGGGGCACGCGCCGGCACGCGCCACATTTCTCACAGAAAACATGCTCCTTTCTTCCCCTCTTTCACCCTCGCCCTTCCCTCTTTCTCTCTCCCTCTTCGAATCATCGCCACCACCACTGCCGACTCTCCTTGTTCTTACTCCCTTCTGTACTACCCATTTCCAACACACGCGCATCGTCTATCTCGTTCTCTCGTTTCGAATCCCCTTCTTCCTCCTTTTTGCACCATACTCACAGCGTTTCTCTCCAACCGAAATCTTTAATTTCTCTTTTCCCCTCCACTCTTCCCTCTGATCCGTGCTTGTTACTTCCTTATCGCTTTCATCTATGATCTTTATTACTTCTTTTGTACGATTGGTTACTGATCACTTACTGCTTCCCGCTGAATAATAATCGCATTGTACACTCCGGCACAAAAATGTCTGACACCCTTTTGGCATTTCTACACGAAATCGAAAACTATTTTATTTGATCAAATAATTCGTATTCTGTCAAACTTCTATTTATGTCGTGTACTAAAAAATAATTTCACAAGCAAACGTAACTAATCTTTAATCATTAAATTGCAAAAATTAGCAATTCTAATTTTAACAATTAATTGACTTACTTCAGTAACCTCTTCTTGAGGTGAAATTATTTATTATTTTATTTGAAGAATGGAATTAAAATAAAAAGTAATTGAAAAATAATTTATTTGGTTTGAACGTCAAATGAAAATAAATTGTTTATGTTATTTGGAAAATATGAATAATAAAGTATTTAAAATAATTCAATATTTCAAATTGAATGTGCCTATCCCTGCTATTTATAGAAAATGGTGGTTACTATCCAATATTTTACAAGCGGCTAAAAACGTTTGTAGTCAAATGAAAATAAATTGTTTATATTATTTGGAAAATATAAATAATAAAGTATTTAAAATAGTTCAATATTTCAAATGATTATTTATCTTATTTCAAATAAAACGTGCCCATCCCTGCTATTCATAGAAAATGGTGGTTACTATCCAAAATTTTACAAGCGGCTAAAAACGTTTGTAGTCAAATGAAAATAAATTGTTTATGTTATTTGGAAAATAAAAATAATAAAGTATTTAAAATAGTTCAATATTTCAAATGATTATTTATCTTATTTCAAATAAAACGTGCCTATCCCTGCTATTCATAGAAAATGGTGGTTACTATCCAAAATTTTACAAGCGGCTAAAAACGATTGTAGTCAAATGAAAATAAATTGTTTATGTTATTTGGAAAATAAAAATAATAAAGTATTTAAAATAATTCAATATTTCAAATGATTATTTATCTTATTTCAAATAGAATGTGCCCATCCCTGCTATTCATAGAAAATGGTGGTTACTATCCAATATTTTACAAGCGGCTAAAAACGTTTGTAGTCAAATGAAAATAAATTGTTTATGTTATTTGGAAAATATAAATAATAAAGTATTTAAAATAGTTCAATATTTCAAATGATTATTTATCTTATTTCAAATAAAACGTGCCCATCCCTGCTATTCATAGAAAATGGTGGTTACTATCCAATATTTTACAAGCGGCTGAAAACGTTTGTAGTCAAATGAAAATAAATTGTTTATGTTATTTGGAAAATATAAATAATAAAGTATTTAAAATAGTTCAATATTTCAAATGATTATTTATCTTATTTCAAATAAAACGTGCCCATCCCTGCTATTCATAGAAAATGGTGGTTACTATCCAATATTTTACAAGCGGCTAAAAACGTTTGTAGGAAAAACTGCATGATTTTTCTTCGAAGAAGGTCTCCATGTCTCCGAAAATATAACGGCGTTACGGACACATGCACGCATCGTCGAAATCTGATTTGTTTAGACATACATAAATCGCCGACAGCGAACTGTCGTTGCAATAAGGTGTCGAAGCGTCGATAGGAAAACAATGAGTGGCGTCGATGATTTTCGCGAGACGGGTTCCGATCGGTTTGTTCGGTGCCGGTCGAGCTCTCTATCGAAAGAAGCATCCGAAAATCTTGGCCATTCTTAGCCCCGATGCGCTATGCATTATTCAAAAGCTTCCCATGCTCGGCCGATGTTTACGTGTATGGTGCATGCACCGTGTGCAGTGTGCATATACGCGTAGCCAGTGCGTTGCCGTTGACGTCATTGCACCGAAAAGATACGGGACACGGGGCACGCGTCCCTCTGCACACCGGAGGGACACCGGATCGGCAGCTGCACCGAATCCTCGTGCAACCACATGCTACACCCGCACACATACTGTGAATGTGAATCCTCGATGGCTTTGCGGACATTGCCACCGCACCGATTAAATGCTCGAAGTGATCCGTTTTGCCGCCACTTTTACCAAAATCTCACGGCTTCAATATTTATTGCTAAGTGGGTATTCTGGTTTTCTAGATCGCTTTCACACAAATATTTAGGAATTGTTTTCATAATAGTTATTGAACCTCTTCTACATTTTGAAGTACGCGTGAGATTTTTGTTCAAATAAAAATAATCAAAATTACATAAGTTACATATTTTTCGAAATAGTCGACGATTGTTATGATTCCGGTCTTTCTACTGATCGGAAACAAAATAATGAAGTTGTTTATTAATCAGTATGAACGTAATTATAAAATAAATGCGTTATATTATCGACAAAACCCCCTTAATACAACAATTTGGAGCATGTCGAGCATTACTTACATTAAAGATTAATTACAGAATATTTCAGGTATTATTCATCTCTGACCTCATATGCTTTAATAGTTTTTTACTCAGCATTCAATATTCTTTTAAATTGTATAGTTAAATATTATACAGGGTGTCCCAAAAATGTCTGATTTCCTTTAAAGGGGAGGTTCCTGAGGCCATTTGAAGCGACATTTTCCTTTGCAAAAATGGCCGTTTCGGCTTTGTTAAGGAGTTATTAACGAAAAACACGGACCAATCAGAGCGCGATCTAGAGGCGTATTGGCAGAGACGGCCGCGCGCGACAGAAGTCGAGCGATGGTGATACACCGCGGTCGAAAGCAAGGAACAAACAAGAGAAGAAAATTTTAAAGCGCTTTCCTTTTAAAAAATAGGTCCGTAAACAGGAGACTTGAAGCTGTCATCATGTTTTTTTTTTCGAATTTTTAAAACAGTCCCGGCTATAGGAAAATTGGATTTGTTTAAAACATTTGCAAAATAAATGGTGAAAAAACCATTTCTTCCGAATCGAAATATTTTCAATAGATACTCTTACGTGTTCACTACAAGCTCCTCAAAACTCATTTTCCTCGGTACGTTAGTTCTAGTGTTATAATTTAATGAAAAAAAATTCTTTACACGTCTGTAAAACCAACATTTTTTAAGATTTTGAAAAATCCTTCGAGATTCGTTCATAGGCTACTAAAGACTACAACATATTCAAATTTGAACTATCCGACATAGGACTCGAAAAATTTTCTTCTCTTGTTTGTTCCTTGCTTTCGACTGCGGTGTATCACCATCGCTCGACTTCTGTCGCGAGCGGCCGTCTCTGCCAATACGCCTCTAGGTCGCGCTCTGATTGGTCCGTGTTTTTTGTTAATAACTCCTTAACAAAGCCGAAACGGCCATTTTTGCAAAGGAAAATGTCGCTTCAAATGGCCTCAGGAACCTCCCCTTTAAAGGAAATCAGACATTTTTGGGACACCCTGTACATTACATCACAAAAACTCAGAATCACCTTCAAATCTCAATAAAATAGCGAAAAATAAAAATACTAATGATCGCTAGACTGCGGATGTTTATGCAAAATAAGAAATGTCTACATCGGTTGCAAGAAAAAGAAGAGGCTTAGGAATTTCTTTCTTTTTTCGATAGTTTTAGAAGATATTGGTGGATTTCAATTCTTTTAATTTGGTACATGTTTTCAATTGCAACCATTCATTTTTGTCATACTTGCATAAAATCTGCAGTCTAACGATCACATTTTATACCACACGTGATATCAAACAATTTTCGTTTCATACTTCTTTTTATACAATAAGCAGTTTATGTATAAATAAATTTAGTCGGTGCATTCAAGTGAGTCATCCTGTATAATTCTTGGTATTTTTATCAAGTGATATAAAACAGCCGTATTTAGTGATCTGGAGATCTACTGTTAACACTAGATTTACGGGGCCCGTCAAAATGACGGATTCAACAATTTTTAATTTACCATTATCAAGAGTGTAAGGAGGTATTTGTGAGGAATTATTAAATAGATTGATTTTTTTGTGTACATATTACAATAAAAATTGCTAAAGATCTAAGTAAATACAATTTATTATTTTTATAAAGCAATGTAAAACAATCAATTTTAGTGCTACGTAAACCTAGTGTTAAACCAGTGAGAAGATTGAATTTGCTTAAACTTTGTACCGTTTCCATTACAATATGTGCTTAAATAAAGAAGTCAATTCAGTCATTTCCTATGAAATCCTTTTTCTAATTTTAATAATTGTGAAATAAAAACACCGGTCATTTTGACCGTGGTAAGTTTAGTGTTAAATACGAAAACTCGTTAATAAGGGCAGGCTCACTAATAGCGACAAGCACCCTATAGCTCTTTTTGATGACCCTTTACTTTCCTAGACTGAGAACCCGACCGACCCGACTCGAGTATCGGGTACCTGAAAATTTCGGGTTCTCGCACATTTATATACAGTGATTCCCATAAATATTCGGACACTATTAAAGAGACGATAACTTTCTTAATACTAGATTTACGGAGCCCGTCAAAATGGCGGATTCAAACATTTTTAATTTACGATTATTAAGAGTGTAAGGAGGCATTCGTGAGGAATTATTAAATAGATTTATTTTTTTGTGTACATCTATATAATAAAAATCAAATGCTGTTCGTTGGTCACGACATCACGTGAGAACGGCTGGACCGATTTGGCTAATTTTTTTTTTAAATGTTCGTTGTAATCCGAATCACGTTTTTACGCAAAGAAAGTTTGGAAAAGTTGGCCGGAAATTGGAAAATTCGGGAAAAAATGAGACTACCCACACCGCGACCTCCAGAGGACCACGACGGCGTCACCTACCGCGGCCACCGCTAGATGGCCAACGCGACGTAGCGAGTTTCTCGCAATTAAAGTGTTTCGCGGGCGGTATTAATATGCGTAGCGGACGCGGTTACTGATCGCAAAATACAAAGATAACAATCCAGATTTGCAACTAAGCGAGGAAATTCACAACGAGACATTGATATTAATTGCTAAAGTTCAGTCGTTCAAAAGTTGTGATGTCATTGGTGCGCGCATTGTGCGCTGCCCGCAAGGTCAACCCGCCCGGTGGGCCTGCCTGCGAGGGCGTGCCGAAGGTATTAGTATTACAAGTATTACTATTAAGTATTACAAGTATTATTATTTTTATAAAGCAATGTAAAATAATCAATTTTAGTGCTCCGTAAACCTAGTGTTAAAGTTAAAAAGAGTTTAATTTAATAATATTATTTGAAATAGAAATTCGTGGAAATATTATTATTGGAAATACTTTTATCTTACACGAGTTGTTAGAAGTTCCAGAACTCGTGGTGGGGATTGTGGTGGCTACGTAGAAGTTAGAAAAAAGATCGATGCTATAGATCGCATGATTGGTTACCTCTTTCGTTGCGCAACTTCGCTTTTTGCACTCATTTTCTGTTCCGTTTCGTGCAACGAGCGAGGTTCTAACTGTTTTTCAAGTTTTCGATGTTTTTTTTTACCGCGTTCGGGCTATGTTAGCCACACTTGGGCGACGATAAAGGTAAAAAAGGTAACGGACTACAGTCGAGTTGAAATCGTGGCGTTCTGACTGGAGAACACTTAACCTGGCGACAACAGCAGCTGGCTCGAGCCGGTGTCACGGAACGGGCACCTACGTTCCGAAGAGGGCCTGGCAGGCGTGTGCGCCACTCGTTCATCCCCTGCAGGGTGATTAAATGAAGCACCACGATTCACAATGGAAACCAACCGTAAAATACTGTTACGCCCCATCACTCTACACCCAGTTCTGAAACTTCAACCGACGCGACGGTTTGGTAGGTCGGTCTCTATCTCCAACCGCGCCATATTTTCAAGGGATTCCGCCACCTCGCGCCCGGATTATTATTAACTAACAGTTGTGAACGCATGACGGAACAACTTGCGAATAGAAGGGTGGACGGATAGTAATTTGCTCGTATTCCGTTGCAATAAATTTCGGCCCATTGAATTAGAACTACTCGACGCTCCAAATATTTTTCAATTCTTGTCCTTCATGTCCACAGAGTTTCAATTCTCTGTATTATTAATAGACAGCGGATTTACAGTGACTCACAACAATATTCGGACACTTTTTTAAGATTGGACCAAAGGACTGGGACGTTTTTTAGAAGTTAAAAGGATTAGATTACTATGTGACATGAACAAAATTGGTTAGAAAAATTGTAATTGGGCAGAATCGCAGTGACCATTTTCAAGGTTGTTTTTTACAACTTTATTATCTGTGCTTGAATTGAAAATTTAGAAACTCCATTTGGTAGATATGTATGAGTTATACATATAATATTCTGAAAATTTCATAGAAATCGGTTGATGCGAAAACAAAACGACAGGTGTTGGAAGATGTAACAATCTTCAGATTGATTACAGTTATTGCAACGATCACCAATTTCGATGAAATTCCAGGATGTGAAATATAATTTATATAATTTAAAAATTTATATAATTGACATAGATCTACAAAACATTTTTTAAAAATGTTTGAGATACAATAAACCCACATAATAAAGTTGTAGAAAACAACTTTTAGTATTTTCTGTGCAATTCCGAGCAAATGCAATTTTTTCAAAATTTCTTGATCACGTCACGTAATAAACCAATTGTTTTAACTTCTGCAAAAAATTGAAATCCTATAGTCCAATCTTGAAAGAGTTCTTTTCTTATCCTTCTTTTAAAAGTTGTAGGTTATCTAGGATATTATTGTTATAATATTCAAGCACAATCTTAGCACAACCTAGCACAACTTACAAGGGAACATATTCAGATGCGAAAATCCGATTTTGATGAAACTTATGGGAGCTTATAGTTCTTTGAAAAATATTTGACACGTGTTTTTTTTTATCGGCAACCATCCACTTTGAAGGGGTGAAAACAGCCCCCTGCAGTATGCAAAAAATGCAAAATCAACAATACATTTCTTGAATTTGGAAATGACATATATAGAAATGATATATTAGCTGAGTTGTGCTAAGTTTGTGCTACATTGTATATGTAGGTGCTACCATAATATAAACAATAAGACTAAAAATTGAGAAAAACGATTTTTTTTACTAGTCCCCCACTTTTCGTTTTTTTCAATTTTCTCAATTGTGCTAACAAGGGAACATATTCAGATGCGAAAATCCGATTTTGATGAAACTTATGGGAGCTTATAGTTCCTTGAAAAATATTTGACACGTCTGAAAACGTGAATTTTGTCGTAAAATAAGAAACGATATAACGTAATTTCACAGCAAAAGTTTTTCAACTTCAATAGCATTGTCGACTAGACAATATTTTACGATCATCCTTATTTACCTCAGTTGCGAAACGTTTCTTATAGACGGCAAGTCGAGCAAAATGCGCATCTTTGTTCGATGCCAAAATAAAATTGTCTTTTTTGTACACAATATGTAAGCATTAATGCAAATGTAGCCATACGAAAAATATAAATTTTCTTTCATCATCTGTGAAATTTTTGGGAATGAAAATGTTCTAATCACTGTAACCGTAAAGAAAATGGTACGGCAAGGGGTTCAAACCATCTCATTTGTCTGAAAACGAGAATTTTGTTGTAAAATAAGAAACGATATAACGTATTTACACAGCAAAAGTTTTTCAACTTCAATAGCATTGTCGACTACACAATATTTTACGATCATACTTATTTACCTCAGTTGCGAAACGTTTCTTATAGACGGCAAGTCGAGCAAAATGCGCATCCTTGTTCGATGCCAAAATAAAAGATAGACAAAATAAAATTGTCTTTTTTGTACACAATATGTAAGCATTAATGCAAATTGTAGCCATACGAAAAATATAAATTTTCTTTCATCATCTGTGAAATTTTTGGGAATGAAAATGTTCTAATCACTGTAACCGTAAAGAAAATGGTACGGCAAGGGGTTAAAACCGTCCCATTTGTCTGAAAACGTGAATTTTGTCGTAAAATAAGAAACGATATAACGTATTTCCACAGAAAAAGTTTTTCAACTTCAATAGCATTGTCGACTACACAATATTTTACGATCATTCTTATTTACCTCAGTTGCGAAACGTTTCTTATAGACGGCAAGTCGAGCAAAATGCGCATCCTTGTTCGATGCCGTAGATTACGAATAATCTGTCGATCTAAATGACAGTGACGCAGCCATTCTCGCGTCGGCTTGCAGAACGGTATCGATACTATCAAAAAACAACAATAAAAAAAAAAGTGCCCTACGAAGAACTATACAGAAGTCATCGCGAAGCGACTCGACCGGTGCCGTTCTTTACCAACGATCTTAATTGTTGCGAGCCACGTGAACCCGACAGAAGTAAAGCTGTCACTGCTGGCGGGGCACACACACTCTGGGGAATCGTTTTCCGAGTTGGAGAATTATTCATTTATCGTTTTATGGCGTCTCGCGAGTACTGGTTTCGAGTAGCATTTTATTATCGCTTTGTTCGACGATAGGGAGCCGCCTTTATTATCGTTACAAACGTCAGGGTCAACCGACTACTCCAGTCCGCGCGGAGGATAATTTGTGCTCGTCCGTAAAACTGTGAGACTCGTCCAAACATTTACACCTGTTCTAAATCAACATTAATATAAATATTCTTTAAGTTGACCACGGCGAAGAAGGCAGGCTAAATTTTGACCGCGATGCTTTCTCATTTAATAACATGGCAATACGAATCCCGGAGATACACGGTGTCCCATTTGAAGTGAAAGGATCTAGCAGGGTAAGCATAGGAAAACGGCCCCAGCACCGATCTTAGTGTTTAAACTCTCGAAATGAGGCTGTTTGCTTGAAGAACCACTGTGAGTAATTTCAGACCCCCTTCCGTAAGGAGGATAACAACCCTAAACTTTATATTTTTTTTTCTTGAAAACTACTTGAGATATTCCAATGCTTAAAAATGGAAATTATACGTACCTTTAAGCTGTATTAAATATATTTTTTCCAAAATTTTAGCTCAATCATGGACGGTAGAAATAAAGGAATTAATTTTTTGGGGGTGGTTTTGGTAAACAACCCCTCGAGTGACAACTCTGAAAAAAATCAGGAGTAAAGCTTCATTGTTGGGCTATAAGTTGCATAAGTTACATGGGGGTCGGATTGGGGGAACAGACTTAAAAAACAATAAAACCAGTGTATAGCCTCCTTGCAGAGTATACTGAAGATGCCGCATGGCCGATCGAAGGGTCAAAAGAAACGTTCATGATGGAGAATTTTTTATGAAAAAACTTAAGAAATTGTATTTATGAGTGTTATTACCTTGCAAAAATTACGTAATCAATAAGTCGCAGCAATTTTTTATCCGACAATAACAAAACTCATGAAACCTATTTTACATGAATCGCTGCTTAAAAATATGGATTATCAGAAATAAAAAATTCGAAAATATTTCGATAGTATATCGGATTATTTAGGAGAATAATGTGTTTAATGTTCTGTGTGTAGTTTACACCTTGATAAAGAAGTAATTTTTTAACTTACACGTTGTAACTTAATCTTCGTCGCTGTCTTCATCAATAAATTACGTAATTTTTGCAAGGTAATAACATTCTATAGCTATAGTTCTATAGCTTACCTATAGTATACGCACGTCAGCGATTTAGAATATATTTACTGTATTGTAATGCGTTAAAGTGAACTCTTCAGAAGAAAGATAGTATGGCGGCTGAAAAGTGTGTGAGAGGAGGAAAAAGGAGAAGGAAGCGTTTCGTCCTAGGCCCGCGCTAGAGGACCCGTGCCTTAAACGCGGGATGTCGTAAGGACAGTTTAGGACGGTATACAGGGTGAGTCACCTAACGTTTGTACCTCAAATATCTTTGTTGTTTCTAAAGACACGTAAAATATGGTAAGGACAAAGTTGAATGGCACAATGGGGCTGACACGATGCAAAAAAAATTTTGTTTTTATGTTATTTTTTTAGAGATATCAAGGTCACCTTGACTTTTTTAAATACTTACAATGATAGTCCCTTTCATTACGAATTCAGTGACTATAAATACACAAGGTCATTCAAGGTTGCGGACAGAGATAACGTATAAGATTTAACATCGATACATGCCTGTAAACGGGCTTTGAAGGAATGTTGCACTCTGTCCGTGACCTTGAATGACCTTGAGTAATTATAGTCACTGAATATGTAATGAAAGGGACTATCATTGTAAGTATTTAAAAAAGGGAGGTTCCATTTAAAAAAGTCAAGGTGACCTTGATATCTCTAAAAAAATGACTTAAAAACAAAATTTTTTTTTGCATCGTGTCAGCCCCATTGTACCATTCAACTTTGTCCTTACCATATTTTACGTATCTTTAGAAACAACAAAGATATTTGAGGTACGAGCGTTAGGTGACTCACCCCGTATATACAAACAGAGGAAGATTCAGGTAGTAGCGGGAAAGGTGTTGTCGTAATGTCCCTCTGTTGACGAGCATAGGAAGTAGCCGCCACATTACCCCCTTGCCAGTGGTCAACGATATCTGGACAATTTTCCCTCTTTACGCTGATCTCCGCAGGAATCCAAGAAAGTTGCTGGAATGTGTGCTGTCAGTGTGCCCGTCAGTGATGCTACCGAATTGACGAAGTTGAGTAGCTCCCTAAGCCGCTTGTAGGACTCATATAGTCGCACAAACAATGGATGAACGTCGCAGAAATGTAGATACGAAAACGTCGCACAAATTTAGGTGCGGAAATGTTAAACCATATAATGCTGCGAAGATGACGTCAGAAGCGCATAGTAGGGAGAAGTCCTCGCTGTTGGTCGGACAGTAGTTCAGGCAAGGCAGTGACAGAGTAGTCACCTTCCAGTCCTTCTGATGTTGTCCGTGGTTTATTGATGTTGCCGTCTCCTCTGCTCAGAAAGTAGCGTTGTTGTTCCTTTGTCGGGGTCACCAATTATGGCGGCTGAAAATTAATGGAAAGATGGAAAAAGGAGAAGGAAGCGTTTCGTCCTAGGCCTGCTAGAGGACTCATCAGTAAGGCTATCTAGCGGACCCGTGCCTTAAACGCGGGATGTCGTAAGGACAGTTTAGGACGGTATATATACTGTTGCGACTTTTATTGCTTCGCGTCGTACGCCGCGGCATTACGAGATATTTATTAACACACTTTATCTACAATACAACTCTTATAACTTTTTATCAATATAACGATTTCAGAATATGTCTGTTCCGTTCGGCTGTCGATTCTGTCTCTCTCTTCTGTTCAACGATCAACAGTTCGTTGACAACCCCTATTTTCAATTATTCCTTAGGGGTAGTTCATCACGGCCTTACGGCGACTTCTCAATATTCACGCCGCCGTAACAATACTATATATACAAACAGAGGAAGATTCAGGTAGTAGCGGGAAACGTGTTGTCGTAATGTCCCTCTGTTGACGAGCATAGGAAGTAGCCGCCACAATATTAATCCTCGCATTGTGCGATGGGCGCTTGAATTACAAAGTTATGACTATACATACAATAGAGCATAGATCTGGTGAAAGAATGCAACACGTTGATGCTCTGGTGGAATTCTGGTCACTGAGGACAATTCATTTGAATATAATTTAGTAATCTGTCAGTCTCTAGATAAAAATATAAAAGAATTAATGACAAAATTAGAGAAAACAGATTAGTTATTTGAAATGTGCAACGGTTTAGATTATCGGAAAATGGGCGGTGAATTGTTATTTTATTACATGGGGTGCAGATAATGACACGCAATATGGAAGATGAAGTCTTGGGCAAAAAGCTTATTTATGGTACTATATCGTATGTACTACACGAACTCTAATTACATACAAGTATAATTAGTTCCGATACTATTAGTAAACGACTGAAACTTATTCAAACACCTAATGGCAGGGAAAAGGATAGGTCGACGTTCGGAAAATCCCGGAAGAAGATTCTCCCGGGGGCCGGAAGAACGATTTGGGAGACACGCGATGAGCACACGCGAAAGGTAGGGGAAAGAGAAGGCTGGTAGGGAACGTGGGCCTTCTTCAGGGCCCGTATGTTGCGCGCGTGTGCTCGTCGGAGGCAGCGTGCCATCGTTGGATAGAGAGTTGCTCGGTGTCATCTGGCAAGCAGAGCAACCCGAAAACACATGGGTGTTTTGTCTCCTGCCGGTGTGTGTGCTTCCACTTAATACGTCGAACTGGGAGCATCGTATGCCTCCACATAACGGTCGTGTCTACCGATTTGGCTGCACGCGTACAGTGTGCTCGGCACACTCTTCGAATTATTTGATTGAGTCTAGAAATATCACTTCTTTCCGTTTCTTTTTCAGTAAACATTTCTTTAATAGAAATAACCATAGAAAGTATTCGTTATTTTTCAGTAAACATTTCTTTAATAGAAATAACCATAGAAAGTATTCGTTATTTTTCAGTAAACATTTCTTTAATAGAAATAACCATAGAAAGTATTCGTTATTTTTCAGTAAACATTTCTTTAATAGAAATAACCATAGAAAGTATTCGTTATTTTTCAGTAAACATTTCTTTAATAGAAATAACCATAGAAAGTATTCGTTATTTTTCAGTAAACATTTCTTTAATAGAAATAACCATAGAAATTATTCGTTATTTTTCAGTAAACATTTCTTTAATAGAAATAACCATAGAAAGTATTCGTTATTTTTCAGTAAACATTTCTTTAATAGAAATAACCATAGAAAGTATTCGTTATTTTTCAGTAAACATTTCTTTAATAGAAATAACCATAGAAAGTATTCGTTATTTTTCTGTAAACATTTCTTTAATAGAAATAACCGTAGAAAGTATTCGTTATTTTTCAGTAAACATTTCGTTAATAGAAATAACCATAGAAAGTATTCGTTATTTTTCAGTAAACATTTCTTTAATAGAAATAACCATAGAAAGTATTCGTTATTTTTCAGTAAACATTTCTTTAATAGAAATAACCATAGAAATTATTCGTTATTTTTCTGTAAACATTTCTTTAATAGAAATAACCATAGAAAGTATTCGTTATTATGAAATAATTGCAAAAGTTCGTTCTCGATTTGAAAATAGAAAATTGGACGTTACACTTTAAAATAACACTTTTCTTCAATTAAAGGGTCATTTAAAAGTCTCTGGGCCATTTTAAAATGGGATAATCTTATTAGTTTTTAAGAATTCACATTTACTATTTTGTAAACAAATTCGAATTTTATATGGTCTATGGATGTTTCGACCAACTTGTATATATCAGGGGTGGCCAACTTCTGTATATCTAGGATTGACTGTTCTTTTTTTAAATGTGTCGCGATCTACCTACTAAAAAATTTGTCTACCTACAAACTTGTGTCTTCTGTCGCGCGCGGCCGTCTTTGCCAATACGCCTCTAGGTCGCGCTCTGATTGGTCCGTGTTTTTCGTTAATAACTCCTTAACAAAGCCGAAACGGCCATTTTTGCAAAGGAAAATGTCGCTTCAAATGGCCTTAGGAACCTCCCCTTTGAAGGAAGCGAGACATTTTTGGACACCCTGTATATGCAGCAGTCGCGCTTTGATTGGTTCGTGTTTTTCGTTAATAACTGAAAGCCGAGGCGGCCATTGTTGCAAAGGAAAAAATTATATGTTAACATGTCAAGGATTTTCACTATTTTTGGGACACCCTGTACATTACACACGATACATTATGTATAGTATCTTCGTTATATTAATCATACATATTACTATGTATTTACATACGTTCAAATTTCCGAACACTAATTAATACAAAACTGGTCAATTAATCGTGTAATGGGTATATACAATGTGTAACATTTTCGTGATATTAATCATATTACTATTTACATACATTCAAATTTACTAACATTAATTCACAAACGAGGAAACGAGAAAGAAATAAACTTTTGATTTTTAATATAAAACTGATGAATTAATTGTTTGGTAATTAATCAAACAAGCTCGTAAAGCGTAAGATAACTGTGCGCTCGTGTAATGTACGTACGGAACAGGCTGCACAAAAAATTACGAGACCAAAGTTTTCAGCTGTGAACATAAAGTCGGACATCAACGTTGATGTGGCCAACCCGTACGGGTAAACCGTAAGATCCGCTTCGATGATTTCAGGCGGTTAATCAGGTGAGCGTGCCCACACGGTCGACAGCCATTCGGCCCATTTCGTTTTAATTGAAAGCAATCGAAAGAAACAGCTTGATCGATTGCCGAGGGCTCGATGTGAAATCGGAAGGAATCCGAATTACCGAGGAAGAGACGGAAATTGACACTGATGGGAAATATAAGAGTAATGCGAAACTGGTTGAAGAAGCAGTAAACAAATCGCTCGAGCTCTCTAGACTAAGCTTGGGTATTATCGAAATAAACTATTTGAAAAATAATCTTTAAGATAATATATTACCCTACTTGGCTGCATACCACTTGAAACAATCATATATTAGTTTATTTGATCAGCCAAATGATTTTTTTAAAAATCATTTCATTATTTGAATTTTAATGATATAAATGCCAAATGAATATAAATGGTAAACTTGTCGAAGCTTCCTCTCGGAATTTCATGAAATTGTAATATGTTGTCAAGGTCATGATTCTGTACAACTTTTTCTTTTGGATGTACAGAGTGTTCCAAAAATGTCTCATTTCCTTCAAAGAGGAGGTTCCTGAGGCCATTTGAAGCGACATTTTCCTTTGCAAAAATGGCCGTTTCGGCTTTGTTAAGGAATTATTAACGAAAAACACGGACCAATCAGAGCGCGACCTAGAGGCGTATTGGCAGAGACGACCGCGCGCGACAGAAGGCGAGCGATGGTGATACACCGCGGTCGAAAGCAAGGAACAAACAAGGGGCCGCGCGCCTCCGTAATATCGCGGTGCAACGTTCGCTTTAAATAATTTTAATTCCGTCAATTTTAAAGCGCCTGCCTTTTCAAAACTAGGTCCGTAAAGAAGAGATTTGGAGCTGTCATCACGTTTTTTTCGAATTTTTAAAAAAGTCCCGGCTATAGGAAAATTGCATTTATTTAAAACATTTTCAAAATAAATGGTGAAAAAACCACTTTTTCCAAATCGAAATATTTTCAATAGATACTCTTCTGTGTTCAGTATAAGCTCCTAAAAACTCATTTTCCTCGGTACGTTAGTTCTAGTGTTATAATTTAATGAAAAAAAGTTCTTTACACTCTGTAAAACCAATATTTTTTAAGATTTTGAAAAATCCTTCGAGATTCCTTCATAGGTTACTAAACACTACAACACATTCAAATGTGAACTATCCGACATAGGACTCGAAAAATGTTCTTCTCTTGTTTGTTCCTTGCTTTCGACCGCGGTGTATCACCATCGCTCGCCTTCTGTCGCGCGCGGCCGTCTCTGCCAATACGCCTCTAGGTCGCGCTCTGATTGGTCCGTGTTTTTCGTTAATAATTCCTTAACAAAGCCGAAACGGCCATTTTTGCAAAGGAAAATGTCGCTTCAAATGGCCTCAGGAACCTCCTCTTTGAAGGAAATGAGACATTTTTGGGACACTCTGTACATCCAAAAGAAAAAGTTGTACAGAATCATGACCTTGACAACATAACAGACGTGTAAAGAACTTTTTTTCATTAAATTATAACACTAGAACTAACGTACCGAGGGAAATGAGTTTTTAGGAGCTTATAGTGAACACAGAAGAGTAGCTATTGAAAATATTTCGATTTGGAAAAAATGGTTTTTTCACCATTTATTTCGAAAATGTTTTAAACAAATGCAATTTCCCTATAACCGGGACTTTTTTAAAAATTCGAAAAAAACGTGGCGCCAGCTCCAAGTCTCCTCTTTACGGACCTATTTTTGAAAAAGCAAGCGCTTTAAAATTGACGGAATTAAAATTATTTAAAGCGAACGCTGCACCGCGATATTACGGAGGCGCGCGGCCCCTTGTTTGTTCCTTGCTTTCGACCGCGGTGTATCACCATCGCTCGACTTCTGTCGCGCGCGGCCGTCTCTGCCAATACGCCTCTAGGTCGCGCTCTGATTGGTCCGTGTTTTTCGTTAATAACTCCTTAACAAAGCCGAAACGGCCATTTTTGCAAAGGAAAATGTCGCTTCAAATGGCCTCAGGAACCTCCCCTTTGAAGGAAGTGAGACATTTTTGGGACACCCTGTATATCGCGGTCTCTTTTAGTTCCGATATACTTGCAGAAAACTGTCAGAACCACTATTGCGAATTCAACCTATTTTGAATGACTGAATTTGTTCTGTAGGGTGGGAGAGGTCCTCTGGCTGCATCCCCTGCCCAAAAAACATAGCTCGAACTCAATTTGAATTTTAACCCCTTCCCTTACGAGCGAATTTCCAAATGTGCGGTCCAAAAACGACAACAAGGTCGGTCGCGCCCGGGGACACAAACAACTTTGCTCAGCGTTCGAAACTGTACAAATCGCAAACTTCCTATGATTTGTATATACACGTGCGCGGTACAATTAACTTTGGGCCGATACCCTTGCGACACCTCTGAAGCGTCTTATCCGTGTTTGGGCCGATAACCTTGCGACGCCTCTGAAGCGTCTTATTCATGTTTGGTCCGATAACCTTACGACGCCTCTGAGGCGTCATTGTAAGCTAAGGGGTTAATTCATGTTGGGTTTAGGTATGTATTGCGCGAATGAATGTGACAACCCTTTATAATAAACGTTAGTTTATTAGTTGAAACAACGTATGGAATACACGTATATCAAGTGTGAATAATGCTTGCACGTAACACAGTGACTCTATATAAAAAACGCAAAGAAAGTGTTCACGAACTGTGACCTGCTCGGTAGGTTAGCTCGGACCGATGGCTCCTTAGGCCTCTCAGTGCTGAAACAGAAAAACGTGGCACTAGGCGTGCAATAAAACGCAGGTCAAAAAAGACCATCCTCTTTCCGCTGCACTCGTGCATTTCGGTGTACACTCCAACAATTCAATTACAGCAAAGAACAAGAAAGTAAGTCGAGCTTTTAGGATGATTAGGTTGATAGGTTTGATCATTTTTCGATTTAAGTGAATTTCAGAGTGAGTTCGTGTTAATTTTCTCTGGGATGGGGTGCTTTGCCCCTCCCCGTTCTAAAGAACAAATTCGGTCGTTGAAAATATGCGGAATTTGCAATAGGAAAAATCATGAAAAAAAGTCACTATGCATTTTTATTACACTACATATTTTAAACAGATATATTTTTATACTTTACTAAAATGATGTGCTTACCTACACATTAGAATAATGATATTAGTGTAATATTATGCATGTAACAATCACGTTCATCACAAATTAAGTGCCCCCCACTGATATGTTTTTATTACATTACCTATACATTAGAATAAGGTTATTATTGTAATATTATGTATGCTTCTAATTACTCAAAAAAAAAGTCAAGTAGTTTGGTGAAATTTTAAGAAAGTTATTCTGATTTAAAGGGCGAGCGAATACTTTTGTGAGCCACCGTAAGTTATATATCGACATTATTGTGCCAAAAATAAACATCTTCTGATAAAAACAGAATGGACGTTCCTTGTTCGGCTGTACGTCGGAAGAGATGTTTTGGTGTTGGTCCATTCGGATCCGCCTTTCAAGACAGTTAAGCGAACTTTAGCGAACAGAGTAAGGGGTACTCTTTTTCGAATAGATCTAACAAGTGTAATTACAGAAGTCCATAAAGGTACGGATTGCGCCGCTAATCAGCACGCGCGTAATAGCGTCCGCGTATTTCGTTCTCTTTTGATTCATCTGCTGCTTGAACAGTATCGCAAAAAAACATTGTCAACGTTAGTCGCCCGTTTTTCTCAAACGCGGGATGCGCGTGCTCTACGCTCGGAAGACTGTTCGTTGCACCGGTTATAAAATAATAAGGACCAGTTTTTTCGCGGTGTGAATTGGCTTGTATTTTCCATAAAAGAAGCATCATTATGGCAGCGTTTCGTATGTCTTAATTGGACGAGATGGCCCCCGAATGTGGACGGATAATGAACCAGTGGTCGTTGAAAGTTTGCGGGTGGCTTTTCTCCGACCTCCGAATACATATTTCTTTTCCTTGATGTAACCACATTGAATTTCATTTTAAAGTCGGCACTGAACAATAGAGATTTGTATAATCAGTAGGCACCTTCAAAACTATGTTTTAAAAAATTGATATATACATGCGACAATACTATGAAACACTATATGTATGTACAGGGTGGCCCACATAACTCTGAACAGCTCAATATCTCGAAAACTATGCCATCGATTTTAAAGTTCTTGGTCTTAAATTGCATGGAACTGAAGGGCCTTTCTGACTATATAAACGTGAAGTGGCCTCCCTTCCCCTTTAACGGGGGAGGGGAGGTACCTTTGTAATTTTAAATGGAACCCCCTTTAAAATGTTACATATTTAGATTCTAACGGAAAAAACAAGTCAATTTTGTCTGAAACATTTTTTTGTCAGATACTTCCATGATGAGATATAACTAAAATGAACAATTATATAATATTTCTAATTGTACGCTTCAAATTTTCAACGGAAGGTAATTGAATATATACAGGGTGGCCCACATAACTCTGAACAGCTCAATGTCTCGAAAACTATGCCATCGATTTTAAAGTTCTTAGTCTTAAATTGCATAGAACTGAAGGGCCTTTCTGACTATATAAACGTGAAGTGGCCTCCCTTCCCCTTTAACGGGGGAGGGGAGGTACCTTTGTAATTTTAAATGGAACCCCCTATAAAATGTTACATATTTAGATGCTACAGGAAAAAACAAGTCAATTTTGTCTGAAACATTTTTTTGTCAGATACTTCCATGATGAGATATAACAGTTTCGAGTTGTAGGTACTTGAAGCTCTCGGAAATAGCGTTATGGAATTATACGCGCTTCGTGAAGAAACACAAACAATAATATTTACAATTCTTGAGTTTGACTCACTTATCTATGAAAACGTTTTCAGTTTAGAGCTGTTATTCAAGCAGTAACATTGTGATTATGGCTGCTTTTGACACAGAAGTGAATAGCAGTGGCTCAGTGGATAGAGCGCGCGACTACAAACACTGTGGTCGTGAGTTCAAATCCCACCGCCGTCACCAATAGAAATATTCTTCTATGTGATATTATACTGCGTCGTTGACCATGGTGGTTCGGAACCCACCGTAATAAACAGTAGGTCCCGCTGAAAAGTAGGCTGAAATAGGCTTGAACATTGGCGTTAGGTGAGAGTGGACAAAGTGGAAGAAGGGGGAGAATGGTAAAATGGATTTGAAACCCTGAGGGGACCAAATGTCAGTACCTACCTAAGAGCAACAGATAGATTAACGTGTCTGTAACAAGTAGAAAAACTATGTTTCGAAAAATTGATAAATACATCAGTGAATGGTTCCAAAACATTTTCAATTATATAATTATAATTTCTATCGATCGAAAAATGTGTTAATCTGATAAGATGCTATTGGCGCAAGGTTCAATCTAATTGAATATTTTCAATTATGTAGTTACAAGAATGGTTTGCCATCCAAGGGTTAAAGAATCTCCGAATACAGTTATATTTGGAATTCTTCCACTGTTTAACTAAATAATCACAATGTTTAGCTAAATAATTTCGAAAGCGATGCTCTTCCAGTATTTACGCACCCTGTGCAAACAGGCAGTAGGCAGGAACAAAGGACCCAAAAGCCCACGGTAGGACCATCACCCCTAGCTGCTACTGGCTGGCATGATGTTTCGGTATTTTCGGCTGTGTCATTAATTCAATAAGGCCAAAAAGTTCGTGCAATCTTCTAACGGTATGGCCTCGTTGAATAAGTTTATCTCTTTTTCTTTTTCGTTTCTGCTGCGCGGCGAACTTGTAAGGCGCGCATCAGTAATGCATTATGCCGGACTATTTTGTCGGAGGTCGGCATTGGTCGAGCGTGACAGCGCACGTGCAGGCACGCGACCAATACGTGTATATCAACGAAATTAAGGAAGTTGTTTGGGTCGACGGGTTTCTCCATTTTTTATCAACCTGACACGTTCATTATAGTATTAGGTCGTAACATAAATTCGTCCCGTTTTTAAATCGTTTATGAAATGATTAATATCAAATTGTGTGGCCAACGTATTCGCCATCTTCGTTTATAACTTTTTTGTCATTTTTCTGGCAGCTGGAATGGAATATGCCTTGATTTTTTCGACGACCGACACGAAATGAGTCTTTTGGACATTAAAATCTCCTTCCTTAAATTTGTGATGTGACTAATGCGATGCAATTATGATATAATTTGAAGTGAAAAAGCATTATGTGTCGAAAATGGTCTTTAATTTTAAACATTTTGAACGCTTCACATATCTCGGTGTATGGGAAAACTTCAGGACCACAATGTTACTCACATAGTGTACACTACTCCTTGATCTCTGCCGGTGGCATCAAACGTATGTACGGTGGCTCACGAAAGTATTCGAACGCACTTTAAGTTCGAATAACATTTTTAAAATGGGACCAAATAATTTGAATTTTACTTTAGCAACTACAAGCATTGATTTACTAAGTGGGATGCAAAAAAAATTTTGAAAAAATTACAGTTGGTAGGAATTACATGAAAAAATAAAAATGGCACTTTTTAAAACTTTTTTATTTCAATTCGCAATGAAAATTTAAAATATGCGTTTTATAGATCTATGTTAGTTATGCACATGCCGAAAATTTCATCGAAATCGGTTGACGCAGAAAAAAACAACACGCATCGAAAGATATAAGAATCTGTGGATTTTGAGCAAAATCTGACGTAAAGTCGTGAAAAACTGTGATTTTTATCAGTTTGAACCGCTTGTAGCTCGTGTATACATTAATCAATTTCGATGAAATTTTCAGCATGCGTATTACTAACATAGATCTACAAGACGCATATTTTAAACTTTCATTTAAGGCTGAAATAAAAAAGTTTTAAAAAGCGCCATTGTTATTTTTTTATGTAATGCGTACCAATTGCAATTATTTCAAAATCTTTTTTGCACGTCATCTAGTAAATCAATGTTTCTAATTGCGAAAGAAAATTTCAAGTTGAGTGGTGCAATTTTAAACAAATTATTCTAATTTAAAGGGCGTTCGAATACTTTCGTGAGCCACTGTATGTATTTGGTTTATTTCAGCCTTACAGCCAAGAAATGTGACTTGGTTTACATTAACCTACTGTACAAATCTATCTTATTTCACACATTCGTCCATACATTCTCTCATACTTTTTCTTTGTCTCCCTCCTTCCTACACTGACCTACTCTGGTAGTCTCCCAATTACTGCTAACCCAATC
Source organism: Sphecodes monilicornis (assembly GCA_913789915.3). NCBI lineage: Eukaryota > Metazoa > Arthropoda > Insecta > Hymenoptera > Halictidae > Sphecodes > Sphecodes monilicornis. Next base: position 2,514,386 of record OU565286.1, on the reverse strand, counting down.
ATTTCACCCTTCCCCATTCCCTAACATTTGTTCATTGGTTTGGCATATTCTTTGGTCTATTCATACTCTCTTTTCTCTCTTTTCTCTCTTTCTCCTCAACTTCTCCAACCACTCTACGACATTTCTATCTTTCCTCTCACTCACTAAATCCTCAATCCGCATCAAACGTAAAAAAGAATAACGAGTAAACAAATCCAGTGATAAAACTAGTTAGCTTTTCTGAGCAGAGGAGACGACAACATCAACAAACCACGGACAACATCAGGAGGACTGGAAGGTGACTACTCTGTCACTGCCTTGCCTGAACTACTGCCCGACCAACAGCGAAGACTTCTCCCTACTATACGCTTCTGACGTCATCTTCGCAACATTATATGGTTTAACGTTTCCGCACCTAAATTTGTGCGACGTTTTCGTATCTACATTTCTGCGACGTTCATCCATTGTTTGTACGACTATATGAGTCCTACAAGCGGCTTAGGGAGCTACTCAACTTCGTCAATTCGGCAGCATCACTGACGGGCACACTGACAGCACACATTCCAGCAACTTTCTTGGATGCCGGCGGAGATCAGCGTAAAGAGGGAAAATTTGTCCAGATATCTTTGACCACTGGCAAGGGGGTAATGTGGCGGCTACTTCCTATGCTCGTCAACAGAGGGACATTACGACAACACCTTTCCCGCTACTACCTGAACCTTCCTCTGTTTGTATATATAGTATTGTTACGGCGGCGTGAATATTGAGAAGTCGCCGTAATGCCGTGATGAACTAACCCTAAGGAATAATTGAAAATAGGGGTTGTCAACGAACTGTTGATCGTTGAACAGAAGAGAGAGACAGAATCGACAGCCGAACGGAACAGACATATTCTGAAATCGTTATATTGATAAAAAGTTATAAGAGTTGTATTGTAGATAAAGTGTGTTAATAAATATCTCGTAATGCCGCGGCGTACGACGCGAAGCAATAAAAGTCGCAACAGTATATATACCGTCCTAAACTGTCCTTACGACATCCCGCGTTTAAGGCACGGGTCCGCTAGATAGCGTTACTGCCGAGTCCTCTAGCAGGCCTAGGACGAAACGCTTCCTTCTCCTTTTTCCATCTTTCCATTAATTTTCAGCCGCCATAATTGGTGACCCCGACAAAGGAACAACAACGCTACTTTCTGAGCAGAGGAGACGGCAACATCAATAAACCACGGACAACATCAGAAGGACTGGAAGGTGACTACTCTGTCACTGCCTTGCCTGAACTACTGCCCGACCAACAGCGAGGACTTCTCCCTACTATACGCTTCTGACGTCATCTTCGCAGCATTATATGGTTTAACGTTTCCGCACCTAAATTTGTGCGACGTTTTCGTATCTACATTTGTGCGACGTTCATCCATTGTTTGTGCGACTATATGAGTCCTACAAGCGGCTTAGGGAGCTACTCAACTTCGTCAATTCGGCAGCATCACTGACGGGCACACTGACAGCACACATTCCAGCAACTTTCTTGGATTCCGGCGGAGATCAGCGTAAAGAGGGAAAATTTGTCCAGATATCGTTGACCACTGGCAAGGGGGTAATGTGGCGGCTACTTCCTGTGCTCGTCAACAGAGGGACATTACGACAACACCTTTCCCGCTACTACCTGAATCTTCCTCTGTTTGTACATATACCGTCCTAAATTGTCCTTACGACATCCCGCGTCTAAGGCACGGGTCCGCTAGATAGCCTTACCGACGAGTCCTCTAGCGGGCCTAGGACGAAACGCTTCCTTCTCCTTTTTCCTCCTCTCACACACTTTTCAGCCGCCATAATTGGTGACCCCGACAAAGGAACAACAACGCTACCTTCTGAGCAGAGGAGACGACAACATCAACAAACCACGGACAACATCAGGAGGACTGGAAGGTGACTACTCTGTCACTGCCTTGCCTGAACTACTGCCCGACCAACAGCGAGGACTTCTCCCTACTATACGCTTCTGACGTCATCTTCGCAGCATTATATGGTTTAACGTTTCCGCACCTAAATTTGTGCGACGTTTTCGTATCTACATTTGTGCGACGTTCATCCATTGTTTGTGCGACTATATGGGTCCTACAAGCGGCTTAGGGAGCTACTCAACTTCGTCAATTCGGCACCATCACTGGCGAGCACACTGAGAGCACACATTCCAGCGACCTTCTGGATTCCGGCGGAGATCAGCGTGTCTAGAATTGTCTAGACATCGTGTCTGGGCTTGTGCTACGATCGAGTGGGGCATTGTCATTTTTGAGATTTTTATTGACGTGCTTGGCCCTAAGAATTCGTTACGGACTTTCCGTACGGCTGGAAGTTAAGTGTTTTGTGTTGAAACGGGAAAAACAGACCAGCCGTACTCCGCTCAATGACAATTGACGCATCGCAGGCCCATACGCAGCGGAAAGGCGACAACAAGTTCGGGGAAAGGATCCTTAGACAAGGGTGCTCTGTGCAACGTCCTGCGAGGCTTACGTGGGAAAATGAATTCACGGAGCTTGTAGGGGTTGCACAATTTAGGATTACGCCCCGAACTGGTGATTCGTTCCCTTTTATCCCTACCAAAGGAATGATCTCTTCCTGAACTTTGGTGGGGAATGAGAACATATCGAACCTTAGATCGGAACACATCGTACGTTAGAACTGTACAACGGAACGAACGTTATATCTTAAATAACGGTAGAACTTCACGAACTTTTGAACTGTACGAATTATAGGACATTCGCATTTTAGAACATAGTACTTAGGATATTGAACTTTAAGTGTATTTTTTACGAATGTGAAACATACCTTTTTTACTGTTTTAAACTAGAGCGTTAATTGCCTTGAACCAGCGGCAATACTGAACGGAACAACGCTCGAAACAAAGCGTAAAGAGGGAAAATTAACCACTGGCAAGGGGGTAATGTGGTGGCTACTTCCTATGCTCGTCAACAGAGGGACATTACGACAACACCTTTCCCGCTACTACCTGAATCTTCCTCTGTTTGTATATATACCGTCCTAAACTGTCCTTACGACATCCCGCGTCTAAGGCGCGGGTCCGCTAGATAGCCTTACCGACGAGTCCTCTAGCGGGCCTAGGACGAAGCGCTTCCTTCTCCTTTTTCCTCCTCTCACACACATTTCAGCCGCCATAAGTTCATATCGGGGACAAGCCTTGCAAAAATTTAAATCGGGAAGGATGCGAATTATTATGATCATACGCCACTTGGTAAAGCAACGTGGAATGCCGCCGCTGCCACTCAACATGACCGTGTACCGTTTAATTGGAAGCGAATTCACTTAAGTAGATGTCCGCAAAATGGTGTTCCGCGTTTTCGGGCTGCATAATGATTTCGGTATGCCAAATGATACACGGTGTGTTCTACCGCCTATACGTGCTTGCCATCGTCTGCTAGCCTCGTGACGCTCGCATACAGCTCGCTGACCAATTTCCATAATTTCGTTCGTATGCCGCCGTACTCTTCAGACCATTCGATCCGCACATTCGGATTCGAAAAATCCAACGTGCCCTCTTTCACCAGCCACCCATTTCGCATCGATCATCTGACTGCAGAAATATATATATGATTTACCCTTCGGAAACGCGATCTTTACCAAGTGCATGCATTACGAAAAAAACCATGTTCAAATTGATAACTGCGTAATCAATGGTGCCACAATCGTTTTGTTGTGAGAAATGATATATTAGGTGTACAAATTAATTCTTGGCCTTTCCATAGACAAATTACTAAATGATTAACTTTGTAATTACTCAAAAATTACTTATATGACTATTTATTCAAAATCATATAACAATTTAATCAGAAATGTACACTCCAGCCGCATCTACACATTCTTTTCTGTCCTTTGAACAGGTGGCGAATCCAATTTCTATAAAATGGTGGCGGTTTTGAGTCGAAGAAGAATTTTACACGTTTTGAAGTGTAAATCCACTAAATGATGTTGGAGGGATCGAAATAAGTGATAGTCCGATGGAATTAGGTTCGGTGAAAACGCCAGATGTGGCAAAATTTCCTAGTTCAACGAATAATTATATATAATGAATGATATATAATTAATACTATAAACGTTTATACTAAATGCTTATACTTGGTATTATATTTTGGATCAAAGATCACACACCCGAGGTTATATTAAAATGAATTCACAATGCATAAGAGAAACTGCAAATAAATCGAATTTTTAATATATCGTTTAAATAAATACCTTTTGTTAAAATTTTCTTGTGCGACTGAATTTCCCTTTCAAAAACACACAATTTAGAAAAAAATTCAATTTTTTCGACCCTTGGTCTCCGAGATATATGTATAAAGAAATATGATTTAGACCCCCAACTTTGAGGGTTGTTGTCACCCCTACAACGTGGATGGTTACCGACAAAAAAACACGTGTCAAATATTATTTGAAGAACTGTGTCTAACATAAGTTTCATCAAAATAGGCTTATGTAACACGAATATGTTCCCTTGCAAGATTGTAATGAATTCGAAGAATGAATAAAAAGAATTAAACTAAAAAAAGAAAAACGCTTGTACTTCAAGATTACCTATTTATTCCTCAAAAAAGCCTAGTAGCAAACATCTAATAGTTGTTCTAAAACAAAGTCTAAAATATCACTTGTTTTCACTGCTATTACTCGAGAAGCCACCCTTAACTCCATCGTATTGAAAGATGGAGTCCTAAACAAGAGACTTGTTTATCACTTATGTTAATGTAATTGTACGTTTATCAATTACGTACTAATTAGTTCCGACATCCATTAGTAAACGGCAGAGACTTATGCAAGCACCTAATAATTTCGATCGATTAAAGTCAGAAAATGACAGTAAAGGGTATCACTCGACTAATCTTCGCAAAACATTCGGCGTCGATTGAGTATCAAGCGCGAAGAATAGAGGAGGAAACCGAGTAAGAGTTATGATATTGCGAGGACCGAGCAAAATGCAGAAGAGGATTATGTAGCCAACTGCACGCATGCGCTTTCAGGTTGCACCTGACCATTCAGCTTCTTTTCCAGGCACGAGCAGATATCCTCGCCGCTTCGATTGAAGGTCTGTTAATGAGACACTACCACTCACAGTCCCGATCTCTAATGAGAGGTTTTCCTTTGCCGATCCAACGCCAACAGATTGCGATCAGCTGTACACATATGTAACAACGCCGACCTAGATGCATATGTTTGTACTTCAGAAACTGACCACACGGCTTCCAGTCACATGCTACACGTTACTTCGTTTTGGAAAAATTATTTTTTTCTTTGCATTTGCTGTCCTTCCAACACGTTTTACATGACACTAGTGACGTTCAATGCTTCACACTTCCCTCCTCGAATACTGTATCTTCATTTCATGAGATAAGAAGTATCATACCCGTCAATAGTAATTAAGATAAAACTAATAATGTTCTTTAGCTGGCAGTATCATTTTAATATGTATAAGTGAAGTTCATGTTTCATCAGGTTCTTGAAACTGGATTTCGTTACTGCCATAATTGCTATACTGAAATTCTTCCAATGTCTTTACAGCTTTGTGTAGCACAACGTGCCAATAATAGCACGTGCAATATTAACTGCATTTTTATTATTGTAATATTTCTTGACAAGTCCATGTTTTTAATATGTATAAGCGAAGTTCGTGTTTCATCCGGTGCTTGAAACTGGATTTCGTTACTGCCATAATTGCTATACTGAAATTCTTCTAATGTCTTTACAGCTTGTGTAGCACAACGTGCCAATAATAGCACGTGGAATATTAACTACATTTTTATTATTGTAATATTTCATGACATGTCCATGTTTTTAATATGTATAAGTGAAGTTCATGTTTCATCCGGGGCTTGAAACTGGATTTCGTTACTGCCATAATTGCTATACTGAAATTCTTCTAATGTCTTTACAGCTTTGCGTAGCACAACGTGCCAATAATAGCGCGTGTAATAGTAACTACATTTTTATTATTGTAATATTTCATGACATGTCCATGTTTTTAATATGTATAAGCGAAGTTCGTGTTTCATCCGGGGCTTGAAACTGGATTTCGTTACTGCCATAATTGCTATACTGAAATTCTTCTAATGTCTTTACAGCTTTGCGTAGCACAACTTGTCAATAATAGCACGTGTAATATTAACTGCATTTTTATTATTGTAATATTTCATGACAAGTCCATGTTTTGTTGAAGACAATTACATATTTCAAAAAATTTTACGAAAATTGTAGCTGGTGTACTTGTTCCCTTTTTCAAAATGTAATCTTAAATGTTATAGGTAGACTGCGAATTTTATGCATTTATGATAGAAACGAGTGTCAAATTTAAAATAATAAAAGAAATTAAAAGAATTTAAAGGTATCGATATAATATATTCAACATGCTAAAATTGTTACTAAGAGGTTTATATGTTTTTTTTTTAATTGAATGTTTTAGGTCACATGCCCCTTTTCAGGTTATTAGTGACCACACTGTATTTGTTTTAAATTAGATGACGAAGTCCAATATCCTTCAGGAATGTTAGTATTTTTACGCAGGAATTTTCTTCTTGTAGCATGTTTTTTAGGTTTGTTATTCCATATTGTGTTCTTTTTATTTGATATTTGGGACATTGCATTAGAATATGTTCGATCGATATTTCAATGTTGCATGTATCGTAAATCGTTGGAGTTGAATTGGTTATAATATAAGAATGGGTTAGGTTGGTGTGACCTATTCTTAGCCTAGTTACAATTACTTGATCTCTTCTATTCATAAATATTGCTATTCTGACATCATGAATATTATCGCGAATTTTGTGTAAGGTAGTGTATCTAGAATTTTTCCAGTCTTGATTCCATTGCGTTATTAGGACTTGGGCGAGATGTTTTCGGAGATCAACGTGGAATACAGTTGTTGAATGTGGTTCAGATGTGCTAGAGCTTGCTTCTTTTGCTGCAACGTCTGCTTCTTCGTTGCCTCTGATGCCGGTATGAGATGGAATCCAGCAATATAAGATTTCTTTACCGGTATTACTAAGAATTGCGTCTTTTTCTATGATGTTCTGGATGAGGGTGTTATCAGTTTGCAATGTTTGTAAGGCAGATAGTATACTTTTAGCGTAAGTAAAAATAACGAATTTGTGATTTGACGATTTCTCAATATGTATTAAGGATTGGAGAATGGCGTATGCTTCACTGGTGTAATTAGAAAAGGTGTTTGGAAGTTTGAATAAGAATTTATCTTTAGCAGTACATACAGCACATCCTGTCCCTTCCTTAGACTTTTGGTTTATATGTTAATTGGGCTCCTGAATCTTGCAATTGATGCACAACATTTTCATTTTGCATTAAGTTCATAACAGGTTTAATGTAATTTGTTTCTTAAAAATTGAGACGACGATAATTTCTTCCTTTGAACTTGTGTGGAATCATTACTTATGCATCTGTTTACTTACAAAATACAATAATCGATTTTTATTTATCATTTTTCTTCTGTATTTAAAAATTTGAATTCTTTCTGTGTAATTGAAAATATAAGTAATCGTACATGTTTTAATAATACACGGAACATTATGTGGGAGGTTTAAATACACTATTGCGGTAGAAGATGAAGCAACCCAAAGATCATTGAACAAAGAACAATTTATTTAAAACACAATTGTAAGGAAAATATAATGTAATGAAAATGTAATGAAGAGTGAGGAATGCGTTATCCTAATAAATCAATATCGCATGTCGTGAAGGAATGATTTGCTATTATTTTATAAACAACTTGAAATCTCAGGGTCTGTTTCCATATACTGGGTGTTTAAATCCAAATGGAGCAAATTAATCCACACATTATAACTGCATTCAGGCTTGGGCATAATCGAAATAAATTATTTAAAAAATAATTGTTAAGATAATATATTATCCTACTTGGCTGCATGCCACTTGAGATAATCATATGTTAGTTTATTTAAACAACCAAATAGTTTTCCCAAAATTATTTCAAATGAAATTCAAATAATTTTTTATTTCATCTTTTATTTGATAAAATAATTCATACTCTCCAAAATTCTATTTATTTCATGTATTACAGAACAATTTTAAAAACGAATGCAAGCTAAGCTTTAATCATTAAACTACAGAAATTAGCATATCTAAATTTAATAATTAATTTAGTTACTTCTCTTCTTGAGATGAAATTATTTATTGTCCCATTTGAACAATGTAATTAAAATAAAAAATTATGCAATCAAATATTATTTGAATATAGTTTATTTGATTTAAACGCCAAATGAAAATGTTATGATATTTGTACAATACAAGTAATAAAGTATTTATAATAATTATTTAGAATCATTAATTGTTTCAAATGATTATTTGTTATCTTATTTCAAATGAAATGTGCCCAACCTTGACTGCATCTTCATTATTGATTTTTGCTCACATTACGAACGCAAAGGTGACGAACTTTGTCAAGGAAGTGAAGCGACATGATCGTTGTAGGTGAAATACTCACCTTGCAGGTAATTAAGGAGAGAGCGATAAAGGGTTTCAATGCAATTCACAGTGTGAAATTACACCTTTGTCATCCATTAACAATTGGACCTTCCGGGTTAATCGGAGGGTAGAAGAGTGGCGTCTGCACTTCTTTCGGGTCTCGGATCTGTATAAGCCGAAAGGGACCTGCGGGCTATGAATGAAGTCGTAAAAGGTCGTTTTCGTGAATGAACTAGTGCAACATTACAAGGACCAACTGTTACACTCACGGTGAATACGCAAACGTAACGAGACGATGAATCGTGGTCTGTCCAATAAGATCTTGTGCTACAAAAATTCAAAACTATTCCAACGCAAGAATTCTTGTTAATATACGAGCGATTGAGCCTGATACATTGACATGATCAATTTTTAACCCTTTGCACTCGGATGGTGACTCTCAGTCACCGTTAAAAATTGTTATACACCATTCAAAATATTTTTCACATTGTTAAATTTGTTTGCATTTAATAAATTATTAAATATTTAAGTATTGTCCGAGTCAATTGCGTCAGTTTTTCATATGCATCAAATGAAAAGAATGAAATAAAATGGAAATATTCTAGATTCGAAAAAATGTTTGATTTTGGAGCTGAAATAGTACCGAGTGCAAAGGGTTAAAACACCTACAGTCAGTCGGAAAGGTCAAATGACATAAATCTATAAAACATATCTTGTCAATTTCCATTACAGGCTCAGATAAAAAAGCTGTAAAATCAACATTTTTCAATTATTGTCCATTTTTAATTACAATTCTTTCAGAACTTTTTCACACGTCATGCAGTAAACTAAATTTTCTAAAAGTTCTTAAAAAAACTGTAATCTAGTTTACTGTTGAAAAAGTTACTCCATTTTGAAGGGTGTATGAAGATTATTTGAACTTACTGTATATAGGAAAATACAAATATCAGTTAATTTATAGAAAGTGGAATCGAAAAGCATGGGGTCTCATCAGTGGACTTTTCTTAATATTTTTAACGAACTAAGAGCAATACAACAGTATTTTTAAATCCTTTTAATGGTTTTATTATATTGTATTTGATCTACTTGTTTTCCATCAGTTTATAAAATCCGTAGATTACTTATGAGATTGTAGAGAAAATACAAATCTCATTGAACGTCTTTAACAATTCTTTGATGAAATGTTTTAAGAAGTCCAAAACGTTCTACAAGTGCATCAAATCCGCAGTCTAATAATATAATTGAAGTCAAGCCAAAGTCTACTGAAAAAAATTTTTATTACGGACAAACAATTGAAAGTTAACCCTTTGCGCTCCGAAGTATTTTAACTCCATAACCAAACTTTTTTTTTCGATCAAGAATATTTCCAATCTATATGATTTTTATCATTTTGAAGAAATGAAACTGATATAATACTTCATAGAATACTTAAATTTTTGGTAACGAATTTATTGAATATCAATTTAATAATGTAAACAATATTTTGAATAATGGTATAGTAATTTTTAGCGGTGCCTCAGAGTCACCACTCGAGTGCTAAGGGTTAATATTTTAAACGATACTATGAGTAGTCATTTCTCGTTTCGGGCGACTTCGTTAACTATCCCGCGCCACCGTATTTTTTCGCCGACGTCACAAAGGGAACGCAGTTTGGAAAATCACCTAATTCGGAGCGCGTGCCGAACATTTAAATTTTGTTGGCTGCCCGAAGTCATTCTGTGCTGAAAGGTGAGGTTCTTAATAAAAGGAATGCAGAAGGGCCGCTATTAATGGAAGGATCAGCTGTTCCTCGGGATGCTTCCTGGCCGAGCGCGCAGAAGGAACCCGCCCTTTTAAATCTCTGTGCAGGACCGTAAAAGATTAGATGGCTGGGAGATACGGATGCCCATTAAACCGCTTACTTAAGCTCACCGTTATGAAATCGACGTCCCGTGCACATGTTCCTCTAACCGAAATTCCTGCGAGCCATCCGTCAATATTTTAATATAGACCGACGCACAATGGTGTAGGTAAGTAGACACTTACTTCATTTTTTAGACATTTTATCATTTATGGAATCTAATTCAAGATTATAGGTAATGTTAATGTACGATAATCATTTAAATCTGTGATAAAAAATTTATCAAAAAATACAGGTGTTTATTGAATCTAATTCAAAATTATAGGTAATGTTAATGCACGATAATCATTTAAATCTGTGATAAGAAAAACTTATCAAAAAATACAGGTGTTTATTGAATCTAATTCAAGATTATAGGTAATGTTAATGCACGATAATCATTTAAATCTGTGATAAAAAATTTATCAAAAAATACAGGAGTTTATTGAATCTAATTCAAGATTATAGGTAATGTTAATGCACGATAATCATTTAAATCTGTGATAAAAAATTTATCAAAAAATACAGGAGTTTATTGAATCTAATTCAAGATTATAGGTAATGTTAATGCACGATAATCATTTAAATCTGTGATAAAAAACTTATAAAAAAAGACAGGTGTTTATTATGCATTTGAGTCAGTATCCATATCTTCCGTACCTTAACATACATAGCTTCTCGACCAGAAAATATAATGCTTCGGGCCACATCTTTTTTTTTCCTCGATCTTTTTATGAATGGGATTTTTATTCCTGAGATATATAGATCGGAGCTTATTAATAGATTATTAAGAATACCTTGATTTGTCAATTTTTAACTACTCTATCTTGTGTGTAATTTACGATAGTTTTTGAAATCTTTATTTTGAACTTCCCGGGCTTCTTCCGTTAATTGTCCAATTGGTAAAGTGGCGTGTTTAATAATACCTCGGCCATGGATTAATATTTTATATTATATATACGGGTGGCATGTAATATCATCCATACAATTCAATGTATTTTTGTGCTACTTTCACTGAAAATTCTTCAAATTTTTGTTCGTTGATTTTTGTCAGAACTATGGATCTTTGCAGCGTAAATTGAAGACGCTTATCGCAGATAGAAGTAAGAAAAAATAATAGTTTAAGTAAGACTCAATATTTAATAATAGATCACACGACATTACAGAACAGCGGTTACAGTAGATAAAACAATAAACGTAAGACATCCGTGTTCCTCTCATAGGGACAGGTCAGAGAGTGAGAGAGGGAGAGAGCAATAGCAAGAGCATGCTCTTTCTTTCTAATCGACGAGTTGGTGGGGAGAGATTCTGCCTCGAGATATATAACATATATGTATATTATATTTTCCCTCGATGCTCTTTTCGCCAGTGCCCCCAACAACTATCGATGTGCGAGTGAGATAGCATAACCCAGCGCCGCCATTGTTGGATTCATCAGAAAATTAAATAACAGTTTACGAATACTAATTTCAACAGACTTGCAACTTGAGGGTCCATTGTTGGATTCAACTTGACCGTAAGATGGTTCAGTTTATCTTTACAAGACTATGGTTCCTCTACGCTTTTACATTAACAAACTTCACATTATGCCACATTCACAACGAATGACCTAATCGATTTAATATTGTATTTGGAACTTTATACTATTATTTCCCCTCGATGCTCTTCTCGCCAGTGCCCCCACCAACTATCGGTGCGCGAGCGAGATAGCATAACACCGCGCCGCCATTGTTGGATTCACCTTGACCGTAAGACGGCTCAGTCTATCTCTACAAGTCTATGGTTTCTCTACGCTTTTACATTAACAAACTTCACATTATGCCACATTCACAACGAATGACCTAATCGATTTAATATACTATTTGGAACTTTATACTATTATTTCCCCTCGATGCTCTTTTCGCCAGTGCCCCCACCAACTATTGGTGTGCGAATGAGATAGCATAATGCCGCGCCGCCATTGTTGGATTCAACTTGACCGTAAGACGGCTCAGTCTATCTCTACAAGTCTATGGTTCCTCTACGCTTTTACATTAACAAACTTCACATTATGCCACATTCACAACGAATTACCTAATCGATTCAATATACTATTTGGAACTTTATACTATTATTTCCCCTCGATGCTCTTTTCGCCAGTGCCCCCACCAACTATTGGTGTGCGAGTGAGATAGCATAACCCCGCGCTGCCATTGTTGGATTCATCAGAAAATTAAATAACAGTTTACGAATACTAATTTCAACAGACTTGCAGCTTGAGTGTTCATTCATTGGACAGGTCACTCTTACAAATGGCGACTCCCGGAGATGCACGCCGACCTGTTTAACCGCGAGGATTTTCCCCTGACGAATTTGATAGAAACAAGTATTTTACGTATGTTTACAGCGTACAGGTACACATTTGCTGAAATAGTTTCAGTGTACCGGCATCTTCTAACCTGGTCACTTTTTCCACTTCGCTACAATCCCTCACTAGGCGTTCTTCTCTTATACCTTTCCCTTTGCAGTTTTTGAAGGTCATTCCTCTATCTTCCTGTCCCTCCTTCCATTCACTACATCTTCCAACCTGGTCTCTTTTTCCACTTCGCTACAATCCCTCACCATAACATAATCTTAACCTTCTTATAGAAGTACCACTCAGAAAATTAAATAACAGTTTACGAATACTAATTTCTTCGCTACAATCCCTCACTAGGCGTTCTTCTCTTATACCTTTCCCTTTGCAGTTTTTGAAGGTCATTCCTCTATCTTCCTGCCCCTCCTTCCATTCACTACATCTTCCAACCTGGTCTCTTTTTCCACTTCGCTACAATCCCTCACCATAACATAATCTTAACCTTCTTATAGAAGTACCACTCAGAAAATTAAATAACAGTTTACGAATACTAATTTCAACAAACTTGCAGCTTGAGTGTTCATTCATTGGACAGGTCACTCTTACAAATGGCGACTCCCGGAGATGCACGCCGACCTGTTTAACCGCGAGGATTTTCCCCTGACGAATTTGATAGAAACAAGTATTTTACGTATGTTTACAGCGTACAGGTACACATTTGCTGAAATAGTTTCAGTGTACCGGCATCTTCTAACCTGGTCACTTTTTCCACTTCGCTACAATCCCTCACTAGGCGTTCTTCTCTTATACCTTTCCCTTTGCAGTTTTTGAAGGTCATTCCTCTATCTTCCTGCCCCTCCTTCCATTCACTACATCTTCCAACCTGGTCTCATTTTCCACTTCGCTACAATCCCTCACCATAACATAATCATAACCTTCTTATAGAAGTACCACTCAGAAAATTAAATAACAGTTTACGAATACTAATTTCTTCGCTACAATCCCTCACTAGGCGTTCTTCTCTTATACCTTTCCCTTTGCAGTTTTTGAAGGTCATTCCTCTATCTTCCTGTCCCTCCTTCCATTCACTACATCTTCCAACCTGGTCTCTTTTTCCACTTCGCTACAATCCCTCACTAGGCGTTCTTCTCTTATACCTATCCCTTTGCAGTTTTTGAAGGTCATTCCTCTATCTTCCTGCCCCTCCTTCCATTCGCTACATCTTCCAACCTGGTCTCTTTTTCCACTTCGCTACAATCCCTCACTAGGCGTTCTTCTCTTATACCTTTCCCTTTGCAGTTTTTGAAGGTCATTCCTCTATCTTCCTGTCCCTCCTTCCATTCACTACATCTTCCAACCTGGTCTCTTTTTCCACTTCGCTACAATCCCTCACTAGGCGTTCTTCTCTTATACCTTTCCCTTTGCAGTTTTTGAAGGTCATTCCTCTATCTTCCTGTCCCTCCTTCCATTCACTACATCTTCCAACCTGGTCTCTTTTTCCACTTCGCTACAATCCCTCACCATAACATAATCTTAACCTTCTTATAGAAGTACCACTCAGAAAATTAAATAACAGTTTACGAATACTAATTTCTTCGCTACAATCCCTCACTAGGCGTTCTTCTCTTATACCTTTCCCTTTGCAGTTTTTGAAGGTCATTCCTCTATCTTCCTGCCCCTCCTTCCATTCACTACATCTTCCAACCTGGTCTCTTTTTCCACTTCGCTACAATCCCTCACCATAACATAATCTTAACCTTCTTATAGAAGTACCACTCAGAAAATTAAATAACAGTTTACGAATACTAATTTCTTCGCTACAATCCCTCACTAGGCGTTCTTCTCTTATACCTTTCCTTTTGCAGTTTTTGAAGGTCATTCCTCTATCTTCCTGTCCCTCCTTCCATTCACTACATCTTCCAACCTGGTCTCTTTTTCCACTTCGCTACAATCCCTCACCATAACATAATCATAACCTTCTTATAGAAGTATCACTCAGAAAATTAAATAACAGTTTACGAATACTAATTTCTTCGCTACAATCCCTCACTAGGCGTTCTTCTCTTATACCTTTCTCTTTGCAGTTTTTGAAGGTCATTCCTCTATCTTCCTGTCCCTCCTTCCATTCACTACATCTTCCAACCTGGTCACTTTTTCCACTTCGCTACAATCCCTCACTAGGCATTCGACATGTTAATATTCTGTAAATTGTTTTTATAACACGAGTGGCTTCGAAGATATCGATCTCTCATCTTAATCTCATTAATACCGGCGTGAATTTCTGTTGGACAGTGTAATCAGTTAATCAATTAGAGAAGAAAACCATTTACTCGTCCGAGAAACCGCAAAGTCATGTAGCTGCAAGGCAATGTTCGACCACGTGTTGATCAAACGACGATGAATCTTCTTTTTCAGTCCGAGTTGAAAAACTCTCCCTTATGCAGCACACTCTGAAATTTTGAGTCTGAATAATTACTAGACTACGAATCTTTATGGAAAATTGTCCAAAGCAATTGTAAGGAGTAAAGAACTGACGTTAATGAAAATTTATTTTTTCTTTCATTCCTTTGAAGAAGTCGAAAATAATATAGCAATTTTCTTACATTCTTCTAACGTCATTTAACTTTGGAATTTGGACTAGTCATTTTTGTCATAAATACGTAAAATTCACTGTCTAATAATTACCATTTGTGTAGTATAGGCACATTCTATTTGAAATAAGATAAATAACAATAAATTATTTTAAATACTTTATTATTTGCCTTTTTCAAATAACATGACAAATTTTATTTTTATTTGGCGTTTAAACCAAATACATATTTGAATAATTTTTTATTTCTATTGAATTCTTCAAATAAAATAATAAATAATTTCACCTCAAGAAGAGATTATTGAAGTAACTAAATTAATTATTAAATTTAGATATGCTAATTTCTTTAGTTTAACGATTAAAGTTTAGCTGCATTCGTTTTTAAAATTGTTCTGTAATACACGAAATAAATAGAATTTTGGGGAGTATATATTTATTTTATCAAATAAAAGATAAAATGAAAAATAATTTAAATTTCATTTGAAATTCAAATAACGAAATAATTTTAAAAAATCATTTGGCTGTTCAAATGAACTAACATTTTCTTACTTTTAAATTTATAACGTTTTTTCAAAATCAAATTACTCAAAACCTGAAGATGGTGTCGGCAAACGGCTTTCGGATTCGTGTTCTGCACACGAAAGTCTAAAAGGACGTTTATTAATATTCGATGTGGCAAAATTGATGTTTACTAGTGTTGCATGCTATAAAAATGGTCCGCTGTCCGAGGGTTAAATATTGATATATTTGTATTGACTTCTAGCTCTGAGTTTAAAGGAATAAACACAAATATAGATCTCATTTATTTTCATTCTATGCTATTTGTGAAATTGTGAAGACAATTGGAATCCAGCAGAGCATGCACATTTATTTTCACAATGGATGCACAGATGTATGCGGGAAGTAGTTTTTAACCAACTGGTGAATCAAGATAACCATCGTAAGTACCGTTGGACTAATCAAGTTCCAAAACGAGGTCAGGGTACAATATTATACTTTAATAATATGTACTATATCTATAGTAAGGGCATCACACAGGGTGAGCCAGTAAAAACTACCAGCTGAAATAATCTGTTATTGTATGTATGGTGTGTTTATATAAAATGTTTAAACCAAAATTGATGATATTTGAGGGACACAATAAGATGAGTATATTGATATTTTAATATCATACATTTTCAGAAATACCAAGGTGATCTTGAGTTTTTTTCAAAACAAAGCAAAATACTCTTCTTCAAATTGCTTTTTTATGGAATTTTATTGAATCTAAAATTTTATATCACCATTTTTTATTAACGTATTTTTTAATTAATATATCTTAATATTGTAATTTTATCTATATTATATTTTGTTTGCACATTGCCCATGTGCCAATGAATCTTCCTTCATCGTGGCATAAACTAACTACTGGGTAGCGGCCGAAATAAGGCACATTTGCCCTATTCTGGTTTTGAACTTTCAGCAAATCAATTACTTTTTTGTATTTTCTTTAACTATTAGGTACTTGAATTAGATTCTGCCGTTTATTAATAGATGTCGGAAGTAATAATGTTTGCCTGTAATTTTGGGATGATGTAGTAGAGGAGACTGGAGTTAGTCAACTAATTCTTAACACGTCTAACTTTTATAAATAAATTACTGGTATTTGGTTGAGTTGCGGAACACTAAAAGATGCCAAGTTTACGTTAGTATACAGGATTAATTTTGAAAATCGTTTCAATTAAGCATAGGTTGAAGTTTTTATCACATTTATCTTGGTGAGTGTAATAAGTCAACGAACCCCGGTTCTGGGGTTCGTTGACTTGACATTTATTTCTTATATACATTATTTCTTTAATTTATTTTAATTAATATCTCACTTCAATTATTTATCCCTTTAACATAACATTTCTTATAATATCGAATTTCATCTACAAATCATCATCCAGGTTACAATTAATACACACATCAAACTCTTTATTCGAATGATGCATTTTTCTTAATTGAGAAGTCTTTAGCTCTTCTAACTTCATCTATAACAATTTGGACTGCCCATAAAATAACATCAGCTGATGTTTTGCTCTTCTCAGTTTTTCGTTTATAATTTCTTACACCGATACCTCTAACAAATATTGCCAATCGACACAAAAATCAAAGCAAAATAAAAATAAGAAGAAAATAATATTTGTGGTTAGGTTTCTGTCAAGGTCTAGATTTTATTACACCAATATAGTCAAATAACCGTACCACAACATTTTTGCAGCTGTATGTCCATAAGGGTCACGTGTCGGATAAAGTAAATTGTAAATTTCACGTTGAAATTTATGCAGTGATTGTATTGTAAATTCACAGATGTCTTGCTAAAGAGATTTAATATTTTCTTATAACCTTTTCGCCACTACATTCATTTATTTAGCACGAACGTGAAACAACATCCCATATACTGAAGGTAAGTATTATTGTCGTATAACAAAATTCATTATCTGATCGTAATCGATGAGCACTTTGTATTTTGAAGTGATAAGTTTGTTTGGATAATTATTATTCACTAGGGTACCTCTGTTCGTTCGTTAGAAATTAATGTTCATTCATTGGTCATTTTGCTTATGTTTCATTCGATCCGATGTCAGATTTTGAATACATTAGAACATCGGATTTTAAATATTGTTAGAATTGTGTTGTGGAATGTAAGAATGACATAACCTTCTTATAGAAGTACCACTCAGAAAATTAAATAACAGTTTACGAATACTAATTTCAACAGACATGCAGCTTGAGTGTTCATTCATTGGGTAGGTCACTCTACCACATATTATAATCAATGTATCCTCTTTCTACGAAATATTTACAAACGAATATTAAACCCTACTTAATGGACAACAATTTATAAATCATCAAAAGAAAAATATTTACTCATAGTTGATGTCCGTAGATTTTTTGTTCTCACTGGTATAACACGCAAATTTCTGTCACGACAACGCATGATATGGTGGGCTAAACAATCACGTGTTTCAAAATATAAATATATAAAAGTTAAAAACAATTAGTCAACTAATTCCATTTGTCAACTAGCCCCGGTCTCCTACTGTAAACCAACTTTTCAATATATGACATCTGAGTCTAGACTTTACCTCATCTTATTTATTTTATTAGTAAAAAAAATCCTGAAAACACTAAACCTATTACCACCGGTTAATATGACCGGTCCCAGATTTTTTATTTTACAATTATTGAAATTATAAAGATGCTTTCGTGGGAAGTGATTAAATACTTTAGTAGGTTACATATTATCATACGAACCGCACAATACCCAAATAATCTCAATCATGCTTTTTCATAAGGCAACATACAGGGTGGGGCAATAACTTTGTCCACATTAAATATTTCCGTTACTTGTAATAATATGACAAATTGATATATACAAAAGTTGCTCGGTATAGAGGGGGAAATGTTGTGATGTAGACATTTTTTATGTGCGTGATGACATTTCGGAGATTTCGAGGTCTCCTTGATTTCTTTAAATGAAAAGACCTACTTTTTGCATCATGAATTGATAGAGTACCAAATTCTGCGTAAAAATGTATTTGACCTCTATATGTTCTAATGTAATAGTTAACGAGATATTATTTTCCATACGTACCCACTATGTGCCACTGATGACAGAAACACACAAAACTGGGTGGATTTTCCTCTCCTCCTTTTCCCCTTCCACTACCTGAACACACTCCAGCGCCCCCCACTAAGACCGATTGATCACGTGACTTGCCGCGCGACGTGTCACATATTACTCTGGTCACTAGAGAGGTGGTAAATTGTATTCCCCTCGATTTAACCGATCTGGCATCACTGCTATGTGCCTGGAAGTTTATCGAACTGATGTCCCTCAACTTCAGTATGGTGAGAACATATGGAAAATTATTTCGATAATATCTCATTATCTATTACATTAGGACATATAGAGGTCAAATACATTTTTACGCAGAATTTGATACTCTATCGATTCATGATTCAAAAAGTAAGTCTTTTCGTTTAAAGAAATCAAGGAGACCTCAAAATCTCCGAAATGTCTTCACAGACATAAAAAATTTCTACATCACAATATTTCCCACTCTATACCGTGCAACTTTTGTATATATCATTTTCTCATATTATTACAATTAACGGAAATATTCAAGGTGGACAAATATATTGCCCCACCCTGTACATCAGTTACCTTTAAGGCTCGGTAAGTTTAATGTTAAAATCGCGTTATGTCGAGGCACACGGTGCGCCGCGCCGCGCGGTTTTAAAACAGTTTTGCGGCGTGGCTCGGCTCTTCGAAAGAGCGAAAAAATCAAAATTTCCTTTCGAGGAAATGATACATCGGCGTCGAAACGAGACGATGATAAAAGGAGCAAGGCGCAGAAATTTAGCAAGGTTAAGGTGGCAGTTAAAGCCACGCGTATTGCGGGAAGAGCAGCGCGAAGAGGGGCGAGAGAGCCGTAGACTGGCTCGGGTAATTGAATGTGCCGAGGTGTATGATTTCGCCGATTTATCCCCGAGGCGGGAATGAGCCGCGCCGCGGCTAATTTCGACTAAATGCTCGATGGTACACGCCGCACAGCTTGATAAGTCCCCTTGATTTAAACGATTCCTGGTCCCGGCGCGGTGGCGAGAAATCGTGAGCGCGCGCGCACGCGCACTCGTGTTACACGTCCGTTCTCTGTACTTTCGTGTCGTTAAAGGAACTAATTAAATACCACGACCGCTCGCCGGGCATCAACGACTTTTTTGTCGGGATCCGTGAACCCGAACAAAGAAACCGCTAGAACAATGAAAAAAATCATCCGAGACCGAGTGTATACTTAACCACGGTTATTGTACAGCTAATTATCGTCTTACGCGGCGATCATCGGCCATCATAAAGGATCATGCTCGCCTCCCGACAATCTGTATTCGGACATATAAATCTCTATAATGGTGCGCACCTAGTTATCAAAATCTATTATAGCTTCCGTAATATTACCCGGCAGCCATTCGATTTTAATTGCGCTAAAAGAACCGAACGATTATACGGATATCGAGGCAGCAGACATCATCCTCCCCTCTCGGCATCCCTCTTCTGACATTTTACACACGCATCGTAACCGAACCCGCATTTACGGCACGGACGGGATTCTATTTTTTGCGTTTGGTGATTTATGCAAATCTTTCACATATTTTTCAAACGTACCGAGGCTAACCGATGCAACCTGCCACCTGATTCCTTTGATAGAGGTGTGTGCTTCGCCGGCATTTTTCAGAACGCTTATGTGCCTCGATGGTAATAATGCAAAGATTACAACCTTGTCAATGCCATGGAATCTATAAAAAGAGCTAATTTATAATGTTACAGCGGAATATTATCATCTCTGAATAAACGTGTTCGGCTCGGTTACGTGTTGAAAGACCCACTCGATTTTCTATTCATAGCGGTGTAAGCAGTTCATTTATTTTAATGTGAAACATATTAACCCTTTGCACTCGGCGCTATTTTAGCTCCAAAACCAAACATTTCTTCCGAACAAGAATATTTTCATTTTATATGATTTTTTTCACTTTATGGATGTGAAAATGATATAATACCTCTTACAATACTTAAATGTTTGGTAATATATTAAATACAAACAAATTTAATAGTGTAAACAATATTTTGGATTATGGTACAGCAATTTTGGGGAGATTACGATAACCGTGGCCCCTACTTTGAAGGTTATATTTGTGTTCCTGGGATCATTTTAAGAAAAAATTGTGTATATAACAAGTATCCAATGGGCTCCGTTTAGCCGGTAAAGTAGATTTCTTGTTTTTCATAAAACTGCAAATATCTCGGAAACTATGCGAGATATGGCAAAATATTAAGAGACCTTTTTTGTAGGAAATTGAATTTCTAACAATTTATGTCGTATGACTTTTTTCTATTAGCTGCACAGTTTCTGAGTATATTTATATTTCGGTGAAATTGGAGAACAACTGCCTCTCCCGTGAAATAATGGTCGGGGCAAGTGAAAAGGGTTCTGAAAAGACCAAATTCTGGATAACATCTACAATGGGAAGATTATGTGAACAGAATGAGTTTGGGTTAGGTCGAGAGTGGGGGCGGAGAGGGCCGGCCGTGAGGCGAATTCACCGAAACATAAATATACTCAGAAACTGCGCAGCTAATAGAAAAAAGTCATACGATATAAATTGTTAGAAATTCAATTTCCTACAAAAAAGGTCTCTTAATATTTTGCCATATCTCGCATAGTTTCCGAGATATTTGCAGTTTTATGAAAAACAAGAAATCTACTTTACCGGCTGAACGGAGCCCATTGGATACTTGTTATATACATATTTTTTTCTTAAAATGATCCCAGGAACACAAATATAACCTTCAAAGTAGGGGCCACGGTTATCGTAATCGTGCCGCAATTTTTAGTGGCGCCTCAGAGTCGCCACTCGAGTGCTAAGGGTTAATACCGAGTACGATCATTCGTAAGGGTTCGAGCATTCAATGGAATTCAATCGAATACATATTATCATAATCTCTTGTGATTTGTGAAAAATTTTAACGTATATATTTCCATTAAATCAACGCACTTTATATTCTATATAAATTGCGCACTATAAAATACTGCGATTGTGCAAAAACTAAATGGTAATCCATAAAAATGACAGTTCTTCTCGTATGATGTCTAACATGTTATACAGTTGCTTCGGATTAACCCTTTGCACTCGGAGCTATTTCAACTAAAAAACCAAACATTTCTTCTAACCTAAGATATTTCCATCGTACATAAGTTTTTTTAGTAAACCTTACGTTTAAGGGAGGATGCTCCGATGACCTTGACCTTGACATATGTTGTTGAGGACAACATTCTGAACAACTTTTGTCATTACAACTACCCGGTGCTCGGTCTCAGTTTTCGAGATATTTGCGAAAAACTATTGCTAATAGTGTATTCAATTTTCCGTATTCTTCCACGCTCCGTGGCAACGTAAACCTGTTCCGGGGCCGCATCTGTTTATTTTTTGTTTGTAAACACGTTGTGGAGATGAGAAACGACAATACCACACACACCCACCCAGTGTTTCTAAAAAGAAGGCTCTCACATTATACGATATAAAATCAACTGAGACGAATACAGTATTTGATAGTAAAACAATTTGCAAAACCTAACCCAGACCTAACCCAGACCAATACAGCATACATGTATTATATTATCGCATTTGATAGTGAAACATATTGGTATTGGTTTCAGTTGATTTCACATTGTTTAATGTGAGAACCTTCGTCTCAGAAACACTGGGTGGGTGGGTGTGGTATCGTGTGTTGGTTAGGATTAGGTGGTGGGGGCGGAGAGCACGCAGACGAAATTATGAGTATCACGAATAGTATCTATATCAAACTGAGAATTTTATTCTGTATTTAAATGGTCTAATGGATTCATAGAATTCATTATTTCAAAAAAAGCATCAATGTGTTTATCAAAATTGTACGTTCTTTTAAATAAAAATTCGGCAATATAATTAGTACAATGATAATCACGTATGCCATAGCGAGGAATGCTTGCTCTCAGGTCTCTCCACAATCTTTCAATATTTTGTGTATGAACTTCAGTTTCAGGATCAACAAAATTAGTCGAAACAGAAAATTCAATAGTACTAGCAATAGTTTTTCGCAAATATCTCGAAAACTAAGACCGAGCACCGGGTACTTGTAATGACAAAGTTGTTCAGAATGTTGTCCTCAACAACATATGTCAAGGTCAAGGTCATCGGAGCATCCACCCCTGAACGTAAGTTTTACCGTTTTTTTTTCATTATATGCGTACGAAACTGATATAGTACCTCATACAATGTTTAAATGTTTAGTAATCCATTACATATGAACAAATTTAATCATGTAAACAATATTCTGAATAATGGTGTAGCAATTTGTAATGGCGCCTCAGAGTTGCCATTCGAGTGCTAAGGGTTAATTCTTTTTTAATTAAAAGGAGAAAATATTCTACATTTACTGCAAATTTACGAATGGCTCAAATACGTAATGCTGGTGAAAGGAAAGAGATATTGAATTTTTTCGAGTCACAACAAATAAATGGTATTCATATTTACTTGTTAGTTCGTATTAATTGGAACTCTTTGTATCGCATTTTTAGTGAGACAGATATGTATGTATGTGCACATTGAGAATATACGCAGAATAATTATGATTAAGTACATACTTATTACCTTTTTATAAAACCAGCAGGTGTCTCAACGCTTATGACTGTCGATGTACTTAAATACAGTAGCGCCCAAAAGTATTTGATCGCTTATCTTAGCCTAAAGGAAAAAACAAAATATTATTTTACGATTGTTGTTCTTGTTTGTGGTACAGACAGCTATTTATATTAGGAGGTTGAATAAGTTCTCGCTGTTTTTTTTTTATGAAATGAATGCTTTATTTTAAAAAATTGTTAAAAAATATGTTCTTGAAAGTATTGTCTCTCGCTAGCCATTACTTTTCCCCATCTTTCTGGCAGCATAGTAATTCCATGTCGGAAAAACGACACGTCTTTTGAAGCAATCCAAGAGTGGACTCATTTTTTGATATCTTCATAAAATTGGAAGCTCTGCTCAGCCAGGCCATGTGTCATCGATCGGAAAAAATGGTAATCTAATCGGGAAATGTTTGGTGAATACAGCGGGTGGGGTTGTACTTCCCATTTAAGTGTTTTCAAAAACGTTTTCACCGGTTTTGCAACATGTGGCCGCGCGTTGTCATGCCGAAAAATCGCTTCAACTCGTACAGCACCCAACGTCCTTCCTGTGAATCATTCCTAATGCTTTCAAACGTTTCGAATCTGTTGTGTGATCAACTCCTAATGATTCTGCAAGTTCAGCTGGTATCTGACACGAGTCTTCGTCAAGTAATGCCTCAAATTCTTCGTCTTCAAAGTTTTTGTTGTGAGCCAGGGCGTTCTTTATCTTCAAGATCAAAATCATTATTTTTGAAGCGTCTAAACCAATCTCTGCATATTGTTTCCGACAGAACATGGTCGCCGTAGGTGTCAACAAGAATTCTGTGTGCTTCAGCTGCAGATTTTTTTTTAATAAAATAGTGTAGTAAAATTCCCCGCAATTACTCTTTCTTTCGCATGAAATTCGACATTTAGCACAATGAAAGAAATATTGTTTATACTTCAGTGGAATGACATACACTGAATTTTAACCTTGCATATATGTAGTACTTCATTATAGATACGTTACTATCTGAAACTAAATTCACGCAGTTCTGGTATTACCACCTTTCGGAAAACAGCGAGAACTTATTCAACCTCCTAATAGTAAAACGTACAAACCAATTAACAATCATAATTTCTTCAAGAAGCAAAAATAATTTTTTACTTAACATATGATCAAATAATCAGACGCAGTAGCATGCATTCAACTTTTTATTTGCACACAATGTAACAGTATCATAATATGATGAGTTTATAAATTTACATAAGATATTACACTTTTATACTCCGATATATGATCACGAATAGAAATTTTGTCTATCCACTGTAATCGTTGACTTATACTACTACTTGACTTATAATGCAATTCCGCTTAGTTTCCAGTGTTTATAGGCACGGTGTTTATGTACGGGTTTATATAGAAAAAATTGTGCCTTATTGTTTGATTTTACATTTTCTTGCACGTTGGTAATTATTTGTGCGGATTTAAAAATTAATCTATGAGATCTATGAGATGCAGATGAGTTTAAAGAACGATCATTAAAATAGATTTCAATTTGCCAGTTTTTGTTTCACTCTATAAATTTCTTCGATTTTGTAGAACGTTTACGTTTTGATATTGAACTTGTCAATATATTTTTCAATTATACTTGACATTAGACAAACATTATCATATCATGATGATGTATAGTGTTCGTTGGCAATTAATTCTTCAAATTCTTTTCTATTTATTCTTTACAATTACCTCGGACAAAACATTTGAAAAATTAGTTTAATGTATGACAAATAATAATATGTATAGCAGTTATAAAATTCTCTGTACATTAGATTAATAAAATAATTTTTAAAATTGAAAATGAAGGACAAAGATTTTGAATATGTTGTGGATGTTAATGAGTTGTTTCAATGAAGTTAAATATTTTGAAAAATTACGTGCGTACTGTCATTTTCCTAATAACGTAAATGAAACAAAACTACAAATTATGCAGTGTATTTTAGAGCCTAAATTAGATTTAATTATTTATGCAATGTCATTTGTTTCTACATTTTATTATACAAACAAGACTAAAACCCACATTTTTCTTCAGTATGTAATTTTACCTAAGAAGCTAATTAACATTTATAAAACGCTCAAAATATTTAGATATTTCAAAATTCACACGTTCCATAATAATTTATATATAAGTAAAGTAACATTAGTACATACTAGCATTAAAAAGCTGACTAGCATTTTTATTATTTTTTTAATACCGTATACAGTGTAATATCTATATGTACTAGAGTGTAATTTTGTTCAATCATTTTCTACTAAAGGAATTGTTTCATTTCAACAATTGAAAAATAAAATACCTTGAACCAGTTTGATTGCTCAAGTTAGTCTACCATTAAAAAGTGATTGTATAAGGAATTGACTACGGATTTTATGCAATTATGATAAAAATAGATATCGATCGAAAAACAAAATTATAAAGATGTTACATTAATTCAAAAGTACTAATACATTGTTTTTGACTCGTAAAATATGATTAGAAAAGCGAATACAGTTTCATATAACTTCTGTTCCTTATAACTAGACTGCGGACTTCATGCGTTTATAATAAAACAGATTAGGTGGAATTTAAAACAACGCAAAGATTAACGAAATTCAAGAATATCGATATATTACTTTCAACTAAATTGCAACTAAAATTATCAATGAGTGAAATAAATTTTTACTTGGCTCCTGCATCTTGTAATTAATACACAAAAAATTTTGAATTATAATTATTATTAATACTACTGAATCTTTTGATATTTTCTCTCCAGTCGTCTGCAATGTTCACAACTTAAACGATATATTTAAGACCGAATGAAAGAATATTATATGATTACCGTTGATTTAATGACGAACGTTCTTAATAATGTAAATGGCGTATTCAAAAATGAATATTTTACGATTCTTTTTGATTTAATGATGAATATCTCAACTGAAGTGACATATTGAAAAAGAAACTAAAGAATATTCTATGACTTACGACGTCCGTGTTTTGTCACCGAGGAGTGAGAAAAAATGAGTTAATAAATGCGGCGAAATTCGATAAAAGGCAACGGAATAATTTGGATGGCGGATTGCTTAGTGTTAATCTTGATAAAGCGCTCGCGGAATATTAATTCGTGAAACGGACGCACGAGGAATCGCTTTGCCGACATTAATGCAGCATGACTGGAACGGGAATGGGTATGCTTCGCGATGGTGTGGACACGTCCAAGCGGCGGCATATGGAATTTTTCCAGGGTTTATGAATCGGGAACACGTAATATCCAGGTGATTCCGAAAAGGAAATATTAAATGCAGATGCGGATCGAAGAAAGTGTCGCTCAATCGCAATTTGGTTTCATTATGGCGGCGCCAACCTCTCCTCCGTCATTTCATGTTCTCCGGTAGCGACCAGAGTTAGTTGACTAGTGCAGTGAACTGCACCGAATTCTCTTTTTCTATTTCTATTTGAAATGACGCAGCATGGAAAAAAGCAGTTCTAACTTTATACGGTACATTTTTATTTAGATATAATGTAGTACGCAGTAGTATATTTTATTTTATTCAGAGCTGGATACAATTTTGGAGAAAAAATTTTACAAATATTATTTTAAATAGTCTTTGTCCTACAATTCAAATAAAAGACTATTTTAAATAAACAGTAAAATTTCCACAAACAAAATATTTTTATTTTGATAATCTAGAACAGGCATGTCCAAGAACAGCTCACTTCGCCGCGTTTTCGAGGGAGACGCCTACTTTTCCCGACCGCGCGTCTCGCTCCCCGTGGCGGCCATAGTTCTCCGAGCTCCTCAGGCTCGTACCTACCGCTTGCGGTATGTATTGCGTGTGGCGCTTTGTGGCGACTCTCGTACTCATAGGTTTCCACATCACCCATGAGGTACTATAGGAGACGTAAGTTTTCTGTGCGAACTTTCGCTTATTGTAGATTTGACACATCGCTTAAGTTTATTAAATTTAAAATTACAGACGCCTAATCAAGCCATTTCCGAATTGTGTAGTCATGTCGACTCATTTCGTAGGCAATTAGTACTTTTTCAAAATCATTTAAATGCGGAAGATAGAATATTTTCATTTTTCCCCTCTTGCGATTTAATTTTTAAAGAATTTGGCACTCAATGCGATTTTAAAAACCATTTACATATTCTACAATCGGTGATAGAGCAGTTCGAAAATCGTTTCACTGATTTCGATTCGATTAGAAACGATCTACTTCTTTTTGAGAACCCCTTAACTGTTAGAATCGAAGAACAATCCATCGAATTTCAACCAGAATTGTGCGATCTTCAGCACGACATTTCTTTGATAACGAGGGAAGGCAAAGGAGCCGAATTTTTCAAAACTTTAAGTGAATCGAAGTATTCCATTTTAAGAAATTTTACCATCCGAATTTTCTCAATGTTCAGATCGACTTATTTGTGCGAATGTTCGTTTTCAAAAATGCGTAGCATTAAAACAGAGCAACGTACACTGCTGAGCTTTCCTAATTGTTAGTAAAATTTTGACAGTATAATAAAACCTATTTTCCAAATTTATTTTTTAGAAATTATCGTGCGCGACGCAGTGGAATAGTCCTATAGGGGATGCCACTGACAAAAAAAGAACGCATTGACTATAGTATCTCATGGGTGATGTGGAAACCTATGGGTATGAGAGTCGCCCCAAAGCGCCACACGCAATACATACCGCAAGCGGTAGGTACGAGCCTGAGGAGTTCGGAGAACTACGGCCGCCACGGGGAGCGAGACGCGCGGTCGGGAAAAGTAGGCGTCTTCCTCGAAAATGCGGCGAAGTGAGCTATTCTTGGACATGCCTGATCTAGAACACAAAATAAAATATTTTAATCTTGTGTTAAATGGTATTTAAAATATTTTTTGACTATGAAAATAGTTACAGGAATGGGTAATATTAAAATGCAAGAAACCATGGTATTTTCGAACTCGATTTTCTCGAAAAAAGTTTATTCCATATTCTCGATTTATTCTCTGGTACGAGCACGATTTCCGTGGCCTCTCGTTTTAATCCGCCCCCTCCACGACCTAACCACAACTCATTCTATTCACATGATTTTTCCATTACTAGTTCAAATTCTGGATGACAGCTACAATGCAAAGACTATGCAAATAAAATTTCATTTTCTACAAAAAATGTCTCTTGATATTTTACCATATTTCGCATAGTTACCGAGATTTTTGCAAAATTATAAAAAACAGGAAATCTACTTTACCGGCTAAACCAGACCAATTTGACACCATGTTATATATACATTTTTTTCTTGAAATAACCCCAAGAACACAAATATAAAAATCGACGATACCTACAGATCATTTAATGCAAAATTGCAATATTGCATAAATGAGGATGGTCAACATTTCGAACATTTATTATGATATTTAAAGGTCAACCTGCCGTAAACAACGCGTAATCTTTTCTGAAACACGTAAGTTTTAATCTTCCACATTTTATCCGCTCCAACATGATGATTCTTGCTCAAGGTCATTTCAAGGTCAAAAAGGTGGTATCCACTAAATTCAGTTTTTTATTGTCTATCATGCTATCGTAAAAAAATATACTATTCCATTTTTAAAAAAACATCGGTGACCTTGAAATTTCATTAAAAAACACGACATAAACAATTTTTTCTTTATCATTATATTTGCTCCCTGCAATAGTGTCACTTTGTCCTCTGAAGTTTTCTGATAGGACTGTAAATACGACAGATATTTACGTGTTCCCATTTATGCGGGACACCCTATATATATATATATATATATATATATATATATATATATATATATATATATATATATATATATTATTTTTAGGATTATTTTTCAAATAATTTATTTCAATAATGCCCAAGTCTGTTACAGAGTTGTTGGGTAGTAAAATTGAGCAAAAATTCGGTGTTGAAATAGTTTAACGTTGCGGGGAAATTATGAACGGAAAAAAAGAAGGAGGAGACAACAGTTCCGCGAGAGGTAGCGAGCAATAGCTGAAAAAGATAACGCCCATCGATGAAATAACCGCGCGGTGTGTAGAAGTTCCGTACGACACGTTTGCAACGGTTACATAAGGCACGAGAAATACGGGCAATTCAGTAATATAGTTGACTCGCAAGGTACGGTTTCGTAACTTACACGACGGGCACGTGGCCCGGCATAAGAAAATTGCGTTCGGCGTGCACCGCGTCGCGTGTTACAGATGCATCCGTGTGCATCGGGCTGGCATGACGTCCCTGTTCTCGGCTTGTCTACAAAATTAACAGCGAACTTATTTGCATGACAAATGCTGAGTGTGTGCGCGAACAATGACAATTTGTCGTCCGATATGAAATTGAGTCCCAGACGGTCGATCTCTTACTTTTGAATTGCGGCGAACCGTAACGATCTGGATCAAAATGATATATACTACCAATCGCTCCAAGTTTTATATGTTTCCTGCTATTTGTACCGTTTTCCTTACGGAGAAAACAAAATTGCCCGATTATTTTCCTGTATGATAGCCTACGCTTGAAATCGGTCTTGAACTTCTTTGAAATACTTATCCGATGACATCTATTTGGTTTCTCTACCTTATTTATTTACACAATCAATGACGGAATTCCTCTTAACTGACAACGCTTACTTCTAGCAACAAATAAACGCCTCTTACTATTAATAATAGTTTATTTACTATATGTATATTATACAGAGTGTTCAACGTAACGGCCCCAACGATTTTCCAGGCAGTTCAGATAATGTGACAGAAATGCTTCGCAATGTTCAACGAATTGCAAATATATAATTTCTTCTACAAAAAATCAAGGTTGACGTTCGTTTTTTTAAATGACACTGTATAACTTTTCTCACGTAGTATTATAGGTGGCATTGAGACGAATTCAAATATGTATATCGGTGCATTCGTTCAACAGCTTGTTGGGAAAACATTTTTAATGTGATAAGAATCCTTATGCGTCCCCTTTATTAAAAATCCAAAATATATTGTCCAAATAGGAAAAATAAAATAATTTTTATGTAAAACATTATTATTGATCACATTTAAAACGATCCCGGACATATCAGTTAATGATTATGACAAAATACTTCATGCCGAATTTTGTCCAACTGGATTAGCGATAGGTCACACTGCGCGACGTGATGAACGAATCAAATTTAGATATTGTATGTAAATTATATTAGGAGGTTGAATAAGTTCTCGCTGTTTTCCGAAAGGTGGTAATACCAGAACTGCGTGAATTTAGTTTCAGATAGTAACGTATCTATAATGAAGTACTACATATATGCAAGGTTAAAATTCAGTGTATGTCATTCCACTGAAGTATAAACAATTTTTCTTTCATTGTGCTAAATGTCGAATTTCATGCGAAAGAAAGAGTAATTGCGGGGAATTTTACTACACTATTTTATTAAAAAAAAATCTGCGGCTGAAGCACACAGAATTCTTGTTGACACCTACGGCGACAATGTTCTGTCGGAAACAATATGCAGAGATTGGTTTAGACGCATCAAAAATAATGATTTTGATCTTGAAGATAAAGAACGCCCTGGCGCACAACAAAAACTTGAAGACGAAGAATTTGAGGCATTACTTGACGAAGACTCGTGTCAGATACTAGCTGAACTTGCAGAATCATTAGGAGTTGATCACACAACAGATTCGAAACGTTTGAAAGCATTAGGAATGATTCACAGGAAGGACGTTGGGTGCTGTACGAGTTGAAGCGATTTTTCGGCATGACAACGCGCGGCCACATGTTGCAAAACCGGTGAAAACGTTTTTGAAAACACTTAAATGGGAAGTACAACCCCACCCGCTGTATTCACCAAACATTTCTCGATCAGATTACCATTTGTTCCGATCGATGACACACGGCCTGGCTGAGCAGCGCTTCCAATTTTATGAAGATATCAAAAAATGGGTCCACTCTTGGATTGCCTCAAAAGACGTGACGTTTTTCCGTCATGGAATTACTATGCTGCCAGAAAGATGGAGAAAAGTAATTGCTAGCGAGAGACAATACTTTCAAGAAAATATTTTTTACCAATTTTTTAAAATAAAGCATTCATTTCATAAAAAAAAACAGCGAGAACTTATTCAACCTCCTAATATAAAAATCTTTCAAGAAGAATAACACAGAATCATTCACATATTATTATTTTTATGCCATTCCTATTGTATTGAAAATATAGTAGTGCAGAAAATCGAATTTAATTTAGTCCATTTTCTCGATTTTATATCGTAATAATGAAATTTTGTATAATAGAGTGCAGTCTAATAATCATAGCGATCAACCGTTGTCAATGTGGTCTTTATAAATAAACATTGTTTAAAAAAAAAATTAAACTAAAAAATCGCCCCAATGTGTCTTGATTTTCAATATTTCGTTTCATTGATTCTATCCATATAATTCTTTATGAAGAGATTTGAAGTGAAGACTTGATATGAATCTCAATCGTATTTTCTCGATTTATATCACATTTACATGTCACTACATTAAAAATAAATATGTACTATCTCGGTACTTTCCAGAGATTATAAATAAATTATTAATGTGGCGTATTAATGTGCAATCGTGCAAAGTGATGGCGATATATGCTCTGGAACGAAAAAACCGGAAACGAATTGGAGCGCAAAAGGATAAGTAAGTTGTTTCGGTTTCGCGGGATTTTTATGGCTGCCGGATCGACCGTGAATGTGTTAAAATGTGTACACAGAAAGAAGTATTTATGATTTTACGAAACCGGCTAACGGCACTCTCGATATGCGTGCTAATTTTTTGTAGGCCCGACTTCCTACCCACCCACCCGCCGTAAAAGATCACAAGTACGGAAGGACAAAGTCGGTAAAAGAGGATTATTAATCCTCTACTCTCCTGGCAGCCTACTAATCCTGCCGAGAGAAAAAAAAATTAACTCGACAGAGTAATCCGAAAAATACACAGCAGTGTGTTTCGCCAAACGGTTGTTTCTTTACGCCCTCCTCGCTTCATCCCCGGGTAGCTACAAAGAATCCGAAGCAGATGATGACAAGATACGGCGGCCGGTGTTTCGTTAAGGAGACTTTCTCACCAAATCATTTAAAATAAAGATAATTCTTTTCTTAAAATATACATTTTATAAAAAAAACATTGGTGTGTGCTTCGACCACATGGCTGAAGTGAAACTTCTTTCTTTAATTTTTTTTCGAATTTTTATTAACACTTTACGACATTTAATTTTCTATGATTCTATTATTGAAACAATTGGCTTGTGATAGCTAAAACATGATATAAATATTCTTGATTCAATTTTGTCTAAATGTCTTGCAAATACTACATCGAGAATTGTTCCTGATCTTGTTGTCGCTTCATTAGGATTATTTGCCATTTCCAATTTTAATTTACTTCTAAAAAATTCTATTAATAATTTTGATTGTTCCAATGCAAAGTTCACGTTGAAATCTCCACTTAGCATCATCGGAATTTTATCATAATCTTTATTAAACAATGCCGAACTCTCAACCGTATATGCTAATAGAATAGAATTTCGTTTCATCGTTTCGTGGTTTCAACGTTTCATCGCTAGATCGGTTTTACCCCTACCGCGCCTAAAGAAATCATTTAAAATAAAGATAATTTTTTTCTTAAAATATACATTTCATAAAAAAAGAATTGGTGTGTGCTTAGACCACATGGCTGAAGTGAAACTTCTTTTTTTAATTTTTTTTCGAATTTTTATTAACACTAGATCGGTTTTACGCCTACCGCGCCTAAAAAAGTTTCACTTCAAAAACTTTTGTCCTTAGTTTGTACCACTCCTTTAGTGTATATAGTACGATATATGTACATCCTTTGTTGTCACGTAGTTATCTAATTTCGTATACCATTGACGGTATGAATTTTGTGCTTGTTTTCCACAAGTCTTTATTCTTTAAATATAAGGGTGAACAATGGATTAGATGTATAGGATGTTCCCGGTGGGTTCACGAACACTGCGGAGCTGCAGAAGCAGATTTTATATCCCCAATGTGTGAGAAGAAGCAGGAAAAATGAACAAACACTCTGGGTCTCACATTAAGTGCCCATTTTTTAAATCCGTGTTTTGTTACCACTTTCGTTTTCATTTAATGATTAAAAAACCGAATCATGTTTACTTTTTTTAGTAATGTAGTTATTGTTACTACAAGTGTTTTTAATCGAGAATTATGAATTGTTTTAAAAATTGTTCTCATATTAGGCTATTTTACAGAAATAGCAGAAACTGATTCAAGTACGTAATACTAGGATTGGGCACATTTCATTTGAAATAAGATATCAAATAATCATTTGAAATAATTATTTCCTTAAAATAATAATAATAATAATTTCCTTTGGCGTTTAAATCAAATAAAGTATTTTCAGATAATTTATTATTTCAATTACATTGTTCACATAAAATAATAAATAATTTCACCTCAAGGAGAGGGTATTGAAGTAAATAAATTAATTATTAAATTTAGATATGCTAATATTTGTAATTTAATAGTCAAAGTCTAGCTGCATTCGCTTTTTAAAATTGTCCTTTAGTACACAAAATAAATCGAATTTTGATCAAATGAAAGATAAAATGTAAAATTATTTGAATTTCGTTTTGAAAAAATTATTTGGCTGTTCAAATAAACTAACATATGATTATTTCAAATGATATGCAACTAAATGGGATAATGTATTATCTTAACGATTATTTTTCCAATAATTAATTTCGATAATGCTCAAGCCAGTCTAATACCTTATAAGGAAAAATAGAGAAAGAATGCCGTTCGGACACGTGTTAAAGAGTGTCCGAATATTAATGGGAGTCACTGTACGTCCAAGCGGACTCGAGGGCGAGATGAAACGAAATAGATAAGCCGAGGGTCAAAGAGGAGATAAAGCGGAAATCGGGTACGCTCTCTGTTCAACACCTGGAAGTGACTGCTGGTAAGGATCGCCCTGAAGGTTGAATTACGAGGTAGCGAAGGAGTAGGGGGCACCTGTGCGGCAGGTGACCGCTATCCTGCGAAGCATAGCGGAGCTTGAATATTCACGGACAGACGCGTCTCGTCCTGGCTCGTGTGCGATCGCTATCGCCTACGCCTACCAAGCGTCCGCCGCGTTTCTAATTACCACGCAACCATACGCGTTTCGTTTCCTTTCCTTTCCTTTCCTTTCCTTTCGATCATCGTCGTCCACCAACACCCGAGAAGCTCCCTCTCGCGATTAAGACGTTAAAGGTGCAAAATGAAACCAACCCTTGTCAACGGAACTCAAGAATTGAGTTGACAACACGTTCGGGACGCAAACTTACCCATTCGCTATCGCTCATAAGCATCTGGCCACTAAACACGTTTGCAGTAGCTTGTGATCCGTCAATCACGCTACAACAGGGTTACAGGCCTCATAAATTGAATGGTTTCATAGTTTTTGACCTCCTAGAAGTTAGCCCCCCACTTGTTGAAATAAATAATTTCAACAGTTGTGCTGAGTTGTGCTAGGTTTGTGCTACATTGTTCTAGAATATTGTAACAATAATATAAACGATAAGCCTAAAAATTGAGAAAAACGATTTTTTTTTAGTAGCCCCCCCACTTTTCGTTTTTTTCAATTTTCTCAATTGTGCTAAGTTGTGCTAACATTGCGCTAGAATATTATAACAATAATATAAAAAATAACACCAAAAATTGAGAAAAACGATTTTTTTTAGTAGCCCCCCACTTTTCGTTTTTTTCAATGTTCTCAATTGTGCTAAGTTGTGCTAGGTTGTGCTAACATTGCGCTAGAATATTATAACAATAATATAAAAAATAACACCAAAGATTGAGAAAAACGATTTTTTTTAGTAGCCCCCCACTTTTCGTTTTTTTTTTCAATTTTCTCAATTGTGCTAAGTTGTGCTAGGTTGTGCTAAGATTGTGCTATAATATTATAACAATCAGTTGGTTTAACTGTGCTAGGCTAGCACAATTCAGATATATGATTATATGCTGTTTGGATAACTGTTACTATCTTAAACGTTAATTGCATGTTCAAAATGATTATTTACCATAACTTCTTTATTTATTATTTTTATAAAGTAATACTTTAGCGCAATCTTAGCACAACCTAGCACAACTTAGCACAATTGAGAAAATTGAAAAAAGCAAAAAGTGGGGGGCTACTGAAAAATCGTTTTTCTCAATGTTATTTTTTATATTATTGTTATAATATTCTAGCGCAATCTTAGCACAACCTAGCACAACTTAGCACAATTGAGAAAATTGAAAAAAGCAAAAAGTGGGGGGCTACTAAAAAAAATCGTTTTTCTCAATTTTTAGGCTTATTGTTTATATTATTGTTATAATATTCGAGAACAATGTAGCACAAACCTAGCACTGTTATGAAGAGTTTCGATAAAAAAAATCATTATATCTGCAATTGTAATTTCGACTTTTATGCAAAATAAAATTTTCTTACAATAATTGAATGACTGAAAAGTATATTTTAAACAAGTATTTCAACTATCATCGTTTTTCACAATTATTATAAATACACGAGATCGAGAGGAAGTAATTTTTCTATCGGTAACTTTCTCTAAAATAAACAATTCTTAAATTAGTTATTAAAAACGAAACCGAGAATGAATTCAAATTAAACAAACAATTTGTTTTAAATATGTTAAGTAATCACAATTAGTACTTCATTGAATTGTTGATTGTCCTAAAGGTCATTTCCCTTAACGTTCAAAGAAACCATTTTTATCTGACCAACGCGTAAAGAGAAACAACCAGAAAGTTTAAGCGTGATAATAGCACGACGAAATGTAAAGGCGGCTTGCCGGTGTAAGGGATACTTTTAAGGAGCAATTTTATTTTTCGGCGATTCAGCACCTTTGAAATCGGAAAAAAAAATCCGCCGGTAATAAAGTTCATGATCCATTCGTGAACCTCGAAGAACCGTTCATCTTGCCGGAAATTAATCAACATTGCTACTGATTAGAGGCAATCTGCGGCCCGTGTCAGTTGCTTGTAGAAAAAACGATCGTTTCAATTACCGGTCGACTTATGACCACTTAAGTTCTTCGAGGTTCATAATTGGTGTCATAAAATCTGAGCTACCGTACGTACACTCTGTTATTCGCAAAAGTGATTCATTCATTTACTCTCTCTGTCGAAAATACATTGGACTGCACACATAAAATAGTGTCTGCATATTAAACGCTTTAACGAGTTATTCACTTTTTTTTTAATAATCTTAAAAGTCAACTACAACTAGAATCGTACACCGAAGTTTTGTTTATCAATCATGGTGTTCGATATTTAATAAGCAAGGGCCAAACTGTCGGTTTCAAACATTCAACACAAAAGCGAAATAATTTATTTATTGTAACAAAAACCTGAAGATCAAATTTATAAAATTTGTCGCAGTGATATGACAATTTTCTTGCATTTCGAAGGGCCTAATAAAATTCAGTGTACTCGGTAAATCATTGATTCGGTACAATTTATTTTTGAATCTATGGGTAAAATATTTTTGAATTCCTGTTCTGGGTATTAACAGTTTTAGCATTTATGATTAGGCTACGGAGTTTATGCACTTATAACCAAAATGTGTAGGTGAAACAAGAAACAGTAAAAAGGTAAACGGAATTTATAAGTATCATATACAGGGTGAGTCACCTAACGTTTGCACCTCATCTTTGTTGTTTCTAAAGATACGTAAAATATGGTAAGGACAAAGTTGAATGGTACAATGGGGCTGACACGATGCAAAAAGAAAATTTTGTTTTTATGTAATTTTTTTAAAGATATCAAGGTCACCTTGACTTTTTTAAATGGAACCACCCTTTTTTAAACACCTGCAATGATAGTCCCTTTCATTACGAACTCATTGACTATAACTACTCAAGGTCATTCAAGGTCACGGACAGAGTTCAACATTCCTTCAAAGCCCGTTTACAGGCATGTATCGATGTTAAATTTAAAACGTTAACTCTGTCCGCGACCTTGAATGACCTTGAGTAATTATAGTCACTGCATTCGTAATAAAATTGACTATCATTGTAGGTGTTTAAAAAAGGGTGGTTCCATTTAAAAAAAGTTAAGGTAACTTTATATCTCTAAAAAATGACATAAAAACAAAATTTTTTTTTTTGGTATCGTGTCAGCCCGATTGTACCATTGAAGTTTGTCCTTACCATATTTTACGTATCCTTAGAAACAACAAAGATATTTGATGTGCAAACGTTAGGTGACTCACCCTGTATAATTTTTAACTTATTCAAATTATTAGGGAAGTAAATAAATTTTTATTTGGTCGTAGTATCTTGTAAATAATGCAGAAAAAGTTTATTTTGCATGAATATGATACTTTGTGACACTGATAATTTGAAATTCTTTTGATCTCTTTACTGCTTTCTTGTACTTTCATGCTCGTCCTAACCCTAATCCTAACCAACTATTCGTAACCCTTCAGTACATGAAAAAATTAAGACAAATAGACCATGGTTGGATTCGTATTTCAATTATTTTCGCGTTGGAGTTAGGTTGGGATTAGGTTGAGGTTAGAGTTAGTGGTTCGGTTTGTATGTTAATTATTTCTTATCTTTAGAATTCTAAAAATGTGGATAGTTCGATAGACTCTCTTAGAACTGATAGAACTCTAATAGATATATGAACGAAGTTTAAGGAAATCTGGTTGAAGTTTATTTGTCAAAACAATGAATCTACCGCTGCTGACTATGCTTGTGGCTAGGTGTGCCTGTTTCACAGACGCGCACGCATGTATTTACGGAAGTTGCT
This sequence comes from Sphecodes monilicornis, assembly GCA_913789915.3. NCBI lineage: Eukaryota > Metazoa > Arthropoda > Insecta > Hymenoptera > Halictidae > Sphecodes > Sphecodes monilicornis. The sequence goes on along the minus strand of OU565286.1, from coordinate 2,476,089 downwards.
ACTATAGCGTAATATAGACAATCTTTCGCCAATATCTCGAAAACGAAAAGAATCCGCCATGTACTTCCAAGGAAAAAGTTGTTTAAAATTACATCACCCAACACATACCCAAAAATCATTAAGATCAGAATGGAGCCGAAATTTCTAAATAACTGCTAAAATATGTTAACAAGAAATAATAGTAACGCATTAAAAGAACAATATTCTAAATTTTAAATTAAAGAAGATGTAGCATCTTTAATTTTTCTTACAAAAATGAATATAGTAGACTCATCACGTATAACGCGTTCAACAAACTGCTTAAAAAAAGATGTAAACACGTATGTATTTTATGTGGCTGTAAGTGTGCAATAAATGTATAAAGAATTGTTTAAAAAAATTGTACTCTCACTGCTACAAAAGATACATATTGTATACTATGAAGGCATTAAAACAATTTAGAAATATTTAGAACCACTGTTATATTATTTTAAATTGTTAAATTGTTATATAATGTTAAATTATTGGAATATTGAATAGACACATTGTCGTCTAATTTCTGTTTCTTTCAATTGACTTGGAGAATTTGTATGTTGCATAAAGATTCGCATGGTAATTATGGAATATGAAGTTTCTCGTCGAGGAAAGTTAGCAAAGAATTCGATGAAAAAGTTTACCAAACGCGGGAGATAAGGCGAGGCCGTCGCAGTAAGCACGGAAGACGTTTTTATATTCTGTGTAGACGGTCAATAAAGACAACAAAGGAGACGCACATGTTTTTCACCTGAATTTCTGCGGTGCCCGGTCGAACACAGTGTGTTCCCTGTCACGTAAACTGCACGGCAATGTGTAACACGCCGTGTGAACCGAAGGATGCTGCAGCGGATGCAACACACCACTAATTAGAAGACGTGCGACCGACGACCGTTCGATTCTTACGAATTCTGCGTGAATTCGCTCGTAATTTGCCGACGGCACGATTTCAAAGAAAGAGGACGCCTTCTTCCTTGCGAAAAAGGACAGGAGAGAAACTGCCGCAAAAAGGGTTTCTCCGTTCGCGTTCGTTAGGGAGCCGTGATTGGCCCTGCGACGGGACAGGTGCGTATCATCGAACGAATGCACGAACGCGCGAGTTCGCCTCGCTGCTATAACTCCGTTGCTTCTGGTTCTCTCGTTTGCTTTATTTTTTACACCGGCAACCCTTGTGTATCGGTGTAATCTGGTTGCACCAGTGAAACATTGAGCCGGGAACTCTTCCGAGTTCGATGCCGCTGTGCCGCGTGTGCTCACATTATACTGTACAATGCCAAATTTGATCTGCAATATCTGTTGGGTAATTCTTATAGAGTATGTCATTCTAAAACCAAATCCGAAAGCAGAATTGTTCTATCACGCACCCCTATCGAAAAACATTGGTTTTTATAAAAATGCATGGTTGTAATAAACAATGAGGTGCTACGCGAAATCTAAACATGCGAGAAAGTTCAAGTTTAGTCAAAAGACAAAGGGGAATTTTCTCTATGTATATCACGGACTTGAAGGACTGTGCATAAGTCTGCGGGGACGTTCCAAAAGACGGAAGCGGGATCAACTTGTCGGCCATCTTGGTAGGACAAATCGGTGGTGCGCTCTATAGGCAACTTTAAATACTAATGTAACCGTATAACCGCAATATTATATGTCAATACAATAACAAAATCGTTGCTATATTAATACATAATCGATTTTTTCAGTATCGTGTAATCGCTGCCGATAACCAATTCAAAACAACTTCATAATTCGTATTATTAATAGTTATATATTAAATAATTCTTAGCATGAATGGAGCATTAGCCCTAATAGTTCACTTAAACGTTAAAGAAATACAGTGATTACGACACGATCACAGGGAAATGAAATACATTAGAGCAGTGGTGGGCACGGGTGGAGTCCCTCAAATGCCTGCTTCTCCCACCACCTCTCTTTTATGCAGTGCGCACCACGGACTTGAAGGACTGTGCATAAGTCTACCGGAACGTTCCAAAAGACGGAAAGGGGATCAACTTGTCGGCCATCTTGGTAGGACAAATCGGTGGTGCGCTCTATAGACAACTTTAAATACTAATGTAACCCACGCAACGGACCCACGCTCGGCCACTGATCACTCTGTACCCGGTACATGTGCGGCAAGGTTGGTGAATCGTCGTGGCTTTGTTTGTTTTGAGCGTTGATACCCATTAATTTACAAAAATGACAAGGTGTATTGTAAAGGGATGCAGTATATTATATTATATACAGGGTGGCCTACATAACTCTGAACAACTCAATATCTCGAAAACTATGCCATCGATTTTAAAGTTCTTAGTCTTAAATTGCATGGAACTGAAGGGCCTTTCTGACTACATAAACGTGAAGTGGCCTCCCTTCCCCTTTAACGGGGGAGGGGAGGTACCTTTGTAATTTTAAATGGAACCCCCTATAAAATGTTACATATTTAGATTCTACAGGAAAAAACAAGTCAATTTTGTCTGAAACATTTTTTTGTCAGATACTTCCATGATGATATATAACAGTTTGAAGTTTCGAGTTGTAGGTACTTGAAGCGCTCGGAAATAGCGTTATGGAATTATACGCGCTCGAGTCCTTTGCTTATTCGTGAAGAAATAAAATGTACTTTAAATTAAATGTTCAAAATGTCCACCACGGGCTTGTAAACATTTATTTACTCGAAACATCAATGTTGTTCTAACATTTTTTAACATTTCGGGAGTCACTGAAGCGCAAGCGTCACGTATTCTTTGTTTCATATCCTCTTTTGTCGTCGGTAGTTCAAACATAACTTTGTCCTTTACATATCCCCATAAGAAAAAATCTAATGGTGTTAGATCGGGGGATCGAGGAGGCCATTGACGAGGTCCCCCACGATCTATCCATTTGTTCCCAAATTTTTCGTTCAAAAATTGCCTGGTGATGATTGCAAAATGTGGAGGAGCGCCGTCTTGTTGGAACCACATTTCTCTTCTAACGTGCAGTGGCACATCTTCCAAAAGCGCAGGCAAATGATGTTTTTAATAAATCACAATAACTTGCAGATGTTACAGTTTCTTGAAAAAAATAAGGTCCAATCACAAAATCTCCTATTAGACCACACCAAACATTTAAAGACCATCGATGTTGAAAGGGAACGCATCGCATCCAATTTGGGTTTTCCACGGCCCAATAATGCAGATTATGTCTATTTACATGCCCTGAATTCATAAAAGTGGCCTCATCGGAAAAAAGTATTTTGCACAAAAAGTCATTTTCCACAACACCCTGCAGCCACTCACAAAATCTTACGCGGTGATCGTAATCTGCTATCGAAAGCTCTTGCGATAAAACCATGTGATATGGATGATACTTTTGCCGTTTCAAAATTCGTTGAATCGATGAACGACTAATATGCGATGTTTGTGCAAGTGTACGTTGACTAATATGAGGATTTAATGTAATTGCAGCAAGAATACTGGCACTATTATTTTCATTAGTGACAGCTTTAGGTTTATTGCGAGTTTTTTACACAATTCACCGTGCTCGCGAAGCCGCTTTTCTAAATTATGAAGTGTTGCATGACATTTTTTGATCCCATAACGTTCAAAAAACATCACTGCTGCACGCCGATAATTTTTTTGGCATTCACCTAACGTTAATAAAATATTCACTTCTGTGTCAAAAGTAGCCATAATCACAATGTTACTGCTTGAATAACAGCTCTAAACTGAAAACGTTTTCATAGATAAGTGAGTCAAACTCAAGAATTGTAAATATTATTGTTTGTGTTTCTTCATGAATAAGCAATGGACTCAAGCGCGTATAATTCCATAACGCTATTTCCGAGAGCTTCAAGTACCTACAACTCGAAACTTCAAACTGTTATATCTCATCATGGAAGTATCTGACAAAAAAATGTTTCAGACAAAATTGACTTGTTTTTTCCGGTAAAATCTAAATATGTAACATTTTATAGGGGGTTCCATTTAAAATTACAAAGGTACCTCCTCTCCCCCGTTAAAGGGGAGGGGAGGCCACTTCACGTTTATGTAGTCAAAAAGGCCCTTCAGTTCCATATAATTTACGAACTTTAAAATCGATGGCATAGTTTTCGAGATATTGAGCTGTTCAGAGTTATGTGGGCCACCCTGTATATACTGTCCTAAACTGTCCTTACGACATCCCGCGTCTAAGGCACGGGTCCGCTAGATAGCCTTACTGACGAGTCCTCTAACGGGCCTAGGACGAAATGCTTCCTTCTCCTTTTTCCTCCTCTCACACACTTTTCAGCCGCCATACTATTAATACATAAGATTACAGATGTAGATAACGATTCCACTAAAATACACCAGTAAAGCCACAAGTAACTAGGGATCGAGCGCAGGCTCGTTAGCCCGGGGCATGTAATTAATACGCACACAGGTTGGTGGTAACCGAATCTACAAGGTTGCTGCATTTCTACCTTTTATGGCTGCTGGCTGGTATCGGCTCTTTAGCCTTTCTCCGATGGATGAGCACGCACGAGTGCGGGTGCGCGCATCAACATGTCGGCGAGCATCGTATGCAGGCTGTGACGCGCACGCAGTGCACACAGCGCAGAAGGTGCACACACGGTGCAGAACTGTGTGCACGAGGTCCGCAACCGGACACCGAGCAGAGGCTGGCACGCGCCGAAAGCCGACTCGTCGGTTTTCTCGGCCGGTTACCCGTCAATTTGCCGCTTCGATACTTTTGCAACGGAGAAAGGTGTTTCGAGGACGATCCTCGAGTGCGGTTGCGCGTGCCTGACACGACAAATGCGGAAGACGCAAAATCCCGGAAATTATGCGAACGAAATAAGTATACTTTTATTCCCCTCACGTGCATGTGAGATATCGAGACGGGGCACGCGAAACATCGGCTTCTTTTTAACGTCAGCACCGCCAGACGGGTCGAACTGACCCGTTTCGGATTTTTTTCTAATGCGGTTGAGGTCAGTTTGTATCAACAGTTTGTGATACATCACAGTTTATATATTAGGTACTTGAATAAGTTTTTGCCGATCTTTTAGTGAATAAAAGTCGTTTCTAATCGAATCGAAATCAGTGAAACGATTTTCGAACTGCTCTATCACCGATTGTAGAACATGTAAATGGTTTTGATAATCGCATCGAGTGCCAAATTCTTTAAAAATTAAATCGCAAGATGGGAAAAATGAAAATATTCTATCTTCCGCATTTAAATGATTTTGAAAAAGTACTAATTGCTTACGAAATGAGTCGACATGACTACACAATTCGGAAATGGCTTGATTGGGCGTCTGTAATTTTAAATTTAATAAACTTAAGCGATGTGTCAAATCTACAATAAGCGAATGTTCGCACAGAAAACTTACGTCTCCTATAGTACCTCACGGGTGATGTGGAAACCTATGAGTATGAGAGTCGCCGCAAAGCGCCACACGCAATACATACCGCAAGCGGTAGGTACGAGCCTGAGGAGCTCGGAGAACTACGGCCGCCACAGGGAGCGAGACGCGCAGTCGTGAAAAGTAGGCGTCTCCTTCGAAAACGCGGCGAAGTGAGCTATTCTTGGACATGCCTGAGGTATTATATCAGTTTCATTTCTCCAAAATGAAAAAAATCATATACAACGGAAATATTCTTGATCCAAAAAAAAGTTTGGTTTTGGAGTTAAAATACATCCGTGTGCAAAGGGTTAATGCTGGATGCCTGTAACACTTATTCCATTGGTGGTTTCAAAATCGCGTAAAACCAACATTTCAACTGATTTGGCCAAAAAACGTCGGACGACGAGCGCACTTGAAAGCTCGTAACCAATCAATTTACGTAATTAACTGGCTGTTGTGTCGACATGTTACGAAGATAAAGAAGTAGACGCGATACTTGCCGAACTGTTACTTTCCACCTGCATCGCGCGAAAAGGGAAGTGATTCAAAGAAATCCCGTTACGTCGTGACAAATTATTAGCTCGGCTGTAACACGCGCCGACCTCTCTATAAATTATTTTATCTGCAATAAACGGGAGCAGTGAATCATGATTATCGGTCATTTCCAGCCATCGAATCGCATATTCGTTTCTTCACGTGCCTTTTTCACCGTCGTAAAGCCTTTTACTCGCGTGTATTTCACCTGCCCGAAATTTATCACAAACGTTCAAACTGATTTCCGGTTCCATCGACCTTACTTTCCACCGAAACTGCGAAATTACGGAAACGCGTACGAAGCTTCAGCTGAAACAGGATTCGATAGAAACACGGTACATCTTCATAAAGTAAGTTACCCCTTTAGCGATTATTAAAAAATTGCGTATGTTTTGTAATAAGTAAACTTATGTAATAATTTCTTTCTTTAATATTCATTGCGAGTTAAAAATAATGTACAGATTGTAGGGAAGAACGGTGTAAATGTGACTTTATTAAATAAATACTGTCAGCTGTAAAGAATAATCGATATTAAATTGACGACGCGCCGTTACCGCGTTACTGAAGAAACAATAGTTCTGATCGGAGCGTTTTGGAAAGCAGTCCAATTAATTTCATTAATAGTTATACGATATTTTATTTGTATTCTGATTAATAAACTCCTTCAAGATATTCCTACATTCTTTTAATTTGTCTACTACTTTATTGTATGTATTTGTTGTTTTCCTTTTGATTTACTCGCTTTTGTTATAAATGCGTAAAATTCGCAGTCTAGTGATAAGCATTGTTTTCTCAAATTGTACAAATACTTAGGTCGGTTATATTGTTAAATCGTTTGTGTTTCTATTTTATTCGTTCATTCTCATTTCATTAACATTTAGAGTGAATTTTTTAAATGATTTTACAACAAATTCTGCATTTAGTCCGATCATCGATCTACTTATGCTGTCTGCGAAAGTTTTAAGTTAGATGAACAAAACGCAATGACTATTTTCCATATAGTTAACAATTTAATCCTTTTTATTAACCCTTTGCACTCCGAAGTATTTTGACTCCATAACCAAACTTTTTTTTTCGAACAAGAATATTTCCATTCTATATGATTTTTATCATTTTGAAGAAATGGAACTGATATAATAACTCATAGAATACTTAAATGTTTGGTAACTAGTTTATTAAATATCAATTTAATAAATATCTAAACAATATTTTGAATAATGGTATAGCAATTTTTAGTGGTGCCTCAGAGTCACCACTCGAGTGCTAAGGGTTAATCAATATATGAGATCTTGGTTCCAGGAACCTTTTGTTATAAAATAACAAATATTATTTCTAAGATGTTTTTCCTGCTTTCCAACTTTATTAACTAATATCCGAGTGCTTTCCTATTACTTAAATGTAATTAAAAATTTTCCATTAACCTTTTAGTACATAATGCTGCCATTTATCAATGTATTTATTTATTTATTAATGCTTGAAACCAGATTATTTATTCAGCAAATACAATATTGTTATATGTTGCTAAATAATTGCATAGTTCCTAAATTCTTAAGCAACACTGTTTAAGGAAATTATAAATTGTTTTCAGGCCTTCTATGTATATCAGGATAACTTTTATAATTTATAATGTGATCAACATAAATGTAACAAAACAGAACACAAATAACAGCAGTTTCAACAAATGTGACATTTAGTGTGCGTGAAAAAAATTATATTAATTTTTCTAATTGTTTTTCTATCACTCAATTATTTCTTTTAAAATCAGTGAACGAAAACCTAAAATACATTTACGTTAAATATCTATTTATTGCTTTGAATAATACAAATATAGTGGTGGATAACAGAAACATAGTCGTGTATGAATTAATTTATCTTATGCACACATTTATGACGTTTTTAGGAATGTGAGTAATAATAATAAAATGAATTAATACATAATCGTATTAATATAAATACATCTTTGAGTTGATGACAGAAAAATAAATTACAATAAAGAAAATCAATTTTACAAATTAAGAACCTAAAAACCGTTTTATTGATCTCTACGTTCACTTGATATACTGGCACACAATAAACGTTATTAACTTAACTATTTATTAACTGTAAACATTATTATCTATGTCTTAACTGTTTAAACAAAAATAATACAGAAATGCAAATTCCTGGATGGAATATTCATATTAAATTCCTTGATGATACCAGAGTATGATATTTGGTCATTAACTATACTTTGTTAACGAACAAAGCATGGAACATAATTCTCTCATGTTCGATATTAATGAACTAAGGCTATTTAAAATAGTATGTATGTAAAAATTAGTGTTTAATTCTTTCGACATGATTGCGCCAAATTTGACAGCAAGAAAACCTAATAAGACAACGGCGTTTCAAATTGGCAAGTATCACATTACAGTTAATATCCGCTGTTTAAGCTCTTCCGAAATTACTAACTTTTCATTTAACACTGTTGCATGTTAACACACAGAGAGGCCGGGCGACGTGAAGAATGATACTTCTTCGTTTTTGGTGCTCCGTACAAAGTTGTTTAATTGTACATAATAACTCGTAGATTTATCGTTCGAATGAGCAGAATGTATCGTGAAGAAAGCGTAATAAAATAACGAACCTTTCGTTCTTGTCCGATGCGACCTCTTTTTCCCCTCCCCGTGTCTTATTTATGCCCAAGCAAGATTCATAACGCCCAAATAAATTGTTGATAATTAATCTCGGAGCTCATGAATGTTTCGCCATGTCTCGTCATGTTAAACGTTTCGAGGTTTTCGCCGGATTACGAACACGAGAGATTTCAACGCGTAGAAAATGCGCCGCTTGAAAACTACTATAAGACGAAGCAAAAACAAACAATATTATATTGACTATTGTTTCATTGAAGTTCATATACTTCTTAGAAACGATGCTCCTGTAGTTTTCAATCATTTTCGTTAGACACTTTAATTTGTCCAATTGTGTGTTTCACTCAAAATTTTGTTTTAAAATTTTAACCCTTCAAGGGACATTATAATATATTAAACTATATATATGTATCAAACGCGTGCGTTTCACATGACTGCGTGGAGGCAGTGATGGGAACTCCGTGGGCGCTGGGCGAAAATACTACCACCACTCTGACGTACCGTCTTCCCCTACTTTGCTTCTACCGCGTACGCGCTACACACAAGCGTACCTCTACTCTGTCCGTGTAGAGTAGAAGTAATGCTCCATTCATGCTAAGAATTATGTAATATATAACTATTAATAATACGAATTATGAAGTTGTTTTTAATTGGTTATCGGCAGCGATTACACGATACTGAAAAACTCGATTATGTATTAATATAGCAACGATTTTGTTATTGTATATACATATAATATTGCGGTTATACGGTTACATTAGTATTTAAAGTTGCCTATAGAGCGCACCACCGATTTGTCCTACCAAGATGGCCGACAAGTTGATCCCCCTTCCGTCTTTTGGAACGCCCCCGTAGACTTATGCACAGTCCTTCAAGTCCGTCAGTAGGATGGTGTTCCCGAAAAGTGACGAAGTTGATGACGAGTTGCGTTGATGGCGCTGAGGCCAAAAAGACGATGTCGCTGCGGTGGACATTCGAGGGCGAATGCCGGAGCAGGATGGCCGAGTGTGGGATCAGGACCCCCCAGACCAAATACTGTATGGAGATTAGGAAAAGTAGGAGGGTTCCGTGGGTATGTGTAAGAGCTGATCAGCTACAACCGCGAGGGTCCCGGGTTCGATTCCCGGCGCGGAATTCCTCATTTTTCCTAAGATCCTACATATATTTCCGAAAACTACTTCTCACTTCATCAAAATTCGTGTGTCCAGATTTGATATATCCCCTTTTGCCAGTTTCTCATCGCGCATTGAATTTAATGCTAAATAAAAATTAAAAATTTTGCATATTTCTTTATAACCCCTTAACCTACAATGACGGGCATAGCCCGCGTACGATGGTCGGGCCAAACCTAAATTTTACGGGCATAGCCCGCGTACGATGGTCGGGCCAAACCTAAATTTTACGGGCACAGCCCGCGTACGATGATCGGGCCAAACCTAAATAAACAAGTCGTGCAAATGTCCCGAATACTGCGCGAGCTTGTATACGATTTCGGCCCAACATCTTCGAATCTAAATCGTAGGTTAAGGGGTTAAATTAACACATAAATCTCACCATTATTCATCTAAGGCATTGTATTTTACTCTGGAATGTTGAATGATATTTCCAAAATAACAATATGAAACAGTCATGTTTGACAATGACATGAAATCATTCTATTTATTAACACTTTAACGTAAACGCGGCAGGAGTTCCTGTTGTCCGATTGCTTCCAAACTTTACACACATCGTTTTCTCACCAATTCTCACAATTTAAGGGGATAAGACCAGAAAAAATCGAAAGTCGAAAAATAAGGACCACTCTAATATACAGTTGCCTCAAAAAGTAACAGAGACGTGGATTTTACCCAGTTTTTTTTGCGATTCTGGCCCACTTTGCGAACCCACTGTTTCGTAGATCCACGCGCGGCGATCGTTGACGTTTACAAGGAACGACAGTTTTCCAAGATTGCTCGTGTCGAGAGGCTTGCGAAGAAGAAGAGGAGGAGGAGAAGGAGGAGGAGGAGGATGAGAGCTCTGTCGAAGGTGTGCGCACGTAAATGGGCAATGGCAGCATTACACGGCTGCTTCAGAGAGATCAAATGTCAGGTAAGGAACCGTGGCATCGGTCAGTCTCGGAGAACCTCGGGGATGTTGCAGGACAATTAATCGAACGAGGGAGCAGCTGCTCCGTCACGGCTGATTTCCGTAATTACGATACGTCTTCCCCTTTGGTTGCCCCGCGCTGAAAACGCTGATCGGTGCCGCACACGAGCATCGCGAAATTTATCGGCTCATCTTTCGTGCCGCTATGTCACGTGTTAGTTTAATTTGTAATACACGGACCGGGCCGTGAATAAAATTAACTTCCAGCAATTTCCGCACGCTCGCTCTACCTGACTAACTAAATTAATTTGTCAGTGATCTCCTACTGAGAAAGCAAGTCCCGTTACCTCCGGTAGCCTCGCAGGTTGTCTTCCAATTTTCTTCCTCGCTATTGCCTTTCGAAGATTTGGGACAGTTCTCCAAGTACCAAACACATAATGTTTTTTTTTTTTTAATATATTGTATGCATGCCGTTTAGATCTTTCGTCTGCATTAAATTGCATTAAGAATCTTAAGTAATTTAAGTTTGAAATTTTACGTAATTAAGTTTGAAATATACTTGTTTGATAGAAATCTTCAAACTGTTACAATGATTAGAACTTCTGTTTCCTTAATAATTTCTTAGGTGAAAAAGGCAATTGATATGTAGAGTGACCTGTCCAGTAACCTTGTAGTGACCTTGTACTGTAAACTGACACCTGTCTCGCTAAAGCGATCTAATTTTTGTTATAACCTAATCGCCACTACAATAATTTATTTGGCAGTTGTTAATACGACATTCCACGTATTTAAGGTAAGTATTTGTATTTTGAGGTAGTTCAATGGTCTCATGATAAGTTTGTTTAATGATATTATCCAATTCACTGGGATACCAAATTTTGAATATAAGTTGCAACCATCGTATATTGTTAGAATTGTGCTTTGGAATGTAATAACTTAACAATGACAAAAGCTTGTTACAAAAATAGCACTAATTGGACAGGTCACCCTATTACAAGTCTACATTTATGTTAATACGTTGACGGTCATTTCACCCATGTATGGGGGACGGAATTATTTGTTCAAATTTAGTATTGAAACTCTGCGCCACACAGTGGTTCCGATCCAGAAATATGGGGACATTTTGCCAAAAAATCAACTATCTCGCATCGATGTCTGTTGAATATGTTTTGCTTTCTCAATTTCCAGCAATCTCGAAAATGAAAAAGTAATAAACTGCAATAAAAATTGTTACTGTTATCGACAGTTAAAGTTGCATGTTTTGAAGATAGCATTTTTCATGGAAGAAATTGGTTCCTTTCTTTAACATGTCCTGACGACTCTTTTCAATATTTTTCCACCACTTTTTTTTAAATGAAAAGTATATCTTTAAATTACAAATTATCAGTGACAATTAAGCATTACTGTTTGTTATTTAAAACAAATTTAATGATGACTCCATTGGGGAAAATCCTAAAAATTCTTAGTAATTCACATGGAATATCTTTTGACTCTCGAATATTCCCAGAATTTTACAAAGTGGACTATTCTCAGCATATTTTCTTTTATATAATCCTGCAAGAATCGGAATCACCTTCTTCCATTTTTACAAATTATGATTGTTTAAAGCTGCGCGCTTCGCTGTGCGTATAGGTGCTATGGGCGCATTCATCGTCGAGACTATGCTACACTAAAATTCCTTTGGCCACACGAAGTAAGGTTTTCAGGACATAGAGCGACATCATAGGGAATTCTTCAGAAGATACACACTTTCAAATGTTTATGCTATAATATATATAAACCTTCAACAATGATATTCACTGCCATTCTGCATTCAGTCGATACAAAGCCATACGAGAGTGAATCGTGCAACTGTTTGAGCGTTACATTGTCATTTGAATGCAATTATAAACGTATGAAAGCTAATTTAAGTAGTTCTATGCATAAAAGAGAAATGTTATCAGCAGAGAAAGCTCTTTGTACGTTTATAACAGCAGACCTGTCCAAATTTCAGTATACGTCCATTAGAAATGACGCTATACTATACAAAACCAATCAATGGCCGTTGCATGCGGCATTATTAAAAGAAAAAAAATTGTTATCCACCAAAGGAAGCTATAGATGTAACCGAAAAATATGCAAAAGTTGAGTTACAAAGTTTGTTAGATGACGCGGCTAAACGAATTTTAAAAAGCGTAGGTGATTTACAAAATAAGTCAATTGTCTGAAGAGGCCTTAAAGAGGAGACATAAAGATTTGAAAAATTATAGAAGTAATAAAAGCCGAAAATTTTCACGCACTGCTACAAATGAAGATATATTTCATAGATTATTACTAACTTCTGATCCATATATATCTTCCTTGCGTATAAAGTCCAACAATAATGAACCTAAAACCCTGGACTCAGAGGCTGAGGAACTAATAATTAAATAAAAACTTTTAACAGAGAAGGTAAGAATAATTAATTTAATTCTGTGTCACATAATTCTCAACTGATCACGAATTAAACTTATTGTATTTATTATTGCTTATATTTTAATTTGTGCTTTATACAGGTACCATAGACTTTGTGAATTTTTAAATCTTACCTGGAGATTCTGGAAAATACAGAAACAAGTTTACTCAACTAGCGATTCGTTAAACAAGTAGAAGAGTATTATTAACTAATTAATTAATTTGGACCTGTTTATTTAAAAAAGAAAGTGCTAAAATTTGTTATACTTGTACACATATTTAAAAATTGCAAGAAAGGCTATTAAATAAACATAAAGTATATTACATTTTACAGTATTAAAAATGAATTCTTGTTAATATTCTTCACCCCAAATTTCACTTCGATATCTTTAATAGTTTAAAAGTTATACCAAAATGTCCCCGTATTTCTCGATCGGGACCACTGTGCGCCAGTCTACGCTAATGTATTCATTGTACCAATTTGGTTAAGTTCTAGAAAATACGAGAAATTTGAAGGATTACTAAGTATACATTTTAATCTTTCAATTTCTACTTCATTAAATAAATTACCTTGATTTTATAGAATTTTTTGAGGTTGCTGGTTTGCCAGTCAAAGTTATAATACTTTAATATTACTACCAAATTTTTATATTTCTTTAAACTGTTGCAATGATTGAAACCTTTTAGCCTTTAATCATTTCTCAGAAGTAAAAGACAATTTATATGTATTGTGTGTCCATATTTATATTAATACTTGCATATTTATGGCAAAAAAAAAGAACAGAATTTTGTTTCGGCTAACAGGAAAGATTAACTGTTATACGTAACAAATTTTGTTTGTTTGATATCTGTATTACAAAATCTATCAACTGATACATTGCTTTTAATTAATGCTGAAATGAAGCAACATAATTCATTTTTTATTTAATCGGAAATATTATATTACGATATTCGGTAGTTAAGTTATTATACGTTGATTTTAATCTATGGACACTTATGTAAGTTTTATTCATCTGTCGTACGTAATTCACATTACTATACATATCGATAAACTTTGAATGAAGGTACCGATTATAGCAAACGTTTCATGGGAAGGCCCTTTCCAGAACGGCGTGGGATCCATGTCCAAACATTTCATTATAATACATTGTGCATTCATGCATGCATATACATAAGAACCGGCACATTTTCTTAAGACATGCGTGACAGATGTTTCATCTGAAAGCAACAGAGGAGTTACCGATTAGGACGTCTCTGTCTTTCCAGTAAAAATTAAGTTGGCCATTCAAATCGGATTAGGCTGTCCTAACTCGCCGAGAAGAGTATTAAACCGGAAGTAAACGACCGTAGATTAGTTACCGTGTGAATTATAATACTAAGGTAGTATTTGCATCATATTATTCTTCTTTCAATCCAGCGATGAACTGAAAGAATAGAATTTTAATAGAAATTCGAAGTGCTTATAAATTAAACAATGCTTCTGGGACATAATACAAATGAAATTGTATTTAGACAACCAAAAATGTTCTAATGAAGATAGTATATATGCTATGTTGTCGAATCATTCCAAACCAAACCAAATTTCTTCATTTCTTTAATTATTTTAATTTATTAAAAGTACTATATTATTTATTTAGGTTTTAGTCTGTATATAGAGAGAGGGTGTTTGAGCTATCACTAGCCAGCATTTTTCTTATAAATAGTAAATATTAGAAGAAAATGAAAGAGGAAAAGTAGTACTGTTTTTTATGCGCAACACAATGGCGTATTAATTGTGTTTTGAATTTCGGCGCACAGGTTCGATCATTAATACAAATAGCAATTTTGCAAATTATAAACATCTAAGGAACCTCAACGTTTCGACCCAGATGTGGGTCTTTCTCAAGAGATGAGATTTTTTGCGACTGTAACATAATTGTGTAACATAATTGTATGTTGAGTGGAAAACAGTTTAAATAGCATTTGAATTTACCGCCTATTATCGACCCTGGGTCCAAGAATCACTTGGTTCTGATTGGTCTATTTTAAATGTGTCGTTCCTATGCATGTTATGTTTACATTACAACCTTCAAAAGTTCCAGTTCAGTTTCTGCCGGCATGTAGCCAGCATGCTTTTTCGATAAATTATAATTATTAAGTTTCCGCTATAGCAAGTATGAAAAAGTTCATTTCTCTTCTGAAATCACCACACCTAGTGTAACACTAAATACATTATTACAATTAATTTATGTTACAGACGCAAAAAATCTCATCTCTTGAGAAAGACCCACATCTGGGTCGAAACGTTGATTTTCCATAGAGGTTTATAATTTGCAAAATTGCTATATGTA
Organism: Sphecodes monilicornis; assembly: GCA_913789915.3. Classification (NCBI taxonomy): domain Eukaryota; kingdom Metazoa; phylum Arthropoda; class Insecta; order Hymenoptera; family Halictidae; genus Sphecodes; species Sphecodes monilicornis. The sequence continues at coordinate 2,460,697 of OU565286.1, read as the reverse complement.
TTAATGATCGAACCTGTGCGCCGGAATTCAAAATACAATTAATCAAAAATTTTAGATCGATGAACACGTTTAATTTATACAATGGCGTATGTAACTTTTTTTGTGTTTATACTATCTTGTTAGATATGAAGGTGACCTTCAATTTTTTAAATAGAATGCTGTATATTTGTTTATATCACATGAATGCGTGTGTCTACTAGATGAATTCATCCGTATAGTGCACAGTGGCCTTCAAGGTCATGCAAGGTCATCAATGGAAGAAACATTTTGAATATTTCATACCAATGTGTTTACTTAATTTACTATACTTTCATCATGTCACATGCCCCTTCTCAGATTATTAGTGACCGCAGTGTATTTATTTTAAATTAGATGACGAATTCCAACATCCTTCAGTAATGCTAATCTTTGAACGCAGTAATTTTTTTCTTGTATCATATTTTCTAAGTTAGCTATTCTATATTGTTATTTTCACTTGGTATTTGAGACATTAGATTAAAAATATGTTCGATGGATATTTCAATGTTGCATGTATCACAGATCGTTGGACTTGATTTGGTGACAAGATAAGAATGGGTTAGATTCCTGTGACCTATTCTTACAATTAGTTTCGTCACAATTACTTGACCTCCCTGAAACGCCCTGTATATTAAAGATTGGAGAGTGGCTTGTGCTTCACTGGTATAATTGGAGAAGGTATTTGCTAGTCAAGGTCGTGCTAGTAAACATGGATGAATGCACAATAATGTTTGCTATAACATACAACAACAAAAAATGTATGCATATATTTAAAAAAACACGAGTGACCTTGAAAAATCGATTAAAAAATTACAATTTATAAAAACGATTCTTCCATCTGATTCGTCTTTTGAAACCATTCAGATTACGTTAGAAACTTTTTTTGCATTTTCAGAGGTAGAGGAGATATTTAGGTGTCCTGTTTCAGATGAAACACCCTGTATATTAAAGATTGGAGATTGGCTTGTGCTTCACTGGTATAATTGGAGAAGGTGTTTGCTAGTCAATGTCGTGCTAGTAAACCTGGATAAATGCACAATAATGTTTGCTATAACATACAACAACAAAAAATGTTTGCATATATGCAAAAAAACACGAGTGACCTTGAAAAATCGATTAAAAAATTACAATTTATAAAAACGATTCTTCCATCTGATTCGTCTTTTGAAACCATTCAGATTACGTTAGAAACTTTTTTTGCATTTTCAGAGGTAGAGGAGATATTTAGGTGTCCTGCTTTAGACGAAACACCCTGTATATTAAAGATTGGAGATTGGCTTGTGCTTCACTGGTATAATTGGAGAAGGTGTTTGCTAGCTTGATTATGAATTTATCTTTGATCTGGGTTAGGTGGTACATACAGCACATCCTGTCCCTTCTTTGGACTTGGAGCCGTCAGTGTATATCTTTTTGTGATTTGGGTAATCATTTACTAATTCCAGGAACAAGGTTTGAGGGTTTCTTCGATCATTGTTTCTTGTTTATTCTATTTTATCAATTATGTGAGGAGTCTCTATCGGAGCGGCGCCGGTAAGGTGTATTGTCTCCTTGGAAAAATCAGAGGGATTTCAATTTGCATGTTGAAAATGAACTTTGATTTGACTGTACTATGTGCATATTTCGCTAGTTACTTGTGCACGATGTCTATGTCTATTCCACTATTCTTTTTTATACGAATAAACTTTATAATTGTTTTTATATGGTACCTTGCTACCGTCTATATTCTATGTATATCATAACATCGTCACTTATTTATACATTTAAACTGTGATTTCCTCTTTCTTCAAACCATGAAAGTAATAATTTAAGCCATTATGTTTGCCTGTATAAAAACGTTTTTCGTTTGAAAAAATTACTCTTTTTCGTACTTTATGCAAGTTCCAGTGTTCTGCAAAACATAATTGCGCCCCTTTATTGGGGCTGGTTATTGATGGTTTTTCAAAACAATTTACGGTTTTTCAAATGCTATGAACTCTTTATTGTTCACTAAACTGTTCTGATATCTGTTTTTAGATTCATTTTTACTGTTATCTCTCATGCGATCAGTACAGAATTCAATGCATGCAATAAAATTAGTGTTTTTAGACGATCATCCGCATTTTTGTTAACTAATTTTTTGAACAAACAAAGAATATGACAAGTTTACTATCATTTATAATATTGCACGTTTACTGCGAACACTTTCAAACAAAATTCTCTCGTGATATCGTTAAGTTTGCCTACTTAACACTAGATTTACGGTACACTAAAATTGATTATTTTACATTGCTTTATAAAAATAATAAAATTGTATATACTTAGATCTTCAGCGATTTTTATTGTAATATGTACACAAAAAAATAAATCTATTTAATAATTCCTCACGAATGCCTCCTTAAACTCTTAATAATCGTAAATTAAAAATTTTTGAATCCGCCATTTTGACGGGCCCCGTAAATCTAGTGTTAATAAAGGTTGTCTTACAGTATTGTCGCGGAGTGTAACGTAAGAAAAATATGAAGTTAATATCCATCCATAAATTATTACTACCTCTATTGTGAACGGTTCCATCTCAAAGTACAAAATTAGTTTCCTCGAACGTTTCGTTCGACAAATATGGAACCGTACTCTTTGCGTGAGTAAAATACGAGCGGAAGCTTCCGTTTTTCTGCATTTCAATTTAACACAAATAACCGGGGAGAAACGATCGAACAACAATAACACGCTCATGACCGGCATTATACTTTTTGTCTTCGCTAATATGTAAACCTTGTGTGTTGCAAAATATTTTGAACTTTGTCCATTGAAATTCTACTTTTATTAAGGATTTCCGTTTTTCCAAGCGGGGACTAACAAAACAAAAAAGGAAAAGAAACGAACTCGGATACACGGCCCGGGTTTGTGGGAAAATAGCTACGCGGATAATTCACGAAAGAAACCAGATGGAAACGAGAAGACAATAAGACTCGAAGGGCGGATGAAAGGAGAAAAAGAGAGACAGTAATTATCGTAGGAATTACACACGTAATGCTATTGTGAGAATTGCTACCAAAACAGCAGCTGTGCGTATGGTAGGATGCATTCTGCACGGCAATACTTGCGCCGGCTTATGCGAACGTTCGTGTACGTGAATGTCGTTATGTGTACCATCCGAGTATCCTTTGGAAACATAAATGCGCTCACGAACGAAAACGAGACACACGGGATTGCACACATTCGCATCAATAATTGGCCGGTCAGCTGTGTTCAAATATCAAAATGACAAAAATTGCGATACCAGTCACATTACAGCCGTTTAAATTATTTACATTATGCCGTAGCAGTAGTACGTGGAAGACACACAATTATGTATGCCACTTAATAATTAATCCTCGCAACGATCTGATAACTGAAGCGCATTTCATTACGACTTAGGAAGGTTAAACGAATAGTCTTTGTTGTGTCGTGTCAGTGCTCAAACAGTAATTTGTGAGCCGCTGAGATACACACCTCAAAGAGAGGTAAATTAAATAAAGAGATAATCTGGTTTCGGATAACTAAGTATCTTTTAATAGAAAATGTGAAAGACGGTATAAAAGAGACGGATATTTCACGACTCTTATTCTTCGACAGATATTTCACGACTCGTAGTTCTGACTCTGAAATCACGACTGATCTTACTAAATACAATACATATATAGCTCGAAAATCTCTGAGCATTGTCATCAGTCTTTACGATAGACCTTAAATTCTCATTTCTTGTATCGTCGAATAAAGTACACGGATTTATGGGATTTTGATGAGTAGCAGGTTCAACAATCAGCGCGGCGAGGAAGTAACACCGTAGGTAAAACTTACGTTTAGGGGAGGATGCTCCGATGACCTTGACCATGACATATGTTGTTGAGGATAAGATTGTGAACAACATTTGTCATTACAACTACCCGGTGCTCGATCTTAGTTTTCGAGATATTTGCGAAAAACTATTGTTAGTACTGTATTGAATTTTCTGTTTCGACTAATTTTGTTGATCCTGAAACTGAAGTTCATACACAAAATATTGAAAGATTGTGGAGAGACCTGAGAGCAAGCATTCCTCGCTATGGCATACGTGATTATCATTCTACTAATTATATTGCCGAATTTTTATTTAAAAGAACGTACAATTTTGATAAACGCATTCATGCTTTTTTTGAAATAATGAATTCTATGAATCCAATGGACCATTTAAATACAGAATAAAATTCTCAGTTTGATGTAGATACGATTCGAGATACTCATAATTTAGTCTGCGTGCTCTCCGCCCCCCCATCACCTAATCCTAACCTACACACGACACCACACCCACCCACCCAGTGTTTCTGAGACGAAGATTCTCACATTAAACAATGTAAAATCAACTGAAACCAATACCAATTTGTTTTACTATCAAATGCGATAATATAATACATGTATGCTGTATTGGTCTGGGTTAGGTCTGGGTTAGGTTTTGCAAGTTGTTTTACTATCAAATGCGATAATATACATGTATGCTGTATTCGTCTCAGTTGATTTTACATTGTATAATGTGAGAGCCTTATTTTTAGAAACACTGGGTGGGTGGGTGTGGTATTGTCGCTTCTCATCCCCACAACGCGTTTACAAACAAAAAGTAAACAGATGCGGCCCCGGAACAGGTTTACGTTGCCACGGAGCGTGGAAGAATACGGAAAATTGAATACACTATTAGCAATAGTTTTTCGCAAATATCTCGAAAACTGAGACCGAGCACCGGATAGTTGTAATGACAAAAGTTGTTCAGAATGTTGTCCTCAACAACATATGTCAAGGTCAAGGTCATCGGAGCATCCCCCCAGAGTATGCACTCGAAAATGCTTGAGATATCTATTAGATATCGTAATTTCATAAACTATGGCTTAGGATTTTTTCTATATTAAGGTTTGCAAGAAAAATTTTATACAATTTCTGATCAGACGTATAATTTTCATAGTAGTTCTTTATGTTTATTTTTCTCGTTCGTATGGTTTCTGTGTTTTGTTCTCGTGTTAATGTAATTTGTGCATTAAAGAGATCCTTTTGCTAACATTATAAATCAAATTAAAATCAAAATGACGTATGTAATTTTCTTAGATATTAACCGTGTTGTTTAGTAAAATTGTATTCGTTAAAGTTTTGTACATTTTTATATATTTCAGGTTGTTTGATGTGAAAATGAAACAATTTTCAAAATATTGATTTTAGTCTATAATTCAAAACAATTCCTACATTATTAGCACTAGAACTACCGAGTAATAAATGCGACTGATGTGTATTGCTTTGCAATAATGACAAGACTGCATATATTTAGACCTCATACAATTTTTATTATAATATACAGTGAAGAGCAAAAGTGAATCAACACCATTTGAAACAGCATAACTTTTTTAAAAGTAGACCAAATGACTTGAGTAGTTTTGAGAAATTAGAAAGACTAGTTTATTAGATGAAGTGTAAACAATTTAAAAAAAATATTGCATTCTGGAAAAAATCGCGAACAAAAATGTAAAAGTTGATTTTTACAACTTTTTTATTTGGGCCTGAATTGAAAATTTAAAAAATGTGTTTTAAAGATCCAGATAAATGATTACACATGCTGAAAATTTCATCAATATTGGTTAATTGGTTTATGGATTATAAACGATTAAAAGTGGAAAAAATTGCGTAGCTTTTCTCCTTTCCAGCATAAGCGTAACTAAATAATGTAAAAAAAAAGTTAAACATTTTCCAGACAACACAAAACCAAACGGTTTTCGTTAGTTTAGTCGATAGCGAACGCATTAATTTGATTAGAGAGAAGATCGATCAAAAAGATCGAAACTTGCGCCAATAACATCTTCTCTAACATAATTCAAAATTCGATCGATAGAAATCACAATTATTGCATTAATTTGAATTTTATGTTGTTCCACGAGCGCAGCACTCATATCAGACTTGCTCGAGGGGAATGTGATGTAGGTGATTGAGAACTATAGGCAAAAGATCGATCTCTCAGGGTAGCCGTTAATCTCGATCAGTTCACAAACCTGAATCTGCATTTAAATGAAGCGGGCGTAAAATCCATGACGACAAGACCAGGAAACGAAACGCAGCCGTGTTAGTCCTGACGATTCCGGGTCCGTAATTGGCGGCTTCGAAAATTGGCTAGAGAGTGAAAATCAGCCAGCAGCAACGGCGAACGTGCAGTTCCTCTTCGCTGTGGGTGGAGAGGACCCGAACGCGGTGATTACCGTCTTAATTCGCTCCATTATCGGGCCACGAGTGACCCACATCTCCAAGGCTACCGCTTTCGGAGAACTTGTGCCAGTGATAGCTGCGAGATCTCTCGAGCAGCAATGGACGAAAAAAGGTCAGTAAAGAAATCTTATTATAATCTACAGATTTATTATAACATCATTTGAAGATACAAAGCCAATCTTTCAAGTCCTATCTCCAAGTTTATTTTGACAACAACATTATGTGAAGTTTATTGCGCACTGTTAGTTAATGATAGAAAAAGGTCAAAAACATAGATGACAATCTTATAAATGAAGAACGTGAACGACCAAAAAGTACTATTTCCATCTTTTCGAGATTATTACGAAAAGAAATAAACGTCGAAATAGCTTTTTTATCTTGAAATTAATGTGGACAATTTTGATTTTGCTTATAAATACGCATCTATATGTGACCTGAATTTTGACCAAGGTTACAAATTTTAAAAATAAAGCCTTTTAGGTCGAGAGATGTTACGCACGCGTTCAATATCTGTCACTGACATCAGGACCGGAAGATGTCCTCGGACGAGACACGTACGATGCATCTCGAATCGCACTCCTGCTTGGATTTTGACCGCAAGAGTGGTCATTCGTATCGTTGATTACTGATCGGTGATTGCCATTCACGTGACGAGCATGATACGTGGTCAAGACTTGAAAAATACTCCAGAAATTATCCGTGGTATTTTCTGGTTCACGGTAATCAAGTACAGTTACAGCCGGATGAACAGTGACATGTTTCGACTTTAATTTAACGAAATCGTTGCACACGCGTATGTAGTGATGGGCAGCGTCCAATGCTTTTGTAATTGAAATATATTTAACATACCGAATACTTCTATTGAATACATAAAGCAGTACGAACGCCTTGGCATTTTGTACTTAATCATGTTATAGAATGTGAAATTCTGTAATTGGTATTTAAGAGCACATCGAATATCGAATACAATAGTATTGTGAGGGCGCATTTTATTTTTAGAGTAAACTGTTTATTAAAATATAAGAAATATAATTCAGATATAATAGTACTTAATGTTCTAACATTATTATATGTATATCATCAAGACAATTTTATTATTTTAGAAAAACATCATTTTAAATTTTTATCCGCACGTTATTTCTTCGTTTAACAAATTATAAAAACTTATTATTATAACACAAGTTATTTCTTCAATAACAAATGGTACTTTTGAAAAATAATACAAATGTATAATAATAATAAGTAATCTGCGGATTTTATGCATTTACGATAGAAATGAGTAAGGCCAATTTAAAGGATTGGGCAGATTAAAAGTATTTAAAAATGTCAACGTGTCAGTTTCACCTAATTAAAATCATTACAGAAAGTATTAAATATCTATTTGGCTTTTCTTTTAAACAGATTATGCAGATAATTTTTATTCTGCATAAAGATCTGCAGTTCCATACTAGGTTGTGCTAATAATAAATATCATCGAGCTATATTTCCCATTTAGTTTATTAGATTAAATGTCGAGGCAAAAATGAATTTTTAACAAGTAGATAAATTGCACTTGTGTACAGAAAAGATATTTCTTTCTCGAGCTATCAAATATCAATTCACAAATGATTGATAATATCATTTGAATATCACAATATTTGGTTAATAAATCATCCCAAGTGAATAAAAGATTAGGTTAATCATTACAGTGATAATTTCGATCACCGGGGATGGTAATCGTTATACAAAGACGGGAAAGTTTGATTAAATCATAATAAGCTTACTATATAGATATTCGCGGATAATTTTTTCGCGATATTTCACCGGTTGTGCAACAAAAAACCGACTAAGTACACACAGTCAACGGTTTCTACTATGAAAAAATATAACTAGCTGACCACATAATGCTCGCGAAGATGTATTTGTACTTACCTGACAATAAGTGCAGTAGAAACTGCATCTGATTGCAGACCGCCGATCCCATTACGACACCAAAAATCATCTTGGTAACCACTACCTGTGGAGATGGCAAAAATTGCTTCCCGAAGTTTCCCTCTTCGATTGGATGGAAAAATTCTTATTATAAAATGTGCTCAACATAAACAACAAGATTTCATACATTTTTATATAATGTTGAATTTAATAAAACTTCTGCTCTAATTATTTTATTTTGAATGAATCACTAGACAGCGGACTTTTTGCATTTGTGGCAAAAATGAGTAGGTGTAATTTAAACCAGTAAAAACAATACAAGAATTTAAAAATACTGTTATATTATTTTGAACCTATTAAACATATCGAGAAGGAAAATAATAAATTTCACCCCAGTTTATTATAATTCATTTGTATTTTACATAAAGATCCGCTGTCTAGAAATCTCTTTACAAACTTATATAAGTTTGAACGTATTTTTATAATCAGACTAATTATTATTTTCGCAATTTAATATCGATTATTATACCCATATTTTATTCAATTTCATATGAAAATATAGGTGTTAGGATGAAAAAACCGTTTGGATAGTAAAGCAATCATTTTTTACATACGTAATCTTATTAATTTGAACGAAGATGAAGAAGATGGACAATTTCTACAATTTTCTAGATTTCACATCTTTTTAATCAGACAGATTAAAGTTATTCCGTAAATACCACGATATTATATAATATAATTATAGAAATCACATACTGAAAGCTAACAATAGAAGAAGATTTCTATAATTAAATGATACGACGATTCAATAAGTATTAGGGGAGAGTTGTCGAATTCGGACCGTTGTCTAAATTGGACTACCATTGTAACATGACCGGTATAAGACATTTGTTACGTAAAATAGGCAATATACGTTGCTGAAAAGTATACTTGCCTGCTGCATCCATTTTCTCGAGCAAGCACCTCGTGGTTACGGTTAATAAAGTGATTTTAGTTTTTGGGATGTCATTGATTCAATTTTTTATTGAAAGTGAAGAAGCACTCATGCCATTTTAAAGTAAGTAACAAAATATATTATTATATCTTCAGGAAGGAAACCTGTAATCTTAGTTAATATAAAAGGCCGAACACAATACAGAATAGAATACAGAATGACAGAAGACAGAACCGAAACTGGAACCGAAACCCAGGACCGAAAACTAACTGTTTTAGAACCGAAATAATATCGGTTCTCGAGAACCGTAACCGTAACCGATATAAGCCAGAACCGATATTCTCGTAACAGTTATAACATCATTTCGGTTCTTCATAACTGTTTCGATCGGAACCGATATATAACAGTTTGAAACAGTTATTTCCAGAATCGTTTCAGTCCCTGATTGTGGCTAACGAAATTGGTGGTCCATTTTAAGATGGACTTTGAAAAACATTGCAAAATTTGTTTCGAGACTGAAAGCACTATAGATTTACAGATTGGAGCATCCTCTTTATAACAACACCGTAAAATTGATATACGAGGTGTGTAAATTAAGTAATGAGACTGATTTTTTTTCAACTTTTTTATTCGAATAGAATTACAATTCAATTTTGTCTCCCTCAATATAACTTCCTTGTGAAGCCACACAGCGTTGCATATGGTTCTTCCAATCCTCATAGCAGTGCTGGAACTCGGATAATGGAATAGCCTTCAGCTGGCCGGTTACAGCCGTTTGCATGCTTTTCTCATCCCCAATTCATTGGTCAAAATCTGATGAACGGTGGTGTAAGTCAAACTCAACTCTTGCCCGATCATTCTGACTGTTAACCGACGATCTGAACGCAAAAGATCCCGGATTTTGTGGACATTTTCATCGGTTCTTGAAGATGAAGGCCTTCCGCTACGTGGTTCATTTTCGATCAACTATCTTTTTTCTGAAAATGCCTTAAACCACCGAAAAACCTGGGCTCTTGACAAAACATTGTCTCCGTAGGCCTGCTGAAGTTTTGCAAAAGTTTCCGTTGTACTGTGCCCAAGTCCGAAGCAATTGATGTCACTCATTTTTAGAACGAACTGGAAAAAACCTTTTGACGAAACAAATTGTAATGGACAACCAAATAATTCTAGCGAGTTCAAACTCGTACTGAAAACGTATCACATGTTCACATGTCGCCCCCTCCAAGTCCCGCGTCATAAGTGTTGCCAGATTGAATGCTACGTTGCCAGTCTCATTACTTAATTTACGCACCTCGTATGATTTTTTTAAATCTTTTTTATCGAGCTCTGAATGAGAGGTGTGGCGCCAACATTACAGTAGCATAAGCTACACGATGAGGGGTTTACACGACCAAACTTGTTTCTCATTTTTATTCTATAAAACAGTGGAAAAGAGAAGGCTTCAATCTTTAAATCTATGTCAGTTTCGTTGACAAGAAAAATTTTTCAAATTTTTATGGAGACGTTTGAATTTGCAGCATTTTTTAGACAAAATAGGTCTTCAGTTACCCACCTGCTACAACATGTAAAAATATCTTGGAGGAAAATGAACACTTCTTTGCGAAAGTATCGTAGAAATTATCACAATTTAAATTTCGGCAATTTTCCCGAGAATCAAAAATGTAGTGTACAAATACTTTTTGAATCGACTGTATATCAGTCGCTCTTTAATGCTCGTTAGTTCTAGTGCTAAAAACTATAATCACAGAGATTCTTCTTAGATAAGTCAGTATTGTGATATTTTCATTCGCAGCAGATAATACTTTCAACTACAGCCAGCTTTATGAACGGAGAGTTCAACCAACATGTCAGAACATCTTACAATTAGGTCTCTTTTTTAGAAAACCAGATCATAAGACGGCGGAAAATCCTCATTTCGTCATTACTGCTAACGAACAATAATGCTGCTTAAGAATTACACATTCCTGGAAACGATAAAAGTACGATCATACTGGAGGATTTTTATCTTATACAAAAACAGAGTTTTACGAATGCCTACTGCAAACGACGTTGATTTGAAAATAATAAGGCCGCAGTATTTTGAGCAACAGAAGTTTTCGAAATCGACGTTTGCTGCACCAAAAATATTTTTAGCAATTTTTAACGAGATAAAAAATACAAAATACGCCTTTCAAGTAGACGAATAAAACTAGGCCCGAGTGACTTTGAATATTCCAGTTTTGAAAAAATTTAAAGTTAGTTAAACTACAACATGAGATTTTGGTTCCATAAATCACTGATGTTCAATTTCTACAAAAGTATGTACTACGACAGACATTTAAAAAAGTGGTGAGCACTAAATAATTGTATCGAAAATAAATATTCAAGATATTTTATTCATATCAATGTATTAATAGTCTACATATTCTTAAAATTTTTGTTGCATCTTATTTAAAATTTCAAGTACAGTTCATACTCGTAAATAATCATTTTTGATATCTGCATAAAATAATGATTTTTGGTATTTCCATAAAATCGTAATTTTTATGAATCTTACCAGCAAATTTTTAGATGAACTACAGTAGACTCCGAAAACGTGAACAAAAAATTGTGTAAAATTATTGTATATTGTATATATGTATAATAGGGTGTTCATTTGAAAATTTTCCAGCCGAATATCTCGAACAGTATGAAAGATATTAAAAAAGTGTAAAACACGTGTCCAAGGATTTCGAAGGGGAAAAAGGGGAGCAGTATCAGTTTTTTATTTGGGTGACGTTTTCAAGGTTATTTCAAGGTCAACTTTGTTTTTCCAAATAAAAATCTATATTTTTTATTATGGGATCTTATTGTACGTAAAAATACCAACAATTTTCGTAGAATACATTTTTTTTATCCGCGCACTAGTTTCGGAGATATTTAAAGAGAAGTAGAGCGATTGTTGTGTAAACATATTATTGTGTAAAATTCTTTGACGCAAATCGTTGATGTTTTCCAGTTGTACTAGCACGTATCGTTTGAAAACAAAATTGTCCTCTATTGTTCTCTCGTTTATGTTGTCTGTCTTTCAATATAAGATTGTACTATTTAGTCAAGTGTGAATCATCGTAATAACAGATACTACATCGTAGTACAATTAATTGTATGTAGAGCTATTCCAACAGATACCTTCAAAAATGTTCGTTCAGAATTTGAGAATCGTCTGTATTATTGTTTAAAAAACAACGGAGGATATTTTGAAAATTTGTTATAGTTATAAAGAAATTACGAACTTTCTCGCAGTATAAGTATGCCTCGCTCTACTTCTCTTTAAATATCTCCGAAACTAGTGCGCGGATAAAAAAACGTATTGTACGAAAATTGTTGATCTTTTTACGTACAATAAGATCCCATAATAAAAAATATAGATTTCCATTTGAAAAAACAACGTTGACCTTCAAATGACCTTGAAAACGCCACCCAAATAAAAAACTGCCCTCCACTTTCCCCCTCGAAATCCGTGAACACGTGTTTTACACTTTTTTTAATATCTTTCATACTTTTCGAGATATTCGGCTGGAATGTTTTCAAATGAACACCCTGTATATGTATACATATTGGATTGTAATGTTCGGTTGCAAATTGTATAAATATGTTCTAATTTTTACGATTACGTCATGACAAGACAGCGGACTTTATGCATTTATGAAAAAAAATGTGTAGGTGCAATTTAAAACAGTAAAAACAATAGAAGAATTTAAAAATACTGTTACATTATTTTCGACTTCTTAAACATATTAAGAAAGAATATAAATTTCTATTTCACGACAGTTTGTTGCAATTCACATAGACAGTTTTTATTTTGCATAAAGATCCGCTGTCTAGTTATGACTCATTCTATATGTACATAACTGTGATTGAAAAGGATCCACTTGCAGTCAGTAATTATACGATTCATTGAAGATGATTCTGTACCTAATTAATAAATAAAAGAGATATCGAATATAACTGCATGTGTTTACGATCCAATACATAACTTATGTGGTAGTGAGTATACATGGTTTTAAATAATTTTTTGTAAATACAAATACAAAGTAAATAGATAAACACAGTCTTTTTAAATAATTTTTTTACCGCGTTATACGAGAGTCTACTGAACTTTAACACTAATCGTACATTTTTATTTTTTAATTATTGAGACTACAGAGATATTTCCAATAGAAATTATTCAATAAATTTCTTCGTTCGAGCACGCATTGTTATAAAAATTTGCGGGAAATCTAAATAAATCCAGTCTTCTAATATATACAAAACAACATATCGTCGGGTTACTGCCAAAACAAGGTAACTCCATAATGTGAACTTTTGAGAAATCATCGTTTGAAAATTTAAATTGATATGAAAAATCGTCACAGCTTCAAAATGATTTATTGATTGAAAAAGTAAGTAACAAAACAAAAGAAGTTGTCTAGTTTTGTCAGTATGTTTTTCGAACATTTTTTTTAATCTAATGGAGTACTTAACTCCGAATCGAGAAAAAGTGGAGTTAGCTTGTTTTGGCAGTAACCCGACGATATATAAGTAAAATCTTGTGTTCGGTACGGTAAGTGTTAAAAGAATAAAAATATTTTGAAAAAATCGATTCTTTTTTATTTACCCAGATGTATGTATTTCTTTGGGCGCTGTTTGAAAACGGAACCAGCTTCACAAATCGATGCTCGACTTTCGGTCAGCCTTTAGTACAGTCACCTTTAGTCACCTATGCAAGGTCATTTCTTGCACAGATGCACACGCTACAGATCAAAAACTAATCGAACTTAATATCGGTTTCGCATACATCCGAATGTTATAAAATAGAAAGGTGTAACCAATCCCGATTTCGATTTCTCTTCTGGACGGCATGAAAAACGTCGACACTTTCACAAAGCGAAGCAAGCAGCTGTTCCGAGTGGAACTCCCTGCATCTGAAAATTGCGGATAAATGTCGACGGGGTTGAGACCCAAGCTATATGTCCGCTAAGTGTGCACCTCCATTCTGTTACACATCGTTAAGATTACTCATAATTTCTTATATTGCTGTCGTATCAAAAACAATATCTATTTCATAGGCAAATATTTTGCAAAAGTTCATTCTATAACAATAGAATAGTAATTATTATATTGGAATTTTTTAACAATTTCTTCTACGTGTCATCTAATAGGTTAATCCTTCTAATTTCTTAACCGTTTGCGGACGATAAAGTTTTCAAATGTTGGAAATATTTTCCTCAGAAAGTTAAATTCTATGTCAGTCTTCGGTTCTAAGAAAAAATATTTTATTTTATACAGGGTGATCTATAACTTGTGGTACAATCGATGAGGGGGGGGGCGTGATTCTACATAAAAAATAAGTCGAAAATGTAGAAAAACTTTTGTTCATATTTCATACTCATTCTACTTCTAACAAATGCTAAACTCGCAAAATTGATTTATTTAAACAGACTTATTTTTCATGCAGAATCATCCTCTTTTAGGTCGTATCAGCCGTTACCGATCATCCTGTATATTAAGTTACTTAAATATGCTGCAAATTCGTGGATAACTGCATGTCTATAACTAACATTGATCTACAAGACGCATATTTTAAATTCTTATTACCGACTCGAATAAGAAACTTTTAAAACTGCCTTTTTTATTTTATCTTCTAATACCTACTAATTCCTCAAAATCTTTTTTGCACGTCATTTAGTAAATCAATGCTTCTAATTGCTAAAAAAAGACAACTGGTTTGGTCCCATTTTATTATTTAAAGAGCGTCCGATTACTTTCGTGCACCATTGTATGTATTAGGCCCTCCGTCCACGGGGCGTTGCGTCAGAGACGCGTACGCGAAAAAATATCGCTTGCTGTACGCTTCAATGCTGCGACCAATGTAAAATAATGAACGTCTGGTCCACGAAGCGTAATCGTCGCGTAATCGTCGCTACCTGCAGTCGTCACGGGCGTAGCGTACGCTGCCGCGATCATCTGTACACGAAGCGTAGAGTAAACTTCACGTCAATTACGACAAACAAACAGAAATGTCGAGTGACGAGGAGGACGTGATACTTCTTTATAATTATATTCGACACAAAAGAAGAAGGAGAAAATTCTGGTTGCACCCTTACATTCGCAATAACATTAACTGCAGAATATTTGTGGCTGCAAGAGAACTAACAGAAGACGATGCTAGGTTTCAAGCATTCTACAGAATTGCATAAAGACACATACAAAAATCTTGTACGAATAGTGGGCCCAAGTATAGAAAGGCAAGATACAAATATGCGAGAATGTGTAAAATATTGTTTGCTGTAACGGTTGCTGTATTTCTCGGCACGAACTTATGGGAAAACCTAATATTATCTTATAATTCTTTTGCAGCTATAGCCGTTCTGCCATAAATATAAGAGTCGTTGATTTTGATAGTGAGGGAAGTCCATTTTGTAAAAAAAATAGAAGTAATTTTTATTACAAATTAACATAAAATATCTGGTAATGACATAAAATCGACATGCCTCACTTTCAAAATCAACGACTGATTTCTCTGTATATAAAGATGCACCCAGAATTTTCTTCTTCTCTTCTATATAATTATATACAGGGTGGCCCACATAACTCTGAACAGCTCAATATCTCGAAAACTATGCCATCGATTTTAAAGTTCTTAGTCTTAAATTGCATGGAACTGAAGGGCCTTTCTGACTACATAAACGTGAAGTGGCCTCCCTTCCCCTTTAACGGGGGAGGGGAGGTGCCTTTGTAATTTTAAATGGAACCCCCTATAAAATGTTACATATTTAGATTCTACCGGAAAAAACAAGTAAATTTTGTCTGAAACATTTTTTTGTCAGATACTTCCATGATGAGATATAACAGTTTGAAGTTTCGAGTTGTAGGTACTTGAAGCTCTCGGAAATAGCGTTATGGAATTATACGCGCTCGAGTCCTTTGCTTATTCGTGAAGAAATAAAATGTACTTTAAATTAAATGTTCAAAATGTCCATCACGGGCTTGTAAACATTTATTTACTCGAAACATCAATGTTGTTCTAACATTTTTTAACATTTCGGGAGTCACTGAAGCGCAAGCGTCACGTATTCTTTGTTTCATATCCTCTTTTGTCGTCGGTGGTTCAAACATAACTTTGTCCTTTACATATCCCCATAAGAAGAAATCTAATGGTGTTAGATCGGGGGATCGAGGAGGCCATTGACGAGGTCCCCCACGACCTATCCATTTGTTCCCAAATTTTTCGTTCAAAAATTGCCTGGTGATGATTGCAAAATATGGAGGAGCGCCGTCTTGTTGGAACCACATTTCTCTTCTAACGTGCAGTGGCACATCTTCCAAAAGCGCAGGCAAATGATTTTTTTAATAAATCACAATAACTTGCAGATGTTACAGTTTCTTGAAAAAAATAAGGTCCAATCACAAAATCTCCTATTAGGCCACACGAAACATTTAAAGACCATCGATGTTGAAAGGGAACACATCGCATCCAATTTGGGTTTTCCACGGCCCAATAATGCAGATTATGTCTATTTACATGCCCTGAATTCATAAAAGTGGCCTCATCGGAAAAAAGTATTTTGCACAAAAAGTCATTTTCCACAACACTCTGCAGCCACTCACAAAATCTTACGCGGTGATCGTAATCTGCTATCGAAAGCTCTTGTGATAAAACCATGTGATATGGATGATACTTTTGCCGTTTCAAAATTCGTTGAATCGATGAACGACTAATATGTGATGTTTGTGCAAGTGTACGTTGACACAAAATTTGTTGTAATTGCAGCAAGAATACTGGCACTATTATTTTCATTAGTGACAGCTGTAGGTTTATTGCGAGTTTTTTTACACAATTCACCGTGCTCGCGAAGCCGCTTTTCTAAATTATGAAATGTTGCATGACATTTTTTGATCCCATAACGTTCAAAAAACATCACTGCTGCACGCCGATAATTTTTTTGGCATTCACCTAACGTTAATAACATATTCACTTCTGTGTCAAAAGTAGCCATAATCACAATGTTACTGCTTGAATAACAGCTCTAAACTGAAAACGTTTTCATAGATAAGTGAGTCAAACTCAAGAATTGTAAATATTATTGTTTGTGTTTCTTCATGAATAAGCAATGGACTCAAGCGCGTATAATTCCATAACGCTATTTCCGAGAGCTTCGAGTACCTACAACTCGAAACTTCAAACTGTTATATCTCACCATGGAAGTATCTGACAAAAAAATGTTTCAGACAAAATTGACTTGTTTTTTCCGGTAGAATCTAAATATGTAACATTTTATAGGGGGTTCCATTTAAAATTACAAAGGTACCTCCCCTCCCCCGTTAAAGGGGAGGGGAGGCCACTTCACGTTTATGTAGTCAGAAAGGCTCTTCTGTTCCATGCAATTTAAGACTAAGAACTTTAAAATCGATGGCATAGTTTTCGACATATTGAGCTGTTCAGAGTTATGTGGGCCACCCTGTATATAGAATTAGCATGTTCTCATCGTCACTCAAGATTCTCTTAAGATTCAAAACTTGCTGTGTACGCTTCATAAATAAAAGAAAGCGTCCGCATCACATACGCTACGCGTACGTGGACGCGTCTTTGACGCGACACGCCGTAGACAGAATCAAATCGTGGATGGAGGGCCTTAGAGAAATATTTCGCATGTCTATTATCAAAGCCATTGAAGAACATTGTGGTCGTAGCATCGATCAGCTGCAACTTCTATAATCGACATGAGAAACCAAGCTACATTACGGTAGCGTTCACGTTTTCACTGCCACAGTGAATATAATAACTTTATGGGAATAATGAATCGAAATTGTTGAAAACAACGAACGATCGTACAATGAAGGAGAAAACGTCGGCGCGCAAGGATAAACTTGCATGCAAGCACAAGCGGAGGTAGCTGCACCGAAAACTAAATTGGCCATCTGTAAGAGCGCGATGTTGATTGCGAACGTGAGAGGTGGAGAAGAGCTTCCTGTGCGAGATACAATCAACCGATAGCCAATCTTTCAATGCATAATGAACAGTAGGTATTAAAAACAAGCACTTAACCTTGAGTAAAGCAACAAATGTATATACACTCATCGATTTATGTCGCCCGAATGTACAGTATCATTCTATGGTACTTAATGCATTTTTAAACTGGTAGCAGAGAGATAATAAAAAAATTAATTTTCTTCGCGAGTAAACCAAACTTTATTAACACTTGTAATATACCAGAAAATTCAAAGAGATGTAATATCTATAATCGATCTTAATTATTCACTTTCGTTTGTCATTGTTTCAATTTTGTAGAATTTTTATTAATCAAGCAGCAACAAAGGAATGATAGAAAAAAAGAAGATTCAGCGGAAACAAGCATAGGAACATAATTTCATTAACGATTTATACTAGTTGGTCAACAAAAATTCACAACTTTTTTTAAAAGTTTTAGAGCTGATATTCTATTATGCTAAGTAAATTTAAAGTGATTATTTAGAAGTTTGGTCTCCACTTCGATCTCAATAATTTTTTGGATATGTGATGGACATTGCAATTTAGAAAAACTGTTTTCCTTTCGAAGTGTATGGCGGTCTCTTTTAGTTCCCGATATATTTGCGAAAGATTATCTGTACCACACTAGAAATTCTGTCCATGCGTGTGCATTTATGACGCAGTACAAGCATAGTCTTCTAAATTATACTCCCCACTTGACAAGGGACAGTCTACAGGTCTGCCAGCCCCATTCACAACTTTTTCCGACGTTCTTACAAGAAAATTTATTTTTAATAATGAAATCTGTCTTTTTCTGCGGGGATGAGCTCGTTCTAACCCTAACTCTAACCAACTATTCGTGGTCTTTCAGAACTTGAAAAAATTAAGACAAATAGGCCATAGGTGGATTCGTATTTTAATTATTTTTGCATTGGGGTTAGATTGATATTATAGTTAGAGATTAGGTTTCTAAAGATTTCTAAATGAATTCTAAAAATGTGGATAGTTCGGAAGAGTCTCTTAGAACGGATCTAGCACTAGTCTATGAACGAGACTTAAAGAGATCGATCTGCTAGTTGAAGGTTATTTGTCAAAACAATGAATCTCCCGCTGCTGACAATGCTTGTGACTGTTTCGCAGACGCACAAGCATGGACAGAATTCCTCGTAGTAGTACGGACAATCTCTTACAAATATCTCGAAAAATAAAGGAGACCGCCATATACTTCAAAAGGAAAAAGTTGTTCAAAACTACACCCCACCACGTATCCAAAAATTATTAAGATCGGAGTGGAGCCAAACTTCTAAATAATTACCGCTCATGTTAACTACCGCACGAACAACCATAAAAATTCTATAAAATTAAAATGGTTCATATAATTAATTAAGAATGGAAAATATCTGTTTTAGCATAGAAATCAATCTTTCATTACTCTTATAACAAGCAAACAATTACTTATAACACAAAAATTAATTTTGATGTCTGAACAAATGATTTTTTTAAATACATTTCCTTATATGTATGTACATTGCGATGGTAACTGCATTAATAAACATAAACAATGACGAAGAAACATGCTGTATAAAAATATATTAATAGGTATAAGTTTCCAAGAAAAGCAGATAAATCCTTTCATACGGACTCACCCTTAAATGGGAGACATAATAATCAACGTTAATACATAAACACGAACACAAAGAATAGCAATAGATACAAATGATCATAAAGTAAAATTATTTCTAATAACTATCATGGCGAAGAAGAGTCAATTCATCATTAGACTGTGGATCTTTATGCAAAATAAATACTTTCTACATCAGCAGTAATTTTTTTCTTTAATAATTTTTGTTGCGAATGCATAAAATCTGTAGTATATCGAACATAGATTACCATTTTTTGAAATACAATCATGAAAAAACAGAGAATAGCAATAAAACAATCATGAATTAAAACTTTATGAGACAATTATGATTACAAAAGAAATTAGTGAATGAGTTGAAATAATAATAAATTATATTGTTTTGGGAACGTCAAACGTTACATAAAATGTAATTAATTTATTATGCATACGTGCATATTAGAATAACTCACATAAATATTCGGATACTTGAAAAAACGATGACTTTTTTAATATTGGACCCTACGACATGGATTTTGTATGAGAAATTAGTACAATTAGTTTACTACATGAAATAATGAATAATTTTGAAAAAAAAACTGCATTCAATTGAATATTTATGGGAGTCACTGTGTACCACGGTTAACGGATAGAATGAGTGCCAGCCGTAGCAGCGTGAACGCGTTACAAAGTGGACGTTCCATGTAGGAATCGTATAGCCGGTGTAGTTTGTCAAAAGTAAACGTGGGCCTGAAAAAAAGGGAAAAAAGACGAGTCGCGTCGTTGTACGGTAAGCCCTTAAATGGCGTACAGCTGCGAATATGCGACAGCAAGTGCAAGCTGCGCACCGAGAAAAAGAGACATAGCCTGCGAAAGAATTATCCGGATCAGATATTTCAGTTTCTCAATCGGACCGGCTCAAGTCGTTTTTGGACTGACTTTACCACCGAGTCGGCCAAAACCGGAACCACCGCAACCCGACGTGGTGCTGATTCTTGGAAGCTTATGGTCTTCTTCCCTGGCCGACCACTGCCCCGATCGATTTGGAATGTCACCAATACATCAGATATCGAAATGTAATGCGACACGCACCATTATTCGTCTTGGTTCTGTGTCAGTACCAGACGTCACTATTTAGAGGTCTGAGAATCATAGTGATGTAATTGTGTTTCGAATTTCGGCGCACAGGTTCGATCATTGATACTAGACTAGAAATTTTGCAAATTAGAAACCTCTATGGAAAATCAACGTTTCGACCGAGATGTGGGTCTTTCTCAAGAGATGAGATTTTTTTTTTGCGTCTGTAACTATAATTTAATTATAATGCCGTATTTAGTGTAACACAAGGTATGCTGATTTCAGAAGAGAAAACGAAACTTTTTCATACTTGCTATAGCGGAAAATGCATAAGTGGAATTTGTCGAGAAAGCATGCTGGCTACATGCCGGCAGAAACTGAACTGGAACTTTTGAAGGTTGTAATGTAAACATAACATGCATAGGAACGACACATTCAAAATAGACCAATCAGAACCACGGACTTGAAGGACTGTGCATAAGTCTGCGGGGACGTTCCAAAAGACGGAAGGGGGATCAACTTGTCGGCCATCTTGGTAGGACAAATCGGTGGTGCGCTCTATAGACAACTTTAAATACTAATGTAACCGTATAACCGCAATATTATATGTCAATACAATAACAAAATCGTTGTTATATTAATACATAATCGATTTTCTCAGTATCGTGTAATCGCTGCCTATAACCAATTCAAAGCAACTTCATAATTCGTATTATTAATAGTTATATATTAAATAATTCTTAGCATGAATGGAGCATTAGCCCTAATAGTTCACTTAAAGGTTAAAGAAATACAGTGATTACGACACGATCACAGGGAAATGAAATACATTACAGCAGTGGTGGGCACGGGTGGAGCCCCTCAAATGCCTGCTTCTCCCACCACCTCTCTTTTATGCAGTGCGCACCACGGACTTGAAGGACTGTGCATAAGTCTGCGGGGGCGTTCCAAAAGACGGAAGGGGGATCAACTTGTCGGCCATCTTGGTAGGACAAATCGGTGGTGCGCTCTATAGGCAACTTTAAATACTAATTTAACCGTATAACCGCAATATTATATGTCAATACAATCACAAAATCGTTGTTATATTAATACATAATCAATTTTTTCAGTATCGTGTAATCGCTGCCTATAACCAATTCAAAACAACTTCATAATTCGTATTATTAATAGTTATATATTAAATAATTCTTAGCATGAATGGAGCATTAGCCCTAATAGTTCACTTAAAGGTTAAAGAAATACAGTGATTACGACACGATCACAGGGAAATGAAATACATTACAGCAATGGTGGGCACGGGTGGAGCCCCTCAAATGCCTGCTTCTCCCACCACCTCTCTTTTATGCAGTGCGCACCACGGACTTGAAGGACTGTGCATAAGTCTACGGGGACGTTCCAAAAGACGGAAGGGGGATCAACTTGTCGGCCATCTTGGTAGGACAAATCGGTGGTGCGCTCTATAGGCAACTTTAAATACTAATGTAACCGTATAACCGCAATATTATATGTCAATACAATAACAAAATCGTTGTTATATTAATACATAATCGATTTTCTCAGTATCGTGTAATCGCTGCCTATAACCAATTCAAAACAACTTCATAATTCGTATTATTAATAGTTATATATTAAATAATTCTTAGCATGAATGGAGCATTAGCCCTAATAGTTCACTTAAAGGTTAAAGAAATACAGTGATTACGACACGATCACAGGGAAATGAAATACATTACAGCAATGGTGGGCACCGGTGGAGCCCCTCAAATGCCTGCTTCTCCCACCACTTCTCTTTTATGCAGTGCGCACCACGGACTTGAAGGACTGTGCATAAGTCTGCGGGGGCGTTCCAAAAGACGGAAGGGGTATCAGCTTGTCGGCCATCTTGGTAGGACAAATCGGTGGTGCGCTCTATAGGCAACTTTAAATACTAATGTAAGCGTATAACCGCAATATTATATGTCAATACAATAACAAAATCGTTGTTATATTAATACATAATCGATTTTTTCAGTATCGTGTAATCGCTGCCTATAACCAATTCAAAACAACTTCATAATTCGTATTATTAATAGTTATATATTAAATAATTCTTAGCATGAATGGAGCATTAGCCCTAATAGTTCACTTAAAGGTTAAAGAAATACAGGAGTTACGACACGATCACAGGGAAATGAAATACATTACAGCAATGGTGGGCACCGGTGGAGCCCCTCAAATGCCTGCTTCTCCCACCACTTCTCTTTTATGCAGTGCGCACCACGGACTTGAAGGACTGTGCATAAGTCTGCGGGGGCGTTCCAAAAGACGGAAGGGGGGTCAACTTGTCGGCCATCTTGGTAGGACAAATCGGTGGTGCGCTCTATAGGCAACTTTAAACACTAATGTAACCCACGCTACGGACCCACGCTCGGCCACTGATCACTCTGTACCCGGTACATGTGCGGCAAGGTTGGTGAATCGTCGTGGCTTTGTTTTGAGCGTTGATACCCATTAATTTACAAAAATGACAAGGTGTATTGTAAAGGGATGTGGTATATTATATTATATATTATATATCCCTGAGGCAGTTATATTGGAGTCAAATGTGCAACGATTTGCTTATTTTTACTGTTTATTTATTTTATCTTTATTTTTTAGAAAAGTGTTTTAGTTATAAACTATTTTGTAATAATACAATGTATTAGGAGAAAGAAGAAAGTATTAAAGATAATCAACGCATTTATGTTACGATCCAATAGTTACTCTATACACATAATTGATTTCTTGACTTACGTTGTACAACGGTATTACGAGTTTCTTCCCATAAATAAATCGAACTAAAATTAAAATCGACATTCAATTAAACAGTTCCTCCGATTCTTCCTTCTAGAAAACGATCTCGTGTTTACCAGTTAAAAGAAGACAGAAGTAGGCCTGATTGTTCGGCGAAGATAAAGCAGCATCGTGGTGGAAGACTGGAGCAAAAAGACAAAAGAGAAGGAAAAAAAAGATACGAGCGACGTTTAAATGGTTAATTGGTCGCGCGAGAAACGGAAAAGGGTTTGGAAGTTAGCTGGTACGGTGGTAACACGGTTAAATAACTGGGTCGAAGACGCGGGTCCGATTCCGATCGGACCGATACATCGAACAATTACGGAAATTGATTTTTGAATTAATTTTCAGCTCGTGCCGTGTCATGAGGGGAGTGTGCCACCGCGTTTGAAAGAAGAGTTTATTGTGACGATCGTTATCATCGGCAACGACCCGGAAACGATGTTTCATAATCGCGAGAGCGGGGAGGAATCCCGTCGGAATTTTTTCGACGAATGCGAGTTTTATTGACTGTCGTTTTCCAGTATTGCATAGGATATTATTTATTGAATAAATGAAAAATAATAAATAAAATTTCATTTGTAAATAGGAATGAACTGTGTTATTTAAATAAGATTAATTTAAATGTTACCAGGAATAAATTGTTTATTATTCCTTATTTGTAAATAAAATATTATTGTTCATTTGGAATTCATTTGAAAAAATTATGGAATTTCTTATTTTATTGTTTAATTAATATTTTTCAATGTTTGCTTTCAACACTACTTGCTTTTCAAACAAGTTATGCGAATGTGACCCAACCATTTCCGAATTTTCATTAATTTCTTAGTTGCCAATCATATTAAAATCCAAGAAGTAGAGGGAATACTTTTTTCATAGGGTAATTTGATTATAATATATCTCTTGGAAACACCGTTCTTAAAATGAAGAAGTGTATATTTAAAACATTATTTGTAAATAACAATTAATTTCAGTATTTAAATAATGTAGTTAGACTTGTTCAATTAACAATTAATTTCTTTCTGTTCGTTATTTAGACTCGCAAATAACAAATAAAATTTTATTTTCATAGCTATTTGAGTAAAAATTTATTTCACTTTGCCCAACATAGCCAAGTATTGGCCCAGTATTGGCCATTATTCAAATAAAATTTTCTTTGAATAACGCTAAGAAATAAATAATTATTCGTTATTCAATCATTTATCATTCGAGTTATTCTTTATTCATTTAGGAGTTCCCCTATTCGTAATTTATAGACTGCGGGCTGTATAGATTTATGATAAAAATGAATAGGTGAAATACAAAACTGTGAAAACATTAAACATTTTTAGGACATTTTTATATTTTTTTCGACTTATTAAAATTATTAAAAGAAGGAATATGCAATTTACTTTCTATTTTTCCCAATTTCCGTAGGAGAATTTTTATTTTGCATGAAAGATACGCAGTCTAATAATAAGATAATATTTATCATAATAACGTATAAAACATGCCACGAGCGTAAAAAAATAAACATCCAATAAGGAACATGTAAAATTCAGTAATGTTTGTCTTACCTTTTCAAATGTGGTTCCAGTGGATTGTTGAGATTCTTCCTTTTAAAATAACACCGAACATAGCGTAAATCGGTCTACTTTTATAGACTTCATACAAGCACTCATACGTACGTTCTTAATTTTGTTATTTACATTCAGTTTACATCTAGTCCGATTTATGTCATACTCGGACTCATTTTAATCAGAAGAGTATCAACAATTCACTGGAACTTCATTTGAAGGGGTAAAACAAAAATTACTTATTATGAAGATTTCTTCGGTGTTTATTTCATGATGTTTTTTTTCGGTAAACTACAAAAACAATAAAATTAATAACATTAAAAGCACCTATTTTTAGTCGCCGGAAAATCAACCCATATGTAACACACCATCTGACATAAGCAAACACATCCAACAACTACTCAAGGAAAACTGGAACACAGTATGAAAAAACCTTCAATAACAGTGCACTTCATAAGACAATACCAAATTTTTACGATTTAAATATCAACCCAGACTTCACGCGCACCGAGCAAACTATAATAACCAGAATTAGATATCAGCACACACAAAGTTAACTCATGTACACCTACTGGAAAACAATTCTCCTCCCATATGTGTTTCTTGTAACACAAGACTATCAATAATCCACATAATCACAGAATGTCCACACTACAACGTAGAGAGGAAAAAACACGGTCTATATGGAAACCTGAATAATATTCTTACTTCAGCCCCGATTCAACGAAGCACACTCAATTTCTGTAAGGACATCAACATATCTAAGACACTGTAATCCAGTTCCTCCACTGACAATTGAGATAGTCGCTAATAACCTTGGCAGTTGAAGCGACTTCAAATACCAAAAAAAAAAAAAAACTATAAGATATATAATCTTTTTTGTAAAAACTGAATACGAATACCTTATTTTTATTTTTCATCGACCGCATGTACAGCCACCTTTATTTGTATAATCCCCAACAATCTTTTTTATAGAGACTTATGCTGTTTTTTACTTGTTTTCTGATGTAAACGCCACGACTTTTCTGCAACGCACAGTTACTTGATCACAATGTCTATGCCTATTCTACTAATCATTTTTATGCGATTAAGTTTTATAACTATTTTTATGTAGTACTTTGTTACGGTCTGTATCATAATACCATCGCAACCTGTTTATACTTTTAAATTGTGATTTCTCTTTCTTTAAACCATGGAACTAATAATTTGTGTCATTATGTTCATCGCAATTAAAACGTTTTCAATAGAAAGAATTAATAAGAGATCGTGCTGAATTCTTATGTAATAGCTACTTGAGTAAAGTTATTTCCAACACTTCCACCTTGGTCAACAATGCGATACATCAATATTATACCAAGACCAGAAATTTCAAACGCAAGAGGAAAAGTCTCATACATCAATGTATTGATGATATCCCTATCATAAAAAGAAATTTAAAAATTAGCAACTATTATGATATTTACCGTCTAGATTATGATATTATCAATAGCTCGATCCCAATAAATACTGAACTTGGTCATGGTCTTAAAATATGTAACCATCCAAACTCCATATTAAATACCTGGCTTTCAAACTGTGATTCATACGCAATTTTTACCGATGGTAGTAAAATTCCAGGATCTATCTCTGTAGGAGCTGGATGCATTTGTAAAGATTTAAATATATCAAGCAAAAAAAGCATCCCATCTATTGCTTCCATATTCACGGCTGAATGCATTGCTTTAATCGAGGCACTTGACATTGCTCTTTTGGACACAAACCATGATTATAAAATACTTACAGACTCCATCAGTGCCCTTCTATGTTTACAAAACTCAAAGATAGAAATAACGACTAACTTTTACATTTACGAAATTAAAGAAAAATACTTTAAGTTCAAGAAGACCACATCGAACAACAGTAGTATAGAATTTCTTTGGATTCCGTCCCATTCGGGTATTGTTGGAAATGATGAGGCTGACGCCTTAGCTAAGTTGGCAACACTAGAACAAGCTGATAAACGTATTGTCATTCCCTTCTCTGACTTACGGGAATCTTTTAAACATAAATGTAGACAAAGTACTAACGATTTCACAATGCAACAAGGCCAGTTTAAAGGCAAGGAGTACTTTCAGCATTATATTGGCGACGGTGTTACACCATGGTTCTCCGGCAGAGGTTTGTCACGAGAATTTATTGTAACATTCAATCGTTGTAGATCAAATCATTACCATCTTGCAGAATCCCTTTCACGCCTACATATAATAAATGATTCCATATGTAACTGCGGCAATGAGGTTCAAGATCTGAACCATATAATTTGGCAATGTACCTTGTTGGAATCACAAAGAGTTGACCTTATGAAAAGATTAAGCAAGTTCAATTTGTTTCCACCCTTAAATATCAGATCATTACTTTATAAACCGAATATCCAAGCATGTCATGTTCTGTTTCATTTTTCCAAGCAATGTAATTTAAAGATTTAAAGTTATGTTCTTAATGCGTTCTATTCTACTGTACCTACACTACTAATTTATAACTGTAAGATGTATACGTATTACCAATTGTATATCAGACATTATGTTAATCCTAATGTATAGCTTTATAACCCCCCCCCCCCCATGGGGAGTTCCACTTAAGCTTTCAATAAAAAAAAAAAAAAATAGAAAGAATTACTCTTCTCGAGTAATCTATAACACATAGTACGCAAGAAAAAAGAAATTCCTTTTGGTAACATAGATTTGTATAGTTTTATACAGTGTCTTCCAGTATTGTCGCTGAGTGTATTCAAATACAATTTTATTCGAATAAAGGTTAACAGTGGCCTGTACGTATTCTGGCCGAAATGGAACGAAAGACTAAGTAATTGTAACGAATGCGATTGCTCTCTCGCGAGAGAGCCATCTAATTGGCTGCACGCGCTTGTAATTCCGAGCTTTTCGCGGTGAGGGACAGAGAGGCGTATTTTAACGTCACGCTCCAATAAACTCCGATGTACCTACCCACTCAATTCGACTGTCGTCAATTCCGCCGGCGGAATAATTAGGCCACGATAAGGAGCATTGCAGGCTTCGATTTTTTTCATTGCATCACAATTAACGCGAATATGTAATTATGCAGAACCCGCCGCTTTTGTATTTATTTTTACGCTTGCACGCACTTTATGTTTTACTACTAAAATTTTACGATGGTAATTAGCGATTATGTTAATGTTTTTATTGATTAATCAATTAGCTTATAGCACATAACGAAGCTTGTTGCAATAGAGTTTTGGAGGTTATGTTGCTTGTTGTGATAATTAATGCGGTTATTTTTAATTGAAGTTTTAGAATGAGATACGTTTTAAATTATTAATTTTTAATATATCATGTTCAAGAGAAATAAAAGTTACTATTAAACATCGATGGTATTTGCTATAATGTACGTTGTATTATGCGCTTTAATAATGATAATAATAATAGTAATCTTTATTTACTCCAACCATACATGTTATATGTTTTGCTTAAATACAAAAATATTGGTTTAACTGCGTTTTGGAGAACTCTTTTTTTTAAGTTTTTTTTATACAATCTTATAGATTTCGACGAGAAAACACCGAAAATGAAAATCTTATTGTGCGGAATTCATTGGTTAAAAAGTTATACGCGTATAAAGCTGAACACTTTTCAGCCTTTTTGACAGGTTAAAACGCCGCCATATTGATATATTTGCTAGGTGATACACATAAAATGGGCTAAATACTTCCGAACAGATCCGTTAGATCCGTAATAATAACACACTTACTAAATCAAAATGCGAAACATTATACCATGGTCGGGCCGGCCTTCTCCGCTCCCACGACGATCTAACCTCAAACCATCTTGGACTATACCTTCTTTTTGAAATCCTGTATGTGATTCTGTATATTTTAATTACTGTTCAGTGACAGCTTGTGCTAATTCAGACTTGGACATTATTTTGTTTAAAAGGTTAAAAACAACTAAGATTCCATGATTATTGTTATAAATTTTCATTTCGCACCGATGAGTACATTTTTTAAATTTCCGCAACAATCCTGAGCCCAAGTAATTGCTTCTTCTTTACTACTTGGCATGCCTCTAAAGTTAAAATTAATAATACTTGAACTAGCCATTTCAAAATCAACAATAAATTTATTAATAATTAATTTGTGAAAAATACTTGAAATTGCTTATGTTTACAAAGTATGTGTAACCACTGAGTTGCCATCTAGCGCATACGCTCAGTACTATTTAACCGATCCCGCAAATATACCATATTATGTATTTAACACATGCGCTGAACACTCACGATCTATCCAGCGCATGCGCCGAACAGACCTACCCACCTCTACCACTCAACGAATATCCAATATGGCGACGCTCTAACCTGTCAAAAAAACGCATAAAACTGCTCAACTTTACACGCGTATAACTTATAAACCAATGAATTCCTAACAACCATACACACATTTTCGGAATGTCTTCATCGATATCTACAGGATCATATAAAAAAAAGTTCAAAAAAGTTAAGAACACGGAGTTCTCCAAAACGCAGTAGAGCCGAAAGGTAACCGACCCAAATGACTAGCACGTAAATGTCCCGGAGATATCCCCACTACTGCGGAGGGGACCCCGGAGCTCGAGAGGCCTCGGTCGCCGAGAAATATGACACCATGCGGCTCAGGTATATCGGTGAGACCACACTAATCGAAATTTCCAACTTCTTTATTATTGATTATTTTTTTATGGAACTTTCACCAACATCTTCGTGGCATTGTTCTAATAAATATCATACCAAATATGATATAATTCCGATGATATTTACTTATGTAATAGACAATTAAAGTTTCGGACGCGTGGAAGAATAGCGTATGGGAAAGAAAGAGACGCGGAGAGTCGCAGTCGGCGGCACAGTTCAAAGGCTCGCGCGTCCTCACAATGTATTACCAAGGTATAACTTTTTTATTATTACTTATTTTTTTATTATATTTTTGCTAATAGATTTGTGATATTCGGATCATATACAAGTTTATGGTCATTATGTATAGGTCAGGTACATAATATCGGTGAGGCAACATAATGCAATGATGACACTTTTTCATTTTTAATTAATCTTTTATGAGACTTTTACCATCATATTTGTAATATTTCTCTGATGAAAATTTTTCTGATTATACATACATATCTATTTTTTTAAATGACACTGCACAGACCCGCGTTGGGAACTTTTATCGATTAAATACTGTATATACCGTCCGTCCATCAGGAGATGGCAGTGAGAAACTTGTAGGTACCACGTGATCTCCCTTCTGAATCGCTCGACAAAGACGGAAACGCCCGTATTAGTGTGACTGGAACCGAGCCATCTCCTGATGGACAGACGGTACATATTAACCCTTAGCGGACAGGGATTATTTTGAGCATACTTTTTGATGGGTCGAATAAATTTTCTTTGTGAAACAAAATTGTTTGCTGAGGAGTTTGGTGTATGAATTAAATGAAGGCAAACATGTTGTGTACAGTAAAAATTTTTTTCATATTTTTCAGGAGTATTAATTGCTTTAAAAATTATTCAGTCGCAGAACGTTAAAATTGTTTGGGCGACTGTGAGCAGACACACGTCCGCAAAGGGTTAAATAAAATTAAGTTAAAGTATATTTCAAATATATAAACTATACTATTCAAGATAGATAAATAAATTTTTATAAACGTATTTGTATTACGTCGTTAAATAATAGGTACATAATTTTTACTAGAAAATTACGCAATTACACAATGAATATTTGTAGTAGTATTAAGTATTATAGTCCGAGTATGATTTTTTTCCACTTCGTTAAGGCGATTAAAATCGTCTGTCTTTAAAGTCCTCTGAATAATTAGAATTATACGAAGTTTATAATTTGGTTTTCTGAACCAGATTCTTATTTTAGGTAGAATGACAATAAGTTACCTACAAAACGGTACGTATATACATATACTCGCATGTAGAAAGTTGCAAGAACAGTTGAAAAGTGGTCGAATGTATTGCACGTATATATTATGCTCAACATAATTAAAAACGTAAAGTTATATCGCGGCTTTAAATTCATTCGGAAAGCAATCAAAATTTATCTTGTAGCAGGTGGTCTAAGACATTTGCACAATACCGGTGATATGTATAGATATAAGTATTCCAAAGCCGTTTGTCTCAATCCTTGCAGGCACGCTTTCACCGATATCGAATCTCTTATCTTTCATTCGCTACTCCATCGAAAAATTAATCGACCTCATAATCTCTCGCATGTTGACTTCCGAAATTATCCCTTGAAGCAGTTTATCAAGATCTTCTGGGTGACTATCACATTTGAAAAATATCTTGATACAAAAAAAGGAAACAAAAATAGCGTTGAACATAACCGTAAAGAATTGTTAAAATATCAATAGATTAATACTATTATCTACCTCTAATTCTCGGTAGGTTTAGTATTAGAATCTTATTTGTGAGTCGAAATGGGAAGAATCAGCTGATAGGACATTAACTATTGATAGTGTTTTAACCGCTTTTAAGAATAAACAACTCAGAAGAAAAAACAACTTCCTTCTAGTAGCACAACCTAATTTTTTAGGATTATTATTTTAAAGATGATTTTCAAAATTCTCGATATATCACAGATATACATATGTATACATAATTACGTATTTCAGATATTTGAAACATATGCAGTATTGTCCATTTTGTTAATATTTTCTCTAAATACAATCAACTTGCTTTTCAATCTGCTTCTACTTCATGCATCTGCAATACTTTATAATATATAATAATCATAATTGTTATTAGCATTTTTTTGCTAATAAACGCTATCTAAACAATACATACAATGTACTTTATAATCAATACAATATATATTTCCAAAACAATTTAAACTATGATGACGTAGCACTGTTAAGGTAGTTTGCAAGATGCGAATAAAACTAATTTTACAAAATATATGGTTACTTTTCAGATTGAACACATTTATGGACACAGCGATATTTTATAATAATGCCGACGTTTAATCTATTTCTTGAAAAAGTTTAATTGTAAGTCATGATTCAAACTGATCTTTGATCAAATAAAATCAGAGGTTGCAAACAATGGATTACAATATTCATTTTAAAATATTTAAAAAATGAACATGGCGAGTTTTGATATTATACTTCTCACATTATAACAATTGTACCAATAACATACCTAACATTTCTTGAACTCAATGAATTCCATGAGAAAATATCTAGGGGACGCATCAACCAACGATCAACCGTAACGGATATTCCAGAAAACGAACGTGTCTGTTAACATTACAAAACTGCAGGTGTATAACAGAATGAATTGGGGTGGCTGCCTAACACCGTCGATCGCACGTGCACGAGAAAAGCCATCCCTGAAGAAGTGTCTTGAAGAAGACCGCAGGCAATAGATCGAGGGTAAGAGAAGTCCCAGTCAATAACACTTGTCGACAACCCAGGACATGCGGGAATAGTTAACGTACTTTTGGCTTAATTCTTGTTACTATGCAACACGTGCGTTAAAATCGACGGTTATCATAGATCGTTGCCCTAGTGAATGTTTTATTTCTACCTCGAATGCGTCTTTCTCAAAAGAAACTTTACGACAAACTGTAATAGTCATTTTTATCAACCATACCAAGAGACTTAACGAAGAACCTTGACAAATTTTAATAGAAATTTTGATAATTGCTTATATTTATAGCTAGGCTGCAGATTTTATGGATTTATAACAAAAATTGAAAAGAATTGAATACATAGTGTTCATAAAATATCGATTAAAATTATTAAACAATGAAAAAAATCCTTGATCGGCTCCTGTTTCTTACAACAGTAAACTCTTATTTTGCATAAGAACTCACAGTTTATTTATTATGCACTAACTATATCAACCTACTGAAAATTATGTACCAAGATTTCACAAACAGTTCAATTATATCTTCAAAATGTGAAGAAATACCCATCAAAAGTAACATACACTGACTGTCAAAATTAGAATAGCAAAAAGCATTGTTAGGCTGCGGATTTTATGCATTTATGACGAAAACAAGCGTGTGTAATTAAAATTTTTTAAATATTTCTACTGTATTAAATTACACACGCTTGTTTTCGTCATAAAGATTCAATTACAAAAGATTAAAATTTTTTAAATATTTCTACTGTATTAAATCTTTTGTAATTGAATCTTTTATATGAATACTAATTCTTGCAATTGATGAAGACAATTTTTATCTCACATAACAATCCGTAGTCGGACAATTAACAATCTAAGTAAATAGTATAGTTGCAGTAAATAGTATTGTATGTGACATCCACGATGTTGTATTAGATTATCCTTAAAATTCCTGTCGAAATGTGTGCTCTTGATGTTGTCAAGCAATATGAGCACACACAAACATCACGCTCAGCTGTTTGTTAACGTTTGCTTATTTTCTAATCTTCCATTTATTGAAGGACACGATTTGTTAATTTCAAACGCTATGTTGAGTTCACATAATAGCTCATATAAAACTATTCCATGGCGTTCCTTTGCTAAATTGTTTTAACATTAATAAATCGTATAATAAAAATCATTGTAACACCGAAGATAGACAGCGAAACAGATAATGGTAGTTAAGGACTTAGAGTTCTGGTTCTCTTTTTTGTTTTATAGAGACAGAGACTGTCAGATTGAAAAACTGGATAATATCAGTCAACATTTCTCTACAGTTTGATTAGTTTGTTTAAATACAACCTGCATTAAATTTCAGAATAAGAAAACGTGAAGTATATGCACCGGAAACGGCATCCGTTATAGCTTCCACCATCTTCCGCGCCATTGGACAATTTGAATATGGGCGACGTTAGGGTGAGACAATATCCAACCGTAAAAAGTACAACCCGGCAACGATCTGTTTAATTATATGCAAGTGTATGTATGTCTTGCAGGTGTACTTCAGAATGTGGCTTTTTATTTTCATTCTCCGTTCTTTCGCCTGCTATCAAACTGATCGACCGTGTGAACCAATTCTCAGCTAATACGAAGAAAGAAATTATTCTGCCCGCATATCAAAAACTCATCGTGGGAACGATGATGCGTGATATTTTCGTTTACGATGCTGGAACGTTCACCATTTCCCATGAAAATTAATTCGATTATTTTTCAAACGTGTATTTCCCTTACCAAATTATATCCTTCAAATACAAATTATCATAATCCTTGTCCTTTATGATGACTAATTGCCAATATCTACAAGATTAATTCTTATATTTGCGAACAGTTTTGAAGAAAGTAAGATAATTGGTTTCCCTCTCATTATACAATACACTCTATACATGTGTAAAGTAAAATAAAAATATAATTTCAGATTGACGGTTTCTATATGAAGGATGATGTGCCTGTAAGATATTAATGCAGAGATGGGCAATTTTGCCTCAATTGAGGCAAAACCGTCAACACCGTAGCGCCCTCTGTCCCCTTCCATCAAGCGCGGTACAATGGATCAACGAAGACACGAGACATCAGAGTACGCAACGAACGTGCGCGCTGCATGAAAGAGAGGTTGGTGGGAGAAGCAGGCGTTCGAGGGGCTCCACCCGTGCCCACCACTGCGTTATGCTATTGAAATGTCTTTATAACTTTTTCATAAAGGTTTATTGTTTAATATTTGGTAGAAAACAATACAGTTCATTTCATTAATAGTTTTTACAAATATCATTACCTCTTACACGATATTTGTTTAATATGTACACTATACTATTAATCATACTTAATGTACGCCCAAATAATTCGTTCAACAATCATGTTCACAATGTTCATGGAATACTTTCTTTCAGGGACAGTATTGTACAATCACCGCAGAATTTATGTATGTTGACGCTCTTTAAAAATCGAATAACTTTTTTAAAATTGTTTAATAGGTAGCGCGTAAATAATTTTTTCTAAGAATTGCTATTGGTCCAAATTGTGAAGAAAAAAGTGAAGGTCACGATTTTGAACTGTTTTATCTGCGTCTGTAATGAAAATTTAAAATATGCTTTTTGTAGATCTACGTAAACTATATAAATGCACAAAGCTTTATCGAAGTCGGTTAATGTTGCTATCAGCTACAAACATTACAAGATGAAGCAGGCGTTTGAGGGGCTCCACCCGTACCCACCACTGTATTAATGTATGTATACTGTAAAATTGTATGTAAAATATTAGGTATTTTGGAGTTTTGCATATTTTCAAATGAGCCTGGAGTAACACAAAATAAATAAATATTATAAATAATATACCTAAATTATTTCCTTTTATATCAGTAGTTACAGATCTATTCCATCTAACAGTCTTCAATATTATACTACCTGAATGATGTCTTTAATATTAATCGTTAAGACAACGTTTACGTTGTCTGCGGGATGTTAATGAACATGCTAAGTACATGTGGGCTGATTTATAATAATTGAATTATCCACAGACCCCACAGTTCGGGTTACTTCTTTCTGAATATTATGTAAATATGTAAGCTAAATTAATAATCACTGCGGGGTTGAAATATTGTTAATTATTTTTAATCATTGCTCTATTGGCCATTGTTTTCAGTAGTAGATTTTCGGAGTACTGAAAGCGATTATTTTGTGTTACTTTATAAAAATAACAGAAATGAATTTATTCGTTCAAAGAAATAAATTTATTGAGTAGTTCTCCTTAAATGTTACAACCTTAATAATAAAACCTTAGTTATAGTAACGAAATTCCATTAATGAAAACTTTTTTCACTCAAAACATGATCTCCATTGTACGTCACAAATATTTTTAAAATCGATTTCGTTAACACTCATTCTTTGATGTGTTTAAAATAGAAATATAAAATGTAAAAATAATAAACGTGCAGTAGCATTTAATTATGTCTAAAATCCCACCGAATACAACAGTATTAGTAATGTAACACAAAGTACAATGAAAGACAATGTATTTCCAAAATTGACTAACTTTATTCTTATTGCTAGACTGTGGATATGTATTGTTGGGATTTTTGGGTCGTAAATGATTTCGCGCTAGTACACCACCCAATATTTAATAACTGTAACACTTTTATTTCTGCACTTATATTCCAAACTAAAATTTTAATACATTTTTCTAAATCGCATTGCGTCGAGCAAGCCACGCAAAAAGGAAACACACACTCCTATAATCTAGCCAAAAGATGGCGCCGCGAGAGTCCGACCTCGACAACCCGGCAATCAAGATTACTACATTTATGTTGTATATTCAACATGTATGAACAATAAAAATGATTTGCATCAATTTACAAGGGACAGTGAACGTATTAAAGTTTCTTTTTTCCTTTAATAATCTGAATAAATTGAATCTTTCCACTGTTTTAAACTGTACCACTTCGCTTTTGTTATAAGTGCATAAAATCCGCATCGTAATAATGATGTAGTCTGCTATTCCTATTCTGACAATTAATTCGTGTTGCTTTTGTTGAGAATTTTTTACATTTTCAAGATCTAATTGAACTGTTTGCTATTTCTTGATATTTCATTTTAAAAGTCTTGATATTATTTAAACACTTAAGTACTTCTATCATTACTTAAACATTTCAGTAGGTTGAAAATAGATAGTCTATCGTAAAGGCAAAAGAATCCGTGTCTGTCAATGAAAATCAAACAGAAAGAAAGCCGAAAATTAATTGCAAGATGGGAGAAAGGAAAGGGTGCACGTAGGTGAATCTGTCTGAAAGGAAGCGAAACGTTCAAGAAGGACAGAAAGAGTGGAAAGGAGGTGATGAAAAAGGAGAGGCAAGTACGACGAAGGTGTGAGAGAGAAAGCCAAGAAGAAGAAGAAGGAGTAGAGCACGAGCCATGCGGCTCCTGCACCATCTGTTGCATCGTTTCGCTGCATGCCGAAGACTTCGTGGGGACACCATATGCTCTCTCTCTACTGCATCGGTGTACCTACAGCCGTTCCGATGCAAGCATACTTCGCATACGTAATGTCCTACCGGTTTTCTCAATCACACCGTTTCATCATGATTTCCGTGAGCCATGTGCCGTGTGCCATGTACCGTGCGCCGTATACCGTACACCGTGCATCGTGCGCCTTAATCTTATTGTGCTTTTTGCCAGCTCGACGAGAAACCTTTCTACAGAATTTCTAACGAGCCGTTATAATTCGACAAATCGTTCCTTACCAGAGACAACTAAACCTCGGCTTTTTATCGCGGGAACGATACCCTATCCTCAGCACACGACCAAATTCTTTTGAATCCTGATTCTCTTTCACTATTAACCCCTCTAACTGGAAATTTCCTTCTTTTGGTGAAAAATATCGATCATGCATTTTTCTTTAAATGCAAAGGTGTAATTAACTAATTTGAAACTCTGACTAAACTTTTATTATGCTTTTATTAATTTATATTAATCTTTTCTCTAGAAACCTTTCTCCCTTTCGTCATTAACCCCTTAAGGTGGGAATATTTACCCCTCTAACTGGAAATTCCCTTCTTTTGGTGAAAAATATCGATCATGCATTTTTCTTTAATTGCAAAGGTGTAATTAACTAATTTGAAACTCTGTCTAAACTTTTATTATGCTTTTATTAATTTATATTAATCTTTTCTCTAGAAACCTTTTTCCCTTTCGTCATTAACCCCTTAAGGTGGGAATATTTACCCCTCTAACTGGAAATTTCCTTCTTTTGGTGAAAAATATCGATCATGCATTTTTCTTTAATTGCAAAGGTGTAATTAACTAATTTGAATCTCTGTCTAAACTTTTATTATGCTTTTATTAATTTATATTAATCTTTTCTCTAGAAACCTTTTTCCCTTTCGTCATTAACCCCTTAAGGTGGGAATATTTACCCCTCTAACTGGAAATTTCCTTCTTCTGGTGAAAAATATCGATCATGCATTTTTCTTTAAATGCAAAGGTGTAATTAACTAATTTGAAACTCTGTCTAAACTTTTATTATGCTTTTATTAATTTATATTAATCTTTTCTCTAGAAACCTTTCTCCCTTTCGTCATTAACCCCTTAAGGTGGGAATATTTACCCCTCTAACTGGAAATTTCCTTCTTTTGGTGAAAAATATCGATCATGCATTTTTCTTCAATTGCAAAGGTGTAATTAACTAATTTGAAACTCTGTCTAAACTTTTATTATGCTTTTATTAATTTATATTAATCTTTTCTCTAGAAACCTTTTTCCCTTTCGACATTAACCCCTTAAGGTGGGAATATTTCTTTCGGCGAAAAATATTAATTTTTCTTGCATTTCTTTAAATACAAAGGCTGTAGAGACTTTTTATTAAGTTATATTAATTTTTCCAAAAGAATGCTGCTACTCTTTTGTTATTAATTCCTTAAGATATGCATTTCTTTTTTTGATGAAGGATATTGATCTTTCTTACCTTTTTAAAATATTATATAATGTTGTAGCTAATTAATTTGAAATTCTGTATAGAGTATACAGGTTGTATGTAGTTAGTGGGTCGAATTTTAAATGGTTTGTTATTGATAATAAAAAGAAATTTTAAGTAAAAGTTTTGCGCATCAGTGCAGTTGTACATTTACTGTGGATGCTGGAAAAATAGAGAAAAATAATGAGTCTTTCAGGATTGTAGCCTAACACTGTTTTATTCAGAATAGTACGAAGAATCGATTCATGCAAAAAAGATCATTTAAAAAAACAGTCAAAAGCGAGTGCAATTACATTTTGCAACTGTACCGATACACATTTGTAAAAAGTCGAATTGCAAGATGATACAGCTTATTAAATCATGCATAATTTTCTTGTACAATCTTTTTTTTATTTTGAATAACAGCCGAGTTATAGTTCGACCCAGTTAAATACCAGGTACACCCTGCGTATAGTGTAACTTTATATGTATTATTATCTGAATCGTTGTATACGCCTCGGTATTCAATAACTTCGTAAATATTATGGATCCTAACTTAATATTTTACAGAGACATTTCAAAGCAGTTAAACAACAAGATTCTGCAAAAAAATCAATTTTTTCCCTTCCCCTTAACTACAGCTCTCGTTAACGGATGGTAAACCGTAATTAAACACAGCTGTCTTCAATAAGTACTGATGCAATAAACAGTAAATATTGATCAGGTTTTTGCAAATTAAATGTATGCCGATACATTATGACCCTTTATTGTTTTATTTTCAAACCACGTGCATTTGTTTGCGTTTCGAGGCCCAGTACTATGAACACACATCCGTAGTTAAAGGGTTAATTAGCTAAAACTCGTTACGAAATTTTTGCATCATTCATAATTGCGCTGTTTAAAATCGCGTGAGGTGAAATTGGCTTCCCCGGATAATTCACTCGGTGGTTTAATGTTCGCTATTAAATGCGAATCTGAAAATTGTCTAGCAATTATTCTTGCACCGTTATAGGAAAAATCTTCATTTATTCGTATGTTTATTTTATGAAAATAATAGTTCTCCGAGCAAATAATTTTAATTATACTTATTTCAGCGAGCGTGATTTATTTATATGTATATGGAAAATATAATGAGCACATGAAAACTTATAATTGGGAATATCATAAAAAGAATTAGATTGGAATGTCTAGAATCTGAACTATTTCAGAATTTGTACTAGAATTTACCATAATTTTAAGTATTTTATTTTAATTTGTGTACTAACGTGTCGATCTTCTGATTCACTTTGATTTAGTAAGACATCTAAACTCGGGTTAACTTACTAACTAGACCATATACAGGGTGTCCCGCATAAATGGGAACACCTAAATGTCTGTCGTATTTACAGTCCTATCAGAAAACTTCAGAGAACAAATTGACACTATTGCAGGGGGTAAATATAATGGTAAAGAAAAAAAATGTATGTCGTGTTTTTTAATGAAATTTCAAGGTCACCGATGTTTTTTAAAATGGAATAGTATATTTTTTTTACGATAGCACGATAGACAATAAAAAACTGAATTTAGTGGATACTACCTTTTTGACCTTGAAACGACCTTGAGCAAGAATAATCATGTTGGAGCGGATAAAATGTGGAAGTTTAAAACTTACGTGTTTCAGCAAAGATTACGCGTTGTTTACGGCGGGTTATATGTATATGTATATGCATATGTTTTTTTCAATTATTGAATTAATATTGATTGATGCAAAAAAAAACCTTTTTTCCTTTTTTAATTAACGGTAAATTGATTGATGTAGAAAAAAAACATTGTTGGTAGAAGATTGTTTATAAAATCAACTCACTTGCAAGTTTTTTTGAAAATTATATAACATATTCATTCTTACAGACGCTTTTCAAAATTAATCTTAATAATGATCCAAACATGGATTGAAACGTCGATTATTTGATTATTAGCAAAATTGCAATGGTAACATTAATTAATAAACGATCGAACCGTAGCGCCGAAAAACCAAACATTTCTTATTAAGAACATTACGATCGATACAAAGGACATATTTAAAAATTCCAATATGTTCGTCAACTGATTTATGTATTCAGTAGACGTATTTTGTAGCAACATAATAATCGAATGCAATATCTAAATATATTTCACATTCAATATTTGACACATCAAATATTTGTGATTTGAATATTTTTTGAAATGGTTTTCGCTCTTCACTGGCTGATTGCGAGTATCAGAGCTCGATTCATATTGTCACGTCACAGAGTTGTTCCACGCGACAGACGGAACATCGACGGCCGAGGGGCCCCTCCAACTGTCCCTCGAGGCTAGCACGCGTCGCCACGTGGCCAGGTAACGAAAAAATAAAAGAAGAACAGGAAAGGTAAAAGCCATCCTCGAGGAACAAACTTATTTCTGTACGAGCGGTGGCGGCGGCCTCGTTTCATGCCCCCTCCAAGCCCCCCACCCCTTCCCACTCTCAGTCCCCCCAAAGTTTCAGGTAAACACTCGTGTCGATGCTTTTTCAATGGTTTTTGATCTACCTCTCAATCGTGCCCGACGCGAAACATTTGATTCTCGATTGGCACTCTCGTCGGGATTATGACCCTACCATTCGCCATCATCGAACTCTGTGCTCCGAAATGAAACTCGTTCTTCTTATCTGTGACTAATTGCGTCCGACTATGCATTCTATTTGATTCTCAAAGTCGGTTTTACCTGCGCTTTGCCGCACGGTTTTAATATTGAGGACATCATTCTTCGTACAATCCTCGGATTTGTAAATTCACATATTGCCATTTTATTTAGAGTCTTATATTTTACACGAATACATAAAATATAAGAATCACCGAAAAATACAAGAAGTATTTGAAATACCCTAATATCAAAAATTGCCTATATTTAGAAACCTACATTTTCTTAATCCATCTTGTATATTATTTTATGATTTTATTCATGATGAAACAGAAGAAACTGTAGTTGCGTTTTGTCTCGAAAAAAGTATACATTCAAAAGTCTGTGAAAACTTTGATAAATTTGTGACTGAAAACACTAGATTTAGAGATTGAAGTTTTTACTTTTACAACGATACCTGAAAAATTGATGTACGATTGTTTTTAATAATTGTATCGAGCTTTGAATTAGAGGTACCGCCAAGTTTACAGTACTGCAAGTTACACAGTGAGGGCTTCAGTCGACCGAACTCGTCCCTCATTGTTGTTCCATAGAATAGTGATGAAAAATCGTACATCAATTTTTATGGTGCCGTTGTAAAGAGAATGCATCAATCTTTAAATCTATGTCAGTTTCATACTTTGGGAAAATTTTTGAAAGTTTTGCTTCTGAAACGGAATTAAGAAGACTTTTTACTTTTCACAGTAATAGTTTCAATATATAAATGATTAAAATTATACTAAATCCTATTTAATTTTGTATTTTACTGACTATTTTTGTATAATCTACAACTAACGTTAAAAACCTATACTTTTGGTAACGTGGAATCAAATGATTTTTCAAAGACGATCCAAGAATGCAATGTATTAATTAATAACTTGCTTAAAATCAGAATAAAATAAATTTGCATGCCAACATAAGAAAATAAAAATGAAAAATATATTAATTGTTGTACTTATAGAATGAAGATACGAACATTGACAAACATCAACAACAGGGACAAGTAAAAGCATATATTTTTAATAATTATATTTCTAAATAATATGCGGTTTATCATCTCACGATAATGGTTAAAGAAATTCCGGTTTTTCGTCGGATTCAGTTCATGAAACAAATTTCGAAAAACGTAACTCACTCGATATTGCGATTTTGACGTTTTACGAGAAAAAAATACGACAGCCGTAAAAAACGACGTAAAACGCAATTGCTGATGACGGTGTATCTGTCCCGTATATTCGCTTCAAAGCCATATATTTAACCCC
Organism: Sphecodes monilicornis; assembly: GCA_913789915.3. Taxonomy (NCBI): domain Eukaryota; kingdom Metazoa; phylum Arthropoda; class Insecta; order Hymenoptera; family Halictidae; genus Sphecodes; species Sphecodes monilicornis. The sequence goes on along the minus strand of OU565286.1, from coordinate 2,418,261 downwards.
ATATAGTCTGTCATGTGATCTCCGAACGTTTTATATTGCCACTCTGTATTTGCTGTGGGTCACATGCATGGGAACCTTGGAAAAAACATATACTCACGGCTTTACTTACCTCGATCAAAATTCATTTGTCATTTTTCAAGGTAAACATTTCGGTTATTTCATGTATAAACCGTCAAAATTGTATGTATTCTCATGATAAAGATAGTCACAGTAAAGTATACTTATGTAAATTAATCAATGTTTGCACAAATATCACCACAAAGTGAAAATACAAACCTTATACAGCGAGTGTCCAGTCTCTGTGAACTGTAAACAAATTTTTATAGTGCTAACTGCAATTGTTTGCTTTGATCAAACTTTAATTATTATATTGTATTGCATAAGTATAACTTAAATCTATTATCACCGGCCAAATTCACCAGGTTCATACATTTTATTTCACAATTAATGAAATTATAAGGGTCTTCCCGTGGGAAATGATCGAATCAATTTTTTTTTATTCAACCACGTATTATAATAAAAATGATGGTGAATCAAAGTAAATTCAATCTTGTCGCTTTTATAGAACAACGCATATCAGTCACTTGTTGTATAAATCTATTGGGTTGTTGCATATGAAATGTCCGATTTTAGAATCCAAATGTTATAAAGCGTTTCGATCAAGAAATACTATTAGAGTCTACATTTATTTATTACACATCACTTTGAGCTATAAATTTGATCCTTAAGATCCTATCTTCAATTTTAATGTAAATGTCTAATTTTTCTATTAAACAAATTTTAATTCAACGCCAATAAATGCGATTGTCATGCATTCTTTTTATATGCATAGCATTATGTGAATTTTTATCAACATTTGACGATTAATCGACGTACTATTTGTTGATGGTACAAAAAAACTAAAAAATGTAAATGACAATCTTGAAAATGAAGAACGTAAACGACCGCAAAATTCAATTTCTACCGTAATACCAAAATTTATTGATAGAATACGTTGATCACAATGGTCCTTACTTTTATTAATAAATATATTTAGATAAAAGTTTGTATTTGTTTAAAGTTACTGTCCAAAATTGGACATTTCATATGCAACAACCTAATATTAGAATATTGTTGAGTCGAAACCACATTATGATTAAACATCACATGATGTTGTCATCAATATGTTCATTTTCTCACTCGTATAAAAAGAATACACGACGACCATATCGACTGATATTGAAATAAACTTTATTTAAAAGTAAAGTTGAATATGTAAATAGAAACTAAAGATAGGACTTGAAAGATTAGCTTTTTATCTTCAAATGATATATTATAGAACAAAACTGTGGATTATAGTACTATTTAAAATTTGCGCTCTGAAGTCGGACATTTCATATGCAACAACTTCATCCGTTGTGATTGAACTAAAAGTTTTATCACCTATAATGAGAAAATTCATTTTCTATAGCAACAAGTATAAAAGAAATTATTAAACGTTACACTGAATACTATTGTATCAAAAATCGGAGATAAATCATTACCAAATTGAGAATTCCATTTAGAATTGCATAAAAATAAAATATTGACGCATTTCAACTCTGTTGGCGCTAAAACTACCTGAACTTATATTAAAATTGAAAATTTCCTACTATAATAAAGAAAATAGGTAGAGTAAATAAATATGTATGTACATATTGTAATCTTTTTGGAAAGTCCGAAAGATGGATGGGCCCTTATGGATTTTAACAAAATTATAATTCTGCCGTTGTATACATAACCGGCGAGCAGTGAGGGAACGACTCAGCAGCTTCATCTTTGTAGTTTCATCCAATTAGGATCTCGGAAAATCAGGCGTGTCCGATCGAAGTGTGAAATTGTGTTTGCCACATGGCACGCGTCTGCGGACAGATTGTTAGCGAGAAATTAGCAAACATTTTTTTTTTCTTTCACGAAAGAATTTGATTATACGGTATATGTATGTTCACTATCCATCCACTTCCCTTGTAATTAATTCAGCTTGTGTAACGTACATATCGTGATGGGCCTCGTACATCTCGAACGTATGTATTAGGTATATCCTATAAATAATGTATCTACGTACTTACATTTAATAATTTCTTATTTTGTGTGTGAAAAGTTAAATATATGCATTTGTGGATTTATGCATTTATGGCGTGTGCACATTTTTTAAATACAAGGAAACATGTATAGCAACAAATATCAATAATATCTGTACTCAATGCATATCGTAACGAATGTTCTAGTTGATAAATTTAACTTGTTCCTCAATCTGTTGTAATTAATACTATTATTTCTATGTAGTAGGTATATCCTATAAATAATGTATCTACGTACATACATTTAATAATTTCTTATTTTGTGTGTGAAAAGTTAAATATATGCATTTGTGGATTTATGCATTTATGGCATGTGCACATTTTTTAAAAACAAGGAAACATGTATAGCAACAAACATCAATAATATCTGTGCTCAATGCATATCGTAACGAATGTTCTAGTTGATAAATTTAACTTGTTCCTCAATCTGTTGTAATTAATACTATTATTTATATGTATTAGATATATCCTATAAATAATGTATATACGTACTTATATTTAATAATTTCTTATTTTGTGTGTCAAAAGTTAAATATATGCATTTGTGGATTTATGCATTTATGGCGTGTGCACATTTTTTAAATACAAGGAAACATGTATAGCAACAAACATCAATAATATCTGTGCTCAATGCTTATCGTAACGAATGTTCTAGTTGATAAATTTAACTTGTTCCTCATTCTATTGTGATTAATACTATTATTTCTATGTATTAGATATATCCTATAAATAATGTATCTACGTACTTACATTTAATAATTTCTTATTTTGTGTGTCAAAAGTTAAATATATGCATTTGTGGATTTATGCATTTATGGCATGTGCAGTTGATAAATTGAATTTGTTCCTCAATCTGTTGTAATTAATACTATTATTTCTATGTATTAGATATATCCTATAAATAATGTATCTACGTACTTGCATTTAATAATTTCTTATTTTGTGTGTGAAAAGTTAAATATATGTATTTGTGGATTTATGCATTTATGGCATATGCACATTTTTTAAATACAAGGAAACATGTATAGCAACAAATATCAATAATATCTGTGCTCAATGCATATCGTAACGAATGTTCTAGTTGATAAATTGAACTTGTTCCTCATTCTGTTTGTAATTAATACTATTATTTCTCTAGAGAACTTCTGTAAAGATTTTCTATATGTATAGAACTTCAGAAAACTAAAGAAAATATTTTTGCAAAATACAATGAACATGTAAAATCATTTGAAATTACTAATTATTACTGTTATGATTTTCATGCTGTTTATTCAATCAATAATTTATGAATTATCGGGTTTAATAAACATAACACTCGAGAATTTGATTTTTTCATTTATCTTATGGAAACTTTCCCATAAACATTCCAAAAAACTTGTTTCCATGGAGTTTTTATTGTATTTGTGTTGTATTGTATTGTATTGTATGTACCGGGTTTTTTCCGTTAAGAAGGACATGGGCTTGTATTTGGATATTGCATTTTAAATAATATTTATTTGATCAATGAAAGGTTATTCTTATTTTAAATAATATTTATTTGATTAATGAAAGGTTATTCATATTTTAAATAATGCAACAATAGAACAGTATAAAATTAAAAATTATTCTTATTATCTTAAAAAATTATAAATATATAATGAAGAATTGTTGTTTTCGTCATCATCCGAGTAATCCGAGTTAGCAGTGGAAGAATTATGCGATATACAGTGAAGAGCAAAACTGAATCAGCACCATTTGAAACAGTATAACTTTTTTAAAATTAGTACAGATGACTTGAGTGTTCTTGAGAAGTTGGAAGAATTATTTTATTACAAGATGAGTAAAAAATCTTTTGAAAAAATTGCAATTAGTCGGAACCGCGGAAAGAATAGTAAAAGTTGACTTTCGCGACTTTTTTATCAGGACCTGTATTGAAAATTGAAAAAATTGATAATGTACACAAAAATAAATTATATATATGCTGAACATTTCATCGATATTGGTTAATTGGTTTATGAGTTATAAACGATTTAAAGTGGTAAAAATTGCAGTTTTTCACGATTTTCGACTAATAACTGTAATTATTACCACTTTCAATCGTTTATAACTCGTAAACCAATTAACCAATATCGATGAAATTTTCAGCATATATATAATTTATTTGAGTGTACATTGTAAATTTTTTAAATTTTCATTACAGGCCCTGATAATATTTTTTCCACGATTCCGACTAATTGCAATTTTTCCAAAATTTTTTTTACTCATCTTATAATAAAATAATCCTTCTCAAGAACACTCAAGAACACTCAAGTCATCTGTAATAATTTTAAAAAAGTTATGCTGTTTCGTTATAAGAAAGCGCATTATTATTTGTCCCTAAACAAAGGGCCATGAGCTAATATTTGAAAAACAAAATCCAAATATAAGCCCAGATCAAGCCTTAACAAAAAAGCTCGGTACATTAGAATCTCGACTATCCGAACTAAACAGAGAAACACGACTCTTCGAATACTACAACAGTTACTCAGTTTTAATATGAGATTAAATTGTTATTAATTTGTACTATAAATATTGTTGCGTCAAGGTCGCCTTGAATTGAGTTACATATGTATTTACATGTGAAGTATGTTAGGGTACTGAAGACTTCAATTTTTGTTCATAAAAATTCTACAGGATATTCTGTCTCACGAAATAAATATAAGGTCAAACTCAATTTTGTAAAACTAAAAACGGAGGACAACTGTTTATTTTCATGAACAATTTTGACAGTTACTGTATTGTACGAAGATGAGTAGAAAGTTAGCGTACAGTCGAGAGTACACGACCGTGTTTAATTTGAATGATTGATGATGATTATCGATCGGCGATAATAGAACGTGCTGTTCCAAATAAAGTTTTGGGATTCGAAAATCGCAGGGGCCAACTGACGTTTTCCACGGTAGCGTGGCAGAGCGATCAGGCTGGATTACCGATATACAATTAACTCCGACCCTCCAGGAGTTCCGATATCTGGCCGTGTGCTGAAGTCTACAAGCTCGTATCCCTCTGCCCATCAGCTCTCCGCCGATTTCCGCTCGTCGGAAACGTCATGTGGTACATTAATTGGACCGGTACGAGATAAAGGAAGATTCACTTTCAACGTTGTTGCTCGAAAGTCTGCGAGCAACCACCCATTATAACATAAATCTATACTCTGTCACAGTATTGTTCACTGAAGCGTGAACGTCGCAAATTAACTTTTCCATGTTGTAACGCAAAAGCGTTATACAATGGATAAAAAAAGTATTTGAATACTAAAGAACAATGGTAGAAGTGGGACAATTTTGAACCTGACTGGACATACAAAAGTTTTGCAAAACATGCTCTGCATGTCTTAAAGACATCGAATTGTATAATTTATTTACCATACAAACGATAGGAAAGTTTTAAAAAATAAGCTGAAAGTTTAAAATGTAATTAATAAAATTCATTTTACTAATCGCCATAGTCTTCTTGAGAATGAATAGAAATCAGCAGTCTAGTTATAACTTAACACGTTGACTGTCGCATAAAGACGCATTTTACTCAGATATTTATATCATTCATGGAAGCGATCAGCGTTGTCAGTAACAATTGTCGATTAGTTGTTATTGAAGTTCTCATCTTACCCTACAGTAATGTATATAAAATTACTAGATGATGAAAGATGAATTAAAAGCAGGAATTGAAAATAACTGTTTGAAACAGTTATATAAGAACCGAAATGATGTTATGACTGTTATGAGAATATCAGTTCTCGCTTATATCGGTTACGGTTACGGTTCTTGAGAACCGATATTATAACGGTTCTATAACTGTTATTTTTAGGTTCTGGATTTCGGTTTCGGTTTTGGTTCTTCAGACTTCAGAACCTATAATATGTCCCGTATCGGTCTCATATCGGTTTTGCAGTTCTGAACTGATATTTTTTATACAGGGCGTCTCAAAATTCCTTCAACATCCGGAAATAAGAGATTCCTGAGATCATTTGATACGACATTTTCCTTTGCAAAAATGGCGTCCGCGGCTTTGTTAAGGAGTTATTAACGAATAACAGGGACCAATCGGAGCGCGGCTACAGTGAACGGAGTCCGACTCGGCGACAGGTCCCGCTTAGCGTAGCGTCGCCGTTGGCCGAGCCAGAATCAATCCGCTGTAGCTGCGCTCTGATTGGTCCGTGTTTTTCGTTAATAACTCCTTAACAAAGCAGCGGACGGCATTTTTGCAAAGGAAGATGTCGCTTCAAATGATCTCAGGAACCTCCCATTTCCGGATGTTGAAGGAATTTTGAGACACCCTATATAACCGATACGGAACCAAAAAATATCAGTTCAGAACTGCAAAACCGATATGAGAGCGATAAGGGACATATTATAGGTTCTGAAGTCTGAAGAACCGAAACCGAAATCCAGAACCTAAAAATAACAGTTATAGAACCGTTATAACATCGATTCTCAATACATCGATATTCTCATAACAGTTATAACATTTTTTCGGTTCTCGTAACTGTTTCAAGAACCGAAATCGATATCATAACTGTTTTTAACCCCTGATTAAAAAATACTATACACTACAATAGCCACTATAAAATTACATTACAATTATTATAATCGGAGAGTTCAGAAGCCAATCAGTGTAACTACCTTAGCATGAAAGATAATTAGTTGTAAAAAATACTAGAGCATATAAAGATTTAGAAGAATATATTTATGTGTTAACAGATAACATACATATAAAATAAACAAAATGCAAGAGCGAGATGTAACTAAATCATTATAGTTCAAACCAAAAACAAAAACTAAAACGTTGTGACTCATATTTTTTTTTTATTAAGCTATAAAACCCCACATGGGATTATAAGCATGCTAACATTACATTACTTAGGTAGCTTATAAACTAGGATTGAGACAATATAATGAACATTTTCGAATACATTATTAACACTAAAGATATAAACAATGAGACTTAAGAAACGAATGTATGAAAAATAGAGGACAAAGAAAGGGTCCGCACAAAAAGGAGTCTATTGTATAGGGTGGAATGAAACCCTTGCTGCAAAGTTTGCGAATCAAAGCGTCTCTATTATTGTCATAGATCGGACATTGCCATAGCACATGATTAGGATCCTGTACTAGACAACTACATGGACAACCCGTGTCAGCAGCAAGTCTAATCTTAAAAAGGGAGACTCATATTTTCGTTCTCATTACTCTGCCAATTTCTTATTACTCTGTGTAATTTCAATTCCTATTAAAAATACACATCAACAAACATGTATATAATATTATAACATCAGTTACATGTCGTTAGATAACGTTATTGTTCAAAAGTCTGCAAGCAACCCCCCATCACAACATAAATCTATACTCTGTCGCAGTATTGTTCTCTGAAACGCGAACGTCGCAAATTAACTTCTCCATCTTTTAACGCAAAAGCGTTATACAGTGGATAAAAAAAGTATTTGAATACTAAAGAACAATGGTAGAAGTGGGACAATTTTGAACCTGACTGGACATACAAAAGTTTTGCAAAACATAATTCTGCATGTCTTAAAGACATCGAATTGCCCCATTACAACATAAATCCATACGCGGTCGCCGTATTGTTCCCAGAGACATGAACATCACGGTTTAACTTTTCCATCTTTTAACGCAAAAGTTGAATGGCACTCAAAGTGCTAAAGGTATTAGAAGACAGAATTAAAAATATTGTTCATTATTAGCAAGTTCTGTAGACATAAAAATTGAACAACAAGATCCCACATTTTGCCGTGGGGAGAAGGGCGAGAGACAAAGCTTCTGAAATGCAACTGATGAGTATGTGACTTTCATGTTACATGCCGTCGTACAGAGTTAAGAAACATGAAAGTACGAGACTGCCTCCTATACAAGTAATTACCACACAAAGTTATCCGATGTAGAAAAATTAATTTTTTTCCGGGCACAGATAATTGGTGAGCGAGGCAAGAAGTCGGCGAAATGCAGAACCGCTTTCCTTACGGGCATAGTGCGCGTTCCTCGGTGCTACACGAAAAAGGAAGAGAATTCGCGTGGTCTGCGCTCAGGTCTGTTCGGATTTCATGGTGCCAAGGGAAAAGACAGAGAAAGTCTTACTTCCGACGTCGATGGCGAGAACGTGGTGACAAATTAAAATGAGCGAGAGAGGCAGGTGGTACTATCTCGGTGCTTCGTTATGCCGAGCCAGTTTTCGGTGCCATATGCCGCAACGAGAGACATTACAATTCGCGTCGCCGCAAAACATGTCCCTTGAAACGTTCCTTCTTTTTATTCATCAGCCCCGAGCCACGATACGATTCACTCTACTCAACAGCAACAGGCACGTTATCTATATCTTCACCGAGAATTCAATCAACGCGACTGTTAGGTCGTCGACTAATTTACTAGGAACACTATTCAATTAATGACAAAATTCGACAGATTCTTTTGTGAAGGTCAAACGTGTCATAATGATACAGCGGTCACAAAAATGTACATAAATCCTTTAAATACTAAGAACCAGGAATGGGCCACATTTTATTTGAAATAAGATACAAAATAATCATTTTAAATGACGAATTATTTTAAATATTTTATTGTTTGTATTTTCCAAATAACATAACCAATTTATTTTCATTCGGCATTTAAATGAAATACATTATTTTCAAATAATATTTTATTTCACATTCTTCATATAATATAATAAATAATTTCACAGCAAGAATAGATTGTCGAAGTAACTAAATTAATTATTATATTTAGATTTGCTAATTTTTGTAGTTTAATGATTAGAATGCATTCTTTTCTAAAATTGTTTTTTAGTGCACGAAATAAACAGAATTTTGCAAAACGAAAGCAGTTATAATTAAATAAAATAACATGATACTGGAAATATAATATTTCAAATAATTGTATTTGTAATCAGGTCTTCTGGTACCAACAAGTGGTAAAAAAAAACTAATTAGATATAAAAGTTTAGGTGTAGGTATGCTCGGTGGTTTCTTGAAAGTATCGAGAAAATAATAGACAGGAAATGTGTTTGAGTTTATAAATATTAACAGTGCTGTACATAATAATATGTAATACTATTGTTGGGTCTCATTCATGCAAAAACCGATTGTTACCATCTTTTATTGTCGAGTGACCAGATGCGATATCGAAGAATATCGTAAAAGCCGACTTTGTTCAGCTTTAACGGCAATGTCGCGTGATGATCCCGAAATGGATTTACATGGATATCAAGGGACAGCAATGGCCCGCTATCGTGAAAGCAAAAATCTTCCCCAGGGACTCTATTCCCCTTCTGTTTTGTCATTAAATGCGCATTATCGCGCTGCTTGCACAGGAAAGCCGATCGACTTTCGTCCACGTGACTTATAATCGAATCGATCGACAGCACCCACTACACGTGTATTTCTATTTTGTACATATACAACTTCATGTCATCCCGTAGCGCAGGAAATCACTATTAAAAGCAGGACGAATGTTCAAATTATAATTTTCAATTTATAGTTTTTTTTGGCACGGTCCACATATAAAAGAGCGCACATTGAAACTTTTCAAAATAGAAGAAACACCAGATGAATGCAGTATTACTGGCACATTATTTACAACCTCTTAGGATTATTAAGAAAAGAAATAAATTTTTATGCAACTCCCTATTTTTGGAACTGATGCGGACGATATTCATTTTGCATAAAGATCCGCAGTGTACTTACGACTAAACTGTGGATTTTATTAATTTAGAATAAAAATGAATAGGTAGAATTGAAAACAGCAAACAAATTAAAAGAATCTCAAGAGACCTATTTATTATTTTTCTTGTAATTGCAGAAAACATTTATTTCGTATAAAACTCCGGAGTCTATTTGTAATTTCTTTCGCAATTACAATTATAGGACATTTTTTTATTGTATACTTGCATTTAGTCTGATGGCTAAATATTGATAACGAAAAAATGTAATTATATTTTTATCTAAAAGAAATAATAACGTAAATATTGGGTTGTAACATAAGTAAGTTCTATCATCTTAAATACATGTTTTGATTTATTAACAAAGTGCAGAATTAAATTGACTTTATCATATAAGTTTTGACTGCAATAGGCTTCTTGTTAATCACTAGACAGCGGATCTTTATGTACTTTGCTGCTTGTTGCAGATTAAATTACAGTATGTTATAATAGTTTTTTCTAAATTATCGGTTGTAAAATTGTGCCTTTTATCGGTTCAAATTAACTTATACGCCGAAAACGTTCCCTCCACATCACATGACGTTATAGGGGCAGTCGTGGACAAAATTAAGTGGACAGGTCTAATGATCAACAAAAAAATCAACGCAATTTAAAAAATAATTTTAATACACTAGAATTGTACGGTACATTTAAGTTAACAAAGTGTACTTTAATGAAATAAACAACAATATCAATAATAAAAGTTAATATAATAGAATATATTATCATTAATCAAAATTGTATACAATTTTTGGTGGTCGAGATTAAGTGGACACTTTATAAATATTTAGAAAATAAGCAATTAGTATTTGGTATTGTAACATCTTGCTTTAATTACTGCTTCTAATCGTCGTGGGATGATTTCCACAAGTTTTTGGAGGTAACTTCGATCAATTTGTTGAAATTTTATTTGCAATTCGTTTAAAAATACTGTTTTATTATGACGTCTTCCTAATGGTATTTCCGAATCTAATAAGCTCCATAAATTTTCTATAGGATTAATATCTGCACTTTGTGGAGGCCAATAGAGAACATCTATCCCACAATCTTATAAAAATTTTTTCGTTTTCTTCGCCGTATGCTTATGATCATTATCCCGTTGTAGCATCCATCCCTCATCGAAATCCATTTTTAGGTTTAACTATTCCATATTTTCATTTAAAATGTCAACTTACATATCTGCATTCATGATGCCATGGATGGGTGCTAAATTTCCAACCCATACCAAGAAAAACATCCCCATACCATTATGGATCCCCCTCCACGTTTGATGGTAGGCAACGCATACTGCTTCTTGAGAGCTTCATTCGGTTTTCTCCATACGCGTGTTCCCCTTCTTTTTTATTTAATGACTCAAATTTGCTCTCGTCACTCCATATAATTTTTTTCCAAAATAATAATGGCTTATTCACATATTTTTTTGCGAAAGCTAAACAACTCTTTTTATGAAGTTTACTAATGTGTGGCTTGCGTCTAGCTAAACAACTCTTCGGATTAACTTCTTTTAATCTTCGTCTCACAGTTCTTGAAGAAATATTTCATTGTAGAGTTTCAACAATATTTCGTGATGTTATCGATGGAATACGTTGAGTTTCTCTTACAATTTGTCTATCATCGTATGAATTTGTGCTACGTTCTCGTCCTCGACCGATTAAATTTTCAACAGTATCATACTGTAAATACTTGTGATAAATTGTATGCACTGTACTCTTGGAAACTTTGTATTTTTCAGCCATTTTACGATAACTTAGTTTATTTTTGCACTCTGAAACAATTAACTTTCGCAGGTGCACGGGAAATTCTTCTCGTCTCTTAGACATGCTCGGTTTATATTTCTAATCTTGTTTAAACAAAAGTTCAATGTCTACCGAGGACGAATGACACCGCACAATGCGAGAGTCAAACGTTTGTTTACATTTTTTCCCTCCCAACACAGAATGTCCTCTGCGTCCACTTAATTTTGTCCACGGTCTCAAAGACATCCATACAAACAAATATGCATAAATATTAACAGGAACATTATATTTATGCTTTTACATACTAAATAAATTCTTTCGTTGTGTATAAACATTTTTCATGTTAAACATCTGCAATAAATTTATAACACAATAAATGAAAATAGAGATTATTCAGAATTTATGTTCTGTCCACTTAATTTTGTCCACGACTGTATACCAATACTGTGCTGGGAATTCTTATGGCGCTTCAACATTTACACCTTTCAAATTATCACTAATTTTAGACAGTATATTATAGTTGCTATTTCTTTGTAATGTAGCTTGAAGTTTATGGCTAATCTGAAAGAAATGAAATGTATGTTTAACGGATTATAAATTAAGATTTTATAAAACGTTATTGTAATCTTAAAATAATGTCATTCGGATCTAACTTTCTGTTCGCAATTGCCGGGTATATCTTTTACGTTTCGAATAGCTTTTACAGTTCATAATAGAAATTGCAAATATTATTGAGCAAATAGAAACTGTATTTTTTATATCGTTATTATCAAAAAGAGAATAACATATTGTCTATATTGTCATTATCAAAATGAGAATAACATATTTTCTATCTTTCTTAACAGATCGAAAGAAGAAATTTGAAAATGCTGTCGCATCCAACGAAGGGATTGCTGAAAAGAAGTCAATTTAAAAGATTTCAATCGTTTCAAACTGAATATTCACCAAGGAATACTTAAAAAAACAGTACACTTCAGTTTATTTCGAAACTGAGGCAGCTGTAAAAATTGTATAAATCGTCGAATATAAGCACATCAGAATAATTGGAAACAGCAATTTTCTCTTCCTTCCCAAGATAATTGTGGCTGTCGATATTGATGATACAACACTAAATGCACGTACCCAATGTCACTGCGTCGCCGTACATCATTACCGCTTTCATTCGATGCGGATATGAATTTTGATGATGAATAATTTTCAGTTCCATGGAAATCAAACTTAAATGTATTTATAACTTTCACACAAGGTGTTTATTTCGAGGTAACACATCTTGACATACTCTATGATGTTTATGTTTGACAATTATATATTTAATAGACTTGAATGGCGTACATAGATACATATATGTAAAGTTTTCTAGAATGTTTCCGCCATAAGTTTTACCAGATAAAGTAAATTTTCATTTTGAAGAACCACTTTTCTCAGGGCTAGTGCTCCTTATTTTCAATCGAATGCTGTTGAAATATATTCTTTTTGTAACGTTAATATATTATCTGTGGCCATGAATCAAAACGACAAATTTTCAATTCCATTGAATTTTTCAATTGAGATTTCCAAAAAATTTGTATTTATTCATTATGTAACCGTTTCTGCATAAAATTTGAAGAAAATTTTATAAAACAAATCAAAATATGTTTTGCTATACAATGTGTTCTCTTGTTAAATCATTTTTCTTTCGTGAGTTTCTTTCCTTTAAAATATATGAATGCAAGAGTTTCATTCTAATTGCATATCGTGTAAGAATAGCATCAGTAAATAAATTATCTATACTATCAATTCGTACAATAGTAGGTTTCATAATGAAGGAAACGCTAACTGATTACTAGTTTTAGACATGCTTGGGCATTATCGAGAAAAATTATTTGAAATATTATCGTTAAAATAATATATTATCCTTACGACTATTTACATGTCATTTAAAATAATCATATATTAGTGTTTCAACAGCTAAATAATTTTCCCAAAACTATTTGCTCAGTTCTATTACGATTTTTAATCATTTTGAGTACATACTCTTTCAATTTTGAGAGTCAGAGTCGTAATCGGAGTCGGAGTCGGAGTTCGAATTCCGATTCGGAGTCAGAGGTAAAAAAAAGAGGAGTTGGAGTCGGAGTCGGACTTATGAATTTTGCCTACCGACTCCGCAGATCTGGACAAAACATGTTTCTTTATGATTATTCGCAATATCAGATTAATATGTTATTCGAACAGAAATTATTCGTAATAAATGAATAAAACTTTATTCGAATTATAAACAGTCCGTCATTTATAAATAACATATTATTCGTTACCTATTATTTTTTATTCGTCAATATGCCCAATTCCGGCACAACCATGATAGAAACAAATTTTGGTTGATATCTTTTTGTTCCGGAGTGTAGCTCTGGCAAGACTCGCCTGTGTAGGACCGTAAAACGGAAAAGCATACACGAAAAGGAACAAACGGTACAGGTGGCGGTGGAAAACGGTCAGCTGCACGTCCCAGGCTCCACGAACTCGCTTGTACAGGTAAGTTACTTTGTCGTAGGCACACCCATGGTACCCGCATATCCTGGCGTGTCTCCTGAATCCTGGCTCACGCACACGATCTCAAATTGTTAATTTCATTTGATATTTACCGTGCTGGCGGCGAGTGTAAATGATCGTCGGTAAAAATATTACACACCTGATAAGCTATTAACGATTTTCAACATTTTTCTTACTGTTAGCTGCAAAATCAATTGAATGCGAAAGTAAATGTAAATCGGACGAGATCAGTGCGATCAAGTTGGCATAAACAAGTTAAACCAGTAAGAAATGTCTATAACTGGATCGTTGCCTGCAAAATTGTGTTTAAGGATTCATTAACAAGATTCTTGATTTTGTAAATCTTCTGTAGAATGTTACTGGTTAATAATAAATAACTTCTGTAAGAGACAAGAATTCATTTAATAATTTTAATTTTTTGAAGATAATGTAACGGTCCTCTTCAATATTTTGGATGTTTTTACTTTCTTAGTCCGCAGTCTAGTAATAAAAATGGTCATGTCCTAGAGGTTATTCTCAGACAAACAATTTACCATTAATATATCTGAAATTGTAAATATAATATTTTCCAATTTTTATAAACAAACTCCAATTAATATGCGTATCGTGTGCTGTTACCAATACGTTTATATTTTCATTTTATATCTTGAAAACTTGTAATCCATTAAATATTTCAAATTGGTTTAGACTGGGCGTAGTCTATTTTGTTATTACACCACATAATTATTGATTTAAACATGTATAACTTTTCTATACAGAGTGGCCCACATAACTCTGAACAGCTCAATATCTCGAAAACTATGCCATCGATTTTAAAGTTCTCAGTCTTAAATTGCATGGAACTGAAGTGGCCTCCCTTCCCCTTTAACGGGGGAGGGGAGGTACCTTTGTAATTTTAAATGGAACCCCCTATAAAATGTTACATATTTAGATTCTACCGGAAAAAACAAGTCAATTTTGTCTGAAACATTTTTCTGTCAGATACTTCCATGATGAGATATAACAGTTTGAAGTTTCGAGTTGTAGGTACTGAAGCGCTCGGAAATAGCGTTATGGAATTATACGCGCTTGAGTCCTTTGCTTACTCGTGAAGAAATAAAATGTACTTTAAATTAAATGTTCAAAATGTCCACCACGGGCTTGTAAACATTTATTTACTCGAAACATCAAAGTTGTTCTAACATTTTTTAACATTTCGGGAGTCACTGAAGCGCAAGCGTCACGTATTCTTTGTTTCATATCCTCTTTTGTCGTCGGTGGTTCAAACATAACTTTGTCCTTTACATATCCCCATAAGAAAAAATCTAATGGTGTTAGATCGGGGGATCGAGGAGGCCATTGACGAGGTCCCCCACGACCTATCCATTTGTTCCCAAATTTTACGTTCAAAAATTGCCTGGTGATGATTGCAAAATGTGGAGGAGCGCCGTCTTGTTGGAACCACATTTCTCTTCTAACGTGCAGTGGCACATCTTCCAAAAGCGCAGGCAAATGATGTTTTTAATAAATCACAATAACTTGCAGATGTTACAGTGTCTTGAAAAAAATAAGGTCCAATCACAAAATCTCCTATTAGGCCACACCAAACATTTAAAGACCATCGATGTTGAAAGGGAACACATCGCATCCAATTTGGGTTTTCCACGGCCCAATAATGCAGATTATGTCTATTTACATGCCCTGAATTCATAAAAGTGGCCTCATCGGAAAAAAGTATTTTGCACAAAAAGTCATTTTCCACAACACTCTGCAGCCACTCACAAAATCTTATGCGGTGATCGTAATCCGCTATCGAAAGCTCTTGTGATAAAACCATGTGATATGGATGATACTTTTGCCGTTTCAAAATTCGTTGAATCGATGAACGACTAATATGCGATGTTTGTGCAAGCGTACGTTGACTAATATGAGGATTTAATGTAATTGCAGCAAGAATATTGGCACTATTATTTTCATTAGTGACAGCTTTAGGTTTATTGCGAGTTTTTTTACACAATTCACCGTGCTCGCGAAGCCGCTTTTCTAAATTATGAAATGTTGCATGACATTTTTTGATCCCATAACGTTCAAAAAACATCACTGCTGCACGCCGATAATTTTTTTGGCATTCACCTAACGTTAATAACATATTCGCTTCTGTGTCGAAAGTAGCCACAATCACAATGTTACTGCTCGAATAACAGCTCTAAACTGAAAACGTTTTCATAGATAAGTGAGTCAAACTCAAGAATTGTAAATATTATTGTTTGTATTTCTTCATGAATAAGCAATGGACTCAAGCGCGTATAATTCCATAACGCTATTTCCGAGAGCATCAAGTACCTACAACTCGAAACTTCAAACTGTTATATCTCATCATGGAAGTATCTGATAAAAAAATGTTTCACACAAAATTGACCTGTTTTTTCCTGTAGAATCTAAATATGTAACGTTTTATAGGGGGTTCTATTTAAAATTACAAAGGTACCTCCCCCCTCCCCCGTTAAAGGGGAAGGGTCACCACTTCACGTTTATGTAGTCAGAAAGGCCCTTCAGTTCCATGCAATTTAAGACTGAGAACTTTAAAATCGATGGCATAGTTTTCGAGATATTGAGCTGTTCAGAGTTATGTGGGCCACCCTGTATAAAATAAAAATATATAAAATATATTTGCAAGTGTTTACATACAATTTCCCAAAGTACGTCAGAAATAATTCAATTCCTGTTATGCAAAGTTAAATTTTTACACTTTAGTTACTGCAAATGGAAAAGTATAATTGACTTCCTCTTGAAAAGATTTTCATTCTTTTCACATTGTGAACTTTATAAAAGGCATAAAACCTTTTCAGAGTTATCAATTGGTAAACAATTTGCAGATGAGGAATCGCTAAAACTTTCTTTCGTTCGCTTCAAAGAACCCATGAAGTTCGTTTGCATATTCGGTAAAATTACTACAGTGATAAATCTCTAATATTCAAATCTTATGTGTTGGAAATATGTATAGGAAAATGAATGGGCTACTATAAAAGTATGCAGGTGGTCATAAAAGTGTGCAATCTCCTTAAGGACATTTTGTCTGTAATTTATATGTAAACTAGTATTAAATACATGAATCTTGACAAAACTGATTGGCAACAATAAACTGCTAAAAATATGCAAATATAACATGCAGCTGTATAAAATATTATGAAACTCCTACAAACATCATGTCTAAAATGCTACCCGGAACCTGTACAATGTAATCTGTAACTATTAACATGTAAATTAGGACAGAAACTGTATACCCTATGCAGAATAGATTAGATTAGTTTGTAAAGAACGGTATTTCAATGCAGCCACGTTGAAAATGAATTCATTTACGACGGTAAAAGATACAAGCCACAGATGATTAATTATTTTTAAGCAGCACGAACCATTGCTTAATTCAGGGTTCAATGTGCCCCGTTGATCCTTGGCAGAAGGAGCTGGGGAGATGTCGGCAGGTAGTTCGAAAAGAAAAAATAAAACAGGTGCAACGCTCAGTCCCGGCAGCTAGACTCGTTTTATCTTCACTGATTTATCGGCGCCGAACAAATTGTACGCTATACTTCACCTGTTGCCTCCATAGCTGAATTCCACCCCGTAGTAAGACGTAACAAATTTTGAACAGTGAAAGCGGTTATCCTTTTTTAACCAAATACAACGATCTATCAATTTGAAATGCTCCGAAAGCAATAAAACTTGTTTTATTAGCAAAAGTTTTAGTCTTTTTCAATCGTTCACGCATAATCCTTGATAACCGTTCTAATCTTCCGCTGTTTTGTGCAATTTGTTTGTTTGCCGTCGATGTGCCTAAATAACCAACTTAATTATCGACTGGCCATATACTTATAGTCAGAGTTGGGTAAAACACAATTTCAAAGTGTAAATAGTAAACAATTTATTTGATTTGAAATCATACGTGAACTTTTAGAAATAAAATATTTTATTTGTTAGAAACAGTTTTTAATATAGCATTTTATTTGAAGGATTCTCGAAATAGTGTGCATTTTATTTGAGGGGGAGATTCTACATGAGAAAATAAATCGAAAATATGTAATAAATTTTATTCATTCAACATCTCGTTTTGTTGTGTTACAATCAGTCAACATATGCTTAAAAAATACTGTTTTGAAAAAGAATATTTTTATTAAATTAAAATGAGTTTTTCGATCAATTTTCTAATTTTAATCACTTTGAAAGATAGTACTTTGGTTAGTAATAATTTTAAGCAATTTTTCCCTAAAAATATTGAAAATAGCCAAATGCAAGTACATATATGTATATTTGTTTTATTATTGTAAATTACTGTTGTAGATGACAATGTATACTTAAACTAGCAATTTAAAACCAGTTAATAAATAATTTTTCATAAATATTTCACGTTTATTAATTAATCAATCATATATCTAAATATTAGTCAAATGAAAACATTAGTCGCATATACATACAAAGATAAAAAAACTTTACATTGATTCTCTTTCTTCGAAATACACGGATAAAAATTATTTTAGACCTGGATTAAAACGCTTTGAAAACAATATATTTTACAATATGAACGTAGCTTAACTGTAATTATTATTAAAAATAAGACAAAATTTATATAATCCAATAAGGAGAGTTGAATTAATAATTCAACTCTCAAAGGTATGAAACAAGGTATGAAACACTCACCGATAAGAACACCTTTTTGAGATAAAGAGAATTCCTTAAATAGAAACGGTTACAACGAAGTTTCGTAGCGAATACTCAATGCCGTTTTACTTATTTTGATTCAAGTGTAATGTAGATAGCATATTAACAAATTTTGGCTGTATTCGCGTTTTCCTGTGAGCAAGTATTTGTGCCACTTTTGAGAACAAAGGTTCGTTAGAGACACAAGTTGCTGGTATACATAAGTATTCCAATGCAAATTTCATAAGTTTTGGGAACAGAGTTTTGCCTTCCGTATTCCACCATGATATTGGATTGGATTTCCTATTAATTAGCCTTAAACGTAGGTACCTGCAAAGATTGAAAACAAGATTACATTAATAAATGCTTACTCTGTACCTTTTTTGTAAGATAGTACAACAAATTTTTTAAGAGAACGGTTGAGTTTTGAACCTTGGTTACATTTGCAGTTTTGATTCTTGTGACTAGTAGAATACGACGAAATAAAGAGAAATTGTTGACCTTTCTTACATCAATTCCTACCAAACCCGCTCTAACACCATTAGATTTTTTCTTATGGGGATATATAAAGGACAAAGTTATGTTTGAACCACCGACGACAAAAGAGGATATGAAACAAAGAATACGTGACGCTTGCGCTTCAGTGACTCCCGAAATGTTAAAAAATGTTAGAACAACATTGATGTTTCGAGTAAATAAATGTTTACAAGCCCGTGGTGGACATTTTGAACATTTAATTTAAAGTACATTTTATTTCTTCACGAATAAGCAAAGGACTCAAGCGCGTATAATTCCATAACGCTATTTCCGAGAGCTTCAAGTACCTACAACTCGAAACTTCAAACTGTTATATCTCATCATGGAAGTATCTGACAGAAAAATGTTTCAGACAAAATTGACTTGTTTTTTCCGAGAGAATCTAAATATGTAACATTTTATAGTGGGTTCCATTTAAAATTACAAAGGTACCTCCCCTCCCCCGTTAAAGGGGAAGGGAGGCCACTTCACGTTTATGTAGTCAGAAAGACCCTTCAGTTCCATGCAAGTTAAGACTAAGAACTTTAAAATCGATGGCATAGTTTTCGAGATATTGAGCTGTTCAGAGTTATGTGGGCCACCCTGTATAAATAAAATCAGTTCGATAATGAACAAATTTTTTAAGAGAACGGTTGAGTTTTGAACCTTGGTTACATTTGCAGTTTTGATTCTTGTGACTAGTAGAATACGACGAAATAAAGAGAAATTGTTGACCTTTCTTACATCAATTCCCACCAAACCGAGAGTGTACGAATTACGCTATGATTGTGGCAACATACATATTACTTTCTTCACATCCTCTATATTTAACACTGCTGACACTCGTCAAGAATCTTTAACACTCACCCTTCCAACTCATCTTTCAACGAGTTCGACGAGCATTCGGTCTCAGCTGCTGCCTCCTGAACTTTTCTATCAAATTCTGCCCACAAAGTGTCGTTAGCTTCAGTACTTTCGTCGCCCGCTTGTTGCATTCGGATACGTGCATCCGAATCATTGTTACCACTTTCGCCGAGTCTGCATCGGGAGATCAACTGGTTTTTAACAAGCACAACGCATTCGTACGAATGAAATGCGATATTTTTGTATCGAGGGTCTAAGAGCGTCGCGATCGAATAAACAGGGTGAGTTTCGATGTTTTTGAAGCACGCGTCGAGTTCATTAAACAAATTCATGCGCAACAATGTTACATCTGCCGGCAGTACACCCTGGTTTCCTAGAGCAGCCTGTATACAGTGAACGATCGGTATAATTTTCGATATAGCGATGTTGCTATCGCCAGAAACCTCTTCTGTGGCCTCGTATATCGGCTTGAGAATCTGGATCACTCCAGAAACGATTTCCCATTCTTTTTGCGTGACGCACGGCACGCCTTTCTGCGATAAATCCGCGTGTACCACCGATAGAATAGATCTTAGATCTAAAAGATTGCATAACATCAAATACGTGGACTTCCAATGTCCAGCAACGTCCTTTCTCAAGGTCACAGCTTTTGGATAATTCTGCCGGATTTTCTCGTTTCTCAACGCTTCCACCACGGCGTGACTGGATTTCGAGAGATCAACGATGTCTCGGCACTTATTAAAAACGCTAACAATATTTTTAGCGCCTCCAATCGCATTGTGCACAACCATGTTCAGCATGCTCACAAAACAAAAGATCTGTCGCCATGGTAAATGCGTGTTCGCATCTAGAATATTATTGACGCAATCGTAGACAACGGTTTTGACCTTGGACGTAATTTTCCAAACTTCTGCGGTTCGACTAATGATTTCGTAGAAATTTTGGGTATTGTGTCGCGCTGATATATACGACACCTGCAAGGTGTTGTTCTGCAGCGTCTCCTCACCGCAAAAATACGCGGTGATCGACAGAAACGACATTCTGCGATTAACGTCTGTCCACGAATCAATTGTCAGGTGAATGCTCTCAACGTCTGATAGCTTATCCGCGATTGTTTTGCATCTGGACGAGTACAGGGCCGGCAAATATTTAGACACTAAGGCAGTACGGTTCGGCAACGTGTACCTTTCGTCCAACGTTCTCACGAATTCGATGAATCCTTTACTGTTCACTATGGAAAATGGATAAACGTCGGCAGCCATCATCAGTATCAAAGAGTTGGTTATTTCTTGGGCTCGTTTCGAATTTGCGGGATACTGTTGCACCGTGTTGCAAGTGCTTGATAAATCGTGCATCGTAACGTCGTTTTCCGATACATTGCATTCCGTTGCAACGGAATTTTTACGTTCTGCTTCGAATGGATTCGACGATCCCAAGGTGTTGTTTAAAATGTTCTTGTGATGTATGCGAATGTGCGACCACAAGTTTGTTGTATTTCTGCAGTAAGGTAGCGCAATGTTGCACGCGTTGCACTTGACTGTGATGCTTCTGTCGTGTTCATTGTATTCCGAGAAATGCAACCAGATTGCACTTCTTTTTGCTCGAACTTTAGGCATTTTGATGAAACAATTGGTGTACGTTGTTGTGAACTACAATCGAAGAGCGATAAAGCACACTGAAACTTTAATTCGTTGATATAATAACGTAGATTAATATGCCGTGTACGTTGTTTTATTGCACGTTTGTTTATCTAATGGTTTTTGATGGTTCTCTTCACAATTAACGGATTTTTTATTACAACTCGCTCGTAAGCGTCTGCGTTTCTTTGCACTGATAATTGACTCATGCACTCAACGTATTACAAACGATACTTGCCTTATCGATAAGGTATCGATAATACATATATCGAACGAAGTTAAGATATGAACATTAAAGGCGACCATGGATCGAAATAGATGATCGTTTTTTTGTTTTCGTGTTTCACTATAATATTTTGTACAGTGATCCTGGTTGTGTCTTTGTATGTAATAAACAAATTCTATTGAACAGCATATTTCTATGTGTAAACTGATGTCTAATTTTTCTTTTTTTAAGTTACATCAACCTCACAAAGGTTATTAGCAACAACAAGCGTATGATTAGGTGGTCATTTATAATTTAGATTCGGTTGAATAATTTTGTGTGCTTCAAAAATTTTATTAGTTTTTTTGAGTCGGTGGCATCTTTGGTGTTTCCTGGAATTTTGTATCTTCTTATTTCTTGATGATAGAGATGGCACGCTGTAACTATGTGTTCCATTGTGTTTTTGTGTTGCAACTATTGTGTAGCAACTATTACATTTATCCTTGTTTTTAATTGTTTTTACAGTCGAGTAGCAGAAAGGGATATCTGGAGTTTTCGTTGTTTTACTATACAGTAAATCTTACATATAAAAAATCACGCGATTTGTAGTAGTACATGATGTCATACTTTGACAACTTTTAGATTTCAGCCGAAAGATCGAATATTACTAACACATGTTTTCGTAGCATATGGACAGAATTTAACACATGGCGAATACAAATATTGAAAAAAATTAATTTAAATAAATTCTTTTTATAACTATCATTTGTGATCATGAATTACATGTCACATTTCACGTGATCATAAAAATCACACATTTCAGATTTTCAAAATACTTGTATTTAGCCATTATGTAGCTGTTTCTGCAGTAGTTTCGAATGTAATTTTACAAAACAATTCAGAATATTCTTTACTATACTACAGTGGCGGGCACGGGTGGAGCCCCTCAAACGCGTGCTTCTCCCACCAACCTCTCTTTCATGCAGCGCGCACATTCGTTGCGTACGCTGATGTCTCGTGTCTTCGTTGCCCCA
This sequence comes from Sphecodes monilicornis, assembly GCA_913789915.3. NCBI lineage: Eukaryota > Metazoa > Arthropoda > Insecta > Hymenoptera > Halictidae > Sphecodes > Sphecodes monilicornis. The sequence continues at coordinate 2,395,248 of OU565286.1, read as the reverse complement.
AGGTACCGCGCTTGATGGAAGGGGACAGAGGGCGCTACGGTGTGGACGGTTTTGCCTCAATTGAGACAAAATTGCCCATCGCTGCTATATTACAATATATGCTTTCTTGTTAAATAATTGTTAAATATATAAATGCAAATGTTTCATTGTACTTCCAAATCATGTAAGAATAATGCGAATAAATAAATTGTTTAAATTATTATTTCATACAATATAAATTCATATTATTGAATTCTCTTATTCATATTGTAGATGTATAAGCAGGTTTCAAAGATTTACTTAATGTTGTTCTCACGACTATTTTTTCTTTTACCTGTATATAGGTACAGGTAAAAGTATATATATACAGGTAATCTTTGCTGAAACACGTAAGTTTTAAACTTCCACATTTTATCCGCTCCAACATGATTATTCTTGCTCAAGGTCATTTCAAGGTCAAAAAGGTGGTATCCACTAAATTCAGTTTTTTATTGTCTACCATGCTATCGTGAAAAAAATATACTATTCCATTTAAAAAAGCATCGGTGACCATGAAATTTCATTAAAAAACACGACATAAAAAATTTTTTTTCTTTACCATTATATTTACCCCCTGCAATAGTGTCACTTTGTCCTCTGAAGTTTTCTGATAGAAGTGTAAATACGACAGATATTTAGGTGTTCCCATTTATGTGGGACACCCTGTATACATAGTATATATCCTAGGATATTTCATAAGTAGCAGAAATTGAAGTGTTTAATAGGACTATGATAAACCAATTTTGTCTTAAATCATAAGAATCTCGTTTTATATATGTATCTTTCTTGTACTTTTCGAAATGTTGATACATTTTAGCGAATATCTCGGAAACTAAAGCTGAGCGGCGGTAACATGTATAGGAAAAAGTTGTTTAGAATGATGACCTTGACAACATATTTCAACGTCATCAAAATCGGTGAGGAAGCCCCTAATGTAAATATTTACTTTTCTTTCTTAACACTAAAACTACTGAGCCCTACACTGAGCCCTAGACTGATAAATATTTCTTTATAATAATAACAGTATTGAATCTATTCAAATTTCGTAGAATTTTTATTGTAATATATTCTTGAATAAAGTATTATACTAAACAAATCCTCAAGCAAATATTCCTATAACTTCACAAATTCTAAAACATCTGAAATCCGTCATTTTGACGGGCACGGTAGTTCTACTGTTAATATGTCGAATATGTTGAAAATAATATAACAGTATTTTTAAATTATTCTCCTGTTTTAAACTACATCTACCCAGTCTTGTCATGAATGCATAAAATCCGCTGTCTGTTGATAAGTAATAAACAATTATCCATGCTAAAATCGTATCATTTCATTGCTTGGGTTTTAACAGGTTAACCCAAATTAAATTGCCATGCGTTCTACAGCGTCGAATACAGGTGGCCACGATATTTCAAAAGTCATGAAAAAGAGTTTGGTTCCTTCCCAATTATTAATACAAGCCGCTGGAAACTTGAACTCGTACGCAGTACGCGGCGCCCATACATACGAGCGACGATGTAAAAATTAGCGACGCATCCCCGTTGCACCGGGAACGGCACGCGCATGTCTTAAACTGGGCCAAGTGCACGATAACAAATAATTCGTAAGCCTGACCCGATCCGGTTTAATACACGGTGCACCGTCGTCCTTTTATAAATACTTATAGCCCGTACCGTCCGATAGCCGGAACGTGTACTTAAATATCATCCGTTGATTTAGCGGATCGGCTCGAAATTTCCGAATATTGCGTGACACTTTAAACGCGCAAATTGCAATGGCCGCAAATGGACCTGGTCTCAGTGCTGAACGAAAATCGCCCGAATGTCAGGAAAAACGTCGTACGTCGGAAGATTTAATGGGCACGCTTACGAATCGATTTTTAATCAGACCGATTTTTTCCTTAACACTAGGTTTACGGAGCACTAAAATTGATTATTTTACATTGCTTTATAAAAATAATAAAATTGTATTTCCTTAGATCCTCAGCGATTTTTATTATAATATGTACACAAGAAAATAAATCTATTTAATAATTCCTCACGAATGCCTCCTTACACTCTTAATAATCGTAAATTAAACATTTTTGAATCCGTCATTTTGACGGGCCCCGTAAATCTAGTGTTAAAATCATCGTGCCCGTCGAATTCGGGAAAGCGACCACTTCCCAGGCGCACAGTGGGTCGATATTGTAAAATACTACTTGGGCATTTCGCAAGAAAGTTTTTTGGCTTCTGTATTACGAAATTCTTCTATTATTGTAAAGTAAATACGCAGCCAAATTTGATAAGCATTTACATGGTCATTATTCCACTATTCTTTATTTACATTTTAATGGGAAGTTATATATAATATATATATATATTATATATTATATATCCCTGAGGCAGTTATATTGGAGTCGAATGTGCAACGATTTGTTTATTTTTACTGTTTATTTATTTTATCTTTATTTTTTAGAAAAGTGTTTTAGTTATAAACTATTTTGTAATAATACAATGTAATTTTTGTTTTGTGAATACTGGTAAGGTTTTGGCAGTTTTCCTTACCCTAGCAACAAATGTTGGTATTCTTTAATTTTTTCTACCAAATAAAATATTTTGTTGTTTTATCATATATTTTGCTTAGTTATTGTAGCACTCCTCTTTCCCATCCTCAAAACAAAGAATAAGTGTGAATTATATTCGCTTATGAAATTTTCAGCTTATGTATAACTAACATAGATCTACAAAAGGCATATTTCAAATTTTCATTATGGGTTAAAATAAAGAAGTTTTAAAAAGTGCCATTTTTATCTCTTCATGTATTTCCTACGAATTGCAATTCTTTCAAAATCTTTTTTGCACGTGATTTATTAAATCAATGCTTCTAATTGCTAAGAAAAGTCAAATGGTTTGGTCAAAGTGTAAGAAAGTTATTCTGATTTAAAGGGCGAGCGAATACTTTTGTGAGTCACTGCAAATGTATATCAAATTTTAATATTTCATATGTATATACAGATATATATACAAATACACTTGTTATACATTCATTTTTCAGAATCAAATCATTTCAATGTTCCCGCACCGTTATATAGATGGCAACACTAGTTTATCCTACCAATATGGCCGCAGTCTACCTTCCCTCCCCGCTAATGGTACACCCCCTCTCGCCCATAAACCCACTTTATGCACAGTCCTTTAGGTCCGTGGTCGTTGCGTACGCTGATGTCTCGTGTCTTCGTTGCTCCATTGTACCGCGCTTGATGGAAGGGGACAGAGGGGGCTACGGTGTGGACGGTTTTGCCTCAATTGAGGCAAAATTGCCCATCACTGCCATATACCATCACTACTTGGGAGATAATTGGATTGCCGAATTTCGTCGATGTGGTTCTACGATCGATTTGAACAGAGTAGTAGTTCCTGATTTTCTGTAGATCGAGATGTTTGAATGATCGTGTATCGAGGCGCGTAAGCGGTTACGTTCGTCTGTGTATGGGCACGCGAGCTTCTTCAGCTGTCCCTCATTATTTACGCGTCTCACGAGGAGCCGATAGAAGGAGCAGCAGACATTGCTTGGTAGAGACTGCAGGAGAAAACGAGCGAACGAGCAAGCAAGCAAGCGAGCAAGCGAGTGAACGGGACTCCGTCGAAGAAGCAACGTCTCTCGTCGGGAAAAGGGAGAGTGGCGACTCCGTTCCGCGTGACATTTATTTTTATGCCCGCTTATAGTGCCGAGCACGTGCTACCCGGATCGATTGAAAGGGGTCCGCACCGCCTCCATAAACCCATAACAAACGTCGCCCCGCGTCTTGCCAAGAAATCGTTTCGACACGACGACGCGACGCATCGTTCACAGTATCGTTCCTATCTTCCGAAGCCGATCGTGATACACCGCAACGATAAAAGCAAAAAGTCGCCCGGTGCGCCTTTCGCTCGGTAGACACCGGTTAAACGAAATTAGTATTGTTATCCATCCATAACCCAATCCAACCAAATGAAATACGAAAACGAAAGCGATCAGATGCGTGTGGGCCCAAAGTACCAATCCCGATTCATGTAAAACGATCGACACCGTTCTCCGAGATGCCGAAGAGGACGCTACAGGTGGTAGTCGGACCGATTCAGCGATATACTAATTAATACTGTTGTGCGCTGCTTCCAAAGTATCAATTGGGTATCGAAATAACATGTCATTGGTGTTATTCATTCATTTATTAATTTTTTGTTTTTTTTTTATTAAGCATTTCAGATCTTAACTGAGATCTATTTCTGTTGCACTAAGCAAGATAAAGCACAGTATATATTAGGGTGTCCCATAAAAGAAACTAATAAACAAAGACAAGGTTACAGGAACGAACAATAAAACAGAGGACAAGAATACGGAAGACAAGAGAGGGAAGCAGATCATTGACGCGATACTGGTGGTCTGAAACGGACGAAGAGGTCGAAGAGAGTAAGAGAAAGGAAGGGGATGGAGAGAAATATCGTTGGAGATATTTAGAAACGAAGCTGCGAGAGGGATAGAAAGGGAGAGATTTACTTCAGGTCCCGATCAGGTTCCGGAAAGCTGCAACCGGTTCAAGTTTCGGTAATCGGAGTTAAACGCGCCTCGAGGCAACGCGTTTAAATCCAAAAACCGCGGTAACACCGGCGATACCTTTTAAACCACTTTAATAACGCTTCGACGCATCGCGAATTTAAAATTACACTGACGACTTACTCGAGCGGTGCCGATAAAGATCGTGGCCGATGCAAAAACCAGTCCAAGTCAGTGGCGCAAACTGATAAACCGCGATAAAACGGTGCACGTGCACCGTAAACCCCTACGCGGTCGTGTGCATGCGTAGTACACCTTTCGCAGAGATTACAACACTTTCACGAGCAACAAGATACACGGAACAATCAACAAAGCTGCGTCATTGTGTACAACAGATCGGCTATGTTATTAGGTACTTGAATAAGTGTCTGTCCTGTACCAATAAAGGGTGGGGCAATAACTATGTCCACCTTAAATATTTCCGTTACTTGTAACAATATGAGAAAATGATATATACAAAAATTGCACGGTATGGAGGGGGAAATGTTGTGATGTAGACATTTTTGATGTGCGTGATGACATTTCGGCGATTTCGAGGTCTCCTTGATTTCTTTAAATGAAAAGACCTACTTTTTTGCATCATGAATTGATAGAGTACCAAATTCTGCGTAAAAATGTATTTGACCTCTATATGTTCTAATGTGATAGTTAACGAGATATTATTTTCCATATGTACCCACTATGTGCCACTGATGACAGAAACACACAAAACTGGGTGGATTTCCCTCTCCTCCTTTTCCCCTTCCACTATCCCATTCCATTACCTGAGCACACTCCAACGATTTAAAGTATTATTTTAATTTTAATTTAATTATTATTAAATATTTTTTAACGAAGTAAAAGTACATGCACTTTGGCTCATTTCAGGAATGTGTTTTATTCTAATTCAGAAAAAGAAAAAAATTATTCGGACCAGTTATTCCTTTTAAGAAATGGTAGCTTTTTGTTTTATGCAATCATGGAATAACTATAAAAATTGCTGGAATAACTACTGATATTGAATTCGTGCATATAGCAAGTTGGGTAATAAGAAACATCTTAATTTCAAACATAATTTAAAGAAATATTTATAAATAAAACGACACCTGAGTCGCAGCCAATCGAAAGCAATGAACTTCCGTGATCGCAATTTCCTTGCAAGCTGTAGAAATACCGGAGTGCGATACGATAAAACGATTAAGCGGTTCGTTGTGAGTTTGGATGGCAGGTGCCAATAAAAATCGGTTAAGCCTTATTACGGGTGACCTAGATTTGGATACAACTACAAGCAGACGTTGTAATCTTAATAAGGTGATCCACCGAATGAACGGCCCGGCCCGTGCCACTTGTCCCGTGATGATTGAATAATCTCGCGGGAGAAAATGAGACCTGATGTTCGTGGAAATAAAATATCCATACACGCAACGTTTTTTTCCGCCTCAAACCGTGAAATCTGCCCCTGCTCTGCAATTCCTCGTGAACAATTTCACAAAAATTATTTATAATTTCTCTTTCAATACTTACGCTTTTCAGAATTTCATGTGCATATAAACTGCTCTGTTTCTGAATTGTAAGCCAAGCTCAAATTTCATGGCCGGCAAGACTGAAATAGAGATAGTATTATTATTATAAACTGCTCTACTTCCGAAATAATTTTGAAATTATACATACAATTATTTGAAAAATAATTTCATATTATATTTACCATAAATTGAAATAGAGATGAAGGCTGAAATAGAGATAGTATTATTATTATAAACTGCTCTGCTTCCGAAATAATTTTGAAATTATACGTACAATTATTTGAAAAATAATTTCATATTATATTTACCATAAACTTCAATAATGATGATCCGATGTAGTAAATACTACACCAATTTTTCAGAACACGTGCATTTTTCCTGACTTTCTTAATAATTCTGATGATTTTATCTTGAACGATTCAATAACATTATAAAAAGAAAATTATGCAAAACATTTTAAAAGATTTTATATGAATTTTTTTTTTAATAGGAAATATTCTTCCAGAAACTTGCCAAATAAACCACATTTTTAATAGAAAAGTTTCAAAAGTTATGTGACAAATGAAATGCATACAAAAGTATCACGTTGCATAAGTGTTACTTCTTTAAATTTAAATAAAACAAGAAAGATTTGTATACTATTAGATTATTTAACTTTATTTATAGAAGTTTTTAGTGGAATTTAAATGATCTACCGAAAAGAAGCGCAAATAGTCATGTATAATTTAAATTATGATATTTAATTATTGACTTCCTTGATTTTGTAAAGTATGTTTATCAATTAGATTGGGGTTCATATATTTTTCACGAATTTAAAACAGTTCCTGACATAATTAATTATGTCATAACATAATGTTTAACATTATGTTAATTAACATTCAAATTTATTTATCAACAATTAATATAATGTCATTGTTAAATCTTCGTTCTCTAAAAAATATTAAAATTATATTCCAAGTTATAAATCAATATTGATATTATTTATGTTAAAAATAACTTGTTGTTAATTGCGACCTTTGTAAATGAATAAAAAAGAAGACCAAAAGTGGATATCGACTTTACAGAAACCATTGTAAATTCGCCATCTGCAGTTAATAAGAAGAACTGCAGTTGCAACAAATCTGACAAGTTACATAGTGTGGAATTACTATATACAATGGGAAAGAATAATTGTTAGAAACATGTTTTGGCTAAATTTCTGAAACGGCCGTGCTCAGAAATTGATGAAATTTTGGGAATAGGATCCTTTTCTACTAAAACGATGATTGTGAGAAGAATTTTTTGCGACTCGAAAAAAAATCCATGCTCTACCTTACCGACAGACTCATAGGCGGCACCACCGACGAGATACTGTTAAAGACATCCAGCCCCCGTGTATTCGGTTGCGCCGAAAAGTGGGCTCTGATGGGCTCTCAAACCGGTCGGTAACGGGTCCGATGGCATCGCCGGTGGTTTCGTGGAATGGATAAAGTAGACTTATGAAGTTCCACGGTGCTAAAAGTTCCGCGCTCTCTACCTACATAGACCATTTGCTCGTCAACTGCGCACGACTGCATGAGTGGCGTAGAGGTAAATGGTTGTAATACCTTAGGTAATAAATAAATGAAGAATGTCATTATCTATTCTGTGATTTCTTGGAAAATAATTACATATTATTGTATAATTTCATTAAATTCTTATCGCCTACTTATTTTCCTTATTGTTCAGCATTGGAATCACTGTTTTATAATCGATAGCCTGTAGATGTAGGAATTTATAAAATATCAGAATTTACACTTAATTTAATTAATGGGATATTTATAAAATAATTTTTCTTAAAGAAAAAATATTCTATAATAATTGCAGAATAAAAAGGTAGAATAAATACAATCTACAAGAAACGATCAAATTCAATCGTTCTTATCGAGATCCTTAGTAGAAAGCAGAAACGTAATTTTTATTACTTATTTTTCCTATAATACCACGTCTAATGCTCGACAGCACTATCTGCAATTATTAAATGCAATTATTTTGATCAGAGAAATATTACATATATGATGATAAAAGTCTCCTAAAAGATTAACTAAAAATGAAAAAGTGTCATCATTGAATTACTGTTGCCTCACCGATGTTATGTACCTGACCTGTACATAATGACCATACACCTGTATATGATCCGAATTATATCGTGTTTGGTATCATTTTAATCAGAATAATGCCACAAATCGCAAAAGTCTCATAAAAAAGTAAGTAATAATAAAAAAGCTATTCCTTGGTAATACATTGTGAGGACGTGCCAGCCTTTGAACTGTGCCGCCGACTGCGACTCTCCGCGTCTCTTTCTTTTTCATACGCTATCCTTCGTCGCGCCCGAAACTTTAATTGTCTATTACACAAGTAAATATCATTGGAATTATATCACATTTGGTATGATTTTTATTAGAAAAATGCCACAAATATGGTCATCGAAGTCCCATAAAAAAATAATGAAAAATAAAGAAGTTGGAAATTCGAATTAGGTATGTTTACATTTCTCGGTGACCGAGGCCTCACGAGCTCGGCTATCCTTCTCTACGTTCGGCAAACCTCAGACAATGATATTCCTCGCGTATAAACTAGGACTGTTACTTTTCCGAAGCTTCGACTCTTCGAAGCTTCGAAGGATTCGAAGGAACGAAGGGAACTTTGAAGGTGATGAAAATCGAAGTTTCGGACCTTCGAACCTTCGAACCTTTGATTCGTTTCCAGTTAACGGATAAAAGAAATAAATTTTCATAATTTGTTTCTATATTCGCCATCTGAATTATTTCAATAATTTATTGTTTAGATAATATATTTATAATTTGAATTGTCTTTTCGATAGCACATTGTTAAAATAATTGTTTAAATAAATAAATTTTATAATTTGTTTCTATATTCATTATTTGAATTGTTATTTCAATTATTTATTGTTAAAATAATTGATTAAATAAATAAATTTTTACAATTTGTTTCTATGTTCATTATTTGAATTATTTCAATTATTTATTGTTAAAATAATGGTTTAAATGAATAAATTTTCATATTTTGTTTCTATATACATTATGTGAACTATTTCAATAATTCATTGTTAAAATAATTATTTAAAGAATGTACAAGTATTTACATAATGAATATAGAAACACATTTCTATAGATTATAAAAACTGTAGATTATAAATTTTTATACTCTATAGAAACGTGTTCCTATATTAATTATGTAAATACGTGTACATTGTCTAAACAATTATTTGAAGAATAAATTATTGAAATAATTCAAATAATGAACATAGAAACAAATTGTAAAAATTTATTTATTTAATCAATTATTTTAACAATAAATAATTGAAATAACAATTCAAATAATGAATATAGAAACAAATTATAAAATTTATTTATTTAAACAATTATTTTAACAATGTGCTATCGAAAGAAAAATTCAAATTATTATACTACAAACGTCCCTGCGCAGATCCGTGTTGTGGACCATTATCGATGAAATACTGTAAATGGTAAAGTTGTGTGGCTTCGTGTAAGAATTACAGATGTGAAGACAGATTTCAAATATCACCTGTTGTTGCAAGAATACATTAAATATCATTCATTATTCACACGTTATTGTAATTTTTCAAGCATTTCCAGTGCTCTGACAAAAAATGTTTCTGATAAAAATTACTCGGTAGTCACTCTTCTATAAATTTCAATATAAAAAATTAAATGTAAAACGCCCCGCCCCAGAATTACGACCAGCCTAGGCGTCACGTTGACGCACCAGACCCCGGAAGGCGAAGCTCGAAACAAGGTGGAAGCCGAAGGACTCGGGAGGGCAGAATACTTTGACATTGCTTGCGAAAGCATCGACGAACTCCGAGCGAAATTATTTGTATTGATACGCACTTTTACGGTAGTTTTGGACACGTACGATCTGAGTTCTAAGACATCTGCACGCCTTACATAAAACAATTTTTTTTATTCGATAAAATTGTAAGGTCTCCTTGATTTTCTAATCGTCACTATATATTTTTTGCTTAATAATGTTATTGCTGACGCCGGGCTGAATTCAACGACTACAATAGTTGTGAACAGCTAATTCTTCGATTGGGACCATTGTGCGACGCGCGACGCGGCGAAAATCGAGCAGTCGAACGCGAAGGCTTAAAAGTAGGACTCTCCGCGTCTCTTTCTTTCCTATACGCTGTCCTTCCTTGCACCCGAACCTTTCGCCGTTCATTACACGAGTAAATATCATCGGAATTACATCATATTTCGTATCATTTTCATCAGAAAAATGTACACACAAGTATGTTTGTGAAAATCCGATAAAAAAATAATGAAAAATAAAGAAGTTTTGTTGTTGGATTAGTAGTGGTCTCACACCGATATACCCGACCCGTATTGTGTTACACTCCTCGGCGACCGAGGCCTTCGAGCTTTACTCCGTCCTTTTCTCCGTTCGGCATGGGATCGCGGAACAGTCTCTCTTGAACGCTGAATGTCTTATTTTATATCTAATCTAATCTTATTTTATTTGTCAAAATTTAACTTCCTATTTAAAATATTTTTTTATAATTAAATTTGGAATATTTTCTCTTTAAAGGACGTACCTAGAGCAGTCTCGTGTTAATGGTTTTCGGTCAATCACCCGTATTTAATTGCATGCAGAAATATTGAAAAAATCTGACGAATTGCGATTATTGATATTGATATTGATATATATTTACGAATTTTTGCCGATTTTTCGGTTGAAAATCTTATTTACAAAAAAGGAAAACATAAGAATTCGAAAATCTCAGGTTTCTTTGGAAATTGAAAAAGGACATCGAACAAATTTTTACGGTAGCAACATATCCAGAAAGAACTTCGATTTATGAGAGTTCACAGTTTATTCGATCCCTGCTCTGGTTATTGGGCGATACATTGTAACGCGTGTGCCAATCTTTGACTGCTCGGTCTTCGCTATAGTATTCGAATGCGGCTCAGAAAATTATTCGAAGTCGAATAAAACGTCGAATAAAGGTACAGATGAAAATGATAACTTTATTCACCGCTAACGATGAATAAAAAAATTATCTTTATTCGCCGAATCAATTTTCATCGAATAAAACTTTATTCTACGCGTGTCGAATACAGATAACCATAATCATTTCTTTTGTCGCGTGACAAATAATGTTTTTATTTTTTAATCGCTGTTTGCATCGATGCTCCTACAATTATATTATATGTATTATATTAATTTATCCTCGCGAGTCTCTTTCGAACTCTATATTATTCGATATAGTATGTAAAATAAACGTTAATCTGTTTTTCAACATATGTATATGTTTCCAGAGATCGATTCTTAGAACAATTATTATTAAAAAGTGTAAGGAAATAATGTTTGTTTATGAAATATTTTTAAATTACAAAATGAGGTATTTCGTATGAATTCAGAGGTAGGAATTATTGAATATTGATTTTCCTAAATATGCTTTCATACTTTCTTACGTACAAAATTTCTAGGATTTTTTGTCTTTGATATTAATTTTACTTTTAGTATTTTAAGCCTTAAAAACCAACACCAAAATGTTTGTTCGAGAATGTAACATCTGATCTCATTGCTGTCTGCCGTCTCACCGTCTCAAGAATCTCCTCAGAGGCCTTCTGCACCGACGAAATATCGTCGGTGGCCTTCTGTTTCTTACTCCAGCCAAAATATATCCTAGAGGGCGTAAGAGAACGCTTGAATTATTCGGGCACACGAACTCCCGTAAGGCTGGCTGTCTTTAACAGTATCTCGTCGGTGGCGGCACTGGGCGGCACAGACTTAAGATACCTACAGACATTGCATTTTTCTGTCTACGGTTCTGAATTACCGACTCTGTAGAAAATGTCCCAGTACGATAGCGGACTCTATCGAAATGGAACGGTCAGGTGGTGAACTACATGAAGTTGCAACACATAAAGTGTGTGTCCGAGGATGCTCGATTTTACAGCGTTGTCAGCTTTAAAACGCAATTGTATTCGTACAAAAACACTCCACGTATTATTCACTTGTGCCGCCTATTTTTTTACAGGACTTCGAACCCGCTGGTAGAAATTTGGCGAACATGATAAAGAAGTTTGTATCTGACAAGGACGAACTTATGCACATTTAAGAAGAGAAAGAAAAACAGACACAGAGCTGCCGAATACTGTGCACACTCGACAGAAAATTTATTAGTAACACACTTGTGAGGAATTGTTTACAAATATTTGCAGTTAGGAAATATAGAATAGACCTTCAGCTACTTTCACATATAGTTTATCGTCGCATGTTATTTCTGACTAAATAGTTATAAACAATTATTCTAAGTCTCGTTCTAAAATAAACTCAAATAATTTAACAGATCTCTGGTAAAAAATAATCTTCCTTGTGATCGGAGGATCTAGAATGATGTCTCAGTTACATTTCTGTTGCAGTTTTATGTAGATTCGACGCCTAGTTAATTAGTTTTTTTCGGTTTCCAGAGAGGTGACACAACGATTTGTGTGTTTACCTTTGACAAATACTCGGACTCTCCTTGTCTTACTCATTGCGGGCATAGAAGATAGAAGTTACCTCCACAAAAATTGTTGATAAATTACTTCAGGTAATTTTTATAAATATTAGCTCTCGAAGAATATAGAATGGACCTTCGGCAACATTCATGTATAGTTTTCAATTCGATTCTAGAAGAGGTTAATTTAGTTATAAATAATTTTTGTTACTCTTGTTCTAATGAAACTGTGCATACTAGTGAGAATTGAATATCTTGTATACTCCAAATGTTCATGCATAAAAGTTAATCTGTATCTCTAGTACTATTAGCTATTTTTACTAAAAAATTGGGTGGTGAGGTAACCAAACATATAATCGTTGTAATCGTTAAACAAACAGAGATAACAAATTCATTAATTACATTTTTTCAATATAATTATGCTTAGTAATATTCATGTATCATAAATTATGCTGGATCTCGAGTTTTATTACTTACTTCTACTAAAAAATGAGATGGCAAGATGGTCAACGGAGTGCTCGTCGACATCATCGACAAAAGGAATTGTTTCAAATATTAACCAGCTAGAGATGATAAAGTCAGTGAATTGTGTTCGATAAATTAATGCGCGGGAATATTCATGTGTCAGAAGATATTCAATATCTCGAGTTCCATTACATATTTTTACTGAAAAATTAGTTGGTAGATAGACAAGGGGATGCTTGTCGACATCGTTGGCAAAAGGAATTGTTATAAACATTAAACAGCCAGAAGTAATAGATTTATCAATAATTATTATCACGGAAATCGAGATCTACCGAAATTAGTTGGGGTGGGGAGCGTTGAGCTTCGTTGCGCGCTGCGCATCACTGGCTATCTAAGCGCGCGGAGCGCGCTCAATCAATCAGTCGGGCCGGGCCCTCCGGCAGGAGCGGATGGGCTCCGGGACCAGGAGAGTCTTCCAGCGGTACCCTGGCCTCTTCTGCCTACCTTGGGGATGACCAGTGGTCCTCCAGAGCTACCCTTGCCTACCTTCAGCTGGCATAGGGTGGACCAAGGGTCCTCCACCAGTGGTCATCCAGAGCTACTCTGGTCTACCCTGAGGCTGACCAGTGGTCCTCCAGAGCTACCCTTGCCTATCTTCAGCTGGCTTATGGTGGACCAAGGGTCCTCCACCAGTGGTCATCTAGAGCTACTCTGGCCTACCCTGAGGCTGACCAGTGGTCCTCCAGAGCTACCCTTGCCTATCTTCAGCTGGCTTATGGTGGACCAAGGGTCCTCCACCAGTGGTCATCCAGAGCTACTCTGGCCTACCCTGAGGCTGACCAGTGGTCCTCCAGAGCTACCCTTGCCTATCTTCAGCTGGCTTATGGTGGACCAAGGGTCCTCCACCAGTGGTCATCCAGAGCTACTCTGGCCTACCCTGAGGCTGACCAGTGGTCCTCCAGAGCTACCCTTGCCTATCTTCAGCTGGCTTAGGGTGGACCAAGGGTCCTCCAACAGTGGTCTACCCTGTGGTTGACCAGTGGTCATCGAGAGCAACTCTGGCCTACCTGTGCTTACCTTGAGGCTGACCAGTGGTCTTCCAGAGCTGCCCTTGTCTACCTTCAGCTGGCTTAAGTTTAACCAAGGGTCCTCCACCAATGGCCTACCATTGTCTACCATGGTCCACCTTTAGCTAGCTTAGGGTAGTCCAAGGGTTATTTAAAATTTCCTTGGCCTACTTTAAGCTAGCTCGGGGGGGGCCATGGACTCTTCAATGCTTCCTTCGTTTACCTTGGGTTCTGAGCCGGTCCAGTTTCGGTATCCGGCATGCAGTCATTACCGTGCTGATCGACTCAGAGAGGGCATTCATTGCAATGACTTCGCATCTTTGAGTGAGTCATTTTATCGATACCTTGTCGTTATACTCGTCTGTAGAAATAGAGTTGTAGTAGAATGTAAAAGTAGTTAGTTGCATGCATGGGCAGGCCTCGCCGCCCCAACGATCAGCCGAGATGGGAACGTCCGCGATTTGCACTAGCGTTGCGACAAAACCACGCGTTGCATTTAGTCGATTTTGAACAGAGATTAAAGTTAATGTTAAAAAAAAAATTTGTTTAGAGCGTAGCGTTGCGAATCACAAATAGTCGCGGTTCAAAATTACATTTCAATTTGATAACTGCGCTTTTAAAGTTCATATTGTTGTTGTTTTACATATAATCTAAAGTAATCGTTTCGTGGATCTCTGTTCGTTGAATTAGCGTTGCGCACAAAAAGTTCGCGTTTGCTTTCGAGTCTTTCGACTTTTCAGGCTCCCATGCTCGAGCTGCAACGATCAACTGTGAGATGGGCACATCCGCGATTTCAAGTAGTGTTGCGAAACAAATTGTTACACGCGTTGTACTAGTATTAATTTTTAAAGTTGCTGAAATGTATAGTTAATGTTGCAAATAAATAGTCGTAATTTAAAGTAGTTCTAAAGATACCTGTTTAGAATTTTAGACGTTAGAGTTTTAAATTTCCTATTTAAATAGCATTTTAAATTCGATTTGTTGAATTAGCGTTGCGCATCAAAAGAGTCGCGTTTGCAATAGAATCATTCGATATTTCAGGCGCCCATGCTCCAGTTGCAACGATCAACTGTGAGATGGGTACATCCGCGATATCGAGTAGCGGTGCGAAACAAATTGTCGGGATGGGGCCGAAGGAGCAGATGAGGTTTCATGCCAAAGATGCCGGACAAACTGTCATTCCAAAGGACAATCATTGCAACGTCTTCGCATCTTTGAGTGAGTCATTTTATCACTACCTTGTCGTTATACTCGTCTGTAGAAATAGAGTTGTAGTAGAATGTAAAAGTAGTTAGTTGCATGCATGGGCAGGCCTCGCCGCCCCAACGATCAGCCGAGATGGGAACGTCCGCGATTTGCATAGCGTTGCGAAAAAAGTACGCGTTGCGTTAGTCGATTTTGAACAGAGATCAAAGTTAGCATTTCTTCTAAATATATTAGTAGTCTCTATCAGCGATATAGCTTGTTTAAACTATAGCGTTGCGAAACAAATAGTCGCGATTCGTTTTGCAGAAACTGTAGAGTAATCTTGTTTGGATCTCTGTTCATTGAATTAGCGTTGCGTACCAAAAGTTCGCGTTTGCTTTCGAGTCTTTCGACTTTTCAGGCTCCCATGCTCGAGCTGCAACGATCAGCTGTGAGATGGGCACATCCGCGATTTCGAATAGTGTTGCGAAACAAATTGTCACACGCGTTGTACTACTATCAATTTTAAAACTTGATTAAATGTGTAGTAAATATTGCGAATAAATAGTTGCGATTTAAAGTAAATCTAGACATACAGATGTACAATTTTAAAGTTGGAATTTTAAATTTCTTATTTAAATAGCAATTTGAATTTCGATTTGTTGAATTAGAGTAATCTCTTTGGGTCTCTGTTCGTTGAATTAGCGTTGCGCACCAAAAGTTCGCGTTTGCTTTCGAGTCTTTCGACATTTCAGGCGCCCATGCTCGAGCTGCAACGATCAACTGTGAGATGGGCTCATCCGCGATTTCGAGTAGCGTTGCGAAACAAATTGTCACACGCGTTGTACTAGTATCAATTTTTAAAGTTGACCAAATGCCTAGTTAATGTTGCGAATAAATAGTCGCGATTTAAAGTATTTCTAGAGACACAGATATAGAATTTTAGACGTCAGAGTTCTTTTCTTATTTAAATAGTATTTTGAATTTCGATTTGTTGAATTAGCGTTGCGCATCAAAAGGATCGCGTTTGTATTAGAATGATTCGATATTTCAGGCGCCCATGCTCCAGTTGCAACGATCAACTGTGAGATAAGAACATTCGCGATTTTAAGTAGCGTTGCGAAACAAATTGTAACACGCGTTGTAATAGTATAAATTTTCAAAGTTCACTTAATGTCTAGTTAATGTTGCGAATAAATAGCCGCGATTTAAAGTAGTTTTAGAAGTACCGATCTAGAATGTTAGACCTTAGAGTTTTAAATTTCTTATGTAATTTGGAAGAATGGTAATACTTAATTTTGTAAGACTTTCAAAGTTCAACTTTACCAAATTGATACAATATTTTTGTCTAGAAATTGATATTTTTCAGAAAACTGATATATTTGTTTTGAAATTAATATATTTGTTTTGAAATTGATATATTTATATTTTGAAATTAATATTTATTTCAGGAAATTGTTATTTATTTCAGAAAATTGATATTTATTTCAGGAAATTGTTATTTATTTCAGAAAATTGATATTTATTTCTGGAAATTGATATTTTTTTCAGGAAATTGATATTTATTTCAGGAAATTGATATTTATTTCAGGAAATTGATTTTTATTTCAGGAAATTGATTTTTATTTCAGGGAATTGATATTTATTTCAGGAAATTGATATTTATTTCAGGCAATTGGTATTTATTTCAGGAAATTGATATTTATTTCAGGAAATTGATATTTATTTCAGGAAATTGATTTTTATTTCAGGAAATTGATTTTTATTTCAGGAAATTGATTTTTATTTCAGGAAATTGATTTTTATTTCAGGAAATTGATATTTATTTCAGGAAATTGGTATTTATTTCAAGAAATTGATATTTATTTCAGGAAACTGATATTTATTTCAGGAAATTGGTATTTATTTCAGGAAATTGGTATTTATTTCAGGAAATTGGTATTTATTTCAGGAAATTGATATTTATTTCAGGAAATTGATTTTTATTTCAGGAAATTGATTTTTATTTCAGGAAATTGATTTTTATTTCAGGAAATTGATTTTTATTTCAGGAAATTGATTTTTATTTCAGGAAATTGATTTTTATTTCAGGAAATTGATTTTTATTTCAGGAAATTGATATTTATTTCAGGAAATTCATATTTATTTCTGGAAATTCATATTTATTTCTGGAAATTCATATTTATTTCTGGAAATTGATATTTTTATCTTGAAATCAATATTGCTCGGATCGGAGTTCCCTCAGGGACTCACTCACGGGATGGGGCCCGTGAGTGGGTACGGGGACTCGCGTCCCCGGGGGCACCCGAATCGCCTACAGGTCGTTGCGTCCACAAATCATTAGATTTGGGCTCAATGTGGTTTCGATTTTGTTTCGACGTTGTTTCGACGTTGTTTCGACGTGTTTTCGATTTGGTGTCGATTTTGTTTCAACTGGTTTTCGATTCTGTTTCGATTTGGGTCGTTCATCTTGCTCTTGTTAGTCAGAACGAACGAAGAAAATTCATCAAAGGAAGAAAATTCATCGAAAGAAGAAAATTCATCGAAGGAAGAAAATTCATCGAAAGAAGAAAATTCATCGAAAGAAGAATATTCATCGAAAGAAGAAAATTCATCGAAAGAAGAAAATTCATCTTGCGAAGAAAATTCATCGTACGAAGTAAATTCATCCAACGAAGAAAATTCATCGAAAGAAGAGGATTCGTCGAACGAAGACTCCAGATTATTCTTAAGTTAGTTTTAGTGCGTGCGTTCGTTATTAAGATTGTCAATCGTCGTTGTAATTATGTCGAGTAATTATTGCCGTAATTTCACTTTGCTCGCTCCGTTTTCTGATTCCGACACAGCCTTCTGCCGTGTCGGCCTTGCTTGCAGGTTCTGAGCCGGTCCAGTTTCGGTATCCGGCGTGAAGTCATTGAGAGGGATGTCTAAGTGACTCGTTCACTCGTCTTCTGACGATCCTCTGTGTTAACGTAATCCTGGGCACGCCATGTTCTCATGTCACCCAGTAGCGCCAGAAACCGTTTGAGCGCATCTCTTTGCCATCTTTCTTGGTGATGGAGTGGCGGGTATCGGGCTGGTCGGCTCAGGACTTGTAAGCACTGAACGCGTCGCGTCACCCTTAAACCAGAGCCTTCTGCTCTGGTTCGATCGTGTTTCTCTCTTTGAAAGAATCAGAGCCTTCCGCCTGATTCGCCCTTGGTCCCTCGTGGATCGGAGACTTCTTCTCCGATTCACTCTTTGCCCCGCAATAATTACTCGACATACGCTAAATGGAAAAGAAGTCTTTTCCGTGAAAAAGACTACTTTTCCATTTAGCGACCTGCGAAACTTAGTTTCTAAGAACCGTCGTTGTAAGAAAGGGAGCCAGGACGAAGGGAGACTTCGTTCTGACTCCTTTTCGGGTCTCTTGTGCAGCAACCTCCTCGTGGTGAGACCTGGGCAATCGATATTATCCACAATTCGCAAAATGCTATAATTTATAAATTATAGTATCTCGCATGTAGTGGATAATATCGAGCTAATAGCTGCACATTTAGAATTTGCGTAAATATAATATTTCATAGTAGAATGCAAGACTTTTAATACTTTCTTCCTTTTCCTATGTCCCAGCTTCAACAATTATTTTCAATTAATAATCCAAATACAAAGTTTTCGTTTCAGAATACATGTACCTCTTGCTCTCGTGAGCGAGTGTTAAATAGATTTGCATTCCTACTGTAGATTGTAGGTTCTGATGTAGTCTAAATATGATGTACGTAGATGTACGTTACATATCGCATATTATTTCGATATTGAAACATTATTTTATATTCAAATTAAATAATTGGTTGAAACTAGTTCTTATCCAGACTAAAAGTTAGTTCTGATTCATGTGTTAGACGGGGTAAAAAGATGAGGCAGGGTCTGTTCCAGACTACACGGACTTAAGTAGTCTTAAGTCTGTGTCTACTTTATCCATTCCACGAAACCACCGGCGATGCCATCGGACCCGTTACCGACCGGTTTGAGAGCCCATCAGAGCCCACTTTTTGGCGACACGGAATACACGGGGGCTGGCTGTCTTTAAGATACCTCTAATTGTTATAACTAATTCAATTAATTCGTTTAATCCAGATGAACGGTTAATAAAGCTACGAGTCGTTAAAAAAATTGAAGGTCAGATTGAAAAATTGAAAGTCAGTGCATTTTGTAACCTTAGAGCTACCAACGACTGTGTCACCAAAAATCCTTTTCACAATCATCATTTTAGTCAAAAAGGAACCTATTCCGAAAATTTCATCCAATTCTGAGCATGGTCGTTTTCGGAAATACAGCCCATTTTTTTATAAACAATAAATATATCTTAAACATTGATAACTAAATACGCACATTCAGCAATAATAATATAATAATGTTTATAAAAAATATTTGTATATTAACTTATTTATGGACGGTTACAGCCTGACTGTCAATCACAAAGTCTTTTGGCGAGTAATAGACATTTATGAAATTAATAAATTGAGAAAACTGTGGAAAATAGAAAATAAAATTGAACAAATTAAATCCTTGGTACATACACTGTGCAAATAAAATAGATTTCTGTTTAGATGAAGTTTCCACGTTAATGGTGCAAGTATCCCCATCTAGCAGATGTGAACGGAAAGCAAAGGTAGATTGACACAATTGGCACAACGCGAGCGTAGCCCTGGGAATTTGGTTCGGAAACGAGCAAATCGGTATTTGGTGCATCGTGCATCAGAAAAGATCTCAAAATGAAAGTGCTCTCGTGATATATTCCATTTAAACCTTGTGTGTTGCATTTTGAATGTGGTTTGGTTACCGAACACGACAACGTTCGGCATGTGACATCATGCTATAGCTGTAACCATATCGTGAAAAACGAAGCTGCAAACGTATCAGATCTTTGTTTATTATTCGCCAGCTAAATAACTACCTAAATTGCGTCGAAATCTCATCAACTTTGTCAAACGTGCGTCGTAAATTGTCACAATCATCATACAGTGAGTGTCAATGATGTTTGTATTACACTTTCTCGCTTCTATGGATTGTCGAATTTTTTAAAAACACTCACACGTTCGAGTGCAAATGCGATAGTGTATGTATCAGAAATGTCTGATAGAGCTTCTGTCATTTATTCAACATGTCAAAGTGTGTTTATTGATAAAAACATTTACCCTTCTTTCTGTCTTTCTCTCTTTGTTGTTGTAAGATACATTTGTACCAAAGATTTCATTTTGAATGATTCACATGCTTCAAGCTTCTACACTGCAAAAACGAGCAATTAAGTGAATTTCACCGCTAAAATCTTATTTTATGTTAACAAAGATCATGTAGAATTTAGGTTTGAACTTTAATTCTGCCTACATTTGACAATAGCTTTTGAACCTTTAAATGTCTATGTAACATTGTAATTTTTAAATAACATTTCAGATTTTAAAAAAAGCAGCTTGCAAATAAATTTTACTTTAGAAAAATATAGAGTATTGTAATTTATACATATAATATATGAATTATTTCTGACAGATCTATAGATTTTGTTTGCGTATATGTATGAGCAGCTACTGTAATAATTTTTCTCATCCAGTTACATTGAAACAATATACTATGTGTATCATTTGGGACTTGTCTTAAATGTAGACACAACATGCATAATGTAATGTTTCATTTTGTTATATGAAAGGAGGAGATAATAAGCTTATATTTCAGTTAACAAGTATACTCTACTATTTTATAGGTAGATGTAAATGTATGTCTTACAAAATTTTATGTATTCCATATATAGAAAGTTGTAACAAAATTAATACATATGAACAGAAAGTAGATATTAGTGTCATACAAACATACTTTATATAATATAGGGATATTTCAAAGAAGATGCTAAGAGTGGTTGCAAAAAGAATCACGAACTAAAAGTTTCATGTAAATGTAAAAAACCTTTATTTTAAAAGTACACATTACAGTCCCCAAGAGGATCACCTAGGATTAAGTACATTAGTGTGCAATTAGTCTTTTATATATTTATTTAAACGCATTCTCTACATTAAATGTTTTCAAATATCAACTAATAGTATATTGCTTTGGGCAAGCTTATTATTTATCGATTCATTCAAGCACAGGTGGTTAATACCTACTTGACTATTCTATATAGGAAACTGTATGGCGGATAATATTATTGCGACCTGAAAAGATTTCACTTGGAAGGAATGCAGGAAGGGAACCCCCAAGTCACATTTTAGGGTCTAGCAAAGTATTAATAGTCATACACATTACGTGGCATGTGCCATCAAAGCATAAACATTGGGACTACAGAAGCATGGTGGGGACAGGTGTGCCAAACGAGAGACCCTCTAACCCCTGTGCCGTTGCAAAGTGACATCTTTTCAGCTCGTAATAATATTTGTCACCTTATACAAATGCAAATGTGCCAATGAATCATTCAATCATTCAAAAGTTTACTTCAATTTTCAATTGGAAAATTTAATCAGACATGTCTATTTGAATTGCAGGAATTGGAGAAGATTAGGGGTCCTAGTGCCGGCGCGTTCCAGAGCTGTGGTGGTTGGTGAATGGTGTTGCAGATAGACTCGGTGTGGGGTTGGGCGTCACCCCCACTGCGCCTCCAGCTAGGGGGGTCGAGGGGCGCCTCGGGGAGAGCGACCGCGGGCGCCCCATCCTCGCAGAGGATGGGTGAAATGGTTGTGGAACGTGCACCTTCTCCAGCCCGTCTCAGCCATACCTCTGAGAAGCATCCTCGTGCTACGCTCACAGAACTGAATGTTCTTCGTCGCCATCGGGAACTCTGTGATGTCGTGCTCAATGTCGGCTCTAGGAAGATATTTGCACACCGTGTTATCCTTTCAGCGTGTAGTCCGTACTTCAGGTGAAACATTTCATTCGTGACCAAGGATCCTTTAACCTAATTTGACTCATAACCAGCATTCTTTGTATGTGGCTTGTAGAGCAATGTTTACTGGGGAGTTGGCGGAATCTCGACAAACTGAAGTCACGATCCGCGACATAGACGAAATGGCAATGGAATTATTAATAGACTTCTGTTACACTTCACACATCATCGTCGAAGAAGCAAATGTTCAAACTCTCCTTCCAGCAGCGTGCCTTCTCCAACTAGCAGAAATTCAAGACATATGTTGCGAGTTTCTCAAACGCCAACTCGACCCCTCTAATTGTCTAGGTATACGAGCGTTCGCGGACACTCATTCTTGTCGAGAACTTTTACGAATCGCGGATAAGTTCACGCAACATAATTTTCAAGAGGTATGTTTTCCAGACACTCGCTGGAATGTCTTTCTAATGTATTCTATAGGTGTGCGAGAACCCGAAAATGTTGTCGAAAATTTCGCGATTGACGAATATATCGGATGTCCCGATATGTCAGATTAGAAAATATCTAATATTCTCGAACGGAAATCGCGATATATTCAAATACCCGATCCCGAATAAAATTCTCGCCCAACCCAACATTTTCGGGTTCTTGCACACCTCTAATTGTTTCACATCGATTAATGCAGCGCCTATTTTAATTTTTAAATAGGTAATGGAAAGCGAAGAATTTCTGTTATTACCTGTTGGCCAATTAGTAGATATTATCTCCTCGGATGAGCTGAACGTACGAACAGAAGAACAAGTATTTAGCGCGGTTATGAATTGGGTCAAGTACAACGTTACCGAAAGGAGACAGCATTTGGCGCAAGTTCTTCAGCACGTTCGGCTACCACTACTTAGTCCAAAATTTTTAGTTGGCACCGTTGGGTCTGATCTTTTAGTACGATCCGACGATGCGTGTAGAGACTTAGTGGACGAAGCAAAAAATTACTTGCTGCTTCCCCAAGAAAGACCGTTAATGCAAGGTCCTAGAACACGCCCTAGAAAACCAACTAGACGCGGTGAGGTGTTATTCGCCGTTGGAGGATGGTGTTCCGGCGACGCGATTGCGAGCGTTGAAAGATTCGATCCGAACACCGCAGACTGGAAAATGGTCGCACCGATGAGTAAAAGGCGATGCGGTGTTGGAGTTGCAGTACTGAATGACTTATTGTACGCCGTAGGCGGTCATGATGGACAAAGCTATTTAAATAGTATCGAACGATACGATCCTCAAACAAACCAGTGGTCCTGTGATGTGGCGCCAACTACGTCTTGTAGAACGAGTGTAGGTGTTGCAGTATTGGATGGTTTTCTTTACGCTGTGGGTGGTCAGGATGGTGTACAATGTTTAAACCACGTCGAAAGGTATGCTATCTCGTAAATAAATATATAAGCTGCAGTAAAATTGTTTTATTTATGGTTTGCTTTTGAAATAAAATAACAAAATAGTTAAGCGGTATAGCGATATTTTATCTCACAATTATCTAGGAGCAATGAATTTTCCACATTCATATACTAACTAGAGATGAGCAAGAACCTGAAAATCCCGGGTACCCGATGGGCCAGACGGGTCAGGAAGGCATCGGGTCGAGACGAGTTAGGTTCTCCAAAATTCGGAATACCCGAGCACATTTGGGTCCCGACATTTCGGGTCCGAGCACACCTCTAATATTAACATATTAATTAATTTCGGCTCGTAGGATTCAATTATGTATAGCATATTCTATGTTAAACGTAATAACTAATTTAACTAATAATCAATTTTATCTAGGTACGATCCTAAAGAAAATAAATGGTCTAAAGTATCACCAATGACTACTAGAAGACTTGGTGTTGCTGTTGCTGTGTTAGGCGGTTATTTATATGCCATCGGCGGGTCTGATGGACAATCGCCTTTAAATACAGTAGAAAGATATGATCCAAGGCAAAATAAATGGTTTCAAATATCTCCTATGTCTACGAGACGTAAGCATTTAGGCTGTGCTGTATTTAATAATTTAATTTATGCCGTCGGAGGACGAGATGACTGTATGGAACTCTCGAGTGCAGAACGGTATAACCCTCACACGAACTCATGGAGTCCGATAGTTGCTATGACATCAAGAAGAAGCGGGGTAAGCATACATTTTTTATAGTGGCATAGAACAGCGGTAGCGCTTATTGGAATGAATTAGACGGTACACAGATAATCGAATCGATTTACGTTCTTGTGTGTTATTGTGGGTCCTCCTTAATATACGTTTACACAGTTTTGAACTATGATGATCTGTTTAACATTGTTCTCCTTAAATTTCTCCTACGATAGTGTCCAATTGTTTGTATCATATTACAGGTGGGTTTGGCGGTAGTGAATGGTTTGTTATACGCTGTAGGTGGATTCGATGGAACTGCCTATTTAAAAACAATAGAAGTGTACGATTCGGAACAGAATCAATGGAAACTGTGTGGTTGTATGAATTATAGAAGATTAGGTGGTGGAGTGGGAGTAATGCGGGCCCCGCAAACCGAAAACTACATTTGGTAGCTCAGGCCCCCCTCTTCAGTCCAAGTGGCTGAAACTCCGTCAACTCCTCTCACACCGGTAACTCCTGTTACACCTGTGACTCCCCCTGCTCCTGTATCGGTTCCTGTTGTTATAACTAATACTAGAAAACGCTTCCGCCGATCGATGAGCATTATATAATATATGCATTTTACAAGACTTTGCCTTTCTAAAGATAAAGTCGTTTTTATTGTATTAATTTCGTTGGATTAATTTTTAGTTTATCATGATGTGAGATAATTACTTTGTACTAAATATGGATGTATATTTTCAACTGTTTAATAGAAAATATGTCCTTCAATCATATTTAAACTACCGCGAGTCCAGCATTTTTTTTGTAATATCTTATTTTTTAAGGTATTTCCTTTATATTATTTATACACCCTCTTATCAATTGAGAGATACGAATTACGATCATTTTAAACATAAGTATTATATTATTGTAATTTTGTTGATGAAACAGTTGTGTATATCGTGAACGTTTAAGCAATATATGTATGTGTGAAAGAAAGCAAATAGAAAGGCAAAATCTCTTTTAATCTAACTGGAACACAATACTCATTTCGATGGGATGCTCGCACCTTCCGTTATAAAATGACTTGGAAACATAAATTTTTACAATCCGTATCAACGACAGAACTACGTTGTGGAGGGCTGCTCGCACACCCACCAATACAATAACAATAAAGGAAAAAAACCAAATTATTTCTCTCTCTACAGTATGCTTTTTACACGCATCGTATTTATCAACAAGACTGAACCGAAACCAAAAATTACTTAATCTTGATGAATGAAACTACCGCTTCTGGCTCTAAGCATGTTTTTGTTTACAAACAGTGACAAATGCATATGAATTGTAACACGAGCTCATCTCTTACGATATGTTTAAACGCATTAATACCTTATTTTTTGTTCACATCACAAAAGAAGATCACATTTTATAAGTTCAAGTTTCATTTAATGTGACAAAATAGTCTTATTGTACAAAATGGTGATAGGGATCATTGTCCAACAATTTCATAATGTAACGTTTGTGATAATAAAATAATAAGAAACAACAAATTCGGCTGGGAGTGTAAGCAATATTTTACTATGAAATATGCTTTTGTAATTATTTAATTACAAAGTTATAAGAAAACTGTAAAGATTTTTGTCGATTACTTACAAATTGAAAGTTTACAAATCACTCTGGTTTTGTTACATCTATGAGATTGTTGAGGGAACCAGAACATGTGTCTAGTATAAGTATATACTGACGATATGATGTAATTGTCTCTAATAGCTTGTTAAAGTATTACTATTAGAAATTGTATATGTTTCCGATATCATATTTATCATTTTTGTCAGAGTTCAGACAAACGATTTTGTTTCGATTAATAGTAAAATATGACGACATCTCTCTTTCTTCATAACTACAATATATTTCTAAAATCCCTATAGCAAATATGAAATATTTATGTTGAGTTTGAGTAATCCTACTAGAGATCTATAATGGTACAAATTACTGTAATCACTAAACAAAGTTCAAAAAAGTGTTCAACGTAAAACTTGGTTTACAAGTATACAACATGTAGTTTAAACATAAACCACTATCTTTTTCTAAGATTTTCAATCTCCATTTAGCGTTTTAATTATTAACCAAATCTTTTTTAATTTTTGTGACAAACATCTTTCAAGAAAGAATTGTACCGTTTATATTATCACTTTTCATTTTGTTGTAATCATGCTCTCCATTACCAAAAAAATTTATTATATTTAATCCAATAAACCAATGTCTTCAATTTTATTCGGTAGTATATATTAGCACAAATTTTTGACTTTATAACGAATTACACAATTAGAGCACATAATCAAAATGAACGATTTGTATACACAAGATAGAGTATAATTTATAGTGTATAATTCAAGAGTATATAGCATATTTATTTTCGAAATGATTTATTATTGTATAATATAATTAATTATATAAAAATATTTGTTAATAGTTCGTATATTGAAAGGCAAACTAAAATGACACTAGAAAGGATATGTTCAAACAAAATTTTCCAATCATACTGTGAATTGCAATCCATCTTGTGTAGCAAATTAAAGTTACAAATTTTTCCATTTCTACATTTCATTACCATGCGTAAACATTATAATTCACATTACAATTTTCGTAATTTTTTTACTTTTTACTTTACTTTTAGAATAACTACATATACAATGAAATAAAAAATTGTTGCATTTATTATCTATAATGTTTCTTTGAAACACAAAAGCGATGATCTTATTGTCATAGAATGTTCAAATTGTAATAATTAATTTACTATTTATATAAAAAGAATTAATTTTAATGATCTGTAATTAATTTTTATCTGAGTCATTTGCTAATATCAGCTTACACATACACGTGTACGCATGCCGCTATTGTTTACACATTTTTAAATATTTTTGTATCGGAAAATAGTACCTTACGTATTAAAATTTAAATTCATTATGTTGATATATCTGCTAACATTTATCAATAACATGTAAAAAGCAAAGATTTTTACAACTATACTTCTGTTCTACAGATTACTTGGTTGAACGTAAATATACAATTAGGTATATATACCATACATGTATTCAAAAATTCACGAATTAAAAATTTCTAAGTTTTAACAATTTCAAATTTGCATATGTGATTAAAAACAAATTTTAACAAGGCAACGTATACTCAGATGATCGTTTAATAAAATTATTTATGATTAATCATAAAATATTTAAATACTTTATGCTTTAGAATAAAAAGCAATATGTCACCACGAATTTCGATGGCCCTTAAAATTAGGAGAGAAACGGCTCAAACGCTTTCGATAGTTTTTGTATGAATACATGCAGCAACAATGCACCATTGCTGCAATGGCATTGCACTTGGCAGGGATGCCAGAGTGGAGAATTTACGCTCATTGTCAGTGTCGCCAGATCGAGGAAATCGAGGGGAATACAATTTACCCCCTCTCTGATGACCAGAGTAATATGTGACATGTTGCGTTTGCGCGACGAGGACGCAACACGAATTGAGTTTGAGTGTGCTTATGTAGTGGAAGGGGAAAAGGAGGAGAGGAAAAAGCATCCGTTTGGATGCTTTCTGGCGACACTGTTTACGCTCCCCCTATACCGTCAAATTCCCCTTTCGCGACTCTCTGCACGAAAGAGAGTGAAAGTCAGTGAAAGCACTCCATTCCAATGATGCCAGAAATATCAGTCTTTCGCGCACGCGTACTGCGGCGCGCGCGGAATCCAGTAATCCAGTAACGTATCTAGGTGGCATGACGGGACCTAGCACTGCTATAAACGAACTTGAAGATAACGGAAATGATTTTGATACTCGAAATGTTTTTGGCAGTTTTCCTTTGTTTTGCAACAAATGTTGGTATTCTTTGTAGATTCTGCCAAATAAAATAAAATTTTATATTATGTTAATCTATGTTTACTTATTTCCAAACTTCACCTTATTACCCTGTATAATAGTAATGTATCTATATCATGATGACAGAGGTAGTGGAGCCCTGAGACAGTTATATTGGCGGGAATGTATCGAAACAATCTGTTCCGAACAAAAAGACTTCAGAACGTGTCCTACGAGTTACAAAATATACACAAACACACATGTTATACATTCATTTTTCAGAATCAAATCATATCAATTTTTTAAAATTCTGCTGAAATTGCCGCGCATGCGCGTGAAATCTTGCACCATAACCCAACCATAGATATAGGAATACAGGGATGAAGCATGTCGTTGCGGGGTTGGCAAATTTCATAGAATGGTTCTACTGGTCCTACCCTGTCCGTGTGCGATGGCTGGTTGGCCGTAGATTTCGAACGTACGGATCGGATCTTTCCTCGGAAATTCAGCTATTTCAACTTACCGGCGTTACAAACGGACGCATTCGATTCTCGGTGCAGCGCGGTGCACATTTTGCTATAACTTTTTGCTATAACTAAAAATTTTTTTTAAATCCGGGTTTAGTGATACATGTATATCCTAAAATATGTTTTATATCTCTTAGATAATATCTTTTGTTGATTTTTAAGGTATAGTCGGTTAAGATGGTCCAGAGGGCCCCCAACACAAATTGATTTTTAATCAAACCATGCTCAATAAACAATTACGAAAAAATTCACGAATATTCTACCTAATGCACTATATAAAAAAATTCTGAAAAAAATTAAGGACAATTGTTTCAATAATATCTGACTACTGCATTTTTATAGAACTGGTATCTCGAAAACTTCAATATGAAATATGCATTTTCATCGAATGTTTGCGGAGATTTAAAATTTTTTTAAATATGTTTGCATAAAAATCTGAAAAGGATCTCAGTCATGTGCGTTATTAGGTAGGATATTCATGAATTTTTTCGTAATTATTTATTGAGCATGGTTTGATTAAAAATCAATTTGTGTTGGGGGCCCTCTGGACTATCTTAACCGGCCATACCTTAAAAATCAACAAAAGAAATTATCTAAAAGATACAAAACATATTTTAGAATATACATGTATCACTAAACCCGGTTTTTAAAAAAAATTTTAGTCCAAATTTATGTTTGATATCTTTTTTAGATAAAAAGTTATAGCAAAAAGTGCACCGAGCCGCGCCGGGGATCGAGTGCGCTACCTCCAGATTCCAACTCATGTATTCGAACGCGAATTTCGAAGGATCGCGTATAGTCGAATCATAGCTATATCTATGAGTCGAATAGGCAGCTGACACGGACAGACTAGTGGTACGCTTGTGTGTGGCGGCTGCGCAGTAGAAGCAATGTAAGGCGTAAGGAGCCGATAGTAATATCAGTGATAGTACATCAGAGCGCGGGGCCGAGCCGGCTGAACCAGAGAAGGGGAAACGTCCCACGATTCTGGCATCACTGTGGCTGTGGGCTATGGTATAAATTTTCAGTCTGAACTCTGAACCAGTCTGAACTATCGGTAGTGTTTGTGTATATAATGTAGGTATAATGTATGTGGTATGAAGTAAACAAGAGCGTGGCGAACGACATTTCACTTTTGGAGTTAATACTGAAGTATCTTATAAAAAAGATACACTGTAAAAAGATAATAAAGAGTCTGTAAGGTTTGTCGTTAATACTTGTACAAATTTACAGTTGTTTCATTTCAATTAATTTAGGAAAACTTCTACAATGACTTTGTGAGCCACCCGTATTAGGTTATGCAAAGCTGTCACAACATTTGTACTTCTTTTGAAATCACCAACGATTCGTATTTAAAGTATTTGATCGAAGTACATAATGGAACAACTTAGTGACTTTATATTAATTCCGAAACTCGATAATGTCATACTAATAGATAAGACGGATGGAAGTAATAAATCCATAGATGGAACATTGTGTATTAGTATTCATCATCTAATTTGGTCGTCACGACAAGAGTCGCGACAAGAGCTTTGGGTATAATTCATGAAAAATTATTTTACATATAATTATGATTATTTGAAATGGAAGTACATCAACTTTAGATAGAAATGTTTACAAGTTTTTGCAACGATTTTTCAATATATTTTCTAGCTATTGTATCGAAACATTGATCTTGTAGAGAAAAAATTAAATACTCAGAGCCCAGGTGGAAGTATTATATTAAAATGCAAAGATTTCCGTATCCTTCAGCTACATATTAATTCAGTAGATGATTTAATGAGTGTTGCTTTATCCATAGAAAAATTAACCACTCAAGGTAAACAACTTATCTTTCATATAATATTAAATCCAATATATGATCACAAACTACCAGCTTTTATTTTTACGTTTTATTTCAGAACAAAGTCTACAATATCCTTTTTTCAATAGACCACAATCTATCAGCAATATACAAACAGAGGATGGATGGACTGCATTTGCTCCTGTTTCTGAGTGGTCTAAATTATTAACTACCCATGCGGATGAATGGCGTATTAGTTATTTAAATAAAGAATACAATATTTGCAATTCTTATCCTTCCGCTGTTATAGTACCTCGTCAGGTAGAAGATAAAGTTATAATATCTTCTGCTAATTTTAGAGATGGCGGAAGATTTCCTGTTCTATGTTACAGGCACGATGGCGGGGTATGATATTAAATAAGTAAACAGAGAGCAATAAACTCATAAAAAGTAAATATATTACGTATATATAGTTAACAAGGTATTAATCAATATTGCAGAGTGTTTTATTGAGAAGTAGCCAACCAATGTGTGGTATTACTGGCAAAAGGTGCAAAGAGGATGAAAGATTATTAAATGCAGTGCTCGGACCAGGTAGACGTGGGTAAATATAGAATTTTTCAATTATATCGTAGTGTTCAGAGATTTCAAAATAAGACTCTATTTATCAATGTTGATGAATTGATAAAGTGATTTTTATCAGCAATAAAAAGATTATTTTCAGGCTTAATCGTATTACTAATATGTACTTTTCCAATAGTTATATAGTGGATACAAGATCTGTTAGTCAAGCTCAAAGTTCTAAAGCCAAAGGAGGTGGTACAGAAATAGATGCTGCTTATCCACAATGGCAAAAAGTGCACAAAGCAGTACCACGCCCAAATGATTTAGCAGATAGTTTTTTTAAATTGATAGAAGCTTGTAACGATGTAACATGTTCTACTTCCCAGTGGCTCTCAAGGCTTGATAATAGTGGATGGTTGTCTGCTGTACAAAGTGCTTTAAATGCTGCCTGCGTAACTGCTCAATGTCTTTATCAAGAAACTGCAGCTGTATTAGTTCATGGTATGAAAAATTAATTATAATTTTTGTAGTATATTTTTTAATGATATTTGTTCAATTTTAAACAGGAAATGTTGGTAGAGATTCTACTTTAGTGGTAACGAGTTTAGCTCAAACAATATTAAATCCTGACTGCAGAACAGTGCGCGGTCTTCAGGCTTTAATTGAACGTGAATGGATACAAGCAGGTCATCAATTTTTCAACCGTACACGTCATGGGCCATACTATTCAGCAAATTCCCAAAATTCAACGCATGGTCCAACATTTCTTCTTTTCCTAGACTGCCTTTACCAGCTACATTATCAATTTCAATTTAGCTTCGAGTTTACAGTAGAATTATTAAGTGAATTGTATAACCACGCATATTGTTCTAATTATGGCACATTCCTAGGTATGCATATATGAACACATACAGTAGCCTACGAAAGTATTTGAACGCCCTTTAGAGCAGAATAATTTTTTTAAATTGGGCCAAATGACGCATTTTTTAGCAATTACAAGCATTGATTTATGAAATGACTTACAAAAATGGTTAAGAAAAAATTGTAATTGGTAAGAATTACATGAAAATAAGAAAGGCACTTTTAAAACTTTTTTACTTAAGCCTACAATGAAAATTTAAAATATGTGTTTTGTAGACCACTGTTATAAAAATTCCATCGAAACCGGTCGATGCAGAAAAAACCGACACGTATCAAAAGCTGTAAGAATGTGTAGATTTTTAAGCACAAAATCACCAAAAATTGTAAAAAACAGCGATTTTCACCACTTTTAACCGCTTGTAGCGCGTATATACGTTAATAGATTACGATGGAATTGTTAGTGTGTTTAACTAACATAGGTCCACAAGTTTTAAAAAGTGTCTTTTCTATTTTTTCATGTAATTCCTATCAACTTCAATTTTCTCTAAATGTTTTTCGCACATCATTTAGTGCATCAATGCTTCTAATGGCACAAAAAGGGTCAAGTTATCTGGTCTAATTTTAAAAAAGTTATTCTGATTTAAAGGGCGTTCAAATACTTTGTATTCAAATGTAATTTCTCTTTTATGTTTTATAAATAATTTTTTCATTGGTATTTTAGGTAATTCAGAAGCAGAGAGGGTGAGCCTTCGATTATCAGAACGTACCTGTAGTTTATGGTCATACATAAATCAGCCAGAAGTATTAGAAAAATGGATAAATCCTTTGTACGAGCCGAATCCTGAAGTTATTTGGCCTAGTGTTGCACCAATTAGTATCCAATTATGGAAAGAACTTTACTTTTCTTGTACAAATATTGCTCCATGGAAAGGTTTACTGTCTTGCATAAAGCAAATAAAACAGAATCATGTAGCGGTAAGAAAAGTTGCTGGTCAATTGCGAATTCAGATCAAACAAGCAATAGAAGAAATGCATTTAGATGCTGATGCATCTTGTGAAGTAGAAACTCAAAGTGAACATACTTGCATAGAACAGTTAACTCTAGAATCTCAAAGTACCTGATACTTAGGTTATATATATTAAAAGAAGGTACATTTATATTATAAATCACGTCGTCAACCTATCTTTATGTACAATACAAAATTAGTATATTAAAATTCATTTTTTCACAGTTTGTTATAAATTTAAACCATCTCATTTGTATTTTATATTTATCAAAATCCTTTAAACATTTTTATGATAATATTATGTAAATATACAAATAAATGTAAATATATACCAGCCATATAAACACTGGTACCTTTTAATCTTCCATTTGTGACATTACTTGTTTAGCAATTCTTTGATCAACACAACAGAGGATTTAAAGAGGAAGCAAATAAAATCCAATTGCTTTAATCTTAACAGTACAGTACATATTATATTATTATCATAAGTAAACAAATTTACATAGTTTTGTTTATTTTGAAGATGAATTACTCGTATATCTAAATACTTTTTTCAAAAATAATAATTTTTAAGAATATACATATAACTGCATCATTATCGGAAGAGAAATAGAAATATAGAAAAGGTTAAGAATTTAATTGCTATCACTAGATTGCAGACTTTGTGCATTTATGGCAAAAATGAGTAGATGAAACATAAAACAGTAAAGACAAAAAGATTGAAGAATATAGACGCGTTATTTCCAAATAACTAAAATGATCAACAGAAGAAATAAATTTTTACTCAAGTCCCCTTCCTTGCAAATGATGTATAAAGATCTACAGTCTAATTATCACCAATGAAAGGCAGAAGATAAGTGGAGGGAAGCGAGGCAGGTGTTTCTTTAGACATAAAAAGATAAACGAATTCAGCAGCCATTGGTTGAGAAAATGTGTACATCTAAAAACTAGAATAAAAGGCCATAAATTTTAGGGTTTAGATTTATAAAGAATATGAATAATTTTAATTTAAGTAACCATCATCAATGGTAGTAGTAAAAGAAAATCCTAAAACTTTTGTTACTCTGTCTGTATACAATGTGATGTATATGAGAATTGTAACCAAATTTCAATTGTTTACCTTTATGAATCCTGATCAAATATTTACGGCGAAAGGAAGACTTTTTGTAAATTTAAGCCAACTTTCTACATATTCGAAGAATTTGATTTTGAGTACCAGTTTCCCTGGATGAGTGTAGATCTAGTCACGAATAGAATTAAGAGAACGTGGACTAAATTCAAACCCATCTAGGGCCACTGACTAGATTTAGTTTCTTATCCTTTAACTGATGAAGCATAAATTAGAAATAATCAAAAATATATATATATACTCTGACTGAAATTAAATGAGAAAATACGAACTTAGCTACCGACGCTCTCACAAGGTAAAATGTAGCGGAATGATGTGCTTGAAAGTAGAATTGCAGAAGCGCGGGTAGGGGAATCGGGATAAGGGATAGGATTGGTATTGTTGCGTCCGTTTTGATGGGATTTAGGGACTTTGGCAGACCGGTACCCCTGGAGCGCTGAAGCGCTCTGCTCGTGAAAGTTGAATGTTGATATGAGAAAAATACTTTTTCAAATATAAATGCCAAATATAAAAAAAAATTTATTGTTTGAGTTCTGAGATCTGTACTCTAACGCTCCAGAATATTATCGGAGACTTAAAATGAGCCGGAAAATCAGAATCTTTCAGTTGGACGTTGATTCGTTAGACGATCCTTCTCCAGGTTGCAGTTCGATGGTGATTGGTGGTGGAGGTGCATCGGTAGCGCACACATGAGGGTGGTGGCGCACGGAAAACCACTGATAGAGATCAGTGCGGAAAACCCGCCGAAACGAGGAGTGTGGGGATATTTAGAGCAAATAAGAAGATCCTAGAGACTTTATTTTATAACATAAACATACATACTTGTGCAAGACGAAATCAAAGAGTAGGGATATATATATATATATATATATATATATATATATATTATTATGTATATCTTATTTGTTCTTATCCCTGCGTTGCTGTATTACTGTGTGGTGGGGTTATAAAATTTAGAGATGATTTCTCTTGGACTTATAAAATAAATGTGAGCTATCGAAGAATTCAAGATTTTGACTTTTCCTGTCTTTACTCTCCAACCAATATGAATAGCGGAAATGTAATCAACTGCGCATTGATTCGTCGGTGATCTTCTGTACCTTTTGAGAAAGAGCATGGATTAAATGCAATATATTACATACAGGGTGTCCGAAAACGTTTAAGGCAGGCATGGACAGAAGTTGCTCGATCGGAGATCGGAGGCGATTTTCAAGCGTTACTCCCACTCCACCCATCCGCACGTCGCGCTCCCCGTGATGGTCCTAATTCTCGTGTCACCTCAGGCCCGTACTGAAGTCATTCGAAATAACTTTTTCTTTTGCGAAAATGTTCCGCAGAGAACATTTTGTAAATGAAAAAGTTATTTCAAATGACTTCAGGAATCACCTTTTTCAAGGAAGCAAAACATTTTTGGGACACCGTGTATGTATATGCATTGGTGCGCGTGGGTGGAAGCCTATCTAGGATATGTATCGACTGGAGATTTGATTTCCTGCCATCCTATTTAAAAGTAAAATAGTAAAATAGGAGAAGCTCTTTCAAAAGTATTTGAATAAATAATTCAAATTTTAAAGTAAATGTTGTATCGCATTCTATTTTGTATTTCAAATTTCTCTCCTATTCCTGTTGGTACTACTGCAGGGAATTTCATATAAAGTTATGATAACTAAGTTCGCGCGGTCGCGCAACATTATATATACCATATACCTGTATTGTGCTGTGCTTACACTGGCTTACACTAAGCGCTACAAACTTCTGTACTTATAAAAAATGTGCTTTCCAGCTTGTGCAATGTTTGTATCGAAGAACATCAATGAAACAGAAGTATTTTGAAAATGTCGTATGCATTTATTTAAGTGAAACACTAATGGTCTTATGGTGTTACATTTTTTTAAAGGTACGCATACTTTTCTCATGGTATTTGGAGAAATCGCATTAATTTAAAATAAAGAAAACTATTGTGATTTTTCTCATCAGAAACTTCTTTGACGTATTAATAGTGCAATCATCATAACATTGTCATTATCCGTATTGTTATGACACCTCTAACTAAGTCATAATAAAATTGTGTAACCTCGAAATATTTTGTAGCATTTTTAAGTCATCTATCATTTCACTGCACTATACAAACAAATCGAGTTAGGAAAGAATTGTAATTTATTATGATTTGTTCTGTTGAAAAATTTATTTTCAGAGCCCCAGTTATGAATACAACAATAAGTTCTGTAGAAAGTGGCGGTGATAAACGTCTACCAGAAACAGCTATGCAAAATGTTGCACAAAATCTAACTACAATGCAAAGTGCGCAAAATGTACAAAGTGTTGTGCAAAGTAATATACAAAATATTCAGTCAACGCAAACTATAGTGGGTTCGATTGGAACACCTAGCAATCATGTAGGTAAATCAATATCGATGGATGCAAATCCAAAGTTACCACTAATGAAACCTGTGGTTCCATCTGGTACCACATCCAGTTCAGAAAGTAATAAAATAACAACAACGGTAAGGACAAAATTTACAGATGCGAATGAATGTTGGATCGTAATAAAATATAATTATTTGTTTGTTTATAGCTTTGTTCTGTAGGGTCCACGGTAAGAATAATATCTCCAAGCATGTTAAGTACAGTGGAACGTCAAAGTCAACCACAAGCACAACAGCTGTTACAACAAACACAGCAAGTAACGAGTATGCCTGCAACTTATCATGTGCCAAGAGGACCAGCTGCAGTAGCTAATATATCTGCTCCAAGATCGACAGTAGCTACTCCTATTGTCAGAGCAAATACAGGACAAACTGTTCCAACAACAAGGTCAGGGTAAGTGTATATGTATATAATAAATAAATTATTTTATGAATGCATAAGCAATACAAAAGTACTTTATTATACAAACTTTATACAAAAGTATTTTATTTGTTACATCCATTAGAATCAATACAACTATTTCAAATCCTCAATGGCAACCTAAAACAACGTCCGTTGTATATGCTCAACCTCAGAGGCATCCTACACCTCCAGTGGGTCGAGTTTCAAGACCTCCGTCCACTGTGTATACCAGTCAACAGCCTCGTTTAATCACACCAACAGGTCAAGGAAGGTCCGTACAAGCCACAATGGTAACTGGAGTTCCTGGTACTCCCTCCAGATTGATAGCACCTGTTCTTCAAACAAATAATAGTATTACAAGACTGCCCGTTTCGCAAAGTAGATTACCTGCACCTCAAGCGACGAATGTATCACAGACTACGCAATCTAGCAGATCATCTGCTCAAACTATTCAAGTAAATTATAATACCTATTAACGATTAAAATTATTGAATGATATTTCTATATAATTAGATAAATTGTGTGTCAAAATTGTAGCCCAATCAACCAAACAGATCTCTAAGTACACCTGGTACAGTTAATCGCATAGCTGTGTCAACTCCTATGGTTGGAACTGCAAGTAGAATAAGTGGGACAGCTTCGGTAACTGTCCAACCAACAGTAGCACGACAATTATCGATAAACACTGTGGCTGGTCCATCAGCTGCCACTGTAAGTCGAATTGTCATTCCATCCCAACAAGTAGGTATTGAAAAGTGAGGCTGATATCAAATACATTTATTGAGTATTGAATAAAATAAATCTTATTTTAGATCCAGCAACAACAACAGCAACAACAACCGCAACAACTACAATCGCAACAACAAGGAACTCCACGTGTAGTTCAAACAGTAACATCTTTATCGAATATTAATACAGTATCACGCGTAATTACTACAGCAGCAAGTACATCAAATGTAACAAGAATATCACAACCAACACCAACCACAGTTGCTAGAATTACCGGGATGTCCCTACATCCTTTGCCTCTAGCACCTGCAAGAGCTACATCTGCGCCTGTTAAAACAGTACAAGCGCAAAATATCGGGCCTACTGTTCAGATTAAACCTTCCCAGCAATCTGGTTTACGAGTGTCTTCAGCTAGTAGTACGAACAATAATTCGAACACTATACCTGCTCAACCTGTTCAAGGACAGTATTTACATCCACCGCATACTACCACATACTATTCTTTTGAACCGACAGGTAATTTCTGATTTAGTGTTTTTGACTATGTTTTTAAAACAAACTTACGTTGATGCTGTTACATAGGAACATATTCTCAATATCGACAAACACCAGTAAGATTACTTGTTGAACCAGGGTACGACGAACCGCATACCAAGCCAAATGCATCTCCACGACCAAGTATACTTAGAAAAAGGGATCATGATAATTCACCTATCAAAGGTATAAGAAAATATAAAATTACTGTGGTGCACATATAAAGTGAGGAGAAAAATTGAACCAATGAAACCATTTTTCCAGAACATCATTATTTATGTGTTTATTAAAACGGGATCACAAAAAATGTAAGGGGTACATGATTTTACATTCATTTGAACTTAAGAGATGATGATTAATTTTGCACCATTCCAAAATACAAACCAAGAAATATATTTAATATTTTATTTAAAAACCACGGACTGCCCTGATAGATGCATATTAGTTTGGCATATTTGTTACTAGATTTTTACAATATTTTTGAGATTTTGATCACTATTGTTCTTCTACTCGGTCCCATAATTGTTTTGGTGAAGGTGGTGAAGAGTAATATTTTTTATTTAATTGTCTCTTCAATAATTATTCGATTTGATTTAAGTCTGGGCTTTGTGTTGCGCAATTTAAAACTTTAAATAGCTGAGAATTTAATCATTCTTACACTATTTTTTATGTTTGTTTCGGATCTCAATCCTGTTGAAGATGAATATCATTGTTTTCATCTGGCATAATATCAATTATTTCTGTTAATTATGTTTGTAATATTTTTTTATTCTTATATTTATTCTTATATTATTTTTATATTACGTAAAATACCCCCACATCACGAGTGCATCATCATAAAATTTTACAGTCTATTTCATACGCCATTTATGTAATTTTTTTCTCGTCGAATCCAGCATCAACTTCGTTCAAATTTATTAATTTTCGATTTATCTGATCACATAACTTTTTAAAATTTTTAATGTTGCAGTTTTTTATTAATTTGCAAATGCTCAAGGTGTTTTGATATTTTTGTTTTTGATAGATGAAATTTCAAGTTCATATCACGAAGACTTCTCCCTTCTGTCTATCTACTATATGTTGCATCAAAATGTCCTTTTAATATTTTTGTTATCTTTGAGTCCGATTTAGTCTCTGCTTTCGAAATATATTTAACTATTCTTTTTTACGAGTGATCGTTTCAAATTTTTAGTCTACCTCCAAAACTCCCTGAAGGTAGACTCCCTTTTCCAATGTCTATGTATACTTAATAGGTATATCTCACGCTTCTTAGCAATTTTATGGTTGTCGTTCCATTTTTTAATGCAATAAGTACTCCTCTTTTAATACTCTGTGAAACTCGTTTCATTGTGGTATTCTAAAACTATTCTGTTTAGAGTTTTATAC
The DNA here is from genome assembly GCA_913789915.3 of Sphecodes monilicornis. Lineage (NCBI taxonomy): Eukaryota > Metazoa > Arthropoda > Insecta > Hymenoptera > Halictidae > Sphecodes > Sphecodes monilicornis. Next base: position 2,355,773 of record OU565286.1, on the reverse strand, counting down.
AAAGTAGTGCAGATTGCACTAATAGAACTTTATGACTAGTAGATGTGAGCACGTTTGACCTTACTATTGTTAATATTTTGTATCAAAGGTTTTTAGATAAAATATTAAATATATCTTTTTGTTAATATCTGGGATTGTTGTAAAATTGGGTTAAGAATAAAGTACTGTAACTGTACTTTATTCTTAACTAATTGTAAGAGAATTAGAATATTAATCGTTTCTCAAGCGAAAATAAATGTAAAATTATATGCTTCTTGAAATCTATGGGATTCTGTCTTAATATATACACAGATAATGATTTTAAAAAAAAATAGTCTCATTATTTGCTCATTAAAAATAGTATGGTCTATATTTATTTTCTTTTCGCTGCATTCATCATTTTGTCGAACCTTTTGTAAAAACAAATGATCACTACTAGTACATACTTTCAGGTGTTGCAAAGAATTTGGTTCCTGTACTTACGTCTTTACCATCTGTTACAACATCCAGCCCTCCTTGTTCACCAAGGGGAGATCAAGATGGTGGAGGCTGTCAAAGTTCAGGATCTACTACAGTTTCAGCGACATCATCGCCAGGATTGGATGAAGAACCAGAACAGTCTAGAATCCCAATGAATCCAACGGTAGAAATGTCTCCAAGAAAGAAACCTCGAAAACAGCAACTTACCAGTGTAGAATTAACGGAATCACGATGTACAGAAGAAGAAATGCAATTTATTACGGAAGAAAGAATGAAGAAAGAGATTAAAGATGAACCGAAAGAAAAATCATCTGATAAAAGACAGATTTCGAATACGCAACGTGATGTCATCAAATCACCTACACAACAGACAACCGTTACAATAAGAACACGACCTACGCCTAGTTTATTAGGTTTGTAAGGAAAAAGGGTGATACTGTTATGTATGACAAAAAATAGTTTTCCTTTTTACAGGACCATCTTGGAAGAATAGATGGAGTAGTAGACTTCATCATTATAGGAGACCAAGCGAAGTTCGACCTCGTGAAGAAAGACGGCCAACGGTTGCAGAGATAGCACAACAAAAACATGTATTACAAAAGCTAAATGGTTGGAAGGTGTATCATCTTACAGCACAGATGGAAGATATTGCTGATCTTGAGAAACAAGTATGTCTGTAATATCCTGTAACTGTAGTGCATACAATCTGGCTCAATGTTGATGTTGATATATCACCATTGATAATATTAAAACGATAAATTATAATTCGTTCCGTCTATACAGGTGCATGAGAAATTAAAAACAACATTAACGATGCTCGAATCACAGCAGAACGTCAGGAATAGACAAGATGATGGGCTTGAACGTGTAAATGAACTGATTAAAGGAAATATGCAACGTAGTAGCTTAATTAGTGAAGGAATGAATGAAGCGCGGACACAACTTATTGCTATATTTCAACATAAAGGACCTATTACCGATATTTTACAACGATGCGGTAACAAACGGGCTCAAAAGAAGCGGGACAAATGAGCTAGTACGCATTGAAATCAAATTAAAATGAATATGTTTCTAAGAAAACCTTGCGAAAACGAGGTTCGAAACAGAATTATTTTTATCTGTGTCACAGAATCTATATTATAGAAGTAAAATAAATGATTTTATAAGTATATGACACGACTGTCACTAAAAATGTTTATACTTTATTATTATACAAATCTACGAATTTTTATTTTAATATAATACTTCTATTTGTTGAAATGTCCTTTTACATTTTGTCATGTTATATAATTGTGTGTGAATGATAGTGTGTATGTATATGCATATAAACGTTACACGTGTATATACTTTTAAACGTTCTACCACATAATTGTTAAAAGATACTTTAAGAAGAAAATTATAGAAACGCGTGAAAGTTTTAACGTAAGAATGAAATAAACGAAAGTTAACATTCGTAATATAAAGTGCAAAATATACGGTTTACACTATTTCGTACATATGTGTACTATATGACATGGTATCAGAAAAGAATGTGTGTTGCTATGGTAACAACAGATTGTGAAATCTTTACTTAGTAGCAATAGTGTTTAAACTTTCAGTATTTGCAAAGGATAGTAGCCTACTGTAAATTTGTTAATAGTGTATCAATATGTGGTGGGGATACAGTCCTGCGTTAGACATACAGCTTGAAATTAATAAACGTGAAATTAATTGTCCAGGTGAAGGTCTCGAAGTATTAATTGTAGGTGCTGGTGATGCAAGACATATTGTGAAAACATTGGCATCATCTTACTTGCACCATGATTGTATTATTACGTATAATGTAATTGAACCAACATTGGAACAAATTGGTAGATCTATTCTCTTATTAAGTACTTGTTTAAATACAAATCTAGGTATGTATACAATATTTTAAAACATAATAACTATGATATTCCTTCTTAAAGACATCTTTGGATATAAAAATTGAATACACTTAAGGGTTACAAGAAGCAACTCGATATTACTTGGAAATATTTGGCAATACACTTGTAAGACCAGCAACAGCCAAATATTTGGGAAAGCTTTCAAATGTTTTGGCAAACATACCAACAGGTACAGTCGATTGTCCATGGTTAAATTTGGAAAAATTTAAACATAAGGATAAAGATAAGATAGAAGCAATTTTCAAGTAAGTTTGATCAAACAAATTAAAGTATATGTATAAGTTTCTTTGATACTTTACATGTTTTACTTTCTTTTGTAATACTTTTTACAAGATTCTGGGAGCGTGCAACATGCGAAAATGTTCCCATTGTGGAATATTGGGATAAAAGAGTTAGAAAGTCGTTAAAAACAAGATATGATTATCGCAATGGTGTCTTCGACTGGGATTATCATATGGTTCTGAAGTCTCGCGACGTCCCAAATTTAACTGGACAAGAATATAGGTAATCAATTTACTATAAAATATTTTCATGTAAATATATACCGACACGTATGATGTATTAATTTCAAAAAAAGATTTTGGAGAAACAATGGTATTGCATTCACCTGGTTGGAAGGTGAACCTGTTAGAAATAATCCAACATTATTGAGTAATATAATACAATACGGACCTGGCTTTCTACATTATGCTTATTTAGGAGATATAGCAAATGGTCCCTTTTATACATGGACCTTGGAAAATTCAAACCATAACCGGTAAGATTTATCCCATATTTTGTATCATACAGGATGTTCCGGAAAGTCTGAACATAACTGAAAGGGGTGATTCCTGAGGTGGTACTAAGCATTTTTTTCCTTTGCCAACTCGCGCCGAAACGCTTTGTTTTCGAGTTATTAACGAAAAGCAGGGTCCAATCAGAGCAAGGTTGATCTCGGCTCGGCGACAGGTCCCGCTGAGCGTGGTGTTGCCGTTGGCCAAGCCGAAATCCGTTCGCCATTGTTGCGCTCTAATTGGTCCGTCTTTTTCGTTAATAACTCGTAAACAAAACCTTTCCGCGCGAATTGGCAAAAGAAAAAAGTGCTTAGAACCACATCAGGAATCACCCCTTTCAGTTATTTTCAGACTTTTCGGGACATCCTGTATGTTAATTTAGTTATCATTATATACCTGTTATTATAAATATTATAATTTAGTAAATACAGAGCAACTGATGTAGCTGAACTTGAAATAATGCGATGTATTCATGAAATCAAAACGAAAGAACCATTGTGTGAAGAATTCTTTGCATCGCATAGAGATTCCTCCATTTTAAATGGTACATTAATAATTGATCCACCAAATAATGATATGGAACAAGATTCATGGAAAAGAGAAAAAACTAAACATAAAAAGGAGAATATATCTTGGGTAGACATTGAGAATCATAAGGTATTGTATAACATAAAAAAATTTAATAACTGTAGCATACATGTTATTCTTTAAAATTGATAAAATATTTTTAGGTCATTTTTCATCCTGTAACATCTATAGAGGTGTTCAAACACAAAACCGATTATGTGAATAAGTTCGACTTCTTATGGATAGCACATAATATGTTAAAACAATTACCTAATCTTACTCCATTGTTAAAAAAAGGAGCAATTGTAATAATTGAACTACGAAAATATATGACAGAATTACGAGAGGAGGATTTACATAATTTCGTAAAAGAAGTGAAAAATAATGCAGAAAACTGTGGATTGCGTGAAATTGTTCATATAGATGCTAAAAAGCATTGTATTGCTAAATTTTGTAAAACTTAAGAGAATCATAAATAAGCAATAAAGATTCCATCCCTCTCTTTCTTTCTTCATCTTTTTCTGCATTTAACACCTTAAACTGTGATTATAAAGCATGCTGCAATGTATTTATAAATATTCTTTTACGTTAAATATAATTGATAAAGTATTGGAACATTATAAACGTTTGTTTAAATATGTCTAATATAACAGTTGTTTAATAATCATTACGCGAATAACTCCATAACAAAATTACATATTATTTTAACAATGTATAAATAAATATAAATGCATAAATAGTATCCAATATTGATATGCATTATATATGTACTCATAACTTTGCTAGAAAAATTTATAATAATACAACAAATTTTAGTAGTTAAATTAAATCATATTAAAAAATATGTAGTACTGAAGTTATATACAATAATATAATTGATAAAACAAAAATCACCAAATGCTTCACCATAGTGAAAAATTAAATGCAGCATGGTTATAAGAAATACCCAAATTCGCGGGAAACGCGTCCCGTTCCTGATCTGGGATCCGTGTGGTTCAGTTACAATTTTTTAATATTAGTACAGCTAAATGATTAATATAACAAAAACTGTATCTGCATGAGAAGCTCAGTTAAATAGAATACCACGATTGCACAGCAATAACGATACGTGTCGTTTTTCTATGATATAAAGTAACCCTTGAAAATCGGCCATCGCAGCTATTTTCAGCGATAATGGAAATTGTTTTCAATGAGTGAGCGCTTTATATACAAGTTCTCAAGTTTATATCGCTCCAACTGTTGAAGAAGTGTGTGAGGTTTTTTGATATCGAATTATTGCCTATCCTGGATATCGAAAATGTTGAATTAGTTCAGAAGCTATGAGCTCTATCAACGGAGTGAACAGTAAGGTGGACATAATTACTGAATCAAGATTTGGCGACTGTGGCAATGATTTGGACGTAACGAGAAACAATTTCGAGTATGATAAAAAGGACTTTAATACCGAAACTAATACGACTTCACCAGGTAGAAGTCGTTATGGTAGAACCATAAAACCCAAATCTCCCAAAAATGAGATTGCTGATTCTCCAAAGGCATGTTATACTTTTTTAAAATCTATTGTAATTTGTCTCATTACAACTTTATACAATTCTCAGTAAATCATTATGATATTAAATGTACTATAATTTTGTATTTTTGCATATAATTTTTATGTGATTGGTGTATATTGTATTATTTTTAATTGTATATTGTATTATTTTGCTATCAACATATATGCATTATAGAGCTCTAAGATGTCAAAAGCTCGAAAATATCAAAATTCATCTGATAGTAGTAATGAAAGCATGGATGAAAATAATACAACTAATGATATGGACGACACGAGTGATTCTTCCACAAGTTTAAGCACCATGGACGAGAGCACTCCAAAAGTAATTGGTTCACCTGTACAGTGCAATTGGATATTAGGTCAATTAGCATGGGCTCGTGTTGGTAATTTTCCTTTCTGGCCTTGTGTAATAACATTAGATCCAATTTTAATGGTGTACCATAAACTGAAAGGTAATTCTGCAGAACACTTAATACGTTGTTTCATATGAAATGTTCGATTTTGAACAGTAACATTAAACAAACGCAACTTTTATCTAAATAGGTTTATCAATGATGATTGAATAATGAATAAATCGACTTTATTAGTTATTCTTTATTTAAATACAGGAATACAGTATTATTTGTCATTCACGAGCAAGGAATGATTTTGAATAGTGTTGGTTGTATACATACATGTAGACATTTATATAAGTTGCTTCTAAAGAAATCTTAAATTTCACTTAAAATTCTTATTAATAATAGAAAATACAAACATTGTCTCGCTGTATGCCTATTCAAGAAACAATGAATAACGAATGAACAAACAATGGATAAACAGAAGATCTATTGGACACGAATAAAACTTTATTTGTTATTTGTTATTTGAATTACGTCCAACTCTGCTGTAATCAATGTATTCTGTCGATGAATTTCAAGTTTTTTGATTGTATTACGTTTAATTATGTTTTTCCACTCATATGTTGATTGATGTTGATAAGCAATCGATTTACAAGTAAAATTAGACATCTGAATTAAAATTGAAGATTGGATTTTAAGGATCAGCTTTGTAGTTCAAAGTGATATATAATAAACCTGTAGACTGTAATAGTATTTCTTGATCAAAATGCTGTATAACATTTGCATTCTAAAATTGGACATTTCATATGCAACAACCTAATAAATGTAGTTTTTTAAGTATATTCTCATGCGTTTCTATGTTTCTCATTTTATTCTGTAAATTGATTTATGCTCTTTCTAAAAGTTGTTCAAATTTAATGGTATAATATCTTGGTTAGATACTCATAATTAGACAGCGGATCTTCATGCAAAATAAACACTTTTTAGTTGAATTGCAACAGTATTTTTAAATTCTTCTAATGTTTTTACTGTTTTAAATTACACTTACTCATGTTTGTCATATATGCATAAAATCCGCTGCCACTCATAATATATAATTACTTAGTTTAATATAAACAATACAATTAAATTCTTACAAAATCAAATAATTTGTTTACCAGCTACTGGTAGATCGCAGATAGTAATGATTCATGTTCAATACTTTGGAGATAAAGGACGCCACAGTTGGGTTTCCTCAAATTCTATGATACCATTCACTAATTTTGCTGACTTCAAAAAACTGTCGGAATCAATAACTACAGAAATTAAAAAGAGAGATGCAAAATATGCTGCTGCATTTATTGTAAAGCCTGGAATTAAATCTAAATGGGAAAGTGCAATAGACGAAGCTATGGAGGTTCAACCAATGAGTAATGAAAATAGGGCCAACATTTTTAAACCAAAAGAGAAAAATACAAAAAATAGATCACCAAAATCAGCCGTATTAGATGAGAAAGATAAAGCTAATAAAAGAAAGTATTCAAATGACTCAAACGAACCCAACATTAAACGTGTTAAGCAGGAAAATGTAAGTGTATAAATAAAATTAAAGCACAGTGAAAATTGTCTACATGGTTACATTATTAATGTTCAATGTAATATCATTGCAGGTATACGAATTAGAAAAACCACAATATAAAACAGATGGAACGACATCTAAAGCACAGAAGTTCACAGAGAATGATAAAAGTAATTCTAGACTTAATTCTGATACACCTCCACTGTCTCCTCTCAGTCAACGAGATTCCAATGAAGAAGTTTCGATTGTACAGAAAGTGGAATTTAAGGCTGAAGAGGATGTAGATGGTGTATTCGAGGTTTTTTATGAACGGAACAGAGATATGTTGGAAGATGAACATCCTGATGCATCAGAACAAGATATCAAAAGATACTTAAAGAAAACTTGGGATTCAATGAATGCTTCTTTTCGTAAAAAGTATCGGTCGTATAAAACGTCAGACACTTCTAATGCTCACGTCAAAGAAAATTTGTCTGATCAAGAAGATTTATCGTTAGATATAGAATCCAACACAAAGGACACTAAAAAGTCTAGAATCAAAGTCGAAAAAGAAGAGATGACTGTGTCAGAAACTAAAAAAAGTAGACGATACAATCTCTTTAAAGGAATGAAACAAGAAAAGGTTTGTCAAATATGTGAAAAAACTGGAAAGTTGACAAGATGTAAAGGACCTTGTTATTCATATTTTCATTTATCTTGTGTAAAACCTGGTGAATCCAGTCCAGAGCATTCCATCGATGAGAGTACAATGGACGATAAGATTCTTGATGACATGAAAGAAATTAAACAAAGCAATGTAGACGAAGACGAAAATAACGGTATTGAAATTAAAGTGAGACTAATTTTTAGACTGCGAATTTTATGCATTCATGGTAACAATGAGTAGGTAAAAGGTACAACGATAGAGATAAAGGAATTTAAGAGGATCGATGTATTGTCTTCAACTTATTAGAGTTATTAAAGAAAAAAATGTTGTAGTCTTGTAATTTACGCAAACAATTTTTATTTTGCATAAAGATTCGCAGTCTACTTATTACATTTATTGAGTATTTTTGAGTTACATTTAATAACTGTGTTCTATTAATTTTTAGGTAAAATTGATGAACAAGAAGATGAATTATTTAAATGCATAGATTGTTTGTCAGGTGTAGCACCTGCTTGTTTTATATGTAATGAAAGGGAGGGTGACAGAATAAGGTGTACTGTTATGGCTTGTGGAAAGCATTATCATTCATCCTGTTTAAGATCGTGGCCACAGGTAACAACAACAATTTTAAATGCTTCTTCCAATTTAATTGTACATAATGTATATCATGTTATGAACACTTTTATTTGTCATTAGTCTCATTGGCAAGGAGGCAGATTAACCTGTCCGTATCACATGTGTCACACATGCAGTTCAGATAATCCTCAGGATAGTCATTCAAGAACCCCAAATGAAAAGTTGGCACGATGTGTACGATGTCCTTCATCTTACCATACATCTACTTCTTGCTTGCCTGCTGGCTCAGTAATTTTAACCGGCAGCCAAATAGTATGTCCAAAGCATTATCAAGCACCCCAACCGCCGGTAAACGCAGCATGGTGTTTCTTATGTACAAGGGGTGGAAGTCTTATCTGCTGCGACACGTGTCCAACTTCTTTTCACCTAGAGTGTCTAGGTAACTCATGTTATATTTAACAAAAGCAATAGCAATCATAATTATAATGACAATGATCGTATTAGCAACAGTAATGTAGTATTTAGAGTTGGGCAAAAGTTATTTCGAATAACGAATAAACCCGTTATTCGCGAATAACGAGTAACTCGGTTTACAGTAACTGTACAAATTTTATCCTCACTATTGGGAGGATTCTCTTGGAATAAAGCTTACAACTTTTCCAAATTTTCATTCTATTTACGAAATTTTTACCATCATATTCGTCTCGTTTTTCTAATTAAAATTACACCAAATACGCTATAAATACGATTATAATTACTCGTGGAATAAGCAGTTTGGGCATGAAAGAGGACGGCGAACGAAAAAGAAAGAGAGACAGAGGATCAAAGCGTCGAACCTCAGTCTCCATTTCTTTTTCAATCGTTATCTTTCCCTACGTTCGGCACACTACAAAGAATGTAGTATCTCTTCTAGAACTGTCACACGGCAGACCTGAAGATACGACAGTTACGGAGAGAATACTGTAATATGAACGATTGAGGAACTATGATCGAATAACGAATAAAATTTAATTTGTTATTCATCATTTGAATAATGCCCAACTCTGGTAGTATTTCACAATAATGGGGATTTGATAACAGCAGGAACAGTAGTATTCATACCTAAAATAGGACAGTGATATTGTAGATACATGAATGTGTACTTCATCTTAACGTGTATTATATGTAACGATATCTTTAGGAATAGATGCGCCGGATGGTGCATTTATCTGTGAAGACTGCGAGACGGGCAGACTGCCTTTATATGGGGAAATTGTTTGGGTTAAACTCGGCAATTATCGCTGGTGGCCATCTCGCATTTGTTATCCACATCAAATCCCTGAAAATATAGAAGCCATACCACACAGCCCTGGTAAATTTTGTGTGATGTTCTTAGGATCAAATAATTATTATTGGGTACATAGGTAAGCGGTTTGTTTTTGTCAAAAATCAGAAAACTAATGAGATATTTAACAAAATACAATGACCAATCGTTTATATATATACTTCCGGTTTTCCTTTTTTTAGGGGTCGTGCTTTTCTTTATCAAGACGGCGACGCAAATATAAAACCACCAATTGGCAAAAAGAATAACCGAGATGATACTTATCGGAAAGCGTTAGAGGAAGCAAACGATATTCACCAGCGTTTAAAAATTGAAAGAGCTGCTGCTAAAGATCATGGCCCCCGAGGCTTAAAACCTCCTCCTTATGTTAAATTGAAAGTAAAGTATTTTTATATTTCTCTGCATGACCTTCTCTGTATAATGCTTATAATTATTTTAACGATTTTAAACGTTTAAAAAATAAACTATTACACTTAAAATAATTTTTCTATGATTTTTACTCTAAAAATCATGCATCAAATATCCATTCAACACGTGTTAGCATTTACGTTAACAGTAACATAAAGTATATCTATCGTTCAAGTGATTGTGAACTGTCTGGTACAGTTAGTTGTGTTACAATGCACTGATCTATATACCATGAGTCTTAATTTACAATAAATGGCAATATTTACAGGTAAATAAACCAGTCGGTAATGTAAAACCGGCAGAAGTGGAGAGTATTGGCGCTTGCGATTGCGACGCAGAGTGGGAAAACCCGTGTGCGCCTGGAACGGATTGCCTAAATCGAATATTATTAGTTGAATGTAGCCCTGGTATATGTCCGGCTGGCCCAAAATGTAATAACCAGGCATTTGCGAGAAGACAATATCCCGCTATGGAGCCATTTCACACTGCTGCTCGTGGATGGGGTCTTAGAAGTTTAGAACATATTACAACGGGGCAGTTTGTCATCGAGTATGTAGGCGAAGTTATAGACGAAGCTGAGTACAAACGAAGGCTACATAGAAAAAAGGAATTAAAGAACGAGAATTTTTATTTTTTAACCATAGATAATAATAGAATGATAGATGCTGAGCCGAAGGGGAATTTAAGTCGATTTATGAGTAAGTAACTGTGTGTCATTATCAAATGTTGAAATAAAAAGCTTGAATTTATATTTCAATCACTACTGTTTTCGAAATGCAGATCATTCGTGTTCGCCGAACTGCGAGACTCAGAAATGGACGGTAAATGGAGATACGCGTATAGGTCTGTTTGCATTATGCGATATAGAACCCGGTGAAGAATTAACTTTTAATTATAATTTAGCTTGCGACGGAGAAACTCGAAAGCCCTGCTTGTGCGGTGCACCGAATTGTAGTGGATTTATAGGTTTAAAAGTACAAAAATCGCAGGTCACAACACCGTCGATACACCAAAAGAAGTTTGAAAAAATGGATAAAATGAAACGTCAGAGGAGGTAAATAATATATATTTGTTCGCGATATTTAACGCTAACCATACCGAGCACAAAATGTGACTAGAATACATTGTTTCATAGAAATTACAGAACTAATTTATTTAGTTTTCTAGCAATTTCTATAACAATCTGTGCTTGAATGAAGAAATTTATTGAATAATTTCTAATGGAAGCATCTTTGTAATTTCAATAATTACTAAATAAATAGTATGAAACCGGTTATTTGACTGGTTGTGGTCATAGTTGGACAGTAATCGCTTATCTTGCGATTACTTTTATAATTGAATACGAAAAGTAATCATGGTAATCATAATCTTGAATTAATTAATCGTTACTAGGATAAATCAGCAATCATGATTCCGTTTGGTAATTTGCAATAATTAATCAGTACTCTGTAATCGTGGAATGAATGTTTAATTTATCTTTCTAGAAAATTTTTCAGTTAATAATTTCAGTTAATAAATATGATTGCTTTGATTATTTAAATTATTCATTAATCATGATTACCGGATTACTTAGTAATCATTATCTTTTATCATGAGCATGATTTCACGTTAATTAAAATCGTTAATCATCAATCGGATTATTGTTTCTCCAACTCTGGTCGTGGTTGAGATAGTGTTAATAATCGAGCAATCGTTCGTAGGTCGAGGAAACGCTCGGCATGTTGGGGCTGTGGACAAGAAATGGAGAAGTTGGAAGGCTTTGTGGTCTGCGATCAGAAAACATGTCAGAAGAAATATCATAAAACTTGTGTTGTCATCGACGACGTAGACTCCAGATTCAGTTGTCCTTGGCATCATTGTGCTGAATGCGGACGTAGAACATCCGCACATTGCTCTTTCTGCAGCTCTGCTTTTTGTCAAGGTAGTATAATATCGCATAGTATCAGATTCCTCGTGCAGACGATACTTTCGTCGAGATAATTAATAACTCTATTAATGCTGTTGGCAGCGCATTTAGAGGGAAATTTAGCCGAATACAGCGAAAAGGGTGGTTTTGTTTGCAAGCTACATGAAAACATGGAAATGCAAAAATCATCCTTTGAGGACGAGAAAGATTATTCAGACGACACCGAAACGGACAGAGAATATTCTTCTACCGGCTCCAGTAGTCCACTCGTGACATTGGAGAAAGCTGTGCCACGAGAACCATCACCAAGAGTTTCCATAGTAGAGGTGAGATGAAACTCTGTAGTGAGAGTATCCTCGTGGCAAGTTACAAGGAAAACAAGCAATGCAGTGCAATGCAACTATTTGGATGCCCATTCCAAGCTTTTTCATCTAGAATCATGTTTTTTTTCTTTATATCATTTACATTTTACGTAAAGCACGTTGGCGATAAATTCGCGTTGGTGGTGGTACAGCATGACCAGATTTTACATAGAATATTTTGTATTGAAGAATAGTAGAATGTTTGGCGGTTTCTTCCAATTGCGATATTTAGTCCGTGTGAACGAATAAATATGCATTGTCAAAATATGTACTCTATGGAGACGTATTTCTAGTCATTTCCTAATATTTGGGGTAAAAAGAAGCAACGTGTAGGTATTTCTTTCAATAACACACTCTTCCTAGAATTCCAAAAATTTCGATTGGAACTGACATTCTACTTATTGAAAGAAATTCAATAGATCAATTATTGAAAGAAATTTGGAAATTGTATTCACTAACGTAATTGACTTCACTCTATTCTGCATTGTTAATAGACGCTGATTTTATTTAACGCTGTGCTGCGTTCATGAACATCAATGTTGTTTAATAATTTAACAACACTCTACAACAACAAAATGTGATTATTGACGCACTTCTATACAGATAATATGACTGTCGATGTATCATTCTTTGTTAGTCAATATTTCCGAAAGAAAAAAAAAAGAGATTAATGACAATTGACCTTTCTCTATTCTTTTTTTTTTTAATTATTTTTCATTGTTCCCAGCATCCTTTCCCTGACATTGGCAGTAGTGAGAAGTAGTAGCAAACAAACAAACATGTTCTGTTTAAGTTTATACGTTCAAGTGAGTGTACAAATTTGCTATTACCTATTTGGATTTCTTCTAAAACAGTGTAATTTTAGTAAGAAAAACAACTGCTAATTTGCTGTTAACAAGTTATTTATTTATCGTTTATTTATTCGTGCAATTTTACAAATGTATTGGTGAGTTAATCATTTTTTAACACAATAAGTATTGAAATTGTGCCGTAGTATATATATAATTTTTACTGTGGGGATTCGCGTAGTTTCTTGCACTATAATGCACGCAACTTGGCTGTGAGACAGTTTATTTTTGAATTCGCACAAACATTTGATTATTTCTCCGTTTGTGTCCATTTATCATATGAATTTTGATGGGACAATCTTCCTAAACGGTAATGTGACTCGTAGGTTCACCCCAGCAGTGAAGAAAGTGAAGAATCTCAAAAGGAGGATGACGAAGATAACGTGCAACCTATCAATTTTATACCATGTGAATACGGTACGAAAGGCATGAAAAGAAAAGAATTGCATCCATTGTCTCTGAGACTGAGAAAAGAGGGAAATCAGGTAGAAGAGTTGAATAATCTTACTTCTAGTCAACTGGAAGCCATAATCGGTGGTAGTTTATTCGAATGAATCATTTGTTCTCACCGCATAGATTTGAATAGTAAAACCTACAATAAGTCATGTATAGCTTCCATGAAAGGTCACAGTGCAAAACATTGTAAGATAACATTATATGCAATGACATTCATTCCATGTCAAATAGGTTAAATAATCAATTTTATTGAAATATGACTATGCTATTCAGAAAACAAGTTTAATTTTGGAAATAATAATTTTACTATACTTCTGTGGTAAGCACCTTGACAATCTGCTTGCTCGATACATTTCATCCATTTACTTGTAATCCATTTGTATACTTCTGTTTTTATGTAAGATTATATACCTGATTTTTAAGCAATCGAGAATATCTCGAATACATATATTTTTATTTATTACTTATATGTACATACGTGTTCACGTAGTAATTGTTTTGAAAACGGAGGAGACGACTACATATACATATACCCATGAACATTATTTACCTCGTCAGATTGACATGGAATGTTTCTGTTCATCTGCAAGTGGACAGCTTAACATGTATTCACTTGCTCACAGTAATTATACATTTCAGTTTTCTCAGTGTGCGATAAAGTATTTAACTTTAAAAGGTGTGGCATACTAATTCAGTGCCTTGTCTTAGTTTAATTCAAAGTTCAGTACGCATAAACTCGAGGGCCCAATGTTTCATTTCATAATAATTCGGATGCCAATTAGATAGACTGGTTTTAAATTGTTCGGTCTCCGTTTACATCCTTATTCCATATATAGACAATTTGCATCGATCGAGTGACATTTTCTCCACAGTTGAAGCAATTGTATAGTATATCTTTACACTGCCTTGTATATTTTAAAATATTTTTATCACGTGAAATACGTTACTTTTAAGAGTACTTAGTATTAAGACGTCGAGTAAATGAAATCAATATCCAATATTATGCAGTGATGACGCTAAACTCTCATTTTTCTACATAAGTGAGCGAATTTCGTTCATAAGTCCGTTTCAATCCCACTTTTGATGCATTACAAATCGATGATGTATAATAAATAGAAAAAAAGTTTCTTAGAACATCGTTTAATTGTGAATACCGTAGAGCCAAGGTGATATAAATTTGTCAATAGCGTTTCTATCTATGTATTTAAAATGATACATACGAATAAGTGTATCGCTGAATGGAAATGCAAGATGAAAGTTTGGTACACCTAAAACAAATTTCTGTAATATAAGCGAAAAACACTATTTATGCTACTTGACAGTCTTTAGTACATGCTTAGTATGATGTTATTAACTTAAAGTACAGTAAAAAGTTCGTTTAGACAAGTGGACACAAATACATGTAATGTTTTCATATGGGCTGTATTTCTGATTATTTATGCAACTGTGACTGTTTGATCTTTCTTTCTTTATTTCTTTCTTTCTGTATACCTCGCATATTGTGGTATAATACTGTTCGTTATTTATTTAAAGTATTTTTCACGATAAGTGACCAAAAGTGTTAAAAGCTCTGCTTTATAGACAGAAGGTTAATATAATCTAGCATTAAATGAACTCGAAGTTTGTTCATTAGCGATAATGAAAAAATTTTACTTGTTTAAAATACGTAGAATCGAATAGACAAATAATTAACATTAGATACTTTATGCAACGACGGAATAATAGCTTTTTACGAAAACGTATTTGGTAAATAATAGGAAATTTAGATAAATAATAATATCAACCACCATTGTTAACATTGTTATTATTATGACCAATTAAATAATACTTTACTTTACTTTCAACTAATATAAATACAAATGTAATAATATCAAATTACCTTCTTCGCGGCAGGTAATCTAGTCTGATTCTTTTCAAACTCTTTTTATACATTTATAAACGGAGAATGACGTAGTGGTCTTTGTACAATTTCCATGTATATTCACATGACAAGTGAGTTAAGTTTTATTCTTGAATACGCTTATTGTGTTTACGTATTCAACATATCACAAAACATGGAATTTCACTAGCATTAGTTGTAACATATATCATGTTCTGTTACGATTATATCAAATTCTTTTAATACACGCACCAGCTGCACAATCATGCTGTCGATTCTCTACTGTAGTCCTGGTAAAGCTTTGGACTCTCCTGCAGCGAAGAAGTACTGATGCTTATTAAACTAGGCATGTTTTGATCTGAACTTGACCTGGCGGACACAGTTTCTTCCGGAGAAAGTTGTTTGTCACGCAACACAGGTGCAACAAAATTTTGTCCACCTGACAAATCTCGTTTTACGGCTTGTGTCTGCAAAACAATTTCACGTTCAACGATACCTCCTAGCGTCTCAAGATAAACAAGCGCGACAATAATTGCTAACTGTACCTTGGCTTTCGATGAAGGCAAAGTGGCCCCAGTCACAAGACCCAAAATACTTGCCGCAAGGCCACTAAGTTGTACAGCAGCTAACGGTACCAAGCCTCTTCTTACTAGACCTAAGGCCAGTAACGCGGCTTGAGCCAAAATTGGAGCAGCGCCGGTGGCGCTTGCCGCTGCCCCTGCTAACTGGCCGCCGCCAACACTTGGCCCGTACACGAAGCACAAGTTATGCCTATCCACCTATCCAGCATCAAACATAGTACATATATTTAGTAACAGCGCATTTTTTTGCCACGAGAGTTAATGAATTTGAATGCAAAACGTTCGAACATACCAAATGTTTTACTACAAGATATAGCAGCCCAAAGGGAGTAATTAATGGACAGGCTAAGCTGTACACCGTCGTCATAGTAAAAACTAGGACTAACCAGGCATAATGAGCACCAAGCGGAAATTCCCATATCACTGCTTTTCTAACATGTACTCTTTCTGCTCTACTTCGAGCTAAACAGAGTCTAATGGTGTACATTGCTAATTCTGGGAATCTGACCAATTCCAACCCACTTCCAAGTAAGGCCGCGGTAATCACGTAATTGACAAACAAAGCACCCTGTAAAAATAAATGGTCTTGAATTAGAAACAAAATTCAGGATGTTCTTGGTAAATTGGACAAGCGTTTTTCGCATAAAAAGTAAATATTTTAAAAAAATGGAAGAGGAAGAATTTACAGTATATTTTACTGGCTACACGATAACCTATGTCAATTTTTTATATTTACATTATTTTTCGAGAAACAAAGGTGATCTTCAGTTTTTTAGATAGAATACTATATGTTTTTTAATGTCACATAAAAGTGTGGATCAGAACGTATTCACTCATATGTAACACAATGTGCACAAAATTTCATCGAAATCGGTTGATAAATAAAAAAACCCATAGTCATTAAAAGATGTAAGAATCTTTGAATTTTGAGCTAAAAATTGATCTAAATCGCAGTTTCTCACATTTTTTGTCATTTTTAATTATCTATGGCTCATAGTAACTTCAATCGATTTTAATGAAATTTTACAAATAGCATATTTTAAATTTTCATTATAGGCATAGATAGAAAAAAGTTAAAAATTCTGACCTTCATTTTTTTTTCTTTGCAACATGGATCGATAGTAATTTTTAACTAATTTCTTTATACAATACCTAGTAAAGTAATCCTTCTAACATCTAAAAAAATTCAAGTCGTTTGGTCCAATTTTGAAAAAGTTACTATTTTTTAAAGGTTGTCCACTTAGTTTTGTTAAATTGTTTATAAGCCAAAAACGTAACTGTACCTGATCCGGCAAAAATACACAATCCCATCTGCCTTTATCATTCGTCGGATTCACGGTCCACTCTAAAAATGCCTGGGCACTAGTTAGTCCTAAACTAGGTAATATGAGAACCATTAGCAGTAACAAAAGTAACGTTTTTGTCATTACTGCCCGATTTAAACTGCTCCTAGTCCAGTGTCTAACTAGTGACTCGCTTCTTGCCACTAATACCGGCATTAGAGCAGCAACAGTAATTAGTAATACAGTTGGAAGGAAAGATGAAAGTACTGGACTTAGGTTCATAATGTCTCCTGTTATTGGTAATTTGTTCACAGAAGATACTATTACCTAAAACCAAACATTACGATTTGTTATAGTAATGCTAACAAGCTGAAACCAGCTTTCATTGCACATCAGACATTTCACAGTGCTGATACATTGGCTGAAAATTACTTACAGCTGGTGTAGTAAGAAAGAATAGTATAATACCCAGAGCGAAATTGATTAAAACAGCGTTCAGATACCAACATGATCTTGGTATACTCAAGTGTTCCCAAACAATATCAGACGGTGTTGGTGCATAATCTACAACCCACTTTATGCTAGGTGAAGCGCGTAAGTGTTTACGCATTGTTTTAGCTGCGCCAGGTGTACCTTTGAATTGTAATTATTAGTGTTACTGGCCTTATTATTTCATTAAAATGAATTATCATGCATATATGAAGTCATTGATTATTTTTATGACTATAAGAAGCAATACGCGTTGCTATTTTTAAAATAAAGTTTATATTAATACAAAGAATCGAAGATAAAGACAAACCTAAAGTCACAAAGGCAATACCCAAAGGCTTCTCCAATGACAACTGTTTCTCGTGTTCAACCAACGCGGTTAATCTTATTTCTTCATTCATATAAAACTTATGAGCCTCAATTTTCTGAAAAACCAATTTTACTTTTACCTTTAAGTATTCTTTGTGATAAATTTAATGAATCGCTTACATATTTACAGCAACAACCAACTACTTGGCCACATGGATATGGATACATAGTTAATGGTTCTCTTTTCCTTGCATAATTTTCACAATATAAGCGTGCTTGCTCAGCGCAATCCTTTTCGATATTTAATGCTGAAAGCCGCTTAATATCATAAGCCAATTTCACATCTTCAACAGTTAGAGTGGGAAATGCCTCTCTGCAAACAACAGTAATAGTATATATCTAATTTATGTCACGTACATTTTCATCTGTAGTAATAAATGTTTTATTCAGTTTTAACTAAAAATTGACATACTTAAAGTATTCGGTAAGGGTTTCTTCCTTGCATTGATGCTTTGGTATTTCTGTTATCAATAATGTTCTAGCTGCCAGCTCGCCACCGTGTTTAGCTTCTCGCACCTATGTACATTATAATTTTTGTTACTCGATTGTTTACATTTAAATTATTATCAAAAATCAATAATTAATTAACCCTCATCCATCTCTCATTTTCACAACATAATGTGTACCTCATGTGTAAAATTGACACAATGGTAAAAAATCAAATGAAATGAAACGATATATTATTAACTTTACTAATTATTTTATTGAGAATAAAGTAATAAATATTTACACAATATGTTAAGTGCATATTCGCAATTCTCGATTTGAGTTGTATGTGTTCGACTTCGCTATTGTTTCGATCTTATCGTTCTTAGCTTTGTCTCGCGATGAAAAGAAGAATGAGGAGGTAGACAACACCTCTTCTTCAAATTCTTGACGCCAACTTTTGACATTCAAAGTCTAATTGCATTCTGAAGGGGTTGTACAATAAATACATTATTGTTGTGTAAAAAAACATAAAAACGCGTGAAAAAACGTGAAAATTATGTGTGTCAAATTGTACACACCAAGGCCCTTTTTGTAATAAATCTTGTCACATTTTTTTGTCGCATGTTTTGCTATTAACAATACTAAATATATATACTTCATCTTAAAAAAGTAAAAGTCACAAAGTTTCAGATCAATTGTTTTACAAATGGTAGAATGATGTCATCCTTTACGTGAAAAATGTGTCAAATTAACACAAGATATGGATGAAAGTTAAGTTTATATATATTTTAATTTCGCTTTTGTATACCCAACATCATACCTTTTTCAAAAAACGCTTCATAATAAAACCACCGACTGGTAAATAAGCTAAAATGAGTATTGAGTGCACCCAAATCCATGGGGATGCTGGATCTAAGTTTGAAAATGTTGTGTGACCAAATGTTGCACCATCTCCTTGCATGTTACCATGAAAATTAATTGGTAATGCTATGCATAAAGCTATAATAACCATCAAGCCAGTTAAGATAATTAAATGACGTTCAAATGATATATATAGTAAGCCATCAGGTCCAGCCCGTTTTAATAGCTCTTCATCACTAAAATCATAATTGGAAAATATTGTTTTGAATTTTAATTTAATGAAAATATGACAAAATTTCTATATACTTTAAACACACTGCATTATACTTACGTCACTTTGAATGCTGTAACTATCCATGATAGAAAACCTCTATCTACCTGAGAAAGCTGTGAATTAACAGAATTTTCTATGCATATTACATCCGTGTCTCTACCCTCATGATCTCCATAAAATAATTCCATCCACCTCTCATCCGTTTTGTTGAGTAACGCAAGGCGTCCATAATTCCATGCCTTTTTGCGTAATAAACCAAACAAAATTACAAGTATCTGTAAAAACAATGAGTATTGTCATATACAGGTGAATACTACTACTACAGATTTAAAGTGCCTCATTTTTTATGTCTAATATCTTCAACATACGAATAGATGAACTATGTATATAAATGTAATTCTTACCACAAATCCAATAAAATTTAACAATAAATTTTCAGGAATGCCTGCATAAACATCAGTTATTATTGTTGTATTATGCCTTGGTATTGGAATGCACTTATCTGATGTTGGAGTGTCATATTCACTAGAGCTGAAATTTCATAAAGTGTTATAAGAAGTACCTATGCAAAATCAATGAAAAAATCATTTTAACATTGCTGCAATCTAATGTTAGTGCTTCTTATTTTAATTAAACATATAATAAATAAATTATATGATAATATCTAATAATCCAATAAATAATATCTAATTTCTCAATAAAACATATGTCTGTTATATTTAAAGTACAAAACTATATGCAACTAATGGAATACATGTATAATCTACAAATTGAGATTTCAATGTATAATTTAATTAACACTCATTCTACTTGATTAAATTTTTTTGTTTACATTATTATGAATATAAACAGCAAGATGTATTTTTATACAATTATGCTTTTTTTTATTGTTGCAAAGATAATAATGAGGTACAAACAGCAAAAACAGTTTCTGATATTTATACGTATAAATATGTGTGAATAAAACTTGGTATTTTATATAATATTTGTTTTGTTGTACAGCGTCTATTAAACGCATTTTTATATATATTAGACATAGTTTTTGCGAATTAATCATTGTCAGTACACTGTTATTCTGACATAAATCATGTTCTTAACTTTTTTTTGTATTTCTGACAGTTTCTGTATTGTTTTCATCTAATTTGTGCAATATGTTTCTAATACTCTTTAGTCTTGGATTATCGTCCAAACAAAATTTCAGTTAATAAGTGACTTCAACATATTTCCAGTGATATGGTATAAATATGAACAAATCAATGTCATTGAAAAATTCATTTTCGTGGTATAATATCATGACATTTTATGGTATGTTAATAATACATATTTTAAATTCAGCCATTTATTTTGATTGTTTTATGCTCTCATTGATCCATGCAATTTATATTTCCGTTGGTAAAAATAACACTATTACACCACTCACTTTCTTTTATTGCGTATTTTTTTACAAACGTAAATCCTTTGTTTCGATTAATTTCAGCGCTGCATGATTATTCCCTGATCATTCACCAGTTGTAATTTTATGATTGAAACACAAGTTATGTATTTTCCGGAAATAAAATCTTAATAAGAATAATAGTTACTTCGATGAGTAATCGATCATACATTGAAATTTTATCAAGAAAACAATTTGAAGATCAAACGCGGATTGTGCAAGAACTTTTATTATACAACTGTAAAAACCTCATGGAATTTTTTAATTGAATTTAATAAACGCAGTCGATAAAAAAGTTTAAAATTGAGAACTTAGTATATATTACGTCCGAATATTTTTGTAATACAGGTACATATAAGTTCATTATCGCTCTACTTTTTTTCTATTATTTGAATAACCATATGTAATAAATGAATAACAATGTTTTTAGGAACTATGTATACTTTAACGTAATATTTTCAATGCTTTGTTTATTATGCATGTGTGGAAGTCGAGTAGAAATGTCAAATTATATCAATGCCCATCATATCAATATCCATACAGCTGACGACACGTACGACGTCAAAATGTATATTTTTTAAGTATGTTGATTAATATTGTGATAAGATACTAAGATAAGAAAAACCGAAAATGTCTTACTTACTTAGAGATGAAGTATTCCATGCTTATGAGATATTAGAACATTACTATGAAATAAATACAAAGCACATGTTAGCCACTTCGTCGATTTGACACATCGTATGCGAATCGCGAATACTGATGCTTACAAGCACTTGCCATGTACGACTTATTGTTAGTATAACCTAACCTGAATGCTGTGATACGACCGATACGACAAAAGATAAGGTGATCTTAAATCAACTAAGTTTCACCACTAACGTGAGATTTGTTTCTGTTTATGTGAACTGCTTCTATACGTTAGGATCATTTAAGTGCTTTCATTAATCGCAGAAAATACGATTATTTGAAACGCACGCATGAAATAGCGTTTATAATAAAAAACAAAATTATTTCATAAATAAATGTAAATACACGGGGTCTTTCAGATCAGGTGATCATACTTTGCAGTATGTACTTTGTAAGTACACGCGTAATCCACGATTTTTATGAAACTGCATGTGTTTGTATGACCTGAAAAAAAAGAGATTTTGAATTTCTCGATACTATTTAAACTTTTTGAGTGTACAAGGATCGAATTAAGAACTTATTTTTAAAAAAAAGTGTAACTGAAACATTATAATCTGTTACAAATGCCAACACAGAACGAACAGCATTGTACATATATTCTATTTATGTATACTATATAGTTGAAACTTTGAAGTCTAATTAAAGAATTTTCGAACCCAAAAATAATTAAAGAATTAGATTATTTATTGAGTCCTTTTTTTATATCCCGTAAATTACTTGCTGGAATTATTATATACATTCGCAATTGCTAAAATTACACCTTTTTGTTGTTACGGACAATTGGCTTGCGCAACTCGGTGAGACGCTGCACTATGCTGCATATGGGCTACCACATTGTAATTCCCAGTAAGCAATTTGCTCTTGATTTGCTATGAATTTGGCGTCAAATACCGAGTCATCTGTTTCAGTATTAGGCTCAACATTTGACTGCAAAGTTTGCTGAAGTTGACTTTGCAACTTGTTTAGAGGACTGGTCGATCGCGCTAACTAAGAACGGACGTAACCTTCGTCTAAGACTAAATGTTGGGCAACATCGGATAAAACCTTGCTGTAGGAAGAATAAAGAAGAAGAAAATAATTAATAATACATTATGTACTTTAGAAGCTTAAATAAAATTCCGCTTTCCATCCTACAACAACGTTTACTCCTTTTTGCCTTAGATTTTCTCTGAGTAAAGACAGGTCCTCTCTTAGTATGACCGACCTGCTGTCTTAAACGAGTGCAAGGTTTGGCATGTATTTGGCATGGGAACTTTGCAGTGAAACACCGAGATCGAGCCATCTGTTCCCGTATTTGGCTCGGACTTTGTCGTCAAATAAGGACCGAATTCTGTTCCAAGCAAGATTTGGCACCGAAATGGCCGCCTTTTGCTTGCAAAGTAAGACACAAACATTGCGCAAAATTTGCTTGTCCACAAGTTCGGCTAACTGCGTTATGACTAAAGTTACTATAGCTTATTCTACGTATACAGCATATACCAATTACATATTCCAATATTTTTCACAATTTGCAATTGCACTAAAAAAAATATTTCCGAAGAAGAATGCCAAGGCATTCGAGCTAAGTATAGTTCCAACGATATTTTCATGAATCATTACGATATAGTATCTGTGACTAAGCTGCTGTTAATAGGTATTTGTTAACAACTAGTACCAGCTTGATTTGAACACAAAGGAAAACTGACCCAACACTCCACGGCATCGGCCATCTGCAGCAATAAAAAATATGGCAATTAGAAATGTTTCATCTAACTAATTGTGCTCTCATAAGTTACTTTTTAAGTTCGAAAATTAACAACATTATGTAGAACAATTAAAATTTACGCTATGGGTCGTAGATTTAAAATTAAACTTTAAGGTTTTAGCTATAAATTGCTATAAACTTAAAAAGCTTAAACAATATTGAGGGATTAGAATTAATAATTAATAAATTAATCATCTTCGATCAACACCTCTTTTATAACTTACTTGCTACAATCTGTTTATTGAAAGAATTAACATTAATTCAGCCTTGTTCAGAACTTTTAAGAGAACTGACGTATTGATTACTTTTATTCAAGCAAATAGACAAGAATAGTGTATAACAATGTACAATAATATTTAATTTAATATATTATACAAAAATTAGAAACATATTTCTATTCAATATATTCACATTATATCTACAAAGCTAATTAAGTGTGTACAATTTTGCAAAAAAATATGCTCTCTGTAGTCCACTTTTACTATTAAATCAAAATATCTTGACGCTTATGTTCGTTGATACTGATCAAATGGTTGTAGTTCCCCTGTTGTGATACAATCTAATACCCAAGATTCTTTTAAACCATTTGCATCAATTATAATTTTTGCAATTTCTGGATGCTCAGTAATACGACCACCTGCAGTTTTAACAAGTTCTTTCAACACATTATGCGGAGGAGTTGTACATTGTCCAATGTACAAATTTCCACAAGCAGCAAACAATTCAGGAACGTACGAAGTTCCGAATAATTGTCTATCTTTACGGTTTTCCTGAAAATTGTAAAATTTGTATTTTTTTTATATGCAACATTGTATGTTTTTATATGTATACGTACCAATACTGCTTTTGAAAAGTGGGTCAACTCGTATTCTTCTGGATTTAACCATGCACTGTTCTCTAACGACTTCAAAACCCATTCAAGGCTGACAAGCCAACACCCACGTATGATTCCATGTAACATGTTTATTGTTCGCACACCCGTGGTTACAACATGCGTTGTTCGCTTTGTAACGCTTGATTCAATTTTTGCATGACCCAGAGCTTTCACAACGCTTTTAACGATATTTTTATCGCTAGACAAAAAAGATGTAACATATAACAAACGGGTGTACAAAAAGATGTGAAAATGTTTTGAATAAAAATGTTTCTTACTCGTTACATAAACCAGTCATGACTATATTTATTCTTTGTGCTTT
Organism: Sphecodes monilicornis; assembly: GCA_913789915.3. Taxonomy (NCBI): domain Eukaryota; kingdom Metazoa; phylum Arthropoda; class Insecta; order Hymenoptera; family Halictidae; genus Sphecodes; species Sphecodes monilicornis. The sequence goes on along the minus strand of OU565286.1, from coordinate 2,330,851 downwards.
TTTATTTCTTAGTTGTGTGGAAGATTGTTTCTTCAATGATTGAAAATCGTTCACAGAATTCCTAGTTGAAACACAGGTTTGTGTCTTCATACAATTTTCTCTATTATCCTGTAATCTTCTTAAAATATCATCATTAGTAGCAAATTTTTTAACAACAATCTTTTTACTAATGACTTTCCTAGGTTTTTTTTTCTGTATTTTTGCATCACAGGCAACGGAATTATCATTTTCTAATGCTAACTGATCACTGCTTTTTTCATTACTGGATTCTACACTTCTGCGTTTACCTACTGCATTGTGTTTATTGTTTACATTTTGTTTTTTTTTTCTTTTTTTACGTTTGTTTCTTAGTATTGGAGGTAGTATCCTTTCATTTTCCACCGGGGAAAATGTTACTAATTGTGAACATTCATGTAAAGGCAATAACTTTCGTTTACCTTGTTTTTTCAGTGAAATCATTGTAGATTTTTTTAAATCTTGAATTTTTAATTCACTTTCATCAGTTGATTCCCTTATAATTATTGATTTTTGCAAATCTGTACAGGAATATGAAGAGGAATTATCCAATATTATTGATTCACTTCTACTTTTTCCTTCTTCACGAAATGATTTTCTTTGTTTTTTGGATGTGTTTTGCTCCCTATAAAATGGAAGATTAAAAACAATGTAACATAACTTGCATATAAAGTCTTAAAATAGTGCATGTAAGTACTGACTACCTGGGTACCCAGGGGGGGGCTATCTCGAGATAAGGAAAATTACCAGAGTCTTGCATGGGTACACGGGTACTTATCGAGGTAGTTGCCGTCAGTCAAGTAGAATAAACCAGATATAATAGATATTTATCTATTCTCAACTACCTCATGTAATAATACAAATTGTCTCGCATACTTGGTTATTTCATGAGATACCAGGGTACTCGGATCATTTTTGTTTACCCGAGTACCTTATGGGTAACCCAGGTATTTCAATTAACAGCTCTATTTTAACAGCAGAAATATTTATACTCACATAGAAGATAATTTACTGCTACAAGAATTTATTTCAATATCATTTCTGTTGTTTTTACTAATATGGGAGCATATTGCATTTTGTTTCAATTGAGATTTTATTAAAACTGAACGAGATGTTGGATAAGGAGTAGCTTCAACATAACTTTGACCATCATGAACATCATCTGAAAGTATTTTATTTTTGGAAACAACACTAGACTGATTTCTGTATGTTTTATCGTTTTTCATTTCTTGAGGTATTCTTAAATTGGTGTATTCTATTTCAACTGTTTCAGTGCTATCAACATTTTCTCTCATATCTTTGCTTTTATTTACTGTACTATTCAATTCCAACATTCTTCTGGTAATATTATTTTCTCGTGAACATAATTTATTTGAAACATCTAAAGATGTATTCATTTGTAATGAAGTACTAATTGTATTTATACTTTGCTTTGCTCCTTCTAAAACTGATGAATAGATGCCTCTCTCCTGCCTAGTTTTTAAGTTCTTATTTTTATTTTCCACCAAAGATCCCTTACGTTCGCATATATCTATATTTCTATTGCCTTTACTTGATCCATTGACAGATGTGTTTACAGCCAGAGAAGTCTGTGATGTTTTTGTACAGTGTTCTTCGAAAGATGTATTTTGTTTGTTAGACTGGATTTTGCTACTCCGCTCAACAGCCAAAGAGTTTTTCTTACTGTGTAACACACATTCTTGCTGGACACGTGTTATTTCCATAGATATTGGATCTTTCTTTGTCTCACAATGGGAAGCTAAATCATTAATGTCATAGTGTATTTCAGAATTTTTATCTAATATTTCATCCTGTATCATTGTAGAACAACCAATAGGTACTGCCATGAATATACTGTCATCAACTGATACATTTAAATTTGGAGGGCATTTATCTTTGAATGCAATGGGATAATTAGTTCTGTTATGTCCTGTTTCAACAGGAAGAATGGGTACAGAAGATATGTTTGTAGACAAATTTGAAATGTCAAACATTTGGTTGCTTTTAACTGGCAGAGTAATATTGTTACTTACTTCATTATTCGATCTGATTTGATCAGTTGTAGAAGAATTACTCTCTAGAGTAATATCCTTTTTGTTTGTATTCTGCAAGTGATCTTTGGAATCAAATAATCGTCTTTTATTCAAAGTACATTGTTTCCTTTGTTTCCCAAAATTTTTGCTTTTGTGTTTATCCTTTGGTGTGCTGTCGATACATTGATTTAAGTTTTTGCTTAGAATTTCTTGAGTTTTGACAGACAGTTCATTCTGTGTACCAAACATTTGTTTGGTCCTGGTTGAAATAACTTGCTTCAATATTTCGCAACTTTTGTCTAAACTTTCAGCATCATTTTCTATTTTTTTTAAAACTATGCTCGCATGTTTCAAAGGGATATTCTGATGAGCTACACCGCTATTATTGTTGATAGATGGCTGTCTATCTCTTAAACTTCTATATCTTCTGCTCCTTTGGGTTATATTAGAAACGATTACAGGTGAATGTAAGTTATCATTATATTCAACGTTCGTTTGCTTGAGCGATCCATTTCCAGAATCATAACTTAAATTGACAGCCAACGAACTACGTTGATGTTGAAGGGTATCACTTCCATCCGACACATGTTTCGTTGCAATTTTATTTTTATCTGGATTCATCATTCACTGTTTTCTAAATGTTTAAACGTAAACTTTTAACAATTGGAAGCAATTTTTAATGATATATAATGAACACTATTCAATGTGTTAGGGATAGAGTCCATCAAAACACAACGGCGGCTTGGTTAATCACGTGATCGAAATTTCATTGGTCTCACGTGTGTACTTACTTATATATATATATAGGAAGGTAAATACGTACTTACATACAATCTGATTGGTTGTTAGGGACACGTATCTTTGTCATTGGTTTAGTATCAACGAATCAGATTACGCAACAGGCAGAATTAAACAAAGTGAAGTTCCCCGTTCCCCTCTTGCCGCTATGCCAGTGTGGTTTCAGCACTATCAGTGGGTCTCAAGAATATTTTTTCTGAATAGCTCTACAGTATACATCTGGTATACATATCTACTTACACTCTATTGACAATAATCCCAAATATATGCCCTTGTAAGATGACACTTTTATTCTTTTAAAGTAGGAGACATGTAGAAAGAAAACACAAAATAATTGCAGCTGATACGGTTTTGTATGTTTGTTCCTCGAATACGTGTTCGTGTCCTATGTATTCGTTGAGTGTAAATAAATACATGTTGAAATCGAATGTACACTTGTACAGAATACGGTCTAGAGAGCAGCACTTATTATGTATGTATACATATATGTATTAACATAAACTTTTAAGTCTATCGCATAACGCAATATCTATAAAAATAATACCTTTGTCTGTGTTTTCGATGTATTTAGTGTTTTTGTTAAAAGTTGTTTTGATACCTGTTGTTATATAAACATAGATAATTCGTAACTCATATTTCGACATATATGCATTTAGTAAATACATACACAAGAAAAAAGTGGAAATATTTGAAAATTTTAAACTTGTATACAGCGATGAAAAGTGAATATCAGATTAAGAGGTACTAGTTCAGAATAATTTCCTATGACATTTTATTTCGACGAGATTACATAAAACTGTCCGTATGGGGTATATAAAGAATAAAATGTATTTTTGTTTTGTTCCGAAGATAACCTCTTTAAATGAAATAAGATTCAGAAATATCATCATTGCAAATTGATAATTTGTACATTGATTTATGTATACTCATGTAAATAGATAAGAAAGTAATAATTGAAATATGCATATATTTGATACATGCATATATATTTATATACATATATGTACATATGTATATATATACACGCATATTTACATATGTATACATAAATATATTTTATATAAATGTATGTATATTGCGTATGAATAATATTGTTATGTAACGGGTATGTAAACAAGTGTTTATATAATAAAAATGCAAATATTTATCAAAAGAATTAACTACTTTTGTTTTTAATAGACTATATACGGAGCCACGTGATTTTATTAGTTTTAAATATTATTGAGAGATGGAGACACTAGCAGATGGAAGGCGGGTATGTCAGAGGGGGAAGGATTGCTCGTGCTGTTTGATGTAATGCCGTGTTAGTAAGTGATATATGTCGCCTATCCATGTTGTTTAGAATTTATATTACAAGTGCTTTATTTGACCTCTAGGAAGCATCTGTTAAACTGTAAATCAGTCAGATCCTTTCACTGCTTTAAAACATAAACTTGTATACAAAATCCATAGATGGTAATTGTTTTGTCTATTTATTACAGTACAAAATATATATACTAAAACAATTTTGTATATCTATTGTATTCTAAATCATACTATTATCGATCAGAATATTTTGAATTGATTTTAGGAAAAATGTATTTAGTGGTTTTGAGTGTTGCAAATTTTTTAATGCATTGAATTATTTACAGCTATATTTCATAGATACCAATTATATAGAGTTTAATCGCAACATTCTTTTTTGGTACCATCACTTCACAATTAAAAATTATTAATACATTTTAACACACATAAACATCAATAAATGCTCCATTTAGATGATAGCATTCATGATGTTTAACATGCTTAATGCATATATTTTTTGTGTCTAACTTTTTCAATTTTGTCTCTTGCTGTACACAAATATGTAGAAGATATTTTTATTATTTAATTTGCCTATTAAAATCTGTATTTTATTTTTGTTCAAAATGGTTAATTAAAAATCAAGGAGAGATAAGCATAAATTTAGTTGTATGGTATATAAAACATAAGCCTCTCATACTTGTATAGTTACTAATTCTTATATTTTCTATTTAGATGTCAAGCAAATCCCTATCGAAGTAAATACATGCAATGAATCAAAATGACCTCTACAAAAGTTGAAGGAACTTCCACAAATTCTTTACAGCATCAAAGTCCAGTTACATCTAAGACAGAAGATTCTAAATCTCTGGACACACAAATCAAACAAGATAATTTCATTGATGCTCCGAGTAGAGATGGAAAAGATATCATACGGACAGATACAAAAAGTATCATTAAAAATGAAAATGAAGCTACAATCTGTGATGCAGAAAAAGTGGAAAACGAGGAAGAGGTGATTATTCTAGAAGGGACTAAGGAAGAAATTAAATGTAACATAGATAAAGTAGAGTGTGTTCAGAATATAGAACTCTCAGATGTACTTACTCCTGTGTCAAAAAACAATCCTAGAATTAATAAGAGTACAAGCACAAAAGAAACACCTACAATCAGAAGTGCAAATAATTTAAAAAGAAAACAACGGAATTTAACGTAAGTGTAAATAAAAATTCTATTTTTAGTACTTCTCTTTAACAAGTTACCTGCATATGTTTTAACATTATTCAATACATTAAATTTGTTAAAATTAAACTCTTAATCATTTTAGACAAGCTAATGCTACTTTAGGGAATTTTTTATCAAGATGAAAACTATGCAGGATAAGAACTTAATTGACTTTGTAGTGTTCAAGACGCGGATTCGGTCACCGAGGAAAACAACTTACGAAGTAAACGAAAAAAAAGAAATACGAATGATAGATTCTGTTGGCGTTGTCACAAAGAATCCGTGGAAGCCCATTGCAGCGCGTGTCCTCGGTCGTGGCATCGCAAATGCATAGGAATGCAATCAACGTCTATCCAAAATTGGATATGCGGTGAATGCGCAGCTATTTTACGAGCAGAAAATGCAGAAACGCGATCCACGGCAATGGCACAATTATCTGTAGATCAATTGTGTTTATTATTGAAACATGTAGTCGAGAGGATGAGAGAATATCCCGGTGTGCGTATTGGTCTCTTATTTCTGTTCATATTTTGTTGTTCATCTGTTCATATTTGTTGAACATCTTTGTCACAGTCGGAACCATTTTGGAAACCAGTAGAACTTTCGGAAGCTCCAAATTATATGGACTATGTGGTGAAACCAATGGATTTGAGCCTTTTAGAATCAAATGTGCGCGCTAAACTATACGGCAGTACAGACGCGTTTATGGCTGATGCTAAATGGATACAACATAATTGTATCGTGTTTAATACATGTATGTAACATATAAATAGCGGATTTTTATGCAAAATAAAAATGTTCTGTCTTAAATACAACTAACAGTAGTCAGATAAAAATGTTTTTCATTTTTTTACGATTTCAATAAGTCAAAAGTAATCTATAGATGCTCTTACGTTTTTCTAATTAGGGTACTGTCTTAAATTTCATCTGCTCATTTTTATTATAAGTGCATGAAATCCGATGTCTAGTAATATATATTTGTAAATTTAATTAAAATAATGATATCAAAATCATAGTAGGTAATTTGAACAACTGATTTTAAGGCATGGTTATTACTTAGGTGGTGGCGTGTACACGGATACATCAAAATTAACGAACGCAGCAAAACAGATGATTAAATTGGCACGTCAGGAGGTATCGGAAATCGAGGCTTGTCCTGACTGTTATGCTCACGGAAGAAACCTACCGAGACCACAGCCGTCGTGGTTTATCGAGCCTTGTCGCCGTCCACATCCACTGGTTTGGGCCAAATTGAAAGGTTTCCCCTTTTGGCCGGCTAAGGCAATGCCTCGCATAAACTCTCAAGGGTTTGTGGACGTACGTTTCTTCGGGGAACACGATCGTGCTTGGGTACCACCGCGAGATTTGTACTTATATTCCGAAGACCCACCTGTCCCGTTGCCGCGTAAGAGAAAATTAGATATGGAAGAATGTGTCCGAGAAATCACTCGACATTGTCGAAAGCTTGAACTTGTATTTGGTCAGTTCAAGTTTGCGCCTCCCAAAGTGCAGTATAATCCACACGATCCGATGCAAATTAAATTAATGTTACCAAATTACGATCCTCATCGTTCAAAAAATTGTGCACCATCGGAATTTTTAACTCCTAAAAAGAAACCGTTCCTAAAGAAACGGCTACATAGTAAAGCAACAAAGTCAACAACAAGTGATTCAGAGAAAACTGACAATTCTGATACCGAAAACAAGGTATCGGCAGATTGTGACATTAGCTCCGAACAACACAAAGTCGACGATGAACTGCCTAAAGTACAAGATCTCGAACGGTCGAGCGAGATGGAATTAATCTCGATTTCCAGTAATGGTTCCAATACTTCTATGAACTCGAGCGAGTCAATGGTGAAAGAAGAGGACACGAGAATAAATAAAAATACGTTAGCGAATTCAACAACGACGAACGAGGAGGACTCAAAACCTGGTTCAAGTAAAGTTACACCCGACACAAATAATGGAAATGAAAAGGATGTGCCGAAAAAGGTTGATTCGAGCGAATCGAATGTTCCAATGATGGAACAAAATAATAATGCCGGAAAGTTAGCGAATCTTAGTACGAAATCACCAGAAAGTTTATTGAAAGAAGGAGTAACAGACATAGGTAAACACTCGATCGATGAAGTTCACGTGCTCAAAAGAGAATCCTCTCTGTTAAAGGCTCATGTTAATAAAAGTGAAACAAATCAGAGCTTTACAAACTCTTTGCAGAAGAGTAATTTGAAGATGTTGAAGACTGTAGGAAAAGTTTATAAACCGAAAACCAGAATGGTTGATAAAGTAAATGCCGAGAAGGCTTTAAAGTCTTCTGCAAGCGAAGAAAATCAGAATTTGGTGAAACAAATCGACACATTGTCCTTGAAAGGTTCCTCAAAACATCTTGATACCGATGTTCCAATGTCGACATCCGTGTCGATATCACCCTCTAACAAGGGTCGAGTTACTGACGCTGAAACTGCTCAAATATCTAGACAAGGCTCAACCGATCAGTCATCTGCGTTACTTTTTGCCATGAATAATGGTACTCTCGATGCCACCGCGAAAAAATCTGTTGGTAGTTCATCGGTGGCTGAGAAAGAAAAAATTGACGATGTTTCAACAATTCAGCATAAGCAGTCGGACCCGGTGCCAGTTCCACATCAAAAGAAAGAGAGCAAAGCCCGAAAATCACTTCCTAACAAGACTCGTGCTTGTCCGCAGCTTATTCCACATCCGTCAACTAGTTTATTATCGAATTCGATGGACTCTTTAGTTTATATTCCTGCACATCAGACAGAAAATTGTACCGAATATCAAATGCTTCCTCCGGAAGCTGGCCCCATAAGTGCTCGCTTGTATCACGGTGCTCAAGATTTGGCTAGAAAAATGGCCCAGTTAATGGAAGAAGCGTATAAAGAAGCAGCTCGAGGAAATCAAAATAGTGAGAATGCAACGTCTGAGAACCATCAGGCAACTGTCCATTTTCTAAGATTACAAATAGAACGTATGAGATGGCAACATCAACAACAATTAGCTGAATTGAAGCACAACACCGGTAAGTCATCTTTAGTTTTTCCTGTAATATACAAATCGCTTGACACATTACTGTGTTAGGTGTCCAAAAGTAGACATGGGCACAGATCAGGGATTGAAAAGTTATAATATCGGTTTCGGTTCTCCAAGTAGTTATGAAAAACCGAAATAATGTTATAACTGTTATGAGGATATGTGTTACGGTATCGATTCTTGACAACCGACATTATATTGGTTCTACAACTGATACTTTTTCCGATCCAAAATGGAGAACCGAAAAATAACAGTCATAGAACCGAAATAATATTGATTCTCAAGAACCGTAACCGATATAAGCCAGAACCGATATTCTCATAACTGTTATAACATTATTTCGGTTCTTCATAACAGTTTCAATCTGCACCGATATACAGGGTGTCCCGTGCATCAGGAACAGGCTGTATCTCTTAAATGGATGGAAATAGAAGAAACTGTTATAGGTCAAAGTTAAATGGTATCAGATGATGCATCATATGCATATAACTTTATGCATTTTTGTGCATCGGTGCATCACAAAAATGTATCTGCAACTTTTTAAAAAATGGAAACCTATATTTTTGATTGCACCAATTGATGCAGTTTTTTGTAGCTAAGATAGTGGTAATTGTTGTAAGGTCAAAGTTAAATGGTATCAGATGATGCATCATATGCATATAACTTTATGCATTTTTGTGCATCGGTGCATCACAAAAATGTATCTGCAACTTTTTAAAAAATGGAAACCTATATTTTTGATTGCACCAATTGATGCAGTTTTTTGTAGCTAAGATAGTGGTAATTGTTGTAATGTTTAGCTATAATAACTTCCTAACGAATAAGTTTAGGCCATAAGTATGTTAATACTTTTATGTAAAGCACAAAAAATTGCATCAATTGGTGCAGTCAAAAATATAGGTTTCCATTTTAAAAAAAAGTTGCAGATGCATTTCTTTGATGCACTGATGCACATAAATGCATAAAGTTATATGCATATGATGCATCGTCCGATACCATTTAACTTTGACCTATAATAGTTTCTTCTATTTCCAACCGTTTAGGAGATACAGCCTGTTCCAGTTGCGTGGGATACCCTATACAGTATTTCAACGATACTCGTCGCCAGCGACAGTTTCGACGGGTCCGGCTAGCGACAATTAATGTTAAGATAATACTATTCTATGACTTATGCCGAATGTAGAAAAGGACAGCGAAGCTCGAGAAGCTTCGGTCGCCGAGAAGTGTAACATAATACGGGTCGAGTATGTCGGTATGAAAACAACAATTAACCCAGTGACAAAACTTCTTTATTTTTTATTATTTTTTTATGAAACTTTCACCAACATATTCGTGACATTTTTCTAATGAAAATGATACCAAGTAAGATATAATTCCGATGGTATTTACTTGAGTAATAGACGATGAAAGTTTCAGAAAATTATTGTAAATATGATCCGAATTATATCGTGTTTGGTATTATTTTAATCAGAAAAATGCCACAAATATATTGGAGAAAGTCTTATAAAAAATAAGTAATAATAAAAAGTTTTTTTTATTGGCATTACACTGTGAGGACACGTGGACTCTTTCTTTCCCATGCGCTGTCCTTCCTTGAGCCCGAAACTTTCATCGTCCATTAGTCAAGTAAATATCATCGGAATTATATCTTATTTGGTATCATTTTCATTAGAAAAATGCCACGAATATGTTGGTGAATGTTCCATCAAAAAATAATAAAAAATAAAGAAGTTTTGTCATTGGATTAGTAGTGGAGTCACCGATATACTCGACCCGTATTACGTTATACTTCTCGGCGACCGAGGCCTCTCGGACCATCACGGGTATACCCCGCGGAAGGAGGGATTATTTTGCGACGATTATTGTTCAGAATTTCACGACAATTAACGATGAAATACTGTATAAGGGTACCTTATGAAAGAGTTATTTTCAGAACCTGTTTAATCTTTGGTACAAATTGACCGGTGAGACATAGTTCTGCTCTTGTTAATATTAAGATCAACAGTCGCGGTCGGTCAGAGTGTTTTACACAATGAGAATAGTCTGGATAGTCTTCATAATCTTGATAATCAAATCTTGATAAATCTTCTCTAGTCTCTGATAACGAACTCATATTCGAAAGCCTCTTCTTTTCACCACATAATAGGATGAATCATTAATTCGGACGACTTTAATCATCTTCATTATTTGCACAGGCTCAAAAAAAGTTTGCTCATCAATTTTTTTTATTGTCAGAGGGCCACAATACAAGAGTAATAATTTTTTTACAGATAGTGGATCTTTAGGAATTTCAGACTGAATTTTGCTTTTTTTTTGTTTAAATGAAACTGCATTTTACGCAATAACGTATTAAATTGTAATATTATCAATAGCTCGTGAAATATTTTTTTGACTTTGTACTTAAATACTTTACAATATAGAACGTTTTAAAGAATCAAACAATGCAGTCTTATTTGAAAAAATATTGACCTTGAAATCTCTGACAATTTTCTACATAATAGAATATTACTGTAATTTTGTAGTCTTCTCTACACCATGCAACTTTTATTAAAAACATTTTATTAATACGTCATAATATTTTAAAAGAACAAATATGTGAATTCAATGCAACACTCCATATTTGTAATGAACAATAAAGTAGAAATAACCTGTAATCATCAGGCGTAAGTATTTAAATAGGACTCTATATTTCTTATTACATATTCTTATAACTGAAAACATTTCGATGCCAGTTATAACAATATATAATAAAAAAATACAGAGTTCCATTTAAAAACATAAATCTAATGATCACGGAACATTACAGGGTCATGTCAAAGTCGTATGAATACCAGCATGATATGTACCCCATTATATGCTACAACTTTTGTTTTAATTTTTTTTTTGTATCTTTCATATATTTCGAGACATTTAACTGTTTTTACTTAAACCGGACACACTGTATGTGTACAAAGAGCGTATCTATCCGCAATATATCTTATCGAACGTTTATTATATTTTGCTTTTTATGTTTGAATATAATAAAAAATGTTCTGTTGCAGACCGAATATTAAGGGAAATGAAGGCAAGTTTGGAAGCCGAGAGGCTACGAGCTATCGAAGAGACTCGTAGAGAAGCTGAAGAAGAGAAATTGCGTTGCATAGAAGAAATTAAACGCAAACAATGGTGTGCAATGTGTGGTCGTGAAGCACTGTTTTACTGTTGTTGGAATACGGCATACTGTGACTATCCTTGTCAACAGTCGCATTGGCCAACGCATATGAGATCATGCGCTCAAAAACCTTCGTTTACTACTATCGTCACTAGCTCTGCTGCGAATGCAAATCAGCAGCAGGTGATGCCACGACTTATGATAAATACTCAACATGTGACATCAAATATATGGAGGGCCTAGAGCGCATCCGTGTAAGTCCTTGAAAACGAAGTCACAATTTTCAAGCATAAACTCTTTTCTCAAACATTTTCGTAACACCCTAATACACTATTATTCCATTTCCATCGCCTTCGCATTTTGTGTTTACATGTAACACAAAACAGTACTTTGTACAACAGTTTTTATAATGTAAAAAAATGCAATCGACAAAAACAAAATAAAGAATATTTATTCACAGAGTCTATATGCGCTAATGACATAAGTGACTGCCTTCGTTTCATTTATGTTTAGTCAATGTTAAAAGTGTGCAATGTTATGAGTATTGGAGGAAATTGCAACATTCAACTTACATTGGATATGCTTTTGGACCCTTCATACTTTTTAAGTTATCATTCCAATAATCACATGGCAAAGGAGTTTACAAACACATTCAAGTGTAAATTCTTTTATACCTTAAGGCTTGAGGGGATATTCCGACTTTTGGAGTCTAAAAAATTTACATTTTCTTCAACCTTTCTAGTTCGGAATTTACTATCGAAATTGGATAAATTTTCAGGCTACAAGAGCTTGAACGTCTGTAAATGCGTGTTATGATTTTTTAGGGAAACTAGTGGTGGACAGGCTGCTTTGTTTTTTATACTGCATAATTAAGACAACTATTGCTATCGTTCTTGCCGAAAGCCAAAATTTTCCAAATTTCCATCTATTTCGATATCTACAAGTAACAAGGGCGACAGAAAAAACATACTTTTGACTTCAACCGATTGTCGCTTTCTAAATAATTTTGAAGGTCTACAATCATAGTATTCTAAGCTAAGTAGAAGAATTATTTGTTTATGGATAAACAAATAAAGGTGTTGTATATTACAACTTATAATCATTTTTGAACAGATTAAAATAGGTTTAAAGCTGGAACATTGTAACTTTTTTGCATTACCTAAAATAAGATCATAAAATCAACCAAAAAGTCAGAATACCCCCTTAATGCGTTACTTCTGAAGTCCGTCCGACCTGTTATAATCAGATAAGAAACTATTACGATTTCAGAAATTGGCTCTACATCAATTATCAGATCGAGCTAGGTGACCACTAACATAGAAAGAGACCGAGCAAATAAATAGAATACTACATGGCTTCAAAGTATGTTACACATAAGGAAAGCTTTGCCAGTATATTGGTTTATGATTTATGTGAATACAATGATAATTTTGCGATATGCGCAGTTGATTGATTAACATTACGTCAAAATATTCCTAGCCAATATTAAAGTACAATGCTTTACGTCTCTTCTTATTCCGAAATATTTATTTCGTTTTGTATTTGTGCTTGACTCAGTTCAATTGGAATCGGTAAAAACAAGTAGAGAGGATAACAAATTAACATACTGTCCAACTTCAAGTTAACCATAAGTAGTCTGAAAATAGTACATGTATACACGTATACATACAGGGTGTTCGATAACAGATTGGAGAAAATCTAAGGCATGATTTCATTACTTCATGACAATATAAGACGCAAATCAAGAGTAAAAAAGTGATTTCAGCTTCGCTTTTAGGATGCGCAACAATTGGCGGATTAAAAATGAAGTTGAAATCGCAATAATCTTTTAATTCTTGATTTTCCTCTTATGTTGTGTCGAAGAATCACCCCTTAAATTTTTTTCAGATTGTTGTAGAACACACTGTATCTTTATTTCATGACAAAAATTAAAATAATTACCGCATAAAGAAAAATTATTTTTGTGTTCTTGTTGTTAGGGGGATTGTTGAAACAAATAAGATTTTAATTCAAAGGCCCATTCTGTGTACAGACACAAAATCGTTAATATTCATATAAATGTAAGAAATCAAAGTATTCTAAGGTATACTAAATATAGAGTAAATGAATAAGTAACGAGCAATAAATAAATATATATTACTTTCTACTGATTGCTGTATGCATTATAGGAATAATGGTGTAAACTTACTTTAACTTGATTACCCATACAAGAATTCGAAAATATGTATAAAATCTCAGTCTTACTGCTCATTATTGATTTCAAATGTTTAATTCAGTTTCTGTTTTATACGGATTTATTTATTTTCTTCCCATAGTTACATGTTTATTTAGCTTTTTTGCTCTTAATTTTTCTCATGTAAAATTCTAGCTCCTTTCCTTCGAGCATGTAGCCGTCAGCACGACCGCACTGTCCAGGTCGACTTGCTATACAAGCTGAAAAGATAAATTTCAATTTGTTTACAATTCACCACATTCAAGAATATTAATTTCAGAATTGTACAAATTTTTTTTCGTTCATTCAAAAATTGCATTTAAAAATCATATTGTACACTAAGAAAATAATATTGAATGAAAATGTTATGAGAGATGTTACTAGGATTTAATAAGTAGTAACACAAAGTTATTAGCATTTTATGCAGATTCTAACATCAGTAATATACATTTTAGCAAATAGAAGATGTTTCTTACCAAGTACACGTCCTGTTGCAAATTGCTCTTCCAAGGCAGGTTCTACTTTAGCAACCCTCTGTCTTGCTTTATATTTAGCTTCAGCTTTCTTTGAACGTTTCTTATTTAATACTTCTTCTTCAGCTTCAGTCTGCACACATTTGTGTTCTTTTTGTGAAAACATTCGAGTCTTGAAGGTATTTAGAAAAAAATCAATTACCTACCAATTTAGCACCTCTTTTACGGCCAAGGGGTAAAACATAATGGCTCTCATACCACTGTCTGAAAGGTGTTGCGTCTATTGTGACAATTGCATTCTTCACTAAAGTCTTTGTTCTCACCAATTCATTGTTTGACGCATTGTAAACAACATCAATGATACGTGTCTTCCTTGTAGAGCATTCAGAACCCCATGAAAAGTTTCCTGTGTCCAGACGAAGTGCCCTGTATTTCTTGTTACCACCTCGTGTACGTACCTAGTTCGAAAAAGAAAAAAAGCACTTATAAAAGTTAGCTATTTTAAAATAAATAAGTTCTATCGACTTCTTGATTTCATTCAGTACGCTGTGGGATTAGTGTCTTCACAACTTTCAGAGTAGGTAAAGGTATTCATCATTCCATTATCTGTTAATAATGTTACTTAAAAAAAAAGGAGATTAATTATAGTATATTCTTTAATCATACCGTATGTATACGTTGAGCTCCAAGTTTAGTATTTGCAGCTGGACGACCTAACTCAAACTTCCTCTTCTTTCTAATGGGTTTCCTTTTGCCACCAGTCGCTCGTCTTTTATGCCAGTGATCACGAGAAATACCTGTAGAAGATCAAATTCTTTGTATTTGTATTGCATAGTATTATAAGATACAATACATAACAAAAATCACAGAACGTGAAAAGAATAACATACACACGTTGTCGTGTGCAGAGGAAAGTGACAAAGTGCTGGTCAAAGCAGACAACAAATCAATTTTAAAGTTGTTACGTTATTATTATCCAAATAATATATATATCAATTTAAAAAACAGATATATTTATGCACTACCGATAGATGAAAATTAATAATTTCCAAAGAGAAAACACGGATTGAAAACGATAAAAAGATAAACTATATAAAATTGAACGCCTTACCCATCGTGCCAAAGATCCAAAAGAAACTCGAAACTACAAAATGTTAGTAAGGCTTCTACACACTTCCGGCATTGCGAGGGAACTTAACTGCCCCCTTAGAAAAATAAGTTGAACTAAAAGATCCAACAAATTCGAACAGGACATATAACAGAAGAATTATATATCTCTAAAGGCAGTATTTATTTTAGATTTTTTAACCATGTCGTATCGTATATATCATGTACCATCCGTCCGCTGGATGATGGCTACGAAAAGTGTTTACGTTCTCACCACTGATATATATATATATATCAGTGGTTCTCACTCTAAGACGATGTTTTCAGCCAATAGCGACATATCCTGACTTCCCTATCACCGCACGCGCGATTACACAGCCAGGCTGTGGCGATTATGAACGAAAAACATGGACCAATCAGAGCGTGACTATAATGTACGGATTCCGGCTCGGCCAAATGCCAACGCCACTCTCGGCGGAACCGCCAACGCCGCCATTTCAACTGAAGTCGCAATTTTGGAATTCTACATGTATAAGAAATTACGAAAATATATATTAGAGAACATGTTTTCAGCTCTATGTACCTGCATGTAGTTATATAGTCGTAATAATTAAATTATTAATTGTATAATAAATTATGTCATATATTTTATAATAAACAATATAATTAAGAGTGTGTAATACACTAAAAGAATGTTTTATAATTTATTACGGT
Organism: Sphecodes monilicornis; assembly: GCA_913789915.3. Lineage (NCBI taxonomy): Eukaryota > Metazoa > Arthropoda > Insecta > Hymenoptera > Halictidae > Sphecodes > Sphecodes monilicornis. The sequence continues at coordinate 2,314,789 of OU565286.1, read as the reverse complement.
ACGACGCACGAGGTATAAGGATAATAACAGCCACAGACTTAAGATACCTACAGACATTGCATGCAATGCATTTTTCTGTCTACGGTTCTGAATTACCGACTCTGTAGAAAATGTCCTAGTACGATAGCGGACTCTATCGAAATGGAACGGTCAGGTGGTGAACTACATGAGGTTGCAACGCATAAAGTGTGTGCCTGAGGAGGTTCGATTTTACAGCGTTGTCAGCTTTAAAACGCAATTGTATTCGTACAAAAATACTCCACGTATTATTCAGTTGTGCCGCCTATTTTTTACAGGACTTCGAACCCGCTGGTAAAAATTTGGCGAACATGATAAAGAAGTTTGTATCCGACAAGGACGAACTTATGCACATTTAAGAAGAGAAAGAAAGACAGACACAGAGCTGCTGAATACTGTGCACACTCGACAGAAAATTTATTAGTAACACATTGTGAGGAATTGTTTACAAATATTTGCAGTTAGGAAATATAGAATAGACCTTCAGCTACTTTCACATATAGTTTATCGTCACATTTTATTTCAGACTAAATAGTTATAAACAATTATTCTAAGTCTCGTTCTAAAATAAACTCAAATAATTTAACAGATCTCTGGTAAAAAATAATCTTCCTTGTGATCGGAGGATCTAGAATGATGTCTCAGCTACATTTCTGTTGCAGTTTTATGTAGATTCGACGCCTAGTTAATTAGTTATTTACGATTTCCAGAGAGGTGACACAACGATTTGTGTGTTTACCTTTGACAAATACTCGGACTCTTCTTGTCTTACTCATTGAGGGCATAGAAGATAGAAGTTACTTCAGCAAAAATGGTTGATAAATTACTTCAGGTAATTTTTATAAATATCAGCTCTCGAAGAATATAGAATGGACCTTCGGCAACATTCATGTATAGTTTTCAATTCGATTCTAGAAGAGGTTAATTAGTTATAAATAATCTCTGTTACTCTTGTTGTAATGAAACTGTGCATACTAGTGAGAATTGAATATCTTGTATACTCTAAATGTTCATGCATAAAAGTTAATCTGTATCTCGAGTACTATTAGCTATTTTTACTAAAAAATTGGGTGGTGAGGTAACCAAACATATAATCGTTGTAATCGTTAAACAAACAGAGATAACAAATTCATTAATTACATTTTTTCAATATAATTATGCTTCGTAATATTCATGTATCATAAATTATGCTGGATCTCGAGTTTTATTACTTACTTCTACTAAAAAATTAGATGGCAAGATGGTCAACGGAGTGCTCGTCGACATCATCGACAAAAGGAATTGTTTCAAATATTAACCAGCTAGAGATGATAAATTTATCAATGAATTGTGTTCGATAAATTAATGCACGCGAATATTCATGTGTCAGAAGATATTCAATATCTCGAGTTCCATTACATATTTTTACTGAAAAATTAGATGGTCAGATAGTCGAGGGAGTGCTTATCGACATAATTAGCAAAAGGAATTGTTATAAACATTAAACAGCCAGAGATAGTAACTTTATTAATTACATTTGCTTGATATAATATTGTTTGGTAATATTCGTGTGTTAAAAGTTACTCTGTATCTCGAGTACTATTAGCAATTTTTACTCAAAAATAAGATGGTAGATAGTCAAGAGGATGCTTGTCGACATCATTAGCAAAAGGAATTGTTATAAACATTAAACAGCCAGAAGTAATAGATTTATCAATAATTATTATCACGGAAATCGAGATCTACCGAAATTAGTTGGGGTGGGGAGCGTTGAGCTTCGTTGCGCGCTGCGCATCACTGGCTATCTAAGCGCGCGGAGCGCGCTCAATCAATCAGTCGGGCCGGGCCCTCCGGCAGGAGCGGATGGGCTCCGGGACCAGGAGAGTCTTCCAGCGGTACCCTGGCCTCTTCTGCCTACCTTGGGGATGACCAGTGGTCCTCCAGAGCTACCCTTGCCTACCTTCAGCTGGCATAGGGTGGACCAAGGGTCCTCCACCAGTGGTCATCCAGAGCTACTCTGGCCTACCCTGAGGCTGACCAGTGGTCCTCCAGAGCTACCTTTGCCTACCTTCAGCTGGATTAGGGTGGACCAAGGGTCCTCCACCAGTGGTCATCCAGAGCTACTCTGGCCTACCTGTGCTTACCTTGAGGCTGACCAGTGGTCTTCCAGAGTTACCCTTGTCTACCTTCAGCTGGCTTAAGTTTAACCAAGCGTCATCCACCAATGGCCTACCATTGTCTACCATGGTCCACCTTTAGCTAGCTTAGGGTAGTCCAAGGGTTATTTAAAATTTCCTTGGCCTACTTTAAGCTAGGTCGGGGGGGGCCATGGACTCTTCAATGCTTCCTTCGTTTACCTTGGGTTCTGAACCGGTCCAGTTTCGGTATCCGGCATGCAGTCATTACCGTGCTGATCGACTCAGAGAGGGCATACATTGCAATGACTTCGCATCTTTGAGTGAGTCATTTTATCACTACCTTGTCGTTATACTCGTCTGTAGAAATAGAGTTGTAGTAGAATGTAAAATTAGTTAGTTGCATGCATGGGCAGGCCTCGCCGCCCCAACGATCAGCCGAGATGGGAACTTCCGCGATTTGCACTAGCGTTGCGACAAAACCACGCGTTGCATTTAGTCGATTTTGAACAGAGATTAAAGTTAATGTTAAAAAAAAATTTGTTTAGAGCGTAGCGTTGCGAATCACAAATAGTCGCGGTTCAAAATTACATTTTAATTTGATAACTGCGCTTTTAAAGTTCATATTGTTGTTGTTTTACATATAATCTAAAGTAATCGTTTTGTGGATCTCTGTTCGTTGAATTAGCGTTGCGCACAAAAAGTTCGCGTTTGCTTTCGAGTCTTTCGACTTTTCAGGCTCCCATGCTCGAGCTGCAACGATCAACTGTGAGATGGGCACATCCGCGATTTCAAGTAGTGTTGCGAAACAAATTGTTACACGCGTTGTACTAGTATCAATTTTTAAAGTTGCTGAAATGTCTAGTTAATGTTGCAAATAAATAGTCGTAATTGAAAGTAGTTCTAAAGATACCTGTTTAGAATTTTAGACGTTAGAGTTTTAAATTTCCTATTTAAATAGCATTTTAAATTCGATTTGTTGAATTAGCGTTGCGCATCAAAAGAATCGCGTTTGCAATAGAATCTTTCGATATTTCAGGCGCCCATGCTCCAGTTGCAACGATCAACTGTGAGATGGGTACATCCGCGATATCGAGTAGCGGTGCGAAACAAATTGTCGGGATGGGGCCGAAGGAGCAGACGAGGTTTTATGCCAAAGATGCCGGACAAACTGTCATTCAAAAGGACAATCATTGCAACGTCTTCGCATCTTTGAGTGAGTCATTTTATCACTACCTTGTCGTTATACTCGTCTGTAGAAATAGAGTTGTAGTAGAATGTAAAAGTAGTTAGTTGCATGCATGGGCAGGCCTCGCCGCCCCAACGATCAGCCGAGATGGGAACGTCCGCGATTTGCACTAGCGTTGCGAAAAAAGTACGCGTTGCGTTAGTCGAGTTTGAACAGAGATCAAAGTTAGCCTTTCTTCTAAATATAATAGTAGTCTCTATCAGCGATACAGCTTGTTTAAACTATAGCGTTGCGAAACAAATAGTCGCGATTCGTTTTGCAGAAACTGTAGAGTAATCTTGTTTGGATCTCTGTTCATTGAATTAGCGTTGCGTACCAAAAGTTCGTGTTTGCTTTCGAGTCTTTCGAGTTTTCAGGCTCCCATGCTCGAGCTGCAACGATCAGCTGTGAGATGGGCACATCCGCGATTTCGAGTAGTGTTGCGAATCAAATTGTCACACGCGTTGTACTACTATCAATTTTAAAACTTGATTAAATGTGTAGTAAATGTTGCGAATAAATAGTTGCGATTTAAAGTAAATCTAGACATACAGATGTACAATTTTAAACGTTGGAATTTTAAATTTCTTATTTAAATAGCAATTTGAATTTCGACTTGTTGAATTAGAGTAATCTTTCTTGGATCTCTGTTCGTTGAATTAGCGTTGCGCACCAAAAGTTCGCGTTTGCTTTCGAGTCTTTCGACATTTCAGGCGCCCATGCTCGAGCTGCAACGATCAACTGTGAGATGGGCTCATCCGCGATTTCGAGTAGCGTTGCGAAACAAATTGTCACACGCGTTGTACTAGTATCAATTTTTAAAGTTGATCAAATGCCTAGTTAATGTTGCGTATAAATAGTCGCCATTTAAAATAATTCTAGAGACACCGATATAGCATTTTAGACGTCAGAGTTCTTTTCTTATTTAAATATAATAGTATTTTGAATTTCGATTTGTTGAATTAGCGTTGCGCATCAAAAGGATCGCGTTTGTATTAGAATGATTCGATATTTCAGGCGCCCATGCTCCAGTTGCAACGATCAACTGTGAGATAATAACATTCGCGATTTTAAGTAGCGTTGCGAAACAAATTGTAACACGCGTTGTAATAGTATAAATTTTCAAAGTTCACTTAATGTCTAATTAATGTTGCGAATAAATAGCCGCGATTTAAAGTAGTTTTAGAAGTACCGATCTAAAATTTTAAACCTTAGAGTTTTAAATTTCTTATGTAATTTGTAAGAATGGTAATACTTAATTTTGTAAGACTTCCAAAGTTCAACTTCACCAAATTGATACAATATGTTTGTCTAGAAATTGATATTTTTCAGGAAATTGATATATTTGTCTTGAAATTGATATATATTTGTTTTGAAATTAATATTTATTTCAGGAAATTGTTATTTATTTCAGAAAATTGATATTTATTTCAGGAAATTGATTTTTATTTCAGGAAATTTATTTTTATTTCAGGAAATTGATTTTTATTTCAGGAAATTGATTTTTATTTCAGGAACTTGATATTTATTTCAGGGAATTGATATTAATTTCAGGAAATTGATATTAATTTCAGGAAATTGATATTAATTTCAAGAAATTGATATTTATTTCAGGAAATTGATATTTATTTCAAGAAATTGATATTTATTTCAGGAAATTGATTTTTATTTCAGGAAATTAATATTTATTTCAGGAAATTGATATTTATTTCTGGAAATTGATATTTATTTCTGGAAATTGATATTTATTTCTGGAAATTGATATTTATTTCTGGAAATTGATATTTATTTCTGGAAATTGATATTTTTATCTTGAAATCAATATTGCTCGGATCGGAGTTCCCTCAGGGACTCACTCACGGGATGGGGCCCGTAAGTGGGTACGGGGACTCGCGTCCCCGGGGGCACCCGAATCGCCTACAGGTCGTTGCGTCCACAAATTTGGGCTCAATGTGGTTTCGATTTTGTTTCGACGTTGTTTCGACGTTGTTTCGTCTGGTTTTCGATTTGGTGTCGGTTTTGTTTCAACTGGTTTTCGATTCTGTTTCGATTTGGGTCGTTCATCTTGCTCTTGTTAGTCAGAACGAACGAAGAAAATTCATCAAAGGAAGAAAATTCATCGAAAGAAAAAAATTCATCGAAAGAAGAAAATTCATCGAAGGAAGAAAATTCATCGAAAGAAGAAAATTCATCGAAAGAAGAAAATTCATCGAAAGAAGAAAATTCATCGAAAGAAGAAAATTCATCGATCGAAGAGGAATCATCGAACGAAGACTGCAGATTATTTATAAATTAGTTTTAGTGCGTGCGTTAGTTATTAAGATTGTATATCGTCGTTGTAATTATGTCGAGTAATTATTGCCGTAACTTGACTTTGCTCGCTCCGTTTTCTGACTCCGACTCAGCCTTCTGCTGTGTCGGCCTTGCTTGCAGGTTCTGAGCTGGTCCAGTTTCGGTATCCGGCGTGAAGTCATTGAGAGGGATGTCTAAGAGACTCGTTCACTCGTCTTCTGACGATCCTCTGTGTTAACGTAATCCTGGGCACGCCATGTTCTCATGTCACCCAGTAGCGCCAGAAACCGTTTGAGCGCATCTCTTTGCCATCTTTCTTTGTGATGGAGTGGCGGGTATCGGGCTGGTCGGCTCAGGACTTGTAAGCACTGAACGCGTCGCGTCACCCTTGAACCAGAGCCTTCTGCTCTGGTTCGATCTTGTTTGTTTCTTTGAAAGAATCAGAGCCTTCCGCCTGATTCGCCCTTGGTCCCTCGTGGATCGGAGACTTCTTCTCCGATTCACACTTTGCCCCGCAATAATTACTCGACATACGCTAAATGGAAAAGAAGTCTTTTCCATGAAAAAGACTACTTCTCCATTTAGCGACCTGCGAAACTTAGATTTTAAGAGTCTTCGTTGTAAGAAAGGGAGACAGAACGAAGGGAGACTTCGTTCTGACTCCCTTTCGGGTCTCTTGTGCAGCAACCTCCTCGTGGTGAGACCTGGGCAATCGATATTATCCACAATGCGCAAGATATTATAACTTATAAATTGTAGTATCTTGCATGTAGTGGATAATATCGAGCTAATAGCTGCACATTTAGGGCTTGCGTAAATATGTATTTTATATTAGATTGTAAGACTTAATAATTTCTTCGTTTTCCTTTGTTCAGGTATTCCAGGTTCAGCATTTTTTTTTCAATTAATAATAGAAATATGAAATTTCAATTTCAGAATTCATGTACCTTCAACAAACACCTCCATTATTAATTTTTGGATTCGTAATTGGAATGTGCTCCTGAACTTTCAAAGTCCAACTTTCTCAAATTGATATTTTTGTCTTGAAATTGATATTCCTCCGATCGGAGTTCCCTCAGGGGCTCACTCACGGGATGGGGCCCGTGAGTGGGTACGGGGACTCGCGTCCCCGGGGCCACCCGAATCGCCTATAGATCGTTGCGTCCACAAATAATTATATTTGGGCTCGACATAGTTTCGATTCTGTTTCGACTGGTTTTTCATTTGGTGTCGATTTCGTATCAACTGGTTTTCAATTCTGTTTCGATTTTGTTTCATCTGGTTTTCGATTCTGTTTCGATTTTTTTTCAACAGCTTTTCCATTTGGAGTAAATTTTGTTTCAGCTGGTCATCGATTCTGTTTAAGAAAATTCATCTTGCGAAGAAAATTCATCGTGCGAAGAAAATTCATCGAAAGAAGAGGATTCGTCGAACGAACACTCCAGATTATTCTTAAGTTAGTTTTAGTGCGTGCGTTAGTTATTAAGATTGTCAATCGTCGTTGTAATTATGTCGAGTAATTATTGCCGTAACTTGACTTTGCTCGCCTCGTTTTCTGACTCCGACACAGCCTTCTGCTGTGTCGGCCTTGCTTGCAGGTTCTGAGCTGGTCCAGTTTCGGTATCCGGCGTGAAGTCATTGAGAGGGATGTCTAAGAGACTCGTTCACTCGTCTTCTGACGATCCTCTGTGTTAACGTAATCCTGGGCACGCCATGTTCTCATGTCACCCAGTAGCGCCAGAAACCGTTTGAGCGCATCTCTTTGCCATCTTTCTTGGTGATGGAGTGGCGGGTATCGGGCTGGTCGGCTCAGGACTTGTAAGCACTGAACGCGTCACGTCACCCTTGAACCAGAGCCTTCTGCTCTGGTTCGATTTTGTTCGTTTCTTTGAAAGAATCAGAGCCTTCCGCCTGATTCGCCCTTGGTCCCTCGTGGATCGGAGACTTCTTCTCCGATTCACACTTTGTCCCGCAATAATTACTCGACATACGCTAACTGGAAAAGAAGTCTTTTCCGTGAAAAATACTATTTTTCCATTTAGCGACCTGCGAAACTTAGTTTCTAAGAATCTTCGTTGTAAGAAAGAGAGGCAGAACGAAGGGAGACTTCGTTCTGACTCCCTTTCGGGTCTCTTGTGCAGCAACCTCCTCGTGGTGAGACCTGGGCAATCGATATTATCCACAATGCGCAAGATATTATAACTTATAAATTGTAGTATCTTGCATGTAGTGGATAATATCGAGCTAATAGCTGCACATTTAGAGCTTGCGTAAATATGTATTTTATATTAGAATGTAAGACTTTTAATACTTTCTTCCTTTTCCTATGTCCCAGCTTCAACAATATGCATTTGTAGTCTCCAAAACACCCGTAGTAAAAATAAAGTATACGGAATATTCAGTTCTTGCTAATACGGCTAAATTCGTGAACTATCGGTAATATTGAGCGCGACACCGAAATGGTACGGTGGCCACTGTGGCCCCCCGAGGCCTAGACAGAAAAGCCCATAAGATGCAATGTCTGTAGTAGTCTTAAGTCTGTGGTCTGTGTAACAGCTGATAACTCTGCTGATAATATATTGAGTGGATCTATCCATGTTATATTTTGTCGAGAAGATCTGTAGTGACATCTACGGCATCACAACTAAGCCACTAGCTTACTAGATCGACCGTTTTTACCATTGTACATTGCGCATTTTCATATCTCGTAGAGGAAACATGTATTTAATAAAGTGCTGTTGCTTCTTGTAAAATCATTGTTTATGCTTCACTGGTAGCTGTTATCACAGAAAATTCAATATGGTGCCCGTTGTTGAACGGTTTATGTCGGATATCCGGATTTTAAAGTAGAAATTGTATCGATAGGTGAATCAGTTTACCGTAATTATGAAAATTCGATTGAAGAGTGCGTGCCGTAACAACAAACTCTGATGGCACATCGGTGTTTTGCATAGAAAACTAAAATAAATACTATCGAGTCATCCTGTACATACTACCTTAAGAAGTGGAATTCGGGCAACGGAAATCTAGGAAAATTGAGAAAAATGGAAAGCGTACAGTTGAACAACGTTACAGATACTATTGAATCGGAGGCTGAACCAAGTAACATCGAAGAAGAATCGGAAAATTCTGTAACGGATATCATGAATTTAGATATTAAGTCTCGATTGAGTCTAGCTACTAGCGATACGTACGAAGAACCACGTACAAATGGAATGCCTCGACAAGGTCACTTTAACCAGCACGGTATGACAAATTCATATCTAAATGTTGTTGTCTTCACAGGAGACATTTATGTCTCTTTATGTGTTAATCATTATTGAATGTTAAGTAACTAGGTCGAAAGTAATTTCATTACGAAATTCCTAGAGTTTGTGCAGTTACATGATTGATATTTAATTACTGATACAATACAAATCGTATTCCTACCAACTTATTTATATTTTATTCTTATTGTATGTATTTAGACGATGCAAAAACATTGTCTTCAGAAACTGATGACAGTAACATACAGTATGTTAGCTACACGAGCGAACTACAGATGCCCGACATTATGCATTTGATACAAAAAGATTTGAGCGAACCTTACTCCATTTACACGTATAGATACTTTATTCATAATTGGCCAAAATTATGTTTTCTGGTACGTATACCTGCTTGTATATTAAAGACGACTGAAGAATATTAGCACTGAAGCTTGATCTTTCCATCTAAGACAAATCATTTGCATTTTCATTTATTCATGATTGCGTGTGTAAAACGTAAAAACAGAAAACCAACATTTCAGACGCGACAATAAAATGTATCAAGAAGTGTAAGAACTTGTAGCCAGCTTTCGTTGGATGCCTTTCTCTTGCAGGTATAGAATTTACAGAAAAACTCTTGCTTTTTGTTCGTCAAGGCAATGCATGGTGACAAGTGTATCGGTGCCATTGTCTGCAAGCTGGATATCCACAGAAAAGTGATAAAACGTGGATACATTGCAATGCTAGCGGTAGATGTGAAATATCGAAAACGGAAAGTCGGATCGAATCTGGTAAGGAGAGCGATACAAGCGATGATGGAAGACAATGCGGATGAGGTAGTTTTGGAAACAGAGATCACTAATCAACCGGCGCTACGTCTGTATGAGAATCTAGGCTTTGTACGTGACAAAAGATTATTTCGGTATTACTTAAATGGTGTGGATGCTCTACGATTAAAATTGTGGCTCAGATGAAACTCGTCTGTATATTTGTGTCAATAAACGTTTCAATAATTTTCACGTTGATCAAAGGAACACGCAGAGATGGGAGAGAGAAGAACAAAGATCATTTGTATTTCGGAACGTCGAGAAATACGTAACGTTAATGCCAGAGAGATTATGGATTGTATGCGCACAATATATTTGCATTAGACCTGATTTAGAGAGTAAATTTAATTAATCAAATTTTCCTACACGATTCACATTATTGATACAATGAACGTGACCGTTAACCGCTTCGTTGAAATATGATCATTGATTTTGTTTGTTGCGGTTAACGGTTACGTATCTATTCAATACTACTCCCTTTGGCATTAACCTACTGCTCGTAGCTGGATATTGCGAGGCTAGGCGATAACAGCAAAGAAAATAGACGAAGCGACAAATTTGCGCGTATACCGTGCAATCGACCCGAACATGAACTCAGTTTTAGGAAACTGACTAAACTTCTCTGGATATTAGCGCGTATACGCGTACGCGTAAAACAGAATATCAACGGACGTTTCTTGTATCGGATACTACATATTTCGAGATCGTGTAATTATGATGATAATAGTTACGAGTATCCGGTACAGAAAGTATATAGAGGCGTTCACATGTTGCGTGTGTGTACACACGCCCGGATGGAAATGAACACGAGGAAATGAGTTATTGTTTGCCAAATGAAAATATTTCAAAGAAAATTCGTCGCATACGATTAACTTCAGGACCGTATTCATTGCTGTTTACATATTGTATTTACCTTTGTATAAAAGAAACGCGAACCTCGGTTCGCGATGTAACTATTAAAATGTGTAAAAATGTTAATAAAAATACAGAAATGTTTTTAGACTCGACTATTTTTTCTCTTTTCGCGGCAAAAGCGTCTTGCGCGAGAAACGCGGGTAAGGAAAATGGGAGAATCTGAATCGGTAATTCTTTCGACTCCCTCTTGGAACTAAAGTAATTATGGTTTATTTCTGCTCCCTCTGCTCCAGCCAGTATCCCATTCTCTCTTCCCTTTGGCCCATTTGTCTCCCGGCGAGCATCTCGTTCTTCGTGAGGTAGACTCGGATTACCACAATCGTTTGCCAGGATAATGAGCAGTACTCGTAGAATTGAAATCGGAGCTGGCCAGAAGGGGAGAAGCGGTTTGCCCTCGAGGATCCTTCTACGTGGTTGTTATTACACGTTCACGGCGGCGTTCATCGATTTTTCGAGCGATTTTCATATCGTATATTATTTCCCGTAGAACAGAGAATTTTGTTCCTTCGTGGAAGCGATAAAAGAAATGGAGGACATTGTCGATCAATCGATCGTCCGTCGTTTGGATCGTTGATGAATTGTACCAGTCGCAGCAGGTATTACTCGATTATTTCTGACCGGGTGGTTGCAATGTTCTCCAATGAAGAGCTGTTAACACGAGAGCCTCGCTTCTTTCCTGATAAACGTAGTCGTTTCTGTAACACGCCAGATACGAAATACCATCAACGACTGTACATATATACTTATCAAATAATTACAGTAAAAAAAAAAAACTGATGTTCCTACCGCAAAATAGAATCGTTCTCCTTGCGTCGCAATGTTTTCATGCATAAAAGCGTGAACATTTTCTCGATAATACGTATGGTACAGCAGTAGTGGCTTTGCTAGAAATTGATCATTTCCAACTGGTATCGAATGCTGTCAGTATTGGAATCGAGTGAAACAACACTGAAACGGCTGAAAGGTGGACGCAGTTTCAGGGCAGGATCGCGGAACTAAAGGCACAAAGGTAAAGTATGAACGACGATAAAGAACGATAGCGGATAGCGTACGATAGTGCATGATAATGGACATAGAACACTGCCGGTGAAAGCGCTCGGCAACCCAACAATAATGTAGAGATACGTGCATCTATTACACGTGCGTGTCCACTACGATGGAACGGATGAAGGAAGAGTGTGCACGATATGGAGAACAATCGATCTCGATGCATTTAACAATAATAAGATTTTATTTTGATCCTTTATCTTTGAAACACTTGTTGTTTTATTTACTTAGTAGAACATCACTTGAGGTAGTCATAATGGCGTCATACTTGTCGGATACCGTAATTCTTGTTGTTAAAACAAATAGAAACAGTGGGGAGTGCTAAAACTAACTGTTTCTAGAACCTCGTTCATTTTGGCATCTGTTCGCTTTAGTATATATACGGAAATACATATGGTTAAAGGTCTGAAGAACAGTTATAGTTTTCTTGAAGAGTTAGTTAGACAAAGAGAAATTTTTTATTTCTTTTTCAACTCAAAAGATCTTTCTTGAAAAACTATCAAGATTGCGTAATATCTTACGATCTCATATACTTAAAGAACAGTACAAGAAAGTCGTTAAAATACATATCCACTCAATATTATTTACATTTCTCCAATTCCCTAAGTGACTTAACACTGAACCTACCACAGCCGGTCAAATGACCGGTTTCAGATTTTTTATTTTAAAATGATTGAAGTTATGAAGACGACTTCGTGGGAATTTATTCAATAAATTTCTTTACTCGAGCATATGATATGATTAAAATCACACAAAGTGTAAATAAATTTAAGCTTGTTGTTTTTATAAAACAATACATATACTGGCAAATTTTAATGCTCGGTAGGTTTAGTGTTAAGAAGCTAGAAACGTATTATTCCTAGAATTTAAAAAACGATACAAATTATTCCTACAAAAAAGTTCCAATAGAAGTATAATATTTTTTTGAATCTTATCACATGTCGGAATACAAGGCAACGAAACCGTCGACCAATTGGCTAAAATGGCAATTGTAACTTCCAGCGATGTAAAAAGGACAATCCCCTACAGAGACGTATTTGAATATTTTCGTAAATCCGCAAGTTCAGAAACCATTAGAATTGTAAAGCACAAAAGCCTTTCTATCGAAAAAAATGACTTCCAAAATTGCCACCGTGATAATTCAGTATTCCACGGTATGCTTATAAAGAGCTTTCTCGCGAACTTATTATGACCATAATGATGATGAGAAATATGAATGTCGAAATACAATACAAGATGTTAATCATATCGTAGGGCAGTGTGGCGTATACATATAACTCACAACGATTGAAACTAATGAAACAGTTACAAAAAATTATATTGTCTTCCTTTGAGTACAGACGTGTTAATTGTCGAACCACACATTCCTGCTTGCATGTACATATATTCACAGCTTTTTAAAAAATTATAAGCTTAAAATTTAGAAAACGACGAAAAGAATTAAATGTAAGTTTAAATGATGTATTGTATAATTGATGTTATGTATATATAGTCTACATTACTGTACTGAATATTTTTGTATAGTAGAAACAAGTCTCGCATGAGACTTCAAGTACTTAATAAAAAAGAATTTTTTTAAAAATCTGTAGCCCAAGCACAGACCGCAACATTAATTAAACAGGAATTACGAAGTCAGAATTCATCATAGCGGATACTTCTTAAACTTCTGGGTATTTGAGAGATGCTAATGAAGTTGAGCTCACTTGAATTGGCTTATTTAACTTTTTCATGCAATGTGGAACTACATAAATATTTCTTTTCGCAGTGGAAGTCTTAGTTGTAGCAATCTTTATTTGCTCTGGGATCTCGATCTTGAGAGACTTGGTTTCGATATGTGTTTCAACACGTTCATTCACTGCTTATGTACACTCATTCATAAGCTGCCTAGTTTTCGAAATATTTATCGCAAAGATTTATTGCCTAGACGACATGTTGCGCTTGAAACTAAAGTGGATCCGCAATTTGTTAGCGGCGACGCAATCTCTGTGTTGCCAATACCTTTCATCGAAACCCCATCGACCGACAGCTAACAGATAACGTAATCGGTTTCGAGAAGGGATACCCTTATAGTTTACTCGAATCGATAAGAACAAGCTATCAACGGAAAAATGGACCGCAGACGTAGCCCCGATTTTCATTACTCTTCTAGTCAATTTACTGGCAAGCACGCAAACAGTGAACAAAACTGAAACTGTAGAAGCGAGGACGCAAATGGAAGGGAATGGAGGAGGAGAAGAATAACAAATTGAGAGGTGAATCGAGCGAAATGTAGCTCGCAGGGCACAATTAATCCTTTGATTACTTGAATGACGGAACTATTTTACAACTACAGAACTGACAATATTAAGACCATCCACAACTTTATTTATCAACATTTTTAAATATACTTTTGGTAGAACATCTCGTAGATCCATTGGTAGGGATTGCAATACCGGTACACCGTTATACTGAATACCGGTATTTCGTGCTATTTTGCAATTTCGTGAAACCGATATTTGCTAAGGTAAAATACCGGTATTTTCGGTATTAGCTATAAATAATAAATATTTTTTTGGGGTATCTACTCTTATTTGAAATTTAGAAATTAATTTGGTAATTATATAGAAATGGTCTGCGTACTCCGATTTTGATGAAATTTTAATATATTATAGATTTCGACATTTTGATCAACTTTTTCCTTTTCCAATATAGGGGGGTCGCTTTTTAGTTTTCGAGATATTTGCAAAAAACTATCGGTAATTTTAATTTCATAACGAAAACCTTCTTTTTAGAAACACTGGGTGTGTGTGTGTGTGTGTGGCATTGTCGCTTCTCATCTCCACAACGTGTTTACAAACAAAAAATAAACAGATGCGGCCCGGAAATCCAGGAAATGTCTTTGAAAATTGAAAGCTCAGCCTATCTATGTATGATCAGAGTTATCTACAGGAGTTAATTCTGCTTGTTTCTTCTGTAAATCCATTTCCTGAATTTTCGGGCCGCATCTGTTTATTTTTTTGTTTGTAAACACGTTGTGGAGATGAGAATGAGAAACACGCACCCAGTGTTTCTAAAAAGAAGGTTTCCGTTATGAAATTAACATTACCGATAGTTTTTTGCAAATATCTCGAAAACTAAAAAGCGACCCCCCTATATAGGAAAAGGAAAAAGTTGATCAAAATGTCGAAATCTATAATATATTAAAATTTCATCAAAATCGGAGTACGCAGACCTATTCTATATAATTAACATTCATTTTTCCGATAGTGAATTCGATTTAATATCAAAAACTGTATCAGCTCTGCTTCCAATAAAGCTGGCTGTGGAAGCATTATGTCGGAAGGATACCAGCTTATTAACAGCGAATGCATCAATCAATTTTATGTTGCAATCACTTAAAGATCAGGACACGCCACTGTATGAGGAATTATACAGTGCATTGAAAATTCGTATGCAGAAAAGGCATAGTGAACTAGAAAATATTTTAAGTTATTTACATAATTGTAACGACTTTAAAAAAGAAAACTAAAAGGAAGGAAAGAAGCTAACAAGGTCAATTTTAATTAAGCTTGTCGTCAATTTCCATAAAAACATTTATGAAAAAAAACACAAACCTATCCCGAAGAATTCGTTGAAGATGATGTTGATGTTAATATCGAAAAAGAATTGGCTCTCGAAAAGAAATTACAATTAGCTATAAATAAAAAAATTTCCACGAACAATAATACAAAAATAATACAAAAAATTGGTTTATCCAAAAGCGTCAGAATAGAGACCGAGTTGTTAGAAAATGAAGGACATCGAGGCAAATATTTAGAGAAAGTACATCGCTCATTATTAACAGTACCACTAACCAGCGTGGATGCAGAAAGAGCATTTTCAACTGCAGGTAATTTTTGCAGAAAAATACGTACCAGGCTTAAGGACAGTTCAATAGATGCATTATGTTTTTTACAATCGCATTTCAAAAATATGTAGTTAATAAATCAGTTAATGTTTTTTTTTCTATTAAACAACTGTGTTTTTGTAGCTTTTTGAAAAGTTACAAACGGTACAACGTTTAAACAAATACCGAATACCGGTATTGTATTTTGGGTCCGGTATTGCAAACCCTATCCATTAGGTTGTGTAATCTAAGCTACTCAGTTAATTTAATCGTCAAGAATAAAATTCTTAAATGACGATTTTGATAGTCTGGGTTAAAATAGACCCAGCCTCCGCTTTCGAAGAGTTAATAAATACTTCTTGTCGTACTTAGAAATGAAGGCGGAATGTTAAACCTATCTTTCTTGAAGGCGACTATGATCACCTTTAGAAATTTTTCATTTCTTAATAATTTTTGTTCAATTTATTATTAGAATCTGTTGTGTCGCGATTGAACGGTGGTAAAAATTGAATAACTCGCACGAAAGTAAAAGTAGCTCACAAAAGTAACATGCGACGCTTCATTCGCGGAAAACTGTTCCATAACGAGAAGATCAAAGAGGAAAAAAGTATCGCTTACCACGATATGGTATTGCATAGATTCAGCGTAGTGTCACAGAGTTTCTTCACCGAGCTCTGTGGACGCGTTGGTAATGGTTGCTTCCAAAACAATTAATTCGCAACCCTCCTGATTGGGCACACGGCTCTGAGTTTGACTCGGGAGCAACGATTCCTGGAGGGTGTTGTTACCGTTGCATGCTTTATCGATCCCAAATCCTTCGACACTTTTTGGAGCTTGATGTTCGATCATAGTTCGTGGAAAGAATGGAAGTACCTTAAAAATAATGCAGAAAGATGAAAGGTGAAACTCGCGGTGAATTTATTAACGAAATTCGCTCGTTTAATGTCTACGCCTATGCGAAATAGTCTTTATGTATTTCTGTGTCACGAATTTATTTATGCGTCGACTGACACGTCGGCCACATGTGGTTGACACAGATCTTTCTCGTCTTTCAAAATAACGTTTATCGTAATTATTTTCGTAAAATGAGTTCCATTATGATTTGTAGGATCTCAAAGGTTTAAAAGAGCCATCACCGACGAACGTTCACTCTGCTTCTGATCTCATTATTTACATTACTTTAATTTCGAGGGATCTCTTTCAGTGACGATTAGACTGTGGATCTTCGTGCAAAAATTGTATGCCCCATTCACAAGAAAAGGAAGTTAAATAGAAATGTATTTCTTTTGTTAATAAGTACGATTTTTTGAAAAGAACATGCCTGTACACTTACATTCTTCTAATACTTCAATTGTTATATGTTTCACCTAATCGTTTTTGCCACAAATGTATAAAATCCGCAGTCTAGTGATGACAATCAACGTGTTACCAGGCACAAAAGATTTAAGCAAATCGAGCTTCAAGAACGGAAGCATTCTGGAGATTACCTCATCGAGGAGAAAAGAGACACCGTGAATAAAGTTCAGACGAAAGGAGCGGCCCCCGAAAGACTTTTCACCCTCTAGACGCGCAACGATACGAATTTCGTTCTAGAAATTTGGTCAGAAAATGTATACATTCGCGTGTCTGTGTATGTGTGTGTCTGGTGTGTGTCTCGTTCGATTCCTTTTATGATTTATGAAACGTCGAATACATATTCTTCGAGCGAGATGTGGAGAATGGAAAGAGAAAAAAGGATGTCAATCGAAGAGCCATCACCGACGAACGTTCACTCTGCTTCTGATCTCATTATTTACATTACTTTAATTTCGAGGGATCTCTTTCAGTGACGATTAGACTGTGGATCTTCGTGCAAAAATTGTATGCCCCATTCGCAAGAAAAGGAAGTTAAATAGAAATGTATTTCTTTTGTTAATAAGTACGATTTTTTGAAAAGAACATGCCTGTACACTTACATTCTTCTAATACTTCAATTGTTTTATGTTTCACCTAATCATTTTTGTCTGTGTCTGTGTGTGTCTGGTGAGTGTCTCGTTCGATTCCTTTTATGATTTATGAAACGTCGAATACATATTCTTCGAGCGAGATGTGGAGAATGGAAAGAGAAAAAAAGGATGTCAATCGATGAAAATGATGATGCGAACGAGCGAAAGATTGTGTCGAAGTCGAAAGGGTGCAGCCGGTGGACCGACGATAAGTTCGTACTTGCTTAAACTCTTTGCGAAAGTTATCGTTGAGCCAAGCGTAAAGGAACGGGTTGTAGCAGGTGCTGCTCATGGCGAGACAGTGCGTCATGAAAAAACAGAGTCTGTAGTAGGTCCAGTCGTTGGTCGGCGGATAAAAGTCATCGACGATGTTGACGATGTTGAGTGGCAGCCAGGAGATACCGAATATCGTGACCATGGCAATCAGCATTCGGTTCGTCCGTTTCTTTCTGTCCCTGTCGGCTTCCTCCCTCTTGTTGGACTTAGTACCGGGTTTCGATCTGGCTCGATCCTTCAGCTTGAACGAGACACGCGTGTAGCAAAAAGCGATCACGAAAAAGGGCAACGCAAACTGGAGCATCGAGGTGACGGAGCTGAAAATTTTGCGGAACCGTTCGCTCGGCCAATGTTCCTCGCAATAGGCGTGCAGTTCGTCCAGGTGCATGTAGATCCCGTAAGGTAGGGTGACCAGCAGAGCTACCACCCAAATGCCAAAGATCACGGCCAGGCAAACCTCGACTTTCATGCGTGGGTGAAACGGATGTATGATCACCATGAACCTGTCGATCGCGATGCTTGTCAAGGTCAGCGTGCTCGTGTACACGCTGACACCTTGAGCATAGGGGACCAAGTGACAGAGAGTTCTACCGAATATCCAGCCACCGAGAAACGTGTACAGAGGTGTGAATGGAACCGCGAGCACGCAGAGCAACACGTCGCTCAGCGCCAAATTTGTGATGAACAGATTCGTCACGGTCTGCATCTGACGATTTCGTATCACCACATAACACACCAGCACGTTACCGAACACGCCCAAGATAAAGATACCCCCGTAAAATATAGAAAAGACGATCTGCACCATGGTGTTCGAGATCACGTCGTTCTCGCCGCTCGAATGACTCGAGTTGCCGGTCCAATTTGCCTCCTCGTGTTCACTCGCCATCGCGTTCATCGTCCTTCTTTCACGCCTTTGCTCCTTCTTCTCTCGCGTTTTGTTCAATCTCGAGATTTACTTCGGACGTTTTCTGAACCGGGAACGATCCCTTGCATGCTCGGTCAGTGCAAATCCCAAAACGAGAACGCGGAAAACGCGCGGCAACTGCACGCGACAGCGGCTCGACGGACCTCGCGCATCCCACCGATACTATCCCCTTTTTTTTTCGTAGAAACTAGTCGTTTCCGGCAATACGGTTCCGCAGAATCGAACGAGCTATCTTAAAAATAGGAAAATCTGCTGTGTCTCGAGGCTAACCAGTTGAAAACAGTCTCCAAAAATAGCACCAATCTGCGTGCTCGCGACTCGTCCGCTGCCTCTTTTTTCCATCGGGAGCGCGTCAACTCTAGTTGTCGGACTTCCATAGATCCATCCTTGGATCCGCACGCATCATCCCGTTTGGAAAAATACACGCGCACAGTGCACGATCACTATACTTGATTTCGTGCCACCTGTTGCCCAATCTGCCGCTGGTCGGTGTCTCTTGGTTCATGTAGGAAAAGAGCGTGGGACGATGACACCGGTCATCTTAGAGATTACAATTGATACGATCATCTGCCGAAGATACATTTCAGAAAGAAATACAAGAGATTACTAAAATGATTGTTTTCTTTTACTTTGTGTTTGATCGAAGAAAAATAATTGGCGCGCAAGTGAAAAATGTAGGAGCGAAAAGCAAAAGTGCGCACGGTATTGCAGATCCCACGAAACGAAACGCATCCGCCGCCGGGCTTTTCCATCGCCGACTGAGAATGGAAAATCGCTGGCGAAGTGAACCGGTCGAGCCGCCGTTCCTTCGCGCAGGCGTTCGCATTACACCATCTGTCTAGGATACTTTGCACTTGGCTTCCCTGTACCTGGCAGCTTTCTTTTCGAAATCATTCACTCCCCTCGGTGATCTTACGTATTATATAGCCGCCCCGTGTAGAGCGACGACGTGGTTTTCGTCGGCAGCTCTGTTCAGGAAGAGATCAGACTTGTAAAATACAGTAATTTATTAAATCGTTTATCTTTCTGGTTCTCATGATAAATCATCGAGTGTAAAGCATTTCCATTACCTTATGGTACAGCTAAGCAACACTTTCGTCGCTACTCTATCTAGATGTATACATTAATACCTTGTCACCTACGCATGTCCTTTACCGACTATTTTTGTTTTTCTTACTCGTGTACCTGCCTTTATGTATGCGTATCTGAACATATGTACAGTTAGTTGAATCGAAACTTAAATTACATGCATCCTCTTCCATGCGCCGTGTATAGTATTTATTTATCCTACAAACGATTTCGTAAAATTGTTCATTGCACCTGTGTACGTCCAGTAATACACATTCTTTCGCACGATTCCTCCGGTTTACCCCTCCGCACACTCCCCCCCCCCCCCTTCCCGAGCACGCATTGCTTCTCTTATTCTATATAGTTCCAATTCCATTCTATGCACTTGTAGCATTTTGCGCCGACGTGGACGAATAAATATTTACGCGCGTACATTCCCGATATATCTCGTGGGACGCGTGCACGAGTACCGAGCTGTTTAACAAATTCGAGAAACGCGCGTCAACGGAAGCGTCTCGTTACTTCCGGATCACCAATTAATTGGAGCGTTCGCAGAACTTCAATGGTACACACCGCACAGTATACACTATACAGTATACAGTACACGCAACGATACGCCAAAAATTATTGGAACACAATCGAGACGACGCTCGATGCGCATGGGTATATCGCTACACACAGTAACATTCGGAAAATCGATGCCCGTATAAAAATATCAAACTCGTGCAGAAAGACGCGTCTGTTTCTTTGAATTCGATCAGCATCTCGCGTTTCATCATTATCCCACTCCCGGATGCACGCGTGCATCCGATACACGATCAACGTCGCCGTTGCACTCCCATTGTAACGACGGTAATGCTCAGGACGTTTTCGCCTCCCACGGAATTGTGCTTCTCTTGTGATTCACAATCACGCGCGACGATATTCACGACGTATTTTCAACGTAGGTTATACAATTGCGTGCAGGCTCGGGATCAAATGATTGGCGAGAATCGCTTTGCCTTGAAAGCTTTACACGTTTACAATCATCCGCGGTTCGATTCGAAGCGACGCAAAGCGAACGTTACGCCGAATTTAGAGGCGTACGAACGAACAATTAGACAGATTGGTGAGAAAATCTTATAGGAAACGCAAATACACAAACGAAAACACGTTTCGTTTCTAATTTTGACAATTATTCTAGTCTGACGAAAAAGAAACAGCAGGTCTCGAAGTAGAAATTTCTTTCGTAATGATCGAAATTTTTCAAATGTTCCTCTATATTTACAACACTACCACATACACGTGTCAAACTTGTTCAAAAACACTTGCCGCGCAAACAAATCTGTCCTCTTCGAGTTCTATTTTTTCTCTCTCGATTCGTTTACTCTTACTTTCATTCGCTACGTAGTTCGCAAAATCTCTAATGAACTCTAATGAATTAATGACCAAACAGCGTCGCCGCTTTCACTCAATACAAGTTATTATACAGTTCATTTACTATATTCTAACGGGTTTCCTCTCTATTGTAAAAATTTGATACGAAGGCATGAAACTTTCGAAAACTCCATATACACTACTTTGAATGTCTTCGTGCGAGTAATTCATAATGTATTGAATGCCACGATTTCAAATTCCTCTCAACACTGTCCCAAAATCATACATTGTCGTTTGCCATTATTACTCGATCGCTTACTCCAGTGTTTAACGCGCGAAATATTATAATATTTAATAATTAAGTTCAATACGAAACGATGTATTACGATTTAACGATGGAAAACTCTTCTCTTTGCTTTATTTATATTTGTTAATCACAAATGATACGCGTGTTCCAAATTTGTAATTATCGACTGTTCGTCATCTACAACAGCCATTTAATTACTGGACTATCTACGAAATGGATAACATTCTTGTTTAAATTTTTTCTTTCGCCCGATATGTCACAATCCCGATAAAACGCAATATCTTTCTTACATACATATGCAGATTCTAGTTTCATTTTCAAGTAGCAACAATATCTGATGTAACGCAATAGTTGTTCGAACATGTATAACAAATAAAATTTCATCCAAACAAGAAAGATTGGTTGCTGATCGAATGTTTTTTTAAACGAACAGCATACATACATTGCTATATGTATTTACAAATAACACTCTTCTATCGTTGGAACGAAACTTTTCGAGAAGTAAGAAGGACAACCATTACTGAGATTACATTATGTTGATAACGTAGAAACAGGAAATTTCTAGTTAACTCTTGCGCTACTGGGACCAATAAAGATATGAAGAAGTTTGAATTCCCAAAGCAATAGAAGAAAATTTACTATTTAATCGATAGATTAAATATAGTAGAAGCTAACTTAACAAATCGCCTATACAGAGCAAAAAGAATCTAGAAAAATTCAACTGTCGAATACACAATTCTTTTTTTTCTGTTATAGAAATTTTACAAACTTTTTAGATCTAAGCAATGGTAATTATTTCAAGTATTTTTTATTCTGTAGTTCTCTTTTTGACGCCTATTGTCAGTATAGAACTGACACGGACATACGTCGAAAATGGCATACTTAAAACATGCACGAGAATTACGCGATTCTCTGTGCTTCTAATTTACTAATTTCTAATTTCTAATCTCCAATCTCCAATCTTCGGCTAATAATCGTGGCAGAATCAAAGAAACGAATACGAGTCGGTTTTATGCAGAAACGTAAAACGAATCGATTTGATCCAGCGAGAAGAAAGTAAAATTCTTCAGTTATTTAAACACTGACTGTTAATCTTCTTTATTTAAAATATTATAATTCACGTTGTAGACGCATTGCACTAACGAGTCTTCGCAAACTGTTACAACTAAATAGATAATGTCTCTTTTATCAATTTTTTCATTGTATTACCCATTGTTGTACTCGACGGACTAGACGTTGTGAAGGATAATTTAAACAAATAAGGCTGTATGTCTGGATATGATGTATCGAAGATCAGATCCAATTCAGCTTGATTCGGCATTTTAGGAAGATAGTCGTGTCGGTTCATTACTTCTGTTATGTAAAGAATCTTTTCGGTTAACAGATCACCAACTTTTTCCCTGCATATTTGCCTTTCGTGCTCTGTCGCTAATTTTATAAGTTCCAAACGTACAGTCCACACTTCCCATGGTATACACTCTGGTTGAAATGGCCAACGATTTTTCTTCTTTTGAAAGAATTCCAGGGATATTTGACCAGAACCTGGACTATCGGTGGAACGTAAAGCTTCTGAAAACCCTGATATTTCACGTTTCAAAGTTTGATCCAGATGTACCGAGGAACAACAAACATAAGTAAAATCAATAAAGTCACAGTCGACATCTTGATATCCTACTGTGCCAACCGAATAGCTGCCTTCTTGTTTGTACTTAAATTTCCCAAGACTTCGATGAAAAAGAACACTGTGAAAGATACTTGCTACTGCTTCGTCCACTTGTCTACCCTCCATGCTTAATTCAAACAATTGAGTTCTGGCATTCATGGTGATTCCTATACAACAAGATTTAAACATTATATTAATGAATGAATTGTTAGGTAGAAATATTAAAAAAACAAGATAAGAAATCTAATGTATGTCATAAATAACATTCGAGGTTTTCACATTAAATTAGTAATTTATATGAATAATCTATTTGGTAAAGATATTGATTGCTAAGAAAAAATACATTTTAAAATAAAGGCACAGTTAGAAACTAATTTCTAAGCATTCACATCATTATTATCGTTTGTATATAATAACATTCTTTATCATAGTATAGAACATAGTAAATATAATGTTTGAATCACAATTTGTTATCATTCGGTACGATAATAATACGGCTTTAATATACCAAACATAAGCAACAGATGGAAATGAAAATAAGAAAAATGTAATTATGTCGATCAATTCTAACCTCGTAAAAGTAGTAGATACGATGATTATCACTGGAGACTCGTTGCGATACTGAACGATATTTGGTCATCTTTTAGTTGTAGAAAATAGTCCAGTACTTCAAAAATACAATTAAATGATCGATGAGTAACGTCATAGAACTATAACTTGTTAGACTCTTTAAAAACTTCGGAAGCAGAATATTCGACATGTATACATTTATATCGAAATTATATGAACATTTATGAGTACGATTTCTCACTTCTTCGAACACTTGATTCGCATTTTAATGTACGGTAATTAAGGGAAATAAGTGTTGCTCAGATTTTTTAGGGCAACTTACTTCTCTGTTCGTTTCTCTCGCTTTGACAGGCGTATATTAATTTTCTCGCTTCTCGTGGAAAATATTCCAAAAAAGGTGAATTTGTAGTCGCTCGATGATTATCATCGGTAGCGCATCCGCGAATCTAATTAATTCTTCCATTAAGAATTTCTTTAGACCGTCTTTCCCTTGAATACCTACAGTATCATTTCCACCACTGTTTCAACATTCAACGCCGCTGCCACTGCCACCACTCTACAGACGGGCTATTTTACCGTTCATACTCATTCGTCATCGTGGCAATTTCTGCTTTCTTATTTCTCACGAAACACATTTCACTTTATCATAACCTTTTACGAAGAAATTTACGCACACGAGACGCTTGCGTGTAAAAATATTTCATCAGTCTCAACTTGTATACTCTATAGAAAATGTTCGTCTGTAAACAATAACAGCTGTTCTTGTTGCACGCGCCATGTTGCAACTGTATGTTCAATTCCTTGTTGGTGTTATAATATGTACAGTAGCCTACGAAAGTATTAGAACGCCTTTCTAAATTTGGACCAAATGGCTTGACTTTTTTCAAACATTGATTCACTAAATGACGTGCAAAAACAATTTTAAAAAAATTGAAATTAGGAATTACATGAAGAAATAAAGAAGGCACTTTTTAAATCATTTTTATTTGAGTCCGTAATGAAAATTTGAAATATGCATTTTGTAAGTAGATCTATGTTAGTTATGCACGTGCTGAAAATTACATCGAAATCAGTTGACGCAGAAAAAAAGGTACGTATCGAAAGATGTAACCAGATGTAACAGAGAGGAATTCCTCTCTGGATGTAAGAATCTGTGAATTTTAAGAGTATGGATCCGCGCGATCGTTACGCTATAAACGGCTGCTAAGAGAAACTCGAGCGAGAGTGTGGTGGTCTGGTGGTGGCTAGTGATGGCACTGATATATATATATATATATATATATATATATATATATATATATATATATATATATCAGTGAGAGATGGGATAAATTACTATATCAGATTATATCATAGCCTACTCTACTCTAATCTTAGACCATTTATATGATCTAAGCATGGACTGGCATGGATATATTTCTATATCCATGGGTCTAAGGCTCTAATAGTCTACTACCACGGACCTATGGACTGTGCATTATGCTGCGGGGGTCAGGCGAAAGACGGAAGGGGTATCAACTTGTCGGCCATCTTGGATGACAAACACTGTGGTGCGCTCTATAGGCAGTGTTGGGATATGGTGCAAGATTTCACGCGCATGCGCGGCGATTTCAGCCGCAGTAAAGTAAGATTCTCGATAAAATGGGGTACCTTGAGCACCCAGCAGAATTTTAAAAAATTGATATGATTTGCTTCTGAAAAATGAATGTATAATATGTGTATTTGTGTATATTTTGTAACTCGTAGGACACGTCCGGAAGTATTTTTGTCCAGAACAGTTTGTCTGGTCATTAAATTGTAGGGTAGTGTTGGGTAACGTGAGGTGATAAGGTAGCAGAGCCTTGAGGCAATTGTATTGGAGCCGAATGTGCAATGTTTGGTATATATATACAAATATACACTCGTTATGCATTCATCAAATCATGTCAATGTTCCCGCAATGTTATATAGATGGCAACACTAGTTTTGCCATCCAACATGGCCGCAGTCTACCATCCCTCCCCGCTCGCAGCACGACCCCTCTCACCCATAAACCTCCGTGGTTGATACCCCTTCTGTCTTTTGGCTCACCCCCGCAGAATTAGGCTCAGTCCTTTAGGCCTTTAGGCAAAGAGGAGGTATTTGAGAGAAGGCACAGTCCATTCAGATTGCTGCTTTCGTATATAGCATTTTTTCAAAATCTTTTTCGCACGTCATTTAACAATCAATGCTTCTAATTGCTCAAAAAATGTCAAGTCGTTTGGACCAATTTTAAGAAATACTTTTATGGGTCATTATACATATGCGTTTATTACTCTCAGTATTTTCCGTTTTGTGTACATAGTTACAATTAGACGTATGCATGCACTAATTCCTCGTTGCGCATTATTTTCTTGTTTTTATTTCTTTCGGGTTTATTTTACTAATGACAAGATGAACACGTGTATAATTTTAATCTTTTCCGTATCGTTCTATGAAAAGAGCCATGACCACTCGTCTTTATTTTTACTTCGAGATAACGATATCCTGCGAATAACAATTGAGAAACATTTTTAAAGTTTCTCTTGCCGCGAAACCGTCGAAATTCATTTCATTTTTGTGACATGTAGGTTCCTAATTACAACTCGAGTATCTATAAACGTAAAAATTTTAACGTTGCAATATGATTATATTTACAAAACCCCGAATTATAATTTTAAATGAACGAAAAATTCATGTTTCACGCAAACCAGGATTTATCGTATTGTCGTTGTTCAGTCGTAAGTTATAATTATAAACATACTTAGCATAAGAATTTTTCAATTGAATATTTTTTCTAGTGTACTCTGTGTAAATCATTTGTAAAATATGTATGCATATAGAGCTTTGAAAATGTCCTTTTTAGTGTCAGCAGTTATTTTCATTGAGATGTGTTTACCTCTAACAAAAAACTTGTTTTATCGGATTGTCTTATTTTTGGGACAAATAATGTTCTGTTTGGATGTATTTGGAGAATGTCAAGATTTGTTATTAGACAAGGAGAAAAATAATGTTGTTATTAAAAAGTACACTTGGATAGACAAATTGTGTTTGAATACTGGACGAAGCTTGTGCATTGTGATGAAACTTAACGATGTCCGATATGTTGGAATTTCCATTGAAATGGGTCTTTTTATACTTTGCAAGAATGGAAAAACAATTTCATTAAGTATGCAGGGCTTCACATGGAAAGAACTTCAGAGTCTTAGAAGAAAAATAAATTATTTTTTACACAACCCTGTACCTAATTGTTTAAGAAATTATACTTAAACTTTACCAATTTTTGGACAAAATAAAATGTTGTTAGTAATGTAACATAAGCTGAATGCAGAAGAAGGTAGAGGTTTTCTGAATACATATTATGATACACAATCATACTTTTAATCATTTAAAATGTTCATATGCCACTTGTATCTATGTGTGAACACATTTGGAAGTATGTAATTATGTTTTATAAATATATACAACTATTCAATTAGAATTATAGTGAACTAAAGTAAGCATCTACATATTTACTTTGAAATAAGTTACTTATTTTTACCAAGTATCTCTGCACATGCAGACTTTATATCTGGATATTGATATTGAAACCCTAAATCTTTGACACGTTTTGGTACAACTTTTTGTCCCTCCAGCATAATCTGAAAAGGAACTGGTATCATTTTCAGAAGCAATATTAAATAATTTAAGATGTACTCTATTACTAACTTTTGCGCGTTCTTTGTTTAATAGGATGTTCAGAACAATGCTTGGAACAGGAAAAATTGCAGGTCTCCACATTGTTGATGCAAATATCTTTGTGAATTCTTTGTTTGTTACAATCTGTCAACAATATTTATAAAGTAAGCTGATTTGTATAAGTTTGCTCCACTTAGGTTTAAGTTAATCACCTGTGGAGCAACTCCGTTCAATATACCACGTACATTCTCATTCTCAAGTGAAAGGAGAAACATATTAACTAAATCTGTCACGTGTATCCAAGGCATACATTGATTTCCATTACCGATTGGACCACCCAAACCAAGACAAAATGGTAAATAGATCTGTTTAATCATACCACCATCTCTTCCTAATACAACGCCAGATCTAATTGTAACCTGTCTAACACTACTATCCGCTGGAAGTTGTGCAGCTGCTTCCCATTTATGGCAAAGTTCTAGTACACAAGATGACTGTGTAAAACTAATATAATCAATGTAATGTTTAGGCAAATTAGGGTGTAATGTATAGAATTTACCAGATAGAAAGTCATATTTTTCACACTTGCTTTCTTCTGTATATTCAGTATTGTCATCAGGTTTATAATAAGCCACTCCAGAAATAGTTGCAAACACATTAGCTTTAGTATTTACTATCGCGTTAGCCAAAGATTTTGTTGTCTGTACCCGGCTGTTTACAATGTTTTGCTTAAACCCTTCTGACCAGCGTTGCGTAGGATCAAGTACATTTTGACCAGCAACATTGATTACAGCTGATGTATTTTCAGGTAAACCATAAGATTCTACGTCATGCTATGGATTTTATATATCATGTAGTGGTACCGCTAATCATTCAATGTACAATTGCATCGCACACTTTACCTTACCCATGACATTCGATTAGGACCAGGCATTCGAGAAATACATGTACATTTAACGCCTTTACGAGATAGTGAATTTATTATATGAGTTCCAACAAAACCTGTACCACCACCTGAGGCAATTATATAATCATTTTGTATCTGTGACATAACCTAACGATTGATAAGATTTTCAAAGTCATAACAAACTTGCCTACAATTACATGATTCAAAGCCATATTATTAACAAAATTAGGATACTGTACAGTCCTGAAGATTATTATTCAAGTCCATTCGTTAATATAAGGTTAAAGAAACTTTTGTCACCGGGATCTGCCGGGATCCAGCGGGATCTGACAACACACCACACACTGCCTGGATGGTTGGATTCAAAATGCAATTAATACATTTCCATGTGATTGTGATTGGTTTATTGTATGTATGCACATGTATGCATTATTCCTTTTACAATACTCCCTACTCTCAATTGTAACATAGGTGTGCACAGGTGTGAAGGCGTACTGTATGTGTGTACACGAATACAAGGAGGAAGTACAGTGTGCACAAAGTACAGTGCTGTAGCGTTGCGCATCATGAATGATAAAACATGGCGTCTGCACTAGAAAATTTAGAAACACAATTGGAGTTATTTATTGAAAACGTAAGGCAGATACGTATTATAGTGAGCGATTTTCAGCCTCAAGGACAAAATGTATTAAATCAGAAAATGTACGTATTATATGTTATTACTTTTAATTATTACATTTGTATAAAGGACATTGCTGATGCAGCGTCAAACTGCGCGTTTTAGAATGACATTTATCGTATGCAATTTGAATATAAATATTTCCTTTGTCCCATATTATGTTACACATTTATTTTTCATTTTTACACCAAACTACAGTATACATAACCTTCTTCACACGTCTTTTCATTACCTTTATTAAAAATTTATAGTACTGGCTTCAATTTATTTCTGAATGATTTGAAGTATCGTATGTTACATTAATAACTTGTTTACTATATTTTAAAAGCACAGTTAAAATTAAACATTAAATATAAGAGTGGTTTCTTCTTTCGTGTTATGCGGCTTAATTTTATTCTGAATTGTTTCTGTAATAAGAATGTAATACTATTTTGCTAATTATCGATTAAATAACTGAAATTTATTTTTGTGCTTTTATTTTGTGGAGCAATAATTTTTGGTGTTATATTAGCCATATCTACTTCATACTAGATAATGTTTCAATTTTGTTACATTTCAACTTCTTCTCAAATCCTATGTATGTTTAAATAAATAATTACAAGCACAACCATATATTTATCCAGTCAGATTTACGAAAGAAATATTTTTCCTAATAGCTGATAATTTCAAAGTTTTTAGAAACGTGTATTGTAATACGAGACAGAGGGAGGATTTCAATACATGTAATATTTTTTGCTCTACTGAGTTCATATAGATTAAACAAATTATATGGTATATTCAAATAAAAATAATATATTATTGTCATATTATTGTCTTTTTCTAGTCAACTTTTAGTAAATGGTTTACAAGAAATAGATAAGCTTAAATCTCAAGTTCAAGATGTTCATGTACCATTGGAAGTTTTCGAGTAAGTATATACGATTCAATGAATTCAATTAGACATCTTATAAGCAAGTATTACAATTAAAAATCTAATTGTGTGTATTTAATTTCAGTTACATAGATCAGGGGAGAAACCCACAACTATACACAAAAGATTGCATAGAAAAAGCATTAACTAAAAATGAACAAGTAAAAGGAAAAATTGATGCTTATAGGAAATTCAAAGCAAACATGTTAGTAGAATTGACCAGAGTATTTCCACACGAATTGGCAAAGTACAGAGCAATACGTGGTGACGAATAAGTAAATAAAAGGAATTATATGAAATAATGCTGCGTGTATTTCTCTTCCACTAACTTCTCCGTCAATCAATGATGGTATATTATATCAAAACAACTGCTAAACAAGTAATTGCAATCGGTTTATACCGTTCAGTGTGTTAAACTGCCATAATTACTATCTGTAGAAGAATGTACTACAAGATAAGCGAATATGATTCATAAGGTAGTCAGTATTGCATATTTTACATACACAGAGAATGCACAATAGATTAATATTATGCTGTTACATACAGATCGATGAACAAGTATTTATTAGATTTCTATATTTTTCACAATAGATGCAAACTGAGTCATATTGAATACAATTTTTATAAAAACTGTTGTTATTTTACTGTTACTTTTAATTAACTAATCGAGTTCCCGTGTCGACTAATAATATGATATAAGAAATATCAAAAAATTGTAAATAATTAAAAATAAGTACTGAACATTAATGTTTTAATTTTTGTTCTTCCCAATACTAGTATTGCTAGATGGATCATGATATCCCAATTCAGGTTTCTTATTTTATAATTACTAGTATGATAAAGGTATTTTTGTAGGAAATTATTAAATAAGTTTATTTATTCGTGCGCATCATACAATCAATGTCGGGACGAATTTTACTAAATAAAAACGAGTCGCTTCACTTTTTGGTACTTTTAGCGTTAATAAGTAAATGATTTCGGAGGTATCGTTCTTTTCGTTATTGTACAAAGAAACTTCCAAATTTGATTAATGACGTTGACGAGACGCCACTCCTTAATTCCCCTTCCAACGAAGATTCGATATTTGCTCGAAGAGGAGGATTTAAACGTTCGATGAAAGCCGTGTGGTCACACACGAGGTGCAACGATCTCCTCGTGAGTAGGTGTTATTTGAGCAGTATGATTCTTTTATTAATTGCTGCGTTTCTCGTTCAAGCTACGGTGAAGGTGGACGCCACGGATTCTTATCGGTAAGTGTCCGTATATCCATTACATATACTTACATTGCTATATTTATAAATAACTTTCGTTCTATTTGGCAATGTAACTATGATTTGTTGAATAAAATATTGTAAAGTATAAAGATAAGATAAATGTCTTACACGAGTTACATGAGTCGTGCAGCGATGATTTTCCTTTAACTACGTATTGTTCATCGTTTAATTGTTATTGTAATGGCGCATAAGTGGATAGGATGATTGTATATAAACGGTGATAAACTCGTTAGGCAGTTCTGTTTGACTAGAAATCGAGACTCACGGTCTATTTATGCTACGGTGAAAGCAACAAGTGGGTACTGTGCACGCAGATAAACGTATCGATCCAAAAAGCAAATCACACCGACTCTCAGTAGACGAATACCGAAATACAGTCATGCTACTTCATTCTCCTTCGTGAAATAGTTATCTCCAGAAGCAAGTAATCGTCCTACGCGGCAGCGTCTTTAATATATGCAGTGGCTCACAAAATTGAGTTTATGTTAATGTAAGAAGAGAAAATTATCCAGAGAAGAACTACAAAAATACAGTGGGTTCAGAATGCATTTTACACTGAATATCCGAGGTACAAGAAATTGTCGATGTTTAAACAGTAATGATTGATGATTCTATTATAACAAATAGTACAATAATAACCTTGGGCTCATTTTAAAGCTTCACACTTCTCATTTTACTAACCATTATTCATTTTTGTCTAAAACAATTTCGCAGGACGTGGCAGGTGTAAAACTGAAGACATGTTTTTTCTCGAAAATGCTACCAATTGAAGCGTCTCTAAAAACATTTAAAAAAATTTTTTGTGATTGAATCTTGTGTAGATTTGAAGATTAGAGTCTCTCCTTTACAATGATATAACAAAACTTGATGTATGACTTTTTTGGTCGTTTTATTAAGGTTTAAATGAAACGTGTACTCTTTCAAAGAAATGGAAATATTTGCAATGACATAACAACATTTAAGAAGCCTGAGAAAGTTGCCAACTAAAATGGACAATGCAAATTTTGATAATAATTCATTTAATAAAGTACAGTGTGTTTTTTTGCTTTTTGAAAAGATCTGGAAACATGTTTAGCGAAGTTAACACTACAAAAGAATGAAAAAATTTGGGCAATTTTTATCAAAGTTGTTTACACACTAAGATCAATGATCAATTCCTCTTGTACATATGAAGATGCTGCACTGCAGCTGACAATATTTCCATAACAAATTTATAAACATTCTAATGGTATTATGTAAGATTTGTAAATCCTAAAACTTTGTTGCCCAGCTGTATTTACTCTAACATCATCAAGTTTTTTTTTAAATACAGTAATGTCTCGATATGTGTGTAGATTACATATGAAAGTTTGACCAACATATTTTTTACATTTTCCTGATTAACACGAGATCAAACACGATACAATTTGGATCATATTTACTTGTTAAATTGACGATTCAATAAACCTCGATTTTCCGAGCCGATGTTATCTATCATGTAAATGTAAGTAGTTCAATCTAAAGCGATCCGTATACAACACAATTCATTGTATAGATATTAGTATATTTAATCTAGTTCTGTAATTAAGTAGCTGTTCCATTATCCGAACAGTTATGTTTCACTGATCATTAGTACTGATAATAATCGATGTTCTACTGCAATATGGATTAAACAATTAAATAGGGTAAAAAATGTGACTTGTTAAAAATATCATTAAGACACAAGCATTATCACTGGATTAGTATTGTTTCACTGATACGCTGGTGTCGCCGTTTTGTTATTCAATTTGATATTCTTTTCACATACAGTGGTCCACGAAAGTATTCGAATCCCTTTAAATCAGAATAATCTTTTTAAAATTGCACCAAATGACGACTTTTTTTGAGCAATTAGAAGCATTGATTTACTAAATGACTTTTGCTCAGTTTCTGCTTAAAATTCACAGATTCTTACATCTTTCGATGCATGCCGTCTTTTTTTGCGTCAACCGATTTCGATTCGAAACTTTCAGCGCGCGTATAACTAACGTAGATCTATACGACATATTTTAAATTTTCATTACGGGCTCAAATAGAAAGTTTTAAAAAATGCCTTTTTTATTTTTTCATGTAATTTCTAGCAATTGCAGTTTCTTTCAGCATCTTTCTTGCACGTCATTTAGTAAATCAATGCTTCTAATTGCTCAAAAAAGTCGTCGTGCAATTTTAATAAAGTTATTCTGATTTAAAGGGCGTTTGAATACTTTCGTGGGCCACTGTATGTATGTATATCGAGACATTACTGCAAACATAAAGTGCTAGCAAGAGTTTTGAATTTTGTACACAGTTCCGATTGGCACTACACATGCGAGGCTGGGCTATGCAAGAAACAATTAATCACAAAGGAAACGAGTATCCCGATATCGTTGGAAGTATGCGAATTATTTTGTGGCGCATCCAGCTCATTATGGCCGAGACCAACAGGTCACCTGTCTTTGAGCAAAGTCATGGTGCAACTTGATCCTCAATTAATCTCGATAGCAGATCTAGAAAGTGGGACGCAAATTAGGCGACTTCTGGATGAAAATGTACGTTTATTGAGAAAGAATGCTGGAAAATCTCGCGGAAAACCGGCGGAAACTGGTGGTTACAGCATGTTTTTACGATTCAATGGACTCCTCGAGACTGACAATATTAAACTTACTCTGAAAACAGACGAAAGTTATACCTTAACAGTCTCCGAAGTGGACAAAACGGTGAGGCTGCCAATTCTTTAAAAAAATTCTTCTTTGCTTCTGCGGGACTCAAATCTTTTATGAGTTAACACATTATCTTCCAAAACATTTTAAAAGTAAAAAGGTGATTGGGGATTCAAGGTGAACTGCACGTTCACTGATCGAACGATAAACCAAAATTTACAATGCTGTGGATTAGACATAGCACTCGACAAAAGTTTTTTTGATAATTTATTCGTGACTGACGCCACTTTCGTTTTATAGTCCCACAGATTTCATAGTTCGACATTATTTGTTCACACCGGAATGCGATGTATATGCTAATAAGATCATTTTCGTTGATTAATGGAATCCTGTTTAACATTTCGTAATTTATCGTATAACATTGTTAGAATAGGAAGCAAATGGATATTTTCCAGTTTTATTTCGTTCATAGTTTGACTTTATCTACATTTCCCATTTGCTTTTAAAAAGAGGAATAAAAAAACATGAGATTTTTCGCATTATTGTGAGCAAACGTTTATGTCGTTGGAATCTCTGCGATTAAAAATATTAGATGATTGCAAATGCTCGTGCCCGATTTGAAAATAAAATATAAGCAGATACCTTTTAAAATGAAATTGAATTAATTATAGTCATCGCTATTTTCTACAGTTGTCACCCAATGTTTTGCAAGCTGATGAATTTCTTTTTCGTAAAAGCTGCGTGGTTTTTCTTAAAAAAAAAAACTTTGAATATTAGACACGAACTTTTGCAATCATCCAACAGTTTATCTTAATTCGCGGGATCTTTTATATGTTTTGCAGTCGTTGTCGCCATTTGTATATTGCAAGGAAATCAAATTAAATACAATTCGCGATAATTTCTTAAAAAATCCGAACACGATCGGCAAAACAATTGTATGTTTCTTCTTTTCTACTGCTTAGGTGATAAACGCAACGATAACTGCGAAATCGTATTTTGGCGCACGTCATGCTATAGAGACGTTGGGTCAGCTGATCGTTTACGATAACTTACGAAATCAGATTCAAATTCCGAGTGAAGTTTCAATCACTGATCGACCTGTTTATCCATACCGTGGCGTGTTGCTGGATACCAGTCGAAATTTCTTCGACAAATCCGCGATATTGCGAACAATCGATGGATTAGCCATGTCGAAGCTGAACACTTTACACTGGCACATCATCGATTCCCATAGTTTTCCGTATGTAAGTAGAACGTGGCCGAAGTTTTCGAAATTAGGCTCATACTCGCTTGAAAAGGTCTACACGGAGGAGGATGTGAAAGAAATCGTAGATCATGGACTTTTACGAGGAGTTCGAGTATTACCGGAATTTGATGCACCTGCTCACGTAGGTGAAGGATGGCAATGGGTAAATTTAATTTATATTTTTATTTATTTATCAATGATACATTAACATGTTGATTGTCATGTAAGCCATGTCTGGGTGATGGAATTAATCTCGAGTCTTAAAAATTCATTTCTGCGGTGATTAATGAAGTGTGCTGAAACTTACAATTGTTTTCGTAATAAATTATAATAAAGCAATAAAGTTGTTGACTTTTAACTTTGTTAAAAGTGTTAATTTAATAAAAGTGTTAATTCCGTGATATTTTACGATAAATTGTCATGAGAACGAAGCAGTCCCGTAGAACAACCAGCGTAAATATAACAAGCAACTTATCGCAAAATATCTCGTTAACTGTTAAGCTTAGTGTTGTTTTCATATACGATAAAAATATATGCAGTAAATCCTCTATAAACGCATGAAAGCTGTAGCAGATAAACGCAGAAAATATATCCCCTCCACTTTAGTAATCCGATCTCGGCTCGGGTATATCGGTGTGAACCACTACTAATGCGAAGCGGAGAGTCGCAGTTGTTGGCACAATCCAAAGGCCCGTGCGTCATGACAATGTAACACCAATATTTAATTTTTTTTATTATTACTTATTTTTTTATGAAACTTCCATCGATATATTCGTCGCATTTTTCTGATTAAAAAAAGACCAAACACGATATGATTTCAACTGTGTAAATACTGTTGTAGTATTTAGTCCCTTCCCCTTTAACGGGGGAGGGGAGGTACCTTTGTAATTTTAAATGGAACCCCGTATAAAATGTTACATATTTAGATTCTACCGGAAAAAACAAGTCAATTTTGTATGAAACATTTTTTTGTCAGATACTTCCATGATGAGATATAACAGTTTGAAGTTTCGAGTTGTAGGTACTTGAAGCGCTCGGAAATAGCGTTATGGAATTATACGCGCTTGAGTCCTTTGCTTATTCGTGAAGAAATAAAATGTACTTTAAATTAAATGTTCAAAATGTCCACCACGGGCTTGTAATCATTTATTTACTCGAAACATCAAAGTTGTTCTAACATTTTTTAACATTTCGGGAGTCACTAAAGCGCAAGCGTCACGTATTCTTTGTTTCATATCCTCTTTTGTCGTCGGTGGTTCAAACATAACTTTGTCCTTTACATATCCCCAGAAGAAAAAATCTAATGTGTTAGATCGGGGGATCGAGGAGGCCATTGACGAGGTCCCCCACGACCTTCCATTTGTTCCCAAATTTTTCGTTCAAAAATTGCCTGGTGATGATTGCAAAATGTGGAGGAGCGCCGTCTTGTTGGAACCACACTTCTCTTCTAACGTGCAGTGGCACATCTTCCAAAAGCGCAGGCAAATGATTTTTTAATAAATCACAATAACTTGCAGATGTTACAGTTTCTTGAAAAAAATAAAGTCCAATCACAAAATCTCCTATTAGGCCACACCAAACATTTAAAGACCATCGATGTTGAAAGGGAACACATCGCATCCAATTTGGGTTTTCCACGGCCCAATAATGCAGATTATGTCTATTTACATGCCTTGAATTCATAAAAGTGGCCTCATCGGAAAAAAGTATTTTGCACAAAAAGTCATTTTCCACAACACCCTGCAGCCACTCACAAAATCTTACGCGGTGATCGTAATCTGCTATCGAAAGCTCTTGTGATAAAACCATGTGATATGGATGATACTTTCGCCGTTTCAAAATTCGTTGAATCGATGAACGACTAATATGTGATGTTTGTGCAAGTGTACGTTGACTAATATGAGGATTTAATGTAATTGCAGCAAGAATACTGGCACTATTATTTTCATTAGTGACAGCTTTAGGTTTATTGCGAGTTTTTTTTACACAAATCACCGTGCTCGTGAAGCCGCTTTTCTAAATTATGAAATGTTGCATGACATTTTTTGATCCCGTAACGTTCAAAAAACATCACTCCTGCACGCCGATAATTTTTTTGGCTTTCACCTAACGTTAATAACATATTCACTTCTGTGTCAAAAGTAGCCATAATCACAATGTTACTGCTTGAATAACAGCTCTAAACTGAAAACGTTTTCATAGATAAGTGAGTCAAACTCAAGAATTGTAAATATTATTGTACTTCATGAATAAGCAATGGACTCAAACGCGTATAATTCCATAACGCTATTTCCGAGAGCTTCAAGTACCTACAACTCGAAACTTCAAACTGTTATATCTCATCATGGAAGTATCTGACAAAAAAATGTTTCAGACAAAATTGACTTGTTTTTTCCGGTAGAATCTAAATATGTAACATTTTATAGGGGGTTCCATTTAAAATTACAAAGGTACCTCCCCTCCCCCGTTAAAGGGAAAGGGAGGCTACTTCACGTTTATGTAGTTAGAAAGGCCCTTCAGTTCCATGCAATTTAAGACTAAGAACTTTAAAATCGATGTCATAGTTTTCGAGATATTGAGCCGTTCAGAGTTATCTGGGCCACCCTGTATAAGCGCGACAGACTTAGCGACAGTGTGATTCATAAAGTCCGACTCGTGTAAAGCATATTGTAAATACACATTCTTAGTCCACGTAGTTGTCCGCGTTGTCTATCCAACCTATTACAGTCCACTTATACAATCATACTTCTCGACAGGACTTCATATTCGGTGAAGTTCCTCCGCGTTGTTCGATCGTCGCTAACCTAATTGCCGACGCCGCGACGCACATACAATTAATATGCAACAACTCAATCGAGCAACTGACAACGAGATATTGAATTTTTGCGATTTTCTCCAAAACGAAGCAAAAACGAGCAAATCTCTAAAAGACTTTTTCTCTTAGTTTTTCGGCCCCCTACACGCCCCTGAAGTTTTGCCATTTAAATTCGGGACACCCTGTATAATATTGAAATTTCTTTACACCCTGCACTGTAAACGATCTTTCAGGTAGGAGACGATGCCATCGTCTGTTTCAAGGCAGAACCCTGGAAAAACTATTGCGTTGAACCACCCTGTGGTCAACTTAATCCGACCAGCGAATCAATGTACGAAATTCTCGAAGGAATATACAAGGACATGATACAGGATTTTCAACCGGATATTTTCCACATGGGCGGGGACGAAGTGAATTTAAACTGTTGGAATTCCTCAGCTGTTATAACAAATTGGATGCAGTCTGTGAAAGGCTGGGATCTATCAGAATCGAGTTTCTACAAACTTTGGGAACATTTTCAAAGTAAAGCACTCGAGAAATTAACTGTGGCCAACGGCCAAAAAGAGATTCCTGTCATAGTGTGGACCAGTGGCTTGACCAGTCCTGAAAATATTAAATATCTGGATCCTAGCAAATATATCATCCAAATTTGGACGACTGGCGACGATCCGACGGTTGCCACATTGTTGCGAAACAATTTTGACGTAATTTTTTCGAACTACGATGCGCTTTATTTAGATTGCGGGTGAGCAAACGTTTGCTACTGCTTGACGATCGCTCCTGTTTGATTTTCTTCTGTTACGTGTATGCAAAAGTTTCAGTCTACTTCTCAATTTTCTTTTCTTTAAAAGCTTTTCACTTTAACGAATGTAATTGTATAATAAATAAGTAATGTAAAGTCGAAAATAATATATGAATGTTCTTATATTCTCTAAGTCGTTCTATCGTTTCGTATTTTATCTGCTCATTTTTTTCCATAAATGCATAAAATCTCCAGTATAATTATAGGTCATTAATAGAATGCAGATTTTATGCATTTATGACAAAAATGTGTAACTGAAATCTAAAACAGTAAAAGGATTAAAAGAATTTGAGATATTAATGTGTTATTTTCATCTTGTTGAAATTATTAAAGAATTTCAATTTTACTTAACTTCTACTCCTTATGATTAATGCAATATTTATTTTGCATATCGTCGGGTTACTGCCAAAACAAGCTAACTCCACTTTTACTCAATTCGGAGTTAAGTACTCCATTAGATTAAAAAATGTTCGAAAAACATACTGACAAAACTACACAACTTCTTTTGTTTTGTTACTTACTTTGATTTTTTTTCAATCTATAAATCATTTTGAAGCTGTGACGATTTTTCATATCAATTTAAAGTTTCAAACGACGATTCCTCAAAAGTTCACATTATGGAGTTACCTTGTTTTGGTCTAGTCGCATATATGAATAAATGATTGAGAAAGACTAAAACTTTTGTATATACCTAATGCTATAAATGCTTTGTTCGGGTTCGTTTCAGTTCTGCAGCTTGGGTAGGCGAAGGTGAAAACTGGTGTGCCCCATACAAAGGTTGGCAAAAGGTTTACAATAATTCTCCTCTGGCGATAATCAGGTCGAAGAATCTTCTGACGAAGAAAAGTCAAATATTAGGTAAACTTTCGTATGTCTTTCGAAACAGATTTTCTGCAATTCTATTCATATGTTTATCCCGTGATAGGTGGAGAAGCAACTCTTTGGTCAGAGCAAGCTGACAGCGCTACGACCGATTCGAAAATCTGGCCCAGAGCTGCAGCACTCGCTGAGAGATTGTGGGCAGAGCCAAATTCGTCTTGGATTCATGCTGAGCAGAGAATGCTTAGACAGAGAGAACGATACGTAGCGAGAGGATTCGATGCTGAAAGTTTGCAACCTGAGTGGTGCTTGCAGAACCAAGGCCACTGTTATGCGTAACTTGTATTACTACATCGGAACGATTTGCCTCGCGAAATTAAGGCTGTTTCACTTCCTAGCTCTCTGATAAATAAATACATATTTAATCACCTTTACTCTCCCTTTTTGTAATTCGATGTAT
Organism: Sphecodes monilicornis; assembly: GCA_913789915.3. Lineage (NCBI taxonomy): Eukaryota > Metazoa > Arthropoda > Insecta > Hymenoptera > Halictidae > Sphecodes > Sphecodes monilicornis. The sequence continues at coordinate 2,274,844 of OU565286.1, read as the reverse complement.
TTCGTACACATAATATAATTGGTCGAATTAAAGTGTAAATGAAAATGCGTGACAACTGTAGGAGAATATTTTGTGCAACTATTTTGTAGGAAGCTATGAGGGTTAAATATACTTTGTAAATCAAACGTATCGTGGCAGGACATAATTAAGGAAATCGGTCAATAATCAATACGTTCATCGATTTGGTAATTTGTGTTTAATGTATATTCGTGATAGTGTTTACGATCCTTATGGTTACGATATGATATGAATTCGATCGTAGAAGTACCCAAAGTCACATAGTATATTCGTATAGCAGACTTCGCTATATGTACATTCGATAATTATATAGAAAAGGTCTGTGTACTCCGATTTTGATGAAATTTTAATATATTATAGATCTCGACATTTTGAACAACTTTTTCCTTTTCCAATATAGGGGGGTCGCTTTTAGTTTTTGAGATATTTGCAAAAAGCTATCGGTAATGTTAATTTCATAACGGAAACCTTCTTCTTAGAAACACTGGGTGGGAGTGTGTGGTACTGTCTAGGGCTGTTACTTTTCCGAAGCTTCGAAGGAACGAAGGGAACTTCGAAGGTGATGAAAATCGAAGTTTCGAAGGTTCGATTCGTTTCCAGTTAACGGATAAAAGAAATAAATTTTCATAATTTGTTTCTATATTCACTATTTAAATTATTTCAATAATTTATTCTTAAGATAATATATTTATAATTTGAATTATCCTTTCGATAGCACATTGTTAAAATAATTGTTTAAATAAATAAATTTTCACAGTTTGTTTCTATATTAATTATTTGAATTGTTATTTCAATTATTTATTGTTAAGATAATGGTTTAAATGAATAAATTTTCATATTTTGTTTCTATATACATTATGTGAATTATTTCAATAATTCATTGTTAAAATAATTATTTAAAGAATGTACAAGTATTTACATAATGAATATAGAAACACTTTTCTATCGATTATAAAAATTTCTGTAGATAATAAATTTTTATACTCTATAGAAACGTGTTCCTATATTAATTATGTAAATACGTGTACATTGTCTAAACAATTAATTGAACAATAAATTATTGAAATAATTCAAATTATAAATATATTATCTTAATAATAAATTATTGAAATAATTCAGATGGTGAATATAGAAACAAATTATGCAAATTTATTCCTTTTATCTGTTAACTGGAAACGAATCGAAGTTTCGAAGGTTCGAAGCTTCGGAGCTTCGACACTTCGAAACTTCGATTTTCATCACCCTCGAAGTTTCTGAAATCGAAGCTTCAATATTCGAAGTTTCGAAGCTTCGAAATCTTCGACCTTCGAAGGAAGTAACAGCCCTAGTACTGTCGCTTCTCATCTCCACAACGTGTTTACAAACAAAAAATAAACAGATGCGGCCCGAAAATCCAGGAAATGTCTTTGAAAATTGAAAGCTCAGCCTATCTATGCATGATCAGAGTTATCTACAGGAGTTAATTCTGCTTGTTTCTTCTGTTATTCCATTTCCTGGATTTTCGGGCTGCATCTGTTTATTTTTTGTTTGTAAACACGTTGTGGAGATGAGAAGCGACAATGCCACACACACCCACCCAGTGTTTCTAAAAAGAAGGTTTTCGTTATGAAATTAACATTACCGATAGTTTTTTGCAAATATCTCGAAAACTAAAAGCGACCTCCCGATATTGGAAAAAGAAAAAGTTGTTCAGAATGTGTTGCTCCATAACATATTAAAATTTCATCAAAATCGGAGTACGCAGGCCTTTTCTATATAATTACCGTACATTCCTTAGTGGCATAATTCAATGGTCCTTTCCACTTTTCCTCCGCTTTCTTCATATTTAGGTGTGTTTGAGACAGTTATCGATACACTAGTAGTTCTCTTCCTTGTTGTCGAACGACGTCTTCAAGAAATATGTGACTAGGGCTCCCTTCCCTTTGACGAAAGTTGGTCCCCGGCAGGTTAATTCGTATCCTGCAGTCATCAAAATCTTGGCAGTGTCCTCGGTGACCTGGAGCTTTCCCATTTCTCCGCAGCTATCCATTCTGGATGCTACGTTTACGGTATTCCCCCAAATGTCGTACTGAGGTTTCTGGGCCCCAATCACGCCTGCTATTACGGGTCCGTGATTCAAACCTTATCGAAAAAGACGCACTTCTTCAAAATTGTATTATACTATAGCGTACGCTTAACACTAGGTTTACGGAGCACTAAATTTGATTATTTTACATTGCTTCGTAAAAATAATAAAATTGTATTTACTTAGATCTTCAGCGATTTTTATTATAATATGTACACAAAAGTATATCTATTTAATAATTCCTCACGAATACCTCCTTACACTCTTAATAATCGTCAATTAAAAATGTTTGAATCCGTCATTTTGACGGGCCCCGTAAATCTAGTGTTAAGGAGAGCTTCTCGTGTAACGGCAGTGAAAACAAGTGATTTATAAGAAATTTTTTAGAATAATTATTGGTGATAATCTGGCATTCGACCTTTTTGGGGTATAAGCAGTCAGTCTTGAAGTACAAATGTTTCTTTTAGTTCAATTGATTTAGACATATTTTCTTAAAGTTAGATACTTTATGTTGGGATTGAACCTTTTTTGACAGAAAAATAAAAAGAAGTTGGAAAAATGCTACGGTTCGCAAGAAAAGTTTACTTTCTTCTCCAGTATCCTGATGTTTCTCATGATTTCAAAAAAATTTCTGTACACTAATGTTCGCTATTGTATTGCATGATAATTTCAAACATCAAGTGTAACTTCTTTAGAAGTTCTTCTGGGTCACGTTAGAGGTAACACCCTATATATCCAACTAAATAAATTTGTTGAATAATTTTTCATGGATGTACCTTTACAATCTCAACAATCGTAAATTAAAAATATCATAACTCTTCATTTTGATGGGACCTGTAAACCTAGTGTTGATGGGTTAAGCAGGAAAAAATGCATTTAAGAAAAAAATAGGAGAAAGTGGACATCGCGAGGCATCGCTATCTATGTGAAACGAATAATATGCGCAAATGGTACACAGGGTGAGAAATTGTTACAAACATTGTTACATTATAGAACTCACCTATTCTCAATTTAAATCGTTGAAAAGATTCTTTATTGATCTGATCTAGAATCGTCATCAAAGCGAGAGCAAATTCGACGAGGATGATTATGTTGTGATCCTGTTGTTTCAGCGGGTCCTAGAAGTACGAATGAACAAACTAAATTAGATCCTAGAATACATTGGGATAAAATCGGAATACTTCATTTGTTCGAGCAACAATGGTAGAAGTCACGTGTCTTTTACCTGTTCATCGGTGTCCTCTTTTCCTGGACTGAGACCCGAAGCAAGCATATAAGTGCTGCCGATGGTTTTAATTTTTTCGATGCCAGAAAATTTTGGTTTCAGCAGCAGTTTGTCAAAATCACAGATAATCTCGTTCAATAGCCTCAGACACTCCAATCCTTGCTTATTAATGTCAGTTTCGTCGTAAAACTCCTTGTAGTTTGGGATGGATGCAAACATTACCGCGATGCTGCTGTATCTTTCGTGATATAGTTCCTACCATAATCGTGAAAAGAAACAAAAATAAACTTGTTAACCAAATAAATGTACTGTAAACAAAACTCGTACTGTAAACTTGTTAACAAAAATAAAATGTTCTATTGGCTTAATCATCTAACTTTTACCTGTAACATTTTTAGGAATTACACGAGAAAATAAAAGAGCTTCTTTTTAAAACTTTTTGGAGTGAAACTTCTTTAGGCGCGATAGGCGCAAAATCTCGACGCGGTAGGAGTAAAACCGATCTGGCGATGAAACGATGAAACGATGAAACGAAATTCTATTCTATTATCATATAGGGTTGAGGCATTGCTTAATAAAGATTATGATAAAATGCCGATGATGCTAAGTGGAGATTTCAACGGGAACTTTGCATCGGAACAATCAAAATTATTAATAGAATTTTTTAGAAGTAAATTAAGATTGGAAATGGTAAATAATCTTAATGAAACGACAACAAGATCAGGAACAGCTCTCGATGCAGTATTTGCAAGACATTTAGACAAAATTGATTCAAGAATATTTATATCATATTTTAGCTATCACAAGCGAATTGTTTTAACCCTTTGCGCTCCGAAGTATTTTAACTCCATAACCAAACTTTTTTTTTCGATCAAGAATATTTCCAATCTATATCATTTTTATCATTTTGAAGAAATGGAACTGATATAGTACTTCATAGAATACTTAAATGTTTGGTAACGAATTTATTGAATATCAATTTAATAATGTAAACAATATTTTGAATAATGGTATAGTAATTTTTAGTGGTGCCTCAGAGTCACCACTGGAGTGCTAAGGGTTAATAATAGAATCATAGAAAATTAAATGTCGTAAAGTGTTAATAAAAATTTGAAAAAAAAATTAAAGAAAGAAGTTTCACTTCAGCCATGTTTATTTGAGCCCGTAAAGAAAATTTAAAATATGCTTTTTGTAGATTTACGTTAGTCATACACATGCTGAAAATTCCATCAAAACCAATTAACATACACATGAGTTACTAGCGGTAGAAGTAGTGAAAATTGTAGTTTTTCACGACTTTTGGTCAGTTTTTGCTTGAAATACGCAGAATGCACTTTTTAAATCTTTCGATGCATGTCGTTTTTTTTCTACGTCAACCGATTTTGATGAAATTTTCAGCATGTGCATCAGTAACATAGATCTGCAAAACGTATATTTTAAATTTTCATTACGGGCTCAAATAAAAATGTTTTAAGCAGTGGCATTTTTATTTTTTTATGTAATTCCAACTGATTGTAATTTGTGCAAAATTTGTTTTGCATATTATTTAGTAAACGAATGCTTGTAATTACTTAAAGAAGTAAGATCGTTTGGTTTCATTTTCAAAAATTTATAATGTTTTAAAGTGTGTTCGAACACTTTCGTGAGCCACTATATGTTATTAAACGTATTCTGCAGTAGTGCATAGTAACAAATTTCAGTTGCAATGCGGAAATAAATTAAAATCGTGTAAATCTAATACGTTTTTGTCCCGGAGTGTATAACCGATCGATTTACCTGAGTGGCCCTCGTGTTCGTTAAGAAGTGTTCCGCGACGTGAGCCGGCAATATATTCTCGAGGAGTATCTTATTTATGCCTCTCATGGTTTCTACCTGTTCCTGTTCGATTTTAAGTTTACTCTGCCACAGAAAGTCAATCCTAGACGTGTACTCGACTTGTCTATCCAGAACGTGAAGCACTAGGCAGGTGAGTACAAGAAAATATCCGATCCGAAGCAAATTGTGAATGCGATAATATCTGAAACGGATCGTGGTGTAGTAGCGTGACAATAAGACTTCCAAGGAGTCTCGGATCACACTTATTGTCGGTTAGTAATATTAACCGTTTGAGTCCGAAGCAGCGCGTCCGCGCTGTTGAGATTTTATGTCGAGAAAACCCAGCACATTTCGAGCATTGTGGACAACTGACACACAGTGGGTTGAAACGCGAAAAACGCGGACAAAAATCATTTTCCTGACTAAATGAAAAATGTAAAATTGTATTATTACCTTGTTGGTAGATAAATGTGGCATCATTCTCTGCATTTCGTTTTCCAAAATTCCATATCTGTATCCCACAATTAAATGCTGAAGTTCAATAAAAATGCATAAGTTTAGTTTCTCTTGAATTTTTTAGAATACCGTTTCATTTAGTACGTTATAACTTAATACACGTATGCGTGAGGATTTTTTGCATGTACTTAACTGAAAGCGTGTTCCAAGACGAAAATAATAAGCATGGATTTTGTTTGTTTTTGTTGCATATAACACCTACAAACATTGATGAAACAAAGAGTAATACTTAAGCTTTTTCCCCACTCAAGTAGGTTTATAAACCGATTGCCGTCGATTGCTGCATTAAAATTTTTTACACGTTATTGATAGATACGTATACGATAAAACTAAAAAGATTTCAGCCGCCAATAGCTGCCTGCTTGTACACTGTATCACAAAAACGATGACGCGAGAGAATGCGCGGTTGCGCCGCGCCGCGCCGTTCAGGTAGTCGCTATGGTGTCTTTTGGCGTTCAAAGAGGAAAGCCATTTCCAAAAGAAAACCAGCCAAATTTTGTCGTAAATTTAGATTAGGATCGAGGATCAAAAACCTAACCCGAAACAGATTCGATAATACAAAAATGGGGGTTTTCAGTAGTCAAAAACGCTGGATGAAAGATCGATCTAGGCAGCCTCAAAAGTCCTATTTTATCGTTCACGAGGCTTAATTTGCATTATTCGGAAGCATACAACTGCCTATGTAGTTATTTTCATACAGCTGTGACTGTGAATAGTGCAAATTACGCCTCATAAACGTAAAAATAGGACCTTCGAGGGCGATCGCGGCCTAGATTGATCTTTTATCTAGCGCATTTGACTACTGAAAAATCCCCGAGATGAGAACGCGCATCCCGCACCCCTGCAATTCTGTAGAGGAGTCTACCGCCTTAATAATTTTATCAGAGGAGAAATCATATATTGACATCTTCAATTTTAAAAATTTTCCAACAATTTTGAATTTCATCTTCTCAATTTTGCTATAAATGCATAAAGATCCGCTGTCTAATAAATAATGTAATATAAATATAAATAATAAGGCAATAATGGGCGAAGAATGCCAGGTATTGTTGTTGGAGCGCCGATTGGCATTTGTTTAGAGACGGAAGGAAATTAACATCAAGTAAATTATACAGAATTTAGTATATGATAACTTAAAAATATTCCATTATTAATAATAAAATAATTAATAATATGTACGCCCAAATTCGGGAAAACCGTTTCGAAAAAACCTTCTATAACTTTTATGGGTTTGGAATTAAACAAAATCTGATTATTAATTTGAATTCAGCACCTTAAAATCTATAAAACTGTACCATTTTTATTAATTTAATCTTAGAAGTAGCTTCAGAAATTGTAGTTGTCCGCGTTTTTCGCGTTTCAACCCACTGTGTGGCCGGCCATCAGGAAAATCCAAGATAGAAAATTTAATACAGTATTAGAAATAGTTTTTTGCGAATATCTCGAAAACTAAAAGCGACTCCCCTATATTGGAAAAGGAAAAAGTTGTTCAAAATTTGTTGCCGCATAACATATTTAAATTTCATCAAAATCCGTGTATAGTGACCCTTTCGCAACAATTACCATCAGTTTTTCCGGTCTCCTCATTGAGCATGATCGCTTAAGGTGCTGCAGCAGTATTGAATAGTTAAAATCAGTGGTTCATTCTCAATTGGATTGCTTCGCTACAGTTTGATGAACATACTAATACATTTACAAGTGATTTATAAAAAAAAATAATTTTCAAAGCGTTGAAAATTGATGATGTCACGGAGCGATAGAGATAGTACTACGCGGTAAGTGATTGTTGTGAAGCAAAATGCATGGGTTGAGGAATCTCTATATCCAAAGCTGGAAAACATTTTTTTCCTATTTTCGCCAAAATAAATGTTCGTTTATAATTTACGAACTAGTTTCTAATGATTCGATACAATTAACGACGTTATTATAAATGTAGTTTTGAGAAATCTGAAAATCTATAAAACTATACCATTTTTATTAATTTAATCTTAGAAGTAGCTTCAGAAATGATTTTTGTCCGCGTTTTTGGCGTTTCAACCCACTGTGTGACGGTGAATTATCGATTGTCGAAGTCGCGCGCTCAGGTTTACTGACGCAAGTACATCACACAGCTCCTTTTAATGTAAATAGTACATTTTACAATAGGTAGAATAATACTATAATAATGTAATAATAACAAAATAAAATAAAACAAGCGCTATCGCGCTGCTTGGGTCTTTTCGTAGTCATTTATAGAAAGCGCGGTTGCGCTGTTTGGGATTCTACGACAGTGTTTTTTCAATACCCCCTGGGACTCAAACGGTTAAGAAATGACCAGCGAAATAGGATCACCCTGTTATCACTTACTCATCGATTCCTATTGTGTGGTACAACCATATGGCCGGCATTTGCGACAATGTGATGAGGATCACTGCCGCAGACACGCACATTACGCAGAATTTCACCAAGAAACCGACACGCAAGTGCGTCCAACCAACGATCAGAGCCATCACCGTGGAATAGATATACAACTGAAGCAATAACCCCTTGTTACAACAATACTCACCGTAAAAATCATCAAAAATATACAGTGGTTCAAACAAATATTTGAACATTAAATTTCCTACTGTTCACTGTCTTATTTATCAATTTTTGAAATATAATTTCGGTGGTACTTCTTGTAAACACGTTAGTTTTTCTATTGTCTCTAATGTAACTGCTGCCCATTTAATTCACATCACCAGTAACCAAGGAGGTAAATGAAGATCTTTATATTCTGTGCCAAAATAGACCCATTCTCCGCCGTCGAAGAGCAAAACATTCATCATTTCGTAGAAAAGAATTGTACAACAATCAACTGTGACTCATTTTATTAGCTTGAAGACACTACTTTTAATGTGGTTACATATGGGTGGAAAATGTACTGTTTCTTTGAAAGAGAAGAACTGTTTGTGCAACTAAATAAGTTGTTGAAGGAAGGGGACGAGCGTGGTTTAGAACATTATTTCGGAAGTTATAAAAACAAGTGGATTCTCACATCATGGATTCTTAAAAAAATCATATTGTTTTTAATTTACATCATATTCAAGGAATATGTCCTAATTATTTCGGTAAATATTACGTTCAGGGGAGGAAACTCGGATGACCTTGACCTTCACATATGTTTTCAAGGACAACATTCTAAACAACGTTCTTGTATACGTCTACCCGTCGCGCGTACTTAGTTTCCGAGATAATTGCAAAAAACCTTCGTTGAATTTTGGTTGTAAGTACACTTTATTCTCGTACAAGCAGTCAAAAGGAGACACAGTCCGAGTTGATTTGTTAACTTTTTACTTTACTTTAGACTCAGTCCAATTTCAGAAAATGTTTTCCAAAATCAATCCAAAATCACATTCATTTAAATACGGGTAACTTGCAATATGGTAGCATCGGTATATTTTTGTTCATAACTTTTTAATAAAAAACGGGCGACGGCTAAAACCTCTTGGGAGTTACTTAGAAAGGTGACCTTGATAACATATGTCAATATGGCATATTGTTTTAGCCTTCAGTACTTAAAATAACTGCTATATTTTGAAAACTTCTTATGTTTATAACTTTTTAATAAACAACGAGCGCCGTTAGAAATTTCTTAGGGGTTACTCGGAAAGTAATCTTGACAACAATGTCAAGGTCAAGGACATCCGAGGTGCTCCCCCTAAACATAATATTTACCATTATTTCGTTGGAAAATATGTGTTAGGATATGAAAAAGAGTGGTTTGAAAATCACAATTTCATTTGTTACACTGCGAGTAACAGGTGTTGAATTAAGACAAATTTTAAATGCAGAAGTTTAAAAATTAACTTTTTCATAATAGTTCACTCAAACGCCTTCTGAATTTTCATAAACCTAGTCTATGAATTTCGGAAAATCGGCAACTTTTTAATAAACAACGAGCGCCGTTAGAAATTTCTTAGGGGTTACTCGGAAAGTAATCTTGACAACAATGTCAAGGTCAAGGACATCCGAGGTGCTCCCCCTAAACATAATATTTACCATTATTTCGTTGGAAAATATGTGTTAGGATATGAATAATAGTGGTATGAAAATCACAATTTCATTTGTTACACTGTGAGTAACAGGTGTTGACTTAAGAGAAATTTTAAATGCAGAAGTTTAAAAATTAACTTTTTCATAATAGTTCACTCAAACGCCTTCTGAATTTTCGTAAACCTAGTCTATGAATTTCGGCATTTCTAATATACATTTGACTCAACAATATGTTAATTATGCTGTTCAATATCTAGTTTTTCTTTTAATAAAAAATAATTTATTTAAAAAGCGTAGTCGTTGGTTCAGTTATGCTTTTTGTCGACGAAAGTTGAAGTCGATACGTACCGGCATGACATCTTGCTCATTGGCCTGATCGATGTCGATTAGACTAAGCATAGAGGAGACGGTCGCTAGAACTATCGTGACCAAGTACGCTATTATTCTGATGAATCTGCTGGAAGCTAATTGATATCTCGTATGTTCGCTCTCGGTTTTGGTTCTAACGGACAACCATAATGCCACGGCAAGGATCAACAGCAAGAACAAACCTGTCACGAAACAGCTGTAAACTGTAGCGCTTCTGTAACAGAAACGATCTTATACTGGGAAATTTGTATTCTCTCTCGTCGGTGTTTTTTTTTTGTTACAAATTTCCTAAAAAAACTTCACTCAGATAATGTTTCATTCTTTCTCCAGGTAATTTTCATTTGTTTCGAACCGACTTGCAAAATTCATTTAAGTCACCAAAAAGATGATAGAAGGTTATTCAACTGATGCAGTCAGTTAAAATCTCCAGTTGTGATGATATACAAAATACTAGAGATACCCCAATTAGGGGTACATACAGTCGGATGCAGAATTAAGCGGACACACTTTAAAAGCTAATATCTTTTTAAAATTGGATAAAACGACGAGTTGTTTTTTATTATTTGTTATTTTTTTTATCATAGCAGGATTAGTTTACTAGGTAATGTATAAAAAAATAATTAAAAATGACTATTAGTCGAAATTGGGAAGAAGAAAGTTAAAAGTAAAGGTCACGATCTTTAAATATGCATTTTATAGATGTAAGTTGTTGTACGCATGCACAAAGTTTCATCAAAATCGATTAATGTTTCAATGAGCCATAAATTATTAAAAATAGCATAAATTGTGAGAAACTGCGACTTAGATTAATCGTAAGTCGAAAATCCAAAGATTCTCACATCTTTCAATGCTTATACCTTTTTCATGCGTCAACCGATTTCGATGAAATTTTGTATATTTTATAACTTAAATAGATCTACAAAACGCATATTCTAAATTTTATTTATAGACACAGATCAAAATTTTTAATCATTTTTTACTTCCAAATACCGTGTGATAGCAATTTGAAACACAATTTTCTTACGCATTACCTAGTAAATTCATCCTTATAACATCTCAAAACAGCTCAAGCTGTTTGCTGAAATTTTTAAAAAGTTAATTTTGCCACCGACTTGCAAGTAATGTCGTTTCTTGATATATAATTTTTAATCAATTTGTAAAAACAATATTACGAGCACTCCTAATATTTTGCGTACAATTTGGATATTATCAATGGCTGCAAAGAATATTTTTACATCAAGTTCATTATTTTCTGCGGTCTTTATGGTCACCCATGTTTTTTGCATGTACTATCAAATTATTGAATCCATTTGCATTAATTGACAAATTTACATTGAAATAATTTCTTTTCAAATTAAAACCCACCTACACAGAGATCTTATTACTTTCTATGAAATCTTCATGTTTGCGGATTAAAAATTTGAAAACATTTAACAATGCATGAATTGATGAGTTTACATTGAAACAATCTCTTTTTAAATGATAACCTACCTCCATTTCATATTAAATTTTATGGAGTATTCATGTTTGCAGATTGCAAATATACATTGTAGGCAATATTATCTGTGACGTGAACAATAAATGTATTTTTCGTACTGCTAATCTAATAATTTTGAAATGTTCATGACATGACCTTTTCCTCCTAAGATTTAAGTTGAATATAAAATTCATTTTCGACAAATTACATACTCAATATTTTATATATTTGTATTTGTACCTATCTTTAATATCTTATCATAAGTTAAAAATGTATCGTTTGTTACATTATAGTATTGTTAACAAATAAATTTAGAAAACTAATTTGTATAGAAAATATTGTTACTGCCTGTCAAAATTAAATTTATATATGAAATTCATTTCCACTGAGTTGCATACAAAATATTTTATATCATCATAACTAAAGAACATGTTTCGGTATTTAGCTACCATCGGGTAGATTACTCTATGTTATTTATTAACCCTCGGATGACAGATACTTTTCATAATTTTATTTATTAACTCTTTGAAAGGTAAACACAGTCTATTTATTGTTTCTGATGTAAAAGTTATTCATTTAATTCCATCGTCCGAAATTGAGTAAGCAAATGATGATTTTGATACGCTGCACAGTGGTCCCAAATCCCGAAAACACGGCCATAACCTCAGAACGTACTTTAATGCACTCAAAAATTCGTACTCGGTGGTTTTCGGGGTCGCTGATTACGAATATGAAGTTGAAATTCCAAAAAATAAAATGGCGGATCCAATATGGTGGGCATGTACATTAAAAAATGGTTTTTCCTGCTTGGAAAATGATCTTTTTGGGGTCTTTGGGGTCACTGATTACGAATACGAAGTTTAAACTCCAAGAAACAAAATGGCCGATTAAAATTTAGACAACAATTCGCATTAAATGTGTTTTGAGTGGTTGATAGGTAAAAATGTATGAATGACAAGCAAAATTGCACTTCGTATATCAAGAATTAGTATAATTGTACAATTTATTATGTACATAAAGATTTAATCATCCGAATCGTCATCGATATCAGATCCTTCTTCGGAACCGTCTTCTTCTTGCGTAACCATTTGCCTTTTCTTATAAGGAAAGAAAGCAACAAAGGGTCTAGCAGGGTAAGCATAGGAAAACGGCCCCAGCACCGATTTTAGTGTTTAAACTCTCGAAATGAGGCTGTTTGCTTGAAGAACCACTGTGAGTCATTTCAGACCCCTACCCCCTTCCTTAAGGGTGATATGGGGATAACAACCCTAAACTTTATATTTTTTTTCTCAAAAACTACTTGAGATATTCGAATGCTTTAAAATGGAAATTGTACGTACCTTTAAGCTCTATTATATATATTTTTTCCAAAATTGTAGCTCAATCATGGACGGTAGAAATAAAGGAATTAATTTTTTCGGGGTGGTTTTGGTAAACAACCCCTCGAGTGACACCTCTGAAAAAAATCAGGAGTAAAGCTTCATTGTTGGGCTATAAGTTGCATAAGTTACATGGGGGTCGGATTGGGGAACAGACTTAAAAAACAATAAAACTAGTGTATAGCCTCCTTGCGGAGTATACTGAAGTGGCCGCATGGCCGATCGAAGGGTCAAAAGAAACGTTCATGTTGGAGAATTTTTTAAACTTAAGAGATTGTATTTATGAATGTTATTACCTTGCAAAAATTACGTAATTTATTGATGAAGACAGCGACGAAGATTAAGTTACAACGTGTAAGTTAAAAAATTACTTCTTTATCAAGGTGTAAACTACACACAGAACATTAAACACATTATTCTCCTAAATAATCCGATATACTATCTAAATATTTTCGAATTTTTTTATTTCTGATAATCCATATTTTTAAGCAGCGATTCATGTAAAATAGGTTTCATGAGTTTTGTTATTGTCGGATAAAAAATTGCTGCGACTTATTGATTACGTAATTTTTGCAAAGTAATAACATTCATAAATACAATTTCTTAAGTTTTTTCATAAAAAATTCTCCAACATGAACGTTTCTTTTGACCCTTCGATCGGCCTTGCGGCCATTTCAGTATACTCCGCAAGGAGGCTATTTTTTTATTGTTTTTTAAGTCTGTTCCCCCAATCCGACCCTCATGTAACTTATGCAACTTATAGCTCAACAATGAAGCTTTACTCCTGATATTTTTTCAGAGGTGTCACTCGAGGGGTTGTTTACCAATACCAACCCCAAAAAATTAATTCCTTTATTTCTACCGTCCATGATTGAGCTAAAATTTTGGGAAAAATATATTTAATACAGCTTAAAGGTACGTATAATTTCCATTTTAAAGCATTCAAATATCTCAAGTATTTTTTGAGAAAAAAAAAATAAAGTTTAGGGTTGTTATCCCCATATCACCCTTAAGGAAGGGGGTAGTGGTCTGAAATGACTCACAGTGGTTCTTCAAGCAAACAGCCTCATTTCGAGAGTTTAAACACTAAAATCGGTGCTGGGGGCGTTTTCCTTACCCTGCTAGACTGCTTCCGGAGACAAACTATTCATTTTTTTGTCGGCAGTTTCCTTACACCTGAAATATATGGATCTGATGCCACCATAAGTCTCAAGAATACATCCTCCATGGTCTTGATGCGTGAACATTTCCGTGAGAAATCTTCTCGAAATCTTTTGATGTATTTATGTAAGGCCTCTTGTGCATCCTCGGACATTTGACCAATTGGCAGCAAAGCGGACGTAATTATTTGTGGTGCGTGAATTAAAAGTTTGTGCATCGAAGTCGGTATGTAATACGAAGAGTATAATTCGAAAAATTCCCCGCAATTTTTAAAATCCATAGGAAAGGAACAAAGTTTACCCTCGTATGAGCAGAGTGGCGCCTAGTGGCAGTTGGTTTATATAAATTTTGAAAGATAAATGTTGTTGCGATGCGACCGAACTATATTAACGCGCGGTTTTTGTCGACCGTAAACTCCCTCGAGGTTGTAAATCTCGAGATCCCGATTGGACGTGTTTCGATATGTGGGTCACCGACTTATCACCCGCCAAACTAATTTTGGGTGACTGGATTCGTAGTGAGGAGCGATAGTTGCGTGAGACTTTGATTGCGTTGTTGAACGATGTTCTGCGACTGCTGTCTGAATGTAGAGTGGAGTTCTTTCGGAAGTTGAGGAGCGCCTAGGCTGCCTTCGTACTTGTAGGCGTTCCTCTGTTTTCGGAGGTTTTCGGTGTCGCTGAGTAGAAATACGCCAATTGGTTCTTGCCGATGCATTTTCCCAATCGGCGCATTCTTTACGGATTATCACCACCCTTTCGTTACGCCCTGAGCGTGCGTTGTCTTGGGTAGAGTGGGGATGATACTTGCAAGATCGTGGAGTCCTTTGGACCTTTTCGACTGCATCGTCGGAATTCCTCGAAGTAACCCTCGGTAAAGGACAACTCTTCGGGAATTATTGGTTTATGACAAGTCACGGCTATTGAGGAAGGACGGAAACGAAAGTTGGACGTCGAGTGGTCGCCAAATAGTGAAAAAGGTCTTAATCTCAAAAATAGCCTTTTCGTCACGTCCGTGTCATAAACCCTGTTGACGAGAACTCCCCGTGCGCGTGTTCCCTTGCGATGGAACAAATGTATTAGCAACACGTCAGAAAAAGAATTTTGGTGGTACTCCGTGGAACTTTTAACTTATGTCTACGTTTCTACAATACGCGCATCAAGTTTTACCTTCTACGTTCTCCAAAGAATATTTCCATCGTGTCACGTAATGACTAACAATTTTGTAGATACAAAAACAGATAAACATTCTACTTACTTCCAGGAACAGCATCCATTTTACAGAATTGAAATTGATGCAGTATTTTGAAAGTTATGCACTTTAGAAGGGGGCGTTCAATTTCCTACTAATGCGCGCGACAAATGCTCATCAAACGAAGGCTAACTTTGAACTAACTTTTTTCCCTGCTGGCATTCAGTGGTCATATCGTCGCTTTACCAAACCCTACAATTAAAAACTCCTAGGAGGTAGTTTATTTTTGAGGTTTTAGCCGTGTTTTCGGGATTTGGAACCACTGTGCGCTGGTTCAAAATAGACCCCAGATGCTGTCATTGAATCATCAAATTAGCAGTACCTTAATGCGCATTAAAAATAGAGACTACACAAAAAACTTGTCATGCAGTTGCTGCATCGTTACGAAATTGTTACAGCACCAGAGGTTACGCGGTACACTTACTTGGGCAAATAGATAATCTGAATGATGAAAATCATCGTGTAAATGCCGATGGAGGCGGGCAAATAGCAGGCGTACTGCTCGTCGGTCTGTTGATGGAACCGAATCTCTTCAGTTTGGTCGTTGAACCGATAGGTAAAGGGAGACATACCGTCGGTACCATTTCCGCTGCACCATCGTCTGTCGTGTTTGCACGCACGTAAACGTAGCGTCGATGAGATAACACGGCACCGATACTTTTACCAAAACTAAGAAAGAAGGTCAACTCACTTTACGTCGACGAAACAACTGGAATTACTGTTCGCCAAAAGATTCGATTCGATCATCGCGATACTCTGAAATAAAAAGAAGGAACATTCTGTATCTCGTTGGTAATTCAGTAATCTCGCGATATAAGGGGTGGTTGGAGACTAGTGGTCGAAAAAGGAATGATTCTATATGAAAAGAAAATAAGTCGAAAATGTAGAGTAAAACTTTTCCCTATGAGGCATTGTTTTCGAGAAAATCGAGTTTGAAAATTCGGCAAATAGGTGTGATATTGAATAGAAATCGTCTGACCCGTCTGTGCACGACATACCGGTTCTACTTCTTCGAAATAGTATTAGGAGGTTGAATAAGTTCTCGCTGTTTTTTTTTATGAAATGAATAAAACATTCGACAGTTTCTTTAACAGCAACATCTGATAGAGTAGTTTAGTTTTTGAGGCCTGTACTCGTTTTATTGTTTTTATTTGGTTTTATTTTGTGGGACTCACTAATTTTATAAGAATCTTGGTTCATTATTCATTTTTTCTCATACTCTTCACGGGATAATCCTTTTCGTTATATTTCAATTATTAGGAGGTTGAATAAGTTCTCGCTGTTTTTTTTTATGGAATGAATGCTTTATTTTAAAAAATTTGGTAAAAAATATGTTCTTGAAAGTATTGTCTCTCGCTAGCCATTACTTTTCCCCATCTTTCTGGCAGCATAGTAATTCCATGTCGGAAAAACGACACGTCTTTTGAGGCAATCCAAGAGTGGACCCATTTTTTGATATCTTCATAAAATTGGAAGCGCTGCTCAGCCAGGCCATGTGTCATCGATCGGAACAAATGGTAATCTGATCGGGAAATGTTTGGTGAATACAGCGGGTGGGGTTGTACTTCCCATTTAAGTGTTTTGAAAAACGTTTTCACCGGCTTTGCAACATGTGGCCGCGCGTTGTCATGCTGAAAAATCGCTTCAACTCGTACAGCACCCAACGTCCTTCCTGTGAATCATTCCTAATGCTTTCAAACGTTTCGAATCTGTTGTGTGATCAACTCCTAATGATTCTGCAAGTTCAGCTAGTATCTGACACGAGTCTTCATCAAGTAATGCCTCAAATTCTTCGTCTTCAAGTTTTTGTTGTGCGCCAGGGCGTTCTTAATCTTCAAGATCAAAATCATTATTTTTGAAGCGTCTAAACCAATCTCTGCATATTGTTTCCGACAGAACATGGTCGCCGTAGGTGTCAACAAGAATTCTGTGTGCTTCAGCCGCAGATTTTTTTTTAATAAAATAGTGTAGTAAAATTCCCCGCAATTACTCTTTCTTTGGCATGAAATTCGACATTTAGCACAATGAAAGAAAAATTGTTTATACTTCAGTGGAATGACATACACTGAATTTTAACCTTGCATATATGTAGTACTTCATTATAGATACGTTACTATCTGAAACTAAATTCACGCAGTTCTGGTATTACCACCTTTCGGAAAACAGCGAGAACTTATTCAACCTCCTAATAAGCACGTGATCTTGACGGATTTTCTCGAAAATAATTTTTTATATAGGATCATTCCCTTTTATAGTAAAAAGAAGAACTCGCATTGGCAATCAATGTGTTAATAGTGCATGTTGTTGAAAGTAATAACTAGACAGCGGATTGCTATATAAAAAATGAAGATTTTCTACCTACATTGCAACAGACTGGAGAGAAATCGAAATTTATTTTCGTCCTTAATATGTTTAATAGGTTGAAAATAATATAAAAATATTTGAAGTTCTTTTAATATAATTACTGTTTCAAATTACACCCACTCATTTTTGTAATAAATTCATAAAATCCGCTGTTTAGTGATAACACAAAAACTATATAATAAGATAAACGTTTCTCTAAGGCTGTAGTAAATGTTACGTTGAGGAAGGGATCTCGAATGACCTTGACCTTGACATACATATGTCGTCAAGGATATCATTCTGAGTAACTCCCAAGAAGTTTTAGCCGGCGCTCGTTGTTTATTAAAAAGTTATAATCAAAAGAAGTTTTCAAAATACAGCAGTTATTTTAAGTAATGGAGGCTACAACGATATATTGTTTTGACATATGTTATCAAGGTCACCTTTCTAAGTAACCTCCAAGAGGTTTTAGTCTTCCCTCGTTTGTTGTTAAAAAGTTATGAACAAAAAATATAAAGATGCTACGTTATTGTAATTTGCCAGTATCTATATGAATGTGATTTTGGATTTGACATATGTTATCGAAGACATTCTCTGAAATTGGACGACTTAAAAAATGGTGGTTAGGTCTGGGTTTCGTCATTAGATGTCTAAACTTACTATTATTTTTTGATTTTTTGTTTGTCAAAATGCTGTAAATCTAGCTGTAAATTTGGTAAAAAAGCAACTTGCTCAAATCGATGTTTATTGAATGTATATTGCTTCCTAAATGTCCATGACGATCGAAAACGATGAAGTTTATGAGGTTTATTAAAAATTGTGATTAGAACAAGCATTTAAAAATCAACATTTTATGAATCCTATTTGCCACCGAAAAAATTACCTCTTTTCATATTGATAACCTGGTGAATCTATTTAATATTATGTGTCCATTTTTGTTGCAAATGAATAGTATTTGTCTATATTTAGAATATATATTTTGTACTAAGATTTAACCCTTTGCGCTCGGAAGTATTTTAACTCCATAACCAAATTTTTTTTTCGATCAATAATATTTCCATTTTATATGATTTTTTTCATTTTGAAGAAATGTAATTGATATAATACCCCGTAGAATACTTAAATGTTTGGTAACTAATTTATTGAATATCAATTTAATAATGTAAACAATATTTTGAATAATGGTATAGCAATTTTTAGTGATGCCTCAGAGTCACCACTCGAGTGCAAAGGGCTAATATTTATAATCTATTCAGATAACAATGCTCAATAAACTAAAGAGAATCTTCAAAGTTGTCAATCTTTGGTAAAGGATATCTTTCGAGTCCCTCATCGTCCCTCATTGTATCAAAGTGCATTATTATCAGCGTTCTTTTCTCTATGAAATCATGCAAGAATCACATCCCATTTGGCCCCGGTACACAAGTTATTATTGTTTAAAGCGTATGTGTCACAATAATGATTTGTCAAACTGATGTAATGTCAATTGTTATCGTTGTTTATAAAAATTATATTTTTGTTTTTTATAATTAATATTATTTTTCGCACAGTTTTGAATAAAATATATTTAATTATGAATAACAAAAATGATTGATTATTGTGTTTATTTAAAACCTGAACCTGATTTATCAGACACTTCCGATAACCTGAGAAAAAAATGTTTTAAACAAAACTTAATCAACATTGAGCAGTCTACAAATTTCAATCCAAAAAATTAAAAAATAAATTTTTAATGCATAAATAATTAAAGTCACCTTGAATTTTTAAAAATCAATATGTATTTTTGACTTCATAATATTGTAGCCGATATCAAAACGAATTCAACGACCTACATTACTATACCTTTAAACTTTCAAATATTGCTAAAATATTAATTTTAGACTTTAACTCTCCGCCCCCACCACCAAAACAAACAAAAGTTTGTTAACAAAAGTTTTTCGCAATTATCTCGGAAACCAAGTCCGAGCGACGGGTAGATGTACAGAGAAAAGTTGTTCAGAATGTTGTCCTTGACAACATATGTCAAGGTCAGGGTCATCCGAGATGCCTCTCCTCAACGTAACATTTACCAAGGCTGTAAATACAATCATCTAAAAGTAGGAAATATTTTCGTTTTATTCACAAAAACATTTAGAGTTTTTGTATGATTTCCGATGTTTTTTAAATGTTCATTGAACATCTCATAACAACATATCAAAAGACTATCTAGATTTAATTCATACCATCCCAAAATAGAATTACTAAAATAAATAATTCTTTTCTGTGTTTGCAAATAAGAATATCCTCTTCATCTGTTATATCCTTTTGTCTAGTTTCGAAATTGTTTTTCCCTCTGAAAATTGCAGAAAAGATGCCGAGTTTATTACTTACCGTTAGACCAATATTTTTTGCAAGAGTAGCTTCTGCAATATTGGCGAACGGTTTGTCCGCGCCCCAGCATTCCACGTATTTCGTCATTTTGCTACTTGGTCTTGATCTATTTGAGAACGGAGAAAAAAAGTTCAACTTATTTCATTAATTCTTCTTTCATGTAATTTATTTCATAGTTCATTTTATTTTCCAATTTATTTAACACTACATTTACTACACCCGTCTATTCAACAAATATTTGAAGAATATTTTACTTGTGGATATTTTTCATTTCTTGAATATCTGAATAATTAATTTATAAAAGCAGCTTTCAGTTACAATACGTATACGATATGTATATGCTGTACTAACGGTTCACCCAATGAGGGTTTGGTATACAGGTAGTCTAAGTGATGAGTCCATTAGCAAGCTCTGTGCGAAATATTACCCTCCATTATAGCCGGTAATTCTCGCAAATTATAGCAAGAACTATTTCTTGTTGGATGGCATGTATCATTTGTGTGTATTTAGACATACTATAGAATAAAACATTTTAAAATTAGAGTGGTTGATAGAAATTAAATTTTCACGTACAATCCATTTTTATTTGGACAGAAACTTTAATAAATATTGTAACTTCAGTTGCGTTAGGTCTGGGTTAGGTCTGGGTTAGGTCTGGGTTTGGTGGCTTTAAAATTAAAGTGGTTGATAGAAATTAAATTTTCACGTACAATCCATTTTTATTTGGACAGAAACTTTAATAAATATTGTAACTTCAGTTGCGTTAATGAATGAATGAAATTTAACCCTTAGCACTCCAGTGGTGACTCTGAGGCACCACTAAAAATTACTATACCATTATTCATAATATTGTTTACATTATTAAATTGATATTCAATAAATTCGTTACCAAACATTTAAGTATTCTATGAAGTA
This sequence comes from Sphecodes monilicornis, assembly GCA_913789915.3. Lineage (NCBI taxonomy): Eukaryota > Metazoa > Arthropoda > Insecta > Hymenoptera > Halictidae > Sphecodes > Sphecodes monilicornis. The sequence goes on along the minus strand of OU565286.1, from coordinate 2,253,929 downwards.
TTATATCAGTTCCATTTCTCCAAAATGATAAAAATCATATAGAATGGAAATATTCTTGATCGAAAACAAAGTTCGGTTATGGAATTAAAATACTTCGGAGCGTAAAGGGTTAATATTCGTTATTTTGGTGAGTTCTATTGTACTATTTTCGACTTTGCTAATAGACAATATGCAGGGTGTTTTTTTTATTGGACATAAGTTGAAAATATATAATAAAAATTTTCAAGTGAGTCTCTCTTTCTAAGAAAACCGACTTCGATAATTTATCAGTAGAACCAGCAAGTTATGAACAAGTTCATCAACCGATTCAATTTCATATTCAATAGCAGGCACATTCGATTAATTGTTCATTTCATTTTTTAGCAAGCAAAGCCTGGACAAAATGTTGTATTCTATCCTTTCGACTTATTTCTCTAAGATACATCCCCGATAAAAAAATATTCGATCGAACAAATTAAGTGTAATTACGAAAACTCATCATACATTAACCCTTGAGTGAACCAATGCGGCACAACTCTTTATACTAATAATTATTTAGTATGTAACTGTTAATAATATTGTCGTTAATATGTTTATTTCCTCACTCATATAAAGTGAATACATGAAGATCGCATTGACTGAATCGAAATAAACTTTATTTAAAAGTAAAGTTGTATATGTAAACAGAAACTGAAGATAGGCCTTAAAAGATCAGCTTCGTACTTTCAAATGATCAGCTTTGTACTTTCAAATGATATATGCATAATAAAACTGTTGACTATAATAGTATTTCTTGATTAAACCACTTCATAGCATTTGCATTCTGAAATCGGACATTTCATATGCAATGTTTGCAAACACAGATGAAATTTTACTATATCACTACGTTTCTATTGGGTTTTTCGGAAAATAATTTCGTTTTTCGTGTAGAGATGGCATTGCTTCCATATTTTATTACTTATCCGTATTCTAAGTCGCAAAATTATCGTATACCTCGGTAGCTATTTCTTTTTTCGTGTAGAGATGGCATTGCTTCTATATTTTATTACTTATCCGTATTCTAAGTCGCAAAATTATCGTATACCTTGGTAGCTATTTCTTTTTTCGTGTAGAGATGGCATTGCTTCCATATTTTATTACTTAACCGTATTCTAAGTCGCAAAATTATCGTATACCTTGGTAGCTGACACTTCGAACGTCATTTCGTGCATTATAGTGCTTTGTAACCTTTCAAGCATTCTTCTTGTCATCGCATCAAATATAGAAAATCACAGTAGTTACAAACGCGATGTACTATCGGATGATCAATTATTTCGTTCTCTCCAACACTTTTCAAGCGGCGTAAATATAATTTTAAATAATGGCTTCAAAAGTAATATAACTCAATTCGTTTGCCAATAAAATACAGGAATTCTACGTACGTGGAATGTCCGTGTTGCTAGAAAGATGGCAAAGGTCATAGAACAAAATGGTCACTACAACACTGAATAAATAAATAAATAGTGAAAAATCGTCTTTCATTTTATCGTGGAAAAACTAAATTACTTTCCGAATGACTCAATATCTACCACTTTGAAAGAGATGAATATTAAATATAAATTCCTTTTTTAAAGTACATTTTGAAGGTCCATCTAAGGGTTAAGAAGATAGTAATACAACAGAGAATATATTTGTCATTTTATAAAGTACAACATAAGAAAATTTGATACCGATTTTAGGGAAGGTTCAATAACTCCCAAGTCTTGAAGAAACATTTTTAACAATCTCTGTTATTATTTGAAGTATGAAAGTGATCTAATAGCGGACGTTCCTAGATGAGGATTGTTAAAGCAAAAACAAGTCGAAAAGAAGGAATAACATTTTTTTATCCGACGCTTCGTTTTCGAAGAAAATAAGTTTGAAACTCCTTTGGATTCGTGTGCTCTGGCATTTGCAGGAAGTAGAATAGGTAGGTCGTGAACAGACGCGTCAGACGATTCCTGTTCTCACAATCAATAGCACGCGTGTTCGATGAATCTCCAGACTCGATTTTCTTGAGAACAAAGCGCCAAATGGAGAAAGCTTACTCCACATTTTCGAATTATTTTCTCATATCACGCCTTCCCCTCCGTGGTTATACCACCAATACTGGGACACTCTGTATAAAGTACTTCTTCATCTCTGAATTATTATCTCTTATACATATACATACAGGGTGTCCCACATAAATGAAAACTTCAGAGGACAAAGTGACACTATTGCAGGGGGCAAATATAATGGTATAGAAGAAAATTTTTTATGTCTTGTTTTTTAATGAAATTTCAAGGTCATCGATGTATTTTTTAAATGGAATAGTATATTTTTTTACGACAGCATGATAGACAATAAAAAACTGAATTTAGTGAATACCACCTTTTTGACCTTGAAATGACCTTGAGCAAGAATAATCATGTTGGAGCGGATAAAATGTGGAAGTTTAAAACTTATGTGTTTCAGCAAAGATTACGCGTTGTTTACGGCGGGTTGACCTTTACATATCATAATAAATGTTCGAAATGTAGACCATCATCATTTATGCAATGTTGCAATCTTGCATCAAATGATCTGTAGGCATTGTCGATTTCCTGAGACGTAATTGATTCACATGCTGCAGTAATTATTACGATTTTTAGAACTTACACTACCGGTATTTTTAAATTGTTTTACCACAACGGAAAATGCGTGTAACGAAGGACAAATACAATTCACAAATTTTTCACGATACAAATGTACTGCTTGCCTCAAAGATTGATGGCTTTCGCCATAAGTGAAAACCATATCGATTCGTTCCTGTACAGTATAATGCATTGTTATCACTTCCACGTTTCGAATTCGAATAATGCAGAAGAAACAACGTACTTATTCTACCCGATTAACCTTCTGTTAACGATCTCAATGATACATACTCTAACATAAACATACGCTGTTTACTATGAAAAATATTTCAAACATTTATTGTGGTTTGTAAAGGTCAACGCGTAATCTTTGCTGAAACACGTAAATTTTAAACTTCCACATTTTATCCGCTCCAACATGATTATTCTTGCTCAAGGTCATTTCAAGGACAAAAAGGTGGTATCCACTAATTTCATTTTTTTTATTGTCTATCATGCTATCGTAAAAAAAATATACTATTCCATTTAACCCTGTCTACCAAGCGGGTCCATTAGACCCGACTGTATGTAGATACTGCGGATATTTAAACTTTTAAAATTCTTGGGATCTTGTCGTTGCATGACTTTGTTACTTTTCTTATTTTTTATTATTTAAAGCTAAAAGTTTTTTTTTATATTTACTACGTTTTGTGGTATAAATTTTCTGTCGCATAATGAGAGTTTTTTTTACGGTAGACAGAGGGTTAAAAAATCACCGGTGACCTTGAAATTTCATTAAAAAACGCGACATAAAGAATTTTTCTTCTTTACCATTATATTTGACCCCTGCAATAGTGTCACTTTGTCCTCTGAAGTTTTCTGATAGGACTGTAAGTACGATAGATATTTAGGTGTTCCCATTTATGTGGGACACCCTGTATATAGAATATGTCTATTACAGAAAATTTACCTCGACGGCATCCTTGTAGTGAGGTTGCTTCCTTGTTCTCTTGCATTGTTACCACCCATGCAATTCTCTCCACTGCTTTTCTAACAGAAACGAAAAAATCATTGCGCGAATTTCGCATTCTTCACTGACGTTTCATTTGTTACCGATTACGAGAGATCCTGGAGCATTAACATAGGGAGTTTTATTAAGAAATATTCAAATTTCTTTGTACGCATGGAATAAATGATGAAGCTTTTTTACAGGAGAAGAGGTACTATTTAATATCAAGTGTGTGAGAGAAGGAAAAAGGAGAAGGATGCGTTTCGTCCTAGGCCCGCTAGAGGACTCATCGGTAAGGCTATCTAGCAGATCCGTGCCTTAGACGCGGGATGTCGTAAGGACAGTTTAGGACGGTATATATACAAACAGAGGAAGATTCAGGTAGTAGCGGGAAAGGAGGTGTTGTCGTAATGTCCCTCTGTTAACGAGCATAGGAAGTAGCCGCCACATTACCCCCTTCTTGCCAGTGGTCAACGATATGTGGACAAATTTCCCTCTAATTACGTTGATCTCCGCCGGAATCCAAGGAGGTCGCTGGAATGTGTACTGTCAGTGTTCCCGCCAGTGATGCTGCCGAATCGACGAAGTTGAGTAGCTCCCTAAGCCGCTTGTAGGACTCATATAGTCGCACAAACAATGGATGAACGTCGCACAAATGTAGATACGAAAACATCGCACAAATTTGGGTGCGGAAACGTTTAACCATATAATGCTGCGAAGATGACGTCAGAAGCGCATAGTAGGGAGAAGTCCTCGCTGTTGGTCATGCAGTAGCTCAGGCAAGGCAGTGACAGAGTAGTCACCTTCCAGTCCTCCTGGGGTTGTCCGTGGTTTGTTGATGTTGTCGTCTCCTCTGCTCAGAAGGTAGCGTTGTTGTTCGTTTGTCGGGGTCACCTAGGCCCGCTAGAGGACTCATCAGTAAGGCTATCTAGCGGACCCGTGCCTTAGACGCGGGATGTCGTAAGGACAGTTTAGGACGGTATATATACAAACAGAGGAAGATTCAGGTAGTAGCGGGAAAGGTGTTGTCGTAATGTCCCTCTGTTAACGAGCATAGGAAGTAGCCGCCACAACTCAAATCTTCAGAATTTGGTCTTGCACCGCTATGATTCTCAACCTGCCATATGACATGATATAAAGTAAAATCATCGCCTCACCTTCGGCGGAACTATCAGGAAAGTTTCGATGTTGTGGCTAGCAAGGTAGCTTTCCCGAGACCCTCCGTCGCCAGGTTCGACCTCGAAACGGTTTCCAAGTTGTAATAAGGTGGCTTTAGTTATATGTACCCGCCTGCGGAAAGAAACGCGAGCAACAGTTAGAGAAGCTGGAGAAGCGATGACGATAGAGTAATTCCGGTAGAGAGGGACCGGCAGGAGAGACGGACCAGGTAAAATTGAAATATGTTGTCACGGTCATGATTCTGAACAACTTTTTCTTTTGGATGTATATGGCGACCTCCTTCAGTTTCCGAGATATTCGCAAAAAACACGTCAGAGCCACTATTGCGAATTATGCCTATTTTGAATGATCGAATTTGTTCGTTTTGATCATTTTACGATTTAACGTTAACGTTGGGTGATTAATTAAATTACAAATTTGCTGTAGATTTTCAAGAAGATCGAACATTTGCGCCGATAGTATCTTCTCTAACATAATTGAAAATTCGATCGATAGAAATCACAATTAAATAATTATATGACCTAGTAAAGAGCATTCATTACACAAATCGATAACTAAAATATTTAATATTTCTAAATTATTTGATTTTCAGACGTTTTTAAAAACATGGTCCATCTCTCCCGGAATTATCCTACGATGACGATACGTTTTGCTGGGAATATAGAATTCTAATTATACCCGGGTAAGCCGCCGCTCTCCATCCGATTTGCCAGAGTAACGTCGTCGCTCCAAACATCGAACTGCCATTTACGTAGCCCGAGTACACCGCATAAAACGTTTCCGGTGTGTATGCCGATTCTCATGTCCACTTGGAACCCCGTCGCCTCCCGTACAAACCTAACGTGTAAACATATTCGAGGAACACCGAAAGAGCAAAACCAACTAACACGTAATCTCGAATTCCGTCGATTCTCTCTCACCTGATCGCCTCTATCATTTCAAGACCCATGTTTACGCAGTTGTACGCGTGATTCGGCCGCGAAACCGGCAGTCCTGAAACGCAGTAGTAACAGTCACCCAGGATCTTGATTCTCATGCATTGATTATCCTAAAAATGCATGCTGAATATTTACGGGTCCCTGTGGAAGTTCCGGTCGGCGCGATAAAGGCGCTGTGCAAGGTAATTCATTCAGACAGTCGAGGTATGCAAATATACAGGACCGTCGAGATAAATGTGGAATTTTTTCGGACAGTTTCACAAATAAGACGTAGGTAAGACAAATATAAACAAAGCAATTATAGACAAGGAAATTTTCTACATAAGTAAAACAATCAGTGAACAAGTGGGAAAATGTCAGCCATGAACCGAGAATACAACCGAAGAGCGGCAATACTCGAATCGCTTCGCGCCGGAAAATCGCCCGCGGAAATCATTGCCTGGTTTTTGGCTGCAGGAAGTTGCAAGTTTACAATCCAGCCATGAAATTTCGAAATTCTAACAAACAGTAGGAGGTAACTGCTTCCCGGGAAACTATCTGGAATCGTTCTGATAGCAAGAGAAGCGGGCAAATCGAGATAGAATTGAAAGAAAAGATTAATTCAGCTTTACGAAAACCTCTGTCAATACTGGTCTCTCTGTAGCCCCAACTGCAATCCCTTTGACTATTGCATGTGGGGAGTAGTCGAGGTAAAGGTAAAAGTAAAGCATCGCAACAGCAAAAGTACCATAAAGCACCACCATCGCGGAGGTAATGACGAAAATGGACAATTATCGGGCATTATCGAAATCAATTAATTGAAAAATATTCATTAAGGTAATATATTATCCTCCATGGCTACATGTCATTTAAAATAATCATATGTTAGTTTATTTGAAGATACAAATTCGTTTTCCAAATTGATTTCATTATTTGAATTTCCAAATACAACAAATTTTCATTTAATCTTTCACGTGGTCAAATAATTTGTACTCTTCAAAGTTCTATTTATTTCATATACTAATGAACAATTTTGAAAGAAAATGCAGCTAAACTTTAATAATCAAACTACAAAATTAGCATGTGTAAACTTAATAAATTACTTTATTTGAACAATACAATTGAAATACAATATTATTAAAGTAAAATATTACTTAAAAATTGTTGATATGATTTAAATGACAAATAAAAGTAAATTTTTTCTTATTTGTAAAATACAAATATTAAAGTATTTAAAATAATCTATTATTTCAAATGAGCATGTGTAACCATAATAAATTATTTTATTTGAATAATACAATTGAAATACAATATTATTAAAATAGAATATTACTTAAAAATAGTTGATTTGATTTAAATGACAAATAAAAGTAAATTTTTTCTTATTTGTAAAATACAAATATTAAAGTATTTAAAATAATCTATTATTTCAAATGAGCATGTGTAACCTTAATAAATTATTTTATTTGAACAATACAATTGAAATACAATATTATTAAAATGAAATATTACTTAAAAATTGTTGATTTGATTTAAATGATAAATAAAAGTAAATTTTTTCTTATTTGTAAAATACAAATATTAAAGTATTTAAAATAATCTATTATTTCAAATGATTATTTGTTATATTATTTCAAATAAAATTTGCCCAAGCCTGGCCTGTAGCGGATTCAGGTACAAGTTCAAGAAGGACGTGGCAGCCAGTGGAGGCTTGTCGAGTAATTCCATTGTTTATACCGTTCATAACTTTTGTACAAACTAGCGAAAGAATATAGTGACATTTTTCTGAAATTTGATCCGTTTTCATTCTACAATAACCTTTCCGGATTTACTTCGACGACCCTGCAGACAAGACAGAAGAAGAACCACTGTTTTCTTTACCTGTGCAATTTGATCGAATCTTCCAAACAGTTCGTTCAGGGTTCGCACCAGTTCCGAAGCAGATAATTGTTCCGAAAGGGGCGTGAAATTCACAATGTCCGCGTACAGAATACTAATTCGCGCGCCAATTGAAACAAGATCGTTCGGTTGTTATTATAATGTGTGTAGATCGCTTAAAATGTATTGCTTCCGTTCTACACATCTTCAACTAGAGTTATCGGCTTACCTAACGTTGTTATGCCTTTGCACGTACATTTCATGAAATCTGGTTTGTTGGTGTTTGCTCGCTTCCTGACACGCATCCGCCATTTTCAACATAATACTTCTCTTTACCTGCCGCAGAATTAGTTAGATATTTTAACTCCATCGTGTGTTAATTAAGTACAATGTTCAGTATCCCGAAAATAATTAACCCTTACTACTACGACATTGAGTCAGACACGTGATACAAGTTTTGTACAAAGTCTAGTAAATATTTGTCACTGAATTTCTTTTAAACCGGAGTAAAATTCTAATTTGTTGTTAATATAATATATCGCCATTAGAAAATATGTAGGCATCCAATAGATATAAATTTTCTTTTTCTTCTAGGAAATAACGAACGACAAAGAAATTCGAATCACTGTAACTATAAAACAAATCGTAGTACAAGGGGTTAAGAATATAAACAAATTTTGTATGTGTGTCAACTGGTATGAAGAGACAAAGTATGCGTTTAATTGTCCTTCGAAATACGAGAGATAAGTTTTGTCTTTTTAAAGGGGTACAGTAATATTGAAACTTCGACAAATCGTTTTTTTTTATGGTTGATTTTGTAAGCCTCATTCTCCATGAGCTTTCAACAAAATTTACTGTACATATTTGCATAATTGCGGAAGTTATAGGATTGAACGTAACGTGACTCATAGGTTACAAGAACCATCATTTGAAACTTCAAAGTTGTTTATCTCAAAACTACATTTATAATAACGTCGTTAATTGTATCGAATCATTAGAAACTGGTTCGTAAATTATAAACGAACATTTATTTTGGCGAAAATAGGAAAAAAATGTTTTCCAGCTTTGGATATAGAGATTCCTCAACCCATGCATTTTGCTTCCCAACAATCACTTACCGCGTAGTACTATCTCTATCGCTCCGTGACATCGTCAATTTTCAACGCTTTGAAAATTATTTTTTTTATAAATCACTTGTAAATGTATTAGTATGTTCATCAAACTGTAACGAAGCAATCCAATTGAGAATGAACCACTGATTTTAACTATTCAATACTGCTGCAGCACCTTAAGCGATCATGCTCAATGAGGAGACCGGAAAAACTGATGGTAATTATTTCGAAAGGGTCACTATACACGGATTTTGATGAAATTTAAATATGTTATGCAGCAACAAATTTTGAACAACTTTTTCCTTTTCCAATATAGGGGAGTCGCTTTTAGTTTTCGAGATATTTGCAAAAAACTATTGCTAATACTGTATTGAATTTTCTATCTTGGATTTTCCTGATGGCCGGCCACACAGTGGGTTGAAACGCGAAAAACGCGGACAACTACAATTTCTGAAGCTACTTCTAAGATTAAATTAATAAAAATGGTACAGTTTTATAGATTTTCAGGTGCTGAATTCAAATTAATAATTAGATTTTGTTTAATTCCAAACCCATAAAAGTTATAAAAGGTTTTTTCGAAACTGTTTTCTCGAATTTGGGCGTACATATTATTAATTATTTTATTATTAATAATGGAATATTTTTAAGTTATTATATACTAAATTCTGTATAATTTACTTGATGTTAATTTCCTTCTGTCTCTAAACAAATGCCAATCGGCGCTCCAACAACAATACCAGACATTCTTTGCCCATTATTGCCTTATTATTTATATTTATATTACATTATTTATTAGACAGCGGATCTTTATGCATTTATAGCAAAATTGAGAAGATGAAATTCAAAATTGTTGGAAAATTTTTAAAATTGAAGATGTCAATATATGATTTCTCCTCTGATAAAATTATTAAGGCGGTAGACACCTCTACAGAATTGCAGGGGTGCGGGATGCGCGTTCTCATCTCGGGGATTTATCAGTAGTCAAATGCGCTAGATAAAAGATCAATCTAGGCCGCGATCGCCCTCGAAAGTCTTATTTTTACGTTTATGAGGCGTAATTTGCACTATTCACAGTCACAGCTGTATGAAAATAGCTACATAGGCAGTTGTATGCTTCCGAATAATGCAAATTAAGCCTCGTGAACGATAAAATAGGACTTTTGAAGCTGCCTAGATCGATCTTTCATCCAGCGTTTTTGACTACTGAAAACCCCCATTTTTGTATTATCGAATCTGTTTCGGGTTAGGTTTTTGATCCTCGATCCTAATCTAAATTTACGACAAAATTTGGCTGGTTTTCTTTTGGAAATGGCTTTCCTCTTTGAATGCCAAAAGACACCATAGTGACTACCTGAACGGCGCGGCGTGGCGCAACCGCGCATTCTCTCGCGACATCGTTTTTGTGATACAGTGTACAAGCAGGCAGCTATTGGCAGCTGAAACCTTTTTAGTTTTATCGTATACATATCTACCAATAACGTGTAACAAATTTTAATGCAGCAATCGACGGCAATCGGTTTATAAATCTATTTGAGTGGGGTAAAAGCTTAAGTATTACTCTTTGTTTCATCAATGTTTGTAGGTGTTATATGCAACAAAAACAAACAAAATGCATGCTTATTATTTTCGACTTGGAACACGCTTTCAGTTAAGTACATGCAAAAAATCCTCACTCATACGTGTATTAAGTTATAACGTACTAAATGAAATGGTATTCTAACAAATTCAAGAGAAGCTAAACTTATGCATTTTTATTGAACTTCAGCATTTAATTGTGGGATACAGATATGAAATTTTGGAAAACGAAATGCAGAAAATGATGCCACATTTATCTACCAACAAGGTAATCATACAATTTTACAATTTTCGTTTAGTCAGGAAAATGATTTTTGTCCGCGTTTTTCGCGTTTCAACCGACTGTGGGCCATCTCCGCCCCCTCCACTACCTAACCACAACTCATTGTATTCACATGATTTTTCCATTACTAGATCAAATTTTGAACAACAGCTACAATGCAAAGATTATGCGAATAGAATGAGTTGTGGGTTAGGTCACGGAGGGTTCGGAGAGGTCCGGCCCTACCACGCATACGAAAATTCAGGAGTAGTCTTTCAAAATTGAAAACTCACCCTATATAGAGTGAAACCCTGTTTTTTCTCTCATCCCCACAACTTGTTTACAAAAAAAAGTAAACAGACGCCGCGCCGGAGCAGCCTTACGTTGTCTCGGAGCGTGCAACAATACGGAAAATTCAATACAGTATTAGCAATAGTTTTTTGCGAATATCTCGAAAACCAAAAGCGACCCCCCTATATTGAAAAAGGAAAAAAGTTGTTAAATATATTGAAATCTATAACATATTTAAATTTCATCAAAATCGGAGTATAGTGACCCTTTCGCAATAATTACCAAAATGATTTTTGATCATTTGAGAACACTCTATAAACTATAAAGTACAGTAGAACTCCATTTATATGAACCTGCTCGGAGACAAGTTGATTTACATAATCGGGTGGTTCATATAATAGGATTACACTTGTCTCCCACCAGTGACTATGGTTTTTACTTCATTTAGTAGGAGTTTACTTTCATATATGACGATTGCGCTAGAGTTCAGTTAACCAGGCACTGCTAAAATTTAGTTCAACGGTAATTCGAACGGTAAGCATTCGCGAAATTGAACGGACTTACCTCAGCTGCGATGTAAGCTGGAATAACGCTTAGCAATAACTGTTCTTGTTGTTCCCTCTCGCATTCCAGCTTGATTCGGGATTCGATCACCGTTTTCGTCCCGGAGAAGGTTCTACTATGAGCTTTTGCGGTTAGTATACTATAGTAGGAACCCGCTAAAACCGCCGCAATCAGGAACACGATTTCCGCGCACGTCTAAACGACCGAGCAAACAATAAACAAATTATACGGACTAGGAGAAAGACGGATGAATGGAGAAAACATAGGTACCTCGTTTACGTCGAAGTGGCTTGAATTGTTCAAAAACAGGACATTTCTGCCCATGTGAACAGCGATAAAGATGACCGCGAGGATAGTTGGTATCTGTCGAGATCCTCTCGGCACGGCAGCGATCATCGCGAGGATCATGACGAACAGAGGTACAGAACTTTCAAGGCTCAAAATTCCAATCCCGAGAATCACAGAAGCAGCAAAGCCTATGAAAAATCTAGTTCTAGCCGATGTTAACGTAGACGGCAGCTGTATCAGCAATAACAAACTCAACGAGGTGAAGATCATTATCGTTAAGCTCGTTGCAGGAACGACCACTCCGGATAAATTCTGTAAACAGAAACTATGTGGTGGAAGGTTCACTTCTACCTTACAACAAGTCATTTTCTTTGGCAATCGAAGCTCTTAAGGAGAAGCGATCTATTGTAGATCGTGTAACATTATCGCTTTCTCCCCTTCGGTTCGGATATACAGGGTGGCCCACATGACTCTGAACAGCTCAATATCTCGAAAACTATGTCATCGATTTTAAAGTTCTTAGTCTTAAATTGCATGGAACTGAAGGGCCTTTCTGACTACATAAACGTGAAGTGGCCTCCCTTCCCCTTTAACGGGGGAGGGGAGGTACCTTTGTAATTTTAAATGGAACCCCGTATAAAATGTTACATATTTAGATTCTACCGGAAAAAACAAGTCAATTTTGTATGAAACATTTTTTTGTCAGATACTTCCATGATGAGATATAACAGTTTGAAGTTTCGAGTTGTAGGTACTTGAAGCGCTCGGAAATAGCGTTATGGAATTATACGCGCTTGAGTCCTTTGCTTATTCGTGAAGAAATAAAATGTACTTTAAAATAAATATTCAAAATGTCCACCACGGGCTTGTAAACATTTATTTACTAGAAACATCAAAGTTGTTCTAACATTTTTTAACATTTCGGGAGTCACTAAAGCGCAAGCGTCACGTATTCTTTGTTTCATATCCTCTTTTGTCGTCGGTGGTTCAAACATAACTTTGTCCTTTACATATCCCCATAAGAAAAAATCTAATGGTGTTGGATCGGGGGATCGAGGAGGCCATTGACGAGGTCCCCCACGACCTATCCATTTGTTCCCAAATTTTTCGTTCAAAAATTGTCTGGTGATGATTGCAAAATGTGGAGGAGCGCCGTCTTGTTGGAACCACATTTCTCTTCTAACGTGCAGTGGCACATCTTCCAAAAGCGCAGGCAAATGATTTTTTAATAAATTACAATAACTTGCAGATGTTACAGTTTCTTGAAAAAAAATAAGGTCCAATCACAAAATCTCCTATTAGGCCACACCAAACATTTAAAGACCATCGATGTTGAAAGGGAACACATCGCATCCAATTTGGGTTTTCCACGGCCCAATAATACAGATTATGTCTATTTACATGCCTTGAATTCATAAAAGTGGCCTCATCGGAAAAACGTATTTTGCACAAAAAGTCATTTTCCACAACACCCTGCAGCCACTCACAAAATCTTACGCGGTGATCGTAATCTGCTATCGAAAGCTCTTGTGATAAAACCATGTGATATGGATGATACTTTTGCCATTTCAAAATTCGTTGAATCGATGAACGACTAATATGTGATGTTTGTGCAAGTGTACGTTGACTAATATGAGGATTTAATGTAATTGCAGCAAGAATACTGGCACTATTATTTTCATTAGTGACAGCTTTAGGTTTATTGCGAGTTTTTTTACACAATTCACCGTGCTCGCGAAACCGCTTTACTAAATTATGAAATGTTGCATGACATTTTTTGATCCCATAACGTTCAAAAAACATCACTGCTGCACGCCGATAATTTTTTTCGCATTCACCTAACGTTAATAACATATTCACTTCTGTGTCAAAAGTAGCCATAATCACAATGTTACTGCTCGAATAACAGCTCTAAACTGAAAACGTTTTCATAGATAAGTGAGTCAAACTCAAGAATTGTAAATATTATTGTTTGTGTTTCTTCATGAATAAGCAATGGACCCAAGCGCGTATAATTCCATAACGCTATTTCCGAGAGCTTCAAGTACCTACAACTCGAAACTTCAAACTGTTATATCTCATCATGGAAGTATCTGACAAAAAAATGTCTCAGACAAAATTGACTTGTTTTTTCCGGTAGAATCTAAATATGTAACATTTTATAGGGGGTTCCATTTAAAATTACAAAGGTACCTCCCCTCCCCCGTTAAAGGGGAAGGGAGGCCACTTCACGTTTATGTAGTCAGAAAGGCCCTTCAATTCCATGCAATTTAAGACTAAGAACTTTAAAATCGATGGCATAGTTTTCGAGATATTGAGCTGTTCAGAGTCATGTGGGCCACCCTGTACATCGCCGATGAATATGAATGATGAAAACCAGGGTATACTTCTTCATGATTGAATTCAATTCACTTGTTCTCGAAAAAAGACATTTTCGAGCTTCGCTGGTATAAATATGTTTTGTATGTTTGTAGTTACTATTGTACAGGGCTTTTCAACAAGAACTCCCGGAAATTGTTTGTAAATGAAATATGTTTACATTTAGAGAATTTGCAAAACTTTGATCAGAACTTATTATGGGAACTTTTTACAATTAATTATGAAATACAATATCGGGTAAATAACCTCCTAAACTTATTTTACACGATATTACTCTTTTTTGGAGAGTGTTACCGCACGATGCTACAGAACTTTTGTGGTCTTTGATCGACATCGATGTAATCACTATGTGGTTTCAACAAAATGGAGCCACGTGCCATACATCTGTCGAAATAATACCCTTGTTATGGTCAAAGTTCAGCGACAGAGTTTTTTCAAAAAATGGTAGTGACAATTGGCCGCCGAGATTGTGCGATTTGACGCCTTTAGATCTTTTTCTTTGAAGTTAAGTCAGAGAGCAAGTTTATCAGAACATTCAATAAAGAGTAGAGGAACTGAAAAAGAATATTTGTCGGGTTGTTAATGAGATTCAGGAGTCATTGTGTGCGGATGTGATAAAAATTTGGGGAAAAGAGTAATGTCGTGCAAAGAAAGTTTAGATGCTCATTTACTCAATATTGTATTCCATACTTAATTGTAAGAGATCGTGCTGTTGTAATTGCCACTAAAAGGTTTGCTAATTCTCTAAACTTAAACATGTTTTATTTACAAACAATTTCCGGAAGCTCTTGTTGAAACACCCTGTACATTAGAATGAAGCAATGAAACCGAACCATGAAAATAAATACCGTTCATTTGTTTGAACAGGTTTAGAGACTTGTCACTGCTTCATTGGAAATGACTCATCCTGTCAATTCATCAAAAGTAGAAACTGATCCCAGTTTGCTCACTTATCACTAGACTGCGTGTTTTATGCATTTATGAAAATAATTAGTAGACAAATGCGTGTACCGCCGGTGGTACACGTGGTGGTTTTTGTATCGAGAAAATGAATAATTAAAATAAAAGCATTTTGAACACAAGCTATACGATACTAATATCATGCCCTAATAAATGCATAGTAAGAGTAAATTGTCCTGCTGAGCCTGAATTTTGCTTAACAAAATTTTGTGTACGGCGCCACCTAATGGAACATAATTAACACTAGATTTACGGGGCCCGTCAAAATGACGGATTCAAAATTTTTTAATTTGCGATTATTAAGAGTGTAAGGAGGCATCCGTGAGGAATTATTAAATAGATTTATTTTTTTGTGTACATATTACAATAAAAATCGCTGAAGATCCAAGTAAATACAATTTTATTATTTTTATAAAGTAATGCAAAATAATCGATTTTAGTGCTCCGTAAACCTAGTGTTAAAACAGCGCCGGCGTGAACGTGTTAAAGGATCTAAAGGTACTGTTGTATTGTTCTCAATTCTATAAAATGATTGAGAAAATAAATTAATGTCTATGTAGCTCCAGCATCTGGCAATTAATACAGACAATTTTTATTTTGCATAAAAGTCCGCAGTCTACTATTCACTGGGAATGTAATAATTTTGGATGAAATGCAAATGAAAACAATATTTACACCTTTCATTATGGATGAATCATACAGGATGTACATACATCCAAAGTGAAAAGTTTAATTAGCTTGAAGGCGCATTTTATATGGATTTACTCATCATGGACGGGTTTAAATGAATTGCTCGTACATTGACGAAGAAAACAATATTAAGAACAATTGCAACGAGGTGGATTTACCCGATAGTTTGCTGCGCAAACGACTCCTACGGCTAAACTCGAGCCGATTAGAGCGACAAGCAGGGTGCCGGTGTAAAGAGACGCTGTCAACTTTCCTTCGTACTTGTCCCGAAGCTGTTCCAGTTCCTCGACATCCATTTCATTCCCAGAAGAAGCCTTCGATTTCTCTAAAAACCAATATCGACCACCGAAAGAATAGCGTGTTCAACTGTATTTCTTTTTAAGGGGTTATTGTAATTGCAGTCTGCAAATCTGTCTAAGGGTCTAGCAGGGTAAGCATAGGAAAACGGCCCCAGCACCGATTTTAGTGTTTAAACACTCGAAATGAGGCTGTTTGCTTGAAGAACCACTGTGAGTAATTTCAGACTGAGTAATTTCTGAAGTGGTAATAAAATGATTAGGATAAACTTCAGAAAGCGACAACCCTTCGGTTTTGCTGAAATTTTGTATATAGATTCTTTTTATCTAGTACATAAGATTACCAAATGGATTTTGGACGACGCGACACCCCCCCCCCCCGTCCCCTTCAAAGGTAAAACTGTTTTTCTTAATTATTTCATAAAGTATTAATTGTACAGAAAAAGTTCTCGAACAAAAAATGAATCTCGCAAAAAGTTCTACAAATAAAGAATAAACTTCAGAAAGCGACAACCCTCCGGTTTTGTTGAAATTTTGTATATAGCTTCTTTTTATCTAGTACATAAGATTACCAAATGGATTTTGGACGACGCGACACCCCCCCCCCCCGTCCCCTTCAAAGGTAAAACTGTTTTTCTTAATTATTTCATAAAGTATTAATTGTACAGAAAAAGTTCTCGAACAAAAAGTGAATCTCGTAAAAAGTTCTACAAATAAAGAATAAACTTCAGAAAGCGACAACCCTCCGGTTTTGTTGAAATTTTGTATATAGCTTCTTTTTATCTAGTACATAAGATTTCCGAATGTATTTTGGGCTACGCGACACCCCCCCCCCCCCCTTCAAAGGTAAAACTGTTTTTCTTAATTATTTCATAAAGTATTAATTGTACAGAAAAAGTTCTCGAACAAAAAATGAATCTCGTAAAAAGTTCTACAAATAAAGCCGTATACATATTTTACGTAATTCCAGCAGTTTAGTTGTTATGTATTTACTCCTGGAGTTTCGTATGCGTGGTCGGTCCTAACGGCCGGCCCTCTCCGCCCCCTCCGCAACCTAACCCCAAATCATTCTAGATTACGCATAATATACGCATAAGAGACGCATACAAAAATCCACAACGTGTTTACAAAAAAAAACCAACCTTAGAGTACACTTACATTACCACAGAGTGTGCAAGAATACAGAAAATTCAATACAGTTTCTTCATGGTTTCCGCTATGGAAATAAAATTTGTGCCGATTTTCACTATCATGTTCGTAATCAGCACGTCAAAATACGTAAGAATCCAGAATATAAAAAAAATCGGAGATATGTTCCCCGCCGAGTTATTTGGGGTCATAACAACCAAAATAATAGGTTTACGTAAAAAATGTGTATAGCCTTTTTTGTAGAGCATTTTATGAGCTTCATTTTTTGTTGAAAACTTTTTTCTCTAAAATTAATATTTTCAAAAATATTTAGTAAGAACTGTGAGAACTTTGAAGGGAGCTGGGGGGCAAACGAGGCTTTGTCGCCAAAAATCCTTTTAGCACGTAGACTGCCCTGTCACCCATATATGGGTAACAGAATTATTTGTCCATACTTAAAAATGAATTATTACGCTAATATAATTATTGTACCAAATTTGGTTAATACATGGGAAATGCAAGAAGGTTAAAGAACTACTCGGTGTCCTAAATTTTAATTTTCCAATAGTTTTTTCATTAAATAAATTACTTCGATTTTATGAAATGTTTGAGGCCATTGCTTTGGCAAAAATTTCAGCAAAATCGGAGGGTTGTCGCTTTCGGAAGTACACCCAATGATTATTCTTAAATATTATCACACAAATTGTCATTACTCAACATTATTTCCTGTATTTAATTCTTATGTTTAGCTTTTCAGTATGTAATCATATTTCATAAATGGACTGCGAATTTAATGCATTTAAGACAAAAATGAATTTTTCAAATACAAATCTGTGAAAACATTAATAGAATTTCTGATTGTTACTACATTATTTTTGACTTGTTAAAATTATTAGAAAGACAGATACATTTTTATTAAATTCCCACTTCTGACACTCGACTCAGGAATTTCATATTTTGCAGAAATATCCGCAGTCTACTCATGTTAAAATTATTAGAAAGACAGATGCATTTTTATTAAGTTCCCACTTCTGACAATCGACTCAGGAATTTTATATTTTGCAGAAATATCCGCAAGTCTATTCATGTTAAAATTATTAGAAAGACAGATGCATTTTTATTAAGTTCCCAACTTCTGACAATCGACTCAGGAATTTTATATTTCGCAGAAATATCCGCATGTTAAAATTATTAGAAAGACAGATACATTTTTATTAAGTTCCCACTTCTGACAATCGACTCAGGAATTTTATATTTTGCAGAAATATCCGCATGTTAAAATTATTAGAAAGACAGATGCATTTTTATTAAGTTTCCACTTCTGACAATCGACTCAGGAATTTTATATTTTGCAGAAATATCCGCAGTCTATTCATAAAGAAAATAGGTATACCCAATTCATCGAAAGGTACCCTAGAAACTTCCCATTCGCAGAGGGTTCGGTCTCAGAGTTTTATAGTTTCATGGTAAGAAATTCCTAAACTTAAAATTAGATTCAAAGTGATTGTAAAATGTCAGCCGTAAAGTTTAGAAAGGTGCCGTGAACTCGTGGCATCAATCGATACTGATTCTTTAAATTTCATTTACGACTTTCCTTATTTCGAAGCTCACACCGTCAGAGTCGTCCTCAACGCGTTAAAATATCGCGTTTATATTAAAATACCACTTCCACTAAGAACATACAGAGCATACAGAAAGTATTTAAACACTAAATTTCGAATTCTAGAGATCATCGATATTTAAACTGTAATAATTTCATTGAAAACAACAGTACAACAATAAACCTGGTCTCATTTTAAGGTTTAAAGCTTCTACTTTTAGTAACCGTCATTCATTTTTGCCTGAGACAGTTTTGCACGACGTCACAGGCGGAAAACTGAAGACATGTTTCCTCTCGGAAGTGCTACCAATAGAAGCGTCTCTAAAAACTCGATGTACGATTTTCTTTAGTTGTTTTTATTAAGGTTTAAATGAAAAGTGTACAGATAAGGTTTACAGTGACATAAGGCACACCATGAGGGATTTATACCACCGTACTTGGTCCTCATTTTTGTTTCATAGAACAGCGAAAAAGATCGTACTTCGATTTTTAAGACTGTCGTTGTAAAGGGGAGGCTTCAATCTTCAAACCTATAGTAGGTTCATTCACGAAATAATGTTTTAATTCTTTTACAAAGGTTCGAATGCGTAGCATCTTTTAAGAAAAATGGGTCTTCAGTTTCTCATTTGCTCCATCGTGTAAAAATATCTTAAAAGAAAATGAATAACGGTGTGCAAAAGTAGAATCTTCAAGCTTTAAAACTTTTTTAACGTTTTTTTACGAAATTACAACAGGTTAAATATCGTCAATTTTTCGAGGATCAGACATTTTAAATACCTTTTGAATCTACTGTATAAGAAATCCGCTGTCAGGACAAACGGAGTTTGCTCGATTGATTTTTATTCTTCTCTAGATCAACATCATTGATAACAAATTCTCATTCCATTAAGAAAAAAAGGGAGTGTCGCCCAGTAGCTAGCGCGGATCAATGCATATTAGAATGGCGGCTGCGGTGTCGGCGGCGATGATAGGAGCAGTAACCAGATCGCATTCCTTTATTAATAGCAGGATGCGTTCCAAATAAACTATGCGATTGCAGAAATCACACTGAACCAGCAAGAAAGTCAAATAATTTCAGTCCCACAAAAGCACAATCTCTATCCCACGTTCCATTTGAATTCGACAGGAAGTCGAAGTTTTTCAGTTTCAAATCAGACATTCTTGAGTGACATTAACACTAGGTTTACCGGAGCACTAAAATGGATTATTTTACATTGCTTTGTAAAAATAATAAAATTGTATTTACTTAGATCTTCAGCGATTTTTATTGTAACATGTACACAAAAAAATAAATCTGTTTAATAATTCCTCAGGAATGCCTCCTTACAGTCTTAATAATCATAAATTATACATTTTTGAATCCGTCATTTTAACGGGCCCCGTAAATCTAGTGTTAACCCTTGGACGGCGGGCCTTTTTTAAAACTATACAATTAACTACGTTCAGGGCCATTCATCACTTTATTTATTAATTTTTTAAAACGTATTTTTCACGATATTTCTTGTATACACATTAGTAAACTACGGATTTTATGCATTTATAGCAACATTGTATAAGTAATAATAATTGTTGCATTATTTTCAATTTATTAAAACTATTACACCAAGCAATACATTTTTACTGAATTCCTACTTCTTAGAACCAATGCAGAACATTTTTATTTTGCATAATAATACGCAGTCTACGCATTAATCTTCCTATTGCTCTGAATGGAACAGCTACTCGTTTAAAAATTGAATAATCAGATGACGGTTTTGGTAGATTACAGACTTTGATACCGCCGTTGGGAGGACGTTAAATTGTTGTAGAAATGAACGAGCCGTTCGAAACAGAAAGACGACTTCTTCTCTTCTCATAAAACAGAACAAGCTTCCTTGGTTGAGCTCCTTGCCAATAAAGTATGCCCTAACACATGTGACAACACGGTGCCAATAACAAAATCGCTACCATCGTCGCATACATACGATGCTTGCAGCGTCGAATGTTGCATGAAGAAAGTAAAATTAGTTTCATACATGGTATTATTTAACACTAGATTTACAGCACCCGTTAAAATGACGGAATCAAAAATGTTTAATTTACGATTATTAAGAGTGCAAGGAGGCATTCGTGAGGAATTATTAAATAGATTTATTTTTTCTGTACATATTACAATAAAAATCGCTGAAGATCTAAGTAAATACAATTTTATTGTTTTTATAAAGCAATATAAAAAGTGCTCCGTAAACTTAGTGTTAACACTAGATTTACAGGACTCGTTAAAATGGCGCGTACTAATATGTTTTTAATGTAGGATTATTGTAATTGTACAGGTGCATGTATGAAAAATTATTGAATAAATTTATTCCTTTCTTGTTATATTTTTAAAAAGTAATGTAAAATAATCAATTTTATTGCTCCGTAAACCTAGTGTTAACACTAGATTTACAGGACCCGTTAAAATGGCGGGTACTAATATGTTTTTAATGTACGATTATTGTAATTGTACATGTGCATGTATGAAAAATTATTGAATAAATTTATTTCTTTAGGTATATATTATAATAAAAATGGTTAGATGTTTTGATATACACATTCTTGTTATATTTGTAAAAAGTAATATAAAATAATCAATTTTATTGCTCCGTAAACCTAGTGTTAACACTAGATTTACAGGACCCGTTAAAATGGCGCGTACTAATATGTTTTTAATGTAGGATTATTGTAATTGTACAGGTGCATGTATGAAAAATTATTGAATAAATTTATTTCTTTGGGTATATATTATAATAAAAATGGTTAGATGTTTTGATATACACATTCTTGTTATATTTTTAAAAAGTAATGTAAAATAATGAATTTTATTGCTCCGTAAACCTAGTGTTAACACTAGATTTACAGGACCCGTTAAAATGGCGCGTACTAATATGTTTTTAATGTAGGATTATTGTAATTGTACAGGTGCATGTATGAAAAATTATTGAATAAATTTATTTCTTTGGGTATATATTATAATAAAAATGGTTAGATGTTTTGATATACACATTCTTGTTATATTTTTAAAAAGTAATGTAAAATAATGAATTTTATTGCTCCGTAAACCTAATGTTAACACTAGATTTACAGGACCCGTTAAAATGGCGGGTACTAATATGTTTTTAATGTGCGATTATTGTAATTGTACAGGTGCATGTATGAAAAATTATTGAATAAATTTCTTTCTTTCTTGTTATATTTTTAAAAAGTAATGTAAAATAATCAATTTTATTGCTCCGTAAACCTAGTGTTAAAACATAAGAGTAAGAATTCGAAAATCAATGACCACCATTTACTAAATATTTGAAGTATTGTAACCATGAAGAACCCAGATCTAACACAGACCGCCAGCAAAAGAAAACGGTGTTAGCCAGATGTCAACCGAGTCGAAGTACTGCGGCAAACAGAAGCATGTGGATGCAAACGAAACAAGCGGGGAAGAGAAGAAACAGTAAAAATGCACCCAAAAAAGGACACGAGTGGCTGATGTTTATGAGGGAGTAGACTCGGCGAGAATGGGCAATGTGTTACACGACCGCGACCGCGACCGCGGCCGCGATTCTCCGTACGTTCCCTTAATTTCAGTTGGTTGGCCCACCACCAAGAATTATTTTCGATCTATGCCGTCAGATTTTCATTTCCCTTTTCTCCTATACCGCATACTGCTCGCAATTAGTCATGCATAAATATGATTTCCGCTGACTGGCAACTGTAACGTCGTGTCGGTGGGTAATTTTGATTCCGCGTTTGCAGACATCAGCCAGCGAGAAGATCATCGTATTTGCGCACGGGTCAACCTTAATTGCCATTAATTCCAGTTCAAGTTCAGCAGCGCGTTAACTCGAATGCATCCATATTCTAACAGCAATTACTCATCGTTTCCAATTGCTTGATAGGTACGTATCTCACGATTAACCGAACGACCGTAAAGTTCCCGTATTTATTTATTTTTCTCTACTCGCTTTACCAACACTCCTCGACTTTTTACCTTCTTTTGCCATGTTGCTGGCACCATCCTCCTCTGTTCTTCCTTTCATCTCCTCGAGTTAGTTTCTTGGATTTTTACTCGTGATCGAACAAATCAATCGAACCTTTCCCGTTTTTCACATTATGACAACGCGCTATTTCAAATCGTCTATAATCGGTGCAATTGTATTTTAAAACGTAAACGCGAGTCAAACGAAGCAGTATCACTTCAAACCCTACGCGTGCGGTCACGCATCTAATCACAACCCTTCACAAAAGTTCACGTATCTAGATCCTTTTAAATGATCGTCGGTCCTGCTCGGTAGATATTGAATATTCTTTACTTTCGATGTTCACTCGATCCACTATACAGACCGCAATTCCCCCAGAAAAAACTAATTACGATACTTCAGTTTAGTTAATGAAAAGCTTTAAGCTCAGGGAAAACGTACATCACAACCGTTTTCGCGGCTGAGAAACTTGCAACTGGTGGCCGAATTACGAGCCAAGTTTATCGGAAAGCTTTCCTATAATCCATTCTGTGTAACTTCCTCGCTTGCTGGTTTCATCTTCGTACAAACTATACACGGCAGTATACACTCGTACTGTATTAGTCACTCTGCTTATTTTTTTTTCTTCATTCGTTAACATTACTACATTCTATGAACGCGTTACGATCCTACCCACCGCGAATCCCGAAGTCAACATTCTTGAACAAAACGGTTCGTTTTACTTTTCATAGATTAACACGATCTGGTATACAAGTAACAAGAAATCTGTGAACACATTTTAAAATATATTTTATTGGCCGATATCACTGAAATGTCGAGACAGTTTGTAACTTGAACTAAAGTTTGTTTCGAATTATTTGGATCTTAAATAACGCGGAACGTAAAGCTTATCCAATGAATTCGTGGCGACAGGTACCCATCATGGAAACTAGTCAGTTTCTTTTCTTCTTCTTCAATTAATAACAATCTCTTTACAACAATTCGCGATTAATGCCAACAGGTATAAGAAATTACAGAAATTCCATTTCTCGTTCGATACCGACGAACTTCAATTGTTCTGTTGGTCCATATCTGTAAAAGAACGTAGAAAATAGTAACATTCTGGGAGGACAAATTATGTGTAATAATTAGACTTTCGAATTTTATGCATTTATGACAAAAATGAGAAAACGAAATGCAAAATAGAAAACCATTTAAGGAATTTTAAAATGTATCATTTTCATCTGATTGCAATTGTTCGGGAAAGAAGTACTCTTGCAATTAATACAGACAATTTTCATTTTACATAAAAATCCGCAGTCTAGTAATAACGTTAATTAACTTCAAACTTTACCTGTAATCGAAAAACAGTTCCTCGCCAGGTTGAATAGCTCGCTTGGCGAATATACCTATTCTGTGATCACCGTTCACCATCATCACTTTCGCGTAACAATTAGGATTTATCGAATGATTGGCGAATCGTATTTTGTTTCCTTTCCTAGTTGCGTCCACAACAAAGTCTATGAATAAGGGAGTCGAAGCTTATTATACATAGTAATAGATTAAGAGTAACAGATGACAAGTACGTTTTGTTCTCTTTCTTACCATTATTCAGATTAAACAAGAAACTACACATGTATTTATCGTACACCTTGCCCCTTCTGTCGGCTTCATCTTGACTAATAATCTCGCCACAATATTCAGAAATAAACTCGTTCTTGGCTGCAGATTCTTTAAGAAATATTCCCCAACCAGCAACATCGGATGGCGCCATCAGAAGATGCTTATCTGCAAATGATTTTATCCGTTGTTCAAACTTGTTTGAAACACTTTAATTAAAAACATTTGCCACGTACGTAGACCGCGTTGAACGCTGACATTCTTGCACGATATCTTGGTAATATGAAATTGATCCGCGCCGCAAGTTTGACAAAGGTCTGGATCGCATTCCCTTACGGCTAGATAACAAGGACATTGCTTGGTGTTACACTGAGCTTTGCACCTGCATCCTGGAAACCGGTTTTGACATTCGCTGCTACACTGACAAAACTTTTCACAAAAGTTCTGAGCCTGTATACACGGACAGGAATTGTCGCATTGCCTTCCTGGATGATCGCATGGTGCGAAATTATGCACGTGATTAGCACCTTTTAAAAGAAACAATGTAAAATATTATGAAATAAGATGCTAGCTAAATGAAATAATTCTTTGTTATAATGTGTGTAATGTCAGTGTTACCAGAGTCCTTTTTCAGTTGTATCTTTCTGCAGTGCATCGACCAAAGTCGATGCTTCTTCTTCTTCTTTCGTGGAGGTGTAAAGTCTTTCAAGTTTTCGATAGCTGGGATGTCTGAGGCTTCCTTCTGCGCGAATCTATATACTTCTTGACAAGTTTTCGTCAACATTATCTGTGCTAATGCGCACGGATTACCAGGAAATGCTTTGTGAAGAGCTCGGAACAAACTCTGCTCTGAACCGGTCCACGACAGCTCATTTTCCGTTTTAACACGTTTATTAAGACCAAGAAGCGTGAACGGCACCTGATTCTCCGGTTGAGTCTGATCTTCCACCAACTCCTCCGGTTTTGTTTCTTTATTCACGTTCTGTTTAAAATCTAATACGACATAAGTAACGTTAATTGTATCTTGCGCGTACACACAACTTCAACAATTTCAAATTTTCAAGGTTAAGACTTCCTTGCAATTTCACTTATAAACTGTACATATATGTATTTCTTGCAGAAAATGGTTCTATAAATTCTCTCAAATACTGATAATGAATGTATGTAATATATATTACAGTGTATATGATATTTTCCAATTTATTTTGAACATTAAGGTTCAGGCAAGGCTAACTAAACCATGCGATAGAGCAAACTTCTGTTAAATAAAACATTTTCTATCTCGGTCTGAATAGTCACTGCCCCAAAGGCTATAGCCGGATTTGAGGGTCAAAATCGCCCTTGGGCCGATTTTAACACTAGAACGACCGGACAAGTCAAAATGACTGGTTTCTAAATTTTTCTTTTACAAATATTGAAATTATAAAAATGTTTTCCGGAGTAATGTTTTAGTCAACTTCTCTATTAGAGTACATATTTAAACAAAAGTTGTACAGAATTTGAATAAATGCATCCTTGTCGTTATTAGAAGGCAATATACACTAATCGCGTTTAGCGCTCAGTATTTCTAGTGTTAATTGGACCTGAACTATTCGATAACTTACCAAAAGAGAAACCTTTCCGCTAAGTTTCAGCCCGATACCTCATCTGTAAGAATACTTACAAGTGGAAATCGAAAAACTAGTTTTTGCCCCATTTTCCTTATTTAGTCACAATTAACAATTCTGAGAAAATCTGACGCATTTCGGGTAAGGAACCACCTATTAGGGAATGTTTTCCCATTTTTCAACGTTTCTTCAAAGTTATACTTGATTTTTTCTTAACTTTTTGAGTACATTGCAATGTCAAACATTTAAACATTCAGAGGAACACTTTGCAGATTTATAAAGGAAATATAGTACAATAAACAAAAACTGATATACGCGTTATATTCCAACATTGTGGACGTACTTCCGACAGCATCGATCGGAAGTATCGACTGTGGAACCTCTGAAGACTTTTTTTTATGTGGTTTGAGACCATGTGGGACTTGGATTTTTTTTCTTTCACGAATAAATATTTTTTTCACTTATCAACCATACCATTTTTATTAGATCATTTCAAAAACACATATGAACCATTTTTAAATAACTCTATTTAACTTATCAAGTTATTTATTACATCGTTCTTCTGATCACTTATGGGCTGCATTAAAGCTCTATTTAACACTTTTTACATTGAATAATTGCATGAATTTTATTTTAGCATAAATAAAGTGTGATTTCTAGAATTATCCTTGTTACTAAATATATATTAGAATAACGAAGAAACAAAGAATATGCTAAAACTATTTGTGCGCAAAATTATTTAAAAATGGTTAAAATATGAGTTTGAAATGATTTAATTAAATAAAATCTGAAATTTTTTTCGTGTTTTTCATTTTTTACAGCCAGCGTTTGCAACCTAAAAATCAGGAAACGTTCCCTAATATGTGGCTCGATACCCGAAATATGGTAGATTTTTTCAAAATTTTTAAGTGTGATTAAATGGGGAAACATGGGGCAAAGGCTGGTTTTTCGATTTTCGCCTGTAATTACCTTTACAAATAAAGTATCAGGGTGAAACTTGGCAGAAAGGTTTGTTTTTTTGATAGGCTGACGAATAGTTCAGATTTTGGAGGCGATTTTGACCCTTAAATCCGGTTATAGTATCTGTTAAAGGAGTAAATAATTAATTTGAACATTCTTGATGATTTCCGTACAAAAAAGGTCTGCTATATCGCGTGACATTGTAAGATTTAATTTTAAACCTATAATTATCGTCGTGTGTAAGAAATATCTATTAGCTGTTGGATGCAAGATATGCGTTAGATATAATCTTACCTTGGCAACCACCTCCTTGACTGTACTTATTGCTATCATTGCTGTCTTCGCTGCTCGCTTCGTTTCCTGAATCGACGCTCGCTTGTTTTCGTACTTTTCTGGGAGCTCCGCGTTTTTCATCGCTTTCCTCATCCTTGATGTCAGCCGCTTGAGCTGCGAGTTTTTCTTTCATTCCCTCCTAGTGAAGGGAAAAAAAAATTATTTGCTGGAAAATGTTTCAATCGAGCACATTATTCCTTCGATTTTTACCAAATGCATGTAACATTCTGTTCCACAAGGTTCAGAGAACGGTTTCAGGTCGGGTCCTTTACGTTTCTGCAGATTCGGTCCCGGATGACAGACTTGAAGCCCTGAAAGTAACAACGCATGTTTAATCGAGTAAATTTCGAAGCGGATACTGCATAATCACAAGAACTTTGTAGACAAAACAATGAGAGACGAATTGACACAAATACAGATGAATCCCTGATGATGTCTTCGTGCTAAACAACACAAAAAAAGAAGCATTCGTTCAAACATGGTCTCTTGTATGCACTTTTCTTTACCTTGCGGCGAAACTCCCCTGGCTGCTATGATAAATCAAGAATCATAAATTATTGTAACAAACAAGTGCTCGATTTTATATTCGAATTCTACATATATCACTGTTATAATGCATCTTGAAACGATTTTTGCATATAAATTAAACTATCGCATCTGATATGAATTGAAACAACTATCATCATTATTGTACTCACGATGAAGAAAACAGTCGTATTTGAAACATCTTCTACAAAACAATGTGTGAAAAGAATGCATTGTTTGTTCCCGAGGTACACTCTTTGCATTCACACCGTCAATATTAGGAGTACATTCTGGTGGTAGAACATTTGGATCTGATCTTTCTGTTAACTCTATGTACTTTTCCTTTAACTCTTCTGGTCTCCCTTTGTCAGGAAACATACTAGATATTGCCTGAAATTAGTACAAGAATGAAAGCTTATGTCTAGACTAAACTAACCACTCGTCAGTTCCATTCAATTGTTCTACTCACATTAAAAATGTGCATTGATGGAAACGGATTCCCATCTGTTTTAACATCTTCCAATTTATCAGATTTGACCTCGGTTTTAACATTACCACTATCCTTCCTCTCTTTATCATCTTCCTTGTCCTTTCCTTTTTTCGTTTGTTCTTTCTCTTTATCCTCTTTTTCATATAGTGCCAAAGCATTTACCAAGTCAATAAATGTGGAATCATCCATGAAACCAGATTCTCTGTCTCCATGAACCTACAGTAGCATTTATGTTATATCCTTCCATTATTAAAATTTAAAAGGACTACATAATATTAAACGCTGTGATCACATACCTTTCCATCATAATTTTTGATTAATTCTTCGATAAATGTACCATCTTGATCTAGAATTTCATCGCCCATATAAGGTATGTTATGTAAAACTGTTTCATCTTCTACCATGAAATTTTGTTGTATAGGTGCCCACGTATACATGGTTGGTATGGGAGTTACAGCATTGATAATTTTAACAGGACATGTTTGCACATCGCCATCAGAACTGGTAACTTCGGCTTTCTTCATGCAAGAGACATAAGGAGGAATGTCTTGCATCGCTAACCACATTGCTTTTCCATCGGTCCATCGTTTTTCTTCTATCGTTGACAGTTCTAATAGTACAATTTTATCATTAAATGTATATCGATCAATTCATAGTCTTATTCATGCTATGTCCGTTTTTATCGTGCAGTAATATTAAATGCTTCTAATAAAATGATAAATTTGTTTGCATATTTATTTTAATCAAAATTTACCAAGTTCCGTAAGAAAACAAGTTAACTTGCAATAGCTTCCATTTGTTTACAATTTAATTTTTAATGTTTGTAGGAAATATTATTCACGACAGAAGAATTAGTTATTCTCTCTAATTTCACAATTACTGTCAGATCAAATATAATTATGGGAGAGTACACTTACCCGACATAACCTTACGATTTTGATTCCAAGCTATCTTTACTTCATCTGCCCGCTTATAGCGTTTCATTTGCCGTAAACGCATATATTCGGACTTTACGCGTTTCCTCCATTCTGCAGAGATTTTAGCTTTCGACATTGCGACAGAATTTTAATCCATCATCAGAAATATGTAATACAAACAAATTACAAATGTCAAGCGCGCGTCCATAACACTCACTAACAGGTGCTAAAATACTAGTGTGTATCAGTGTGTATTTACCACTGATAAAAGAGTGGGGGTATATCCCTACTCTTTGGTAAATTCTAAATTATAGTTGCCCTCTGGTGGTGTGTATCAAAGTACCTATGATAAAGAGAAGAAATGAGAGTGATTACGCCTAGGCTTTTAGTGCCTACGGTACAGTGCTGCATCATATCATGTAAGACACCTCCTTGAAAAGAGTGATTCCTGAGGTCACTTCAAGTAACTTTTTCTTTGAAAAGGAGTAATTAGCGAAAAACGCGGATCAATTAGAGTGCGGCTCAGCAGATGGCTTCCGGTTCGGCTAATTGGCCAATGCCAACGCCACGATCAGCGGGACCTGTCGCCACGCTCTGCTGCGTCCGAAGCACGAATTTACTGTGCGCCTCTTGAACAGCGCCACTATAGGCACTACACATTAGCCTGAAAAACATTAATTATGGCAAAATTAGGGCAATAACAAATAATCCAAGGACAGAGGGCCGTTCAGGGGAATCTTCTGCAATGATCGAATGCAAACAGAACTAACAGAAATCGCGCATTGTTTAAATATTCATTAAAATAGTAAAGATAGATCGAAAAACTGAATGGTGGCGCCATCTAGCGGCGAGACGAAGAAACGCAAAAACAGAAAAAATTCAATAGCTCTGGAACCAGTGGCTAAAATTTGACGTTCCTGGGCTTGAAATACTCGCGGTGGAAAACTCTATCGAACGTATATCTTGGAATCCCATAATTATACCCGGTTATGGTTTTTGCAAAAATCGGTTGCCAACGGGGTATGAAATAGCTTCGCCATCTCGCGGTGGCGCCCCCGAACTAAATCACCTATAAGCACGACATATGAGCTTGAAAAACATTAATTATGGCAAATTTAGGGCAATAACAAATATTCCAAGGACAGAGGGCCGTTCAGGGGAATCTTCTGCAATGATCGAATGCAAACAGAACTTACAGAAATCGCGCATTGTTTAAATATTCATTAAAATAGTAAAGATAGATCGAAAAACATTAATTATGGCAAAATTAGGGCAATAACAAATAATCCAAGGACAGAGGGCCGTTCAGGGGAATCTTCTGCAATGATCGAATGCAAACAGAACTTACAGAAATCGCGCATTGTTTAAATATTCATTAAAATAGTAAAGATAGATCGAAAAACATTAATTATGGCAAAATTAGGGCAATAACAAATAATCCAAGGACAGAGGGCCGTTCAGGGGAATCTTCTGCAATGATCGAATGCAAACAGAACTTACAGAAATCGCGCATTGTTTAAATATTCATTAAAATAGTAAAGATAGATCGAAAAACATTAATTATGGCAAAATTAGGGCAATAACAAATAATCCAAGGACAGAGGGCCGTTCAGGGGAATCTTCTGCAATGATCGAATGCAAACAGAACTGACAGAAATCGCGCATTGTTTAAATATTCATTAAAATAGTAAAGATAGATCGAAAAACATTAATTATGGCAAAATTAGGGCAATAACAAATAATCCAAGGACAGAGGGCCGTTCAGGGGAATCTTCTGCAATGATCGAATGCAAACAGAACTTACAGAAATCGCGCATTGTTTAAATATTCATTAAAATAGTAAAGATAGATCGAAAAACATTAATTATGGCAAAATTAGGGCAATAACAAATAATCCAAGGACAGAGGGCCGTTCAGGGGAATCTTCTGCAATGATCGAATGCAAACAGAACTGACAGAAATCGCGCATTGTTTAAATATTCATTAAAATAGTAAAGGTAGACCAAAAAACTGAATTTTCGATCTATCTTTACTATTTTAATGAATATTTAAACAATGCGCGATTTCTGTAAGTTCTGTTTGCATTCGATCGTTGCAGAAGATTCCCCTGAAAGGCCCTCTGTCCTTGGAATATTTGTTATTGCCCTAAATTTGCCATAATTAATGTTTTTCAAGCTCATATGTCGTGCCTATAGGTGATTTAGTTCGGGGGCGCCACCGCGAGATGGCGAAGCTATTTCATACCCCGTTGGGAACCGATTTTTGCAAAAACCATAACCGGGTATAATTATGGGATTCCAAGATATATGTTCGATAGAGTTTTCCACTGCGAGTATTTCAAGCCCAGGAACGTCAAATTTTAGCCACTGGTTCCAGAGCTATTGAATTTTTTCTGTTTTTGCGTTTCTTCGTCTCGCCGCTAGATGGCGCCACCATTCAGTTTTTCGATCTATCTTTACTATTTTAATGAATATTTAAACAATGCGCGATTTCTGTTAGTTCTGTTTGCATTCGATCATTGCAGAAGATTCCCCTGAACGGCCCTATGTCCTTGCATTATTTGTTATTGCCCTAATTTTGCCATAATTAATGTTTTTCAGGCTCATGTGTAGTGCCTATAGTGGCGCTGTTCAACAGGCGCACAGTAAATTCGTGCCGCTCTGCCCGTAAGGCGCTATGTCCAATCCGGCACGAATTATTCAGGTGGTTTATACCAGAGAGGCCCGAGAACGCAGACTTCTATATAGATTGACCAAGAACAGTTATGTTCCTATGCTCTCCATCAATCAAAAGCGATCACAAAAAATCACGAATCACTGTGAAAAATCACCGTGATTTGGGACGAACGTGATCGAATCACGAGTGATTCGGAAGTAGCAGTTTTTCCCATCCCTACTTGGGGGCTTATTCAAAACAATTTCAAATTTTTCTGTTGATATTTATTAGTGTAAAAAGTATACCTCTAGCTTGATTATGTTTTTCTAATATCGCGTTCCGCAGTTTTTCTCGATACTTACCGCTATACTATATAGCAGAATATAAAGAAACACAGATATTTTTCAAAAAGTTAGGCGTAAAAAGTAGACTTTGAGAAAGACATAGTTCCGGCATTTGTCGCTACGAGCGCTGATATCTGTATTCGAAGCCTACTTTTTACGCCTAAAATACGTAAATAAATAACATAATAGACGTTTTATCAACATTGTATGTGCCCTCGCTAGCGGGCGTGCATCCAGGTGTCTCTATAAGAACCCTAAATCCACAGATACTTAAAGATTCAACAGGTCGTGACGTCACGCGGCCTACAACGATTTCTGATGGCCAACATGCTGCCGAATATCCCAAAGTACGCCTCAATATCGCAAAAGTAGGCTGTCTCTATAGCCAAGCGCACTAGATTTATCTTTCATTTAGTGAACGTGTATACTCAAAACTCCTACTTTTGCGTTTTTTCGCCGTGAAACCGGTCCCCGCGGAATCTTGAAATAGCTTGAAATCTCGTACGAGTTTCTTCTCTGCTTGTATACGTATAGGCTAATCTAGTGGAGTGTGTGTGTGCCAACATTCTCATTCGAGCTTCCCCTAGTGGCCGCTTGGAGCGCTGCGCACAGGTGTCCGCACCAAATACAACATTTTTTAGGACACCCTGTATTGTTACTTATTACGATAGAAGTTTCGCTTCTAACATAGTACAGACTCTGTGCTTGTGTCATGGCTGGGAATGCCGGGAATACAAAAAGCGAGGTTATGTAAATGGTAAATACGTTACATTCATGCATGTAGAACCGTGTAAGTACAACAGTATCAGTGTAAATAAGTACCTACATAGATAGGTACCTACACGTAGTGTTTACATTTTGTTAGACAAATCTACGTAATAAGGAGTTTCGATTGCTGTAAGCTATATTTAATAAATTGAATGATTAATTCTGCAAAAATTTGTAATTGTCGTATTCTGTGACGCGTCAGGTATTTCAAATAAAATATATTTTTAAACATACTAGATTCTTGCATTGTTTTCTGGACGTTAATTTGATACCAAACAAATTTGAAACAGTACTTATATTTTTATCTGTTTTACTACAACAAAATTGTAAAATCATTTCTGCAATCTTGTGTAATTCTATCTTTGTATACTAAGGTTAAACATATATTCTATTCTGTACTTCCTATATAATGTATTTCCATTTTATTTTAATACAGATTATATTATAATATAAATAATAGTGTTATAGTATTCTTTAATTCATATAGTGTTTTGTATTTTATTATGTATAAATTGTAGAAATGCAGCAATAAAAAATATCATTTACCATCTATTCTGATGATCTATAATTAATTTTCAGATTCTTAGATGACTGAATCTATGGATAATTCTAAAGTTTCTGAAAATATTAATACTTCCTTAAGTGATTCTGCAAGTGAACAAGTAGTTACCAAAGAGAAAAAGCCAGCATGTATCATTGTTCTTGGGATGGCTGGATCTGGAAAAACTACATTTGTTCAACGACTTGTTTCAATATTATACAATGTAGGGAAACCTTATGTTATAAATTTAGATCCTGCGTGTAAAGAAGTTCCTTATCCTGCTAATATAGGTATTCAAATTATGAATGAATTAAATTTTGTTTAATCTGTATGTGTAAATGGAGTTTTATCAAGTACATGTTATTGTAGATATAAGAGACACCGTTAACTACAAAGAAGTGATGAAACAGTATAGTTTAGGCCCAAATGGTGGTATTGTTACTGCTTTAAATTTATTTTCCACAAAATTTGATCAGGTCATAGACCTTATTGATAAAGCAAGTAAAGAACACGAGTTCATAATTTTGGATACTCCAGGACAAATAGAAGTATTTACATGGTCTGCAAGTGGTACAATTATAACAGAAGCTTTAGCATCCCAGTTTCCAACGATTGTGGTGTATGTACTAGATACTGTGAGAAGTGTTAATCCTGTGACATTCATGTCTAATATGCTATATGCATGTTCTATACTGTACAAAACTAAATTACCATTTATTGTTGCTATGAATAAGGTAAGTATAGAATATGGAATCAGTTAATATACTAAATCCTATGTTTTACTTCATATCATTTGTTTTAAGATTGACATTGTGGAACACACTTATGCGGTAGACTGGATGCATGACTTTGAAGCGTTTCAAGATGCTTTGGACGCAGAAACAAGCTATATTAGTAATTTAACACGTAGTATGGCTCTAACACTTGATGAATTTTATAATCATCTACGAAGTTGTGGTGTTTCAGCTGCCACAGGTGCTGGTATCACTAAATTTTTAGAACTTGTTAAAGATGCTGTGGAGGAGTATGAACGGTAAATTACTATAATATTGTACATATACACATATATATAAGGACATAAGATTTATAAAAAACAATGCTCTTTTTCAAGGGATTACAAAAAGAACTGGGAACGAGTGAAAATTAAACGAGATGCTCAGAGATCTAAGGCAGAAAAGGAAAAACTAGAGCAAGCAGCACAAAATGTTGAAGGGGAAAATGTACCGTTTGTAACAACAATTAGTAGTGGAAGAGAAATTTCAGATATATATTTAAAGCATGCAGGAAATGAATCAAGCGAGGACGAGGAAGGGACAGAAAATCCGTTCCACGATGAAGAGAATGAAGAAGTCACGAAAGAAGCAGAGTCGTTTAAAAACTTTTTAGCCAGACACAAAGTAGACCAAAATAAACGTAGTACGTCTAATCATCCATCTACAAGCAGGGATGCATGATCTGAACATAACTTTTATATTTGCAAATAAATCTTCTTGTCAACAAATAAGTTTGTACATTTAATATAAAAAATGCTTTCTATACTGAAGATTATATTTTCTAATTATAAGTTTTATAGATAAATTAATGGTCACAGTCTATGTAAATAATAAAATATTCTGAGGATAGTTTAACGTTATTAATGTAAATACTGAATATAAGTCCTTATTTCAAATACGTATTTTACAATTATTCTTCTTCATGGGGTTCATTTACTGCGTACACACACCAGGTGTAAGTTGTATGTCCGTTTTCATCACTCCGTTTTGAGGCAATTGGTGCTGGATTTCTTGCAATCCATTCTACTTCAACGTCACGATTT
This sequence comes from Sphecodes monilicornis, assembly GCA_913789915.3. NCBI lineage: Eukaryota > Metazoa > Arthropoda > Insecta > Hymenoptera > Halictidae > Sphecodes > Sphecodes monilicornis. The sequence continues at coordinate 2,218,663 of OU565286.1, read as the reverse complement.
TGAGTGGGATATAAGTTAAAGCCACGTACTAAAATGATCGCATTTTGCATTAATTTTCAAAGGATATACTTGCTACTGCAATCTTGTAGTTTAACATATTTTCTCTGAATCTGTTCTATTGATTGTTCAAGGTCATTTTCTCTGGACTATGATTTCTTGACTGACAGCATAGCATTTTTCGAGTATCAATATATTTGTTAGACAAAAGGTAATATTTCTCTAGAAATAAAGGAAATAATATGGTAATCAATTGAAGAGGGGTAATTTGTACTGACTTTCAACAATCAATTAAATTGATATATAGATCGATAGATATTGTTTTCAAACATAAAATAATTTAATAAAAATTATGTGTAACAAACTGCTTTGTCTTTAATGAAAAATCTGTTGTAAGGGCTCTCATTTTTAATGTAGAACAAATTTTTTTCTACATTTACGAATGAGGAAAAAGTTTATAACGGCCGGCCCTTTATTTTTTAATAAGTTTTAAGTTCAGAAAATATTAAAGCGAAGGGTGTAACTTTTTTCGTACAGACAGAGCAAAGTGATTGAAACATGCTCGATTTGTAGTTTTTAGAGCAAGAACGACAAACGTTGAATTACATCTCAACTGATTTCAATTGAATTTTTATTATCATTAAGAGTCATTTGTGAGTTATTAAGATTTTTTTACTATACTTTGCATATTAAGTATATTACCTTTTTCGGGGGAATTCGTTGGACTGTTTAAAGAATCTCTATCTCTTTTTGATTGATAGTGTGTCCGCTGATACTCTCGCGTTATTTGTTCCAGGGTTTTTGTTAGCGCCAACTGATTAACGTAAATATTAATTATAAAGAAAGTTGTATTTAAATAGTAGAGGAGACGAAATGTGTTCAATGCATCGCGAAAGGTATGGCGAAACACGGTGTAACAAGGTTTTAATAAAAAGAAAATCAAAAGAAATTCAGGAAGAAGCAAAATCATTACGTAAATAAATATAGAGCTGCCTATTAAGATAATTTCTTAATGTCGCTTTAATAGAATACGAAATAAAGCGGATGAAATAAAATGCACTAAACATATTAGAACTATTAAATACTAAACATATTATAACTATTATAACTACTAAACATATAGGTACTGTTAGCTGATTTCTATGTTTTCAATTTCTTTTATCGTCATATCTTTCATTGCATTTTAATAGAAGTATCTACTTTTAATCAGAAAATTTTTATATTAAATCAGTAGTTAGCTAACGCGTAAAATGCGTGGCAAGCTTCTTAATATAATAATTATAAAATATAATATAAAATAATTAAACTTATTAAGGGAAAGTAACTAAATCGTCAGACGTGGTATAGTTTTCAAGAATAATATGCTTGATCAACGGAAGCCAGTCTACAATAAATTGTAGTGGACAACAAATTGGGACCACTCAACATTTTTAACCTTTTTCATGTTTTTAAACAAATTGGACTGTCCGATCGAACTTTAATAGCAAAGATTATTGATCATTACGTTGTTACACATATACATGGTAATAATTCTTTATATCCATTGCCATCTTGGACCCAAATTCGTTAAGTAAGTAATCTGATCCAATACAACGACTGCCATCATTCGCACGTGCCGTAAACGCATAAAGATCCACAATCCAATCGTATATATTAAAGATCATTAGAAATCAGTAAATAGAAAAGAGAGCATGCAGTTTTATAAGGTCATTAAAAACAAACAAAATAAGAGAAACTACTATTAAATCGAATAATAAATAATTTAACTTTCCGGAAACAAATTATAATGATGCATTCATAGATGCAGTATATATGTAGCCCCTGCATCTTGAAACTAATCCAAACAATTTTTATTTGAACATAAAAACCGCAGTCTATTAACGATTCATTACACTGAAGCTACCCAATAGATGGCAACAGACATTTGAAATAACAACAAACGTATAATTGTTCACTTTATTAACAAATCGAATAGGTATACGCAAACACAAATTATTTATGACTCAAATAAATAGAAAATAAAATGATCGTGTTGCCAATGCTTCCCAAAAGCTCATTCGCTATACGTATATACATATAATTCGTTTTGCTGATCGAACAGTTTAAAACCAAAGACCGTACAGTGCAGTTCACTTCGCATGGAAAGAGTTTAGGTGGATTCAAAATATATATATATATGAATATATACATATATTACCCGGCACATGTGCAAACGTGACTCGTGATCAAAGTCTTTGCTGGGTCGTTCCTTTTCTGGGCTGGTCTTCAAGGTAGATCGTTGACGGTGCTTCAATTTCCCGGGGGTCTTCCGGTACACTCTGGACAGCAGATCCGGTCTGCCAACGCGGAAGTTCTCATGCAAGAATTCGTGGACGTCGGGATTGTACGCGTTGCAGATCGGATCTCGATTATGCGAGGTCACTTTCCGGAAACCGTACAAGTTCAGTTGCCTGATGAAGCTCGTGATGTTCTTCGTTTTGAAGATGGAATTGCACGCGTCAAGGTACTGCTCCTGGAACTTTTTGTAATCGAGGAGGATCGTGTTGCCGTTGAAGCTCCACTGGATCGCGCCGGTTTCACAATCGTTCACGATCCTCCAAAGCTTTTGCGGGAATCGCAACGACAGGAACGTGCAGTCGTCGTACATGCTCTCACGAATTCGCGAACGCGTGCCTTCAATTTCAATCGCGGCCGATGGAACGCCGATGCGAACGAAATCGCGACGAATCCCTTTGTTTTTTTCTCGAATCCGACCGCGTATCATTTGCAAACAAAAAACTATCGTATCACGGCAACAATATTTCTTGTTCTGGAACCGCCAGAACGCGGAAGCTTCCTTTTTAACCTTCTTCGCGCTTTAAAGGGAGGAGATCCTATAAAACGATTGAAAAGTCGGAAAAATGGTTTTCCCATAAATCGCTTTTAAAACAATACAAAAATATTTATATTGTCATAGTTATAGGCCGGAATCGGTTTTACTCCTACCGCGTCGAGGTTTTACTAAATCGTTTCATCGTTTCATCGTTTTATCGCCAGATCTGCTTTACACGACTAAACTTTTCCCCTCGCTTCTGTCCCATAAAACATTGAAATGTAACTATTACGTTTAGTGGAGGCACCTCGGATGACCTTGCCCTTGACATATGTTGTGAAGGACAACATTTTGAACAACTTTTCTCTGTACATCTACCCGTCGCTCGGACTTCGTTTCCAAGATAATTGCAAAAAACCTTCGTTAAATTTTGGTTGTAAGTACACTTTATTCTCGTACAAGCTGTCAAAAGGAGATTATAGTCCAAGTTGGTTTGTTAACTTTTTAACACTAGATTGCCCAAGGAAGTCATTTTGACTGCTTTTTAATTTCAACTAGAAGAAGAGTCGATCACCAATGATGAAAATGAAAGTGTCATCAATATGCCCAGGAAAAGTAAATTTTTTTTCTTGTTAATATTTACTAATAACTTGTTATATAACTGTAAATAATATAAAAAATATTAAAAATTAATTTTAAACTTTCTTTACACATTAGTTATTCTTTCACAATGCAGTCATTTTGACTGCTTCTGGGCAATATAGGTATATACTAAGTTTCAGTCTTTCTAGTGTTAATAGAAAACGAGCGACGGCTAATAACATTCAAGATGGTGTTAAGTCTGGGTTAGATCTATAACCAAATCTAACCCAGACCTAACACCATCTTGAAGTCGTCCAATTTCAAGGAATGTCTTCGATAACGTGATGTCAAATCCAAAATCACATGTAGATACTGGCAATTTGCAATATGGTAGCATCGCTATATTTTTGTTCATAACTATTTAATAATAAACGAGCGACGGTTAAAAACTCTTGGGGATTACTCAAAATGGCGACCTTGACAACATATCTCAAGGTCAAGGTCATCCGAGGTGCCTTCCCTAAACGTAATATTTACCCATTAAAAAATATCGTACATCAACTTTTGAGATTTCGTTGTAAAGGCGTAGCTTCTATCTTTAAATCTGTGGTAGATTCAATCACGAAAAAAATTTGTCAATCTCTTTACAAATGATTTTATAGACGTTTGAACTTACAGCATTTTAGAGAACAAACGTGTCCTCAGTTTTTTACCAGCTATATCATGTAAACTGAACGATGGATTGAGAAAATAGGGTACTATTTTTTTTTAATGGAATTATTGCTTTTTAAACGTAACACAATTTTTTGAAAATGGGAAATTTAGCGCTCAAGTAGGTTTTGGATCCACTGTAGAATATCCTTCCGAATTTTCGCGCGCGAAAATGTTATTGTAATGCGTAATCTTTGTTATTTAACCACAGCAGCCTTACCGTACCTATTTTTTTACATAGAATCAGTCAAAAACGTCTCTGTACATTCTTCGACCCCTATGGCGATATCAAACATTTTCGACAACATTCGATAACATTGTATTTTATAGTTTCAACGTATAATTTTATGTCTCGAATGTAAATTAATTTATAATTATCCAAGAAAATAAAAGTCTATAGCAATTTTGGTGCTTGTCAACGAGAACATTAAATTTTAAAAATTCATTGGAAATGAGCACCAGGATATTTAGGTATTTACATAAGTGTTAAAATACAATAATATTTTTAAAATTTATAGCTAATGAAACTCTGGGCCAAATGCTGCTTTGGGTCAAAATGGACCCAAATTCTTCGTATGGACCAGTTTATGACGAATTTAATAGATTAGAGAGTTGTTCTATTATTGCATGAGGATTACAGTAATTGCAACAAACATTTAACCTTATAACGACTGTCTTACACTTCAATCAAATTTATTATTTTATTATGTTGTGATTGTTCGCGAATACTGGAAATATAAAAAAAAAACAGTTAACATAAATCACTATTATATTTAATATACATGTTGGATGAAATTAAAAAATACTTGATAAAGCATAGTGAAAGGTTGATCGATTATTTTACGTAAAATGCTACTAGTCTAATTAATTAATTATAAATATATTAATATATTTCTTATAAAGTAGTAATGTTTGAGATTTGCAACCAAATATTGATCGATTTTAAATGTAAAAGAAGGTTATTTTAAATTTTTTTCTCGAAATGTTATATTAGGAGATATTAATTGACAGAGAATATTTAAAAGAAATGTGAAATATTTAATGATACATGTATGCGCTTCATAGTATACAATTAAAACACATGATTGAATACAATGATTTATATACTAAAAAATCCGTTATCTGTAATGTATATTCAAAATATTTCGTACATACAAATTGCCATTCGAAAATAATTATTCTCTAATTAATAATAAATTACTCGATATATGTTACACATCTTTAACAAACATAAAGTATTAATACTATTTACTGGACAACGAAAGTTCGTCGCACTGAACTTTCACAACTTCCCTGATATCATACATGATTTTTTAATATCTGACTGTTACGTCATAGTATTTTTGCATTCGTACTGATTGGGGAGAAGTGTGTCTAATATAATTCAACAAATATTAATTTCATTAGAAATCGTTCTCGACAAAAACGATACCATATAAAACCAATACAAAATCGTGCACGGAGAAACATTATTTTTCATTTGTCAACAAGAAAGCATAAACTAATGCAGTCCGATGCGCTATTCTACATACTAGTTGTCGTGCACCATTAAATATTGACCATTTTATCTACAAAAAAAAAGCTTAACAACAAACATTAAAACGAGAAATATGTCATATTCCTCACTTGACAAAGATTGAGGGATACATTTATAAAGACGTCGTCAGTCTTATTGAATGTCACAGGACAGCAGTTCACATCTTCTAAGCAAACCTTCCTTTGAATCTACCGTATCTGTTCCATTTTTCATGCGCATTAACACATTAATCTGTCTGTCAGTCAAATGAAAATATTAATCGCGGTTTCACAAAATAGTTTATCAGTCACTACTGCATATTTTTTCAAATGAAAATTACAAGATCGTTAATTATCATAAGATTACGGACGTTATGTATTCATGGCAGAAACGAATGAGTGAAAGAAACAAAATTAGAAATATATTGATAGAATTTAAGAATGTTGTTAAATTATCTTCGAGTTATTAATATTATTGGAAGAAGAAATACATTCTCACCTAGTTTCTATTTCTTATGACTTAGAAACTTTTTGTTTCGTATAAAAATCCTCGGTCTAGTTATTATAAATCAAAATTCTATCTAAGTCGGTGTATGATCCCGTCATAGGGTATTTTTGTAATCAGAATAACGAAACCCACCATTGTTCAATTGCAATTTCTTTGAGAGACGCAAGGAAGTTGTCAGCCTTTGACGTTAATAAATGTAAATTGTGCATGCCATTTTCAATTGTCGAGTCACTAAGCGGTGCGATTATAAGGAGACAATACTTTAATTACAGCAAAGTTATTGCATACGAAAAAATGATAATGAGCTTCGTGAGTTGGTGACTTTGATTCCCGTCGAACGTAGCAACGAATAATTGAGCTGCTCATTTGTCAAATCGATTATCATTACAAAATAAAGAATGAAGAAAGCACATGAAACAGTTTAGATTCATTTTTCAAATTTCTTACAATTATTCCCACGTAGTGGTATTAATCATTAAGGAAGTCTTTTATACAGAAAGAGACCTAAATATCAATTGGGGGGGGGGGGGGGGGGTCTTCTCGCGTAACGGCAGTGAAAACAAGTGATTTTTAAGAATTATTTTAGAATAATTATTGGCTATATGGCACTAGGCTTTTTTGGGATGTAAACAGATAGTCTTGAAGTAGAAGTGTCTTTTTTTAGTTTAATTCTTGTTTTCATCAATTGTATAATATGCAAAACTTCGTAACAGCTTCGGTAGTGCAAACATTGTTGGCGTGCAGTGATGCGTCTGTCATAATGATCGAACCACAAAAAATGAGAAATTTCCTTAACACTAGGTTTACGGAGCACTAAAATTGATTATTTTACATTGCTTTATAAAAATAATAAAATTGTATTTACTTAGATCTTCAGCGATTTTTATTGTAATATGTACATGAAAAAATAAATCTATTTAATAATTCCTCACGAATGCCTCCTTACACTCTTAATAATCGTAAATTAAAAAATTTTGAATCCGCCATTTTGACGGGCCCCGTAAATCTAGTGTTAAAGTTAGATACTTTATACTGAGATTTACCTATTTTGAAAGAAGAATATGAAAAGTTGGAAAAGTTTTAGGGTTGAGAAAAAAATGCACTGTTTTCAGTGGCATAGTTAAAATACTGCTTAAGAAAACATTGTAAATTAAAAATCAAATACAATGACATAAAGAAATGAATCAGCTTCGTCCGAGGTTGAATATTTCACTGGTTTTCAGTTATCGTGCACGTCAATTTAATAAACATAGTCCTGAAAGAGACGTATACGTATATTATAATTAGACTGCCGATCTTAATGCAAAATAAAAATTGTCCGAATAAATTCGACAAAACTCCCTTAATGATTTTAATCAGCTGAAACTAACACATTGATAATTTTAAATTCTTCCAATCTGTCTAATGTTTTAAATTGCACTCACTCATTTTTGCCATAAATACATAAAATCCGCAGTCCAATTATAATATACAATGTACAGGGTGAGACACTTAAAATCGGCCACCTGAATAACTCGTTTGTTTTTGGAGATACAAGAAAATGCCTCAGACCTAACTAATTTGATATCGAAGGGCTCATAATCTGATGCCACTAGTTTTTTTGATAGGTGGAGACGTCATGGAGATATGAATGCCAACTCTGTTTTTTTTTTAATGGAACAGTATGTTTTTTTACTTACATTCAAGTCATTCAAGATCACTCAAGGTCAACTGCAGGAAAAAATAAATTGTCTCAAAACAGTCTTCGAACACTATGACGATTTAGGTGCAATATATTATTTACGTACTCACTGCTTACGTGCTCAAATTGGGTGACCTTGATTGACCTTGAATTACCTTAATATTAGTTCATTATATTCGTCTTGTAATACTCTATCAGAATGTAAGTAAAACAACATACTGTTCCATTAGAAAAAAACAGAGTTGACCTTCATATCTCCCTGACCATCACCTATCAAAAAACTAGTAGCACCAGATTATGAGCCCTTAGATAGCAAATATTGGTCTGAGTCATTTTCTTCTGTCTTCAAAAACAAGCAAGTGATTCAGGTGGCCGGTTTTAAGTGCCTCACCCTGTATAGTAATATACAATAAATAATTAGAGGAATTGAATGAAAAAAAATAGCACTTCAAGACTATAGGTTAACATTCCAAAAAGGTCTGGTCCCACATATCCAATAATTATTCTGAAAAAAAATTCTTAAAAATAACTCGTTTTCACTGCCGTTATACCGGAAGCTTCACCTCGAGTACTTTTGTGGTAAAATGTAAAGAATCGCGGAAGGTTAATCGATTTGACCCGCGAATGGCTCAATTATTGCTCGACTAAATGATAAGTGAATTAATCGGATAAGATCGGCAGGGCTTGCAAATATTCATGTGGTTTTGCCGGCGCTGGCAACAAATAACCATCTGGATCTAAAACGTCCGGCGTTCGAATGGTTACTGGTCCCTGCGGTGGCCTTGGCAAGCTGCCTTGCTGGATGGATTTATCTTGAGCTTTTTCGAGCTTCTCTAATATCTCTGCGAACTTGGTTCTGTCTTTTGGATCTGTTTTCCAACAGTCCCGCATTAACTGACAGACGAATGGTGGACACCCTTCCGGCGGAATGAGCATTATACCTTGAAATATTAGCTTTACTACCTGAAACACAGTTTCAGAAACTGTTAATTTGCATTCAGAAATTTTCTATTTGACGATACCTTAGATTGACGCACTTACTGCCACTATCGTTCATACAGTGACCCACGATAGTATTCGAACGCCGTTTAAATCAGTATAACATTCTTAAAATTGGACCGAACGACTTTACTTTTTTGGAGCAATTAGAAGTATTGATTTACTAAATCACGTGCAAAAATGATTTTGAAAATATTGCAATTGGTAAGAATTACATGAAAAAAAGAAAAGGCATTTTTTAAAACTTTTATATTTGCGCCGAAAATTTAAATATACGTCTTGTAGATCTATGTTAGTTATAGCCATGTTGAAAATTTCATTGAAATCGGTTAACTCGGCATATTAATCGTGTTAATCGAACAATTTTTATTGATTTTCAATGGTTTCAGCAAATCTGGCTGACAGAATGGGATAGAAATGATTTATTCTTAGCCTCCTGGCTATAAAAGGGAATGCGGTTCACAAAGTAATGCGCACAATGTTATAAGTAGACTGCGAATGTTTATGCAAATGCATATGATTATAGAAAATAGGTAGACCAATGGGACCTGACAAAAATTTATGCCATGATTAAGTAATTGTAAGAATATATTTTTTATTTTGCATATTTTGCATAATGCATATATTTAGCATATTGTGCATATTTTTAAAATTATATCTAATAAATATCTATCTCGCTAGGAAATGGTTATTCATATTGTTACGCGATAGTATTGTGAACAATAATAAGGTATATGTATATGTATTACATCAGGCATGTCCAGAAGTAGCTCACTTGGACGCATTTTCGAATGAGACGCCTACTTCTCCCGACCGCGCGTCTCGCTCCCCGTGGCGGCCATAGTTCTCCGAGCGCCTCAGGCTCGTGCCTACCGCTTGCGGTATGTATTGTGTGTGGCGCTTTGGGGCGACTCTCATACCCATAGGTTTCCACATCACCCATGAGGTACTATGGTCAATGCGTTTCTTTTTGTCAGTGGTATCCCCTATAGGACTATTCCACTGCGTCGCGCACGATAATTTCGAAAAAATAAATTTGGAAAATAGTTTGAGCACTTATTATGGCTTGCAAATGTCGTTGCATGCTATCAAACAAATTTTCAGTAATTTCTTTTCCTATATTATTCCAAACATCTAAAATTTTTGTTTTTAATCCTTCCTTGGAATTAATATTGTGTTTACTAAGTTTTCTGCCAATTTCTGCCCATAAGTGCTCAATGGGGTTGATATCCGGACTTTGTGGAGGTGTTTCTAAAATGTGGGGTACATTATAAATGATCCATTGTTTAACAATATGTATATGCGGTATGTTTAGGATCATTGTCCTGCTGAAAATGAAAATCACCAACTAGCCCTAATTTTTCCGCACTTTGCTTTAAATTATCTTTTAATATCTGCATATACTTATATTTATCTAATATTCCATCAATAATGACAAGGTTTCCAGCACTGCCGGCCGCCATACACCCCCACACCATTATGGATCCACCTCCATGTTTCACGGTTGGACGTAGATTTTTAAGGTCCATCTCTCTGTTTGGTTTTCTCCAAATTTTATGACATCCATCGGAGCCAAATATGTTAAATTTGCTTTCGTCCGAAAAAATAATGCGTTTCCAAAAGTTCTTATCCTTGCTCACATATTTTTTAGCGAAATTTAGTCTCTCCTGCTTGTTGATTTTGCTAATAAATGGTTTCTTTCGGGGAATACGACCATGAAAATTGTTTTCACGGAGGATTCTTCGGCAAAGTTCCGGATGAACTTGTTTCCCAAAGCTATCAGCGACTAGTGTAGCAAGTTTGGGGGCCGAAATTATTGGGCCTTTTTTTATTTCACGCACAATTACATTCTCTTCCCTTTTCGTTAATTTCTTGGGTTGACCAGAACGGACTCCATCTTGAAGAACTCCAGTTGTTTTTCATTTTTTTACCATGTAGTGAATAGTAGATCTACTTCTTCCTAATAACTTTGCTATTTCGCTATAGCTCTTGCCTTCGTTGTGCCACTTCATTATCAGTTTTCTATCAGTGATACTAGTTTCGGACTTTTTTGCACACATTATTAATACAAATTTGACACTCTTGTTAACACTTGCTGTACCGAGCAGGGGGAATGTGTAACATCAACTGAAGGAACCAATGTTTACAATTTGTCGAATGCAAGGATTGTTTTGTTTACAAGTTTTGTCGTTCGAATACTTTTGTGGCGTCCGTTTAGCCAATGTCGGCAACGAATCTTTCATAAGTATTGTTTACATTATCGAAGACACTTCCAATTTAACATGTATAGCCGTGATAGTTGTATGATACTACAGGAATAAAAATATTTTGCAATTTTTAATGGATCTTCTAGTTTTTTTACCCATCAAACTTTTCATTTGAGAGCGTTCGAATACTTTCGTGACTCACTGTACATACCGACGCGACTGTATTTTACATATTTTGCACACATTTTCCATATTTGGGCATGTAGAATTTGCACAAACGTCCGCAGTCTGTTTATAAGATATCTACATGACGTATCCAAAAGATGTCATTGTTATAAACTATAAGGGCCTAATCACGATCGTTATTAAAGAATAAATGATACATCTCTCAGCAATGAAGTTCCAACTTACTTCTTCATTGTTGTGGCCATAATAAGGTTGTTTACCAAAGGAATAAACTTCCCATAAAACGACTCCAAAGCTCCACACATCACTTTCTAAAGTGAAACGTCCGTACATCACACTTTCTGGCGACATCCAACGGACTGGTAAAAGCCGAGATCCACCTATCTGAAGAAATCAATCGAAAGGTGAGGAGTGAGGACCAACATGCTTGGTTTTAAAAGCTATGGGATATTGTCTCAACAATCGTTGAATTTTTTTCGTTTCGCGTTTAACACAAAATTTTAATTCCATAGATTGAAAGAAATTTTATTTCTATCAAAGACGACTATATGTCAGAGTTAGATACACAGTGTTTTAGCAGTTCGACGACGGTATCTGGGTCTATGTTGACCCGGAGTTAAAATTGTCGTTTAATTACTCAATTAAGAAAGGGTCTACAAGAACTGTCTTCAAAAATATGTTTTAAAAAATTAATAAATAAAGCTGTGAAGCATCAACGGTTGAAGTTAAAGATGCAGAATGTGCTAACATATTGTCCAATATACCTTGTAATAGTCGCAAGTGTATACGTCTCGTGACATGCCAAAATCTGCAATTTTGACAATCATGTCGGCACCAACGAGACAATTTCTGCATGCCAAATCCCGATGGACGAATCTTTGACCAGATAAATATGTCATGCCAGCTGCGATTTGAATTGTGATCCAATGTAAGGACTCCTGTAACATGCAAATATAATTGCTCATATCGAAAAGTTCTAAACATTCTACTCTTGCCGTAACAGTATGTGTAACTCTTTACATATACGTTTATTAGCACGCGCATGGACATTTATTTCTATTCTCAATAATTCTCTTTAATTAGTAGCTGAGTCAATAAAGAATACAACAGTATTTTTTAAATTTTAACATGTTTTTCTATTTCGCATTTGAAACTTTGATATTTACCATAAATGCATAAAATTCGCAGTCTAGTAATTATACAACTGAATATCAATGTAAGAAAAGATGCTCGGTTAATTCGTTTCCAAATTATGATTATTATATCTGTAATTTTATGATTGGGAAGTATATAAAAACAGTACTATGTACATTGAGAACTATTTTTACAAGAATGAAATTGATGCACTTAGAATTTAACAGTACACTAGCTTATGTCGGTCTTCGACAAATAACAATGAGTATGATGTATTTCTTCATACTTAAAAAAAGACCTAAAAAGATAACAATTTCTATTCTTTTAAAGACTGATTAATGTGACATATGGAATGTCCACTGCTTCCTCAAGTGTGTCAGGAATACACAAGTACACAGATAGGCAAGATCAAAGAAAAACAAGATTTAAAGGAAATTTACCTGGGTCAAAGGTTGCAACCCGGGTTTCGACGACCTAAACGACTGGGAATTCGATCGCAATACTTCAGCGAGATCCCCATAAGGCATATATTCAAACACCATCCATGGACTATTGTTGGAGTCACGAAGCACCACTCCTTTCAACGATAAAATATTTCTGTGTCTAAACGTAGACATGATATCGACTTCCCGCATAAAGTCGTCTTCAACTTCGCGAGAAGCGGAATCCTTCAAGACCTTTATGGCGACTATTTCTTTTGAGTCTCCAGTACATAAATCTCCTATAAAATAAAGCATTGCTTTGTGACTGAATATAAAATAAAAAATGTTGATTATCAATAGTTATTAGTGGAGTTAATCGAAGTGATATCGTTTCAACTCTTCACTCTTCACTCTTATGTTGAATATGACTCGACATTTTTAAATTGCCAGTTTAAATATGAATTATATTTTATGGTAAACATTTTGTTTACTCTGAGATGTGTCGATGATTATGAAAATAGTCTAAGTCAAAAGTCTAAACAAATTAATCTCTTTATTTATTATGTGTTACGTAGATTGATTTTACTATAATTATATGGCAAAATGAACAATTATATAATATTTCTAATTGTACGCTTCAAATTTTCAACGGAAGGTAATTGAATATATATATATATATATATATATATATATATATATATATATATATGTTATTATGTATGTTATTATATATGTTATCGTGGTAAAATGTATTTTTTATTAAATCAGACGTAAAAATCTAAATATCTCGACGAAAGGAGATGTGAACTACAATTAATTCACATTCATAATCAAGGAAATATATAAATATATATATAATATGTTATCGTGGTAAAATATATTTTTTATTAAATCAGACGTAAAAATCTAAATACCTCGACGAAAGGAGGTGTGAACTACAATTAATTCACATTCATAATCAAGGAAATATATATATATATATAATATGTTATCTTGGTAAAATATATTTTTTATTAAATCAGACGTAAAAGTCTAAATATCTCGACGAAAAGAGATGTGAACTACAATTAATTCACATTCATAATCAAGGAAATATATATATATATATATATATATATATATATATATATATATATATATATATTATATGTTATCGTGGTAAAATATATTTTTTATTAAATCAGACGTAAAAATCTAAATATCTCGACGAAAGGAGATGTGAACTACAATTAATTCGCATTCATAAGCAAGGAAATGTTTTTTATTAAGTATGTACACTTTAAATAAAGTACTTAAAATGGCTTGAGAACAAAATTGGAAAAAATGTAGAGTGCAAGAGTTTGTAGTTGTATTATATGTGGAAATATTTGATTTTATTTCATTAGTCAAAACATGTTTTCCGTTGTTATACAGAAAAGCAATTGTTTTTAATATTAATTGGTTTGATATACACGTAGGGGCGGGGCAAATGAAATTTAATTTTTACCTTTGTACACTTTTCCAAAGCATCCTTCGCCAATGTCCTGTACAAACATGAGAGATTCGCGTTGCAGAATTGGCACCTCCGGCGATGCGCAACTGAAATACTGTGGATTAGGTGTGTACTTATTTGGTAACAATAACCCCTTCTTCAAATTCATCGGCGTCCCCTGGAGAATACAAATACAATCCACTTTTTCAAAACAAAATTTATTCATTATACGATTTTGTAAAATAAAAATGAACTGATACTTGAAAAAAGGAAGAATAAATATTGAACATTAGGAGTATAAAAAATATCTATCAATCTGTTTTCCTTAAAAGATTTCTTCTAATTGTAAGTGCAGTTAAAAATGTATGATAAATAATCAAAAACTTTGCTAGAAACACTTTTCATCCGACCTTTATAATCTTTTTCGACGAAGTTGCCTAAACATTTTTATTAACGCATTTCATTAACAATGACGAAATAATATAAACAGTAAAAATGATATACGTACGTCTAGGGAATTCCTTTGTGATTTCAAGTTATAGCTTCGCTTCTTAACACAATACACTATACTCAACAAAATTACTAATACCGCGATGAGAGCTATAGCGATTCCTATTATTTCAGGTACCCTTGGTTTTGAACGCTCTGCCTATTAAAATAGAATGGAAATATCATTGATTATGTTTAGATTATATTGTATGTATCTAAATAAGTTTCAACAATTTTATCTAGAGTTTAGAAACATTTTGGATATTGACTATTTCATATTTAGTATTTGTGGTTTCATTTGGATACACCTACCTGTCCAGCGTCGGGAGAAGGCGACGTGCCGTTGGTAGAGTTATCCTTTGGAGGTATTATGTCGGGTATAGGATGTGGAACAAAGTCAACTAAAAATGAATTGAAATAAATAGCCATTCACAATTGCACAATATGATTTATAATCTAAATTTTCTTCATGCAGGTCAGGAGCTATACAACTGAATATAAAAACTATTCTAAATCTCACCTGTCACACGCTTGCATTTCAAATCGTTTGTCGGCAAGGACGAATCATGGGGACAAACACATTTAGACGTGTTGTTCTTGAATGTGCGGCAGGCAGTTTCTCCTTCGCAAATGTACGGCCGATCTTTGCATCCTGTGATTTCGGAGGTCCAATTTGACTGTAGCCTCTTTGTGACTTCTGATTGCGAAGCGGATGCATTCTTAGATAATTCTGAAACAATATTTACGCGTTATCGCAAGTGTATCGGTTCGTTTTTCGAATACGTACAACTAAACAAACTTGTACTATAGAAAAGAAAAATGGAGACACATAGCCATCGCGAAAATCGGTATACGTCTTGTCAAATGGATCATTCCACGGGAAGTCGGACACTTTCCGGAGTAGGTTTTCGGATTTAGTTCATATTCGAATATGTTGTAGTCTTTAGTGATATATAAACGTGTGTCAAATGGTTTTTGGATATTTTGAAAATTGTTGGTTTTACAGACCTGCAAAGTGAAGTGTCAACCTTTTTTCATTAAATTGGAACGGCTGAACTAACAACCCAATGAAAATGATATTTCAGGTGCTGACAGTGAAGATATCAGAGAATCTAATAAGAATTTAGGTGTTTTCCTAGCGGGGAACTATTTAAAAATTTTTTTAAAAATTAAGATATAGCCCCAAGTCTTCCCTTCACAGACCCGTTTTTATAAATGACGAAGTTAAAATTATTTGAAGTGAACGCTGCACCGCGATTTTCTGTCTTGGATGGCCTACGCGCGGTGTGAGCTGCGGCTGGGCGGTTATACCTGATATCCTTATTGGGATCTGACCCATGTCAGATGGGTCCCCCCCATAGGCGTGGACAATATATATAGCTATCCAATATGGCGACGAAGTGCTTGGTCTTAACATTGTATGGATACCTACTTTTCTGTTTTTCCTTAACATGTTTGCAAGTATGGGTGAAACTTGTAAGTGGGCGGGTACAAACCCTGCAGAAAGAAAGTTTGCCGAAGGAGAGCGGCTTTTTAAAGTATGTTTTATCAAATAATTCATTTTACAAAAATAAATTTGTTTTTTAATATACCTTCTCATTATATACATATATATATATATATATATATATATATACATATATATATATATACATATTTATATAACAAAACGGACAATTGTATCTTAGACAACATTTGCCATTCTTTGCAATGCCTATTACCATTTAGGGAAAGTTCTCAGCGTATCGGACGCAAAAGATCTGTTTATATATATATATATATATATATATATATATATATATATATATAATTGTCCATTTTGTTAAGCATTGAAATATGCTAAAATAGAATCGTTTTGCGATTCGACCCAACAGAAAAACTATTGCCCGCGTTATAGTTGAAACGCGTCGAGTTCGGAGCAGAGGTAAAGCAAGCGAAATTCGCAGGAGCAGGGTGGATGGCGCGTAAAGGGTGAATTGGTAAGAAAAAGGGCTACGTATTTGGATTGTGACCAGGCTTGGAAGAGACAGTGCAGGCATTCACTTCGTGCTTGAAGCTTGTAACGGGTCAAAGCGTTATCTCTGCGGTCAGCGCTCCCCGACAACGAGACTCGCTATGTGTACCTATTATCGCCCCGTATTCATTGCCTTCCTATGCATCTCTACGAGGTTTGCCGTATTCATGAAATAACTCTTTTTTTTTCCAGAGAATGCCCGCGCGCGTTTCGGTTTTCTTGAAACGGGACGATCAACTTCACAGAACGGGGCCCGAAGACGCAAATACGTTGAAAGTAGACCGCGATGTTAGCACGGCGCTGTTGAAATCGGGTGAAGAATATAGAGTAGTCGCCTTGTTTCGAATGTTTTCGATGACGGTTAAGATCATTTCGATGGTGTTGGATTGCGCAATTCGTAATGCGATTCCTTAACACTAGGTTTACGGAGCACTAAAATTGATTATTTTACATTGCTTTATAAAAATAATAAAATTGTATTCACTTAGATCTTCAGCGATTTTTAATGTAATATGTACAGAAAAAAATAAATCTATCTAATAATTCTTTACGAATGCCTCCTTACACTCTTAATAATCGTAAATTAAAAATTTTTGAATCCGTCATTTTGACGAGCCCCGTAAATCTAGTGTTAAAACCCGACCGTCTTGATTGCTTCATAATTTACTGTACACAGTAAAGCATACAATGTCTTTGCTTTTTTAGGAAAATTATGAAATTTAAACGACACCGAAATAGTTATTGTCATGAATAAACGACGGATTTGTCTGCATCCATTTTAAGAAACAGAAATAACACTGATTTCTTTCTTTAATAATTTGTTGAGTCCTTATATTTCGTTTACTCATTTTTAGCATAAATGCATGAAATCCGCAGTCTAGTAATTAGCATTCTACGTACTATAAAATAGTACTATTAAATAGCTATAAATTGCATCTCAAAATGGTCAAGATGGAAAAATAATTTAACATTTTTTCTGTTATGATCTACTTCAAACCTCGACTTTAATAGTTTGATTGTAGATGGTAATAGGAGTTCATAGCTTTGGAGATCTATTTACTAAAAGGAAAGACGGGTGGAAAAATATTTCTAGTATTAACCCTTGGATGACTGACCTATTTTGCAATTTCATTGTCGACAATGCTTGAAAGTATTCAAACTTTTATTAAATCAATTTGTTGTAGCATGTTCTTGAAGATACTAGTTGTGGGCATATTAGTCTCTCCATTGCTCCGAATCTAACAGTTATTCATTTAATATTACCAGTTAACTGCGGAATTTAATTTTAAAATTCCCTCACGGGATGAAGAATTAAAATCAACCAATGTCGATTATACACGTCGAACGCAGGGGAAATGTTTCTATTATAAATTTCCATCTTATTGAAATTTCCAGTTTTTATAGTAAATGGGAATTTTTCATTTTACACGCCGAGTATACACGTCTACCACACCTCGATAGAGCTGTGGATTGACGTGTATACACGTCAAACGCAGTTAACTAATACACATATTGTTAAAGGTCGTTCAAATTTTTATTTGTATATTGTGATAAGTCACAAAAGCATAGACATCCACCGTACTGTAATACTTTGTCAATTCTGATTTGTTCTAGTCAATTCTGTAGTAACTGATTTAAAGTTTTTTTTTAAGTTTACGTGTTACTTAACATTAGAACTACCGAGCCCGTCAAATTGGCGGATTTCAAAATTTTTCTTTTACAATTCGTGAAGTTACGGAAATATTTTCTTGAGAAATTTGTTAGTATACTTCTTTACTCAAGTACAGGAATCCTATGAAATCTGAAAAAATTCACTCCTGTTAATATAAAATTAATATACATACATCAGTCTCGTTTAGCGTTCGGTAGTTCTAGTGCTAAGCATATACTATTGTAATCAACAATATATTTAAATATCGTGCATTTATATAAAAAGTAATGTATGTGCACTTCGCATAAAATGTAAAGTTTCTGTAACATATAAGAATGTAAGAAACATGGAAATTCTCTTATGCGATGAATGAAAATGCAATGGAAGTATGATGAAGTATAATATTACTTGAAGATCATTTTTAACTTTTTTAATTGATGTATTTTCTTTAATTTCATATTCGGATTAAACGCGTTTCAATTTCCGATACAAACATCTCAACGCACTGACTTCAATTGTGCATAAAGCGCGTTATAATTAATGGGTCTGAATGCCCCAGAAATGATAATTCCGTGAACAGAGATTTACTTACTCAATATAAAATAAAGCGAATTTTATTCTTCGTAACGACGCATCAGTTAACATAATAGTAAGAGGGAAAGTATATACAATATTTATGGAATATTGTGACAATAAGAATATTTTGAATACTGTTAAAACAGTAAAAGGAAGATACTAAAATAAAAGAATATAATTTGCACTGGTGATTTTAGTTAACTTATGAAATTGGTTTTACAGAGATTTTATAGAAACTGGTAAATTTACTATCTAAATTTCCTAATTTACCATTCGTTCAATATAGGTACTATCAAGACGATTTAAATTCCTCTAAATACAAAATTATTAAGGTGTTGTAAAATATTGAGTTACTTAAGAAAATTAGTGCTTTCAGTAAAGAATGGAGGATGGATTATTAGCGGATGCATCTCACAATAATACTTTTATTACAGTTTTAATATTTTTGGAAACTCAGGAGAACATTTGGTGAAGATAAACGTATTCAGCCGCGTTTGTTTGCAAATCCAAGGTTTAGGCCAGAGACAACAATAGAGGCATTATAAGCACGGGTGGTTCATCCTCTGAAATACACGATTCGCAACCGAATCGTACGTCGTGAAATAAGATCGTTCATGATATGCATGTTCGGAAGACTGACGAGAACAGCTTGATTATCGTGTTTGTTGAGATAATAGATCTGTGTTTTTCGATACCAGTGCTCTTCGTGTGCGGCGATGAAAGAACATTTCAGAAATTAGTTTGTAGCTTCTCTTTCGTACGATAACAAAGTTACGAAATAAATATGCTACCGTATAATAGCAATCATTGCTTATTTTTGTCTGATGTGATTTCAGTGACATGATAAAAGGTCGTGTAATTTTAATTATTCTTACAAGTATGTAGTATGTAAGATCACCAGGAAATTGATGTCTGTGTGTAACAATTTTGTCAGCTTGATTAATATCAAATATTTTTTTTTAAATGAAAAGAAGTTAAGATTATATAATTGTTTTGACTAGACTGCGGATCTTTATGAATTTATGGCTTCTGAAAATGTTCAAAAAATACTATAGTATAAAATTTGACCGAATTTAGTATGATTTTTATTTATTTCAGACCTGCTAAGGCTACTACCATTGAAAATCAGATTTGATTTGATCCCACTTTCTTAAAATGTGTCTACAAAAATTGCAAATTGCATAAACATCCGCAGTCTAGTTATGACTTTCAGTAAATTGCATGCATTCATAAATCTATTTCGACGAGGAGATAATCGAAATTTCTTTTAATAATTATTTTACCCACTTTTCTTCAATGTTTAAAGTATTATATTATTAGTAACCTGACAAGTTTACATTGTCATTTATAAGCAAAATGTACATCACTATCGTAGGATGATAGTATAAAAGCCATAGAGTTTATGAATTATTCCAAAATAAATGTATTCTATATGTATGTATTCAAGACGATTCATTAATAATTTTCATTTCGTGTTGTTGACTTCATTTCTTGAGATTGAAAAATTCATCAATTTTGAACAATTTGAAATATTATCATTAGCAATCTGATAAGTTTACATTGCCATTTATATGCAAAATGGACATCACCCTCATAGTATAACGATAAGAATGGAAAATATTAAAAACTTGAATATTTGTTCGAAAATTTTGTTCGCCTATTATTGATTGATAATTGAGTATACTGTATATCTACAGTCACTCCCATTGATATTCGTACATTCTGAAAAAGACGATAACTTGTTTAATATTGGACTTGGACTTTTTTGAGAAGTTAGAATAATTAGTTTACTACATGACGTGAAAAAGAAATTTTAAAACAATTGCAATTGATCGGTATTGTAGAGAAAATACTAAAAGTTGTGTTTTACAATTTTTTTATGTGGCTTATATTGAAAATTTAAAACATCCATTTTGTAGATCTGTACCGATTGTATACATTTTCAAATTTTCATCCAATTTGGATTACGTGGAAAACAGCGACAGGCATCGATTGACGTAAGAATCCTTCGATTTATTACAGTTTAACACTAGATTTACGGAGCCCGTCAAAATGACGGATTCAACAATTTTTAATTTACGATTATTAAGAGTGTAAGGAGGCATTCGTGAGGAATTATTAAATAGATTTATTTTTTTGTGTACATATTACACTAAAAATCACTGAAGATCTAAGTGAATACAAATCACAGTGTTATTTCTTTCTTTAATAATTTGGATGCAGACACTTTTTATTTTGCAGACAAACCCGTCGTTTATTCATGACAATAACTATTTCGGTGTCGTTTAAATTTCATAATTTTCCTAAAAAAGCAAAGACATTGTATGCTTTACTGTGTACAGTAAATTATGAAGCAATCAAGACGGTCGGGTTTTAACACTAGATTTACGGGGCTCGTCAAAATGACGGACTCAACAATTTTTAATTTACGATTATTAAGAGTGTAAGGAGGCATTCGTGAGGAATTATTAAATAGATTTATTTTTTTGTGTACATATTACACTAAAAATCACTGAAAATCTAAGTAAATACCATTTTATTATTTTTATAAAGCAATGTAAAATAATCAATTTTAGTGCTCCGTAAACCTAGTGTTAAGGCCGAAAATTGTGAAAAGCTGCAATTTTTACCATTTTCAAACAGTTGTAGCTCATTGTACTGTTTGCCGATTTTGGTGAAATATTCAGAGTGTATACAGTTGACACAAATCTACAAAACGTGTTTGTTGAATTTTCAATATGGACCCACATAAAACAGTTACAAATAACAACTTTTAGTATTTTCTTTGTAATTCCGACCAATTACAATTTTTTCAAAATTTCTGTTTTTTAACGTGTAGTATAATTGTTCTACCTTCTAAAAAACAAAATCCAAGTCACATGATCCAATATTAAAAACGTAATCGCCTTTTAGAGTGTACGAATATTAATGGGTGTGACTGTATGTATTCAAGAAAATTCATTAATAATTTTCATTTCGTGTTGTTGACTTCATTTCTTGAGATTGAAAAATTCATCAATTTTGAACAATTTGAAATATTATGATTAGCAATCTGATAAGTTTACATTGCCATTTATATGCAAAATGGACATCACCCTCATAGTATAACGATAAGAATGGAAAATATTAAAAACTTGAATATTTGTTCAAAAATTTTGTTCGGCTATTATTGGTTGATTATTGAGTATACCGTATATCTATCATTGAATGTGATATAATTATTGTCCCTTATCGAAATGCAGTGTGTCTGAATCACTAATTCAGGTAGATCCAGGTAATGCCGCAGAAATATGGCGGGGTAAGTTGCGTCATTCAGAGGATTATCATGTCGATGAGTAACACGCTTTCATTTCCATCGTTGACGTGTCATCGGTATTATTTGTTTTGAACATAAATTATAAACAGGACATGGTTAATTACAATTTTCGCATTATCTTGCTTCATTGAAACTCGCATTACCTACAACAGATACAACTTACCCTACATTACAACAGAAACAATTTACGAGATTTTAAATTTACTTACAATCACATTTACTGCAATTTATTCTTAAGCCATTTAAATCTACAATTGTTTATTCTATTATGTGAGTTAAACTACTGTCTAATATAC
The DNA here is from genome assembly GCA_913789915.3 of Sphecodes monilicornis. Taxonomy (NCBI): domain Eukaryota; kingdom Metazoa; phylum Arthropoda; class Insecta; order Hymenoptera; family Halictidae; genus Sphecodes; species Sphecodes monilicornis. The sequence goes on along the minus strand of OU565286.1, from coordinate 2,196,096 downwards.
CTTATAAGCAAAATAAAAGATGAAATAGCTTCGTTGGATGTGTACACTATACGATAAATGAATTTAAGACATGTACCTATTGTTAACATTTTTTGTTAGCATATGAAAACGATGTAATAAACAATCTCGCATATATTTATTACGAATTATAAGATACAAACAAAACGTCCATTGTTCGTAAACAATTCACTTCACATAATTTAATACCATTTAATAGCAATTTCTTCTATTAAACCAGGTCTTAAACAATACTAGAATTTTTATATATGCACGAACGAAACTACAGAACTTATATATAAGTTTGTAATTGTAAATCATTGGTTTATATGCTAGCCTTGGTTATATTTATAATATACCTGAAAGAATCATTAGATTTATAAAATAAACTTTTGTAGATTGGTTTCTATAGGATTAATTATTCGTACAATTGTATAGTTTATGCTATTTTGAATGTTTCGTGAGTTTTATGTTTGTTTACTTTGTGGTACAGTCCTTGAAACTAGCTTCAGTATTATTGTCGGAGGACTTGGACACGTGGTTATCATCTTAGGTTAATGTTATCGAAAGGTCGTATATGTCGATATTAAAGATAAGTTGGGAGACACAAAAACGGGGTCAGTTTTTTTGTTGGTTTCATTTTTTACACGTAGTTACCATTTGTTCAAATTGAGCAAGGAACATAAATAACGAAAATCTGGTGGTTGGACAGTCACCTTGAACGTGTAATATTATAAAATAATATGTTGGAAATTATAAAATTCAAAAAAAAATCGTGACAACCATGAAAAATGAAAAAAATGGCACGTGAAAACATAAATCATGGAAACGTAGATGCTGAAAAGTCACGTTTAATGTAAAATTGTATAAAATAATTTATTTGACATTATAACATTGAATAAAAGGGTTAAAGGATGGTAAGAATCATGGAAAATAGAAAGAATGGCACATGAAAAAAGGGAAACAAATGAGAGAAACGTAGTAGTCGATGTGTGTAGTGTAATAATATGTAGGTGCTATTTTAATATTTCTAAGACTAATCGTCTATTACATAAGTCTAGATGGCTTCGTTAGGAGACGGGAAAATGATTTATTTGAAATACATCTAAATTTAAACACAACTGGAAGTTTTTGATTATATGCACGGCTCACAAAATCGCTATAAAAAATCGATAATTACTGGCTACTAAGATTAGTATAATTTCGCACGGATTCGTTCAACTTCATTCGATTCACAAGTTTCTTTAAATCATAGAGTACTATACAGTGGTTCAGAAAAATATTCGTCCGCCCTTCAAATCGGAATAACTTTCATAAACTTTGACCAAACCACTTGACTTTTTTAAGTAATCAGAAGCATTGATTTAGTAACTCATGTGCAAAACAGATGTTGGAAAACTGCAATTAGTAGGAATTACATGAAGAGATCAAAATGGCACTTTCTAAAACTTCTTTGTGTTAGCCCATAATGAAAAATAAAAATTTGGCTTTTATAGATCTATGTTAGTTATACATATGCTGAACATTTCATCGAAATCGGTCGACGCAGAAAAAAACGAAACGCATCGAAAGATGTGAGAAACTATGGATTTTAACACTAGATTTACGGGGCCCGTCAAAATGGCGGATTCAAAAATGTTGAATTTACGATTATTAAGAGTGTAAGGAGGCATTCGTGAGGAATTATTAAATAGATTTATTTTATTGTGTACATATTACAATAAAAATCGTTGAAGATCTAAGTAAATACAATTTTATTATTTTTATAAAGCAATGTAAAATAATCAATTTTAGTGCTCCGTAAACCTAGTGTTAAACAGAAGCTGACCAAAAGTCGTGAAAAACTGCGATTATCACCAATTTCAACCGCTTGTAAGCCCATATGTTCGTTAGCTGATTTCGATGAAATTTTCAGCGTATATGTAAATAACATTGATCTACAAAACGCATACTTTGAATTTTCATTACGGTCTGAATTAATAAAGTTTTTAAAAAAGCCATTTTTATTTTTTTCATGTAATTCCTACTAATTGCAATTTCTTCAAAATCTTTTTTGCACGTGATTTACTAAATCAATGTTTCTAATTGCTCAAAATAAAGTCAAGTGGTTTGGTCAAATTTTATGAAAGTTATTCTGATTTAAAGGGCGGACGAATATTTTTCTGAACCACTGTATAAGTCCTCAAATTATACTAATTTGAAGTATAAGAAATTATACTAATCTTAGTAGCCAGTAATTATCGATTTTTTATAGCGGTTCATTTAGAATTCGAGTCTTCAAATATTTTTCATTACAATAACTGCAATATGCAAATGATCTTTTAAATGTACTAGCAATATCGTGAATTTTTCAGAATATTTTTGTGTTACAGTAGCGAACAAAACTTTTTTAAAAATTATTATTGGTCGGAGTTGTGAAGAAAAAAATTAAAAATGCCTTTTGTAAATCTACATGAGTTATATAAACGTACAAAGTTTCATCGAAATCGGGTGACGTATAAAAAAGCCATAAACTTTGAAAGATGTAAAAATCTTTGAATTTCGAGCGAAAATCGCATTTTCTCACAAGTTTTACCATTTTTAATCATTTGCGGCTTGTAGCAATCTTAATCGATTTCGTCCAAACTTTGTTCATGTATATTATGAATATTAAATTTTCATTGTAGGCACAGAGAAAAAAGTTAAAAATCGGGACCTTCACTTTTTTCTTCAAAAATTCGACCAGTAGCAATTTAAAAATAGTCTTTTTACATATAATCTGGTAAACTAATCCTTCTAACATCTCAAAAAATCCAAGTCACTTGGTCGAATTTTAAAAAAGTTCGTTTTTAAAGGGTGTTCTCAAACTTCTGCCCACTACTGTACATTCAAAAGTAACTACTTCAGTATTTAATGATAATATGAATTTGAAATCATTAATGTATGGTCTGTTTCAAGTTCTACGTACTTCATGTACGTTATTCGTAAGTTATGCATATAAGTAAGTAGTTTTTATTATTACGCGAAATGACTTCACACATCGAAATGACAGATCAGCAAACTTCAATAATGAACTCAAGCTTCTTTACTTTAAACTTTTTACTTAAAGGCTTATATGTTAAAATTAAATTGATCAGTTTAACCATTCTTGTAAATATTACTTTCGATATAGTGGATGCAACAACAACGAAAAAGATACAAAATAAGCTTCTAAATTCTGAATAGATAGACTATTAAAAGAGGAAAATAACTGAAAATTAGAAAATAAATTGTCGTATAATATTTATGTTCGCACGCAAGCAAATTGCTTCTTCCTTTCTCTAACTTATGTAACATTGAATTACAGGAAGTAGGATGAGAACTGGCAATTATCACATATTTTGATTTTATTGCAGTGAGCTTTGATGCAATATAATGTTTACACAACGCTCTGAATGCCATCATGAATGAATTAAAAGAAACGCCGATAAACGGGAAGAATAAGTATGACTCTCTGAAAGATAGTCAGATGACTCGTCATTTATGTATGTATGCAGTGACGTGTAAGAATAGATTAACAAGATTTCTTCAGGCCCCATATAATCTATTCAGCCCGAAAACCCTGTAGAAAACATCCCTTACAACCACGAGAGTCGAACAGATTTCAATAATTTAGTCGAATAAATTGATATTTTGATTGACCATTTTCTTGCTCGACCAGGAAATTATGACTGTATTTGGTATTGCTTTATATTATTCTTAAATAGAATAACTGGGAAGAAGTTGGAGAATAATAACCGTATAAAGTTTAGCGAAGTTAGCTGTAAAATCTCATAGCCTAGTTCAGTCAATTTCTGCAGAGTTATTTATGAAAATGAATGCCCCTTCGATTGACATCTATCTATTAAAAAAGTGATTTTTATTTGTGCTGCAATAGAGTCAAATGAACAATACTGGATAAAAAATACAATTTACTAAGGTACATATTGAAACATATTTGACACTACATCTACTAAGCACTAAATGTAACAGTTAAGTATATTTTATATTACTTCATAAAGGTAATAAGCGTTAAGCTTAGAAATGCTTCATAAAGCTTCACATAAGCTGCATAAATGTTAAAACAACAGAAACACCAATTATAGTGTTATAGTGAAGTTAAATGCTATAACATTTGGTAAACGCTCAGAAGATATGTAGATGTATTCATCATGTTACATGTACATATATATTTTTGTCCCAAAGATGACAATACTAACCGTAGTAATTCGTATTTGTTACACGCACAATCGGTAAGACTATAGAAAAAAAATTGTAAAAGAGCCAATATTCGTATGTACAAATCGTCTTGCAAAATAAGAAAAGTAATGTTGGTGTAAATGTAACGAAATCGTCTTTTTATATAAATAACGTTGTAATTGTAACCTTTAATAGAAGTATTTCTACTAAATCATTATTATTGTTACACATAAAATATATAAGTGACGTTACAAGTAAATCAAATTCGTTGTATATAAATAATAATGTAATACATATATACTAAAATATTCACGTGACAGACGATTTGACTATTAATTCAGCGATCTATTAGTTACACCCTCCAAAGGAGGTAGTTTAAGTCTTCAAACAAAATCGTATTTTCTTGTTTACATATTAATTAATCTATTACAGAATTGTACACTATACATATATAGTATGTGTATAAGTAGCCACAACATACCGTTTATCTTACTTCAAACATAACACAACAGAGGCTTCAAACATAATACAACCATAAATATGATTCTATCCTATCTCGTCTAAACATGCTAATTTTGGAAATGATTTAGTTTATCAACGAATGCCACTACTTTCTTAACACTACATTTACGGAGCATTAAAAATGACTATTTTACATTACTTTATAAAAATAACGAGAATGTGTATACCCACAGTTTTAGCCATTTTTATTGTCATATATACGCAAAGTAACATTGTCTTATAATACATAGAAGTATCTTTTTAATCTCAATAATCGTGAATTGAAAACATTAGAACCCGCCATTTTGTCGGGTCCCGTATACCTAGGGTTAATCCTGGTATAACGTACTTAAGTTTACGTACTTAGTACTTTGATGTTCTTTGACTTGCATTGAATTGGTATTAACCTTTAATTATCACTTTGTCTATTGGAAATCTATTAATAGGATTTTCAATAATTGTACTATACCAAAAAGAAATTTAGAAATCATAGTTTACACAATAATCCGAAGCAAAACTATTACATTACGCTACTGGGGTGAGTTGTGGACTTAGGATTGAAACTGCCATTACTGTTGAAGAAGCAATTAAGAAATTCTTAGGACTAAACCTACAACGGCCAAATGACCGGTTTTATATTTTGTAATTATTATAATTATTTAAATTCATTAATGGAAACTAATAGTATAACTTTCCATGTCCATGCATCTGTTATATTGAAAATTATGGACAATCTCAATAAATTTAGTGTTGCCATTTTTATAAGGCAACATTTGCCGATAATTTTAATGCTCGGTTGGTTTAGTATTAGTCATGGACCACAGACTTTAAAAAATTAGGAGATGATGTATTAGGTAGATAATGTGTTAAGAAAATATACTATTTTATAAATGTCTAATAACTAACGTGAACTTTATTAAACTATAACATCTCCTTATAAGTTTTCATAATATATAAAACGATTCAAAGAAAATGACTGTTCCTGGTGTAATTAGTGTAATTAGTGTAATTAGTGGGATTTAAGTTAAGTGATTGCATTGTTTTGATTTTTATAGAGTCATATATTCCGATTGACAAACAATAATAGATTTCGTAAACAATAATAATAGGTACGCTAAGTAAGCTGAATGTGCTAATGTTTATACTACGTATAATCTGCAATTTACCAATTACATTGATAAGCATATCAATTGTTTCCTCTATTGTTTTCTTCTTACCAGAATAATGCATAATTGTATAAAAATGTGCTATCCTGCAAAAATTTTGATGACCGTATATAAATTTCTGTTCAAGTTCAATCAAAAGTTGCAAAGAACTTTCGTCCAAGATATTAATCACACTCCAACTACCTGCGCACGACATTCATTACATCCCACTCCTATTTTCTTATCTTACGAATAATTCGATTAATGTTTTAATGTACCAGACAATTTCAAAATTCAATTCATCGAAGTCTTTCTTATTTTAAGCTAAACGGAATCTTTCGAGAAAAACAAAACTTTCTATTATTGTTCTCAATTCTCGTCTTCGTGAACTTCTTTCAAACAATGCAGTTTAACACGAAGAACTGCTGTGTCTCGATAATAACCTATCTTATCCTTTCATACGAAACAGCGTGCATAAACAAAATAACTACAGTCACTCCCATTAATATTCGTACACTCTAAAAGACGATCACGTTTTTAATATTGGATCATATGACTTGGATTTTGTTTTTTAGAAGTTAGAACAATCAGTTTACTACACGTTGAAAAACAGAAATTTTGAAAAAATTGTAATTGGTCGGAATTACAAAGAAATTACTAAAAGTTGTTATTTATAACTGTTTTATGTGTGTCCATATTGAAAATTCAACAAATACGTTTTGTAGATCTGTGTCAACTGTATACACTCTGAATATTTCACCAAAATCGGCAAACGTTGCAATGAGCTACAACTGTTCGAAGATGGTAAAAATTGCAGCTTTTCACAATTTTCGGCCTTAAATTGTAATAAATCGAAGGATTCTTACGTCAATCGATGCCTGTCGCTGTTTTCCACGTAATCCAAATTGGATGAAAATTTGAAAATGTATACAATTGATACAGATCTACAAAATGGATGTTTTAAATTTTCAATATAAGCCACATAAAAAAATTGTAAAACACAACTTTTAGTATTTTCTCTGCAATACCGACCAATTGCAATTGTTTTAAAATTTCTTTTTCACGTCATGTAGTAAACTAATTATTCTAACTTCTCAAAAAAGTCCAAGTCGTATGGTCCAATATTAAACAAGTTATCGTCTTTTTAAGAGTGTCCGAATATTAATCGGAGTGACTGTATATACATAAATACCGTTGACTTACCAGTCCGAACTTCTCCAGAGGAAAGGCCTCTTCTTCTTGGTGCTCTATGTCGGTCCATCGCAAATCAACGAAACCAAAATGGAGGGAGACCACCCTTGGCTTCAGCAAAGAATTCCCTGTCGTTAGCTCACCCTTTCTCTGTAGCATCAACGCGCTATCCTTTTTACATTATACCCCATTGTAAATTTCCTTGGAAATTCAAACACCAATTCGGATCACAACAAAATAAAAAAAAATATACAATATCAACAACTAGTTGGATTCACATCCTAGATGGCAAAACGGTAGCACAATTTTCTACTTGTTTTTTAATTCATCACACCGAACGAATCCTTTAAATTTCTGATCCCGGTTAATTGTTTCAATTAACGAACAGACATTTATTGTTCTCGTCGCACTGATTTTTAGGCTTTTCACAAAAAAGTAAATAGTCACCGAGTAAATTGTCACCGTTTTTTGAAGAAGAATCGTGAAAATCACTGAGAGGAGGTGGGGTTGAGGATGATAGTGAAGTCAGTGAAGCCAGTTGGACGGGAAGGGTGCAAAGAACTGTCGGGCCGAGGGCGTAGTGAAATCCGTGGGCCTCGGACCTCGGTCCAAGGGGCCGGGGGCCGAAGAGTTAAGCCGGAAGCGGAAACTCGCCGCTAGGATAAATCGAGGAGAGTCCTCTATCTTCGACGGGCGCTTACTCGAAACTAAAGACTGACTAAAGACCGCATTCGAGAACTCCCTCGCATTCCCATACACAGGGAAACGCGGTCACCCATACTCATACAGACGTTTTCGTGGCACGCTCACGCGTTTCGAACGCTGGCCAAGGATTTACGCGGGAGACGAGCCACGGTTCATCATCGGCGAGACTCGACCTACGCTATCGGAGAAGAGAGATCCGACGGTTCCCCGTAATCTCCTCGCTTTTTTAGTCGACTTAAGGGTAGAGCCTCTTGTTGCGCTTTAATCTCCGACACGTGCCAACTAACAACTCCACCTTCGTCGAGACCTTATTAGTTTACTGCGTACGAACTTCGAATCAATCCATTGATGACTGCGTTTTCATTTAATCGAATAATTATTAATTCTTTGCGGACGAGCATTTTTCAAAATAGTGGAAATACAAATTCCTATAATTATACCTATTCTTCTCTGTATTTTATTTCAAAACAATATGAATGTAAAATTGTTTTGTTTTATGTAAAAAACTTAAAACACACATTATGGGAGTACCGTTTTGTACTGAGTCCTACTATATTTTCATCAAAAAGCTAAGTCTTATATTAAAGTCTTCAGCCCTTTTGTAAATATAATAATTAAATTATTTGTTTGCAGTTTTAAGAAATGAATACATAGACCTGAGGTCGCCAAGATGAGGACACCCGTCCTGAAAAGGTTAACCACCTTGACTGCCGAACGATCATTGCGTAAAAATTTTACGAAGTCGAACTACTTCGGTCATTGTAATGCAAACTGCAGAATTAAAGTTTATCACTAGACTGCGGATCTTTATCCAGAATAAAAATTGTCTGTATCATCTGCAGGAAACAGGAATCAAATGTTTCTTTTTCTAACGACCTAGAAATAATACATTCATTTTTTAGTTCTTTTAATCTTCCTATATTCTTTCCATTTACATATACTCATATTTGTCATAAATACATAAAACCTGCAGTCTACTTATCAAAGTGATTGTCTCCGGATTTCTTTCAGATCGTGTAAACCTTAATAAATTTTGGTTGAAACAACTATTAGATGTGCAAATTAATTCTTAGCCCTTTCGTTATTGAAGTTGTTTTCTTCTTGAAAATGTATTTCTGTTTTCAATAAATTTAATGTAAGTCAAAGATAATGTACCAACATTCTTAAATGCTTTTAATATCTTTACAGTCTTGTTTTTCATACATCCTTCTTTTGCCATAAATGCATACTTTGCATTCAATGCATTCAGTCCTTTAATAAAATCTCCATTTTTTGCAACGTCTCGCACACTTTATAGTTTATAGCTAGCAATTAAATTAAAATTGTTTATTTGTTGCTAGTGATTACTCCATTATAGAATTATACAGTTTACGCGAACCGAATGAATATTTTTGTAATTCTGTCTCTTACTGTGGAAATTTAAAAAACAGAAGATGTTTTTCTATTCGAATCCCATACTTATTGAACCATATTCTATAATTGTTTTCATTAGTCTCGCTATTATAATTAACTGTCTCTTATTGAACTGTTACTCTCGGTCACGTGTAATTAATGTAAATAGATTCTGTATAGTTCTGTACGCGCTTACAGAGAATAAAGTTATCTTAAACAAACAATGTCTTCCACAAAGAAAAATAAGAAAATGTATTATTATGTCCCTATTAGTCTTTTGTTGTAATTGTATTAAACAATTTTATTATTTCGTACTAATTTAGGAAAATTAAAGTTACATAAGGTTTAATCGTATCGTTATTAATAATCTAATTAGAAAAGGGAATTATAAGTAACGATTGTTTGTGATTACTATGTTTTAAAATGCTAAAGAATATACCAAAGGATTGTACAAGTATTTATAGTACCTATTCATAACCATGAATTAATACAATTTCCAATTTTCATGAATTACAAGCAGAAGTACTTAATACTACTTAATACAAATGCCATAAACGACACCACACTTTATTAATTTTGTTTTTTTTTACTAGTTTTTACACATGCAAATGTTGCAAATACAGAATAATTGTATCCGATATATTACGTAAAAGTATTAAGTAATTGCATAGCATTTGCAGTACTCAAATATCTTTTAATTATTTCCCCTATTTACACATGTAAATGTTGCAAATACAGAATAATTGTATTCGATATATTACATAAAAGTATTAAGTAATTGTATAGCATTTGCAGTACTCAAATATCTTTTAATTATTTCCCCTATTTACATATGTAAATGTTGCAAATACAGAATAATTGTATCCGATATATTACGTAAAAGTATTAAGTAATTGTATAGCATTTGCAGTACTCAAATATCTTTTAATTATTTCCCCTATTTACACATGTAAATGTTGCAAATACAGAATAATTGTATCGGATATATTACATAAAAGTATTAAGTAATTGTATAGCATTTGCAGTACTCAAATATCTTTTAATTATTCCCCCTAAATCTTTAAAGTTTAACATAATAATCATTCAGGGATTAGTATCAGATGACGCGTCTAATGAGCTACAATTTCCACATCTTTAAGCCGGAGTTTAAGGATTACTTAGGTAAAGTAAATAAGAGTATAGTAATCTGTATGAGAGACAAGGCGGAAATCTGAATAAGTAGTATTTCTTATCTGTCTGGATCGCGATACGTATTTATTGTGCATCCTCAAGCTTTACATGAATGCAACTGTAAGATGGTTATGACTCACTATAATCTTCAACAAACTTCTTAATATTGAATTGCATTATTCAATTCCCAAAAAGAGTAAAGTTAACAGAAATATTCAACAGTGTTAAAAGACATAAATCTTGTATCAACCAAAAATTAATAAAAGTCTACACTAATTGATTTTATTACATTCCAATTAACAGATTAATATCTATTGATTTATACAAATTTATTTATAAGAATAAACAAATATTAGTGAAATAATATACGTAATATAATACTAACAAAAGCAGATTGCTACAAATCAGAATGGAGTTGAAATTAAATTATAATTATGCTTTTTTTATGATTTATTTCTAGAAACGTGATCGTGTTTTCGAACTATGCACTACTAGCATCAAAATGTGTAAGTCTCAAGCTTTTGTTTATACATACACTGCTAAAGTTTATGCAAATGCACATTCTTCCCAACAAGTTTACAGAAATTGCTGTTATCTAAAATTTTATTTCAGAAACGACGGCAATAAAATGAAACTAGATTTTTGTAAGTATATATTGTTAGTACAGTATTTTGTACTGTTGTGCACTATTGACGCATGAACTTCCGCAGTCTACTTGTTTGTACGCATGTTTTCTATATTACGACAGTAATATTTAACCAGCGTATATCACGATCAGTTTGATACACTGCTGTTCAACTGAGCGCCACTTCCCTACCACATTTTGCTGTTCGTGAATAACTTGACTTTTCAGCGCCTGATCGCGATAAACAAGTCAATCCCAGTCACGACCACACAAACTCCATCACGGACGTTGGCGTGCGTGTAATTTTCGCTTAATCAGTTGTACTTAAAAATTAGCGTTTCGTTTTATGAGATCCGGAAGTTACCGAGGATACAGTGGGTCAAAAAATTATAAATTCTCGATATTTGAACTTTGATAATTTCGTTAAAAAAATAGTACAACAATAGAGTGCGGAGGGATTAATGGATGAGCATTGAATGTCAACCAAGTCCTATTCTGTAGCCGAGTAGGCTAGAATTATAATAAACTAACTCTCTCTCTCTCTCTCTCTCTCTCTCTCTCTCAATATACCAGGACCAATTTTCAAGCTTGAAGGCTCTATTGTTGCCGTCCATCATTAATTCTTGTCCAAGATATTTTTGCATGATACAGCGACTGCGGAACTGAGGACGCCATTTTGGTCCAAATTGTTACAAATTGAAACGTCCTTAGAAACATTATAAAAAATTTCTCATGACTGAAACCACCGTAGATTTGAAGATCGATGCTATTTCTTCACAACGAATGCTTAAAACTTGCTTTACGATTTTTCCTAGTCGATGTATTGAGCTTTCAATGAAAGGTGTACTGCCATCTTTGCAATAATATAATGTACGCTGTGGAAGCGTTACACGACCAAACTTTTCTTCATTTTGGTTCTATAAAACAGCCAAAAAGATCGTTCATTATGGTTTAAGCAGTCGTTGTGAAGGGGATGATTGAATTTTCAACTTTGTACTAGATTCATACAGAAAACAAATTTTTGTATGTTTTCAACGACGATTCAATTTGTAGCATTTTCGACCAATAACATGTGCTCCGCTTTTCACGTGATATATTAGAATGAAGCCAAAATTATTGTACAATGTTTTTAACAAAATGATTATAATTCAAATATTGAAAATTTCTCGTGAATCGATAATTTTAGTGTTGAAGTACTTTTTGGATTTATTTTACATATGTGAGTCAATCCGGAATTTTAGAGGCTTCCGTCGAATATGATATTGAACGGAGAACGTGGACGTATTAGCACGAAATATGTATATGTAACTTATGTGTAGAACAATATGTACTATAAATTTTTGTTAGGTATATTTAAAAGTTGTAGTCGTTTTTACTATTACCCCTATACATATAACTTCTGAAATCAATTTTACACTACAATATTGATACTCTTGCTGGACAAGGCATGTTCTGATATGAGATCAATATGGCGATTTTTAAGATTCAATTCAGAATGGACTCAACAGATTTTGATAATTAGATTGCGGATCTTTATGCAAAATAAACATTTTCAATAGTAAGATAAAGGAGCTGAGTAATTTAAGTTATTAAAGAATAAAAGAAATTATTACTTGGCTCCTGTATCTTGCAATTGATGAGCTTACAAATGAAGTTTAAGAAGTTAAGTTAAGTCCCAATGTTTAATCTATATTTTCAAATATGACAACATTAAGACTGACGTTTGGTAAGATAAAATCAGAGGTGGCAAACAACTACAGTGACTCAAGTAATTTACTATACTTACTTTAAATGTGAATAACTTTGTTATGAATGCATCAAACGCCTTTAGTTTTTCTGCAAAGCTAAAAGGATTAGTTTAATAGATGACGTAATAAAAATTTTGGAAAAATTTCATTTGATCGAAATCGCGAAAAGAAAGATTATTTTCACGTCATCTACTAAACTTTACAGCTTTGTAGAAACCAAACTTAAGTCGTTTGGTCCATTTACAAAAAAGTTATTCTGAGTGAGTTAAAGTGTGTGTAATCATTTGTAGCGATATACAAAAATGAAATTGTAGCGGTATACAACTTGTTTTTCTCTTTTAATGCTTCTACTGTTTTAATAATAACTGCATAAAATTCGCAATGTGCGTGAGTCACTGGTAGATTCATCTGATAATTTTTGAAACGAGGATAGGACGAGTTTTGGTATTATACTTCTGATTTGTAATCACGAGCAGCAGCAGAAGCTAAGTACCTCTTACAGTTGACAACCGGGTTTCAGCACGGAGAAGTGGAAGGACCTGGTTAGTTGCACAGTAGCGCGACTACTTACCTGATTAACTTCTTTAAACATGCGCCACTTGATGCCGTCAAAGGACCACAACTTGCTCCAGTTAAAAGAGGAATGGGTCAGAACCAAAAAATTACTGACGGAACCACAAGAGGGGAATACGTTAATAGTTTTCGAAGAGGCTTCGTTGGAATGGCATAAGTGTTGTATATTTACACTGGCGTTACAGGCTCACACCTGGACGCAAGAATAGCGCCGCTTCTTTTTCCTCGAAGGATCTTCTCACCCGTGCGTCAGACGATCCCTAACAAAAGGGGATTACCGATTCTTCTTCATTCTCTTCACCGTTGTTTTATTATTACAATACACCGCGATGGCGCCAGCCATCACGCGAGGACCAATGCGGCGAATTGTTCCATTATTTAACATTTTCTAATTGGACATACACGCGTAGGTGTGCACTACGAAAAGTGTCTTAATTCCTTGACGCCGCGCGAAAATCGTGTTCCATTTCACTTGAAATTGCACACCTCTACCATTGTTATTAAAATTTTTCCATGATTTCTTCTTTTCCCTAAAAGCAACAACCATATGTTTCCTTTATGTATACTGGTGTGCAAAATTAGAAGAGCATTGAGTGTTTGTCGAAAATTTTCATCGGTTAAATTGTTATAATTTCCTGACAAAAAATCGATTGACTTTGAACTTATTTGAAAGCCTAAAATTTATCCTTCCAGAGTCCTTGATTCATTGTTTTTTGAGCCCGTTTCTGCATCATGCGGTATAGCGGGAAAGCGCAGATACCTTTTCCTTTTGAACATTTTTTGACGATGAGAGACTTTTTTTCCAAAATTAAATAAAACGGCGAAACAAAATCGTACATCAAGTTTTAAGATATGTTGTAACGAGGAGACCGGATAATTGTTTAATGTTAGCAGAGTCGTTTGTAGTTTTTATGGAAACAAAGTATCTTTGCTTTTCCACCATTCTACATGATGTAGATAAATCTTTAAAAAATGCCAACTGAGTATTCGGAATGTAGAAGCTTTGTGCTTTAAAACGAGTCCAAAATGATTGATAGAAGATTTTCTGTTACAAAGTTATAACAGTTTAAATATTTACAATTTTTCGACGAAAACATTCTTTAATTTAGCATGCCAGAGTAATTTTTTAAAATTCCTATGTCGACACTATACTATCGAATAAAATTAGTTACGTTTTTAAATAAAAGGATAAAATAATCGTGGTCGGGGGATTAATATCAGAGTGTCCCAGTTAATATGGTGTATCTCGAGATATTACTCTAGCAGTAATGGTAAGTCCAACAGAACATAATTCCAATCTATTATTGGCAAACAATCTTATTCCTGTACTACACAAAACAGAATTCTTTGTGTTACACTTATGTGTAACAAATACGTGAATTACGTAAAAAGAAGATTGTTAAAAGTGTTTTGGTTGATAAAAAAATTATCATTGTTCTTAAAGAAATGGATTTAAAAATATATAAAAGAAAATTAATACATAAGGATTTAAATGGATCTAACTATGCCTACCATGAGATCATTATTACCAACGGCTGTCCAAGAGTTAACGTAAATAATTAATAAGGTATAACAATTTCGCTAGTTTAGGACTTGAAATAATTTATCCGAAGTTCAAATATAATGAAAACCTTATCGATCTTGCTGTAATAACATTCACCAACGATCATATACATATACTACCAAAGCACATAATTCGTAACATTCAACATATTCGGATAATAACACCTCGTTTAAGATAAGTAATTAAAATAAGTGTACCAATTTCGTTATTTTAGGATTTCATATAATTTGTCCAAAGTTCGACCTTAGGAACGTCCGAAAGGATGGGTGACATATGGCGAACGAACGTAAAAGCCCTTCCGTTAAAGGAAATTGCATTCGAGATGGAATGCAATGACTGCGGGCTGTTCGGTTTCGGAAAGGGGGTTCCTTAAAGGAAATCAGATCCAAAGAAGACATCAAGAGCATGGTTTACGCCTGTTCAACTTGCGGATCGTCGATTTTCTTAGGTACCAAAAGACCGGAACGACGTCGGTATGCATGCAGATGGTGGTCGTAAGAGGGGTGGTCTAAAATAATAAAGAGGCTGACATGAAGATGAGGAGTGTTTGTGTTTCCACACACGATGGCCGATTCTTCAACGACAAGATACAACTGGAAAAACCTATAGTCGGAAGACAATACCCGCATTAATAATCACTAGACCAGATATTATGCAATTAGGACAAAAAATGTGTAGGTAGAATACGAAGCATTAAAGATGGGTACTCTCAAATTATTCAAATCATTGAGAGGACAAATACAATTTTTGTTGAACCTCCGCTTCTACAATAAAAATCTGCGGTCTAGTAATTAAATAAAATTACTCTTTTCTCATCCTGAGTGATCTGAAACGGTCTACAATTTCATTAAATATCATGATCGTAATACGACACATTGCTATCGTCACTTTGCAGCTTAAAATAAATATCTTCGACGATATGGGGATATTGCGGGATTCCACAATACTTTCGATATTACGTTGACAAGACCTTTGAACTTGATTTTACCTCCTCTATCTCCCGGTTTAATATTAAAGTTCACGTCGTGACTTTGGATATTTCTTCTCGTTGAAAACATCTCTTTTGTAGACACACTGTGTATTCAAATATATATTACAATCGGTATATAATGTAATATTCACGAGAATTTATTTTATTATCTTAACTGATAGATTAATTATACACGTAATGCACGTAATACGTATCACTGCACTGGACATGCAATCACAGAATGTATATTGATTTAAGTTCCAACATTATTGCGAGAAATCTGTTATGTGAAATAGTTGGTTCCTGTAAATCACGTCGCTAAGGTGTCCCTAATATGAAGTACAATTACAGACCAACGTTTAAGGAGTATCTTGCTAGTCTAAGACGTCGACTGAAAGAGTTTCTCTTGGAGAATAGTTTGCATGGTATAAAATACGTCGTGGATATAAATCGACCTAAATGGGAAAGGTAATTTTACAATTAGACAACTACTACATTTCTTATTATTTTGCATTAGAACATTTTTTCATTTTTTAACATTCTTAACACTGGATCTACGGAGCACTAAAGTGACTAGTTTACATTATTTCATAAAAATAACGAGAATGCATTTATTTAGACTAAAATGCATCTTTTATTGGTATTATTAAAAGTAATTCTTGTACGATTCACAAAATTTTATCACTATAATGATTGATATATGATCCAATAACTTTCTACTATTTCGCAATGAATGAATAATATTCCATGTACATTTTTAAATGAATTGTTTTTTAAGGTAATATCATCCAATCAACATTAGTGAATTCTTTTATTTAAAAGGAGATCGACTGTACTTTACGTCGGCCGTTAATGTTTAATTAATGTGTGTACAGAGTAACGTGGTTCGTTTTAATAATTACGTCGTTCATAGCAACTGTTGTTACAATCGTCGTAATCTGGAAGAAATTTCAAACAGAGCCAACTATAACTGGATTGGATATAGGAATGCTCGACGTTGCCATCGATTTCCCACAAATATATGTCTGCTTTGATTGGCGTCATCTAAATCATACTCATTTAAAACAGGTAAACTCATTTAGAAATTGACTAATTTCAGTATTTTTATTAACATTTATCTATAGCTGCTATTATTAAATTGTACCAATTTCATACGAAATTATGAAATGACTATATATCCAATATAGATAGGTATAGAATAATATATCTAAAAATATAATTTATCTTATTTGTACGTAATATTATATAGTATACATACATATATATGTATATATCAATATGTTCAATCATTGACGTAGTATTTCATAGTGTGTACTACCGTAAATAAAAATTGGGTAGATTGCAGGTTTATAATGTTTCCTTTAATTTTATTATTATTTTAAAAAATTTGAATGTATTAAATTGAAATTGTGGGCATGAAATTGAAAAAGTAATTTCAAAAACATACCTAATAATATTAGTCACATTTATTAATATTAAAACATTAATATGTAATAATTTTATATGAGCATATGGTACAGTAATATGATTACATTCTGAAAATGACACAAATATATTCATTGAGTTTTCGCGAAATAGTATTTTATTTAATTTGCAATTTGAGAAATTTTTGCAGAGTATATTCAGAGAATTTTAATTCATCATATAAATTCATACAAAGATAATCAATCATATAAATTCATACAAAGATAATCAATCATATAAATTCATACAAAGATAATCCATCATATAAATTTGTTACAAAGATTTATCTCAATGAGTAATTAAAATGAAAATTTGGTTCGCCCCAATTTTCTCGAAAGTGACAGTTTCACGTGTATCAACTTAATGATGACTAACTTAAAATACGTTTAAACAACGGCTTCTCGTTCATACGTAGAATGAAAGGTACATGTACGAACAAGTACACAATTGGACTTGGGGGAGAAACATCGATTTAAATACGTTCGACTCAATTTATGAAACTAAAAGTAATTTTTTCAATGAGTTTGAAATGATGGCTCCTGACTGCAGCAATGTGATCACCAACTGTAGATACAAGTAAGAGCAATTTTACTACTCCTGGATCTGTACCTTAGTAGTTTGCCTTATTATTAGACTGCCGATTTTATACATTTATTTATAATGAAATTGAGTAAATGAATTTTAAAACAATAACAAGATTAAAAGAATATACTATCCACATTTTATTAAAATTATTTAAAAAAATGAGATTTGGATTTGTTTCTTACTATTGATACAGACAATTTTTATTTTGCATAAAGCAGTCTAGTGAGATGTGTACACCGTTATCTTTAAAGTTATCTTGGTGTTGGCGAAGAGGAAATATACTTATCGTTTTGATTGTACTATATTTATTTTTTGTTTAGAGGAGTTACTCAATTATGCAGTATATTGTTTAAAAAAGTTGTTTCCGGTGTGGGTGTATGTTGCAAATCGAATCTTGTGGAGCCTCTTACTAGGACGGATTCAAACAGGAACCTTGAATTTGAAACAATAAGTTCATACTTTCCTTTGAGGTAATTTTATTTTTCGTATCCGATATCTTTGCTAGCAAGCTGTGAACATATGGATATCGATATTTAAAAAATAATTCATAAACATTACAAATTAGATTTCTTTTTGCTTGAGCAAGGGTAAGTAAATACGTATATTAGGTGAAAAATATATTTTCGAAATCCGAAGTAAAAAGTGAAATTTTTCAAGCCTTTCGTGAAAATTGCTAAACATGAATACTCTCATAAAATTTGACGAATGGAAATATTCGGGAAATTTTAACATTATATAAATACGATGACAGGAATCGGTACTAATCTCATTTACGATAAAAAATTTTACTTTATAGGTTTTACTTTCAACAAAACGTCGACATAAGCCCAAAGCCAGGAGAGATACCTATAATAAAAGCTTACTTTCCAGTCGATATCGATTATCATTTTGATGTAACGTACACTACGCCAGAAATGCATTATTTAACACTTCGACAACGTAAGTGTAGTTACAGAGAAGAAGGCGGAAGTCTGAACAATTGTGTAATCAACTATTTTAGCAATAAGTTGTTCTCCCGTTGTAATTGCGTACCATGGTTCTTAGCATTCACCAAGAAAGAAGAATGCCCACTTTCAAAGTACCTCTGTTTAAATAGTTCTACTTTAGACATAAACCAAATGCGTTGTTGGCTTCAGTGTGATCATGTAACGTATGGTGTGGATTCGATTACAAAATCAAATAAAGACACTCATCGAATTGTATTAAAATACTGGCCAACAGCTTTTTATAAAGTGGAAATGCGATTTGGTTATTTGGACTTATTAGTGTCATTTGGCGGTATTGCAAGTCTATTTTTGGGATATTCTTTGTTGGTATCTGCTGAAATGGGATATTACCTTATGCTTAGAAGTTACTGTGGTGCTGTGGTTCATTCTTCTCGGCAGCAATATAACATTGCAACTATTCACGTAGCAGAGAAAGTACCAAGCAAACTAAAAATTCAGCAACAATATCATCAATATGTCGAATAGCTGGAACTATTCAACAATAAATTTGGACATCTGCATTTAAATAATCGTTTCTTACCAGTTTAGAAGAATCGCTTATTAAAAATATACTTTTAATTTAAAATATGTGTCTGTTATATTACTGAGAGTAATGCAATTGTATTTTATATAAAATTGTTCGGTGAATTCTTCTGAATTCGTTTTAAGGGCTCTAGAGTTCAAAGCTGAGAATATAGCACATATTTTATATTCACATGTGTTACTAAAAAAATTGTCGAAACAGAAGTTGTGTCTTCTCTAATTACAAGTTTAACTATAACAATTAATAACGTATTTGTGTTACCATGTTTTAACACTGTTATTAACAATCAAATACATGGCAACTAATATGAAACAACAAACATGTGTGTGTGTGTGTGTATAAAACGTTGAATTAATTGTCATCTTATTTTTCACAGATAGAGATCAATATTTGTTTTCAAATGTACATTTTTGTTTGAATAACCGTAAACAGGCATATATCTACAGTACTGCATTTCCTATTTTGGGTTAATAAAATAATTATTGTATACAATTATTGTATATAAATAAAGTGATATTGAAACACCGCCGCAATCACCAGATTTAAATATAATAGAGAACGTTTGGCAGAAATTAAAGATAAGACTAAAAGAGTTTGAAATATCGAATGAATATCAATGAAAAGAAGCACTGTGAATGGTGTGGATTGGATAAACAATAATGAACCAAATTTTGTACGAAAATTAGTCAATTCAATGCCACGGCGATTACAACAAGTTATAAATAACAAAAGATATCACACCAAATATTAAAACTGTTTTTTTTACAGTATTATTATGTAATTATGCGTTATTTCATATCTTGTGCGATTTTGAATGTGATGTCAATTTCGGCCAATTTTTGTTTTTATTATATTTTTATAATAAAATAATCTATATTTTTTTAGTTTCTGTACAAGTTGTAAAAATATATTAAACTAGAAGTTGGTAATTTAATTTTTGTTAAAATCCTTATAACTAAACTTAGTTAAAATATCAGTCGATACACTCTGTACGGTTATCACTGTGAGTGACTATGTATCTAAAAAGTCAGTATATCGCTCTATAGACTGTAGTCAACAATCTTTCCTTCTTCCATTTTTCAATTGGTCTTTCATACTTCCCGCCATAAACACATTTCATTCGTATGAAAGTAATGGCATCGTTGGCGTGCACATTGCCAATTATTTGTGCAACGTAAGGACGTTCACTATTTCAACTCTAATCTGTATTAAAGTGAAGGGTTCATGCGCGTGTAAACAAGGTCACGCGCTCATGACTCTCCCATTCAAATATGTTTTATAGATAAAAGTAAGTCAGTAGGTTCCATTGGTTGTATAATGGATATCCATCAGCGAGAGGGGTCGTGACAAGAGCGGGGAGGGATGGTAGACTGCGGCCATATTGAGTGGTGTGGGGAACTACTTTATGCGTGACTCTACGCTGGGATGAAATTATCACGCGTTTCATTGTTTTATATATCGATGTATTTACACTATTGCGATGTTGCCCTTGGGCGATACAAAGGTCGAGTGACCGAGGCTTTTCTCGGTCCTCCGCTTCTCGAAGAAAAGATGCGCTACCCTTAAAATCAATCTTACAACCTAAAAACTTAAATCTAACTATCCTAGTGACTATTGACTTATGCTAGTTACATCTAGATGGCGCAATAGTTCTGTGTGCGCGTGTCGCCACAGTGGCAAAACAAGTGTTGCCATCTATATAACGGCGCGGGAACATTGATATGATTTGATTCGGAAAAACGAATGCATAACAAATGTATTTGCACAGACTTAAGATACCTACAGACATTGCATGCAATGCATTTTTCTGTCTACGGTTCTGAATTACCGACTCTGTAGAAAATGTTCTAGTACGATAGCGGACTCTATCGAAATGGAACGGTCAGGTGGTGAACTACATGAGGTTGCAACACATAAAGTGTCAGCTTTAAAACGCAATTGTATTCGTACAAAAATACTCCACGTATTATTCACTTGTGCCGCCTATTTTTTTACAGGACTTCGAGCCCCTTGGTAAAAATTTGGCGAACATGATAAGGAAGTTTGTATCCGACAAGGACGAACTTATGCACATTTAAGAAGAGAAAGAAAGACAGACACAGAACTGCTGAATACTATGCACACTCGACAGAAAATTTATTAGTAACACATTGTGAGGAATTGTTTACAAATATTTGCAGTTAGGAAATATAGAATAGACCTTCAGCTACTTTCACATATAGTTTATCGTCGCATTTTATTTCTGACTAAATAGTTATAAACAATTATTCTAAGTCTCGTTCTAAAATAAACTCAAATAATTTAACAGATCTCTAGTAAAAAATAATCTTTCTTGTGATCGGAGGATCTAGAATGATGTCTCAGCGACATTTCTGTTGCAGTTTTATGTAGATTCGACGCCTAGTTAATTAGTTATTTATGATTTCCTGAGAGGTGACACAACGATTTGTGTGTTTACCTTTGTCAAATACTCGGACTCTCCTTGTCTTACTCATTGCGGGCATAGAAGATAGAAGTTACCTCCACAAAAATTGTTGATAAATTACTTCAGGTAATTTTTATAAATATTAGCACTCGAAGAACATAGAATGGACCTTCGGCAACATTCATGTATAGTTTTCAATTCGATTCTAGAAGAGGTTAATTAGTTATAAATAATTTTTGTTACTCTTGTTCGAATGAAACTGTGCATACTAGTGAGAATTGAATATCTTGTATACTCCAAATGTTCATGCATAAAAGTTAACCTGTATCTCGAGTACTATTAGCTATTTTTACTAAAAAATTGGGTGGTGAGGTAACCAAACATATAATCGTTGTAATCGTTAAACAAACAGAGATAACAAATTCATTAATTACATTTTTTCAATATAATTATGCTTAGTAATATTCATGTATCATAAATTATGCTGGATCTCGAGTTTTATTACTTACTTCTACTAAAAAATTAGATGGCAAGATGGTCAACGGAGTGCTCGTCGACATCATCGACAAAAGGAATTGTTTCAAATATTAACCAACTAGAGATAATAAATTTATCAGTGAATTGTGTTCGATAAATTAATGCACGCGAATATTCATGTGTCAGAAGATATTCAATATCTCGAGTTCCATTACATATTTTTACTGAAAAATTAGATGGTCAGATAGTCGAGGGAGTGCTTATCGACATAATTAGCAAAAGGAATTGTTATAAACATTAAACAGCCAGAGATAGTAACTTTGTTAATTACATTTGCTTGATATAATATTGTTTGGTAATATTCATGTGTTAAAAGTTACTCTGTATCTCGAGTACTATTAGCAATTTTTACTTAAAAATAAGATGGTAGATAGCCAAGAGGATGCTTGTCGACATCGTTGGCAAGAGGAATTGGTATAAACATTATACAGCCAGAAATAATACATTTATCAATAATTATTATCACGGCGATCGAGATCTACCAAAATTAGTTGGGGTGGGGAGCGCTGCGCGCTGCGCATCATTGCTTACCTAAGCCCGCGGAGCGCGCTCAGTCAGTCAGTCGGGCCGGGGGCTCCGGCAGGAGCGGACGGACTCCGGGACCAGGAGAGTCTTCGGCTACCTTGGGGCTGACCAGGGGTCCTCCAGAGGTACCCTGGCCTCTCCTGCCTACCTTGGGGATGACCAGTGGTCCTCCAGAGCCACCCAGGCCTACCCTTACCTACGGCTTAGGATTGACCAAGGGTCCTCCATCAGTTGACCAGTGGTCATCCACAGTTACTCTGGCCTAGCCCTGCTTATCCTCAACGGGCTTAGGGTTGACCATGGGTCCTCCAGCAGTGGTCTATCCTTGCCTACCCCGAGGTTCACCAGTGGTCATCCAGTGGTCATCCAGAGCTACCCTAGTCTATGCCTGCTTACCTTCAGCTGGCGTAGGGTTGACCAAGGGTCTTCCTCCAGTGGCCTAACCCGGGCTTGACCAGTGGTCATCCGGAGCTAACCTATCCTACCCCTGCTTACCTTCAGCTGGCTTAGGGTCGACCAAGGGTTCCTCACCAGTGGCCTACCTTGGTCTACCCTGACATTGACCAGTGGTCATCTAGAGCTTCCCTAGACTACTCCTGCTTACCTTCAGCTGGCTTAGGGTTGATCATGGATCCTTCATCAGTGGCCTAGCTTGGTTTACCCTTGCCTACCCAGAGGTTGACCAGTGGTCATCCAGAGCTAATCGGGGGGCCTTCCCTTGCTTACCCTGAGGCTGACCAGTGGTCCTCCAGGAGTACTCTAGTCTACCTTGCCTACCTTCAGTTGGCTTAGGGTTAACCAAGAGTCCTCCACCAATGGCCTGCCATTGTTTATCATGGCCTACCTTTAGCTAACTTAGGGTAGTCCAAGGGTTATTTAAAACTTCCTTGGCCTACTTTAAGCTAGCTCGGGGGGGGCCATGGTCTCTTCAATGCTGTCTTCGTTTACCTTGGGTTCTGAGCCGGTCCAGTTTCAGTATCCGGCATGATGTCAGTACCGTGCTGATCGGTTCAGAGAAGGCAATCATTGCAATGGCTTCGCATCGTTGAGTGAGTCATTTCGTCACTACCTTATCACTATATTCGTCTGTAGAAGTAGTAGTATAGAGTAGTAGTAAAGTGTAAAAGTAGTTAGTTGCATGCATGGGCAGGCCTCGCCGCCCCAACGATCAGCCGAGATGGGAACGTCCGCGATTTGCACTAGCGTTGCGAGAAAACCACGCGTTGAATTTAGTCGATTTTGAACAGAGATTAAAGCTAACATTACGGTATAGATTGTTTAGAGCGTAGCGTTGCGAATTACAGATAGTCGCGGTTCAAAATTACATTTCAATTTGATAACTGCGCTTTTAAAGTTCATATTGTTGTTGTTTTACATATAATCTAAAGTAATCGTTTTTTGGATCTCTGTTCGTTGAATTAGCGTTGCGCACAAAAAGTTCGCGTTTGCATTCGAGTCTTTCGACTTTTCATGCTCCCATGCTCGAGCTGCAACGATCAACTGTGAGATGGGCACATCCGCGTTTTCAAGTAGTGTTGCGAAACAAATTGTTACACGCGTTGTACTAGTATAAATTTTTAAAGTTGATGAAATGTCTAATTACTGTTGCAAATAAATAGTCGTAATTTAAAGTAGTTCTAAAGATACCTGTTTAGAATTTTGGACGTTAGAGTTTTAAATTTCTTATTTAAATAGTATTTTAAATTCGATTTGTTGAATTAGCGTTGCGCATCAAAAGAATCGCGTTTGCAATAGAATCTTTCGATATTTCAGACGCCCATGCTCCAGTTGCAACGATCAACTGTGAGATGGGTACTTCGCGATATCGAGTAGCGGTGCGAAACAAATTGTCGGGATGGGGCCGAAGGAGTAGACGAGGTTTTTTGCCGAAGATGCCGGACAAACTGTCATTCAAAAGGACAATCATTGCAACGTCTTCGCATCTTTGAGTGAGTCATTTTATCACTACCTTGTCGTTATACTCGTCTGTAGAAATAGAGTTGTAGTAGAATGTAAAAGTAGTTAGTTGCATGCATGGGCAGGCCTCGCCGCCCCAACGATCAGCCGAGATGGGAACGTCCGCGATTTGCACTAGCGTTGCGAGAAAACCACGCGTTGAATTTAGTCGATTTTGAACAGAGATTAAAGCTAACATTACGGTATAGATTGTTTAGAGCGTAGCGTTGCGAATCACAAATAGTCGCGGTTCAAAATTACATTTCAATTTGATAACTGCGCTTTTAAAGTTCATATTGTTGTTGTTTTACATATAATCTAAAGTAATCGTTTTTTGGATCTCTGTTCGTTGAATTAGCGTTGCGCACAAAAAGTTCGCGTTTGCTTTCGAGTCTTTCGACTTTTCAGGCTCCCATTCTCGAGCTGCAACGATCAGCTGCGAGATGGGCACATCCGCGATTTCGAGTAGTGTTGCGAAACAAATTGTCACGCGCGTTGTGCTACTATCAATATAAAACTTGATTAAATGTGTCGTAAATGTTGCGAATAAATAGTTGCGATTTAAAGTAAATCTAGACATACAGATGTACAATTTTAAACGTTGGAATTTTAAATTTCTTATTTAAATAGCAATTTGAATTTCGATTTGTTGAATTAGAGTAATCTCTTTGGGTCTCTGTTCGTTGAATTAGCGTTGCGCACCAAAAGTTCGCGTTTGCTTTCGAGTCTTTCGACATTTCAGGCGCCCATGCTCGAGCTGCAACGATCAACTGTGAGATGGGCTCATCCGCGATTTCGAGTAGCGTTGCGAAACAAATTGTCACACGCGTTGTACTAGTATCAATTTTTAAAGTTGACCAAATGCCTAGTTAATGTTGCGAATAAATAGTCGCGATTTAAAGTATTTCTAGAGACACAGATATAGAATTTTAGACGTCAGAGTTCTTTTCTTATTTAAATAGTATTTCGAATTTCGATTTGTTGAATTAGCGTTGCGCATCAAAAGGATTGCGTTTGTATTAGAATGATTCGATATTTCAGGCGCCCATGCTCCAGTTGCAACGATCAACTGTAAGATAAGAACATTCGCGATTTTAAGTAGCGTTGCGAAAAAAATTGTAACACGCGTTGTAATTAATGTCTAGTTAATGTTGCGAATAAATAGCCGCGATTTAAAGTAGTTTTAGAAGTACCGATCTAGAATTTTAAACCTTAGAGTTTTAAATTTCTTCTGTAATTTGTAAGAATGTTAATACTTAATTTTGTAAGACTTTGAAAGTTCAACTTTACCAAATTGATACAATATTTTTGTCTAGAAATTGACATTTTTCAGAAAATTGATACTTCTCAGAAAATTGATATTTTTTTCAGGAAATTGATATATTTGTTTTGAAATTAATATTTATTTCAGGAAATTGATATATTTGTTTTGAAATTAATATTTATTTCAGGAAATTGATATATTTGTCTTGAAATTAATATTTATTTCAGGAAATTG
Source organism: Sphecodes monilicornis (assembly GCA_913789915.3). Lineage (NCBI taxonomy): Eukaryota > Metazoa > Arthropoda > Insecta > Hymenoptera > Halictidae > Sphecodes > Sphecodes monilicornis. Next base: position 2,169,798 of record OU565286.1, on the reverse strand, counting down.
TTATTTATTTCAGGAAATTGTTATTTATTTCAGGAAATTGTTATTTATTTCAGGAAATTGTTATTTATTTCAGGAAATTGTTATTTATTTCAGGAAATTGTTATTCATTTCAGGAAATTGTTATTCATTTCAGGAAATTGTTATTTATTTCAGGAAATTGTTATTTATTTCAGGAAATTGATATATTTGTCTTGAAATTAATATTTATTTCAGGAAATTGTTATTTATTTCAGGAAATTGTTATTTATTTCAGGAAATTGTTATTTATTTCAGGAAATTGTTATTTATTTCAGGAAACTGTTATTCATTTCAGGAAATTGTTATTTATTTCAGGAAATTGTTATTTATTTCAGGAAATTGATACTTATTTCAGGAAATTGATACTTATTTCAGGAAATTGATACTTATTTCAGGAAATTGATACTTATTTCAGGAAATTGATATTTATTTCAGGAAATTGATATTTATTTCAGGAAACTGATATTTATTTCAGGAAATTGATATTTATTTCAGGAAATTGATACTTATTTCAGGAAATTGATATATTTGGCTTGAAATTAATATTTATTTCAGGAAATTGATATATTTGTCTTGAAATTAATATTTATTTCGGGAAATTGTTATTTATTTCAGGAAATTGATATTTATTTCAATAAATTGATATTTATTTCAGGAAATTGATACTTATTTCAGGAAATTGATATATTTGGCTTGAAATTAATATTTATTTCAGGAAATTGATATATTTGTCTTGAAATTAATATTTATTTCGGGAAATTGTTATTTATTTCAGGAAATTGATATTTATTTCAGGAAATTGATATTTATTTCAGGAAATTGATATTTATTTCAGGAAATTGATATTTATTTCAGGAAATTGATATTTATTTCAGGAAATTGATATTTATTTCAGGAAATTGATATTTATTTCAGGAAATTGATATTTATTTCAGGAAATTGATATTTATTTCAGGAAATTGATATTTATTTCAGGAAATTGATATTTATTTCAGGAAATTGATATTTATTTCGGGAAATTGTTATTTATTTCAGGAAATTGATATTTATTTCAATAAATTGATATTTATTTCAGGAAATTGATACTTATTTCAGGAAATTGATATATTTGGCTTGAAATTAATATTTATTTCAGGAAATTGATATATTTGTCTTGAAATTAATATTTATTTCGGGAAATTGTTATTTATTTCAGGAAATTGATATTTATTTCAGGAAATTGATATTTATTTCAGGAAATTGATATTTATTTCAGGAAATTGATATTTATTTCAGGAAATTGATATTTATTTCAGGAAATTGATATTTATTTCAGGAAATTGATATTTATTTCAGGAAATTGATATTTATTTCAGGAAATTGATATTTATTTCAGGAAATTGATATTTTTATCTTGAAATCAATTTTGCTCGGATCGGAGTTCCCTCAGGGACTCACTCACGGAATGGGGCCCGTGAGTGGGTACGGGGACTCGCGTCCCCGGGGGCACCCGAATCGCCTACAGGTCGTTGCGTCCACAAATCATTAGATTTGGGTTCAATGTGGTTTCGATTTTGTTTCGACTGGTTTTCGATTTGGTGTCGATTTTGTTTCAACTGGTTTTCGATTTGGTGTCGATTTTGTTTCAACTGGTTTTCGATTCTGTTTCCATTTTGCTTCAACTGGTTTTCGATTCTGTTTCGATTTGGGTCGTTCATCTTGCTCTTGTTAGTCAGAACGAACGAAGAAAATTCATCAAAGGAAGAAAATTCACCGAAAGAAAAAAATTCATCGAAAGAAGAAAATTCATCGAAAGAAGAAAATTCATCTTGCGAAGAAAATTCATCTTGCGAAGAAAATTCATCGTGCGAAGAAAATTCATCGTACGAAGAAAATTCATCGAAAGAAGAAAATTCATCGAAAGAAGAAAATTCATCGATCGAAGAGGAATCATCGAACGAAGACTGCAGATTATTTATAAATTAGTTTTAGTGCGTGCGTTAGTTATTAAGATTGTCAATCGTCGTTGTAATTATGTCGAGTAATTATTGCCGTAACTTGACTTTGCTCGCCTCGTTTTCTGACTCCGACACAGCCTTCTGCTGTGTCGGCCTTGCTTGCAGGTTCTGAGCTGGTCCAGTTACGGTATCCGGCGTGAAGTCATTGAGAGGGATGTCTAAGAGACTCGTTCACTCGTCTTCTGACGATCCTCTGTGTTAACGTAATCCTGGGCACGCCATGTTCTCATGTCACCCAGTAGCGCCAGAAACCGTTTGAGCGCATCTCTTTGCCATCTTTCTTGGTGATGGAGTGGCGGGTATCGGGCTGGTTGGCTCAGGACTTGTAAGCACTGAACGCGTCGCGTCACCCTTGAACCAGAGCCTTCTGCTCTGGTTTGATCTTGTTTGTTTCTTTGAAAGAATCAGAGCCTTCCGCCTGATTCGCCCTTGGTCCCTCGTGGATCGGAGACTTCTTCTCCGATTCACACTTTGCCCCGCAATAATTACTCGACATACGCTAAATGGAAAAGAAGTCTCTTCCGTGAAAAAGACTATTTTTCCATTTAGCGACCTGCGAACTTAGTTTCTAAGAATCGTCGTTGTAAGAAAGGGAGACAGAACGAAGGAAGACTTTGTTCTGACTCCCTTTCGGGTCTCTTGTGCAGCAACCTCCTCGTGGTGAGACCTGGGCAATCGATATTATCCACAATTCGCAAAATGCTATAATTTATAAATTATAGTATCTCGCATGTAGTGGATAATATCGAGCTAATAGCTGCACATTTAGAATTTGCGTAAATATGGTATTTCATAGTAGAATGTAAGACTTTTAATACTTTCTTCCTTTTCCTATGTCCCAGCTTCAACAATATGCATTTGTAACCTCCAAAACACCCGTAGTAAAAATATAGTATACGGAATATTCAGTTCTTGCTAATACGGCTAAATTGGTGAACTATCGGTAATATTGAGCGCGACACCGAAATGGTACGGGGGCCACTGTGGCCCCCCGAGGCCTAGACAGAAAAGCCCATAAGATGCAATGTCTGTAGTAGTCTTAACTGTCGCCGCATTTCGAACAGTTTATTCAGTGAATCTGCTTCCACAAATTTTATTCTTTCTCTTAAACTCAGCTTCTCTGGAGATTTGTATACGAATCTGAGCAATACCATTGTTCCCTTGTCTTCTTTATTAGATATGGATGGTTCTGGTTATAATGGACAGTCATCAAATGACTTGGAAATACCAGCTATACTTTGAACCTTTTCAGTTTTAGGGATCAAACCTTGCGCTGTAATAATAACAAACTTGTTAGTTTAGAAGTAACTATAATATTAATTTGTGACATTGAATGTATTTATCAAAACTAATTTTTCTATAAACATATACATACTTGTGTTAGGTGATAATGTTGTGTTCATATTATTTTCACATAATTCAGTGCAAGAAGTCGCTTCTTCTTTAAGGGTTCTCTGGAATAAAACAAACACATATAAATAGAAATAAAACATTGTTCAATATGTTTGGTATACTCATAAATATTAAAAATTCTCATTATTATAAATACAAGTGGTAATGCATTTGGTCTCAATCGCACATAAGAACCTTTTGTGTAGAAACTTGTTTCTTCAAAGTGCATCTAGCAAATAATAGCTCTTTTTGGAATTCCTGACGCTCTGATACCGGTCTAACCATAAGGTACGAGCATCAGAATCTTTTGGAAAACTTCAAACAGAATCAAAGTTTAAAATAAAATATTCTAAGATTATAATTATATTAACTATAATAAAATAATCTTCATACCAATGAAATGTATCTTTCACAACATTACTCTTTTTTCTCCAATTTTGAAAATCAGATCGGTTATTACACGAGGGCACAAAGCACTCCATTTTAATAGCTTCTTTTAACACTGTTGAAGTATTTAATACTAAATAGATTTTTTAATACTGAAACACGACACTGAAATGAAACGGTATGAGACGCTTGGAGATCATTGGAGATGCTCCTGCTCACAGACGCTTGGAAAGGTTACGTGACGCTGTGTCGATGCGTGGCAGTGCATACATAATGACGTACTGCTCTTGCGCCGCACACAGCCAATGAGAATTAGGCATAAATCTACCTCGTTCCCGTCTCTAAATCTGCCAATCCCTCGACGACATGCTTCATCCCTGTATTCCTATATCCTTAGACCAATATCCATGATAGAAAATAGGTTCTCAAAAAAACGTCAGAGTTTCGCCTCTGGTGCATTGATGGTATATTGCACCTTTTTTGCGCATGCGCGACGATTTTAGCGCCAGTAAAGCTCAAAGTTGGTCTAAAATGGGGTACTTTGGTCACCCCACATAATTTCGCAAAATTTTTTTTTCGATTTTCAAAAATGAATGTTTAACATGCATATGTTATATTAAAATTTAATGTGTATGTACATATAATATATAAATATATTATAACTGTGTATATATGTATAACATACTCACTCTTTTCCTTTATTTTAGGGATAGGGAAGGGTACTAAAATAACTTTATAAACCAAATATATAATTAAAAAGAAAATATTTTATTTGACTTCGGAGCATGGTCGTCTCGTCGTGTTGTCTTGCACTCTTCCCTCCGGTTGCCATCCAATAATAGTTCCCCCCTACTTTCCCCACAGACATAGGACGTACGTACGTTCCTGGATTTGAACGCCCATGCGCGAAAGAAGGTGCAATATACCATCACTGCTCTGGTACGCGCTCTGATACGAACATCGAAGATGTCGACATAACTTTTCGCCTTTAATTAAGTAAGATAATTTACAAATTTAGGTATGTTAGCAGGAATTGCTCATCGCCTATATTACGGGAGCTCAATATGATTCTGTGCAGTAATAATTGTATGGTGTGGTACATTTAAACACGGAAATTGCGTTCATGAAATGTAACGCCACAGAAACGTACAATTTGTAAGAAATATACAATATTTCCACTATACTGTAGAAGTATAGTTAGTGTAAAAAGTATTTGCACATTCTTTAAAAACGAATAACTTTTTAAAATTGGACCACATGACTTGAGTTTGCTTGAGATGTTAGTAGGATTAGTTTATGTACAAGCTAATGTGTGAAATTGTTTTAAAAATTGGACGTAATTACAAAGAAAAAAACAGTAGATGTCACATTTTTAAGTTTTTTTATCGGTACCTACAATAAAAATGTAGAACATATCTTTCGTAAAACTAAATAAGTTATATACATGTATTCACAAAGTTTCATTGAAATCGATTGATACATAAAAAAGTTATAGGCATTGTAAGATATAAAAATCTATAAATTTAGAGTTTGCGATTAATTTAAGTCGCAGTTTTAATTAATTATATTTCATAACAACCTTGATCTATTTCAATTAAACTTTGTGTAAGTATATGTATGACTTATTTATATCTAGAAGAGGCACCTTCTAAATTTTCATTTCAAATACAGATAAAAAGCATAAAAATCATGGCATTTACTTTTCTCTTCGAAATTACAACCAACACCAATTTAAAAAAAAAACATTTATGCATTACCTATTAAATGAATCCTTCTAACATCTAAAAAGAACTCGAGCCATTTAGTCCAATTTTAAAAAATATTTTTTACGTTTTTACACTCACTGTAGCTTTCATCACTTTCATGTTCCCGAGGGCGAGTAATTTTTCTGATATTGGTAATACAGAACGGTGAACAAAAATTCCTATGCAATGAGAGGGTCTGTGTCTTAAATCCGTACACGAGCTTCCGTGGCGCCACCTTGTCTAGAGGTTTGATCCACGTTCTTTTCTGAACGGTTGAAACGTTGCGTTCGTGTTGAGAAAACGTGACCACAGAGAACATCGTGTGGCGATCGCGATCAGAAGAACGAGTGTTATGCATGATATTGCATATTGACGTACATTAAGGTTGTCGCGCGACGGCATGCAGTTATCGAAGTAAATAAGCCGCAATTATACGGGTACGGGATTTTTCACGGTAACATAGGTATCCGGGTGCCGGCACATATCAATATACGCGAGCTCGGAGGATTGATTATTGAAAAAATGGCGGCGGAAATGCTAAACAAGAATCGAATGATGGTTTTTAAGAACAAAGGCAAAGATCAAGACGTGAGTATCCAGTGTGTTCATCATTGTGTGTAGTAACCTTGTGCGTCTGGAAAGTTCAGCTGTCGCTCTAAAAGGATGATTACCAGATTATTGCACGCACTAGTTTTTCCAAGATAGTGGAATGTATTCTGCACTTTGTCATTTCGGTTGGATTTGCGGAGATTTTTGCGCAATTATTTCATACGCGGCCGCAATGATTTCCAAATCGATTATCGTAATGTTAATCGCTGCATGCGAAACAATTGAAATGTGTTGTCAATCTTTAGAGTTTTATCAGATAAAATGCGAAAAATGAATCGAGCCATATAATTATTAACAAAAGCATGATGAATTTGGTAAAACTTCCGTACTGAGGCTATTTCCTAAAAATGGGTTAAGTTTGGGTTAGGTATTGTAATTGAATATACATTATATTAATTATATACATTATATTAACATATAATGCTTTATATTAATTATATAACATTATATTACAAAATATTAATACATTATATTAATTTAATAAACATTATATCAATTGAATATATCTATCCCAAACCCCCTTCCCCCATCTTTTCTCCAAGTTTTTCAAAAGTGGGCCATTCTAAGCCAAAATCAAAAAAGTTCAACCCATTTTTAGGAAAAGTCGCAATACGGAAGTTTTACCATGTATGAAAATTCATTTATCACGAATTTCATAAAAGCATATTTTGTAGATGTATTTAAGGTAGCTTAGCAACATGTTTATGATATTCCTACAGTTTTAGATATAGAATAAAATTAAGTTTATAATTGAGATTATTATTATCAGTTTAAAAATCTAAAGCTACTTACTTTGTATTTGTTTTAAATCCTGGTGTTAAATTTTCTTTTTTTTTTAACCAATGCTACTTATTATGTTCGTTTAAACAAATGTTAAGCTGTTATAATAACGAAGTAATTGTCTATGTTTGTATCAAATTCTCTGATTTCCCTCGATAGCATCTTTGTCAAAGTTTATACTATCACCATTACATAGTCCGAACGTTTTTCATGAATTTAATAATATTTGTACTTAGTGTAACTATATTATATTATGACATTCCATCAGTGATGTAAATTGTTGCAAATATTTCATACATGATTTGATTTGTTTTAGGCACATGAATATATATTAAAACTAGTCAAGTATTTTATAAATCTATGTTTTGTTTCTATTGTATATGCATTTTCATAAAAAATATGAAGTAGATATATAGTCATCTTAGGAAGTAAATTACCAATCAGGTGTAGATAAGTAAACGAATAACATACATGCTACATAATAATGATAAACACTTTGGAAACATATATTTTTATGTACGTATATCCCATAAGTAACAAAAAATTAATAATTTGATTTTATTAAATAGACGAAAAGAAATGAAAAATGAATATTCCATCCATTACAATAGCATTGGAAAGTAAGTTAAAGCTTCAAATTCTGTGTTACATATTATATATTTTGATTGAACTAATAGCTCATACCATATTACTTTGATTTTTTTATAGCCTTTTGCAATTTGGTATGCTACAGATTAATTGTTTAATAACATATGTGCTTCTATTTTTTCATTTACATTTCAAGGCATTCATATAAATAGTTTCATATTTTATAGTCCTTACTTTTTATTACTTCTCTTACTCTACTATTCTGAACTGTTTTGTTTTAAAGTATTTCATATAATATACTTTATTGGATTGAGCTCAAGTGTTTGCATTAATCACTGTATTAAAATACTATTTTCTTGATGAAATTTTATTGTAATTTTAGATTTCTGTGTAGAATTATTTTCCTAATGAAATATGAAATTGTTTTCTTGCCATGTTGGCAGCAGAGTTGATGTTTTTTTTTAATATATTGACATATTTTATTGTAGTTAATTTATTGTCAATTATTGTTAAACTACCTAGTCCTGGAACACGAAGTATCGCCAGGTCATGAGTGAGATATCACTGTTTCACTGTCATCTTTACGTTGCCTTTCTTAAGTGCTTCTTTCACTTTTTTTTCAAACATATTATTGTCGGTCATCATAAAAATTTTAAACTTCAACTTGTGACTTTATATAATACTTTTAAAACTATAGAATAGTGTCAATCAATATATATTTCTATTAACAGGATACTATCAATCTCTAATGGTTTATGTTACGCCTAATTGGCCATTGCACAGGAATTCAAAATTTGTATTGTGCATCACTTCCTTATTTTTAAATTATTTTGAAGGGATTCAAAATTTCATATTTAATATAACACCAAGGTGTAATTTATTTAAGAGCATAATTATTTACAATTTGTCCATAAATTATACATTATTGCATATTATGAGGATATTATCCTGAAAGGCACCGGTGGCTGATTGGTATGAAATTTGGAACATGTTGTGAAGAATGTAGAAGGACACCAAATATAAAATTTTAACTTTGGGAATTCCCATTTAAAAGATACAGACACTTTAGTGCAAGCTGCTCAATCACTGTGATCGTTTGCATCGGACATGTCATCGTATTGTCTCACGAATTTATTTAAATAGAAAGTCGTCTATTGTTTTGGGGGAGGGGCTGCCACCCCCAAAGACCGTTCATGCTAAGAAAACTAACCCAGACCAATTCCAATTACTTTCAGCACGCACCACGATACGACTCAAACTGTGTCACATTTCAACAGATCACACCACACCACCACTCATGATAAACACATGCATACATATCCCTCAGGCATTCTTACATTGTTGCTGAATATAGTGTCCAAAGCATCGAAAACCTATTATGACGGATTTATAATTGAGAACCTGTATCTTTTAAACACATACATTGCCGAAGCTAAAATTGTATATCTGAAGTCCTTCCTTATCCCTCATAATACCCACCAAGTTTCATCTTGATCGGTCATTGGTGCTTTTCGGAAGTACAGTACATGTTGTCAGTTTCATCCACATATATTTACTAAAAATTATAGATTATACGTTACTTACATTTGCTTTTTATAATCCTAATTGCATCTAATCGCTTGTTTTAATCCTTTACAATTAATTTGGAATATCCTTGAAAAGTAAATAATAAAATATGCGACATCACCAGTATCAACTGTTCAGAGTTTAACATAAAGTAGAGTGTAACACAACCTAACAATTTGTGTTACAATCTGTGTTATAGTACTCTCTATTAAACTCTTAACTGTTGATACTTGTCATATTTCATATTTTATTATAGTATACTTTTTAGGAGGCCCTCTAATCATTAAGGTTTAAAACAAGCAATTAGCATTAGAAAAGAAAATATAAATAATTTATAATTTGCACTTGAAATCTATAACATGTATTAGAACAAGCTATAATATATAATTAATGGACATATTGTAAATAATTATGTTCATAGATAAATTATATTTTGTTGTTATATTAAATGAAACTGGCTTATAAAATTCCATTGGCTTATTAAATAAATAAATATTTGCATTCAGATTGCTGTTGTTTTGCAGCAATAACTTTTGATATTAATAATTTTTTGTTACGTATGTGAACTAAGTTTTCTATAACTTGTTGACTCGGATAAAGTAAATTTTAAATATACGAATGAATTATTAATAAGTAACTAAATAAACAATATTCTGTATCGTAGCAATACAACATACGTCAATTTTTCTCAAATTGAAACTGTTTAGGGAAAGTGTAAACTTACTTTCTGAGGTGACTGTATTTTAGTTTTTAAATAATAATTGAAATATGATTTTATGTTAGATAAGTTGAAGTAAGTTTTCAAATTTATTTGCGATTATGTACATCGCAAATTACATCTATAATCTTGTTGAAGTAGAAAATTACAATCATTTTAATTTGTTTCAAATATCATGATTGTCATGTCTTATGTTTAAATGAAATTTTATATTTAAATATTTTTAAGTGATTAACATGTGGTATATTGTAGGAAATGAGAAGAAGAAGAAATGAAGTGACAGTGGAATTACGTAAAAATAAACGTGACGAGACTATACAAAAACGAAGAAATGTGCCTATTTCAAATCTTATAGGTAAGTTCTATAAACAATGAATAAGTTAATGAGTAAAAGTAAAGCAAAACTTAATGAATAATATTTTTTTAGATGAAGATAATTTCACAGACGTTGAATTGGAAGAACTAGTTAAGAAAGCTAACAGTTTAGATCCAAGGGTTCAGTTAGAAGCTGTACAATTTGCAAGAAGATTATTATCTTCGGATCGTAATCCACCAATTGATCCATTAATTGATAGTGGCATTTTACCAATCTTAGTTCATTGTCTTCAACAGCACAATAGGTATGAAACTATTTAAATTTGTGTACATCCAATTTTTTATAGTGCAAGCTATTTAATATATCATATAATTTTTTTTATAGACCGTCTTTGCAATTTGAAGCAGCATGGGCTCTAACAAACATTGCAAGTGGAACATCACCTCAAACACAAGAAGTTGTAAAAGCTGGTGCAGTTCCACATTTCCTGACTTTGTTACTTTCAAGTCAGCAAAATGTTTGTGAACAAGCTGTATGGGCTCTAGGTATGTCACAAAATGTACATAAGGGGAGTAAGGTGTACTGAAAATCATAGCACAACTGTTACTATGCACTGTTGCAATATTCTTTGTTACTACAGTATTTCATCGGTAAATGACCCAAATGACTAGCACGTAAATGTCCCGGAGATATCCCCACTACTGTGGGGTGTACCCTCTTGAGGGGCCGCGAAGCTCGAGGAGGCCTCGGTCGCCGAGAAATATGACAACATGTGGCTCGGGTATATCGGTGAGACCACACTAATCCAAATTTCCAACTTCTTTATTATTAATTATATTTTTATGGGACTTCAATGACCATATTTGTGGCATTTTTCTAATAAAAATCATACCAAATATGATATAATTCCGATGATATTTACTTGTGTAATAGACAATTAAAGTTGCGGGCGCGAGGTAGGATAGCGTATGGGAAAGAAAGAGACGCGGAGAGTCGCAGTCAACGGCACAGTTCAAAGGCTCGCGCGTCCTCACAATGTATTACCAAGGAATAACTTTTTTATTATTACTTATTTTTTTATGAGACTTTTGCTAATAGATTTGTGACATTGTTCTGATTAAAATGATACCAAACACGATATAATTCGGATCATATACAGGTGCATGGTTATTATGTATAGGTCAGGTACATAACATCGGTGAGGCAACAGTAATGCAATGACGACATTTTTTCATTTTTAATTAATCTTTTATGAGACTTTTACCATCATATTTGTAATATTTCTCTGATCAAAAGTTTTCTGATTATACTTAGATATCTATTTTTTTAATTGACGATGGAGTAAGTTTTGGTGACAGACAAAGAGATTAAATGATAAAGACATTAAAGACACACTCTCCTGACTGGGATATTTCGCGACTTTGAAAACGGGCAGAAACTCAGTTACATCCACATTAACCGTCTTGTCTTCTGCGAATTGGCCGATCATACATAGTAAGAATGCAGAGAAGGGAAAACCTAAGAAAATCCGGAAAAACCAATGTTATGTACCTGACCTATACATAATGACCATGCACCTTTATATGATCCGAATTATTTCGTGTTTGGTATTATTTTAATCTGAATAATGTCACAAATCTATTAGCAAAAGTATAATAAAAAAATAAGTAATAATAAAAAAGTTATTCCTTGGTAATACATTGTGAGGACGCGCAAGCCTTTGAACTGTGCCGCCGACTGCGACTCTCCGTGTCTCTTTCTTTCCCATACGCTATCCTTCCTCGCGCTCGAAACTTTAATTGTCTATTACACAAGTAAATATCATCGGAATTATATCATATTTGGTATGGTTTTTATTAGAAAAATGCCACAAATATGGTCATTGAAGTCTCATAAAAAAATAAAGAAGTTGGAAATTTGGATTAGTTATGTTTACATTTCTCAATGACCGAGGCCTCTCGAGTTCGGCAAACCTCAAACAATGATATCCCTCACGTATAAATGACCCTGCGCAGACCCGTGTTGGGGACTTTTATCGATGAAATACTGTATGTACTGTTTTTTAATTTTAAAGCATGAGTCTATGTGCCAAAATATTTGAAAATCAAGAGTAATGAAATTGCAATTAGAAATGCGTTATTTCCAAGCGATTATGAATTAAAACTTCACTCACAGTAGTGCTTAAGTCAGGTTAATAGAATGCGAATACTGACCACACAAAAAATAGATTCTTACCTCGAAGATGCGATTTCAGGCTCTATATTTTAAATAAATTCTCACAAATCAGTACATAAAACTAAACCTACTTATTTGTAGGAACTTTTCTACATGCCAAATGTTGGTATGTATTGTGTACTGTGATTGTCTTGACTGAAAGTGTCAATGAATATTTGTCTATTATTTCTGTATATGAAATATTTCGACTGTTCAATGTAGTAGACCTTTATACAATTAACACTAAACTAAGGCTATAACTGAAATTGTAACTATGGAAACAAAACTTTCTTGTAGGAGAATATTCTCTTCGATTGTAGTCTCCAACTGAGAAAATATTCGATCAAATTCCGCGCGAAAGACCATAAATTCAGGCAGAATCGACTTCGTCTCGTGTCATCATTTGACGTCACTGGTCACAAATGTATTATATAAATTTCATTTGCTGTAGATACTAGTTTTGACCTTATTATGGAAATATTTGAAGCTGTAATAATAGCCTCGTTTCTATTTAGCTCACAGAATGTGGAATTAACACACACGAAAGGGACAATCGTGGTAGCGTGCAGTACACATGAACATTTGCCAATGGAATAATCGCACTACGTGTATATGTGGCACTGCAAATACTTGCGAATAGAATGGTTACAGTGGCGCAATACATGTTATCACAAAACATGTGTGCATGTTTGAACTTGTAGGTGATTTCTTGAAAACAAATTTGTGTATTAAAAAAGATATTTACCTATTTTCGTCGAAAATCTAGTAATATAACTGTTACTGCACCGTTGTGGATTTTGGTGAATAATAATTAGGTTTAGTTTCATACAACGATTGTGAGACTTTTAATCATTTTTATACAGAGCCTTAAATCGTAACTTTAATAAGTGCAAAAAGGTCTATAAAACATTTGTTGAAATAGCTGAACGTCGCAAATTACTTTGCCATATACAAATAATTTAATTCTAACTTCACTGTTTGAATTTTGTCATTGTGGTTTAATCGGATTTCATTAGAATAGTTAAAGAATTAATAATGTCAATTACTCATATATACACAATGATACACATCATTTTAAATTGTCAGGAACTTAAAAAATATATACACAATTTAGTTTTTTACTTTTTATTATGAAAATTGTTAAATTATGAAGAAACTAAAGTAAACAAATTTTTAGTATACCGTATAATATAAATAATAAATAATTTACATTGTAATGTATTTTCAGCATATGCATGTTAAAGATTCGTATTCTTCATAATTTCTCTAAAGTGTGTAATATATGTAAATTAAAAATATTCTTCTTTACAGGAAACATTATTGGAGATGGTCCAACGTCTAGGGATTATGTTATTACTCTTGGCGTTGTAAAACCATTGTTAACATTTATTAAACCAGATATACCTATTAGTTTTTTACGTAATGTAACATGGGTAATCGTGAATTTATGTAGGAACAAAGACCCACCACCACCTGGTCAAACAATTAAGGACATTTTGCCTGCACTTAATGTACTCATACACCATACAGATATTAACGTGAGTGAGAAACATTATACTTAGCACGTTGACTGCCGTGGTGGCCACTACTGATCGGCACTGAACTTTCTAACTACACCGTCCGTGGTGGCTGATCAAAATGCATGAACTTCGCAAGCACTAATGTTTATAATTGTGTAACTGCAATTAATATAAGAATAGTGCTTTAAGCTGATAAGTGTACATGCGAATATGTCAACATTTTTATTTTTTGTTTTCTAAACTCAAATATACATACATTTATATGACGTGATTATAACATGGACAGAGTCTCTCCGTCGCTGGAGACAAAACCAAAAAATACGCTCGGCGATCAACGTGTTAACATATTCACAAGATATTATTTTTGAGATACTCTATTATATCATTTGTTTGTTACAGATTCTTGTCGATACAGTTTGGGCATTGAGTTACCTCACTGACGGTGGTAATGAACAAATTCAAATGGTCATAGACAGTGGCGTCGTGCCACGTCTTATACCGCTTCTCTCGCACAAAGAAGTTAAGGTACAAACGGCTGCTTTGAGGGCAGTTGGTAACATAGTAACGGGTACAGACGAACAAACACAGACTGTATTAAATTGTGACGCGCTTGCGCATTTCCCTAATTTACTGAATCATCCAAAAGAAAAAATCTGTAAAGAAGCAGTCTGGTTCCTTTCTAACGTAACGGCAGGCAATCAATCACAAGTTCAGGCTGTTATGGATGCTGGATTATTGCCTCTTATCATTCGTAATTTAGCGAAGGTAAGAAAACGTTCTTCGTGAAATTTGTCAAGACCAGTTACACTTAATAACTGTGCTTAATATTTGATTAATATACTGTTTCTAAAGGGTGAATTCCAAACGAAAAAAGAAGCAGCATGGGCAATTAGTAATTTGACGATCAGTGGTAACAGAGATCAAGTTGTACAGCTTATACGAGAAGGCGTCATCGAACCTTTCTGTGACCTTCTTTCTTGTAAAGACACTCAAGTTGTACATGTTGTTTTAGACGGTATACATAATATGCTCAAATTTGCTGGACCTGAAGTTGAGCACTTGGCTAATATGATCGAAGAATGTTCAGGTTAGTGATTTTAATATTTTAATTATTTTCTTGCACCTTTATAGAGTGCTAATACACATTGTTTAATATAAATTTCTACAGGTATGGATAAGATCGAAGCTCTTCAAAATCACGACAATGTAGAAATTTATAAATTAGCATTTGATATCATCGAGCAATACTTTTCTGAAGAGGTATGGTATTTATTTTAATTCTGATATTAAATAACAACACGTGTATGATAAATAAAACATGTTAAATGATATTTTAGACAGATGAAACGAACCTGGGACCGCAGGTCGGAGAAGGTACATTTGAATTTGATCAAACGTCGACTATTCCGAGTGAAGGTTTTAAATTCTGAGAAGGCCTCCATTATTTCTCATCCGATCGTGCCGTCCCCCGACAAACTCCACTACGGAGCCATTCTGCTTACCCTTTCCTATTCTTATGTCTTATTCTTGCTCCAATGACAACACGTGGCGTTATCAATATGCCACCGCTGAACCAAGAATCATGTTTCTTTTTGCTAATCCAAAGGTATGACAGTGACTATTTGCCTGGTAAAGGGGATATCAAAACGAAACAGGAGCAAAAGTGGAGGGGATGTGTTTCTTACTGAAACAATAGAGAGTCTGTATTCTTTATTTTTCTTTCTGATGATTCTTCAAAGACCGTATACGTTACCTTTTTTCCCTTCTTTTGTTTTTTCAAATCATAAAAACTAAAAATTATTGGCGGAGCAGAACTTAGCCGGACGCAGCTAGATGTACGCAACGTACCGACTAAATTATTTTAGTGAACTAATTAACTTGCTCTCTAAAGAGAAGGGCAACTGGAAAAAGTCAAAGACCTTTTTATTGCTTGATCATGCTGCTGTCCATTCTAACTCGAGATGAGTCTTGGTTAGCGATGTTACATTTATAAAACAATTCGTGTATATTTTAGGCATGTTAAATTTATAATAATATTGATTACTGAATAAATGAATCGATTGACTACTCTTTATTAGTCTAACTCATGACTATGGATTATTATTTCTGTAAGAAAAACAAAATGAACAATAAAATTATTATATAAATTCGGCAATATTTACTGCCGATGTTTACTTGGACATTTCGTCACGTGATGGACTGCAGCTTAAAGAGGACTTAATAACTGCATGACATACGATAGTGTTATTATAAAATTGCTTTTTTTATTAATTACGTTGTTACAATTACGATTCAGGTGTAAATTCAATTGTGGGATCATTGAATTGGTGAACATCGTCTGCATAAAGATTCTCAGGAAGCGTATCTTCGTCATCGTTCGCTACATAAGTAGGGAAATTTGGCGAAGTACATCTTTTGTGAGGAAGGATCGTATCGTACAAATATACCATGTTGTTTGTCTCTCCTGGTAAATTCTGACCTAATACCCAAAGTACATTATACTTGGTGTTTATCCGTAATATCTGCAACAAATATTTGCTAATGGTAATATTAGTTCTTTCTTTAAGAAAATCAGTTTATAACGTGGACTTCCTTGAAACATTAACACCAATTTAATTTATAACAGAGTTGTCAAATCTACGGGTGATTACATTTTTTCCAACGTAGTTAATTCTATAATAAATTGCATGTGTTTTACAAGACATGTAACAAAATTTATATAATTTATACTTATTTTTCTAGAGAAACATTCATGATAGTAATAGGAGAAAAAAATTTAGTTATTTGGCAATCTCTAACACTGAATTTCCGATAAATTAATTAAGTGCAACAATATTTTGAGTAAGTGCAATCATACTTGTGCATATTATATAGTAATACCTAAATATTTTTAAACAAGTATAAGAGCATTCATAATGTATCAAATTTTTTGTGGATTTCTATTTTCTGCCATCTAATAAATAAATTTATACACTTACTGTTGAGGAAAATTTATAAAGACAAAATCAAACACAATATTGCATTATTGCAATGAAAGTATGAAAAACGCAATAAGTTTTAAACCATTATTACACACTCTGCAATAAAATAAAACTTTTTTGTTTCATGTGTTCAACATACAGTACAAGTTGCACTTACTTTATGTTACCATGTTTTTCATCTTCAATGATACAAGGAAAATATAATTTTTCAAATAGATTTATATTATTATTTAAAACCTTTCAATAGGTGTAACATGTAAATATTCTTGATATGAGAACTCGCTGCTAATATAAACTACTACTAGTGCTCGTTTATTTAATAAATTTTGTATCGTTAAAGATTTATATTATTTAATGAATATTATCATTTAATCACATTTGTTGTCATTACATAAAAAATGTTAATACTTGAAATATAAGAATAATAGCTCATTGAAGGTGGTATTTCACTTTATAATTAAAACGGCTTAGATAACATTGTTCAACAAATTATAATGTTTTTCGGATTCGTAACATTTAATGGGCGTGTTTTATAGATTTTGGTGTCCATTGAATACATTTTTTCCATGTAAAATTTTAATAATAAAAGATGGAAATTTTTCATTTCAAAGATATTTTGTTTTCTTCGAGATAAATAGTACAGCTAATGTTACAGTATGAATCTTTTGAATTTTTTTTTAAATTTATTTAAAAACTGTACATAGCAGAAACAAAATTTTCAGATGTGTGTTTAGTAATTAAAACTGTGAGAAAGGTCTATTGGGAGTTAGAAGTTCAAATATGTGTTGAACAGTGTCATCAATGAAAATTATTTTTTTGATCGAACATTTTTTGTTGGTCATCAAATAAATAAAATAGTCGTAACTTACCCTTACACCTCTGAGAATACGCATACGATTTCCCATGTGCCCAGGCATCTTGGTACCAGGCATTACCCTAGCTTTTGCGCCTCCAGAACCAATATTACCTCCTCTTCTATGAGTTTTCGTTACACCATGAGATGCAGGCATACCTTTGAATCCCCATCTTTTCATGACACCTTGAAAACCGCGATCTACCCTATATTTGTAAAAAATGTTACAATTAGTGGTGTGCGAGAAGCCGAAAATGTCGGGTCGTGACGGATCGAGAATTTTATTCAGGATTGGGTCAGAATCCGTATTCTCGAATATATCGTGATTCCCGAATACATTCGGGTTCTCGAGAATTTTCGAAATTATTCTCGAGAATCCTGATATATCCGAGATCTTGAAATTTTCAAGAATCCAACTCGTCTCGACCCGAAGCCTTTCCTATATACCCGTCTCGACCATTGGTTACTTGACATTTTTGAGTTCTTGCACATCTCTATTACATATCTAATATACAAGAAAGAGATAAATGAAAGATTTACGTTTTTCCTCTAATATCAAGATATTCTCCTGGTTTGAAATGAGCTGCACACAAAGGAGTTCCTGATGGCAAGGCAGCATTTGGTGTAACAACAAATCTCATAAGTGTTCTCTTTGGTGTAACTCCACAAGATTCGAATATTCCATAGTACTCTTTAGTAAGCTATGAACATATATAAAAAGCTATAAAACAACTATGAGCAATAAGTTTCGTAGATTTACACGTATGTAAAATAATTAAATAATTGCTAGAAATCTATTTCATACTTATTCGAAACTTACTAATTGTGGATCTATATTTTGGGCACCTATTACCAGGCAACCATTCTTGTGTTTTATGTGTTTATGCTTCCGCGATTTTATAACTGGATCGTATTCTTCTGGTGACATATATTTGACAACTTCATTATCTACAATCTATGAAAGACAATAACAAGTATAATTTAAAACAAGTCCACGAAATGGACATATATTTATGCTTCATAAGAGTAATAGACCAGATCTTTCTATTAAATTCTTAAAAAAGTTTAAAACTTATAGTTATATGCCCTTATCTCGATTAATGCTTTGAAAAGATTCATAATTTATCTACCATTTAAATCTGAATGGAGAAAAAAAGTATTATTTTCCAAAGATCTAATTTGACTTGTATCAAAATTGACCATACATAATTTATATACAGTCTGTCCTACAAGAGCGTGTCAGCAATGTTTGTGCAAATATTCATATATTTATAAAAACATTATATAGGTCGAAACTACACTTAAAACACTCATATGTTTTTACTTAATAATGGACCTAATTTCCTCCATTATCGATCATAGTTTGGTAACGTTTTAGTAGGTTTTCTACTCACTTGTTTCACCTGAAACAATGGCTTCTACATTTTTTTAATATGATCAATTAAAATTCTGAATATTAACATACATTTCTTTTTATGCTTCTACTTCATAATAGACCAAAAACTTTTTATGGAATTTGCATCTAGTGATCATCAATCACTTGCATCAATCACAATATGTTCTCTGTCGTGCAATTTGTACATACACAGCTTCAAAGTTTCAAGTTATTATTCTGTTATAAAATTACAGTGTCAGAGCATATTGGTATTTGAAATGTACTTTCAATTCACATTCATTTTTGAAGAGATATTGCCAATACGTTCTTATGGGACAGACTGTAATTGCTGACTGCACAAGCTTCATCATATTATTATAAAATAGTCCCCTTTTATTAATTATGGATTATGATCTGATATCTTTGATCGATAATGTATACATGATTACAGTAGTTGGTAGCACCTGTATCAAAGTAGATGATACTCTTTTTCCATTCTTAAGCCACATTGGATAGATTCCTATTTTCTTCCCAATCAGACCAGTACGCTTTGATTCTTCTGTCCATTGGTTATCTGGTTTAATTATGTCTTGTTTTAGTGGAGACTCTTGTATCATTAATTTGGAGGCTACGACTTCCGAAAGGAATTCCCTATTCTCCTTAGTAAGTCCTTCATTGTAGAGCTAATAAAATTACCAGCATTGTATTGCATTCATAAGATAGGAATGCAGTAAAGTGTAATATTTATTATATTCTACATACCACATGTGTAGGCCTTGGAAGCCACTCTGGATGGCGTTTCTTTGGAGGAGGATTCATTTTGTGAGCATTAGAAACTGGGATCAGGCAGATACTAAAATTGATCATGAGATTATTAAATAGCAATACAATAATAATATATAATTAATAAGTGTGTACAACAGTGAATTTTAATACATAATAAATGTGCAACAGAATATATCAATAAGTTAGGTTACCATTATGTTGTTGGCTTTTCATACCTCGGTTTTAGACATTTTGTAAAAAGTTGAAAGTTCTGAAAAGTTTTTATAACTAATGCCATGATTATTATAGATTGAAAACTGTCTCAGGAAAGTTGCGAGTGTGATGTGTTAAGATAACCTTAAAATGAAATACATACAAATGGTTAAAAACCGAATTAAAATTAACGTAACAAGCAATTATCTAAGAATGTTATTACTTTTCACGTTTCAAAATGAAAGAATCAAAGTACGGTAATGTTTCTCTTCATAATTCTGTACATTTCAACCAACACGAGACACATTTAAATCGCTAGCAGAAGCACTGCGATACGAGACAAACATAACAAGAATACGAAATGGTATGGGGAGATATCATTCATTGTCAGCGCAGATTTTAAAAAATTTAGAATAGAGCTGAAAGTTATATAAAACATAAGTAAAACATGTAAAATTATATATTGTTAGGAAGCTTATTTTTTATGATTTTTTTATTGCGAATCAATATTTTCCCTTTTAAAAGTTAAAAGGCTTCGTAAATTTCACAAAACACAATATTTAATTTAATTTCCTTCCCTTATCTTGAAACCGATAAAAAGGCTTTGTAGAGATCGATGTTGAACCAACAGTACAATAAAACTTGTTCATACACCCCGCGACAAAACTATAAGACATACAAATTTAATAAAAAGTTTAACCTAGTAAGAATTCTTTTTCTTCTTTTATTTCTGATGTTATTGTTTACATTATAGTTCTACACAATAATAAGTAAAAATACGTTCTTGTAGCCGCGACAAAACTAGGACGACACTTTTTAGAAAGAATCATATCATAAATTTTATTTTCGTTATATTAATAATGTGTAGTGACATCTTTATTTTGTACGACGTCTACCATTCTTTTCAGGAGTGATTTGTATAACCATTTTATTGTTTTTTGCTTTACAGGTTTCCACTTTTCTTTCGCACATATTTTCAAATCCTCGACGTTATTAAATTGTTTCCCTTTTGAATGCACATCTGTAGCTAGGATCCCAAACAATTATCAACGATGATTATTTTTTGAGACTCGAAATAAGCTTTTACAACTTTTGGGGTGTGTCCACCACGGGCTTGTAAACATTTATTTACTCGAAACATCAAAGTTGTTCTAACATTTTTTAACATTTCGGGAGTCACTGAAGCGCAAGCGTCACGTATTCTTTGTTTCATATCCTCTTTTGTCGTCGGTGGTTCAAACATAACATTGTCCTTTACATATCCCCATAAGAAAAAATCTAATGGTGTTAGATCGGGGGATCGAGGAGACCATTGACGAGGTCCCCCACGACATATCCGTTTGTTCCCAAATTTTTCGTTCAAAAATTGCCTGGTGATGATTGCAAAATGTGGAGGAGCGCCGTCTTGTTGGAACCACACTTCTCTTCTAACGTGCAGTGGCACATCTTCCAAAAGCGCAGGCAAATGATTTTTTAATAAATCACAATAACTTGCAGATGTTACAGTTTCTTGAAAAAAATAAGGTCCAATCACAAAATCTCCTATTAGGCCACGCCAAACATTTAAAGACCATCGATGTTGAAAGGGAACACATCGCATCCAATTTGGGTTTTCCACGGTCCAATAATGCAGATTATGTCTATTTACATGCCCTGAATTCATAAAAGTGGCCTCATCGGAAAAAAGTATTTTGCATAAAAAGTCATTTTCCACAACACCCTGCAGCCACTCACAAAATCTTACGCGGTGATCGTAATCTGCTATCGAAAGCTCTTGTGATAAAACCATGTGATATGGATGATACTTTTGCCGTTTCAAAATTCGTTGAATCGATGAACGACTAATATGTGATGTTTGTGCAAGTGTACGTTGACTAATATGAGGATTTAATGTAATTGCAGCAAGAATACTGGCACTATTATTTTCATTAGTGACAGCTTTAGGTTTATTGCGAGTTTTTTTACACAATTCACCGTGCTCGCGAAGCCGCTTTTCTAAATTATGAAATGTTGCATGACATTTTTTGATCCCATAACGTTCAAAAAACATCACTGATGCACGCCGATAATTTTTTTGGCATTCACCTAACGTTAATAACATATTCACTTCTGTGTCAAAAGTAGCCGTAATCACAATGTTACTGCTTGAATAACAGCTCTAAACTGAAAACGTTTTCATAGATAAGTGAGTCAAACTTAAGAATTGTAAATATTATTTTTTGTGTTTCTTCACGAATAAGCAATGGACTCAAGCGCGTATAATTCCATAACGCTATTTCCGAGAGCTTCAAGTACCTACAACTCGAAACTTCAAACTGTTATATCTCATCATGGAAGTATCTGACAAAAAAATGTTTCAGACAAAATTGACTTGTTTTTTCCGGTAGAATCTAAATATGTAACATTTTATAGGGGGTTCCATTTAAAATTACAAAGGTACCTCCCCTCCCCCGTTAAAGGGGAAGGGAGGCCACTTCACGTTTATTATGGTCAGAAAGGCTCTTCTGTTCCATGCAATTTAAGACTAAGAACTTTAAAATCGATGTGCATAGTTTTCGAGATATTGAGCTGTTCAGAGTTATGTGGGCCACCCTGTATATATTCAATTACCTTCCGTTGAAAATTTGAAGCGTACAATTAGAAATATTATATAATTGTTCATTTTAGTTATATCTCATCATGGAAGTATCTGACAAAAAAATGTTTCAGACAAAATTGACTTGTTTTTTCCGGTAGAATCTAAATATGTAACATTTTATAGGGGGTTCCATTTAAAATTACAGAGGTACCTCCCCTCCCCCGTTAAAGGGGAAGGGAGGCCACTTCACGTTTATGTAGTCAGAAAGGCCCTCCAGTTCCATGCAATTTAAGACTAAGAACTTTAAAATCGATGGCATAGTTTTCGAGATATTGAGCTGTTCAGAGTTATGTGGGCCACCCTGTATATATTCAATTACCTTCCGTTGAAAATTTGAAGCGTACAATTAGAAATATTATATAATTGTTCATTTTAGTTATATCTCATCATGGAAGTATCTGACAAAAAAATGTTTCAGACAAAATTGACTTGTTTTTTCCGGTAGAATCTAAATATGTAACATTTTATAGGGGGTTCCATTTAAAATTACAAAGGTACCTCCCCTCCCCCGTTAAAGGGGAAGGGAGGCCACTTCACGTTTATTATGGTCAGAAAGGCTCTTCTGTTCCATGCAATTTAAGACTAAGAACTTTAAAATCGATGGCATAGTTTTCGAGATATTGAGATGTTCAGAGTTATGTGGGCCACCCTGTATATATTCAATTACCTTCCGTTGAAAATTTGAAGCGTACAATTAGAAATATTATAGAATTGTTCATTTTAGTTATATCTCATCATGGAAGTATCTGACAAAAAAATGTTTCAGACAAAATTGACTTGTTTTTTCCGGTAGAATCTAAATATGTAACATTTTATAGGGGGTTCCATTTAAAATTACAAAGGTACCTCCCCTCCCCCGTTAAAGGGGAAGGGAGGCCACTTCACGTTTATGTAGTCAGAAAGGCCCTCCAGTTCCATGCAATTTAAGACTAAGAACTTTAAAATCGATGGTATAGTTTTCGAGATATTGAGCTGTTCAGAGTTATGTGGGCCACCCTGTATATACGTTCTTTCAGACACATACTTCACAATTACTGAAAAGACAAATTTCTTTACATCAATAATAAGTTGTTCTCACATTATTAAAAATTTATTCGTAGATAAATTCAACTGATTGGCACCAAAGCATAATTATATTATAAATAAGAAAAGAAGTTCAAACTTCGTACTCAAAGCCCTCTCTTAATGTGGGATACAGTGTTTCATTGGTTACAAAGAACCGAAACCGATTCTAGTTACGATTACAATTCCTGTTTTAAAGCTTTCCGACCATAACCCGCTCTTACCGGGTTAACCGGGTTACAGTTGGCCATCTAGTAGCCGGTTCTCAAAGCTACGCGGGTTACAGCGGGTTATTGAGAACCGAATCCGATTCGGGTTAGATTTTTGATCCCTGATCATACAGTTTTGATGCAGCGGTTGTACCACGTTTCGCTTGTACCACCAGTTGCCGATCATCCTGTATAACATGCACGTATATGTATAATACATTAATCAATAAAATAATAGTATGCTATGATACTTTTATCATATGTTTTCAACCACGGAAACGAATGCGTAGATCAAGATGCGTCAACTATAATAAACGGCAATAACGATTAGTATTTGTCCGCAAAAGACAATGTAGGTGAAATAAATCTCGATGAAATGATTGTCGGTGATTTAAAGGTAACCCTAGCCGAATATGCTGTGCAAATACAATTGTTCGATGATTTCGGTCGCGCCGTACAATCCTCCAATTCTGGAAGGAGATGGGTGGTATTAATCCGAAGTAAAAACGTCCTTTCAGTGTCACCTTGGCGAGAGAGAGTCTCGGGCCCGAAATGAATAGCGAATGGATTTGGAGACAATCGCAAAGGGGGAAAAAGAGCGGTCCAACGGGGGTAGGAAGGAGGTGAGGGGGTGGCGGTGGAATTGCCTGAACTGGACAGCACGTGGACTACCTACTTTTATATCGCTCGGGAAATAATGGGATTCCCATCATGAAGTGGATTTCCCTCGGGAGCCAGTGGACATCGATGCACGCGTCAAGAGATCCTACACCGCCCCCGTATCCTATCGGTCTCTTGCAGCCGGCCGACGTTCATCGTGCTTGTCCACCCTCGCTCGTTCACCTGTCCGGCCACCCCCACCCTGAACGTGTCACAACCTGACGCGCCGGCTCGGCTTTCGAGAAATTGAAGATTTTTCCGCCGAAACATATGTGTGAAATGTGTAACGCCAGTTATCAGCAAACGCATGATAACAGCAATTTTTTAATTCCCAGGCTGCAAGTACTTGTACAGTAATGTCCCGATACATGTGATAGCTTCGGGACCGAAGGGTCACTGATATCGTGTGTAGACACTATTCCTTGATCTCTTGTTGCTAGCGTTGAACGTAAGAAAAGGATAGCATTTAATCAACATGTCAACACCAGCGTATGGACGAAATAATGCTAATTCAATGATAAAACTTGTTTGTTTTTAATTATTTTGTTATGTTCTGGTTGAAATGGTACCACGATACAATTTGAATTATATTTACTCGTTTAACCCTTTGCACTCGGAGCTATTTCAACTAAAAAATCAAACATTTCTTTTGACCTAGAATATTTCCATTGTACATAATTTTTTTCATTTTATACGTAATGAAACTGATATAGTACCTTATACCATATTTAAATGTTTAGTAATTTATCAAATATAAACAAATTTAATAATGTAAAGAATATTTTGAATAATGGCACAGAAAACTTGTAGTGGCGCCTCAGAGGCGCCATTCGAGTGCTAAGGTAGAACTTCGATTATCCTTAGTAATCTGTGGATCATGATTGTTCAGATAACAGAAGTTATCTAGCCTCAGTGTTAGATTAAGTCTTTATTGATTTGTATATTAAATTGTGTTGTATATGGATTGCTATAGAACAAACTGTTTACATTAGAATAGTGGAGAATTCAGTATCGTGTTTGGTCTCATTTTAATAGAAATATGTTGGTAAACGTTTTATAAAGAAATCATTAAAAACAAAACAGTTTTGTCATTGAATTAGTATTGTCTCAACAATATCAATATCATGTTACATTTCTCATGTTAGTTTTCTCAAGGAGTACACCTCGCTGCAGTGGAGATCAATTTTTTGTAAATGTGCACATCTTTTTCACGCACATAGGGACTATCATTGTAGGGTGAGGCAGTAACTATTGCCACCTCAAATATCTTTGTTGTCTTTAAAGAAACGTCAAATGTCTGAAGGACAAAGTTGAATGGTTCAGTGGGACTCATACGATACCAAAAAAATATTTGTTTTTATGTCATTTTTTAGAGATTTTCAAGGTCACCTTGACTTTTTTAAATGGAACCACCCTTTTTTAAACACCTACAATGATAGTCCCTTTCATTACAAATTCAGTGACTATAATTACTCAAGGTCATTCAAGGTCGAGGACAGAGATAACGTATAAGATTTAACACCGATACATTCCTGTAAACGGGCTTTGAAGGAGTGTTGAACTCTGTCCGTGACCTTGAATGACCTTGAGTAATTATAGTCACTGAATTTGTAATGAAAGGGACTATCATTGTAGGTGTTTAAAAAAGGGTGGTTCCATTTAAAAAAGTCAAGGTGACCTTGAAAATCTCTAAAAAATGACGTAAAAACAAATATTTTTTTGGCATCGTGTGAGTCCCACTGAACCATTCAACTTTGTCCTTCAGACATTTGACGTATCTTTAAAGACAACAAAGATATTTGAGGTGGCAATAGTTACTGCCTCACCCTACAATGAGAGCCCCTTTCATTACGAATTCTGTGACTATAATTACTCAAGGTCATTCAAGGTCGCGGACAGAGTGCAATATTCCTTCAAAGCCCGTTTACAAGCATGTATCGATGTTAAATCTTATACGTTTTCTCTGTCCTTGACCTTGAATGACCTTGGACTAATTATAGTCACTGAATTCCTAATGAAAGGGACTATCATTGTAGGTGTTTAATAAAGGGTGGTTCCATTTAAAAAAGTCAAGGTGACCTTGATATCTAAAAAAATGACAAAAACAAAATTTTTTTTTGCATCGTGCCAGCCCCATTGTACCATTCAACTTCGTCCTTACCATATTTTACGTATCTTTAGAAACAACAAAGATATTTGAGGTACAAACGTTAGGTGACTCACCCTGTATATTACATGATAGAAAAATAACGTGATATCATTTACCTTGTTGCGATAACGGAAAGAGCATCGATTGAGTTCAAGATTTGAATAGTGTAGCAAATAGCTAATTCTGCTACATATTCCTTTCTATTAACTAGAGTTGTAGTTTCATTAGTAATCACAAAAATTCTGTACAGACTTACAATTTTAATAAATAATTGAATAAATAATTCACAATTTTGTCAGGGAGATAAATATACTGTTTATATGTATACAAATAGTTAGGAAATCTAGTATAAAATATAGTATGATATACATTATCTTATATATATAATAAGCAAATTGTTGGTCTGAAATAGTAAAAATTTTGAAGAATAACCAGTATTCATACATATTTTATTTAATTAGAAATCACTAAGAAATTATCAAAAAATTGACACCTTGTCTTAAAATGACGTCTCGAAGATGTCATGGGTTTTGTGACGCCAAATTTGATGATTTTGTTTAACTCTTCATCACAAATTAACATGTGTAGTAGCAACCCGCAACCATTTTAAATTGATTTTGAAGCAATATAAATAATTTTATTTTTCATCGATGTATATTTAGAGCGTCAGATGAAATAAAATAGTAGTACGTTTTATTCTAAAGCTTTGGAATTAAATTTTAAAGCAAGGGTTTAACGGTGAAGATGGGCTGCGAAACAAATGGTGGTAGCGAGCATGTACGTATTAATAACTTCTTCATTTGAAGGTTTGCGTAACAAATCTCAAAAGAATTCGAGGATAACGCCGAGAAATGCTATGATACGTGTAAAAATGACTCGAAGGGGTCCAGGGTTTCTCGTCATTATTGCCGTTTCTCTTTCATCGATTACCTAAAGCCTTGGAATTAAATTTTAAAACAAGGGTTTAACGGTGAAGATGGGCTGCGAAACAAATGGTGGTAGCGAGCATGTACGTATTAATAACTTCTTCATTTGAAGGTTTGCGTAACAAATCTCAAAAGAATTCGAGGATAACGCCGAGAAATGGTATGATACGTGTAAAAATGACTCGAAGGGGTCCAGGGTTTCTCGTCATTATTGCCGTTTCTCTTTCATCGATTACCTAAAGCCTTGGAATTAAATTTTAAAGCAATTTCAAACGAATTCGAGGAGAACGCCGAGAAATAGTATGATACGTGTAAAAATGACTCGAAGGGGTCCAGGGTTTCTCGTCATTATTGCCGTTTCTCTTTCATCGATTACATCGGAAGAAAAAGGCGGAGTTCTCTGGACGGTGGAACTTGATAAAGGCTTCTATCCGTGCTGGAGCGGCAAGGAGTGGGCAGTAATAAAATAAATATGTGCGACGGCCAGCGGCGTCCCTCCTCCCGAACCACCACCACCACCACCATCAAAAGCACCAGCACCAGCACCATCGCCATCAACAGCACTACCACCACCTTAGAGGGAAGCGGAGCTTGGAACTCGCGTGTGTTGCCGGGTAATTGATTTCTTTGATAGCAGCCACACGAAAGGAACATTGTAGATGCTTCGGCTGCTAGCGGAGGGGATGCAACCCCCTTCGCGATCTACCATCCCCCGGATCAATGGATATCTCTGCGCCGGACAAGCCCCTCCAGCTCGGCGTCTTCCCTCCGAGGATGACCAATAACAAACACCGGCGCTTCTCTCTCTCTAATGGAGTTTTTACCGATAAAAAATTCACTCGGCTTCCTCCTTTTGCCTGGGGATCCTGTCGCCTTGGTTCCTCTCGGACACCGGCCGGCTCCCACCCCCAGGACATCCCGTTTTCTAGGGGATACTTACACGCCGACACCTTTGGCCCGTTCCGATGTCTCGTCGAGAGTGCCCCGCTGGCGGTGCACCCTGTCTCACCGGGGACGGAGCTGGGTTTTCTCCACGAGCCTGGGACTTTGTGGATGCTGAAAGAGTCCTTGGTCAGCTTCTCGAATATTTTCAGAGGACTCTAAGCGAATATTTCAACGCATGTAGCCTCATTTTCTCGCAAAAGCGGCTTTTCAGCTTTAGAGTTAAATGATCAATGAATGAACATCCATTATTAAGTTGTTGCTCAAGTAATGTCCGATTTTAGAATGCAAGTCTTGATCAAGAAATGCTATTTTAGCTTGCAGGTTTGTTACATAGGGTGTCCAAGGTTTAATACGTCAAACTTTGTTAATATATTGCATGGGTCTCAACGAGTAAGAAATGTTATATAGGCAGTAGAGTGTTTGACGCTTTATTAAAATGTGATAAATAAAAATAAAGAATTTGATGGGAACAAATAAGCGATATTCAAGTACTTACATGTACTTTTATGTGAGATATGTTTACTATCTGCAGTCATTAAATTAATACGAATTTTTGGTTAATAATAATTATTACTACGAATCACTTGATACTAATTATTACTACTGATACTAATTTGAATACAAAATTCCTAGATGTAACTAATATTCCACTCCAAAATGGCCACTGTCTTTACCAATACACGGTTGACAGTACATTAATTTGTATTTTGATACATCTCAGTGAAGGAATCATTAATTCTTGGTATCAGTTCATTACGCGTATCTATTCTTGTTTCATAAACTTTCTTCTTTAAAGTTCGCCACACATAAAAGTCAAGTGGCGCAAAATTCCATATTTCTGTGTATAACTTTTTAATAAAGCGTTAAACACTCTATGCCTACATAACATTTCTTACTTGTTTAGACCCATAGAATATACTGACAATGTTTGGCCGTTAAACCTGGGGCATCGTGTATATCATCTTAATGTATGAAGCTGATTTTTAAGGACGTACATATCTTCAATTTTAGCTTTAGGGAAGTTCGAACAATTAGTTTACTAAACGTCGTGAAAAAGAAATTTTGAAAAAATTGCAATTGGTCGGAATTGTAGAGAAAATACTAAAAGTTGTTTGTTACAACTTTACAAAAATCGCTCGATGATTAGATGAAAGTGAATGATGATAAGTGAAAAGTGGGAAAAGGTTTTAGCTAACGATGGATGAATACTGCTCCTGAATAGCCAGAATTCTGTAAATTTAAAATTGATCCTATTTACTAATTTATTGGTACAAATACAATAATGTTTGATCATTTATTTAAAAAATAATGTGATTAATAGACTGCAGAGTCTTATGCAAAATAAAAATTGTCTCCACTAATTGTAAGACGTAGGAGCCAAATAATTTGCTTCTTTCTTTAATTACTTTAAAAAGTTCAAAATCGATATCGATAATCTCTAATTCTTCTAATATTTCTACCGTATCAAATTTTTACTGTTCATTTCTGTAATAAATGCATAAAATTTGCAGTATAATGATTGGTTTATGTGTTTGTTGAGTTGGGATATACCGAATGAAACTTTGTGCATACTGAGGACGAATTACAAATTGATTAGTTTTAAAAGATTGAAAATTGATGGGAATATTCTATTTTGATACTTATGACTAGTATTGAAACGTTCAGATGAAACAACTCTAATGTGAAAATTAAATTCTGAATCATAAATGTAGCGTATTTGTTTTGCTAGAATAATAAGCATTTTGAGAATTCTGAATGCAAACCTTGTGAAAATTTAGCCTAAAAAACAAATGAAAGCCTTGTGGCTTTCCTTGAAAAAATGTTGGCACAAAACCAACCATTCCCTACAATTCCCGTTCTCTTCTTCACAGGACTACATAGTACTATACATAGAACGTGTACGGAACATGATCACCCATAGGAAATTCTTTCAACGCTTACATTAGAGACAAATAGTAATTTGTAAATGAAAAATTACGATTGCTTTATAACATTTAAATAATTCAAAGGGAAATGGTCTGTCAATATTAAAACATGTTTATGCAATCATCTAAATATTAGCAATGGTATTTTTCAATGTTCAAAGCACCTTAATTTGTAAAAACAAATTAAGTTTAAATAATTGAGTGTTTCTAAAACTTAAGATATTGGAATATACCTAATTGAGAAAGAAGATATAACTGCTTAATAATATTTTTGGATAAATAAAGTACTTTGCATGTTTAATTGTTTTCTGCATGTTAATTTGTACTTACCTATCAAAATAATTTCAAAATAATTTTAATTACAATTGTGCAGGTTAGCATTTTAGAATGTTTTTTTTACCTATGAAATGCTTTATTCTTTATCGTGCTACTTATTATAGTAAAGAAGTAATATATAGCAAAAATATACTGCAAAAAAATTATAGTAAAACTATAGTACATCCAAAATGAATGTATAGTCCCTATGAAACGCATATTACATTTCCAGAAGATTTACGGTAGAACGTAATTTGCACTCACTTCAATTACGAATATATCACCGTTCGAATAATTTTGTGCGGCTGCGTAGCAAAGTTCGGCGCAATGTAGTCTGATTAATTTGCAATTGAATCGCGAATAAGTGACAATGGTTGTTGAGTAATCAGTAATTATGATTAATAAATAACAGAAATAATCAAGGTAAATGTGATCGTGAGAGATGCTTAATTCAGCGAAAATTAATTAGAGAACGATTACACAGTCGATTATGATTGAAGCAATTAGTTAATAGTGTTGCATTCGCTAGGATATCGCATGCTATGAGGTAATATACATACTCGAATCATTTATACATTCAATCATTCAGCAATTTTCGAAGAATGTACATTACCTCGCCGCTAAATAGGAAAATCTGGTTAACTAGTTTATGCAAGCAAGAATTATGCGATGTAAAAACATCGAGCAGCGTATGGTTTTTCTATTTAGCCTTATTGCAAGACGCGATATTGACACTTGTTCATAAATATGTAAAACTTACGGTATTAGTATTTGTGATCGTGATCTAACGATAAGTCCATTATCAAAATTTTGCTTGCATTTTTACAATCTGATTTCAGGAGATTTATAAATCGTAAGTTATGTAACTTTACAGTTTAGATCGTAAATAACTTATGAGGGAACGTATACAATTTATATACACAAGTCACTTTTGATGAAACTTATGTGCTTAATGAAAATTCGTTGTTATTCACGAAGTGAATAAGTTGGTTTAATTCGTTAACATTTTAATTTGAAAAGCATGTTAATTCGTCATCCAAGTTCTCTATCAGTTTTCAGAAACTTTTTATTTTTTTCTTAACTCAATAAAAAACTCTTTCACTCAATTGTGTCATACTTGAATAGTGAAGTGAATAAATTGGTGAAGTGAATAAGTGATCGAAGTGAATAAGTTGGTATAATTCGTTAACATTTTAATTTGAAAAGCATGTTAATTCGTCATCCAAGTTCTCTATCACTTTTCAGAAACTTTTTATTTTTTTCTTAACTCAATAAAAAGCTCTTTCACTTAATTGTGTCATACTTGAATAGTGAAGTGAATAAATTGGTGAAGTGAATAAGTGATCGAAGTGAATAAGTTTGTTCAATTCGTTAACATTTTAATTTGAAAAGCATGTTAATTCGTCATCCAAGTTCTCTATCACTTTTCAGAAACTTTCCATTTTTTCTTAACTCAATAAAAAACTCTTTCACTTAATTGTGTCATACTTGAATAGTGAAGTGAATAAATTGGTGAAGTGAATAAGTGATCGAAGTGAATAAGTTGGTTTAATTCGTTAACATTTTAATTTGAAAAGCATGTTAACTCATCATCCAAGTTCTCTATCACTTTTCCGAAACTTTTCATTTTTTTCTTAACTCAATAAAAAACTCTTTCACTTAATTGTGTCATACTTGAATAGTGAAGTGAATAAATTGGTGAAGTGAATAAGTGATCGAATTGAATAAGTTTGTTCAATTCGTTAACATTTTAATTTGAAAAGCATGTTAATTCATCATCCAAGTTCTCTATCACTTTTCAGAAACTTTCCATTTTTTCCTTAACTCAATAAAAAACTCTTTCACTTAATTGTGTCATACTTGAATAGTGAAGTGAATAAGTTTGTTTAATTCGTTAACATTTTAATTTGAAAAGCATGTTAATTCGTCATCCAAGTTCTCTATCACTTTTCAGAAACTTTCCATTTTTTCTTAACTCAATAAAAAACTCTTTCACTTAATTGTGTCATACTTGAATAGTGAAGTGAATAAATTGGTGAAGTGAATAAGTGATCGAAGTGAATAAGTTTGTTCAATTCGTCAACATTTTAATTTGAAAAGCATGTTAATTCGTCATCCAAGTTCTCTATCACTTTTCAGAAACTTTCCATTTTTTCTTAACTCAATAAAAAACTCTTTCACTTAATTGTGTCATACTTGAATAGTGTGGCATAAACTTGATGTAATAGACTATACTTGGTATAAACTATATTGTATTTACGTTCACTATAATACAATTATTGTTATTTAAATTTTACTTGTTTTTTATTACGTCTTCGCAACAGTAAATAATTGAAAAGTCACCCTGTTCAGAGATAAATCAAAAATATACATCACACGAGTGCTTTATTGCTCAACTCTGGTGCACAGGTCCATGAGTTCGTAGCAAGTTATACAAAGTAAATAAAATGGTCCTGGCGGGACGCGATAGTGTATTATTGTTGCTAATCATTAATCAACAACAAAAATGAATGAATTTATCGTTGTTCAGCTCCTTATGTGCAGGTCTACGGGTACCTGTCAGGTTATGCAAAGTGAATAACACGAACTCGGATGGGGGTGGGGGATAGTTTGCGGTCGTGGTAGTCCCTAAGATGGAGAGTTGGTTGGCTTAGTTCGTGGAACAGCGAGTTGGTGGTGCTGACGGCATGTATCGATTGTTCCGCGATATAATGCCAGCCACGCACATATGCGACCACGGGCGCAGTGCTTGTGCGAACCGGCGAATTTGTGTGCCCAACACTAGCGCGACGCGTCTTTTCCAGCGTGTTTTATTCAGCCAGTGCCCCACCAGTTGCTACGTCCCGACCTGCCCAGGGGTAGGTAAGTTCAGGTAGGCTGCTCCCGCTCCTGTTTTTTCGGGCTGCCTCTCTCACCCCTTTGCCACTCGAGAATCTCCCGGAGAGGGACTCATTTGTGCGTTTAGGTTTACTCGAACGTTCGGATTCTTTTGTCTCTTCGGGGACTCGGAATTGGGTGGGAAAAGTTTGTATATTTTATTATGTCAATGGGAAGAGTGTCCTGTTCCTGGGGATTCGGGAAACAAAACGTATGGGGATGTCGTTAGAGATTGCCCGAATCCGGATAATTTGATTCCCATACCAGACGAACGTTAAGCAATTTATCTGACAATGAAAACTCAATTGTTACGGAGAATTTGTAAAAAAGGCTGGTTGCAAACAGCAGCTTGGTTGTTGCTTGTACATTTAATACAATACTTAAATAACGATTATAATGAAACAAAACGTATTGGGGATGTCGTTAGAGATTGCCCGAATCCGGATAATTTGATTCCCATACCAGACGAACGTTAAGCAATTTATCTGACAATGAAAACTGAATTGCTACGGAGAATTTGTAAAAATGGCTCTTTGGAAACAGCAGCTTGGTTGTTACTTGTACAATTAATACAATACTTAAATAACGATTATAATGAAACAAAACGTATTGGGGATGTCGTTAGAGATTGCCCGAATCCGGATAATTTGATTCCCATACCAGACGAACGTTAAGCAATTTATCTGACAAGGAAAACTGAATTGCTACGGAGAATTTGTAAAAATGGCTGTTTGGAAACAGCAGCTTGGTTGTTGCTTGTACAATTAATATAATACTTAAATAACGATTATAATGAAACAAAACGTATGGGGATGTCGTTAGAGATTGCCCGAATCCGGATAATTTGATTCCCATACCAGACGAACGTTAAGCAATTTATCTGACAATGAAAACTGAATTGCTACGGAGAATTTGTAAAAGAGGCTGGTTGGAAACAGCAGCTTGGTTGTTACTTGTACAATTAATATAATACGTAAATAACGATTATAATGAAACAAAACGTATTGGGGATGTCGTTAGAGATTGCCCGAATCCGGATAATTTGATTCCCATACCAGACGAACGTTAAGCAATTTATCTGACAATGAAAACTGAATTGCTACGGAGAATTTGTAAAAAAGGCTGGCTGGAAACAGCAACTTGGTTGTTACTTGTACAATTAATACAATACTTAAATAACGATTATAATGAAACAAAACGTATTGGGGATGTCGTTAGAGATTGCCCGAATCCGGATAATTTGATTCCCATACCAGACGAACGTTAAGCAATTTATCTGACAATGAAAACTGAATTGTTACGGAGAATTTGTAAAAAAGGCTGGTTGGAAACAGCAGCTTGGTTGTTACTTGTACAATTAATATAATGCTTAAATAACGATTATAATGCTTGTAAAAGTATTTTATTTCTCGAAGATGTTATAGGTTGTAGGTTTGAAAAAGTTTGATAATAAAACTATAATAATTACAAGTAATTTTTACATTTAGTTTAATTTGCATTTTTACATTTATAGAACATTGACGTATATGTTTGTAAAAAGTAATTTATTATAAAGTACTTGCACTATAGTTTAACAAAAAAACGTTCTAAAATAGAAAAATATCATGAAATTCAGACGAACATGCACAGTGTGTTTTTTTTTATGTGAGGGCACTACTTTGCCTTGGAATAACATTTAAATAAAACATTTTCTTCTTTGGGGCTACTTGAAACAAAGAGTCTAAATGAACAGGCCAACATCAATTCAACAACTTAAGCAAAAGTTTCGCGAGGAAATTTAATAAATCACCTATGAACATGCTCAAATTTAATGAAAAGTGTAATCGAAAGAGCCCGTATTTGTAGAGTGGCCAGAGGTGGTCATTTGGCCGATATTGTATTCCATAAATAATGTAATTTATTGAATAAACCATACAAAATGAGGAAATAAATGAAAAATGTCTTATTTAAAAGTTATTCCAAAAAAAAGTAGTGCCCTTACATAAAGAACACTCTGTACTTCTAGTGAAAGTTGTTTTGATATTCAAAATCTATTAATATTACTAGAAATTGCTGTATCTATTATTCAATCTGTAATAAGTAAAGTTCGAATTTGAACAATTTAAGGATATCCATATATTGTTCATTCAAATTATTAAAGAAAGAAACAAATTTCTATCTGGCTTCTGTTTATTGCAATCGGTGAAGACAACTTTTATTTAGTACATAGATCTGCGGTCTAGTCGTAAAACTATTTGACAGGTTAAAACCATAACTATTGACTGCATTAGTGAATGTCGAAAAATTATCAATATTTTAAGACATGCTTAGAAAGATACTTATGTGCGGATACAACTAATACAGGTATCGAATACATCGTCGCACAACTTATAAAAATATTAAAAGTGGTATAAAAATATTTAAAGTTACTTCATAACAACGTATCATCTACATAATTTGTACATTAAGATTTTCAAAATTATAACGTACAGTATAGTATAGTTCGAGGAATTATTACTTTTTTTGTATCAATATTTCACAGTGGATAACCAAATTATTAGAGCTTCAGTATGAAAAGAGATTTATACAGATTATCCCCTAGAATGCGATCAAAAAATTGTTTAAAAAAAAGTGTTTACATATATGTATCTTCTGTGATAGTAAGTTTTCAGATTTCTTAAACAGTTTCTTGTACATTCACTGGTACATAAAATCCATGTATTCATGTACAGTCTTCTTAAACAATTTTTTGAACGCGTTATACGAGAGTCTACTGTATTTACATTCAATGTGGCAGATAACGTTGCCAAACCACGTTACCACGTGGTACAAAACGTACATTTTCAATTTCTGTATAAACGTGAATGTTTCATAAAACAAAATAAAAATATATTCAATGTACTTAGGGTTCCATTTAAAAATTGTTTTAATGCGAATACATCAATTAATAAAAGTCTATGCA
Source organism: Sphecodes monilicornis (assembly GCA_913789915.3). Classification (NCBI taxonomy): domain Eukaryota; kingdom Metazoa; phylum Arthropoda; class Insecta; order Hymenoptera; family Halictidae; genus Sphecodes; species Sphecodes monilicornis. Next base: position 2,133,114 of record OU565286.1, on the reverse strand, counting down.
AGTCTAATAATTATAAAATCTAATAATTTTATTACTCACTGTATTTCATATTTTACAAGGGTACATGTTACTTCCACGAAGACAGGTAGAAACAAACATTAACAAACGGACGTGTTAACCCATCAGGAACGACGTGTGTACATCGTATCGGCTCTGAGGAATATTTAAAAATTTATTACAAAAGGTGCGTCGTGTTTTTATGTATTATTGTTCGGTTTCTAGAATTCGAAGAAAGCTAGGGAGAATATCAAAAAATCCAAATCATCAAGTGTTTATTATTAGCTACGTTACATCGTACAACGTTGATTATGAAGAAGCAAAATTGACAATCCATCGTCGTCCCTTAACCCCCTGGTGTACGGGTTGGGACCTTTTGAAATTACTTAATAACTTAAACACATTCACCTGTTTTGTTTGTAATACTGGTTTGCGATGAAGCGACGACCTCGTTATAACCAGAAAGGACAATATTTATTAATGAAAATGCAGGTGAAATATTTTCGATCTAGATGTTATGGGGAGTTTTATTTACCCGTGTAATGGAGGGTTAAAGTTAACACTAAACCTGACGAGCATTAAAATCGGTTATTATGTATTGTCTAAAAAAAATAACAAGATTTAATTTATTCAATATATGATTGGGTAGTGAAATGTATTGAATCAGTTCGTAGGAAAGCATCTTTATAACATCAGTAATTATAAAATAAAAAGTGATTTTTATTACAATATATGATTGGGTAGCGAAATGTATTGTTCGTATGAAAGCATCTTTATAACATCAATAATTGTAAAATATAATTATAGTTATAAAACATAATATAATTATAAAACTCTGAAACCGGTCATTTGATCGGTTGTGATAGGTTTAGTGTTAATAAGTCTACGACAGATTGTGTAGGATAATGAGACGTGTCCGGCTAGGGGAAAAGTTGACGGTGAAGCGAGTGCCGTTGAGAACGGAGGTTTGAACAAACGAAAAAGCTGCATTGAATTGAGGAATAAGCCCCGAGCGAGCAGCCATTACCCTCTGGAAGGTCCAGCCTGTCGAGGGAGTCTGTGCTCGAAGGAGGTCGACAAGCGAGTAGCGTCGGCGCTGCCCTTGCAAGCTTCCTCGTGTATTGATCCTCATAATTCGGGGGTTGGAGGGCGCCGGGGTGGCAGGGAGGGTTGAAGAGGGTTGAGAGACGGCTGGCGGGGCTGAGCCCCACCTCGACGGCCGAGAAACGTTTGCGTCGGGGGGTGGTTTGGAACGCCGGAAGAAAGGAAGGAGCAAGGAAAACCGGAGTAGGGTGACTCCGACCAATAATAATCCTGCCACGTTATGATAATATCATATCATAGCGCCGCTCATATCCAGCTACTTTATGATTGGAAGCCCGTGTCATCCAATCAGGTTGCGTGACCAGTTTCACTCATACTCATATTCATACGCGCTCTTGCTTCTGCGTAGATGGAAACACACCTCCCAATGTGGCTCGGCTTCCGGCTCTGGCCTTTGCGGTTGTTGCACTAACGCACAAGGCGTTGCGCGAACCTAAAGCTTTTTGTGCTTTTCTGCAGACTGCACTTAGTCCCGTACATGTCGAATTTTATCAAGTCTTCTTTAGCTGCTGGTAACAAATTTTTGTATTCTTTCAAAAATATGTGTCTCGTCACTGGATTGCTGAATTTATGTACTAGTATCTAGGTGGGACATCTATTCAATTTAATGAGAGCGGAAAGAAATTTGTATGTCACTCCTGTTTGTTGCAATTGAGATAGAATATGTTTATAATATATTTCATCGAATCCGCAGTTTAACCATCACGGTTTATACTATAAAGGTTTTGATTCGCCATATTTTATTGAACTCGATTCAATAACACGAACTCAGTTCGATTATAGCGAGTATTTGAAAATGTGAGAGAAGTATTATCTTTTATCATTCCGTTTGTTTATTTCATTTTAATAGATTATGGATATATAGTACTATAGGAACTTTTGGAGAGTTATTTTAAAAAGTCTCTACGTGCTTCTGGCCACGCTACGAGATGCGATAGATTTCTTATTTTATTTGTAGAATGACATGGTCTATGTGCTATGGTTAAATAAAAATGTGTAGATAATATGTATAAATGTTTTAATTCGCCATATTTTATTGAACTCGATTCAATAACACGAACTCAGTTCGATTACAGCGAGTATTTGAAAATGTGAGAGAAGTATTATCTTTTATCATTCCGTTAGTTTATTTCATTTTAATAGATTATGGATATATAGTACTGTAGGAACTTTTGGAGAGTTATTTTAAAAAGTCTCTACGTGCTTCTGGCCACGCTACGAGATGCAATAGATTTCTTATTTTATTTGTAGAATGACATGGTCTATGAATCATGTGCTATGGTTAAAATAAATACATGTTGAATGAAATTTTTTGAATTTTTAAAAATGTGTAGATAATATGTATAAATGTTTTAATTCGCCATATTTTATTGAACTCGATTCAATAACACGAACTCAGTTCGATTACAGCGAGTATTTGAAAATGTGAGAGAAGTATTATCTTTTATCATTCCGTTTGTTTATTTCATTTTAATAAATTATGGATATATAGTACTGTAGGAACTTTTGGAGAGTTATTTTAAAAAGTCCCTACGTGCTTCTGGCCACGCTACGAGATGCAGTAGATTTCTTATTTTATTTGTAGAATGACATGGTCTATGAATCATGTGCTATGGTTAAAATAAATACATGTTGAATGAAACTTTTTGAATTTTTAAAAATGTGTAGATAATATGTATAAATGCATAATGATCCGCAGTTTTGTAATAAGATCTACACTATTTTTGTTCAGTCATTGGATAGTTTGTAATTACAAAAATACCCCTAATTTATTCCACGATGTTACCAACCCTGTGCAACAGAGCACATCGAACGACACGTCACGTGCCATATAGTCCGACAAAAATTCTTATACGACTGCTTGATATTGCGCGACACAGTATAGCGCGCGCGCGGGCGGCGCGATCATTTTCACTCTTTATCCCGGTCCCATCAAATTCTCTGTTCAGCGAACACGAACGCACCCCTGCAACAATTCAACCCCGGCCAAAGACACCCCGGATGCATGTATTCCGCAGCGGGCCGGGGGGTGGCGTTCTCCTTTTCCCATCGATATTTCTTCCCCCCCACGATAAAATTCAACCTTTCAGCCGGCCAGTGTTTTACGGCCAATAGGAGGTCGGCAAGAGAATCGCAATACACGTAGCTATGGCGTTTTATTGCCGCTGGAAATGGCCCCGTATATAGCTTTCCGAGTATGCTATCGGAGGTTATTGATCCCCGCGTCCGTCAAGGAGTCCCCTGGTCTTCCAGTACCTTCGCCATCCTTCGACCCCCACCCCTTCGGGGGTAGCCTGAAGAAACTACCCCTACGATCATCTCGCCTAGCCACACTGTATTTTTCAACGAGACTCAGCTGTGTGTCCGGGTCCTGCAGGAAAATTGACGCGGACAGTGATAAGTTTGGCAAGGGTTGGCTGCTGCGGACCGCGTCATCGTCGTCGGCTTGAGAAATGAACACATCGTGTGGCTTTCTCTGTTGGCGCCTGCGCCCCCCCCCCCCTTCTATTGCGACCGTATAGACTTTCTTGTCTCGTTCGCGGGTAAAAGTTCAATATTAATAACGAGGCGGGCCGAAGGAACGTCCGCATTGCGCCAACGCCATAAACTCGAGCCCGCGCTTTTGGAGTTGCGAAGTCATAAGCCCGACCAATCGCTGCGCTCCGGAGGGTGAGCGTGATATGATGGATTTATGGATCTAATAAAAAGCGCACGCGGGATTGGCCCTCGCGGAATATGACGGGCGGGGCTGCCGACACCCCGTTCAACGCAGCCACAACCAAGTCACCCCCTCGTCCGGCTTCCTACCCCTTGTAGCGACCGCGAGAAGGGGAAGTCGTCTCTAGTGGGGATGCAATCCTGATGTATTTCGCCTTCTCCAACCTCCTCCCGGTTCCTTGCCACCCCGTTTCGGCCTGGGAACAGGTGAGACTTGAGAAGGGGGGCGAGATCGCGCTTTGCTCTGGCGAATGGACTTGACGGTTTGGGCCAGTTTTAACAGTTGTCCAAAGAGCGTCGGCCGTCACTGTGGATTTTCGAAACGCTAGCCCTGCATCTACTACTTCGCTGATATTAACCCCTTCCACTATAACATCGAGCCAGACTCGTGATACGAGTTTCGTACAAAATTGACTAACTGTATATGTTGTTGATTTCTTTTAAACAGGAATAAAGTTCTATTTTGTTGTTGTTAATATGTAATCATTAGAAAATACATAGGCATCTAGTAGGTATCAATTTTATTTTTCTTCTAGGAAATAACGAACGATGAAGAAATTCGAATCATTGTAATCATCAAATAAATCGTAGCACAAGGGGTTAGACCACCAAACGAATCTCGTTCTCTAAAACATTCTAAAGCGTCATCCAGAAAAAGCACACACATTTCTGCTTTTAATTAAATGTAAACACAAATTTGGAATTTTTCTAAGCTGTTTTGTTTTATTGGAAGTGCGACCTGTCACAATTATACGTGGAACAGAATATCATTCAAATGTGCAGCACGTCTGCAAGTATCAATTAGAATATCAAAATTTTCAAAGTGCTTTCGACCCCTTCTGCTGGAGTTATTTGACAAATTGCAAACTCGAATATTGTTCTTTAGGTCATTAATTGTTTGTAGCCCCTTCGCATAGACAAAGTTCAACACTTCGACTGCCAACCCAGAAACCTAAAAAATTCTATGATATGAATATAATTCATTTAACATTAGGTTTACGGAGCGCTAAAATTGATTATTTTACATTGCTTTATAAAAATAATAAAATTGTATTTACTTAGATCTTCAGCGATTTGATTGTAATACGTACACAAAAAAATAAATCTTTTTAATAATTCCTCATGTATGCCTCCTTACACCCTTAATAATCGTGAATTAAAAATTTTTGAATCCGTCATTTTGACGGGTTCCGTAAATCTAGTGTTGAGGAACTGAAAATATGGCTTCAGAATAGTAGAATAGCAACAAAATTATTTAGATAACTGATATAATTCGTAATATATTCCCATAGTTTGAATATTTAGGTATAGATCTTCTTTGGTACCTACTAAAACTTTTTTTTCTTATTGGATATACTTCAGTACTCATTACTGCAATTGCAGAATCCAAAAACCGTTCGGAGCTTATAATAACAGCACGGTGTCACGTCGCGCAGTGGTCGAGAAGTACGAAAACTGAGAGAAAAGTAAAAAATAATTAACTTTGAAATTGAAAATTTTTGTATAATTTGATTCATTAGTATCTAATACGAGTGTCTGATAAGTTTCCTTCGACCGAGTTTCATTGTAACTAAGAAAATTCAAATTATTGAAAATTATTTCAATTTTAATAATCATATTTCTTTTTTGTCGGGCTGAATATATTCCAAATTGTTTAACACTACGTTTACGGAGCACTAAAATTGAATATTTTACATTGCTTTATAAAAATAATAAAATTGTATTTAATTAGATCTTCAGCGATTTTTATTGTAATATGTACACAAAAAAATAAATCTATTTAATAATTTCTCACGAATAACTTCTTACACTCTTAATAATCGTGAATTAAAAATTTTTGAATCCGTCATTTTGACGGGTTCCGTAAATCTAGTGTTAAGGAACTGAAAATATGGCTTCAGAATAGTAGAATATCAAAAAAATTATTTAGATAACTGATATAATTCGTAATTTAGTGTTAACTCCGTAAATTTAGTGTTAATGAAATACAATGTGAAAAGTTAAGATGTATGAGTACTCTTCCAACTTCCTTACATTTTGCACACATCAACCAAATTTCGTACAGTGAATACATTAGTGAAAAAAATCATTTTTAAATTTTTACAAATAATTCCGTCACCCATGTATGTATAAGTGCCATAGCAGTCAATGTGTTAAATAATGTAAAGGCATCGTTGCAATGTAAACTTGTCCACGATTCAAATTGTACAACAAACCCTTTCTACTAAAACAAAATACATGACGTGTAAACATTATATGTACAGTGTTGCCACCTAGGGGTCACATTTGGATGACCTTTTATATACTCTCGCGTATTGAAGATAACGCATATCGTTTAAGGAAAGTAATGATGAAAGGATGTAGTAATAGTAAGCAGCAAACGAAGTACATACAGTCACTCCCATTAATATTCGTACACTCTAAAAGACGATCACGTTTTTAATATTGGATCATGTGACTTGGATTTCTTTTTTGAGAAGTTAGAACAATTAGTTTACTACACGTTGAAAAAAAGAAATTTTGAAAAAATTGTAATTGGTCGGAATTACAAAGAAATTACTAAAAGTTGTTATTTATAACTGTTTTATGTGTGTCCATATTGAAAATTCAACAAATACGTTTTGTAGATCTGTGTCAACTGTATACACTCTGAATATTTCACCAAAATCGGCAAACGTATATAAATTCTTTGGCTTTGTTTTATTTATTAGCTTTACAGAATTTCGAAATAACAAGGCATTTTAAAAATAAGGTTTGATATAGCACGAACAACATTTCTAGAAGTTGTATTATTTCTGCGTTTCGTTTAACAAGGAACGAATTATTTGTATCATAGGAGGCTTGACGTTGACTTCTTGTCAAACAACCATCAAATATCTTATCTTCAAAAATCAATTATGTCATAATTAATGTTCGACTTCCTCGTGTTGTTAATTTTTAATTTTCCCGTATCAGCGCATTTTGCACGTGCCCGATTATTTGGCAGAACCTTTTAGTAATAGATGTTCAGTTTTCCATTAAGCCCCGGTGCTTGTATCGCCGGGAACATTTACTTTTAAAATATTACTCCGAATAAATTTCGAAGGAAACAGTGAAACACGTTGCTGGTTATTCAGGACGCGTTCCTTTCATTTAGATCGTAATCACCGACCAGAATTAACGATCTCTCGCTGCGCTTATACGTAGGAGGGCAATATCCCCTTTGTAGCACTTCTCTCCCTTTTTATTTCGTTTCGCGCGGAACTTTCGCAGGAGCGAGGGCCGTCGCTGTATCCTAAACTTTCTCCTTCTTCGTCGAATTTGATTGTTGCCAGGAGCTGATGGCCACTCCATATCGATTTTTCCTCTTAGCGCACACCTCGTCCGCTTATTCGCCATCACACGCCGTTTTCCCCTTTCCTTTCGTTTCTCTTTCGCGCCAAGTTTTCACCGGTGACGGTGGCTCGGAATTGCATCACTTTAGAAACCGTTCGGAGCTTATAATAACAGCACGGTGTCACGTCGTACAGTGGTCGAGAAGTACGAAAACTGAGATAAAAGTAAAAAATAATTAACTTTGAAATTCAAAATTTTTGTATAATTTGATTTATTAGTATCTAATACGAGTGTCTGATAAGTTTCCTTCGACCGAGTTTCATTGTAACTAAGAAAATTCAAATTATTGAAAATTATTTCAATTTTAATAATCATATTTCTTTTTTGCCGGGCTGAATATGTTCCAAATTGTTTAACACTAGGTTTACGGAGCACTAAAATTGAATATTTTACATTGCTTTATAAAAATAATAAAATTGTATTTACTTAGATCTTCAGCGATTTTTATTGTAATATGTACACAAAAAAGTAAATCTATTTAATAATTCGTCGCGAATAACTTCTTACACTCTTAATAATCGTAAATTAAAAATTTTTGAATCCGCCATTTTGACGGGTTCCGTAAATCTAGTGTTAAGGAACTGAAAATATGGCTTCAGAATAGTAGAATAGCAACAAAATTATTTAGATAACTGATATAATTCGTAATATATTCCCATAGTTTGAATATTTAGGTATAGATCTTCTTTGGTACCTACTAAAACTTTTTTTTCTTATTGGATATACTTCAGTACTCATTACTGCAATTGCAGAATCCAAAAACCGTTCGGAGCTTATAATAACAGCACGGTGTCACGTCGAGCAGTGGTCGAGAAGTACGAAAACTGAGATAAAAGTGAAAAGTAATTAACTTTGAAATTGAAAATTTTTGTATAATTTGATTCATTAGTATCTAATACGAGTGTCTGATAAGTTTCCTTCGACCGAGTTTCATTGTAACTACGAAAATTCAAATTATTGAAAATTATTTCAATTTTAATAATCATATTTCTTTTTTGCCGGGCTGAATATGTTCCAAATTGTTTAACACTAGGTTTACGGAGCACTGAAATTGAATATTTTACATTGCTTTATAAAAATAATAAAATTGTATTTAATTAGATCTTCAGCGATTTTTATTGTAATATTTACACAAAAAAGTAAATGTATTTAATAATTCGTCGCGAATGCCTCCTTACACTCTTAATAATCGTGAATTAAAAATTTTTGAATCCGCCATTTTGACGGGTTTCGTAAATCTAGTGTTAAGGAACTGAAAATATGGCTTCAGAATAGTAGAATAGCAACAAAATTATTTAGATAACTGATATAATTCGTAATATATTCCCATAGTTTGAATATTTAGGTATAGAACTGCTTTGGTACCTACTAGAACTTTTTTTTCTTATTGGATATACTTTAGTACTCATTACTGCAATTGCAGAATCCAAAATTTATCGTCTGAAAGACATAAAAAAGACCAAGCGCCTGATGCTCAATGAAAGAATTTGAAAAATACACTTTTGAGACAGTAAAATTCAATTTTCGAGGAATATGAACATGGAAGATCTGTTTCTCATGCTTTGCATCTAATTCGATTAAAGATGGACGATGAATTGTGTCACACGTGTATGACCGATGTGGCTGGCATTTGTTAAAAAACAAATAGTGTTCGGAGATTATTTAAAATTGTTTGTTTGATCATATCATAGAATATTTCGTCGGGTTACTGCCAAAACAAACTAACTCCACTTTTACTCAATTCGGATTTAAGTACTCCATTAGATTAAAAAATGTTCGAAAAAACATACTGACAAAACTAGACAACTTCTTTTGTTTTGTTACTTACTTTGATTTCTTTCAATCAATAAATCATTTTGAAGCTGTGACGATTTTTCATATCAATTTAAATTTTCAAACGACGATTTCTCAAAACTTCACATTGTGGAGTTACCTTGTTTTGGCGGTAACCCGACGATTTATTCTATCTCAAATTACGTGAAAGACCTTGAAATCTTAGCGGACACGACTTTGAAGAAAAATTCATTAATCTCCTTGAATCAAATACTTTCAAACATCGCAAAATAGTGAAGATATTTAAGGTGTTTCATGCTGCAGATGAAAAAGAACAAAAACCGCAAATATACATGCTCGACGATTGATCTGCAAGTCTCGGGAGACACGACCTTGAAGAAGAGCCTTCCCCATCATAAATCGACTATATTCAAACTTCTAGAAGCAACGAAGTCATTGAGATGATTCACGCTGCACATGAAAAAAGAAAAAATAGGAAGAAAAGAGGATGCTCGATGACTGATCTGATCCGGTGGTGGGTCCGCTGAGATCTTCGAAGCAAAAACCGAGTCGATTAAAACCCTAGGAAAGAACTTCCCCTTATCTACGGAGGACGGAGAGCTTCGAGCAAACTTGGCCTGCCCTTTGTCCCGGTTTGAAGGTGGAATTGTGAGTTACTCGAGCGTGGATATAGAAAGATAGACAAACGATGCTGGCTCGTCCGGCGATGAGGGTAGCCGGATACCCGGGGATGTTTCCAGAAGGTAGGGAGATACTCGGAGAGATAAATAATATGTCCGTCCCAGTCACGAGGGGGGGTAATTAATTCGTATAATATGCCGCAGTTAAGTCGGTCATCTGTTTTCCCCTAGCGAAGAGAACTTACCAACCCCCTTTGCCTCCCTTGTGCTGCCGCCGTCGTTTACCTTGCTGCTACCGAAGCTCGGGCGATACACACGGTCGTCGAACCTGAGAACTTGGAACGATCTCATTCTGCCCGCTCGAAAACTGAGCCGGAAGGGAGAGCTGCACAATTAACTGGAAATCTGCGAAGTTAATCGTCGCATTTCAATCATTCATACGGATAGACTACGTAATCGACGTTTTGCGTGTTCGTGTATACGGTGGCTCACGAAAGTATTCGAACGCACTTCAAATTGGAATGACTTTTTAAAAAATGGATCAAATAATTTGAACTTTTCTTTAGCAACTACAAGCATTGATTTACTAAGTGGGATGCAAAAAAATTTTTGAAAAAATTACAGTTGGTAGGAATTATGTGAAAAAATGAAAATGGCACTTTTTAAAACTTTTTTATTTCAGTTTGCAATGAAAATTTAAAATATGCGTTTTAGAGATCTATGTTATTTATGGACATGCCGAAAATTTCATCGAAATCGGTTGACGCAGAAAATAACGACACGCATCAAATGATGTAAGAATTTGTGGATTTTAAGCAAAATCTGACCAAAAGTGAAAAACTGCGATTTTTATCAGTTTGAACTTCTTGTAGCTCATGCATACATTAATCGACTTCGATGAAATTTTTAGCATGTGTATTACTAACATAGGTCTACAAGACGCGTATTTTAAATTTTCATTACGGGCTGGAATAAAAAAGTTTTAAAAAGTGCCATTGTTATCTTTTTATGTAATGCCTATCTATTGCAATTTTTTCAAAATCTTTTTTGCACGTCATTTAATAAATCAGTGCTTCTAATTGCGAAAGAAAATGTCGCGTTGAGTTGTGCAATTTTAAACAAATTCTTCCGATTTAAAGGGCGTTCGAATACTTTCGTGAGCCACTGTAGCTTTGTCTCTGAAAAATGTAGAAGTATTTGCACGAGTACCTACAGCAGAGATGGGCATTTTTGTCTCAATTGAGACAAAATCGTTCCCACCATAGCGCCAACTGTCCCCCACCAGCATCCGCCGTTACCATAGAGGAAGGAAGTGCTTTAGCAACTACAAGCAGTGATTTACTAAGTGGGATGCAAGAAAAAAATTTGAAAAAATTACAGTTGGTAGGAATTACGTGAAAATATAAATATGGCACTTTTTAAAACTATTTTATTTCAGTTTGCAATGAAAATTTAAAATATGCGTTTTATAGATCTATGTTAGTTATGGACATGCCGAAAATTTCGTCGAAATCGGTTGACGCAGGAAAAAACGACACGCATCAAATGATGTAAGAATCTGTGGATTTTAAGCAAAATCTGACCAAAAGTCTTGAAAAACTGCGATTTTTATCAGTTTGAACTGCTTGTAGCATGTGTATTACTAACATAGGTCTACAAGACGCGTATTTTAAATTTTTATTACGGGCTGGAATAAAAAAGTTTTAAAAAGTGCCATTGTTATCTTTTTATGTAATGCCTATCTATTGCAATTTTTTCAAAATCTTTTTTGCACGTCATTTAATAAATCAATGCTTCTAATTGCGAAAGAAAATGTCGCGTTGAGTTGTGCAATTTTAAACAAATTCTTCCGATTTAAAGGGCGTTCGAATACTTTCGTGAGCCACTGTAGCTTTGTCTCTGATAAATGTAGAAGTATTTGCACGAGTACCTACAGCAGAGATGGGCATTTTTGTCTCAATTGAGACAAAATCGTTCCCACCATTGCGCCCACTGTCCCCCACCAGCATCCGCCGTTACCATAGGGGAAGGAAGTGCTTTAGCAACTACAAGCAGTGATTTACTAAGTGGGATGCAAAAAAAAATTTGAAAAAATTACAGTTGGTTATTTCAGTTTGCAATGAAAATTTAAAATATGCGTTTTATAGATCTATGATCTATAACACATCAGATGGAGGACGGTCTAAAGATGCTTTTGACTTTTTCCTTTTCAGTCACTTCCCTTTGAATATTGTTCTAGTTTGAAACGTTTAGGGTGTGTTAAGAAAGTTCATCGCGAGCTAGCCGCGCGAATCCGAAAAATCAAAACGGCTTCCACTCAGCTACCCTCGAAACTCCCTCCGAACTGGTCGTATCTCGCTTATTTATCAAGCAGGTCCTCCACGACAAGGGGTGGGATAAATCTTTAAAAACGGTCCGCGTTCACCGGAGGCGTTGGCGGACATAACTCACCCCTATCTGAAAATACATAGGTAACTCTCCGGTTTAGAAGTAAACTGTTTACAGCGTGTTTCCCGGTCCGCGAGGGTGGCCGTCTCACCGGGGTGGCACGGGAAAGGGTGAACTCCACGTGGCGCTTGGTATCGGGGGTGGTTCGAGGGTGAGGCGTTTCAGCCCGCGCTATCTAAACGCGTCGAGGCGAGGCCAAGAGTGGGGACGCTTCAACGTTGCTTACATTGTCAGTCGTTTATTCTTCATAGCCTTGCTGCCGAGGCTCCTAGGCCGATTGAACGACGCCGATGGTGCCGTCGAAGTGTTAAGATTTACGGAAATACTGCCAAAGGAATCCCAAGCTCACCATCCTCAAAAATCTTTCTGACTATTTTAATCTTCTTCTCCTTTAGACTGCACTGAAAATACTATGCTTTCTGGTGGTAATAACCTCCTCCATTAAAAAAAAAAATAATCCTATTTGTCAGGGCTAATCATTTTTCAATTCTATTTGAGTTTGGAATTTTGTAGATTATTTTAGTCAATTTGAATCATGTTACTCTTTAAATTGAACAAAAGTATAATAATTCATCAATATCTTTCATTTTAGTTTAGAACTTTTTAGATCAGTAGCTAAATAGTTTATTTTTCCTTGAACTATGAACATGCTATCAAACATGTATTAGCTGTACAATTGGAGGGCTAATATAATTGGGGGCTCTCGCAATCAGTGGTAACTTTGTTTTAGATCCAAATCTTTCATCCATCAAATTCAAGATTCAGTAATTATTTATAAGATCGTGCACGCACACAGAAAGTGATGGAGATTATTTTTAACAGTAAGATGTATTTTAATTGTTTGAAAATAATCGCGAACCTACAATTCACCTGGGAATGATTGGGATAACGTAATATAAGCATTTTGCTTGGAAAGATGATTTCTAATTCTTTTTGATACAGCACAATTATTGAAAATCTTATAAATATGCTTCCTGTTGGTAGAGTGTTAAGGGATGTACGGGGTTTACTAGTTTAAAAATTAGTAAGTAAGAAATAGACGAATTTAGGTAATTATGTTTTATATTGCACACGAAATTAGAAATGAAATGTCGTTTCGAAGATTTTATTTGACAGTATTACGTTCAAAAGTATTGTTTATTGTACTGGCGAGCGACACAATCAGCGAGCATAATTCCCGAGATATCATACGATATAAATTCTCTACAGATCTGATCCACGGTGGTTCGTAAACTGAAGGGGGTTGTTCACGGCGATAGAGGAGGAGGGGATGGCTAGAGCCGAGGAGCAGCTCTTTAATGGCCGGATCTCGGAAATTGTGCGCACATATATCTGCTGGCAGATTTATGAAAGTGCTTTTCTTCTGAAGTGGGGAAAGCTGCTGCGTCGCCGCGGCTGCTGCTGTTGCTGCTGCCCCTGGCTTTGGGGTTGCAATGGCGCTAGAGAAAGAGGAAATCTCTCCGTCGTTGGTGCTGGTGGTGGTTCCAGTAAAGGAGAGAGGGGAAATGTACGCTTTACACCCCTCTGGATCTCGAAGCTGCGCCTCTCTTGGCTCCGCCATCCCCTTCGGCTCGCTCTCTCTCCCCTTTTCCGAAGTCTCTGACTCTTTCTTTCTCCTCCTCCGCCGCTTTCGAGCTTACGAACCTCTCCTTCTCGCCCCGTTCGCGTCTGTTTCCCTCCCCGGGCACACACCGGCTCTGTCTCGCATCGGTGTAATTTTCCAGTGGGAGATTTATGCGACATTAAGGTGTGCGTTGTATACCTTACCGCCGCGCCCGCGCCCGCGCCACGCCGAGCCACGCCGTTGCCGCGCCACGCCGCCTTCCGCCGCGCTGATTTATCGAAATATTTGCCGAACGATACTGCCGTCGTTATTCTCGCGTGGGTGAGAACTGGGGGAGGTTCCCGGATTATTCGTTCCCAGGGAATTCATATCAGAAGCTTAGCTTTCTTATATACAGGGTGCGGCGCCAATTAGTCCCCACGTTTTTTTCAGCCCCTTCGGATGGTCGGACAGAAAAATGTTTCCTACCAAAGTTAATCAGTATTTAACCGACAAGAAATTGCAATTTTTTAAATTTAAAAAAAAACGATTTTCAACAAAAATGTCAAGGTCGCCGTCATATTTTTTAATGTGTGGCGGCTACTGCCTATGCTCGTCAACAGAGGGACATACAGTACCTACAACTCGAAACTTCAAACTGTTGTATCTCATCATGGAAGTATCTGACAAAAAAATGTTTCAGACAAAATTAACTTGTTTTTTCCGGTAGAATCTAAATATGTAACACTTTATAGGGGGTTCCATTTAAAATTACAAAGGTACCTCCCCTCCCCCGTTAAAGGGGAAGGGAGGCCACTTCACGTTTATTATGGTCAGAAAGGCTCTTCTGTTCCATGCAATTTAAGACTAAGAACTTTAAAATCGATGGCATAGTTTTCGAGATATTGAGCTGTTCAGAGTTATGTGGGCCACCCTGTATATATTCAATTACCTTCCGTTGAAGATTTGAAGCGTACAATTAGAAATATTATATAATTGTTCATTTTAGTTATATCTCATCATGGAAGTATCTGTCAAAAAAATGTTTCAGACAAAATTGACTTGTTTTTTCCGGTAGAATCTAAATATGTAACATTTTATAGGGAGTTCCATTTAAAATTGCAAAGGTACCTCCCCTCCCCCGTTAAAGGGGAAGGGAGGCCACTTCACGTTTATTATGGTCAGAAAGGCTCTTCTGTTCCATGCAATTTAAGACTAAGAACTTTAAAATCGATGGCATAGTTTTCGAGATATTGAGCTGTGCAGATTTATGTGGGCCACCCTGTATATATTCAATTACCTTCCGTTGAAAATTTGAAGCGTACAATTAGAAATATTATATAATTGTTCATTTTAGTTATATCTCATCATGGAAGTATCTGTCAAAAAAATGTTTCAAACAAAATTGACTTGTTTTATTCCGTTAGAATCTAAATATGTAACACTTTATAGGGGGTTCCATTTAAAATTACAAAGGTACCTCCCCTCCCCCGTTAAAGTGGAAGGGAGGCCACTTCACGTTTATGTAGTCAGAAAGGCTCTTCTGTTCCATGCAATTTAAGACTAAGAACTTTAAAATCGATGACATAGTTTTCGAGATATTGAGTTGTTCAGAGTTATGTGGGCCACCCTGTATATACGTTCTTTCAGACACATACTTCACAATTACTGAAAAGACAAATTTCTTTACATCAATAATAAGTTGTTCTCACATTATTAAAAATTTATTCGTAGATAAATTCAACTGATTGGCACCAAAGCATAATTATATTATAAATAAGAAAAGAAGTTCAAACTTCGTACTCAAAGCCCTCTCTTAATGTGGGATACAGTGTTTCATTGGTTACAAAGAACCGAAACCGATTCTAGTTACGATTACAATTCCTGTTTTAAAGCTTTCCGACCATAACCCGCTCTTACCGGGTTAACCGGGTTACAGTTGGCCATCTAGTAGCCGGTTCTCAAAGCTACGCGGGTTACAGCGGGTTATTGAGAACCGAATCCGATTCGGGTTAGGTTTTTGATCCCTGATCATACAGTTTTGATGCAGCGGTTGTACCACGTTTCGCTTGTACCACCAGTTGCCGATCATCCTGTATAACATGCACGTATATGTATAATACATTAATCAATAAAATAATAATATGCTATGATACTTTTATCATATGTTTTCAACCACGGAAACGAATGCGTAGATCAAGATGCGTCAACTATAATAAACGGCAATAACGATTAGTATTTGTCCGCAAAAGACAATGTAGGTGAAATAAATCTCGATGAAATGATTGTCGGTGATTTAAAGGTAACCCTAGCCGAATATGCTGTGCAAATACAATTGTTCGATGATTTCGGTCGCGCCGTACAATCCTCCAATTCTGGAAGGAGATGGGTGGTATTAATCCGAAGTAAAAACGTCCTTTTAGTGTCACCTTGGCGAGAGAGAGTCTCGGGCCCGAAATGAATAGCGAATGGATTTGGAGACAATCGCAAAGGGGGAAAAAGAGCGATCCAACGGGGGTCGATGGCATAGTTTTCGAGATATTGAGCTGTTCAGTGTTATGTGGGCCACCCTGTAGTTGTAAAAACAGTCCACTGTCCGAGGGTTAATAGCAGGCTTCTGGTACGTTGACCACTTAGGACTTAAGCCATCGCATCCCACACCAGAACGAAAGTTAGGATGATTTTCTGCTCACAAGTAGGATCGTTTGTCTCACGACTGGCGGGGGAACAATTGAAACTCGAAAATTCATTTTTCACCTCTCCAACAGTGGCCCCCGCGGAAGAGTAAACCCATAATGTAGGGAAATTGCTCGCACCCTAAAAACGTGGCATTCCGTCGTATCAGCCCCTCTCGCCGTCAGAATATCGGTCGTTTAAAAAGGGAAACGCGGTTTGCGCGAACCCCAGGCTTGTACCGGCGTATCAATTTATAAGCGGCATCGGGAAATCAAGCGAAGGAGCGACCCTAAAGGGCGCGCAGCCCAGAAAAGCAGCCAACGGGGGGTTGAAGCGGCGGTTCGAGGCTTTGTTTTATACTTACACCGTTTCAGGCCCCGTGATGCATTCAGACGAGGAACTCCCTCGATACCCAGAATACTAGCAACGGGACGGGAAGAGAGGGGGCAGCCATAGCGGAAATCAAACTGCAATTGCCATTTTTATTTCCACGTGGTTTTTCCTCTTTCGTGCTTGATTTTCATCCGCGTTCGCTTCGAATCGAGCGAGGAAGGGAAAGTGAATTGAGGCCGATGGAGGCAACTGGAGAAAGGCGAATTCAACTACCCTATTTTAGTACGGACACTTCGACGGGGTGACTTTTTTGGTTTTACGCGAAGGGTTTACCGAGAATATGAACAAAACGGGAACGCGGTCGTTCGAACGAATATAAAATTGTAGCGCAGACTTGTGTTATAATATGAATTTTAAATTTACGATCGACTTTGACAAAGCCGGAAGTAGTATTTGTGTGTAAAAATGTATAGTTCGAAAATTGTGTTGAAATTTTTATATGATTATGATATTAAAGAATTTTACCTTAACTCTCGGATTTTATGATTATATACATACAATTGTCGAAGCTTTGGACCAATCTCAGTCTTATTTATTAATTTTCTTAAACATGTTTTCGAAAGTACTTCTCGTAAATCCATTAGTCTTTCTGTCATTCCTAATAACAGAAAAATAAAAATTGAGTAATGAAATAACAATTTTGATCTTTAGTAATACTGAATAAATTTGGACTAATTACTAACAGGTTCGCTGATAAATAAACTGCGAGTTCCATGCATTTGTGGCAAGAATGAATAGATCAAATATAAAATTGTGAAACATTAGAAGAATATGATTAAAAGAGGAAATATATTTCCATTTAGCTTCTGTTTCTTACAATTGTTTCAGCCAATTTATATTTTGCATAAAGATTTACAGTCTAGCAAGTTACTACAGTTCTTTTAATATGTATGAAGATTTAGACTGGAAAATTGTTTGTTATACTACATTTTACTGTGTGGATGGAGAAGTCATTAGCTGTAGCTGAACTATAAAATCGTGTACGAAATAATTGTGAAGGGTGGCTGGATGTAGAAAGACAAAACGGTTCTTCGGGGACATTAGAAACCAATCGTAGACGGTAAAGATCATCCAGTGAGCGCAGAATTTACCGGAGCAGAAGTAACGGCTGGTGTGCTTGTGACAGCAACCCTCTATCCCTTGATTCGAGCCCGGCAACCGCTGCCGCCTCGCGTTTTCACCGCAACTCACCCTCCTCCAAATGTCCCAAGCGTTTTACTGTACCTGACGTTTGCAATCTTGCTGAACTCTTGGAAAATTATAAGTCCAGACGATCCTTGTTTTCAATGTCGGTCTATGGGTTCGAGAAGCACGCGTACTCTCTTTGACGTACCTTTGTTTCTCGGCTCAATCGGGGACAGGTAAATTAAATTCTAGACTGCGGATTTTATACATTTATGAGTAAGCGAGACATAAAATGGCGGGCGGGAAATCATAGTGTTTTTTTTTTTTTTATTTATTTATTTAATGTTGCTTCAACATCAAAGGTTATGCATGAAAGCAAGCATCATTCTAATCAACATATACATATATTCTCTCAATGAATTAAAAGCATCTTGATTGTATTGCGTAGAAATTGAATTCTTCGTTTACAAGATTGTCATCGCCATTTTGTAGTCTTCTTTAACATCGACGAATAGTGCGTTCGATTAATCAATATATTTTGACCAAACATCACATAATACTATCGTCGACATATTATTTTTCCACTCATATAAAAAAGAATACACCATAACCAAACCGATTGACATTGAAATAAACTTTACGTAAAAGTAATGTTAGATGTTTAAATTAAAATTTATAGTAAGACGTATAATAGGTAAGATGTGTAACAAGCTTATAGATTCTAATGGTATTTCTTGATCAAAACGTTTCATAACATTTGCATTTTAAATTCGGTCATTTCATATGCAACAACCTACGAAACCGGATTTTTTTCTGGAATTTTCCATATCAGTGGAAGTGGAGTTAATTTTCTGTTTTCCTACAATCTACTATCGATTCGCCACCGGATTGGTAATTTTTTCATTACAGTATCATAGAAAATCGAGGGTGGAGTCCAAAGACAATTGCACGCGAAGTCAAAATCGATATCCTCTTATTATAATACCTGTCTGAGTGGTCCAAACAAATGATAATCACAAGGTGATACACGTGGACAGTAAAGAGAGATCTTTAACACTAGGTTTACGGAGCACTAAAATTGATTATTTTACATTGCTTTATAAAAATAATAAAATTGTATTTACTTAGATCTTCAGCGATTTTTATTGTAATATGTACACAAAAAATAAATCTATTTAATGATTCCTCACGAATGCCTCCTTACACTCTTAATAATCGTAAATTAAAATTTTTGGAATCCGTCATTTTGACGGGCCCCGTAAATCTAGTGTTAAGAATAGTCCAATGCAGTCTTTTACTTTTTTCTTGTGCTCCAGCGGCTACTGAATCAGCTCCCGAATGACTTAAATGATTTCTTGTGACGTTTGGCTGGATGCATTGTGTTTTAATCGTTTTGGCGTCGATTGACAAACAATGTTGACTTGCGTCCTCAGTAGCGTCTCGTCTTTAAATCGTTGACGTGATCTATGCAACATTTCAATATATTTTGCACATCCAATAGTTGAGGCGTTTGATACAAAAATGGTACAAGTGTAAACATTGGATGACGAGGAATAAAAGTAATAGGAATAAGAGTTCTTTTTATTTTTATTTATTTATTTAGTGTTGCTTCAACATCAAAGGTTATTAGCAACACGGTACATTTTCTTACAATATTTTATACATATTTGTGTCCTTGATATATTGGGCAAGACCGGCGATATATTCCTTAGAACTTAACAGAATGGGTAAGGATCCAGGCAACTTAGCATTTTTCCTTTCATTCTCATATTTTTTGCATTCTATTATTAAATGATTTATGTTAACTGGTACTTTACATATATCGCAGATCGTGTTTTCTTTCTTGTTTAACAAAAATGAATGGGTTATTTCTGAGTGCCCAATTCTGATTCTAGAAATTGAGGTTTGAATTTGACGATCTACTGGACTTGGAAATTTTTGCCACTCAAGATCCGCTCCTTCATTTTGATATTTTTGTATGTAATTCCTTTTAATTTTGTCAAATACCTGTTTCCTAAAAATTTCATTTAGGTGATTTTTAAGATCGTTTAGTCTGGTATAATGAGTGATTTGTTTCATTTTTGTGTTACAGGCTGCTAATTTGGCTGCCCTATCAGCGTTTTCATTACCCTGTATACCCATATGCGATGGAATCCAGCAAAAAGTAATGGATTTGCCGGTTTCAACCGCCGAATTATAACATTCTTGTATTTCTTGAATACATTCATCGGTTGTTTCTGAATCTTCAATGGCCATAGTAGCACTCTTTGAGTCTGTGAAAATTGTGAATCTATTCCCAGTGGACTTTTTAATTACTTCTAGTGCTTTGAGTAAGGCTAAGATCTCGCTACCGAAAACTGAGCAGATGTTATTCAGTCGATAAAAATTTGTTACAGCCTGTACCATTTTTTGTTTTAGAGCCATCCGTGTATATATTTATTGCTAATGGGTCACTATTTAGAATCTCGGCATGCAGTGATTGAAATACCGTAGGTACTGTCGAATCTTTGGGGTATTGTTCCAAGCTCATATTAAAAATTATAGTGTTGTAAGTCCAAATTCTGAAGATCTGAGTTAACATTTTTTTCCGAATCTTAACGGCACTATTTATTTACCGGTAGCATTTATTGATCTAGAACTTCATACTTTATTGAAAAATGGCAGTTTATTCTATTGTCGCTAAACGAATAAAACGAATTACGCTTTTTTGTTTTCAACCGTTGATTTACAACACAGGACTACAAAAAGTATTTCTTTTAAATTTTCAAAATAGTCCCATATAAACAAATTGTAAAACACAACTTTTCTCTGTAATTTCGACCCGTTACAATTTTTTCAAAAGTTATGTTTCACTCCATGCAGTAAATTAATTGTTCTAACTTCTTAAAAAAATCCAAGACATAGAGTTCAATATTTAAAAAATTATCGTATTTTTAACTCTTTGCGCTCGAAGCAATTTTAATTCCAAAATCAAGATATTTCTTTCAACCTAGAACATTTTTATTCAACGTGTCTTTTTTACATTTTGAAGCTGAAGTTAAACCTGTTTTCTCATACAACAGTTGAATTTTTACTAATTTATAGAATAAAGACTAATTTAATAATATGAAAACTGTTTTGAATAATGGTACGGCAATTTTCACTGGTGACTCAGAGTCACCATTCGAGTGCAAAGGGTTAAGAGTGTCCGAATATTTATGGGAGTTACTGTATATCGGTATAAGTTAATCATAATTAGATAATTTGCTTGTATATTCTATACAATTCTGTTTCGTGCTTTAATTTTCACATACAAACATTCTTTATAGTTTTCTGGACCTATAGATGTGCTTTTGAAACCGCAATGCGAATATAAAGTTTATTTTATAACAACAAACGCAAAACATTATTTTACTCGATATATCTACCATGTATGTGACTTACACCACTATGATTCTCAGCCCGTCAAATAATGACAGACGATTTTTAGGACTTGATTATAATATTTGTAACAAACTGAAGTTCATAAATACAGAAACAATTGCCTAGGCAATTCCTATCTATTGAAATAGACACACAATGCATTTATTTTGCATAGAGATCTGCAGTCCATTGATGACTCTACAACTCTTCATGAAAAATTGCAGTTTTTCACGATTTTCGACTAATAACTGCAATTATTACCACTTTCGATCGTTTATAACTCATAAACCAATTAACCAATATCGATGAAATTTTCAGCATATATATAATTTATTTGAGTGTACATTATCAATTTTTTAAATTTTCAATACAGGCCCTAATAAAAAAGTCGTAAAAGTCAACTTTTACTATTTTTTCCACGATTCCGACTAATTGCAATTTTTCCAAAAGTTTTTTTACTCATCTTATAATAAAATAATCCTTTCAACTTCTCAAGAACACTTAAGTCATCTATAATAATTTTAAAAAAGTTATGCTGTTTCAAATGGTGCTGATTCAGTTTTGCTCTTCACTGTATATTTACTGCCGTGGTGATTACCATTACATTAATAACTCTAATCGTTTATACGAATGAAATAAGCAAAACTTCTATGAAACATTCACAATTCACACGGCGGTCAACGTGCTAAAAGTATTCATATCAGTTATACAGAAATGTATGTATAGTCACACTATAATGTAGTATACTGCGTACAACGTCAAAATTGTATACGAATATATTTTCAATTACTAACAGACTATTAAAAAATACTATTCGAGAAACGATTTGAAATAAAAGTCATATATTTGTTTATCGACACATTTTATTCTGCAATTTGAAAGAATATTAAATACTACACAATTCATTAACCCAATCCAGACCAGAAATTACTCAGACATTTCTTAAACATGTTTTGTTGTGAATATATTAATTATTAATATCATTAGAGTTATGTATGTTACACTAATCTTGAACAATTTACAATACACATTGAATGCATGACGAGAAAGAATTGTTTTGTTTATGAACAATGTGCCAATAAAAAAATGCTGTTGCGTTTTATCGGTGTCAGGTTTGCCTGAAGTGGGTGGCGTGATACAGTTTTGAATATCGAATATGAATGTGGCAGGGATGGAATGTTATTGGCTCGTTGGTTTATCAGATGGAACCAACCCATAGCGTTGAAATATCATATCTGTCCGATGATACGCCCTCGCGGTATGCTCCACCCCGAGGGACAATAATTTCAGAGCAGTAGGGGTTGGCCATACGCGCCATTGCTCGATGAAAAAGGGGAAAATCACAAAACCATGTAACCGGTTTTTATGTTCCGAAATATCCATTCCATTCTTCTCTTATTATTAAAAAAAATCAACACTTTCTCAATTTAATTCATTCAGCTTAACCACTTGACATACAATGACGTCTCGGAGGCGTCATTCATTTCATGTGCCGTTGTAGACTTTGACGTCTCCGAGACGTCAAGAACTGTCTTTGGCGAACAGCGGGCAGTATATCTGTGGTTGTCAGGAAGAACGCCGCATGTCACATACTTTCACTTTCGAGATATTGTCGTTTAAAGTTTTGATCACTAACGCTTTGACATAGGACATCGGTTAAATTGCGTTATTTTTATGAGCCTTTCGAATTTGTTTTCATGACTTTTTTGTGGTAAATACTATACTGTAAAGCTCAATTAATGCATAAACACAATTTTTTTGAAATTGTGACATGCGGCGTCTTTCCTTGCAGCCACAGATATATTCTTAGCACAATTAAGCCAAATTAAATGGTATCCTACGAGCGCACAGTGGTTCCGATCCAGAAATATGGGGACATTTTGCCAAAAAATCAACTATCTCGCATAGATGTCTGTTGAATATGTTTTGCTTTCTCAATTTCCAGCAATCTCGAAAATGAAAAAAGTAATAAACTGCAATAAAAATTGTTACTGTTATCGACAGTTAAAGTTGGATGTTTTGAAGATAGCATTTTTCATGGAAGAAATTGGTTCCTTTCTTTAACATGTCCTGACGACTCTTTTCAATATTTTTCCACCACTTTTTTTTAAATGAAAAGTATATCTTTAAATTACAAATTATCACTGACAATTAAACAGTACTGTTTGTTATTTAAAACAAATTTAATGCTGACTCCATTGGGGAAAATCCTAAAAATTCTTAGTAATTCACATGGAATATCTTTTGACTCTCGAATATTCTTAGAATTTTACAAAGTGGACTATTCTCAGCATATTTTCTTTTATATAATCCTGCAAGAATCGGAATCACCTTCTTCCATTTTTACAAATTATCATTGTTTAAAGCTGCGCGCTTCGCTGTGCGTATAGGTGCTATGGGCGCATTCATCGTCGAGACTATGCTACACTAAAATTCCTTTGGCCACACGAAGTGAGGTTTTCAGGACATAGAGCGACATCATAGGGAATTCTTCAGAAGATACACACTTTCAAATGTTTATGCTATAATATATATAAACCTTCAACAATGATATTCACTGCCATTCTGCATTCAGTTGATACAAAGCCATACGAGAGTGAATCGTGCAACTGTTTGAGCGTTACATTGTAATTTGAATGCAATTATAAACGTATGAAAGCTAATTTAAGTAGTTCTATGCATAAAAGAGAAATGTTATCAGCAGAGAAAGCTCTTTGTACGTTTATAACAGCAGACCTGTCCAAATTTCAGTATACGTCCATTAGAAATGACGCTACACTGTACAAAACCAATCAATGGCCGTCGTATGCGGCATTATTAAAAGAAAAAAAAATTGTTATCCACCAAAGGAAGCTATAGATGTAACCGAAAAATATGCAAAAGTTGAGTTACAAAGTTTGCTAGATGACGCGGCTAAACGAATTTTAAAAAGCGTAGGTGATTTACAAAATAAGTCAATTGTCTGAAGAGGCCTTAGAGAGGAGACATAAAGATTTTAAAAATTATAGAACTAATAAAAGTCGAAAATTTTCACGCACTGCTACAAATGATGATATATTTCATAGATTATTACTAACTTCTGATCCATATATATCTTCCTTGCGTATAAAGTCCAACAATAATAAACCTAAAACCCTGGACTCAGAGGCTGAGGAACTAATAATTAAATAAAAACTTTTAACAGAGAAGGTAAGAATAATTAATTTAATTCTGTGTCACATAATTCTCAACTGATCACGAATTAAACTTATTGTATTTATTATTGCTTATATTTTAATTTGTGCTTTATACAGGTACCATAGACTTTGTGAATTTTAAAAACTTACCTGGAGATTCTGGAAAATACATAAACGAGTTTACTCAACTAGCGATTCGTTAAACAAGTAGAAGAGTATTATTAACTAATTAATTAATTTGGACCTGTTTATTTAAAAAAAAGTGCTAAAATTTGTTATACTTGTACACATATTTAAAAATTGCAAGAAACGCTATTAAATAAACATAAAGTATATTACATTTTACAGTATTAAAAATGAATTCTTGTTAATATTCTTCACTCCAAATTTCACTTCGATATCTTTAATAGTTTAAAAGTTATACCAAAATGTCTCCGTATTTCTCGATCGGGACCACTGTGGGGCGTGTCGACACGCATTTTATTTGTATGTCAGAGGGTTGAAAATCGTCCAAATCGTTTTGTTATTCGTATTACCCCCTTTTTATAGTATATTTAAGTTCTGTTTGGTTATAGTTCATTTTCCATTATAACGCTGCCTTCCTTTTGTTTTAAATATAAGAAAAGTTCATTCAAATTGTAGTAACGTGCAACTTATACTCAACCGAATCCGATTACATTTTAATAGGTCTAATTTAGAGATTTATATACATATATATATATATATATATATATATATATATATATAGTTCTCTTTTTACAGTGTATTTAAATAGTTGTTTACAGTACTGTTTTTATTAAAACGCTGTCTTCCTTTTATTTTAAATCTAAGAAAATATATTTCAGATTATAATAAATGGCAACATTACATTCAATAGAATTAAGCTCTTTTTTATATAGCTAATTTGGAGATTTATACATATAGTTTCCTTTTTACACGATATTTAAATATTATTTGATTATAGTACATTTATTATTACAACGTTGTCTTTCTTTTATATCAAATATAAGAAAAATTCATTCAGCTTGTAATAAATGGACTGCAGATTTTATGCGCTTAATACAAAAATGAGTAGAACAAATGCAAAACATTAAGAACATTTAATAAATTTAATAACGCTGTTGTGTCATTTCCAGCTGATTACAATGGTTTATGAAATAAATTAATGTCAATGTAGCTCTCTGTAAGTTGAAATTAAGCTAAAAATGTTTATTTTGCATAAAAATCTGCAGTCGAGTAATAAAGTACAACTTACAATGAACAGGATTAAGTTATATTTTAATGGGGTTAATTAGAGATTTATCCAGGATCTTTTGAATTAGTGCTTTATGGTCTGAATTCCTAACAGCGATGCGTGTTGCGTACAGATGTCTAATATAAAAAATTTTTAGACAATGAACCATAATAAAAAACAGGCGCATCTTGATTGAACGAAGGCGAGCAAAATCCTGACGTCACTAAGGAGAAATCTTTGGAAGTCTTGGAGGCCGCTAGGAATGCCAACCCTCCAGCCTCATTAACATCTTGCGTTTCCATCAACCCTCAACCCTTTCTACCCTCCCGTTTAAGGAGGCCGTCTTCATTCGTAGCGGCTTCCTTCCATAACCTATGAAAATTATGGTCTTTCTTTCTTCGTCTCCCAAAATTATTCTCTCCTGAACTAATCAGTTGTGTGCAAATAGTCAAATAATACAACTAATGATCCTTAAATAGCCTTGCTGTGCGAAGTGGTTTGCAATCTAGAATTTTAACACAGTTTATTTCTCTACTCTTCTTTTGTTCTTTAAATTTCTAAAAATAGTGGACCTCGATTAATTAACCAAATTGGGATGATGGAGAATCTAAAAGAAATGATTAAAAATCTATACAAAAATACACGAATTAAAATCCTTGTACAGTTTTCTGATGTTTAGATCAATTTGTATGTTCAATTATATTTATTTTAATTCACATACGCTCCTCAAAAATTAGTTGCACAGAATATCCTCCCGCAAATTTTAATCCATTTTTATTCGACACATTAATTTGACCATATCTGTTTTATTTATAATTTCATATTCCAAATAAGTAGCATTATCCTATATTACAACACAATCGTAGAGAATATTATTCTTTATTTACTTATTTATTTATTAACTTAATTGTGTCTAGAAACAGAAAATGGGCGAATTATACATGAGCAGCGTATGAGGGTTGACATTAATAATTTTGAGGTCCTGTATCTTTTCTCGCTTATATTTTTTATTCTTTTACGTCATTATTATCCTCTGGAACTGAAATATGTATTGGATCCAGCATCGCTTGCAAAATACTGTGATTGAATGCGAAAGTTTGTAAAATGGAATATTGAATTCAATCTCTAAGATGTCCATCAGACGTGACCGAATCCTTGAAGGAACTGGAGGGTTTTATAATAGATGAGAATCGTACCTTCGCTGTTCAAAGACCCAGCTTCAATATTCAAAGATGGGACTTCAATATTCAAATTGACGGAAGCCTGTGAATGGGGTGCAACGGGGACACAAAGTCGGCATATGCGGAGAGGAAATTGTGGCGACATGTTGTCGGCCTTGTTACGAGATGGAGAAATTTCATTTATCATCCTGGCAGT
Organism: Sphecodes monilicornis; assembly: GCA_913789915.3. Classification (NCBI taxonomy): domain Eukaryota; kingdom Metazoa; phylum Arthropoda; class Insecta; order Hymenoptera; family Halictidae; genus Sphecodes; species Sphecodes monilicornis. The sequence goes on along the minus strand of OU565286.1, from coordinate 2,106,132 downwards.
TTTAGCGAGTGGACATTGTCATACATTTGTATACAACTTGTTTTTTTGTACTTGAACAATTTTATTTAACTTATACAACACGCTAATCAAAGCATATTCTTTGTTTTATTCTTCGGTAAGTTTTAACAAGAAATCATTATTAATCATCATAAGTCAATTTTTATACCCTCCAATGCTTCATTACGCACATAAATAACATACTATATTACAAACATAGCATTAGGTTGGTCGGAAATTAATTTCGGTTTTTAAACGTTATCTTTAAAATCATATATCTCGACTCAAAATAAACTTTATCAATCAAAATAACAAATAACTATGTTGAGTGTGACAACTGAAAAACCGACATTAATATTCAATCGAATTAATAATTTATCGTTTGAAAGTAATAAAAATAGGAATACAAAAATTTCGAGTTTGTATCAAATAACCGACAATTGATTTCGCCGACAATATTAATTCACCGACATAACTTTACATAAGTTGCATAAGTGAGCAGTGAGGAAGCCACTAATGTAAATAATTACCGAAACCTCTTGCATATTTTCAATTTATTTTCTCATACAGAATCACTTCCTTACATATAATTCTTACTATTTGCAGAATCTTTCAACTAAAATACTATTTTAAATACGGTTTTAGAAATGTTGTTCTAACAAACAAATATTTTATTTTTAAAAGTGCACGTATGATTTGAAATAAAATGGCCTATCTATTATTTACTGTTTTACTCGTCTTCATAGGAAGCGTGCCGTGATATTTGAAAATGTTTCAAAGGATGAAAAGAAAGCCGGAGCGTCGAAAGGCAAGTCGGCGTAATTCAACTGTTTTGCGTATCCGTTGACCGAGCGCACACAAAGTGGAGTGCGCTCGGTCGTTCCGAAGGGTGGCAGGGTGGAACCGAGTCGAGTACCATGTTGGAACCAGGCTCGGTCTGTTTACGTTGGGGAAATCTTACTAAAGAATGGCATGGAAAAGTGCCGGGCAAGAAAACCAGGCTCGCATCTCATAACACGGTTGTTTCTATCGCCTTTTTCGTTTCTTTTTCCAGAGACGCCGGGTGTAGAACAAGGGAGAGAGAGAGAGAGCCCGAGGAGGGTGGTAATTATGCCACCGCTGTCCCCGGATAATATAAAGTGTCCCCCTCAAACCGTTCCTTCTTTGTAATCTTGCATAATTTATTTCCCGCTATTGTTCCCTCTTCGTTGAATTTTTCTACCGCTGCCAGGGGAACGAAGCTTAATTCGTCAAAGAAAATTTAGAGGCAGGAATTTGCTTCCGTTGCTGGCTTACGGTGCCGGCTTTTGTTTCCATCACAAACTGTAGTTCTTATTTTACGTAGATTACGCCGGCTAATTGCAATTAGAGGCTCCTGTCAGCTGGGATGGAATTTTAATTGCTACGTAAGCTGCATTCGTTTCTTTAATACCTCAGAATGTGATTTGGTATCGCGAGATCTTCGTGGCAACTAACAAAATGGTGGCGAACACGTTGAATAGCCATGGATGATTTCTATAGTTATCGGGATATAGGCGGGCATTAAAACATTTCAAAAATATTTATATTGTCATAGTTATAGGCCGGAATTCATCTTGGTGTCGATAGTGTGCGCGCTCGTAATATTAGTGAAAGCATACATAGGATTATACTAAGCTAGTATTAGTGATTAGGATAAGCTGTATAAAGCGTTTAAAGGTAAACCAGAGGTAAACTAACGCTTCGAATAACGATAGAATAGTTATAAATGGATTTTTCAGGAATGGACAGCTGTAAGTGTAAATAAAGTACAATTTTTCTTGATATTCAACTTTAAACGCGTGTTTCTCGATACCACTTTTTCAAAATTGGCGCGGGGGATAACTTAAAAACTATTTGACCGATCAACTTAAAATTTTTCACACTTCCGGTTTATAATATTCCTCGGAACATGAACATACAACTCCAATCAAATTGTTAATTTTAATCACTTTTCTAAAACAAAAAGAATTGGTGTGTGCTCAGACCACATGGCTGATGTGAAACTTCTTTCTTTAATTCTTTTTCGAATTTTTATTAACACATGATTCTATTATTGAAACAATTGGCTTGTGATAGCTAAAATATGATATAAATATTCTTGATTCAATTTTGTCTAAATGTCTCGCAAATACTGCATCGAGAGTTGTTCCTGATCTTGTTGTCGCGTCATTAGGATTATTTACCATTTCCAATCTTAATTTACTTCTAAAAAATTCTATTAATAATTTTCATTGATCCGATGCAAAGTTCACGTTGAAATCTCCGATTAGCATAATCGGAATTTCATCATAATCTTTATTAAGCAATGCCGAACTCTCAACCGTATATGCTAATAGAATAGAATTTCGTTTCATCGTTTCATCGTTTCATCGCCCGATCAGATTTACTCCTACCCCGCCTAGGTTTTACGCCTACCGTGCCTAAGGAAGTTTCACTTCAAAATTATATTAATAATTTTGATTGTTCCGATGCAAAGTTCACGTTGAAATCTCCACATAGTATCATCGGAATTTTATCATAATCTTTATTAAGCAATGCCGAACCCTCAACCGTGTATGCTAATGAAATTGAATTTCGTTTCATCGTTTCATAGTTTCATCGCTAGATCGGTTTTACTCATACCGCGTCGAGGTTTTACTAAATCGTTTCATCGTTTCATCGCCAGATCGGTTTTACTCATACCGCGTCGAGGTTTTACTAAATCGTTTCATCGTTGCATCGCCCTATCGGTTTTACACCTACCGTGCCTAAAGAAGTTTCACTTCAAAAATACATTAATAATTTTGATTGTTCCGATGCAAAGTTCACGTTGAAATCTCCGCTTAGCATCATCGAAATTTTATCATAATCTTTATTAAGCAATGCCGAACCCTCAACCGTATATGCTAATGAAATTGAATTTCGTTTCATCGTTTCATAGTTTCATCGCTAGATCGGTTTTACTCATACCGCGTCGAGGTTTTACTAAATCGTTTCATCGTTTCATCGCCAGATCGGTTTTACTCATACCGCGTCGAGGTTTTACTAAATCGTTTCATCGTTTCATCGTTTCATCGCCAGATCGGTTATAATCCTACCGCGTCAAGGTTTTACGCCTAACGCGCCTAAAGAAGTTTCACTTCAATAAAAAGAAGGGAATAACATTTTTTCGTTTGACGTATCGTTGTCAAGAAAATCTAGTTTCAATATCTGTCGGGTTCGCGTGCTTTAGTATAGGCAGGAAGTAGAATTTGTTGGTCATAATCAGACACGTCAGACGATTCCTAGCTAATAGCACGCGTATTCGCTGCATTAGGATTATTTACCATTTCCAATCTTAATTTACTTCGAAAAAATTCTATTAATAATTTTCATTGATCCGAAGTAGAATTTGTTGGTCATGATCAGACACGTCAGACGATTCCTAGTTAACAGCACGCGTATTCGCTGCATTTTCAAAGACTATTTTCTCGAAAACTAAGTTTTGTATAAAAAAATTTGATTCTATACTTTTTTTCTTATTTTTTCATAAGGTATCACCTCGTGTCGGCTTGTACACGTGTCTAAACTTTCTAAGACGTAGAATTCGTGAAAAATTAAAGTCAGGAAATTATAAGAACCAAGATGCTATTCATATCTATTATTCAACGTAACATTGAGAAAATCTATAAAACTCTAATTACTTTCAATCTCCTCCATAATTGCCATTAAGCCTTACGCTGGCAACCAAATAAGCAAGTTTTATTTAAGTTTGTATGAAATAGGTAGTTTCAAAGCTTCAGTATTTAACCCTTTCGCTGCGAACAGCGCCTTTTGGCGCTCGGCTATAGACGCTTTCTCTGAGCGAACAGCGCCTTCTGGCGTTCGACTATGGACACTTCCCTTGTGCGAACATTTGTTTTACATTTTGGTATTAAGAACTGTCCGCCGCGATAGCTGCATACGCTTCTTGTGCGGATATTTTTTTTTACCTGCGTCTCGTCTCGCGTACCGTGTCGTCCGTACAGATAATGTAGTACCGGCTGCTGAGAGAGCAATTCATTTTTAGTCGCTCCGCAGCGAAAGGGTTAAGATTCCTTGCCCGAATCTCTATCTTGAGCCGAAAAATTGCAGCAATAGTGTTGAAAGAATGATGCAGAGTGGTTCCATGACATTTTTAGGAAAACATAGAAAATAATTAAAAGAATTACAGTAAATATTCTATAATTAAAAGAATTACAGTAAATATAAATAATAAATAAGACCCTCGGGTACCAAAGACAAGGTTTAATTGTATAACAGTGACTTGTGTGATTATTGAAAATATCGTGTTATTACCTAGGAGTTGAAGACAAAATATGCGTGCAGAAATATTCAAAATCAAAGGGACAAACTGAAAGCGTAGGACTGCGACGATTCACAGGTCCCTGAAATTCGTCTTGCAGTTTCCCAGTAGACCATCCCGGCGATCAGTGGGATCCATGTCTGAAAAACGCTGGCCGGTTTATACAGAGCAGTAGAGCAGACAATGCACACGAAGCAGGCGACTGGTCGCTATCCGCCTATTTGATGTTAGTACAACAGCGGCGCCGTGTTTGCGTTGAGGCCCATATTGATTGCCACCCCTGTCGCTACCCCTCGCCACTGCTACAGCACCATACCCTCACCCCCCTCACTCCAATCCCCCTTCTTCCTCATCCACCCCCAAACCCTTTTGCCACCCGCCCTCTCCAACCCTCTCCTGACTGTGCACCATAGACAGGTAGTACGTTCTACGTATACGCTTTCGAGGCCTGTGCATGGTTTGGTCGGCAGGTATACCAGCAACTAGTTACTACTACGTCACCCGGCGATATTAACAGCGACAGCATCGTTGTCAGCCGTAGTACTGCAGCCTGGGATTAACATAAAGGCAACGATACCGTCTGCCTCGCGCGTTCAGTCCTGGACCGAAGTCTCATCACCAGAATAATGGAAGTTGAATGGAAAATTTCTATTAGCTTCGATGCGTTGTTACGACGAATCTAATACAAAGAATAGATTTGGGTTAGATTTGGGGTAGGGTGGGGCTTGAACGATCGTATTATACGCGAACCTATGGGAAATTTAGTAGTAACAACCTGCAGATTTTCGATCCTTGTATTTTGTGTACACCGTAATTATTGTACTTTGTTTTTTATGAAGTTTGATGGTGTTTATCAATTTAAAATGAGCTATTAGGGCCACAGTACGAGAGATATGTCCAAATTGCAAAACATCAATACTTCGTAAACACCTAACAATAAGTCAGTGTAGTTAGGCTTTTGGTTAAAAATTAATAATTTTAATGCCAACTCGCCAATTCATGAAAATAACCCAAATAATTGAATAGTCCACTGTATATGCTACAGAAGTAAGAGCGACTGTGAAGACCTTGAAAAAGAATGATCTTGTAAAAATATTTTTTTCTATTTCTGGCTACTTGCATATGGCAGGGTCAGTAAAATTATTGTTATATTGACAATTGCACTTTGTGTCACCCACAACTTCAGCAAAATGTTGTTATTCTTTTTTTGCAATTGTATGGCAAGGTAGCTGGAAATATGAAATTTCCAAAATTGTTTTCGGATCATTTGAATTTTATTATATATATATATATGTATATATATTTATACTGAATAGTATTTTCATAACTTCCTGCGGAATTTTTAGAAGGATTTCAGTATGGTACTTCATAGTCTGAGGATGTAAGACACCATCTCTTGGTTAATGTAGATTTATTATGATGAACAGTTTGGATTTTCTCATCTCAATGTAGAAAGTGTTAAATTTTGCTTTGAACATTTTACTTAACCTTTTGCATTACGATTTATTTTATGATCACAGTGAGTAGAACTTTTTCATCGTTCATAATTGTCTAGAAGAAGAAAGGAAACATATTTATTATATGCCTATATATTCTCCAAAGCTTATCTAGCCTTTCTATATATTTTGTTGTTGTCGATATATATATTATATATATATTATAAACATTAATAAACAATCTACTATTCTTTGTTGATAGTCGTGGTTTAAATTCGAAACACTTTCCGCTCCTTATTTTTGAGAAAATGGTGAACATTGAAATTTCTTAAGATAGATTAACCCCTTGCACTATAACATCGAGTCAGACTCGTGATGAGGATTTCGAACAGAATCCAACAAATATGCATATTATTAATTTCCCTTAAACAGGAATAAAATATATATATATATATATATCCTCATCACGAGTCTGACTCGATGTTATAGTGCAAGGGGTTAATCTATCTTAAGAAATTTCAATGTCCACCATTTTCTCAAAAATAAGGAGCGTAAAGTGTTTCGAATTTAAACCACGACTAATAAAGAATAGTAGATTGTTTATTAATGTGTAATTATCTTCGACTGAAATAGTACAGAGTAAAATGTTGTGAATAATTTCACATGGATCGGTTTGGCGACTTTTCCTGAAGCTTCTGACCAGTTTCTTGCATCGAACGAGTGGGAAAGAGAGCCAACTGAAGTCAGAGTCCGAGGCAATTGATTCCTTAACGAGTTCGCTCCCATGGTGGCCATAAGCGATCGACCGTAGCCGCATCAATTTTGATGCTACGTCGTGTTATTGGCTTGTTTTGTATCGAATCTCGTTTTGCATGTTCCGTGATACGATCTGGACTATTTTTCTTTCAATCCAGAATATTTGGTTTCTTTCAATTCTTCTAGTTGAATTAAAAGCAACGGGGACTTAATACATATCTGCAATAGAACGTTCATGTTTCATTTTCGTTTATGTTGATGATATCATATATCAATTATTTATTTCGTTTTGTTCTAAATTTTTAGCCAATGTAAACTTTTAACGGAATAAGTAATTTTTTAAATAGTGAACTACAATATTTTAATCTACCATCTATTATTTCCTAGCCTATTTTATCTGTTTCATAGATCAGTGTTATTAACTTTTCAATATTAAATTATTAATTTTCAGTGAGCAACAGGGTGGCATTTTTGGTGCCATTTAAGCAACTACAACTTTTGGAGTAAAGCTGACAAAAATAAAAAATTTGGTTCTGAGAAGATAAAATTGAAAATTGAAAATTATTATTTTTCTTTATTCTAATATAAATAGTATTACTTTCATGACTAAAATGGTAACTTGTGCAAAACACTAGAAATGCCTCACTTATCAGCGGTGCAAAAGGAGACCAAAGCGTTAACTCTAAAAATAAAAATGAAAAATCATATGTTGAGCAGTATAGACGACTACAAATGGTGCGAAAAAGCAAATACAATGAAATTTTCATTTTGGTAAGTTGATACTTTTACATTAAAACAATGTATTTTTAAGTAAAATTCTAGCTACTCTGAATTCTTGCCATTAATGTTTGAAAATTATAAATGTGCATTTAGGAGTTCCGTGGACAACATTATTCATCACGTGGTTAAAAATATATTTTGCGTACTGTGGGTCTAATAATTTGTCCATCCACTGTCCATATATTATTAGTGTGTTTGTCTCCATGTTTAAGGCTATCGATCATAAAATATTTAAAAAAGCGTATACAGGGTGCGGCGCCAATTAGTCCCCACGTTTTTTCAGCTCCTTCGGATGGTCGGACAGAAAAATGTTTCCTACCAAAGTTAATCAGTATTTAACCGACAAGAAATTGCAATTTTTTAAATTAAAAAAAAAAAGATTTTCAACAAAAAAATCAAGGTCACTGTCATATCTTTTAATGGAACTGGGTATTTTTAACTTCATAATATTGTAGGCAACGTCGAAACGAATTCAACGACCTGCTATACAATGACTTTCAGATGACCTTGAAAGATAATATCGCCATGAATCAATTGCCAGAATATTTGAAATATTTCGACGGTACGTAATAGTAACGCCTCGCATTTAGAGGTAAATAAATGAACGTAAACATTGCTTCAGAACTTAACTCATAAAAAACCAAATTTATACGGAGCCACATTGAAAACACAAATGTTAAACGTGTACATGTAATTAATTAATAATTAAATTAAATTTTCGAACTGCATCCCATCTTGTGTAACGCAAAGTTCTGCTCTATGTAACAAAGTCTTATGTGTAGCTTCCATGAGAGGACTTCTTTTTACATTTCTACACGCTTGAATTATACGTTCTTTAAGATTTTCCATATTATCCACAGGTCTTTCATACACAATCGATTATAAATATCCTCAAAGATAAAAATCTAAAGGGATCATACCCGGCGAGCGAGCTGGCCATCGAATTGGACCATATGTTCCGATCCACTGATCCCCAAAAACTGTAGTTAAGTATGTTTTTACAATTGCAGCATTATGAGCTGGGTCGAAATATTTCAAATATTCTGGCAATTGATTCGTGGCGATATTATCTTTCAAGGTCATCTGAAAGTCATTGTATAGCAGGTCGTTGAATTCGTTTCGACGTTGCTTACAGTATTATGAAGTTAAAAATACCCAGTTCCATTAAAAGATATGACAGCGACCTTGATTTTTTTGTTGAAAGTCGATTTTTTTTAAATTTAAAAAATTGCAATTTCTTGTCGGTTAAATACTGATTAACTTTGGTAGGAAACATTTTTCTGTCCGACCATCCGAACGGGCTGATAAAACGTGGTGACTAATTGGCGCCGCACTCTGTATATATAAAAATCATTGCATGGTTTGAAAAATAAGAACTACTGCTTAAGTATATTTGATGGCAACCGCAAAAAGATAAACGATAACGTAACAAAGTCTCGTATAGGTACCTTGACACCGTAATAATTCAAGCATTATATTAGGTCGTCCCATAAGTTCGTGCTGTTTATTGTTCTACTATTTAAATTAATACTTAAAACGTATATATAAAGTTTATCAAAAAATGTAATCACCTTCTCGTTCCACAACCTGTGGTGTCACTATAAAATTTCTGAGATTTTTCATTAAAAAAGATAACACCGCGAAGAGTATACCTGATGACCTGATACTACATCTTAGCTTTTACTCGTTGTTCCTCGGTTCTTCTTCAGTCACAGCTAAGTTCGATTTCCGAAATTCGAGTATGTTATATAAATAATTTGACGGAACGTTTCCCGCACGTCATCTCGAACGTCGCAGCATCCGGCTGAGGCTACAAAACAAACCTGTCAGTGTTGAAAGCACGAGGAAGGGTCGGCATTCAGCACACGCGCTCCTCGCTAGTATCTTTTAATTATTTAGCTAAACGGCCACGCGTTACGTTAGTTATAAATGCGCACTCCTCTGCATGCCCCGGCAAGCTTTATGGTACTAAAGCAGCTAAGTTGGAAGCAGCCGCGCCTGTCGTATAAACTGTAAAGGGATTTAACTTTCCTTTCACGGCGAGGGCCCTGTTAACCGGGTCGGCGTTTCCCTCTGTCCGCCCCGGGAAAATTCTGGACAACCAGCCCTCTATCGCGCTAATCCTCCGTGTCGGGTTGCATGTTGTTTTCCCCGGTTTCATATCCCATTAGCGACATCGTTCCCGTTGTCGAAAATGCCCGAAAAATGTTAGGACGTTCCACGCAGGACCGACACCTATAGTCCGGTTTCCGTCATCCAGAATAAGAACGCGAGAAATTAATTATTATAATCAGACTGCTGGATCTCTGTGCAAAATAAAAATTATCTGCAGCTGTTGTTAGAAGCAGGAGCCATATTGGAATCTGTTTCCTTCATTAATTCTTCGGTATAATTGTGATTTCTATCGATCGAATTTTGAATTATGTTAAAGAAAATGCTATCGGCGCAAAGGTTCGATCTTTTTTTATTTATTTTTTTTTTACATGAAACAACATTGTAGAAGGATTGTGGAAAAAGGAGTGGCCATATAGGCAGTCAACATTCAAAGTATCTGTATCAATTTTTTTTCCACTTTAGGTTGACATTTTTATAATTGATGTAAAACATGTGAAACGGCGCAAAATAGTTAGAATCTATGTGATTATTGGAAATATCATCATAATTACGTATTACTGGTTTAGTAATGTCACGTAGTAGTCATGAATCTTAGGTGTTTCGTACCTAAGATTAACCCTTTGTTGTTTAATCATGTGAATAGTTTCCAATAATAATCTACGTTGTAGGTTAGATTCTCTGTCAATGATCTTCACATTTTCAAAATCAAAACGATGGTCAGATTCTATTGAACGTTTCGTTAAAGCAGTGTGTTGCGTATGGGGAAAGAAAAATGTTAGGTTTGTGTTCAATTATGCGTGTGTCTAAGTGTCTAGAAGTCTGTTCTATACATGGTGGGGCAATAACTATGTCTAGTTTGAATATTGCCGTTATTTGGAATAATATGAAAAAATGTTATGTAGAGAACTTACACGGTATAGAGGGGGACATATTGTGACACAAACATTTTCTGCGTGGGTGGAGGCATAGAGGAGATTTCAAGGTCAACTCTATTTTTTTTAAATGGAATGCCATGTTTTTTTTTATCTCGTTGTGATAGCCAGTGTTGAGACGAATTCAGCGAGTTATCATTGAAGGTTATGCAAGGTCAAATATGGTGGTAAAATAAACTTTATTACCTCACAGGAAATGCTCGTATTGGTGACCATTTGCGTGAATGCAAAGTTGCAATCTTCGTATCCCTGCATCACGTGCATGTCTTATCGTTTCTGAACTTATTCTAGCACATGCTGCAATTATCCGTTGTTTGATATTTTCTGGTGTAGTAGGTACTTCTTGATAAACAGCATTTTTCAATGCTCCCCAGAGAGAAAAAAGTCTAATTGTGTTAAATCCGGAGAGCGAGCTGGCCAAGAAACTAATCCTCCACGTCCCTATCCATTTATTTGGGTAAAGTTCGTTCAGTGCATCTCTTACTCTTCGAGCATAATGTGCTGGACATTCGTCGTGCTGTAACCACATCATTTGAAGAACGTTTAGTGGTACATTTTCTAATAAAGTCCCCAATCTACTTCGTATAAAGTGTTCATATCGTTCGCCAGTAAGATTTCCATCGATAAAATGGCGGTCCGATTATTTGTTCACCAACGATTCCACACCATACGTTAATTGACTATTGTCGTTGGTGCTCAACTTGTCGTAACCAGTGCGGATTATCGATACTCCAATAATTGCAGCATGTGCTAGAATAAGTTCAGAAACGATAAGACATGCGCGCGATGCAGGGATACGAAGATTGCAACTTTACATTGACGCGAACGGTCACCAATTCGAGCATTTCCTGTGAGGTAATAAAGTTTATTTTACCACCATATTTGACCTTGCATAACCTTCAATGATAACTCGCTGAATTCGTCTCAACACTGGCCATCACAACGAGATAAAAAAAACATAGCATTCCATTTAAAAAAGATAGAGTTGACCTTGAAATCTCCTCTATGCCTCCACCCACGCAGAAAATGTTTGTGTCACAATATGTCCTCCTCTGTACCGTGTAAGTTTTCTATATAAAATTTTTTCATGTTATTACAAATAACGGCAATATTCAAACTGGACATAGTTATTGCCCCACCATGTATAAGTCAAGTTGCAACCTTTGCATCGTATTTCGTATACTAAGTTGCAACTGTTTGCTAAAGGTACTTTATCTTTGATAGGAGGAAACAATTTTTTTTAAATATGAAGGAATGTTAAAAATGGTGTGAATACCAGCTTTTCTAAGAATACTTTGAATGTCAAACGATTAATTCTTCGGGAATGAAGAGCTCCTAAAGACCTCCGAAGATGTACATAAGCTCTTGAATGTATTCGAATGCCGTTTAAAACAGAATAAAGTTCTTTATAATTGGACCAAACGACCTGACTCTTTTCAGCAACTAGAAGCATTGGTTTACCGAATGACGTGCAAAACAGATTTTGAAAAAAATGTTGTGATTTGTAGAAAATACATGAAAAAATAACAAAAGACACTTTTTTTGGCACTGAAAAGAAGGTTTCCGTTATGAAATTAGCATTACCGACAGTTTTTTGCAAATATCTCGAAAACTAAAAGCGACCCCCCTACATTGGAAAAGGAAAAAGTTGTTCAGAATGCGTTGCTCCATAACATATTAAAATTTCATCAAAATCGGAGTACGCTTTTCTATATAATTACCAATTAAATTACACTTTTTCAAATTCAGGAATACGTAGTCTTGATAGTGTGTCGTTATGTCCATTCACAGGGTTAATGTAACATGAATATAACACGCAGCAATGTAAATCATTAAATCAAGATAAATATTTTTCCTATTATACTATTCTCATTTTAGTAAACATGTTTCCACTAAAAAAAGAATTCACCACAATCAGAATAAGTTGTGGAAATGGAGTTAAAAAGTGGAGGCTCGAGGCAAAGGAGTCCGCAGCGGCAAGGTTGTCAAGATGGAGAACGTTAAATCAAACGCGTGTAGCTCGGATGGACAGAGTAAGTTGAACGACCGAAAATGCCTCTGGTTTCTCATCACCGTTCCCCATCGAGGTGCCTAATAAGGGAGTTCTAACGAAGCGGATGCCATAAGGCCTGCGATTTGGGAATGGTAACCCGGGCCGGGGACCCCTCCTGCGACGAAGAAAATGATGCGTGGGTGACAAATCAGTCGATTGAGCCGCGATACCCTCAGCCGGACCGGGCAGCGGTTCAGGCTCGAAGGGGTGGCGGGGCTGGATGGGTAGCATCGGATTCTATCTTCACGTATTGATCAACGCCTCGCCACCCTCTACAGGGTGAAGCCCCGATCGCCACCCCCGCAGCTGCCGGCCGCAGCTACGGCCACTGGACCGACCGCCGGACTTGCTTGCGCGTGTGCGTGACCATATAAACGCGCCTCATCTCCGTCGTTTCTCCGTGTGACCAAGCCCGCACACATCCACAATCCTCTCTGTCTCTATCTCTCTCTCTCTCTCGCCTCTCCTATCCTTTACTCTCCTCCTCTCTCTCCCTGTCGTTCCCTCTTTCTCTCTCTCTCCCTCTCTGGAAGCGAACACCCCGCTTGGACACCCGTTAGTCCGCACGCCGCCCGACGAGGAACGATCCTAGTCTTCCGAGAGTTCTTTTGTTCGGCCCGCGAACACGAGGGTGTCTTTAGGATGTAACCTACCCATTTAGAAATGTTGGAAGATCGCGGTGTACAGTGGATAAAGCCACGTGGTAGAGATACAGAGGAACCAATGCACCATTACCGATTAAAACTATTTATTATAATATAAACTACAAAAAAACTGATTCTCATCGTTGCACGCTTATCACGCACGCTACCGGGCATTCCACACACACATACTCTCTCGGTTTCCCCCACTCTCCGCCTGTCTATCCTAATGCGCGTCTACACTGGAAGTCATTCGCTACAAGAAATAACCGAGCAGGCCCAACCGAATGGTACAAATGTGGTCTAGACTCGGAGCTCAGAGATAGAAGAGTAGAAATAAGAGTAAAGTTAACGCTTTTGTAACCAAAGATTGAAAGAGTTACGGAAGTTTTTAATACTTCGATGCTCTGGTCGTCGGTTCTGTTTTTATGATCGACGTTTTATGATGTTATTAATGTTATCGTTGTTCGTTGACGATTTAGACTGTTTGATAACAGAAGAGTGTTTCTAGGATGTAATCTACCCGTTTAGAAATAATCAAGCAGGCCCACCGAAGTTCTAGCTAAATAATTATGATCTATTATTTATTGTCCGAAAACTCATGTCCCTTTGACTGTTGCAGTTAATCGAGGTTTTAGTGTCTCGTGGATTATTTATTTCTTTTATGAAACTTTAACTAACACAGTTCTGACATTTTTCTAGTTGAAATGATCCCAAACACGATATGATTTCTATCATGTTTAGTTGTTTCATCCACGATATAGTAGAACCTCGATTATCCATAGTAATCTGTGGATCATGCGTGTTTGGACACTGGATTAAATCTTTATTGCTTTGAACATTAAATTGTGTTGTATGTGGATCGTTTTAGATTGAACTGTTTACATTCGAATTATAATCGAGGTTCTACTAGGTGGTGGTTGGTATCATTTTGACCAAAATAATTTTACAAAAATGTTAATGGAAGTTTCATAAAAAATAATGGTATCGCTATCTTCTTCTACGTTTAAACCTATAGGCAAGAGACCAAGGAATAGCGTCTGTACACGATGTAAGCGACATTTCGGTTTCGAAGGATCGAGACGTTACTGTCGATATTATAGCCTCCTAGAAGTTAGCCACCCACTTGTTGAAATAAATAATTTCAACAGTTGTGCTGAGTTGTGCTAGGTTTGTGCTACATTGTTCTCGAATATTATAACAATAATATAAACAATAAGCCTAAAAATTGAGAAAAACGATTTTTTTTAGTAGCCCCCCACTTTTCGTTTTTTTTCAATTTTCTCAATTGTGTTAAGTTGATCTAGGTTGTGCTAAGATTGTGCTACAATATTATAACAATAATATAAAAAATAACACCAAAAATTAAGAAAAACGATTTTTTAGTAGCCCCCCACTTTTCGTTTTTTTCAATTTTCTCAATTGTGTTAAGTTGTGCTAGGTTGTGCCAAGATTGCGCTAGAATATTATAACAATAATATAAAAAGTAACACCAAAAATTAAGAAAAACGATTTTTTAGTAGCCCTCCACTTTTCGTTTTTTTTCTCAATTTTCTCAATTGTGCTAAGTTGTGCTAGGTTGTGCTAAGATTGTGCTAAAGTATTACTTTATAAAAATAATAAATAAAGAAGTTATGGTAAATGATCGTTTTGAACATGCAATTAACGTTTAAGATAGTAACAGTTATCCAAACAGCATATAATCATATATCTGAATTGTGCTAACCCAGCACAACTTTCCTTTTCGCCAGCACAACGATATAAAGGGCACTTTACGCTTGCTCGCGGCCCTTCGCGGTGGACACTGTATTGTTAATATGACTTTCTGGTCATCCGACAAACATAATATTGCATATCTGAGTTGTGCTAGCCTAGCACAAGTCAGCACAGCTTTCCTTTTCGCCAGCACAACGATATAAAGGGCACTTTACCCTTGCTCGCGGTGGACATTATATTGTTAATTTGACTTTCTGGTCATCCGACAAACATAATATTGCATATCTGAGTTGTGCTAGCCTATCACAAGTCAGCACAGCTTTCCTTTTCGCCAGCACAACGATATAAAGGGCACTTTACTCTTGCTCGCGGTGGACACTGTATTGTTAATTTGACTTTCTGGTCATCCGCACAACTCAGATATGCAATATTATGTTTGTTGGATGACCAGAAAGTCTTTGATTTTCTTGGATTTGATTCTACATACGGTGGCTCATAAAAGTATTCGCTCACCCTT
Organism: Sphecodes monilicornis; assembly: GCA_913789915.3. Lineage (NCBI taxonomy): Eukaryota > Metazoa > Arthropoda > Insecta > Hymenoptera > Halictidae > Sphecodes > Sphecodes monilicornis. The sequence continues at coordinate 2,090,865 of OU565286.1, read as the reverse complement.
TACATCAGAATAACTTTCTTAAAATTTGACCAAACGACTTGACCTTTTTTTGAGCAATTAGAAGCATTGATTTAGTAAATCACGTGCAAAGAAGATTTTGAAAAAAATTGCAATTAGTAGGAATTACATGAAAAGATAAAAATGGCACTTTTTAAAACTTCTTTATTTTAGCCCATAATGAAAATTTAAGATATGCCTTTTCTAGATCTATGTTAGTTGTACGAAATCGGTTGACACAGAATAAAACGACGCGCATCGAAAGATGTAAGAAACTATGGATTTTAAGCAGAAATTGGCCAAAAGCCGTGAAAAACTGCGGTTATCACCACTTTCAACCGCTTGTAGCTCATATGTTCGTTAACTGATTTCGACGAAATTTTCAGCATACGTGTAAATAACATAGATCTACAAAGCGCATATTTTGAATTTTCATTACGATCTGAAGTAATAAAGTTTTGAAAAGTGCTATTTTTATTTTTCATGTAATTCCTACTAATTGCAATTTCTTCAAAATCTTTTTTCCGCGTGATTTACTTAATCAATGTTTCTAATTGCTCAAAAAAAGTAAGTGGTTTGGTAAAATTTTAAGAAAGCTATTTTGATTTAAAAGGCGAGCGAATACTTTTGTGAGCCACTGTACATAGAATTATAATATGCAACTGTACATTATCAAATTATAACATAGGTCCTATAAGTTCGTAAAACCTTAAACTATCTGTTAAAACTTATTCATTTAATACAATTTCTCTTTCCAAAAAGATAGGAATATTAAATTGATAAAACAGTAAAAACATAGAATAAATAATCTAAAAATCGAAACAATTAAATGCATTGAAAGATGGAAAAGAAATTTCAGACGAGAATGAATAGTGTACATAATTGAATTGAATTCGATTCAATAGTAAAAATAAAATGAAAATAAAACATGTAAAATAATAAATAAAATAAAACATTATTTTATTTTATAAATAAAATAAAACATTATTTTATTTTATAAATAAAATAAAACATTATTTTATTTTATAAATAAAATAAAACAAAAATAAAACATTAAAATAAAATACATAAAAAATATATAAAAATACATAAAAAATAAAATGAAACATGTCGTTAGACACATTCATAATATAGAAGACGTTTTAATCAGTCAACAGAAACTTCGCCCTCTTCTTTCATAGCCCGTAGTTCGATACCTCCTTTTTTTTTTAACGGCTGTATTTGCAATGATATCTCTCCCCCGGTCGAACCAGAAACTGAATTGACAAAAAAAAAAGAGAAAACGTTTGAATGCGAAATACACTTCGAACCCGCCGCTGCCGAAAATATCGAAAAACCGTTATCGTGACGAAATGGTTAAAAACGGCCGTTTGTCGTTACAATGTAACGAGTATTTTGTTGGAACTGCCCGGGCCGGTTCCCTTGTGTTGCGATCAGATTGAAGCACGGTTGTGTTTATGTGAATGCATACAAACGTAACCACCGCTATTGCTTTTTCCTTTGTTAATTACGCCGCGGCATTCAGTTACGCTGCTCGGTTAAACCGATTATCGTAGAAATGTTACTGTCATTTTGCACTTGTTACTGCGAGACAACCTCTTCTTCAGAATTAACCACAGAATATTTATCGGCCCGATCGATTATAATAAACTGATACTGCACTCGGACGATCGGTTTTTACTTGCTTAACACCTGTGCAGTGTTCAGATCATTGTTAGCATATTATGAATTGACGTTAACCAAAGTAGGCATTCATTGAAGCAGCACTCTAATGAAACTAGGTGTGTTACTGAAGTATAATACAAACAAGGTGAGTCACCTAACGCTTGTACCTCAAATATCTTTGTTGTTTTTTAAAGATACGTAAAATATGGTAAGGACAAAGTTGAATGGTACAAAGGGGCTGACAGGATGCCAAAAAAAATGTTGTTTTCATGTCATTTTTTTTACAGATATCAACGTCACCTTGACTTTTTTTTAAATGGAACCACCCTTTTTTAAACACCTACAATGATAGTCCCATTCATTACGAATTCGGTGATTATAATTACTCAAGGTCATTCAAGGTCGCGGACAGAGATAACGTATAGGATTTAACATCGATACATGCCTGTAAACGGGCTTTGAAGGATTGTTGAACTCTGTTCGTGACCTTGAATGACCTTGATTAATTATAATCACTGAATTCGTAATGAAAGGGATTATCATTGTAGGGCAAGGCGCTAACTCTTGCCACCTCAAATATCTTTGTTGTCTTTAAAGATACGTCAAATGTCTGAAGGACAAAGTTGAATGGTTTAGTGGGGCTCACACGATATTAAGAAAATTTTTATTTTTATGTCATTTTTTTTTAGAGATTTCCAAGGTCACCTTCATTTTTTTACGTGGAACCACTCTTTTTTAAACATCTTAGCACAACCTAGCGCAACTTAGCACAAATGAGAAAATTGAAAAAAACGAAAAGTGGGGGGCTACTAAAAAATCGTTTTTCTTAATTTTTGTTGTTTTTATATTATTGTTATAATATTCTAGCACAATCTTAGCACAACCTAGCACAACTTAACACAATTGAGAAAATTGAAAAAAACGAAAAGTGGGGGGCTACTAAAAAATCGTTTTTCTTAATTTTTGTTGTTTTTTATATTATTGTTATAATATTCTAGCACAACCTAGCACAACTTAACACAATTGAGAAAATTGAAAAAAAACGAAAAGTGGGGGGACACTGAAAAATCGTTTTTCTTAATTTTTGGTGTTATTTTTTATATTATTGTTATAATATTCTAGCACAATCTTAGCACAACCTAGCACAACTTAACACACTTAACAATCATAACTCTGTATTAATTTAAAGTGAATCTTTCCGATTATTTTAATATGTCTCTTTTCTTACAATAACTTAATTTTTATTAAGAAATATTTTATGAGGATACATCTAATTCTGTATCTGTTAAACCACAATAATTTTAAAAACGTACAATTGCTAACGAATGAATTGAAAGAAGACAATTAAATGTTCGTCTGTTGGAATAAAAAGCAAATAGTGAATTGTATTATTTCTTATTCTATTTTTCTTCATAAACTGTGACGTAAAAATAATAGAAAATTTACTAGGAACGTAATATTAATCCTCAGTTGATATGATGCCACGTAATAAATACAATCCAAATGCAACAGCAATTTTACATGATATATATATATATATATATATATATATATATATATTATACAATAGCAAGATTAGTATTTTAATGTAGCACATGAAGCTACATTTGATGCCAAAAGAGTACAGCAAATTTTCTAATTGCCTAAAAATCACAATATCAACGATCTACACTGTTAGGGGTCGTCAGAGACCCAATAATACAAACTAAGGGTTAAAAAGTAAAAATATTAGAAACGATTTTAAACACTGAACCGTATCGAAGAAAATAATTTCTCGGTCGAAATGTTTTTCGATTACTTTTAGAAATGTAACTCCGGTGTGTCAGCCATGTTTGCAATCCAATCCGTGGTCGAACAAATTCGCTGTATGGTACTGCTCCACGCAGAGAACGAATTAATTAACCGTGGAATCGGCGTCGAAACTTTTGCGCGGTCCATTCTCACGTAGCAAACAGGGGTACGCTTGTTTTCTGTTCGGAATCTCAGGACAAACGACTTGTTCGAAGGTGCAAGGTTGATCGCGAATGCTGACCGGCCTTTTTGCTTGCCGTAAATTAGATTAGTTTCGAAGTTTACGGGTGAGGACTTGCAGAGGAGAGCGGCTGTAAGGTCGAATGGCGAAAGATTAAGAAGGTATAGCTGACGAATGAGTTACGTGTGAGGACATCCTAATGGGATGCTTTTTGTTGTCAAGTTTGCCGGAAGATGTGAAAAACATTCCGTGATCGTCCACGGAATTCTAAGCATTGTACTGCCGCTCTCGAACACTATGATCCACGCATTCGACTTTGTTTTACAGCGTAGGGGTTCTTTATTTCCACTGACCCGCGGGAACTGAAGTCGCGAAATTCGAGTATTTAGAATTGTAGAAAATCGAAATATTTATTCAGTAATTCATTTAATCTATGCTTATCTATTAACACGATGACAAATTACAATCCTCAGAGAATGCAAAAAAAAAAATCAAAATGATTCATTCACTTTTTTAATGAAACGAAAACTGGAAAAATAAAATTGATCACAGTGGATATTTCTCCAACCGCTCTGTATCTTTCGATTCCAATTAACATTAATATTGTTACGCGAGCGACCGCGTAATTTAGGCATACTTAATAAAAGACCGTTATAAAAAGGTAATTAATCTCTTTATTAAAAGAGGAAGGGAATTGCACGTCCGACCGGTACGACGTTCGTGAAGCGACTCTGTCCTTTTTCCTTGTTGTATCGTCGTTTAGGCAACGACGATATAACGGGAGTACCTATTTTGCCATATTCGTAACAATATTATAGAATATAGTATAAACAAATTTATTTCTACACTTGGTGAAAAAAATAGTTTCATCCATATACGGGGTGTCTCAAAAATAGTGAAAATCCTTGAAATGGACGGTTCCTGAGGTTATTTAAGGGGGGAACCTTATGTAAAATGAAATTTTTTAGCATTTTTCTTTTTTTGCTTAAATCGATAGGAAATTTCGACAGGAATACGATAAAAAAGTTAGAATGCTATCAGACATGTTCTTGTATGTTATTTTCAAAATAAAGTGGAGAGTTGTATTGAGCGCGTCGCTCGAACTCCCCTAATTCGTGGTGTAAGTGGCGCGTCGCACAAGCGTTGGGAGAAGAATTTGACCATCCACCTGCATTGCACGAAGATGTTCAAAAACATATTTGTCCAATTTACGACGATTTATCGTGGGATGATTTATTAGAGAGATGTCTAGGTGGGCATACCTAAAATGCAAACGAGAGCTTTAACACTGTCGTTTGGCGTTTAGCTCCTAAGCATTTGAATTGTGGGTTAAAAACTGTTGAAATAGCTGGTTTTTTGGGTGCCGATATATTCGACGAAGGATTTTCGTTTGTCCTTCAAACGATGCAACTGCTCGATATAGTAATTGGACAGCAGAGCAGAAAATTTGCCGAAAACGAGGACAAACGCCGTATTAGACAGCAGGAGCGACGCAGTCTTGATTGTACTAAAGAGGCTCGTGCTTCTCGAAAAGACGAAAAAACGGCTGAAATACAATACTTTGATAAAGAGGAAGAACTGTTCTATGGCCCCGGAGTCGCAGATTAGCAAAAAACTGCGGTAAGTTAAAATGAATTACGATTTTTTCACAATTTTTCTGTTACACAAACTTTAAACGCATTTTTCTCGAAACGCAAAATTGCGCACGCCGTGCAATGTAGCTCGTAAACTAATTACTCGATCTTTATGAAACTTCATATATATATATTCTATAAACAATTGACCTCGGCATGACGAGCTCCGATTTTTTAATTTTGTTATTTAAAATATTGCTATTAACAATTATTTATAGAAAAAAATCCGTTTTTTTCTTCAAAACGTCGCCATTTTTGCAATTTTGCAAATTTTAAAAAAAGAAAAACGTCATGCTGAGCGTTTTTGCATAAACTAACGATTCCATTTGGATTTTTTTGTTTCAGATCAATTTGTGCACTGTACGCTGCACGGCACATTTACAGGATGCCATTTTCAAGCCGTCATTTCACCATTATCATTAACAATTAAACTTTAAAAAAAAATATTGTTTGTTACACTATAACATCGATAAATGATACCTGAAATTGTAAATCAATCTACGCATTACATTCTTAACAAAAAATTCTTGAAAAACAGGCCATTTACATAGGGCTCCCCCCTTAAAGTAACTTTCCCCTTTGCAAAAATAACCGTCTCGACTTTGTTAAGGAGTTATTAACGAAAAACACGGACTAATCAAAGAGCGGTTATAGCTATCGGATTCAGGCTTGACGAAAGGTTCCGCTGAGCGTGGCGTTGCCGTTAGCCGAGCCAGGATCTGTTTGCTGTAGCCGAGCTCTGATTGGTCCATGTTTTTCGTTAATAATTCCTTAACAAAGCCGAGGCGGCTATTTTTGCAAAGGGGCAAGTAATTTTAGATAACCTCAGGAACCGCTACGTTTAAAGGATTTTCATTATTTTTGGGACACCATGTATAATCGATGTAGCAGTCAGCGTATTAATTAAGGACCAGAACAAATAACATTATTTCCAAGTGGTATATTATTCGATCAATCTTTTATTTGAACAATTTTTCTCGGTCATGGACATCTGTGATAAAAATATATAGGGTGAGCTGTATAAACAAAATCACGTAAATATCTGTGACAATACTAGGAATGCGACACAACGTTTGTTAGAGTACAGTAAAACGTTGTACACTATACATAGTACATTTTTGGTGAAGAAGAAACTAGAAAAATTATATTTTGATGTACCAGGAACGTTTTTAGTGAAGAAAAAATCGGACGATGTATAAGTTTGATATACAATAGTTTTGGACTGTTCCATAAATTCGTTCAGTTGCATAAATGTGTTCCAATTTTAACGATTGTAAATGTACACAATTGCATTTGAAAAGATGTTACTTTCACTCATGGATTATCGAATATAATAGACACATTTATAGAAACATTTTTACTGTTTTAAATCACGCCCACTCATTTTTGTCATAAATGCATAAAATCTGCAGTCTAGTTTCCAGTATAACATTTTCATAGTTACGATTTTAAAAAGCTTAGAATACGCTTCCGGTAAGATTAGTGCGTTCAATCTGAAGTTGGTGCGTACATCGTGAAAAGAGTATGACAAATCTAATAACGCAAATTTCGAAAATGGTAGTAGAACAATAAAATCTCCTGCTAAATTCCAGATAAAACTGGCCAGTACTTGAAATATGCAAATAACAGGTGTATACGTCTTCAAAGATTACAGAGAGTTAAATTGGAGTTCTCGGCGTTGCTAAAAATCTATTATCGCACACAAACGACCAAAAACCTCGCAGCTTTCATTTATCGTTTACATGCCCGCAGACATCAACGCGCAGCTCCAAGAACCATCCGAGAATCTTTAAATTCCCCTTAAACAATCCGCCGGAAGTTCAAAGCTCTAACAATTCGCAATAACGACATTCCATATCATCCTGGTAGCCGTCGTTCACCTCCCCCTTTTTTTTCCATGCGAAGGCCTTCATTACCAACTAAAAAGGTCGTCTATGTCTCCGATCAAATTTCAGAAGAGCGGCCACGCGAAATTCCGGGTATTTCGTGGTTGCCGGTCATAACCCTCTACGAGAGACCTATGGGGGTGGACGAGGGTGAGACACGTGGATCCAGACGGGAAGAGAAAAGCGAAGAAGAAGAAAAGAAGAAGAAGAAGAGGAAGAAGCAGCAGAAGAGAAGGAGGCCACTCTCCGTTTCCTAATTCCTCCTAGTCCTCAATAACTTGGCTGGTCCGTGCGGGGGTTCGGTTCGCTTCGGATCAGGCGGGGGTGGACCAGGGGTGAAAAGGGGGGAGGGTTTTGGGGGGGGGTGAGACTGTGGGGGTGGGCAGTGGCCAGTGCGGGTTATTGGATGGCCGCCTCGCACTTGTCACGAGCGTGTGGCTGTCGCAGAAGATGGGAATCGTAGAGGGGGTTGCTCTCGGGGTAGGGTGTGGAGGACTTGGAAGGGCTGCTGGAAGGCATCATAGGCATTCCGTAAGACATACAGCCTTCTCTGTGGACGCTCGTACGGAACAGAGGGGTGCTGGTCAGCGAGGGTGACCACTGCGTCAATACATGGGGTCGGAAAAAGGGGTTGCGCTTGCGCGAACCCCGTACACATTCTGGCATACTTGCTGACCGGACAGTTTCACAAATCATCGGTGTGTTACTGAATGTATCTCGTTATCAGAGTTCTGGTCTGGTCGATCGATCTGCTGGGAGTGAAAGCACCATAGATGGCTCCGGTGGTGGGAGAGCGGCGACTAGGGACCTGATGATTAGCGAGGCCTTCTTTGTTGAGAGGCCAGGTTTTACTTTAACGCATCGCATCGTATCCGGCCGGCTCGGCATTAATTATTGCAGATGGCTGTATATGGCCCTAGGGACAATCGGAAACGAGATGTACGCTTTTCAACCTTTTCTTGGAAGACGCGTTCTCGGTATCTTATGCCGTTTTGGTGAACATACGATCTCATATTTGCGAATGTCTTACACCGATAGCTGATGTGATGCCGTTTTCTCGATTGTAATCTGTGAAATGATTGGTGAATTGTTATAGGTTATGGGCAGGTTGTGAATCTCTACGTTGCTTGTTCCATTCAGTGGAACTTCGACTATTCGAACCGATGATATCTTGAATTCTGGCGTTTCATATGTAAACAGTTTAATCTAAAGCGGTCTACATACAACACAATTTAGCGAGGCCTTCTTTGTTGAGAGGCCAGGTTTTACTTTAACGCATCGCATCGTATCCGGCCGGCTCGGCATTAATTATTGCAGATGGCTGTATATGGCCCTAGGGACAATCGGAAACGAGATGTACGCTTTCCAACCTTTTTTTGGAAGACGCGTTCTCGGCATCTTATGCCGTTTTGGTGAACACACGATCTCATATTTGCGAATGTCTTACACCGATAGCTGATGTGATGCCGTTTTTTTTCGATTGTAATCTGTGAAATGATTGGTGAATTGTTATAGGTTATGGGCAGGTTGTGAATCTCTACGTTGCTTGTTCCATTCAGTGGAACTTCGACTATTCGAACCGATGATATCTTGAATTCTGGCGTTTCATATGTAAACAGTTTAATCTAAAGCGATCTACATACGACACAATTTATGGTACAAATAAAAAATTGTATTGTGCTTAGTATCATTCTAATCTGAAATTATTTACAAATTTCTTAGTACAAGTTTCATAAAAAAAATAATTATATATTGTCACAAACACTCGTAACAAAACTGGCACATCTCTAAAAAACATTTTCCAGGAGAAGTTTTAGATTCTAATTAGATACCATTGTGTTAGATTTCAGGAATAGCCGTATATTCAAGGTACAATTATAGTCAGGGGACAATGGTAACATACTAAAACGCATTTATAGAATACAGCATTAACTATTCTCCACTGGGCAAACTACGAAAATAAGTATACAAGATTTTTGTAATTGCCCGTGGACTGTCTCAAAAAGGGCTAACTTGAAAGTAATTTGCAATTGTTCATTGGACTAAGCGTAGACAACAAAATTTTTGCTCAACCGTAGAAAATCGTGGCCAGAGTGCGCTATATTGTATTCCGCTCATTAATTTTCAATAGGTAATTAAGTAGCTCATAGGCAACGAGACTTTTGCAGATATCTTCGTGCGAACATTCAGTTTATGCAGGAAAAGCGCTCAAGGCCAATCGATCCTCTTTATCTGCTTATCCATAAATACAAGCAGGCGTGGTTAAAGAGGGTGCAATATCGTCGAGGTAATGTTTCTTCATTAGCAGCGAGCAATCTTCTTTATGGCAACAAATCTTGCGCCTTCGGTGACGTTGTGCCTGTGTGCCCCCCCCCCCGTTCCTCCACGGCCATCTTGCAGTCCGGAACCGACGTCTTTGACCCTCCTTTCGAGTAGTTTTCCTCCGTTCGAGCAATATATGATGCGAACCGACCAGTGTTTCTTCCCAGGCCAGCGTCTCCATTTTTCACCGATGCCGCCCTAGTCCTTCCTGCACTCCTTCCGACAGCCATTACGGAACTTAGCAGTCGTTAAACTGAGCATCGGATTATTTCCCGGGCATATGGATTTTTTGGCCCTTCCAGCCACTAACAACGATACTTCTGTTTTGCAACCAACGCTCGAAATCAGAGATACAAGCAAACAGTTGTTCTTTGTTTTCAAAAAATTCCGTTCGACCTTGTATCCTTCATTCAGGAAAATATTTGTTTCTGTGTAATTTTGTGGAAAGAAATGTTGCCAGGAATACGAGGAACTCCTTTAGAAAATATTCTCATGTGACACTTTATTCACAATTTATTTAGAACGTTTATTAAAATAACTTTCATAAAACAAGCACAATCCTTGAGCTGCAAATGGTATACGTGTATAAGTATTACAAATAGATAATGCCAATTTAATTATAATAACTAGAGTACGGAGTTTATACATTTCTAACAAAAATTCAGTCTCAAATCAATTGACTTGCTTTGCCAAATCAATTTCGAAACAGTGAAAATAATCCAAGAATTTATAAATATTGTCCTAATATTATAGAAAGAGTCGCACTGGAAAATATTTTAATTTACTCTATATAAATGAAAACAAAATTTCATTTCATGCCTGTGTGTTAGAAATAATTATGAAAAATCGACGATCGAATAATAGAAAAAAATATTAATTATATGGTAAAAATTCACAACATTTTTGTAAATAGTAGCGATAATAAATGTACAGGGTATCCTAAAAAATTTACATACACACACCACTTTAGACCTGAAAGTTGTCTGATTGTGTTTGCGTGCGTGCGTATGTGTAAATTAATAAAATAATGATCTTATTATGTATTACCAAACAGTATGGAGACCAAAATGTATGGAATACACTGACATCAATAATATAAATATCGGACGTAGCAATGCCAGAAAGTAATAACATTCGGCAGCAATAATGCTAGTATGTTGCCAACTTCATTTATGTCGCGCAACTTGAAAATCGAAGGAGTGGGGTGGTGGGAGTGGGGGTGCGGCAAGCGTGTAAAGTATTCGGCAGCTCGAATTTGTCATGTTTGATTGATTACAACTCGATAACTGTCCATTATTGAGCTTTGTGCCCACTACATTATTTGTTCAGTAGATCGTAAGCTACAACATATGAAAAATTCAACTGATTTCACCGAGATAGATTTTCCACATGATTAGTGCGGGCTTCTTTTCAGAATACATGTAACTGACACATATCTACTAAATGCTGTTTTTAAATTTTCAAGCCAAGCGCAGATAAAATACCGGTAAAAGACAATCTTGAAAATGTTCTCTGCGATTATGACCAATTACAATTTTTTTTCCCATGTCGCATAGCAAACTACTCCTTATAACTTGTCAAAAAAAATTCAAGTCGTTTGGTACAATCTTAATGAAGTTATGATCTTTTTAAAAGTGTCCGAATATTACTGTGAATCACTGTAGCTACAATCAATTTGGAGACATTCATCAGAGTCAGTAAAGTGCATAGACTGAAAGTCGTTGAAGTCTTAATTAGTTTTTTGTCGCGCAGGATGTGATTCAGATTGAAGGTTTCTCGTCAGATACGAATCACAACTTCTGATAGAATCAGGTCTGCTCGGCGAGATTGCCCTCCGGTCATCTTACGTATATTTAACTCCTTTAATTTAGCGGGGGAAACCGTTACTGTTAACACTAATGTCGGACGACCGAGCGGGTAAGGTAACATAATGAAGGTTCATGGAGTTTCTCCGTTCGACCCCCGGTGTCCGGCTCTTTTCCCAGCCTCGCAAGGTTAACGTCTAATCGAATTATACGTGGCAGCGACATTCAACCTTGTCCGAGTCGCCCCTAACTTGATATAACCGGACGGCGGCCATAACGAAGATCATCTTCTAACTTCGCCCGTACTGCTCGACTTTTATGCATTCTGGGAATTGTGGGCTCAGCCTGAGCAATTTAGCACCGCTGTGTTTCCTGTGCATACACGTGGACACATTCGACGCGTCCTGGACGAGACGATGCTTGACAATGTCGCTTCGGATTTGTTGCGGAAATTGTTTAATATTGCTCCGTCCTAAGACGAAACAGATGTTTCGCTACAAGCAAACATCTGCATGGCAGACTTTAGTGCCCTTAGCCTGCCACTTTTCCAATTTCAATATCAATTAACGTAGCGGCCCAGGCCAAGGTTTACAACACCTTACCGGGCCCAGGTTTACAACACCTTACCGCCCCCATCGAGTGAGGGTACCAATGCGGAGGCGCGCACAAGGTTACCCTCTCTTTCGCAAAGGTGGGCGTCGCAAATTATTCTAATAACCAATGAAAGATAAAATATAAGACAGAGATTCTTCCATCCCGACCACAGCGAGGCTAGCTGCGAAGAGACACAAGCGACGAAAGTCATTCTGCTCAAGTTCACCATTCAGTACACAACATTTTAAACTAGTTCAAAGAGTCAACCTCCGAGCGACCAACCGTTAGTAGTTCAGTTTCCATAAATCAAGTGTTTTTTACATATCCTTCGGTGCTGATAACGTCAGTACCGAAAGTACAAGTAGATGCGCACAAGAGTATCGCTTGCACACGCTGCACTGCTCAATTCAATTGAGAAAGTGCACGACTAAACAAATATGTTCCAAATTCTACCGATTAATGCTTGAATAGTTCGATCCATTCAAATTTTTATGTATACATTCCTTTACAGATTTTTAAACTCTCTTCTTCGAGATCAATGTTAAGACTCTTATTGGGTTTAATGTGTAATCATTGTAATCGTTCCAAATTGTGTGGTGTTGTCTAACTTTGGTAACAATTTCATGCTAATTAATAGTTCAAACATGGATACTGCATACAGGGACAACAACCTATCTTAATCACTTTGAATAAACTTCGATGTATACATTGTACGAAAAACTCAAATTTATTTAATTCAATATTTTTAGAATTGATACAAAATACTACTGAAAAAGATTGTATTGTAAAAAACAAATTTCCATACATATTATTTATATACAATTTTCTATAAAATAGAGTCATTAAAGGGATAATGTTAATGGTTTCCATGGAATTGTTGGAATGAAAAACATTTTATTCTAACAATTTGTAGACTAAAATTCATTAAAAGAGATAGGTATACCGCGAAGTACAGTATAAATTCAATGTGCAAACGTATGAAGAAATCTTCGCGTACGATGCAAAAATGTATCGACTATATGTTAGTAAAAATTTAATAAACTGAAAAAAATAGAAAACTTATATTTAATAATTTTTTTTTTTAAATTTAAAATATTTTTTTCCTGCAAACTTTGGTGCAAAATTCTCTGAAAGCGACGGCTATACTTCAAAATAGAAGATGAAATCAATGCATAAACAAAGTATGAAGAAATCTTCAAATACGACGTAAAAATATATTGACTATATCCATGTAAAAATTTAATAAACTTAACAACAGTGACAGACTTTCCCGTTTCTACATAATCGTATTTAGTATAAACATATTTTTACTTTTCAATTCAATAGTCACAGTGCAATGTAAATGAAAAGTGCACCGTCACGAAAATAAAAATTCACGTTACGCATAATAGGCATTTTCTAATTCGCGTATCTGAACAGATGTGTCGTATGAGTCTCGATTGCAGGGGGCGTCTGGTGACAAGATTTTCGGGGGTGGCACCCTTGGCCGATATCTGCTCCCCTTGCAGCCAATATTAACTACATTTATACGCGTTGTCTCAAATTAACCCCTGACTCCACCATTCATTTTATTCGCATCCCTCTATATCCCCGTATCTATCGTACCGAATGCTGGCAGTAATATTCACTGCATGCCTATTACCATTAGAATACCGAGGCGAGATGGGGTCCCGTGGTTGACTATCCGGTCGTATAAGTAGATACAGCGATAGTCCTCCTCAACGTACCTAGTCTGATGAATTTTCTAATCATTGTAACTATTCGTTTCGGTCTATAACTTTTCATCGAACATTTGAACCCTTACATTAATACACAAATATTTCTATGACGTTGAATAGTATTATAGTCACTAGAGTATATAGTTTCAGCGTACACTATATGTAGGCATATTTTAATGCCTCGAATGTAAATTAATTTATAAGTAGCTAAAAACGTATAGATCTACTATAATTTTGTTGATAGCAAAACATTTATCAACAAGAACATGTAAAACATTATTAACCCTTCTGTAAATATATAGGTACTTGGGTACCCACTTTTAATTTGTTAAAATGTTTTATATTTTCTTGTTGATAAATAGCAAAATGATAGTAGATCTATAACTACAACTATAACGACATTGTGCAATTTCTGTAAAAAGAAATTAAAATTTTCTCTCTGCAGAGAAAACTAATACATTATCTACCAAGGACTATTTTATAATTTTTTGAAGCCTGAGATCGTTAATTAATTCTTCAACAGCAATAGCTATTTTAATCATGTACACATAAGCTAGATTTCGTTTGGAATTACTATGCAAAAGAAGATTTTGAAGCTTCCTTTTGTCACAGAGCAATTATTTAACATCCTGTTAACAGGCTTCCGATAGCTACAGTGCTAAGCTTTGTATTAAGCTATACCCAAAATATTTAAAACAACATTGAGATTCGTATTGAACATTTTTATTAATTATTTTTCGATATTAAAATAGTTTATATCAATAATAAGATACAAACACATCATAATAAATGCGAATAATATAAAAAAATGAATAATCAAATGAAAAATAAATGAAATGTAACACCAAAAACTGTGGATTAATTTTACAAAGTCTGAAAATATAGAAATAAATTTATAAAAAGCAAAACAAGTTTGCTGATTGTTACTAGTGATTATTCCTTAGCAGCACAATCAATACATATAATAGATGCGACTTTTAAAATCTCAGACACTACAATTAAAATCACGATAAAACTGTACGAGACATAAGTTCAAAGTACAATTCACAAATAGCAGGAAGCAGAGCTGCCATTTTAGTCGCAACGAAAAGTTATAACAAAATATTCAATTGTAGAGGACCAAATGTAACACCAAAAACTCTGGATTAATTTTACAAAGTCTATACTAGAATATACTACAATATACTAGAATATACTAGAATATACCTAAAGATACTAGAATATACTACAATATACTATAATATACTGGAGTATACTAGAATATACTAGAATATACTAGGATATACCTGAATATACTAGAATATACTAGAATATACCAGAATATACCAGAATATATTAGAATACACTAGAATATTTTAGAATATACTAGAATATACTAAAATATCCATGAATATACTAGAATATACCTGAATATACTAGCATATACTAGAATATACTAGTATATACTAGAATATACTAGAATATACTAGAATATACTTGAAAATACTTGAAGATACCAGAATATACTAGAATATACTAGAATATACTAGAATATACAAGAATATCCTAGAATATATCTGAATATACTAGAATGTAACAGAATATACTAGATTATGTTAGAACACAATAGAATATACTAGAATATGTTAGAACACAATAGAATATACTAGAATATACTAGAATATACTAGAATACACCAGGATATGCTAGAATATTCTAGAATAGAATTGAAAATACTAGAATATACTAGAATATACTAGACTATACTAGAATATACTAGAATATACTAGAATATACCTGAATATACTAGAATATACTATAATATACTAGAATATATGAGTTTATACTAGAATCTACCAGAATATAATAAAATATACTAGAATATACTTGCAGATACTAGAACATACTAGAATATTCTGGAACATAATTGAAAATACTATAATATACTAGAATATACTATATTATACCAGAATATATTAGAATATATCAGAATATAGTGCAATATAGTGGAATATACCACAATATACTAGAATATACTAGAATATAATTGAAAATACTATAATATACTAGAATATACTAGAATATACCAGAATATATTAGAATATACCAGAATATAATGCAATATACTAGAATATACTAGAATATACTTGAAAATACTTGAAGATACCACAATATACTAGAATATACTAGAATATACTAGAATATACTAGAATATAATTGAAAATACTATAATATACTAGAATATACTAGAATATACTAGAATATACTAGAATATACTAGAATATACTGGAATATACTAGAATATACATGAATATACTAGAATATACTAGAATATACTAGAATATACTACAATATACCAGAATATATTAGAATACACTAGAATATTTTTCTGAAAATATAGAAATAAATTTATAAAAAGCAAAACAAGTTTGCTGATTGTTACTAGTGATTATTCCTTAGCAGCACAATCAATACATGTAATAGATGCGACTTTTAAAATCTCAGACACTACAATTAAAATCACGATAAAAATGTACGAGACATAAGTTCAAATTACAATTCACAAATGGCAGGAAGCAGAGCTGCCAATTTAGTCGCAACGAAAAGTTATAACAAAATATTCAATTGTAGAGGACCAAGTTACACCGGTCAGGGCTCTAAGGGTTAATAAATCCTTAAGCTGTAAAGGGGGGTCATTAGGGTGTTCCTTAGCTATAGGGATCAAACAGTTTTTTTAGAGAATTTTTTAGAGAAAAACGATGTGTGCGAAAATCTTTAAAATTTTAACGCAAATGCGGCACGGGTTTCTGCTAGCCGGTCGCTTCCTTTGGTACACTTGATTTTCTCACCATGTCTCACAATTTAGGAGCGTAAGACCAACAAAATCCCCAAAAAATGTTTGACCCCTCTGGCTGAGGACTAACCTTGCGGGGTCATTAGTGTCCGGACGATTTCGAACAGTTTGTAAAATTCACGTTAACCTACAAACTAAAAGCTGCATCAGACGTGGAATACCCACTTTTACAGTTTCCGGTTACCGTAAAACTGTTTATAGTCTGAGGGTTCATGCTATCATTTAATATATTAAATGACATAGGCATACAATAATAATATATTGTTATTGCGCTATAACATTGTGACAGTAATGAAGTTGCCCCCCCCTGCGATATTGTAAAAATATCGCGAAGATTTGAATTAGAACCATTCGATCAAAAGAAGTCGATTTTCGAATCGATATTGTGGTTTCCGGTCAACGGAATAGTTGGTGACGAGAAGAAGATCGACAGATCTATTGGAGACGTCAGAGCCGGAAGGCGTATAACGATCTATTACATATTAAAGACTATTAATTAATTATTATCGTAAATAAATAGTTATGTTTGCGGTACCCCGTTATTGCAGAAAAGAAATATGCTCACCGCTGTGGAGGAGCAAAAGCTTTCGTAACAATATTATATTTCAATACGAAACACTCTACGTCAATCATTCCCTCCACCGTAATCAACGCTTACATCGTTCAAAATCTTTAATCACCGGAGCTCAGCATTATCCATTTTAAGTGATCCTTAAAAACTAACCCATAGTGTATCATCTCCCAGAATTCCTCATCTGCGTCGCTCCTCGAGAGCAATCGACGCGTGCGAGACAGAGCGTAGAAGGATCCGGGTGTCCGCTTAATGTATTCAAATCGCATACCTCCGCCCCCGGCCGCCTGGCGTCGCTATATTAAATGAAAAGATTGCAAATTTCCCGACATAAAGTGGCCGGCGTAAGTCTAATGGAGCGAGGGGTGAGGGTCGCGCCAAGTAAAAAGCAGCCTGGTCGGCCGATCAGGGTTACAAAACGCGAAGAGGACAGGAGAGGAGAAGGAGCACGAAGGAGAACGAAAGAGACAGGCTCGGCGAGGAAACGAAGAAGAGACAGAGAGGGGTCAATCTGAGGTTAATCAAATCATGCAGGATCCGACGCCGTGGGGGGCACCCCCGTCCACTTTGTTATATTGCCTGCGAGTGTCCCGACATGGGAGCAGATTGCTCGGTTGCGCTTTATTAATTCCATCGACGACACGGGGCGCCAGAACGTCAAATCTGGCCGGTCATGTGACTAATTCAACGCTGGGTCGCGGTGTAATCACGGCCGATATGCGCACCCGCTAATCGGGTCATCGTTTTTCTGCGTTCTTCACCGGAAGCCATATTCAACGCGAGAGGGAGCGTTGTTCTGTTAGGGGGGCGAGAGAACGCTGCACGGGACCATGGCGCACAGTGGTCCCGATCGAAAAATACGGGGACATTTTGGTATAACTTTTAAACTATTAAAGATATCGAAGTGAAATTTGGAGTGAAGAATATTAACAAGAATTCATTTTTAATACTGTAAAATGTAATATACTTTATGTTTATTTAATAGCCTTTCTTGCAATTTTTAAATATGTGTACAAGTATAACAAATTTTAGCACTTTTTTTTTTAAATAAACAGGTTCAAATTAATTGATTAGTTAATAATACTCTTCCACTTGTTTAACGAATCGCTAGTCGAGTAAACTTGTTTCTGTATTTTCCAGAATCTCCAGGTAAGTTTTTAAAATTCACAAAGTCTATGGTACCTGTATAAAGCACAAATTAAAATATAAGCAATAATAAATACAATAAGTTTAATTCGTGATCAGTTGAGAATTATGTGACACAGAATTAAATTAATTATTCTTACCTTCTCTGTTAAAAGTTTTTATTTAATTATTAGTTCCTCAGCCTCTGAGTCCAGGGTTTTAGGTTTATTATTGTTGGACTTTATACGCAAGGAAGATATATATGGGTCAGAAGTTAATAATAATCTATGAAATATATCTTCATTTGTAGCAGTGCGTGAAAATTTTCGGCTTTTATTACTTCTATAATTTTTAAAATCTTTATGTCTCCTCTCTAAGGCCTCTTCAGACAATTGACTTATTTTGTAAATCACCTACACTTTTTAAAATTCGTTTAGCCGCGTAATCTAGCAAACTTTGTAACTCAACTTTTGCATATTTTTTGGTTACATCTATAGCTTCCTTTGGTGGATCACAATTTTTTTTTCTTTTAATAATGCCGCATACGACGGCCATTGATTGGTTTTGTGCAGTATAGCGTCATTTCTAATGGACGTATACTGAAATTTGGACAGGTCTGCTGTTATAAACGTACAAAGAGCTTTCTCTGCTGATAACATTTCTCTGTTATGCATAAAACTACTTAAATTAGCTTTCATACGTTTATAATTGTATTCAAATTACAATGTAACGCTCAAACAGTTGCACGATTCACTCTCGTATGGCTTTGTATCAACTGAATGCAGAATGGCAGTGAATATCATTGTTGAAGGTTTATATATATATTATAGCATAAACATTTGAAAGTGTGTATCTTCTGAAGAATTCCCTATGATGTCGCTCTATGTCTTGAAAACCTCACTTCGTGTGGCCAAAGGAATTTTAGTGTAGCATAGTCTCGACGATGAATGTGCCCATAGCACCTATACGCACAGCGAAGCGCGCAGCTTTAAACAATGATAATTTGTAAAAATGGAAGAAGGTGATTCCGATTCTTGCAGGATTATATAAAAGAAAATATGCTGAGAATAGTCCACTTTGTAAAATTCTGGGAATATTCGAGAGTCAAAAGATATTCCATGTGAATTACTAAGAATTTTTAGGATTTTCCCCAATGGTGTCAGCATTAAATTTGTTTTAAATAACAAACAGTAATGCTTAATTATCAGTGATAATTTGTAATTTAAAGATATACTTTTCATTTAAAAAAAAGTGGTGGAAAAATATTGAAAAGAGTCGTCAGGACATGTTAAAGAAAGGAACCAATTTCTTCCATGAAAAATGCTATCTTCAAAACATCCAACTTTAACTGTCGATAACAGTAACAATTTTTATTGCAGTTTATTACTTTTCTCAATTTTGAGATTGCTGGAAATTGAGAAAGCAACACATATTCAACAGACATCTATGAGAGATAGTTGATTTTTTGGCAAAATGTCCCCATATTTCTGGATCGGAACCACTGTGTGGCGGTAGGCACCTTTCTCTGTTAGGGGTGTCTTTTGGTCCAGTGAAAAGGCAATCGGTCCCCGCTCCTGTTTTAGGAGACAGGTGCCGCATGGCTTTTCAGCGACACAAGGGCATGCTGCTCGCTGGAGAACTGGAGCTCGCAAATCGTGGTGGAGCATTACGGGATTAGAGAAATTATGGTTACTCTTTGCACGATTCGATACAGTCAAATGTAATTTTGTAACATATAATTGAGTCATTCGTTCTTTAGAACTTTCAACAGAATTTTCATTGACTCATCAAGTCCTATGCAATGCAATAAGATGATATTTATGTTAGATAATTTAGTTTAACACGTCGAGTGCCAATACAGCAAGCTCAGAAATTCCATAAAATCGAAACGATTTATTTAACGAAATAAAAATTGAAAAGGTTTAATGTGTGACACCGATTTATTAATAAAATTTGGTATAATGAACATATTTTTTTTAATTGGAAGCTTAAGTGGAACACCCCATGGGGGGTTGTAAAGCTATACATTAGGATGAACATAATGTCTGATATACAATTGGTAATACGTATACATCTTACAGTTATACATTAGTAGTGTAGGTACAGTAGAACAGAACGCATTAAGTATGTATGTAACTTTAAATCTTTAAATTACATTGCTTGAAAAAATGAAAAAGAACATGACATGCCTGGATATTCGGTTTATAAAGCAATGATCTGATATTTAAGGGTGGAAAAAAATTGAACTATTAACGTAAAAATTTATTTTTAAATCTGAATGTATAATGCCGTCACCCATATGTGGGTGACTGGCAGCCAACGTGTTAATGTATTGATTTGTACAATATAATGTCTTGTACTTTGATTGTCTACATACATCGAGTGTGACATTTTGGTTGAAAACAAATTTCAGAATTGTACATTTTTGCCATTTTTTTAAAAATAGATCGAGTCAAACATAGATTCTGCTGATTTTCTTATATCAATATAATAAATATATACTTGACAGAATATACTTGAAGCAATTCTGCACAAACCACTCGTAAAATAAACAAAGTTTTTGGGGATAAGGCAGACGTGCGGTATAACCCACAAAACATTATGTTCTCTGATGTTGAATAGGGGCGGGGAGGGGGAAAGATCTCTGAATATAAAATCTCAGTGGCAGGTCTTTATTAGTTTATGATATATTAATGAAAAATGATCAAAAAGGTGTTTCTGACTTCACCCGTTATATATAATTTATCGTTATGTATACCTATAATCTATATATAAATAATTATAATTAATGATTATAACTGGTAATTCTCCCATTCAGTAATTTAACATTACATAAAAGCGGTGATTTGACCGGCGGTGGTGGGTTCAGTGTTATAGATAAATTTTGATTAAAGAAAATTCTTCTAGTAAATAAGGGAAAATCCAACATTTAATATGCACCAACTTAATGGTACTTCTTGATTAAAACATTTCATATGATTTGCATTCTGAAATCGGACATTTCATATGCAACCGACCCAATGAATCGGGCTTAAAAGCACGAAAAAAGCACAAGTCGTCGAAACTTATGAAAAGAGCAATTCCTGGAGCCACCCTTTCACGAGACCCTACTTTCTCCGCCTCGAACACTCTCGCAATTAACAACCCTCGTGTTGTCGGAACCCCGTCTTTGTGCACATCCGCGAGAACGTGGCTGGCTCGGCTCGCAGAAGATAAGCAAAGCTCGATGTGCCGTTGCATATTGATTGACGGTGCTCGGGATGAGGAGGTTGGGCGGCGAAGAACAGGGTAAAACGGAGAACGGAGGCAGCCGTCCGGGGTGGAAGGTGTAATGAAGCACCGCGCAGACACACCGCCATGAATATTCATAATCTAATACCTGAGCAGAACTGAGTCGAGGCGGGGCGAAGTCTCATCATCTAGGCCTTCTGCTATATTAGACATCACCGGGTGTGAGACGACGGTTTCACGGCTCCGAGGACCCTTCTATCAACCCTTGATCTATCTACCACCCGCCTACTTGCTGTTTTTTTTATTAATTTGTTCGCAGATGGCGTTCTCTCTCCAAGAATTTTGCATAGGCCGAGTTCGTTGACGAAAATCTTAACTCCTGTACGAAATTTTGTTTGCAAATTATGCTTATCAGGAATACCTATAGGTAATGCTTGTTTTTGGATACTTATACAAAATTTTATTATACTTAGTATTTTATTCAGTACTAGTTAATTAACAATACGTGTACACAGACTTAATATTAGGAGGTTGAATAAGTTCTCGCTGTTTTTTTAATGAAATGAATGCTTTATTTTAAAAAATTGGTAAAAAATATGTTCTTGAAAGTATTGTCTCTCGCTAACCATTACTTTTCCCCATCTTTCTGGTAACATAGTAATTCCATGTCGGAAAAACGACACGTCTTTTGAGGCAATCCAAGAGTGGACCCATTTTTTGATATCTTCATAAAATTGGAAGCGCTGCTCAGCCAGGCCATGTGTCATCGATCGGAACAAATGGTATTCTGATCGGGAAATGTTTGGTGAATACAGCGGGTGGGGTTGTACTTCCCATTTAAGTGTTTTCAAAAACGTTTTCACCGGTTTTGCAACATGTGACCGCGCGTTGTCATGCTGAAAAATCGCTTCAACTCGTACAGCACCCAACGTCCTTCCTGTGAATCATTCCTAATGCTTTCAAACGTTTCGAATCTGTTGTGTGATCAACTCCTAATGATTCTGCAAGTTCAGCTAGTATCCGACACGAGTCTTCGTCAAGTAATGCCTCAAATTCTTCGTCTTCAAGTTTTTGTTGTGCGCCAGGGCGTTCTTTATCTTCAAGATCAAAATCATTATTTTTGAAGCGTCTAAACCAATCTCTGCATATTGTTTCCGACAGAACATGGTCGCCGTAGGTGTCAATAAGAATTCTGTGTGCTTCAGCCGCAGATTTTTTTTTAATAAAATAGTGTAGTAAAATTCCCCGCAATTACTCTTTCTTTGGCATGAAATTCGACATTTAGCACAATGAAAGAAAAATTGTTTATACTTCAGTGGAATGACATACACTGAATTTTAACCTTGCATATATGTAGTACTTCATTATAGATACGTTACTATCTGAAACTAAATTCACGCAGTTCTGGTATTACCACCTTTCGGAAAACAGCGAGAACTTATTCAACCTCCTAATAGTAACTGGTACGTGTTGTCTTACAAAAGTAACAAGATTGAATTTATTTCGATTTTGTACGGTATTATGAATGAAGTCTATTTAGTCATTTCTCATGAAAGTATGTTGATAAGTTTAATAATTGTTATATAAAGAATCTGAATGTAATGTGGTTGCTTTATTAAACTTTCATATTTAATTGTACTTAACATATTACCCACCTGCAGTTATTTAATAATTTAAAAAAATTTATGATACAGAACCAAAGTTTTTTTACTTTTTAGTAATAATATTATAATATAATGATATTATACAGATTAATTCACCCTCTGTGACGCACTCTTATAGAATCTTTTACGACTGTGGTTTAAAAAAGGAAAGCTTTTGAATACAGTAAAATGTTAACACATATACATACATATATGGTACCTACTGGCACAATTACTGTGTTTTTAAATAGGCAAGAGTTGTATGTGCTACATTGTAAAATATTGTTTCACCGTGGGTATAATATATTATTTCGAAATGTATGAATTTTTAAATGAAAAATTCCAGTTTGGAACAATGGATATATTCAGGGGTTGAAAACAGTTATGATATCGATTCCGGTTCTTGAAACAGTTACGAGAACCGAAAAAATGTTATAACTGTTATGAGAATATCGGTTCTCGCTTATATCGGTTACAGTTACGGTTCTTGAGAACCGATATTATAACGGTTCTACAACTGATATTTTTTGGTTCTGTATCGGCTATACAGGGTGTCTCAAAATTCCTTCACCCTGTATAACTGTTTCAAACAGTTATTTTCAGAACCGTTTCAACCCTTGGATATAAGTAACATTAAGGAAATACATTTATAAAGCGTTCGCAATTAGAGACTGTAGGTCATTGATGTTAATATTTATAATCTTTATACGGTATCTTTATATATCGGTATATTAGACAGATAAAATTAGTTTACGAGATGAAATAATTGCATTTTTATATTCAATAGTATGCCATTAATTTATGAACTGTTCAAGAAAACTGAAATGTATATCCTCGAAGTACAAGAAGACTGTACTGATCGAAAATAAAGTTGTTAGAATTGGAGATCGCTTTCAGTTTAGCTCGTTTTGTGAATCGATTTTTTAATCGTTATTTACGTACAAAAAAGATGAAGCATTAAATATTGCAATCTGTACGATAAAATGTAAGAATTTGCGAGCTGATTTCGTTACGGAAAAGCGTTTACTGTTCCATTAGTTAATTAACAAACTCCAACAAATAAAAAATGATTAGTTGCACCAGCGGAAGGTACGTGACTAACTTTGGTCGTAATAAATAAGGTATTCATTTAAAGTTTCGAAAGAAGCTCTTAAGGACTCGATTAAAGACAGGAGTCTCGAGTTCGCGAGCAATTCGGAACAGCATTTGCATGTGAACAAGTTGCAAAAGCAGATTGGCATACTGAGTTCCTAGTTAATCCAATTCGATAGCGAGCAGGGAGCACACGGTTTTATAATTAAAAATATATACTTGTACGATTCTGGCACTAAAAACATTACAATAAACATTTCAATAATATTTTTTTACTTTGCAAACCACGTAATGACTAGGTGAATTTATTTTATACAGTACTGTTTCTTCAAACTACTCATTGTTGTTGCTAATCATTTTGTTTTATTGTTTGATTGTTGTCCGTTACAATGAGTCGCTTTATTTATTTAATTTTTATGTGTATAGTTTATGTTTTATGTATTTCTTATGTATTTATTTGCTTATAAATTATTTGCATAATTTTGTGCTTATAAATAGCGTTTTTAATATTTGATTTTAATATTCAATATTGTGATGATTATTTAATTCGTTCTTGCTGTTTTCAATGATATAATGTCATACAAGAGGTTAAAATAAAAAGAGGTTTTATTAAAAATGTTTTTGTGTACTTCAAGAGTGGTATTAAACTTTTAAAAAATATCATGTACTTACAACTTACTACATCAAATTATAATTAAATAGTTATACAATAATAATCCCTGGTAAATAAACACACTGTCATGGAATTATAGAAAAACAACTTGAATTAATCTAAGAATTATAAAAAATTACTTAAAGAAAATATTTCACTTCTAATTGATTTATACCGATTCGTCACGAATAAATAAATTGAATATGTAAATTTTTGCTAGGTACTTAGATTTTGTGAAAATGTACATTTAACTATATATTGTGCAATGGTTTTTACAATCTATCAATTTTGATTTAAAATATTATAAAATAAGAAGTACATATGTTTAGTTCAGAAATGTTTATGGCAGATTTTGCAAAAGAACTTCTGTAACAATAACTTTCAACACACTTTATGAAGCCCAGAAATATTCATTGACAAGCATGATGACTTTGAACGATTATTTCGACATGCTTTTTACTTGTTTATAAAAAAACTTATAATTTTTCGCAGCATACTATGAGAGTACATTTTTTCCCTTAAATTTCACGCAGTGTCTCGATTTAAATATAGAATATTTTACATCACGTATTTTCTAAAAGTCTTAGTTTTCTATATCAGTTTTACGATGAATGTCTCAAGAAAGCGTATACATACATATTTTATTCAAAATTTAACACAAATGTTACATGCAAAATGCAATACTGATTATTAATAAGTAATAAAGTATATTAAACAAGGAGTGTAATATTCAACTATAAAATTTCTAATACAGAACAAAAACATCCTAGATTGGCAGAGAAAAATGAAGTCCTTCGATCCATTTCTAAAAAAAGTCTGATTTAAAGTGTGTGCCATCAATGATGTGACTGCCTGTACATGTGGAGAAAGGTTGACGACGAAATCCGTAATTATGCTCCTGAAAAGGACAACCAAATCGAGTGATTGGTTTCCGAAAGCTGTTCAGGTGTTCGATTTTCGAGCGGGGGGGATGATCGCGCGTTCGGTCGGGGAGTCACCGTCAAAAAGTGTCTGCAATAAAGTAACCCCTCTCTAGGGCTGTTCCCCGTGATCGGCCGCGGTTCTACGGCATCGCGCGGAGCATCTCGATTCGTCGTTTGCATATGAAAAAGTTGTAAGCTGCTTGCACTAGATCACTTCTTAACTCGGTTCGATAGTCGCTGGCTGCCGGTATAGCAGCGCTCCATCAAGCCAATATCCGCGCGATATTGCCGTTTTATGATAATGTTATCAGCGCCCGGCTCCCGATGAGCTAGCGCGATACCAACACAGCCGCAGCTGCATCCGCACACAGACGAATGCGTCCCGTCGCTGGAGCGACACACGTATGTACGTAGCCTGGTTTCATCAAACCGGGGATTTAGTAATCTGCCGAGATTTATGAACGCCAGTTCATCCCTTCGTTCCGCCCGGCGTCGTTCCTGCTGATTGTGCCGCGTACCCCCCGTCGACCTCCCCTCCATCCTCTCGCCATCACGATGCTCGTCTTCCATGGTTCCCTATGAAATGAAAGTCAGACTGTTCGATCCTTTTGGATTTTTATCGTGGCCACGCGGAATTGGCTTCTGCGAATCGCTCTGCTGCTTGTTTGCGTGTTGCCGATCGTCGAACATTCGTTCCTGCAGTCTTGACCTTGACGATACTGAACAATGGATTGATGAATGTCTGCTTATTATGAAAGTGGCACGAGTCTTACAGGTCCTCCTTTTCATGCATCAACATCATAGGTTATTAGTAGACTGCGGATCTTTATGCATTTATAATGTGTCGAAATATGCAAAATATATGCACGATGTATGCAAGGTATATGCTAAATACATTAATCACAAGAATCGTGAAGTTAAATACAGAATAGATTAAAAGAGTTTAGGAACATAGTGCACTTATTGAGAGGTAATTAGAAATAAAGTCGTTTTCTTGAAACAAAAATTTTCCACAGATAAATATTGCTTTTGTCATGACTTGCTTTCAAGTATTTAATATCTATATATACATATAACATTTATATGTCACCAATTGCAATGATTCGACTTCTTATAATTTCATTTATGTACTTACTTTCAGAGTTAATTACAATTACAATTAATTGATTCTGAGGGTCACGAGATAATTTGTACACCTAACACATTAAACCCAATAAGAGTCTTAACATTGATCTCGAAGAAGAGAGTTTAAAAAACTGTAAAAGAATGTATACATAAAAATTTGAATGGATCGAACTATTCAAGCACTAATCGGTTGAATTTGGAACATATTAAACAATTTCCACAACAAATCCGAAGCGACGTAGAATCTAAATATGTAACATTTTATAGGGGGTTCCATTTAAATTTACAAAGGTACCTCCCCTCCCACGTTAAAGGGGAGGGGAGGCCACTTCACGTTTATGTAGTCAGAAAGGCCCTTCTGTTCCATGCAATTTAAGACTAAGAACTTTGAGCTGTTCAGAGTTATGTGGGCCACCCTGTATATGCACGATGTATGCAAGGTATATGCTAAATATATGTATAGGGAATGAATGTACGGATCTGTAAATAGTAATTACTTTATTGTTTTATTTATTATAATTTGAATTACAATATACAACAATAGCTTTTTCTATATTGTTGATTGTAAATTGATACCTCTTGTCTGTTACAATTAATTTATACGGTGAAGAAGAGCGTTCTACATCACATGATGTTATAGGGGCATATTTAAATTTACCCTAATGATGTGCCAGAACCTCTCGTGGTCTTTCAACGTGTTCGCCCTTCAAAATCTTGCTTATTTTTAATAATACATTAAAGTGTACATTTCGTTTTAATACAGAATCCATTTTATGTGTAACCTTTTCTCCACAATCACCGGGTATACTTTCTATATTTTCTGTAACTGTAGTTACCAAATCTATAGATTCCGTTAGAGGTAATCCTATTGTTTCCAATTTCTTCATGGCCTCAGGTAACATTTGGAAATGGCTCTGAATGCTTCTTTCGCCGATTTAATTGATCAAGCCTCCTTTTCATCGAACGATTCTAAGACGTCTTTTATTTCTTCTAAATGCGTTGCATAAAAAAATGCTGTTCCCAACCAGGTTCCCCATCTTGTTATTACAGGTTCTGGTGGCAATATTTTGTAATTTATTTTTATAAATTTCAACGCATTGTGGTACTTTTAAAAATACTTTTTTAACAGCATATATTAATTTATTAACAGTCGGGAATTGCAGTCGCACTTCCTTAGCAATTCGGTTTAGTATGTACCAAACAGGTTATGTGCAACAAATTTGGCACATCTATTTTATTTATTCTGGCGTAGCATTAAATAGTCGAATATGTACTTATGCAAAATTTACGCATTTATGCAAGAAATATGCATTTATGCAAAACATATGCAATATGCAAAATATGCAAAATAAAAAATATATTTTTGTAATAACCCAATTATGACGTAAATTTCTGTCCAGGTCCGCTTGGTCTACTTGTTTTCTATAAAAATATGCATTTGCATAAACATCCGCAGTCTAGTTATTAGCAACTATTCTAGCAATAGGTTCCACATTTTATAATAATGAATTTGATACTAATATTTAGTGATTTTATATAAATGTCTCACATATTCGCTTACTTTTGAAAGGGTACAACTTCAATTTATTGCAGAAGCTAGAACAGTTAGTTGATTACGTGACGTGAAAAATAAATTTTGAGAAAATTGCAGAGGAAATATTAAAAGTTGCTTTTTCACGTTTTTAAGTCTACATCGAAAGTTTCTAAATTACGTTTTGTAAATCTGTGTCAATTCTACATATACATAAATGATATTTATACATATAATGGTTCTTTTGCTGCTGCAAATGCATTATGGCAATCTGTATCAGCGATAGTTGCAACAGATTGATTAATAATATCCATTAAGTATCTACGATTTGAAGAATCAATCAAAATATTCTTTACACAGAATTTAATTTCTGAGAAACCTTCTCGAACAGGGTTCATCACTGAAAAATATGGTTATAGAAATAATAAAATATGACTTGTCTGACTAACAGTACTACTTCACTTTTGAGTTATGTACAAGATGAATTTGATTTAGAAAACGATAAATTTGATCTGTGAAAGGGTGAATTTGATTTGCAAAAGGGTGAGTATGATCTACAAAATGATTAATTCGGAGGGCAAAACCTATATTAGTATAATTTACTCGAGTTGTTAGTAGTATACAGCTCGGATATAAGCAGACTTGTAACCAAAATTATAAGTGTGTCCCTGTTCCGGGAAGGGACTATTCGGAAGATCTGGTTGCAGCTCCGAGTCCAAGTGAAACGAGTCCTCGGTTTCACCGCAAACGTGTTTCATATCCAGCCGGTTTCCCCGCCAGCCATAATCCCCCTTCCCGAAAACCTAAGAGCTCTTCTCGAGGAAAAGCTCGTGTTCCGGGGCCGCGGGTAAACATAAATAGAGAATAAAGTTTAGGTGGCATTGAGCCGCGTCTTCAGGCTTATAAAGTATTCGCAAAGGAGCCCGCCGCGATGGGGTTGGAGGTGAAAGGGTTACGGGAGCTCCTGGAAGGGTTCAGCCTCGAAAAGGACAACGCGTCGCGGCCGCAGAAGCGCGACGAGGATCTCTCCGCCTCTGCCTAGGGATTTTAGTTTGTTCAAGTAAATTATATTCAGCATGGTGGATGTGTCACCCTCTTCGCATCTCTCTTCAACCCCCTCGATTTTCTGCTGCGTCCCGTCGACGCAGACGCGAATTACAATCACCACCTCCCGTGCTCGCTTCCACCTGGCGGATTCCCTCCTTGCCTATCATGAATTATTAATTAATTGTTTCAACTAACGGCGTAATTTATTATTCAGCTGCCGCGATGGCAGCCGCGTTGATTCCGCGAGTGATATCGGGGAAACGCGAATACAAAATGGCTTCCAACTGGCCGGATTTATGGCGTGCCTGCTCCTCTTACACTTCTCCGTCACAGTTTCTAGTCTGGATATCACTTTTAGAGACGCATCTGGGCTTATCCATTCTTAGAGAAACTGTTGCTATGGATTATAGGCAAATTGATTCGCTCAGAATTGAACTTTGGCATGGTCTAATGACAGATATATCATATTTGGGATTTTATGTATTTATGACAAAAATTTAGAACAAATGCAAAGGAGGACGAACATTTGAAGAGTTTGAAAATACTATTGTACTGTTTTCAACTCTACATACTTATCAAGAAATGAAATAAATGTCTACGTAGTTTATGTATTTCGTAATTACTACCTATTGTTATTTGCGAATTGTTGGCATGAAGTAAGGAATTTAAAATATCTTCCGTCTATTACATACAAAAAAAACAACTCTTCAATTGACAATATTTAATTCAAATCTTGATAGTTTTATTACGATACTGCAGGTTTTATGCGTCTATGATAAACATTTATAAGTAGAATATAAAACAGTGAACACATTTAAAGAACTTAAAGATATTGTTTAAGAAGTTACAAATATTAATCATAATGAACAATTTTTCAATTTAATGAAATTAAGTATATAAAAATCACAATATGCTTTCTCTTCTATATTTTCCTTGCTTTCAATTCTATGTCTTCTACATTCTACCCTCGAATATCTATTCAAAAGTGTATGATCATCGAGAACTTTTATTAGTCAAATACAAAATAACTGTTAAAATTAAACTCTCGCTACACAGCTAAATTGTTCATGTACAAATTTAGTTTTAAATAGAAAAGAAATGATTTAAAAATTAGAATTTCGTTAAATAATCTTTAAAAGTTAATAGCCTTGCTAGTTTCACTTAACGAAATAAACCAGTAGAAGTTATAATATTTCCAAATTGAATTTCAGTGGTAATTTACAACAGGCTCGGGCATTATCGAAATAACTTATTTGAAAAATAATCGTTACGATAATATCTTAATAGTTTAATTGAACAGCTAAATAATTTTTTTATATTATTTCATTATTTGAATGTCGAATGGAATTCAAACAATTTTTCATTACATCTATCATTTGATCCAATAATTCGTGCCCTCCAAAATTCTATTGATTTCGTGTAGTAAAGAACAATTTTGAACGCTACTCCAGCTAAACTTTAATCATTTAACTACAATAACTAGTATATCTAAGTTTAATATTTAATTTACTTACGTTAATAATAATTTATTCGATTTAAACGACAAATGAAAACCAATGTTTTATGTTATTTCTAAAATACAAATGATAAAGTATTTAAAATAAGGTTATTATTTCAAATGATTATTTGTTATCTTATTTAGGAGGAAATATGCCCAACCCTGATTTACAAGGACAACAAAGGGAGGCCATGTAAAAATTCGATCGAGACGAACGCTGATGAACTAATAGTGCTTGGGCTGTCATTCGAATTAACATACGTCACCGTGAATTAGACTTATCACTCCAATGAGTTGAATACTCCGAGCAACCAGCCGACGAACCGCAACCGGAAATTGGCTGCTCGGTTATCAAAGTTTGCGGGTTGCGTGTCTACCGAGCAACGAAGAGAGAGGTAGGGGTGGGACATCAAATGGGGTGGGATATCCATTAATAAGCTAGTGAGAGCTCAGTGCTTCGGTAGATTGGGGTGCCACGGAAGGTAAATATTAATTTGCCCAAGCGAGCGTCACGATCGACTTATGCCCGCGAACAGGTGAAACTTGTTTCGTGCGTCTGAATAATTATGGTTCTTACATGTGCAAAGTGATGAGTAGATTGATTGATTCCGTTGTTGCGTATTCGTTCGCTCCGTTTCAACACTTGCAAACTTCAATTTGAATAAGTCTCTGCCATGTATTAACAGATGTCAGAACTAATAGCACTACCTAAGTAAAAATTATTAGATTAAACAAATCAGCTGTTTATCATTGTAATTATTCGTATTTTGAATATGAAAAATATTTTCATTAACGATAATGGTAAATGCAATGATAAAACACGTCTTATACGAAGAAAATATTAATATAACAATGAATATGTTTGTTTTCTCACAATGTACAAATTAAGCAAATTAGACACTGATTTGAGGGAGGGTTTAATTACCGTTAAGGAATCCGAACATTTTTATGGAAATGCTTATTGTCATCTTCACCGTTAGATATATTAAATAGTGTTCTATTATTTCTTTATGCTATTGAAATTTCCTTATAATTTTCTCATACAGGTAAACAGTTTAATATTTAATATTTGTTAATTATGTCATTCATATGTTTCTAACATATCATTGCCTCTTGCACCATATTTGTCTAATTTATACACTATACTATTATTTACATTTAATATATGGCCAAATAACAATTCGTCCAACAATCACATTCACAACTTTGATCGAATATTTTCTGCGAGGGGTACTACTTGTATGTAATTTGAGATGATGTAGCATGTATGCTATAGTAGGTACTATAAACTAACTTTAAAACTTAGTGTATGACATCTGAGTTTAGCGTAAACAGCAAGTGTATTTATTTCGTGCCGACAAAACAGCATTTAGGTGCGTGGCGTGCTGTTTCATTATTTCATTTTAAAGAAAAATGGAGTTGAAAGTCATCGTTTACTTGTAGAAATTTACGGTGACAATGCGTTATCCAAAAGAAGTTGTAGAGATTGGTTTTAACGATTTGAAAATGATGACTTTGGTGTGAGAAACAAGGATAGCTGTGGTTCACCATAGAAATTCTAAGACGTAGAAGATATCAAAAAGTGGCTTGACGATTGGATTATTTCACACGAACTGAATTTCTTCTATCACGGAACCCATTTATCACGTGAAATGTAGGAAAAGGGAAAATATAATAAGACTTTCGAATTCCCACCGACTCCCAGGGGCTTTTGACACTTGTTATACCTCATTCAATTCGTTTTGATGTGCTGAATACGAATATGTACTTTCGTTTTTGGTGGAAATTCAAGGTTACCGAAATATTTGCAAAATCTTCCTTACTGGCAGATTGAATTCTTCTTAGAAGTGTGAATTTGTGACAGAGTCATAGACATAACCGGTCGCATCTGTTACAAACAGGCAAGTGTGCACAGCCTTCCCACAAGAACCTAACCCAACCAAACCAATATTCGTTTAACGCTTTGCGTCACAGGATTAGGAATAGAAAACTAGTTACAAGCATGTTTGAATTCGAACGGTCACCATCTTGAACACATTCTTGAAAGTGTGCGGTAATACGACAGTTTGTGAACAATAGATGTCCCTCGATCATAATTCAGTGTTCACATCAATCAAATCGTATCAGAATACGGTAAGCATGAACATCGTGTTTCTACATTGCATTAACTTTTTGCGGCACAGGATTTCAGATAATAAAATAGACCCATGTTGCATAGAAATTTTCTTGTCTTTTAAATAAAACAAAATTGGTATATTTTTATTAATAAAGGTATCACATAATATAAAAACATAAAAAGATAGTAATAGTTTAATTAAATTTGTTGTTATAGGGTGGGACTCAAATAGTCTCACCGTGCCACATAGGTTCATGAATGATACTTATTAAAGCACATCCTTTTCCCTAAGCACAGTGGCACATCGCACACGGTACAAGACCATAGTGTTCAAATTTCCTTTTTTTTGTACTACAAAGCGCACATCATTTACGACACGAACGTTCTGGTAGATGTTTTGAATCTTGTCTTCTTATATCTAATGAAACGTTACGTTTGTGTTTTCTTATTTGGATTGATAATGACTTATTATTAGATTCAGTTGGTACGTTATTATCTATTAATGGTTTATTAATAAATCCTTCATTGACCTTTAAGAATATTAAAACATAAAAAATAAATAAAAATATGTGTTTTTGTATTACTCCCCAAGTTGCATGGTGGGACAACTAATATCCCACCATACTTTCATTATTTACAAACAAAAAGCTTTAGTTTTTATTATAAAACTCTTCACTTGCTTATATAGAACTAATTTTTATAAAAATTAACTTACTTCTACGATTTTTCACATAAAACCAGGAAAAAAAGATTGTCGCGATAAACCTTCCGCTTGCAACAATTGATGAACCTGTATTGGCATGTTGAATGTTGCCAACACAAGTGAATACATTTGTAACATTTGTTGAAGATATTACCAACTGCTTTACGTAAATAAGACGAAATATAAACCTATGCACGTGCAGCTATTGCAATATTTCGAGGTGGGACTAAAAAAAAAATAAAAAAAAAAGTTTAGTCGACATTTATTTGCGAAAAGGACGGCAGAAACTTATTCAAGTACCTAATACCAGTTTTGCTTTGCGGTGCTTGATTATTTCGCGATGGCGGGTCGCACATGGAAGAAAAATCACTTGGAATTTCTAATCCGATTAAACGGTCGCCTCGATAGTTAAGCAACTCGGCGAACTTTTCGCCGGTATGTAAACAGTGTCTACGGAGCCATAAATTTCAGCCTTTCCTACATTAGCTTCCTGTGAATACCAATAAATGTTTCAAGTGTGCGGATTCGAGATGGAACCGTTTGAAGGTAGGAAGGCCACTTTCACCGAGGTAAAACGTTCGCGTGACGGCCGCCATCGGGTCGCTGATTGTTTGAACAAAGCAGCATGATGAGCACCGAGGCTCGTGTTAGCGGTTTACGTGACGCCGGCCATTAAGTTCGAACCACTTAATTATAATATCGCTCAGAATTAAACTGTGCCCGGCGCGAGCACGTACTTGTACCGCAATTATTGCCGGGGGCCCTCTCGTTATTACACGCAAAACCGACCTGAGTTCGGTTTTCGATTCGAAGACACGTGATTCATTTGGAACGAAATGCCTGCCGATAATCGGGAATCGATGCCGGCGAGGATGAGCTCCGGTGAACGGGTTATCAGACTCGTTAAAAAGTGATTTATCGGGCCTGCGAGGGCGCGCGGTGAATAGAGGAGAAGCTTGCGGGGAAATGAAATGTTGGGGTCCTTTTGGGAAACCAGAATTAAGGAGATATTGAATGTCAGCCGGTGTAATGACGGGTAATAGTGGATAAGGAGGAACCTCGATTGTCATGCATAGCGACGACTTGAAAACCTTTCAATATGACGTAGATATTCGACATTTTTCGTATCTCGATAATAATTAGTTTTATCGACGATGCGTTTAGTTTAAGTTTCACGATCACGTGAATAGCAATACGTTCACCTTACCGACGAAAGTATTCGAACGCCCATTAAATCAGAATAATTTTTCATTTACTAAATTTATGTACTAGGCTTATTTACTTTTATATACTAGATTTACTAAATGGCGTGCCAAAAATGATTTTGAGAAAATTGCATTTGGTAAGAATTACATGAAAAAATTGGTGTATGCTTAGACTACATGGCTGAAGTGAAACTTCTTTCTTTAACTTTTTTTCGAATTTTTATTAACACTTTATGACATTTCATTTTCTATGATTCTATTACTGAAACAATTGTCTTGTGATAGCTAAAATATGATATAAATATTCTTGATTCAATTTTGTCTAAATGTCTTGCAAATACTGCATCGAGAGTTGTTCCTGATCTTGTTTTCGCTTCATTAGGATTATTTACCATTTCCAATCTTAATTTACTTCTAAAAAATTCATTGGAATTTTATCATAATGTTTATTGAATTATGCCGAACGCTCAACCGTATATGCTCATAGAATAGAATTTCGTTTCATCGTTTCATCGTTTCATCGTCAGATCGGTTTTACTCCTACCGCGCCTAGGTTTTACGCCTACCGTGCCTAAAGAAGTTGACAATAATTTTGATTGTTCCGATGCAATGCATCGGAGTTTTATCATAATCTTTATTAAGCAATGCCGAACCCTCAATCGTATATGCTAATAGAATAGAATTTCGTTTCATCGCTAGATCGGTTTTATTCTTACGAGGCTTTACTAAATCGTTTCATCGTTTCATCGTTTTATCGCCAGATCGGTTATAATCCTACCCCGTCGAGGTTTTACGCCTAACGCGCCAAAAGAAGTTTCACTTCAATAAAAAGAAAGGAATAACATTTTTTCGTTTGACGCATCGTTTTCAAGAAAATCTAGTTTCAATATCTATCGGGTTCGAGTGCTTTAGTATAGGCAGGAAGTAGAATTTGTTGGTCATGATCAGACACGTCAGACGATTCCTAGCTAATAGCACGTGTATTCGCTGCATTACTTACCATTTCCAATCTTAATTTATTTCTACAAAATTTTATTAATAATTTTCATTGATCGATGCAAAGTTCACGTTGAAATCTTCGCTTAGCATCATCGTATATGCTAATAGAGTAGAACCTTGTTTCATCGTTTCATCGCCAGATCGGTTTTACTCCTACCGCATCAAGGTTTTACGCCTACCGCATCAAGGTTTCACTAAATCGTTTCATCATTTCACCGTTTCATCGTTTCATCGTTTCGTCGTTCCATCGTTCCATCGTTTCATCGTTTCATCGCCAGATCGGATTTACGCCTACCGCGTCGAGGTTTTACGCCTAACGCGACTAAAGAAGTTTCACTTCAAAAATAAAAAAGCACCTTTCAAAACCTCTTTATTTGAGCCCGTAAGAAAAGTTAAAATATATTTTGTAGATCTACGTTAGTGATACACATTCTGAAAATTTCATTGATATCGATTAACGTACGCACGAGCGATTGAAACTGGTGAAGATTGCAGTTTCTCACGATTTTTGATCAGTTCTTGTTTAAAATCCACAGATTCTTACATCTTTCGATGCATGTCGTTCTTTTTCAGCGCCAACCGATTTCGATATAATTGTCAGCTTGTGAATAAATGACGTAGATCTACAAAACACATATGTTAAATTTCCATTACGGGCTCAAATAAAATAGTTTTAAAGAGTACATTCTTTTCACGTACTTCCTACTAATTGCAATTTTTCCAAAATCTTTTTTGTATGTTCTTTAGTAAATCAATATTTCCAACTGCTAAAAAAAAGTCAATTCGTTTAGTCCAATTTTAAAAAACTTATTCTGATTTAAAGGGCGTGTTAATACTTTCGTGGGCCACTGTAATTCTATTTTTATGAATTTTTTAACAACATGTTTCTGACATTCTCCTGATTAATATAATATTCAAAACACCACACAATTTGGATCCTGCTTGCTTGATTAATCGACGATACAGTAGTAACTATAGTTCTAGTTTAAATCTTTACGGATTTGTACAATGAATCCTGTTATATATGGGTTGCTTTAGATGGAACTGTTTATCATATGGATAAGAATTCAGATGTCCTCGGTTCGGATAATCGAGGTTCTATATTATCGTGAACTAAACAAGTAAATATGATCCAAATTATATCGTGTTTGGACTCGTTTTAATCAGAAAAATATCAAAAATACAAAATTGGTAAATAATTCAGAAAAAAAAAAAATTCAAAACGAAACAGTTTTGTCATTGGATTAGTCTCGCCGACATATCCAATTCCACATTAATAGTTGTAATAATTTACATCAAAGTATATTAGTAGTTTTATTGAATAAGCATTATTAAATAATGTATCAGTTTTCCTAAATTCTTTCTATTGCTAGAAATTATATATTGTAGGTTCTATATTATCGTGAACTAAACAAGTAAATATGATCCAAATTGTATCGTGTTTGGACTCGTTTTAATCAGAAAAATATCAAAAATACAAAATTGGTAAATAATACAGAAAAAAAAAATTCAAAACGAAACAGTTTTGTCATTCGATTAGTCTCGCCGACATATCCAATTCCACATTAATAGTTGTAATAATTTACATCAAAGTATATTAGTAGTTTTATTGAATAAACATTATTAAATAATGTATCAGTTTTCCTAAATTCTTTCTATTGTTAGAAATTATATATTGTTGGTTCTATATTATCGTGAACTAAACAAGTAAATATGATCCAAATTATATCGTGTTTGGACTCGTTTTAATCAGAAAAATATCAAAAATACAAAATTGGTAAATGATTCAGAAAAAAAAAAATTCAAAACGAAACAGTTTTGTCATTGGATTAGTCTCGCCGACATATCTAATTCCACATTAATAGTTGTAATAATTTACATCAAAGTATATTAGTAGTTTTATTGAATAAGCATTATTAAATAATGTATCAGTTTTCCTAAATTCTTTCTATTGTTAGAAATTACATATTGTAGAAGTACAATTGGAAATTGCAAAATGCATAAAATTTCTAATGATCAGAAATATCACGATGAGACAGGAAATAAATAAAAATAGAATATTGATTTGACAGAGAGTGCTGACAGATCAGCAATTACGTATTTGTTTCGTGTCGGATGTCGCCGTAAATAAAAGTAACCAACGATTCTTATCCGGTTCAATTTTCTGTCGACGGTACTAGGCAAAATCCCACATTCGTTATGGACTGACAAGATGTCGTGGGCTGAATGGAAGCCGGATCATCCAGAGATAACAGGCTCACAGTGGGCATGAGAAAAATTAGCAATGTTCGCCTGTAATCCCGTTCAATGGCCGGAGGACGGTATCGAATGGCCGATCCACGCGACAGGAAGCGTGTCGAGAATTATGCTACATCCCCGACTGCGCCGCGCCAATAGATCATTAAGTTGTACTACGGCTGTATTATGACAAGACACCCGTTACGTAGGGGTTCGCTGTTCCGGAGGGGTGGGGACTGCTCGCTGTTCCACATCGTCACTCCTTTTCAAAGAAGCCACCTTTTTGATCGGCCGACTGGGACCGTTTAGCAGGGGTGCTTTAGCATTTGTAGCCCTCTAATTTTCCGTTTGCAGATTTTTTCAATCGCTCG
Source organism: Sphecodes monilicornis (assembly GCA_913789915.3). Classification (NCBI taxonomy): domain Eukaryota; kingdom Metazoa; phylum Arthropoda; class Insecta; order Hymenoptera; family Halictidae; genus Sphecodes; species Sphecodes monilicornis. The sequence continues at coordinate 2,052,369 of OU565286.1, read as the reverse complement.
CCACTGCTCTCTTTTGTTCATGATTAAAGAATTACTCTTTAAGCTTTAATATACAATTTTGCCGGCGCGGCGCGATCCTCACACAGGGATAAAATGCATTGATGGTAAATACCAGTTATAGAACATTTTTTAAATGGACGCTATTTAAAACAGTGAATCTTTTTTTTAGAAATGTTCTAACATTAGATGTGCCGCGTAATGGATCGATTACTCTTTGTATTAGCTGGACAAAATTATTTTTTCAAGGTTTCGAGATTATTTGGGGTACTAATTATTAGGACACAAGTCAGTTTTATATTACAATTTTTAGATTCATTACGAATAAGAAATGTTAATAAAAGATAGCGATATTTAAAATCTGTTCGCGCAGGTGTATTCCTCTTGAAAAATTATATAAATTTTTCCATTAAACTATACCTCTAGCTGTAATAGTTTCCAAAATATTCGATAAAATATATCCTTCAGATATGATTTTTTTAAACATTAATTTCCACCCGATTTGCGACGTTTTGCAGGTTCAGACTGCGATTAAACGAAAGTAGAGAGTCTCAATATTACAATTTTTAGATTCATTACGAATAAGAAATGTCAATAAAAGATAGTGATATTTAAAATCTGTTTGCGCAGGTGTATTCCCCTTAAAAAATTATATAAACTTTTCCATTAAACTATTCCTCTAGCTGTAATAGTTTTCAAAATATTCGACAAAATATATGCTTCAGATATGATTTTTTTAAACATTAATTTCTACCCGATTTGCGACGTTTTGCAGGTTCAGACTGCGATTAAACGAAAGTAGAAAGTCTCAATTTTTCATATATTTAAGTTTCATCGCGTGCAGCGACTTGGAGCATATACCTGCTTGACTAATTTAAAAAATTACAAAAATGTTATTGACAATTTAGGTCTATTACGACTCAAACATATATTGTAAGATCCTACACTTACCGTACATATATGATATACGTGCATTTTAATACATTTGAAAGATATTTCCATCGATTATGAGGATATGATCGAACAAGTGCCAGTTCACTGTCTGCCGTCAAGTCAAAGTTTGCATAATCCGTAAACGTTTACAATTAAGATTTAATATTTTTAGTGCAAGATTTTTGTTAATTTCAAAATGCAATTTGGTCAGTTAATTATGGCATTCGAACGATTGCATGGCGATGAGAATACAGGTTTTGAGAGTAGATAACTGATTCGTTTCTGAAAGTAAAAAATCTTATTTGAGCAGTATCTGTGAAATGTCAAAATAAATATTTTTCTGCAAACATCAACTAATACTTTGTTCTTTAATATTGAAAGAGTTCTCAATCGTTATTGTAAATACTGAATAATATTTAATGAATAGTACTGTGACAATATTAAATCATTCTTACCGTTAAATGAAGTGTCATTCATTTTATAGCTATCATTTTTAACCAAATCAATATCGCCGGTCACAGGTGACCACCGTCACAATGATCGTGTTAAAAGTTCAATCTACACAATTGTTGCTCGCTAAATCAAGATGAGAAGCAACAACAATAATTCATTCCTGGAAAATAAAAAGATGAAAAAAAAATCGTCGCGACCATTGGCAGCAGGAGATACATAACTGGAGTAGCGGCCGTCCAAGCGTTAGGCGAACGCATATTATGTAGATTAAGGGTGTGAAGGATCAGATATCCAGGGCATTTAATAATGCTGTTCCTGTCAAAACACGCACCATAGCCAACTGAGGGTATAATGCAGATAAATTGCTCCATAGAGAATGACTGAGGGGATTCGACGGGGGAAAAAGAGACGAAGAATCGGCTAAGGAGGAGAGGGAGACAGTGTACGAGTGAGAGAGAGAGAGTTGGGGGTGGGGGAGGTAGAGTGGAGTGGGGCTGACTCCCTTCGACCCTCGTCTCGGCTATTATTTGTTACCATCAGCAGATCACATAGGGGTGTTTTAATATAGAGCCGGTGCCTAGACCAAAGATTTGCGCCTAACTGTGCAAACAGTGGGAGACCCCCGGTCATGGAGCCGTGAAACTACCCACGGATTGATAATATCAGTGGTGACAGTTTCCAGAGATTGCGTTACGAATCGATTCGAAATGCTTTAGTATCTTCGAAGGATTTCATCGATCATTAGTTTCTTCGCGAGTTTTCACTCGGATTACAGAGTTTTCTGTCCCTCAAAAAATCTTCATATGTACAGTGAAGAGCAAAACTGAATCAATTTTGATCACGCTAAGCGAGGAACTCTCCAATGGTACTCAACTCATCTTTGTACTTTGTGATTGAAAAATAATAGAACCAGAAGAAGAACAGGTATTCTTTTTTTACACTGTTCCGCAATTTTACAAAATATAAGTTTTCCATCAACAGTGTTCCCACGTCCATAATGTACCGTGCTTTCGAAAGTCCTAACATTATTAATATTTTCACCTTTTAAGTTGATGGCTTTCAATTGTGAACCTCACGAAGACACAACGAAAGCTACAGTGACTCACTTAAATATTGGAACATTTTTAGAAAGACGATCATTTCTTTAAAGTTGGACTCTACGACTTGGATTTGTCGAAAAGTTGAAACAATTAGTTTAGTACATAATGTGAAAAAATATGTGGACAAAATTGCAATTCGTCAGAATTGCAGAGGAAATACTAAAAGTTGTATTTTTTCGCTAAATATGAAGAAATGCCAATAGCATAAAGAAATAATAGAACACTCTTTAATATATCTAACGGTGAAGATGACTATAAGCGTTTCCATAAAAATGTTCTGACTGCTTGACGGTAATTAAATACTCCCTTAAATCAGTTTCTAATTTGCTTATTTTGTACATTGTAAAAAAACAAACACATTCATAGTTATATTAATATTTTCTTCGTATAGGATATGTTTTATCATTGCATTTACTATTATCGCTAATGGAAATGTTTTCCATATTGAATATATGTATAATCATAATGATAAACAGCTGATTCAATTGATCGAATAATTTCTGCCTAGGGCCGTATATTATTTTTGTGTAATTTAATATCTAGAATAAATATAAACTTTTATTGAACGTTGAGTTTCACCTTCTTCTAACAAGTTGTTGAAGAACAGTTCTAGATTTTCTGAGTGTTTTGCGAATTATTGTGCAAGTTTTAAACATTACCAAGACGATTTAAGCTTCATTTGGTAAATATAGGTTTAAAAAAGAACTTTTACTGAATTCCTCGTTGTCCAATGACAGCTAGTAACTGAAAATGACTACTAATTACAGCTAAGAACCCTAATTCAAATAGAACGGTCAAAATGAAGTCGCCTTCCGCTACCAAAGGTTCAATAATAAAATCTATATATTTAATTAGAACTTCATTACACGAATTACAAGATGAAAAATGGTTTGCTTACTAAAGCAAAATGGCGGAACGCCTCGAATTGTAGGAACATAAACTTTCACAACACTAAAAATTGTCTACATAACAATATGCATTTTTACTTCTTACAGCGCTTATCTTTCAGTTTTCGTTTCGGTCCTCACTTTATAGTTTACTGCAATATTAAATAAATAAATTAAAAAACGAGAGGTCAGGCTAATAAATTCATGGAATATTCTTGTTGTCTTTATAGTTGTATAAATGTTTGGTTTTCGGGATGAATGGTAGCGTCAATAGTACGACAACATTTGAATATAACTTTTTTTCCAAAACTACGATATGCATAGCTTGATTACCACATATTTAAAAGTCAAGTTTTATCGTGCCCACTTGACGATTAATATTTCGAGCACACGTGACGACTATCAATTCGTCCTATCAATCGGCGAAACAATAAAGTTAAAAGCATTGTACCGTTTCGACAAATACAAATTCCGTGTGCACGATTCTTTGAACAGGATTCATTACGAGAACACAGTCTCGCAGAGTACACACAAATATTTCAGCCAATTACACATAACTGTTACCTAACAATTCAATCAAAACAGGCTAAAAAAAAAGGAGAGGCAGAGAGAGAGAGGGGAGCGGTCGGGTGGAGAGGAGGGGGGGGGGGGGTCGAGGGAAAAAGTAAATTCGAAAAACAACGCGACTCGGTCCCTCTCTCACTCAATACGATAGTCCACGCAGCGGAACCTGTCCAGCTGCGTTCCCGTTTTTGCTAAAAAATCTGGCCGGTAGGTAGGATGGGGTTCAATGCGTTCATCTATTTTTCATTCCGGCCGATCCCGGGACCGGTCCCGCTGACAATCGGTGATCACAGCTTTTCAGATGGCCTGGAAAAAGTTCGAATCGAGCCCGCCCCGTCCGAAGAATTGCGCGGCGCACCAAAAATATTCAATAGACGAAAAAAAAGCCGGTGATTACACGCTCGCATCATTGTGGCAGGGATCGATCTTTACAAATTTCTCGAAACAATGGGGCCGAGCCCCGGAGACCGTGGATTTCCACTTTGACGTCAGTTTTGACCAAATATTTGCCGAACGGAATGGAAGTCGCATGGCCAGCCCGGTACCATTGATCGATTCTTTATTTCGCTCTCTTCCTCCATTTACCGGCACCCGGTTTTTCCGGTTTCCCATATACCTCCACCACCCCGTCCCTCCTCACCCTCTCCCTATTTCTGCCTCTTTTTTTTCTCTCTATCGTTGTTTGATATTGTCAATCTAAAAGATGGTCCTGATATGGAAAAAAAAAGAGATTTCTCATTGACGTTACGGTTGCAGGAAGTGTGTTTCCCCATTGTCCTCTTAAGGGGGGGAACCTTATGTAAAATGAAATTTTTCAGCATTTTTCTTTTTTTGCTTAAATCGACAGAAAATTTCCACAGGAATACGATGAAAAAGTTAGAATGCTATCAAACATGTTCTTGTATGTTATTTTGAAAATAAAGTGGAGAGTTGTATTGAGCGCGTCGCTCGAACTCCCCTAATTCGTGGTGTAAATGGCGCGTCGCACAAGCGTTGGGAGAAGAATTTGACGATGTTCAAAAACATATTCGTCCAATTTACGACGATTTATCGTGCGATGATTTATTAGAGAGATGTCTAGGTGGCCATACCTAAAATGCACACGAGAGCTTTAACGCTGTCGTTTGGCGTTTAGCTCCTAAGCATTTGAATTGTGGGTCAAAAACTGTTGAAATAGCTGGTTTTTTGGGTGCCGGTATATTCAACGAAGGATTTTCGTTTGTCCTTCAAACGATGCAACTGCTCGATATGGTAATTGGACAGCAGAGCAGAAAATTTGCCGAAAACGAGGACAAACGCCGTATTAGACAGCAGGAGCGACGCAGTCTTGATTGTACTAAAGAGGCTCGTGCTTCTCGAAAAGACGAAAAAACGGATGAAATAAAATACTTTGATAAAGAGGAAGAACTGTTCTATGGCCCCGGAGTCGCAGATTAGCAAAAAACTGTGGTAAGTTAAAATGAATTACAATTTTTTCACAATTTTTCTGTTACACAAACTTTAAACGCATTTTTCTCGAAACACAAAATTGCGCACGCCGTGCAATGTAGCTCGTAAACTAACCACTCGATCTTTATGAAACTTGATATATATATATATATTCTGTAAACAATTGGCCTCGGCATGACGAGCTCCGATTTTTTAATTTTTTATTTAAAATATTGCTATTAACAATTATTTATAGAAAAAAATCCGTTTTTTTTCTTCAAAACGTCGCCATTTTTGCAATTTTGCAAATTTAAAAAAAAGAAAAACGTCATGCTGAGCGTTTTTGTATAAACTAACGATTCCATTTGGATTTTTTTGTTTCAGATCATTTTTGTGCACTGAACGCTGCACGGCGCATTTACACGATGCCATTTTCAAGCCGTCATTTCACCATTATCATTAACAATTAAACTTTAAAAAAAATATTTTTTGTTACACTATAGCATCGATAAATGATACCTGAAATTGTAAATCAATCTACGCATTACATTCTTAACAAAAAATTCTTGAAAAACAGACCATTCACATAGGGCTCCCCCCTTAAGCGAAAATTACATGTGTGGAGAACAGATGAGAGAAAATCTTGCTTTTGGGTAGCAAAATTAAACGGGAGTCATCATCGACTCGAAATTACTGTCAATTACAACATAGAGAAGAGGGGACGGTAGCACGAATTGTAATTGTTTATGTTTTATAATTAGACTGCGGATCTTTGTGCGAAATAGACGTGTTGTGCATTTATTATAAGTAGACAGCGGATTTGATGCATTCATGGCAATTATGAGAAGATGTATTTTAAAACATTAAAAACATTGGAAGAATTTAAAAATACTGTTATATTGTTTTCCACATATTAAACATATTTTGAAAGAAAATAAATATCTATTTCACTCCACTTTGCTATAATGCAGGTAGAGAATTTTTATTTTGCATAAAGATCCGCTGTCTAATTATAAGGAACTAGAGCCAGATAAAAATTTCTTTCTCCTTTTAATAATTTTAATAAGTTTCGAATAAACTTCGCATAGCGAATATTTTTCACGATTTTATAGTAACCACGAGTAGATCCATTCAAATTCTTACGTATCAATTTTTTTTTATATGTTTATGAACTTGTTTAAGATGAACGTTGATTTCTTTTACTGAATTTAACATACAGGGGACCAGAATAAAAAATAATAGCGGGTGAAAGTATAATAACATTGTAAATAATTCAAGATCTGTTATAGCCATTGACACAAATATTAAATATATGATGCAAAATTAGGATTGGAATGCACACATCCATCTTCTACCAATATAAATGCACAAAATCAAAAATGTAGCATTTTAATCTAGAATGTAATTGTAATTCATGATTGTTCATTATTCGAAAAACATTACGATAATATATTGCATTGAATTTGTCTCTAAATAGACGCGCAAAGGAGATATGAAGATCGACCTAATTTTTTTAAATAGAGTTACGCAATTTTTATGCACCCGTTGATTAATAAATACGTTTATCATTTTATTCAATACATAGACGACCTAATACAGGGCACTCTCTGAAGAAAATAGTTTTAGTATTTTAAACTATTGTTATTATATTGCATGAAACTACTGCAACTAAAACAAGATGTCGTTGGAAAATTCCAAGTTAATACTATTAACCCTCCCGCTAATGGTACGCCCCCTCTCTCCCATAAACCCACTTTATGCACAGTCCTTTAGGTCCGTGGGGAAGGTAGACTGCGGCCATATTGGTAGGATAAACTAGTGTTGCCATCTATATAACGGTGCGGGAACATTGAAATGATTTGATTCTGAAAGATGAATGTATAACAAGTGTATTTGTATACAGGGTGTCCCAAAAATGTCTGAGTTCCTTTAAAGGGGAGGTTCCTGAGGCCATTTGAAGCGACATTTTCCTTTGCAAAAATGGCCGTTTCGGCTTTGTTAAGGTGTTATTAACGAAAAACACGGACCAATCAGAGCGCGACCTAGAGGCGTGTTGGCAGAGACGGCCGCGCGCGACAGAAGTCGAGCGATGGTGATACACCGCGGTCGAAAGCAAGGAACAAACAAGAGAAGAAAATTTTTCGAGTCCTATGTAGGATAGTTCAAATTTGAATATGTTGTGGTCTTTAGTAGCCTATGAAGGAATCTCGAAGGATTTTTCGAAACCTTAAAAAATGTTGGTTTTACAGACGTGTAAAGAACCTTTTTTCATTAAATTATAACACTAGAACTAACACTAGAACCAAGGTAAGCAAGGTTTTCTCAGTTTTTAACATTCATAACTAAAAAGTGAAGAGTCAGTTTTATCAGTACCTATTGACAGTGTTAGAGTGTGCGGTGCTGTTTGTGCCGCGCGCCTTCGGGGTCGCGCGCCTCCGTAATATTGCGGTGCAGCGTTCGTTTTAAATAATTCTAATTCCGTCAATTTTAAAGCGCCTGCCTTTTAAAGAATAGGTCCGTAAAGAGGAGACTTGAAGCTGTCACCACGTTTTTTTTTCGAATTTTTAAAACAGTCCCGGCTATAGGAAAATTGGATTTGTTTAAAACATTTGCAAAATAAATAGTGAAAAAACCATTTTTTCCAAATCGAAATATTTTCAATAGATATTCTAGTGTTATTAGTGATATATACATTCTAGTGTTATAATTTAATGAAAAAAAATTCTTTACACGTCTGTAAAACCAACAGTTTTTAAGATTTCGAAAAATTCTTCGAGATTCCTTCATAGGCTACTAAAGACTACAACATATTCAAATTTGAACTATCCGACATAGGACTCGAAAAATTTTCTTCTCTTGTTTGTTCCTTGCTTTCGACCGCGGTGTATCACCATCGCTCGACTTCTGTCGCGCGCGGCCGTCTCTGCCAACACGCCTCTAGGTCGCGCTCTGATTGGTCCGTGTTTTTCGTTAATAACTCCTTAACAAAGCCGAAACGGCCATTTTTGCAAAGGAAAATGTCGCTTCAAATGGCCTCAGGAATCTCCCCTTTAAAGGAACTCAGACATTTTTGGGACACCCTGTATATACCTGTATATACATATGAAATATTAAAATTTAATATACATTTGCAGTGACTCACAAAAGTATTCGCTCGCTCTTTAAATCAGAATAACTTTCTTACAATTTGACCAAACCATTTGACTTTTTTTAGCAATTAGAAGCATTGATTTAGTAAATCACGTGCAAAAAAGATTTTGAAAGAATTGCAATTCGTAGGAAATACATGAAGAGATAAAAATGGCACTTTTTAAAACTTCTTTATTTTAACCCATAATGAAAATATGAAATATGCCTTTTGTAGATCTATGTTAGTTATACATAAGCTGAAAATTTCATAAGCGAATATAATTCACACTTATTCTTTGTTTTGAGGATGGGAAAGAGGAGTGCTACAATAACTAAGCAAAATATATGATGAAACAATAAAATATTTTATTTCGCAGAAACAATTGGTAACAATGGGATTACCTCTAACGGAATCTATAGATTTGATAACTACAGTTACAGAAAATTTAAAAAGTATACCCGGTGATTATGGAGAAAAGGTTACACATAAAATGGAATCTGTATTAAAACGAAATGTACACTTTAATGTATCATTAAAAATAAGCAAGATTTTGAAGGGTGAACACGTTGAAGGACCAGGAGAGATTCTGGCACATCATTGGGGTCAATTTAAATATGCCCCTGTAACATCATGTGATGTAGAACGCTCTTTATCAGCGTATAAATTAATTTTAACAGACAAGAGGCATCAATTTACAGTCGACAATATAGAAAAAACTATTGTTGTATATTGTAATTGAAATTATAATAAATAAAACAATAAAATAATTACTATTTTACAGATCCGTACACACATTCCCTATACATATATTTAGCATATACCTTGCATACATCGTGCATATATTTTGCATATACTTTGCATATTGCGACATACGATAAATGCATAAAGATCCGCTGTCTAATTATAACATGAGAAATTAAAGATTGCACGGCTGTGTTATCCTTTTTGTTTGGTAGTGTAATAGAGTTTGAAAATTTCCATTGAGTTTCAGTTTCTGCAAATTTGACTAAAAATGAGTTGCCTAAACGTCGACAGTTTAGCGGTTCGAGGTGAAGATCCCGCAACTGGTTCGACAAAATCGAACAAATCCGAAGTCGGAATGCGTACTCGAAGAGCGGCGGCCGGGAACAATGCCATGAACGAGACTTGTCCCTCGATGAAGGAACAGGAGCAGCTTTTCACGGCATCGGGAACGCGGAAAACTAGCTAACGACTCGACAATTCGCCTTTATTCGCCAATCTTGGTCCCGGTTCCCGAACCACTGTTTACCCGAGCGTGTCGGGCATGACTCGAGTGCGACATGAATAACTGAGTAGTTGAATTCTGCTTGTCGCGGTTCTATAATATTATCAGAGCATTGTGCCCGACTAATTAGCTGTACTAATGCAATCCCGGCTGATTATGTATTCCGCTCGGCGGTCTTCAAGCCTCGACTTTCTCAGAAAAGACAGCCCGACGTATCGTCTGCACGACGCAGACCTAAAATAACCTGGGAAGGTTGGGTCAAAAGTTGATAATACTGCTGCTTCATTCGAGGAAAATGTTTCCTTAGCGACTTATCAGTTTTCTTAACATTATTCTACCACGTCTTAACCATGAAAAATTACTGAAAAGTAATTCAATTACGTGGTAGACTTAACGCGGCCAAAAAACTGCCTAAGAAAACTGTGAACCTACATTCATGTATTTTTATGTAACACTAAATGTGCAAAAAATGGTTTAAAAAGACTTTACTGTCTTTACTGCTACAGAAAATAAGAAATAGAAATTAAATAAAAATGTATCTCAACAATCATTTTAATCAGTCGAAGTTATCGAAATGTATACTTTATTTGTAACTTTTATTCATGAAGAATATGAAGATAATTTTATTCAATTTCTAATTCTTCATTTCTTCAATTATAAGGTATATGTTGTATTTCCATTTCTAAAGTCATTACTTTTCTCGTACATTAGAAGTACTAAACTTATTAATCAGAAGTTTATTCAGAGGTTTAAATTCAAACCTCAATTTCTAGAATCAGAATTGGGCACTCAGAAATAACCCATTCATTTTTGTTAAACAAGAAAGAAAACACGATCTGCGATATATGTAAAGTACCAGTTAACATAAATCATTTAATAATAGAACGCAAAAAATATGAGAATGAAAGGAAAAATGCTAAGTTGCCTGGATCCTTACCCATTCTGTTAAGTTCTAAGGAATATATCGTCGGTCTTGCCCAATATATCTAGGATACAAATATGTATAAAATATTGTAAGAAAATGTACCGTGTTGCTAATAACCTTTGATGTTGAAGCAACATTAAATAAATAAATAAAAAGAAAAAGAACTCTTATTCCTATTACTTTTATTCCTCATCATCCAATTTTTACACTTGTACCATTTTTGTATCAAACGCCTCAACTATTGGATGTGCAAAATATATTGAAATGTTGCATAGATCACGTCAACGATTTAAGGACGAGACGCTACTGAGGACGCAAGTCAACATTGTTTGTCAATCGACGTCAAAACGATTAAAACACAATGCATCCAGCCAAACGTCACAAGAAATCATTTAAGTCATTCGGGAGCTGATTCAGTAGCCGCTGGAGCACAAGAAAAATGTAAAAGACTGCATTGGACTATTCTTAACACTAGATTTACGGGGCCCGTCAAAATGACGGATTCCAAAAATTTTAATTTACGATTATTAAGACTTTAAGGAGGCATTCGTGAGGAATCATTAAATAGATTTATTTTTTTGTGTACATATTACAATAAAAATCGTTGAAGATCTAAGTACATACAATTTTATTATTTTTATAAAGCAATGTAAAATAATCAATTTTAGTGCTCCGTAAACCTAGTGTTAAAGATCTCTCTTTACTGTCCACGTGTATCACCTTGTGATTATCATTTGTTTGGACCACTCAGACAGGTATTATAATAGGAGGATATCGATTTTGACTTCGCGTGCAATTGTCTTTGGACTCCACCCTCGATTTTCTATGATACTGTAATGAAAAAATTACCAATCCGGTGGCGAATCGATAGTAGATTGTAGGAAAACAGAAAATTAACTCCACTTCCACTGATATGGAAAATTCCAGAAAAAAATCCGGTTTCGTAGGTTGTTGCATATGAAATGTCCGAATTTAAAATGCAAATGTTATGAAACGTTTTGATCAAGAAATACCATTAGAATCTATAAGCTTATTACACATCTTACCTATTATACGTCTTACTATAAATTTTTATTTAAACAAACTAACTTTACTTTTACATAAAGTTTATTTCAATGTCAATCGGTTTGGTTATGGTGTATCCTTTTTATATAAGTGGAAAAATAATATGTCGACGATAGTATTATGTGATGTTTGATCAAAATATATTGATTAATCGAACGCACTATTCGTCGATGTTAAAGAAGACTACAAAATGGCGATGACAATCTTGTAAATGAAGAATTCAATTTCTACGCAATACAATCAAGATGCTTTTAATTCATCGAGAGAATATATGTATATGTTGATTCGAATGATGCTTGCTTTCATGCATAAGTTTATTTAGAAAAAGTCTGCTTAACGTTACCATTAAAAACCTGACATTTCATAAACAACAATCTAATACATATGTTTCACTGATTCTTGATAATATCGAGTAAGGACACGATCGGTTTTGAAAATGATTTCGCAAGGTCGATTCGCAAGGCAATCGAACAGGCGTCGCCACTCAAATCCCATACACGTGGACACGGAAAAATGGAAACGGCCAGGGGCGATGGCTGGCCGTAGAGGAGGGATTTTTCATTAGGGCAACCTAAGCCCCGATGCGAAAGGATTAATAGAAGTTATAAAGTAGAGCCCGAAGAGGTGGAGGAACATTACGTGACCTGACTCCGATCGAGTCTTTCTTCAGGTTATATTGCAGGTTCTCGTCGTTTCTCATTCACCCCCACGGCTCATGCGCATCACATCTGACCAATAGAATCGCGTGGTCCATCTCTGCCGCTGACCAAACCCCTTGACTCGTACCACTCTTGCCCCCGAGATACATTCCCCCGCGAAGAAAAAAGAAAGTTTGAGAACGACCCCCCGCCCCCCCTCTCCCCCCTGCTCCTCTCTCCGACGCGACTCGAGTGTGTATTTTCCAGAGGAAACCTCATCAACTCCATCTAAACTCCATTTCTAAGAACGGAATTGGAAAGCTGTGGAATTCATTGGATTCATCGTATAACGACACATACGGGCGAAAAGTGGTGCCTAGCTGAATACATCTTGCCCCTTTTTAGTTTCGCACGAGTCCGTCTCAAAGCGTACTCTTCTTACAAGCTAGATATTATCCTTTTAACTGTGGGGATGACGAGTTAATTCCGTCGGTCAAGTTTGCTTTTACTATTCAGAAACTTTTCATTTTCTTTTTAATTCAACGAATTTCGCTTTATTTATTTATTTATTTATTGCTTTAAACCAAGTGGTTTATATAGCAAGTACAGTGTTATTACATTTGGCTTACATTAATTAGGTTTACATTGTTTCTAAATTCTAACGGAACATAGTTTAAGGAAATTATAAATTATTTTCAGTCCTTTTATATCAGATTTACATAAGAAAGAACTAATGCAAAGAGGGAAACAGTACTTGCTTTTGAGGAGCTTTGTTTATAATGTATTACGTTTATTTTCATAATCTTGGCATTGCCATATAACATGATTTAGGTCTTGGAGTTCTGCTCCGCATTGGCAAGCACTGTTAGCTATAAAGTTAACCCTTGCCAATGAACCGTTTAAATTATAATGATTGGCTCGATATCTATTAATAAAAACTAGAAAATCTCTGGAGAGCACAAGACCAGTGTACCATGATTTGCCTTCGTCCCTGTGATAAAATCTAACGTAGTTCGCAAATTTGACTAGACCTTCCTTTTTGATTAGGGTGTTAGTGGATAGTGTTGCTTGAATTTCGAGGTCCCTGGTTAGGTCAGCGATTGAAGCCTTGACATCTGGCGAAGGACTTTCTTTGGTCGCTTCTTTCGCAAGTGAGTCTACTTCTTCGTTACCGATAATTCCTACATGTGCTGGTGTCCAGATAAACTTAATCAAATTCTGGCCTTTGTTGTTTAATATAAACGTAGAGTATTTAGTTTTGATTTCAATGATATGGTTACTGATACTATGTTTGAAGGTTGGCTTCCGTAGTGATTTGTTTGTACTTCGCGAATCGGTGAAGATGAGAAAATTTGTAGCATTATTGTATAAATTGGCAATATCCAGTGCTCGGCTAATGGCGTAGCACTCTATTGCGTTTGTAGTATCTACAGTGAAGAGCAAAGCTGAATCAGCACCATTTGAAACAGCATAACTTTTTTAAAATTATTACAGATGACTCGAGCGTTCTTGAGAAGTTGGAAGGATTATTTTATTATAAGATGAGTAAAAAAACTTTTGGAAAAATTGCAATTAGTGTTTTCTAGATCTTTGACAAGTGTACATATTCCGAAAATTTCGTCCACATCGATCAAAACGTTGCAATGAGCTACAAACGTTTAAAAATGGTACAAAATTTCAGTTTTTCACGATTTTTGGCCGCTAACTGTAACAAAATTGTGATCACAGAAATTTTCGCTCACTGAACGTAAATACGATATTGTTTACACTAATGTACAGTGAAGAGCAAAGCTGAATCAGCACCATTTGAAACAGCATAACTTTTTTAAAATTATTACAGATGTCATTGAGTGTTCTTGAGAAGTTGGAAGGATTATTTTATTATAAGATGAGTAAAAAAACTTTTGGAAAAATTGCAATTAGTCTTTTCTAGATCTTTGACAAGTGTACATATTCCGAAAATTTCGTCCACACCGATCAAAACGTTGCAATGAGCTACAAACGTTTAAAAATGGTACAAAATTTCAGTTTTTCACGATTTTTGGCCGCTAACTGTAACAAAATTGTGATCACAGAAATTTTCGCTCACTGAACGTAAATACGATATTGTTTACACTAATGTACAGTGAAGAGCAAAGCTGAATCAGCACCATTTGAAACAGCATAATTTTTTAAAAATTATTACAGATGACTTGAGTGTTCTTGAGAAGTTGGAAGGATTATTTTATTACAAGATGAGTAAAAAAACTTCTGGAAAAATTGCAATTAGTCGGAATCGTGGAAAAAATAGTAAAAGTTGACTTTTACGCGTTTTTTATCAGGGCCTGTATTGAAAATTTAAAAAAATTGTCAATGTACACTCAAATAAATTATATATATGCTGAAAATTTCATCGATATTGGTTAACTGGTTTATGAGTTATAAACGATCGAAAGTGGTAATAATTGCAGTTATTAGTCGAAAATCGTGACTGACCGATTCATGTTAATGTTACGAACTGGTGAGATGTTTGCATTACGAGCTGATGAGATGTTTACATTTCTAGCTATACGCGATGTATTGCCACAACATAAACAATGTTACAAAACCATTCGTTTATGTAAAAGCGAGGGTCTATGAAATAATACAGCATGTGCTGGAATAAGTTCAGAAACGATAAGACATGCACGCGATGCAGGGATACGAAGATTGCAACTTTGCATTGACGCAAACAGTCGTCAATTCGAGCATCTCCCGTGATGTAATAAAGTTTATTTTACCACCATATTTGACCTTGCATGACCTTCAATGATAACTCGCTGAATTCGTCTCAACACTGGCTATCGCATCGTGATAAAAAAAAAACATAGCGTTCCATTTAAAAAAAATAGAGTTGACCTTGAAATCTCCTCTATGCCTCCACCCACGCAGAAAATGTTTGTGTCACAATATGTCCCCCTCTATACCGTGTAAGTTTTCTATATAACATTTTTTTCATATTATTACAAATAACGGCAATATTCAAATTGGACATAGTTAGTGCCCCACCCTGTATATTGTATATACAGTGAAGAGCAAAACTGAATCAACACCATTTGAAACAGCATAACTTTTCTAAATTTGGTACAGATGACTTGAGTGTTCTTGAGAAGTTGAAAGGATTATTTTATTACAAGATGAGTAAAAAAACTTTTGAAATATTGCAATTAGTCGGAACCGATGAAAAAATTGTAAATGTTGACTTTTACGACTTTTTTATCAGGGCCTGTATTGAAAATTTAAAAAATTGATAATGTTCACTCAAAGAAATTATATATATGCTGAAAATTTCATCGGTATTGGTTAATTAGTTTATGAGTTATAAACGATTGAAAGTGGTAATAATTGCAGTTTTTCACGATTTTCGACTTCTAACTGCAATTATTACCACTTTCAAACGTTTATAACTCATAAACTAATTAACCAATACCGATGAAATTTTCAGCATATATATATAATTTATTTGAGTGTACATTATCAATTTTTTAAATTTTCAATACAGGCCCTGATCAAAAAGTCGTAAATGTCAACTTTTACTATTTTTTCCGCGGTTCCGACTAATTGCAATTTTTTTCAAAAGTTTTTCACTCATCTTGTAATAAAATAATCCCTCCAACTTCTCAAAAACACTCGAGTCATCTGTAATAATTTTAAAAAAGTTATACTGTTTCAAATGGTGCTGATTCAGTTTTGCTCTTCACTGTACATTTAGATAAATGTACGCATGTACGTACGTATAGTGTGCGTGCATCAAGGAATTCCTGGTCCCTGACACATAATACAGCATCGACAGCAGAGTTTTCGCAGGGCCGTCTGGGGAAAGGATCGAACCGTTTGGTGGCGCAGGGTTGAAAGGAAGCGGGGGCGGAACAGGAAGCTAGCCCCCCTGCCACCCCCTTCCTCCCTCACTCTTCGAGGTTCGCTCGTGCCGCGCAGTACAATATCGCGGCAACATAACTCTTCTCCCCTCGTTCATTCTCCGCAGCCCGGCAGAAACATCAACCCTCATCCTCCTCGGTAGCCCTGTGCTGCTGCTGCTGCTGCTGCCCCCTCCTCCCCCGCCCCGTCGCCACCCCACCCACTTGCAACCCCTCACGCCAGCAAACTTCGTCCAGCTACACCTCCCGCCCGCTTTGTTTCAATAATACTGTTTATATTGGAACGCGAAGCATTGATCTGTTTGCGCGGCGGTCGGTTCGCGTCCCTCGCGCTAAAAGATGGACATATTGGGTGCAATTTTGAGACTAGACCGACCGTCCGTCCGTTTGTACCCGTTAACCACTCCAACGGTACAAACTTAATCATATTTACTGTTGGACCGTCGACGATTTTTAACCTGTTTTTCATGTCGAAATGATTCTGAGCTTCGCTCGACAAATGTGAACTGTGTTCTACTCTTCGAAATCGAAACGACGTACAATAGAACCCCACAACGTTTGATCCCACAACGTTCAAAAAATATCACTGCTGCACGCCGATCATTTTTTTGGCATTCACCTAACGTTAATAACATATTCACTTCTGTGTCAAAAGTAGCCATAATCACAATGTTACTGCTTGAATAACAGCTCTAAACTGAAAACGTTTTCATAGATAAGTGAGTCAAACTCAAGAATTGTAAATATTATTGTTTGTGTTTCTTCATGAATAAGCAATGGACTCAAGCGCGTATAATTCCGTAACGCTATTTCCGAGAGCTTCAAGTACCTACAACTCGAAACATCAAACTGTTATATCTCATCATGGAAGTATCTGACAAAAAAATGTTTCAGACAAAATTTACTTGTATTTTCCGGTAGAATCTAAATATGTAACATTTTATAGGGGGTTCCATTTAAAATTACAAAGGTACCTCCTCTCCCCCGTTAAAGGGGAAGGGAGGCCACTTCACGTTTATGTAGTCAGAAAGGCCCTTCAGTTCCATGCAATTTAAGACTAAGAACTTTAAAATCGATGGCACAGTTTTCGAGATATCGAGCTGTTCAGAGTTATGTGGGCCACCCTGTATATTTTCCCTTTTCCCACATTTCACGTGTTAAATGGGTTCCGTGATAGAAGAAATTCAGTTCGTGTGAAATAATCCAATCGTCAAGCCACTTTTTGATATCTTCTACGTCTTAGAATTTCTATGGTGAACCACAGCTATCCTTGTTTCTCACACCAAAGTCATCATTTTCAAATCGTTAAAACCAATCTCTACAACTTCTTTTGGATAACGCATTGTCACCGTAAATTTCTACAAGTAAACGATGACTTTCAACTCCATTTTTCTTTAAAATGAAATAATGAAACGGCACGCCACGCACCTAAATGCTGTTTTGTCGGCACGAAATAAATACACTTGCTGTTTACGCTAGACTCAGATGTCATACACTAAGTTTTAAAGTTAGTTTATAGTACCTGCTATAGCATACATACTACATCATCTCAAATTACATACAAGTAGTACCCCTGGCAGAAAATATTCGATCAAAGTTGTGAATGTGATTGTTGGACGAATTGTTATTTGGCCATATATTAAATATAAATAATAGTATAGCGTATAAATTACACAAATATGGTGCAAGAAGCAATGATATTTTAGAAACATATGAATGACATAATTAACAAATATTAAATATTAAACTGTTCACCTGTATGAGAAAATTATAAGGAAATTTCAATAGCATAAAGAAATAATAGAACACTATTTAATATATCTAACGGTGAAGATGACAATAAGCATTTCCATAAAAATGTTCGGACTCCTTGACGGTAATTAAACCCTCCCTCAAATCAGTGTCTAATTTGCTTAATTTGTACATTGTGAGAAAACAAACATATTCATTGTTGTATTAATATTTTCTTCGTATAAGACATGCTTTATCATTGCATTTACCATTATTGTTAATGAAAATATTTTTCACATTCAAAATACGAATAATTACATTGTTATGTGGGCCACCCTGTATATATATATATATATATATATATATATATATATATATATATATATATATATATATATGTCGGAGGTTGACCGAAAGTACCTTCAAGCGGCTCGCTCATTGTTAAAGGATTGAGAGACACGTTAACGAGTCCACGGGTCACTTAGAATAGCTACGTATCCGCGTTTATGCTTCTTCGATGCGTATCTGACTTCAAAAATGCGATGCGACTCCGTACGAGGTTACGAGAAGAATGTCACGAGCATAAAAACAACGCAAAGTCGATCGCCTCTTGATATTGCTCTGGAAACAGAGCATGGCCTGTTACGACTGAAATTCGCTCAGGCTATCAGGAGCGTGTACAGAGATGTACACGACAACAAAATACAGAAACTATTTTCAAAAATACAAAGACGTTATTCCGCCACCCGTGGTCACGTTCAACAGGGCTCCAGGCCATATTTCCACGGAACCCTATCTCGCATCTCTCTTTCCGCAACGCGCAAAGAAATAGAACAATAAAACAAATGTTACAAAAGAATATTACAACGAGCATTACACGTCGTTGCCATCGGGCTGCGTCGCTGCGCCTCGCCCCGACATATATATATATATATATATATATATATATATATATATATATATATATATATATATATATTGAGACGATGGTGAGCTACGTTGTTTTCACTTGATGACGGAGAAATAGCACGGTGGGTGGTCCCAGTGTGTTGCAGTTGAGTGGGTGGAGATGCAGTGATTAATTTTTCCGGCCTCGCACCCATCGACTTAGATGTTCATTTGACCAATTTTGGGTTTGTTACTTTATCTCGAATGTACTGGGTGGTCCACCTAAGAATAGCTACTTAAGGGGGGCATCTCGTGTAACGTCAGTGAAAATAAGTAATCGACTACGGACGAAGCTGGTTTATTTCTTCACATTGGACGAAAAATTTATATTTGCTGTTTTATTTATAATATCTTTTTTAACAATATACATTTTACTAATCGGTCGGAAATATAAACTTTTCATCCAAACCCTAGAACTTTTGAACGTTTTCAATCTCACATATTCCTCTTTCGTAATATGTTCAATCTAAACATGAAGTATCTAACTTTAATAAAATTTCTCACTATTTTGTCTTTTGATTACTGTGTTAGACGTTAACTTTCACGCCAACAATGCTTGCACTGCCGATGTATATTATAAAATAAATAATAATCAGAAGAGTTTAACTAAAATCAAAAACACTCGTACTCCTAATCTGTTTTCATCCTAAAAAGGCTTAGTTCTATGTGGCGGACTGAGAATCAGTGGAATCAGTGGTATAAGTCACATGCATTGTATATCGAATAAAATAATGTTGTGCGTTTGTTGTTCTAAAGAGCTCCATATATGCATTGCGGTTTCAAAAATACGTCTATAAGTTTAGAAAACTATAAAAACTGTCTGTATATGAAAATAAAAGTACGAAAAAAACTTTATACAATTTACAAGCGAATTATCTCATTAATATTGACTTATACCGACATATAGTGACTCCCATAAATCTGTGGTAAGTTCTTCGTAAGAACGCCGCATGTCATATACTTTCACTTTCGAGATATTGCCGTTTAAAGTTTTGATCACTGATGCTTTGACATAGGACATCGGTTAAATTGCATAATTTTTTTTTAGCCTTTCGAATTTGTTTTCATGATATACGTAAATGCTATACTATAAAGCTCAATTAATGCATAAACTTAAATTTTTTGAAATTGTCACATGCGGCGTTTTTCCTCGCAACCACAGAAATATTCGTACACTTGTACAAAGACAATAACTTTTTAATATTGGACCTAGCGACTTGGATTTGTTTGAGAAGTTAGAGAAATGTAAACTTGAGAAACATAAACTTTGAGAAAATTGCAACTGGTCGGGATTACAGAGAAGACATTCAAAGTTGTATTTTACAACTTCTTTATGTGGGACTGTATTGAAAATTTAAAAAAAAAGAATGTTTTATAGATCATTCGAAAACAAAAGAGCGTAAGATGGACTTACACTGTACAGTTGCATCACAAAAGAATAAGTTGTCATTTTTCAGTAAAGAAATGATGCCTTTAAGATTCGAAAAACAATAGTAACTCGAATCATCAGAGTTTGGACTTACACTACTGTGATCCTCAGCCAGCTATAGCTGTGGTTGCAAGGAAAAAGGCCGCCTATCACGATTTCAAAAAATTAGGTTTATGCATTAATTGAGTTTTATAGTATAGGATGTAAATACGTAAGTATTTACCAGAAAAAAAGTCATGAAAACAAATTCGAAAGGCTCAGAACACTAATGCAATTTAACCGATGTCCTATGTCAAAGCATTAGTGACCATAACCTTAAACGGCAATATCTCGAAAGTAAAAATATATGACATGCGTTGTTCCTCCTGACAACCACAGATATATCCAATAGTTATTCTACAAATAATTTTTGAAAATCACTTGTTTTCTTGTATGGAATTTCTTTAAAAATAAATTTGAATTAAATTTTATAATTCCAACTTCGATAACCAAGATTCATGTTCAACACTTGAGAATTAATTTTTATTATAATATATTAATTTGATTTTTGACCCAGATTATCAAGATCGTTCTTCGATTATTCAGTTTCTGGCGAACTTATTAAATGAACAGCTGCTGCATTACAAACAATATTAGAAACAAATGATTAACAACGATGCAATATGTATTGTTTATGCGTTATGATAATAGTAAGAAAGTTCCGCTTAAGAAAAGAATTTCTTTCTGTATGTGATATTCGAAGTACAAAATTGGGATTTTCAAGTTTAGAACTTGTAGTTTGAAAATCGATTTCAAAGGATTGAGAGCCGAAGTTAGACTCCGGAGTTCAAAGTTTAAAGGTCCAAAACCGGAGTACGCAATTGGCTGTTCCACGTTCGAAATCCAAGGTCCGAGATCAGAAATTCGAAGTTTCACATGTAAGTGAAACGCGGTATCAAATTCTTTTACATCCGTATAGAAATACCAATGTCTAATTTCAATGTCAAAATCACATATTTCAAACTGCATGCTGTTTTACATAATCTATCTAGTACATTTCATGTTGTTGAACATTATGTTCTCAAGTATACTTTACACACGAAAATCTGAAGAGTGTATTTAAATCTACAAACAATTCAATTTTGGTACACATCGATGCACAAGTTCGTATGAAGTGATTTTGTTAAAAAATGAGTAGATGTAATTGGAAACACAAAAAAAAAACATTAGATGAATTTAAAAATATTGTTACATTATTTTCAACTTATTAAACATATTAAGAAAAGGAAATAAATTTCTATTTCACTTTAGTTTGTTACAATTCAGGTAGAAAATTTTTATTTTGCATAAAGAGCCGCTGTCTAGTCATTGTCTTTGATTTACTACCATTTTCCTTGTATTTGCAAGAGAAACGTGTTTTCTAACACATATGTTCAAAAGGTCAAGTTTCTTTTGTTACTAGTAGCTTATAAACTTTCGAACTATTTCAAAATTATCGATGGAAAGATATAAAATTGACGAAGCGGTATAAGATTCTTGTAAAAGAGAGATTGGAAAGGGATTTTAAGATCGTCACCGGTCTCCGCAAAATGGACTCGGCCAAGTTACGTCTTACTGATTAACAATAATAATACCGTGGAATTAAGTTTCCTTGGCTAGCTTCTCCAGCTGGATTAATTGGGTCAATGACCATTTAATACTGGCGACTGAAAATCCAGACTCCCAGGAATTGCGACCCCCCCTTTCGATCCAGTCTCCTGGAAAATGAACAGAGAAGCTGCACCATGAGCCGTCACCGCGACATCTGCGCTAATTTCACACCGAGCTGACTGCGTCCAGCCAACCACCCACACCCCCAACAACCACCCTGGTTGACTGGCTACTTCGTGCTGCACCGTTCTGTCCATCCAGATCCCAGATGAACTGGAAAACTTTCACTTTGATCAGATCAATTCGGAGATGTCCGTTCTCAAAATGATTGTCGCTAGCCAGAAATCTTGCCATTGTTTCCCTCTACAAAATACAGGGTAGGCCAAAAGTTATTATTTATAAAATTAATATCTTTTTTTCAAATCCGTTCTGCTCACATTTTTTTCCTAGATTCTAAAACTCTAAACCTTGGAAATTCATAATGCAGAGGCTTGGTTTAAACTAGCGAACATAAAATTGAATCGAATTGTTTGAAAAAGTACAGAAGTTGATTATCCACCGCGTTCTATATTCACTGCCTCAGAATTCTTCTTATGGGGATATTTAGAAGTGTACAAAAATAAGTCTCAAACTATTCAACAGTTGCAGGACAATATCTGTAATGAAATTTATACCATACCACAAGAGATTCTTAGAGTCGTAATGAATAATATCCAATACCCAGCAGAATTATTTCAACAAGAAAATGGAAAATTTTCAGTTTTTCCTACATAAATAAAATTTGAAAAGTTATTATTATTTTCAATCATATAGTAACTTTTGGTCCACTTTTTACTAAAATCTCTACAATTTCTTGTTTTCCGATAATAACAGGAATGGATTTATTCAAATTTCGCACCACATTTATTGCAATATGTGCTTCTACAAAGGAAATTAAATAATTTCCCATAGTTTCGCAATTTTCGACAGTCATTCTGACCTGTCTGGTAGTTATACTGTTAACTGTCTTCGTAAAATCATCGCATACAGTGACTCGTACATTTGTTCACAGAAAGCTGGTGTACAGGTTGTATCTTGTAACTCCATTGAATTATAGTTCGGGTGTTATTAAAAATAGAAATAAATTGTAGAGGGAAGTTTTCCAAGTTTAATTATCTGTATTATCCTGCAATGTAGCTGCATCGGTGAAGTTGCAAAGTGCAACTGAGGTGATTCTTTTCAAAAACGCAATAGTGGAGATATTTTGAAAAGTATTGTGTGATTCATGTAAAGAAGATCATAGAGTAGTATTCAAACAACGAGTGCAATTACAATTTGTAACTGCAACGATGCATTTCTGTAGAACGTTGTATTGCAAGGTGTTACAGCTTAAACCATGAAAAATCATCCTTTACAATTTTTTGTCTATTTTCAATAACAATCGAGTTATAAATGGTTCCAGTTACTAGATATATCTTGCATTTATTTCTCTAAATTATAGATATTTCAAGAAATTGAAATTTATCGTGAATATTTGAGTAAGTAGTAGATAATGATAACATTATAATGCGCGACTCAATGAGACTGAATAAAGTGCGTATATTTAATATCCATGTAATTCTCCTAATTTTAACGTTGAAATATTTTGAAGAGAATCGGACATTCTCTTCTTGCTTTTAAAATCAAACGGAAGAGCACGATTTTACCGAAGACAGCCGGAAGGGTTAAGGAGCGGTCAACGCAGTGTCTTAGAACCACCAATCAGCAAGCAATCGTCGTGGACCGGTCGATAAACAAGTAACAAATTAGATTTTGTAAATTGAACAACATGCTTCTTTCTACTAAGTTCGTTACAAAAATCTACTGTCCATACTGTTTAGAGAAATAATATAATATGTACATCGTATTTATACTAACGTGTAATTTTCGTAGAAATTAATTATGTTTCGTTTATTAATTTTACAATGTTAGAACATTTATATTGTATGCTATTTAAAATATATATTCCAATAACATTAATCCAAAAATAAAAAAAATTGTCAATATCAGAGACAATTTCTAGTTTAAAACAATTTTTCAGTTGGAGACTATTTTGTACTTGAAACAGTTTTAATACTTACCGATTGTTATTTCTACGAGTATTCAATGCGTATCCATACAGTCGTGGACAAAATTAAGTGGACAGGTCTAATGATCAACAAAAAATCAACGCAATTTAAAAAATAATTTTAATAAACTAGAATTGTACGGTACATTTAAGTTAACAAAGTGTACTTTAATGAAATAAACAACAATATCAATAATAAAAGTTAATATAATAGAATATATTATCATTAATCAAAATTGTATACAATTTTTGGTGGTCAAGATTAAGTGGACACTTTATAAATATTTAGAAAATAAGCAATTAGTATTTGGTATTGTAACCTCTTGCTTTAATTACTGCTTCTAATCGTCGTGGGATGATATCCACAAGTTTTTGGAGGTAACTTCGATCAATTTGTTGAAATTTTATTTGCAATTCGTTTAAAAATACTGTTTTATTATGACGTCTTCCTAATGGTATTTCCGAATCTAATAAGCTCCATAAATTTTCTATAGGATTAAGATCTGCACTTTGTGGAGGCGAATAGAGAACATCTATCCCACGATCTTATAAAAATTTTTTCGTTTTCTTCGCCGTATGCTTATCATCATTATCCCGTTGTAGCATCCATCCCTCATCGAAATCCATTTTTAGGGTTAACTATTCCATATTTTCATTTAAAATGTCAACAAACATATCTGCATTCATGATGCCATGGATGGGTGCTAAATTTCCAACCCATACCAAGAAAAACATCCCCATACCATTATGGATCCCCCTCCACGTTTGATGGTAGGCAACACATACTGCTTCTTGAGAGCTTCATTCGGTTTTCTCCATACACGTGTTCCCCTTTTTTTTTATTTAATGACTCAAATTTGCTCTCGTCACTCCATATAATTTTTTTCCAAAATAATAATGACTTATTCACATATTTTTTTGCAAGAGCTAAACATCTCTTTTTATGAAGTTTACTAATGTGTGGCTTGCGTCTAGCTAAACAACTCTTCGGATTAACTTCTTTTAATCTTCGTCTCACAGTTCTTGAAGAAATATTTAATTGTAGAGTTTCAACAATATTTCGTGATGTTATCGATGGAATACGTTGAGTTTCTCTTACAATTTGTCTATCATCGTATGAATTTGTGCTACGTTCTCGTCCTCGACCGATTAAATTTTCAACAGTATCATACTGTAAATACGTGTGATAAATTGTATGCACTGTACTCTTGGAAACTTTGTATTTTTCAGCCAGTTTACGATAACTTAGTTTATTTTTACACTCTGAAACAATTAATTTTCGCAGGTGCACGGGAAATTCTTCTCGTCTCTTAGACATGCTCGGTTTATATTTCTAATCTTGTTTAAACAAAAGTTCAATGTCTACCGAGGACGAATTGCACCGCACAATGCGAGTGTCAAACGTTTGTTTACATTTTTTTCCGTCCCAACACAGAATGTCCTCTGCGTCCACTTAATTTTGTCCACGGTCTCAAAGACATCCATACAAACAAATATGCATAAATATTAACAGAAACATTATATTTATGCTTTTACATACTAAATAAATTCTTTCGTTGTGTATAAACATTTTCCATGTTAAACATCTGCAATCAATTTATAACACAATAAATGAAAATAGAGATTATTCAGAATTTATGTTCTGTCCACTTAATTTTGTCCACGACTGTATATGATGAATGCTAGTGGCTGAATGCTCTGACGAGAAGAGGATTGGTAACAGCGGCGGATAAAAAAACATTCATATTTAATAAATTGGCGTGTACTGAAATGTTTATATTATTGCAAAGGGATTACTTATTCTTGGATATTATATTTGGCGTATTGGTTCCTATCACTTGTGTGGGTAGATAGAAAGGCAAAGGGTTTAGCAAATATTAATAAGTTAGCCGTTAGGGGTCTATGTATATCAACCATTCTATGGAGCTTTCTATTTTCTCTCCTTTATTGCTTGCCAACGAAGACTATTGGACAGCTCCAGATATTGAATCTCTGGAGGATCTGTTTTCACTAGGGTTATTACGAAACATTCGTGATATTGATGTTATTTCAACAAACGTAAATGTTATTTCCACTCGTTTCTATCACCTTTTAATACTTTATTACGTCGTTCCGTCAATCTAATAGTTGACGAATGCCTCGATAATCTACTAACTCTTTTATTAGCACGAAGTCGCACAGTAAAATTTCAAATTGTAACTTTTTATAAGTATTCGTATAAATATATTCAGAAATGTCTTTACTCTACTAAAGAATTCATTACGTTCCAAATAAGACAAAAATAATGTCGAGATTTTCAAAACATTTTATACTCTTTAACAAAACTTCAATGCATAGGTAAAACTGAAATCGTTCTTTCTCTGTGATTGACATTTATTGGCAATTAAATTATTTATTTAATGTCGAAGTAAAAATTTCTTGAAGTGAAGTGTTGAAATTATTGTTCAACCGTAAAGAGGTCACAGCCAATAGTGGTTTTAATTGTATATTGCAGTACATTAGAAATTCAATTTCTGAGCGATTCTTTCCCGAGCGTAAGATGTCCCTTTAAAAATGAATGTTTCTACCTTAAACCGAGGCAGTTTCGTCCGCCATTGTACAGAAAGTCATCTCTTTTTGAACGGACGATATCATGTTTCTTGATCGTGTCCTACTATAGGGTTTGCTTCTGAGGGTTGGACCCCTGATGCTGAGCCTCGCATCTTCCCGACTCCGCCTTCCCTGCCGCTTTGATCAACCCACAACCCCAAACACCCACTATTATGGACAATCAATCCAAAAAATGGACCTGGTCCACCCCAAAGGCAAACCACCATAGCATGATTATGGGACCCTCCACCAGTAGACCTTCTTCGGATAATCACATCTCGTGGATGGAATGTTTACTCTCCTAAGTAAACGGGTTAACGATTTCACATTGTCCGTTTTGCGATTTCCTCGAGGCTTTGGTATCGTTCTTTTTGTTGATTCGTCGACGTGTGTATAATTCAAATGATACTTTTTCTGAAGAACGTTGCTACCCTCTGATAGCGGCCACGCAATATTGAAGCAGAAACTTGGTATGCGTCGAACAGACGCAACATTATTTTTCATGTATATATTTTATACATTATACTCATTATTTTAACTCTCGATTCTCTGTTATTCGAACCTACGTCTTCCTAATAATTAGCTGAATCTAAGATGGTCCATAGACAACATTATTTATTGTACAAATCAGTAAAGATTTAGACCAGCGCTGTAATTAAGTAATTGATCTATATTAGGTTGTCGCGTATGAAACGAAGAGTTATGGTCTGGAGTAAAATTTCAAGTAGGTTTAGGGTTAGATTTATTGGCGGGGTGGGGGTTTAGGACTGCTGCCCCTGCCCCAAAACAATAGACGTGTTTCTTCTTCAAGATATACTTCAATCATTTTCCAGATATCACTTAAATCTGATAGAGTGTACTGTCATAGTGAATACAATACTTCTATTTACCTTTCTGAGTGAAATCTGTGTTGTTGATATTTCTTGTGATTTCGAAGGAACTCGAGGGAAGATACTTCACTATTAGTTTAGGACAAATCGCTCTATCGTAACGTTATACATTAACTGCTATAGAATACAATTTTTCGAATTTCTAACTTTAAAGACTCGATACGATTACTTGTTGCAAAATTTGTGCGTGAATAATGTTATTCGTAAAAGAGCAAAGTGTTCGCGATGTTGAAACATTTTAGAATTTAATTCAGAAGGATTAATTTTTTAATGCATACAACATTCGCCTAGCTCAAAAATCACCTAAACCCGACCTAACCCCAATCCTACTTCAATCATTCTTTTAATATTAGGAGGTTGAATAAGTTCTCGCTGTTTTCCGAAAGGTGGTAATACCAGAACTGCGTGAATTTAGTTTCAGATAGTAACGTATCTATAATGAAGTACTACATACATGCAAGGTTAAAATTCAGTGTATGTCATTCCACCGAAGTATAAACAATTTTTCTTTCATTGTGCTAAATGTCGAATTTCATGCCAAAGAAAGAGTAATTGCGGGGAATTTTACTACACTATTTTATTAAAAAAAAATCTGCAGCTGAAGCACACAGAATTCTTGTTGACACCTACGGCGGCCATGTTCTGTCGGAAACAATATGCAGAGATTGGTTTAGACGCATCAAAAATAATGATTTTGATCTTGAAGATAAAGAACGCCCTGGCGCACAACAAAAACTTGAAGACGAAGAATTTGAGGCATTACTTGATGAAAACTCGTGTCAGATACTAGCTGAACTTGCAGAATCATTAGGAGTTGATCACACAACAGATTAGAAACGTTTGAAAGCATTAGGAATGATTCACAGGAAGGACGTTGGGTGCTGTACGAGTTGAAGCGATTTTTCGGCATGACAACGCGCGGCCACATGTTGCAAAACCGGTGAAAACGTTTTTGAAAACACTTAAATGAGAAGTACAACCCCACCCGCTGTCTTCACCGAACATTTCCCGATTAGATTACCATTTGTTCCGATCGATGACACATGGCCTGGCTGAGCAGCGCTTCCAATTTTATGAAGATACCAAAAAATGGGTCCACTCTTGGATTGCCTCAAAAGACGTGTCGTTATCCGACATGGAATTACTATGCTGCCAGAAAGATGGGGGAAAGTAATGGCTAGCGAGAGACGATACTTTCAAGAACATATTTTTTACCAATTTTTTAAAATAAAGCATTCATTTCATTAAAAAAAACAGCGAGAACTTATTCAACCTCCTAATAATTAAAACGCTTTTACTTATTAATGCCACTAAACTACGATACTAAACTCTTTTTGTCCGTAACTACTATATAAACAGCGACCCAAATCTTTTAGAACGTTGCTCACCGTGATGACCTTGATAACACCTTAACAAAGTCACTGAAATTGGAGATGTCCCTTAATGTAAATATTTACCGAATATATTTCATTTCCGAAATAATTGATAACGCTTTGATAGCACCCAACCGTTTCTGCGATATCTCTTTGAGCGATTCCCTGTTCAGGAAGTTCAATCACTATTCTGTTTAAATCATTTGCTGTTTCGTTTATGTAGAACCTCATACTTTCGAGTCTGCTTGAAAACGGTTTGTCAGAGATACTATACTTACTCCAAAGGAAGATTCATCGCGAACTATGAATTCACGGGTCCATCTTATAACTTCGGCGGGGATCTCGAAGGTATTAGCTGCACAGGGTTGGCCGGGCAGAATCGAAACGAAGCTTCGACACGATTGTTATTGCAAAAGCAACGCGTCCGACTTCCGTTCCGCCCTGTAACAAGAATGATCGCATTATTCAGGACGCGTTTGGAGCAACATGGCAACGGGTGAGCTTGGGTGGCCGGGGCGAGGGGTGAGCAATCTCCTTGCCGCGTCTCTGCAGCCAACAATCCGCGTCGATAAATAAAGGATTGGCTGCTCCTCGGTCAATATTGATTTTTAAATTGACCGCCGAGCGAATCCGCGCCCTCCCCTGTCTCCACCCCTAGAGCCGCGGGGAGAGGTCGGTGGGTCGTAGGAGGAGGATGAGGTGGTGGGAAAGAAGGGGGAGGAGGGGGGGAGGGTGGATGGGTGAGGAGTGTCGGCAGAATCTATCCTCGATCAGGAGGGTATACACGTATTTGTACGCGCGTTCGTTTGTGTCCACGTTCGTCTGTGTTTCTCCGGCCTCAACCCCTTATTCGACCTCCCTTTCTCTGCCGAGCGCCGCTTCATTTTTCCGTCTCCCTCTGGCATTCTCTTCGGTTCCGGGCCGTATGTATATACGAGTGCGGTCGCGCGCGAATGCGTGTACACATTCGGGGATAGAAATTCAGTCGGGCATCGGTCGCCGTATACACGGAATTTGATTATAAATAAATGCGAACCGGCAGCGAAGCCCAGCCAACCATCTCGCACGGTGTACACGAGCACGCGGCACGGCGTGGCGGGTCCAGGGGGTGGCGGTCCACTCCGTTGCATCCATAATGCAGAGACACGGTATGTTTGCGTTCCCCTAAACATCTCCCGTGTGTGTTCCCGGATACTTGATGCTCGGTTTGTCCGCAGGAATCGGCTCGGGCACCCTTCGAAATTCTGCGATCAGTACTGTGCATTGCCCACTCTTCTCCCTCTCCACCACCTCCCCCCGCGCCGGTTATCCTCCTCACTCTCGCAATCGTCGAAGTCGGTGATTTCGTTTTGATATTTCGTCGTCGAACGTTGACGGTCACCTGCGCTCCGTGGATCTCGGCGATCTTGGATTTTTTGGCCGGAAAACGGCGATTTTCGTTCCCCGGATATCGTCCTTTCCTATATTTTTCGGATACTACCATGATGGGAGTGGTTTTCTTAGGTTTTCTTTTTCTAATTTTCTTCTGTAGTAGCTTACTCTTAGTCGCGATGTTGGTAATTGGGTAGCTAACTGCCTATTCACTGTAATTCCTTGAACAATTTTTTTATGTTTCTCAGATCATGTTATTAAACTGTTTTGGAGGTCAATTCTTTAAAAGGAATATTACACGCTGACGCTTAAAATGATTTACTTGTTTGGTCGACAATGTAAGGGTTAACGGCGAATATCTTGTTGAATTGTTTGTGCTCATTTATCAAATTGTAGCGGCAAACGGTACCGCTAATAAAACATTTGGCGTGCAAATGCTTAGCGAAGTTTGGGACATGTGCGCTAGTAAAGCTATTTGTGAGGAAACTGTCTTTTCATATTAGGAGGTTGAATAAGTTCTCGCTGTTTTTTTTTATGAAATGAATGCTTTATTTTAAAAAATTGGTAAAAAATATGTTCTTGAAAGTATTGTCTCTCGCTTCAACGACTACTTCTTCTTCTTAATTTGGGTTTTATGTTGTGTCGACTTCTAGGCCATTAACGACATGTTTGTTTCTACTTCCTTTAGTTATTTTTTATGGTAGAGTTGGGTTTCTTGTAGACAGTTAACAGCAAAAATACCAAACATTGAAACCATCCGGCAAACTCTTCTCATCCGGCATCTCTTCTTTGTCGACGACTCTGCTCTCCGCTGCTATACAATTTTTATATAATATAATACGTAATTTTATATAATCTTGTACTTTATATTAGGAGGTTGAATAAGTTCTCGTTGTTTTTTTTTATGAAATGAATGCTTTATTTTAAAAAATTGGTAAAAAATATGTTCTTGAAAGAATTGTCTCTCGCTAGCCATTACTTTTCCCCATCTTTCTGGCAGCATAGTAATTCCATGTCGGAAAAACGACACGTCTATTGAGGCAATCCAAGAGTGGACCCATTTTTTCATATCTTCATAAAATTGGAAGCGCTACTCAGCCAGGCCATGTGTCATCGATCGGAACAAATGGTAATCTGATCGGGAAATGTTCGGTGAAGACAGCGGGTGGGGTTGTACTTCTCATTTAAGTGTTTTCAAAAACGTTTTCACCGGTTTTGCAACATGTGGCCGCGCGTTGTCATGCTGAAAAATCGCTTCAACTCGTACAGCACCCAACGTCCTTCCTGTGAATCATTCCTAATGCTTTCAAACGTTTCGAATCTGTTGTGTGATCAACTCCTAATGATTCTGCAAGTTCAGCTAGTATCTGACACGAGTCTTCATCAAGTAATGCCTCAAATTCTTCGTCTTCAAGTTTTTGTTGTGCGCCAGGGCGTTCTTTATCTTCAAGATCAAAATCATTATTTTTGAAGCGTCTAAACCAATCTCTGCATATTGTTTCCGACAGAACATGGCCGCCGTAGGTGCCAACAAGAATTCTGTGTGCTTCAGCTGCAGATTTTTTTTTTAATAAAATAGTGTAGTAAAATTCCCCGCAATTACTCTTTCTTTGGCATGAAATTCGACATTTAGCGCAATGAAAGAAAAATTGTTTATACTTCAGTGGAATGACATACACTGAATTTTAACCTTGCATATATGTAGTACTTCATTATAGATACGTTACTATCTGAAACTAAATTCACGCAGTTCTGGTATTACCACCTTTCGGAAAACAGCGAGAACTTATTCAACCTCCTAATATTTTCGGCCATCTGCCAGTAAAGATTGTGTTTTAGAATTTTCGTTGCGACAGTCTCAATAGCGCCCGCGGGTGTCAGAAACTTCGGGTCTCCGAGGGGCCTCGGTACTAGGGCCGCGCGGTCGGTCCGGCCGATGGGCCCGCGAAGCTTCCCGACGCTGGCTCCTGGGAAATCCCGCACCATGCCAGTTTTCACGACGACACGACGTTTCGCGAAAGATTCTCGGAGAAACGTTTGCGAAAGAGGGGGGCGAGGATCTACGCGTAGGCGGCGCGTTGTTTCGTTTAAGCCACCTATCGACTAATTCGGAAAGGGCCTTAGGCGATAAGAAGAAATGATCACTTGTACACCGACTCTCAGACAAGACACTTCGTCTCCTGAGAAGGAAATAAAAAGTCTTGTGTAAAGAACATATAGTGATTTCTCAATCATATATCCCTTCAAAATAATCAAGTCTTGTGTAAAGAACATATAGTGATTTCTCAATCATATATCCCTTCAAAATCATTATTGAATTTATTTTTATTATATTTATTATATCGTTATTGAAGCATTTCATCTGGAGTCACAAGGATACTTTGAGCGTTATTTTCAGATGCATTAAAAGTAGAAATAATATTTATATGTAATACATGATACAATGTTTACTGGAATATAAAAGTTACAGGAAACTATGTGAATAAAATTGTGAAGTATTAACGTTAAGTTCACAGATCACTAAAAGTGACAATTTCATTCATATTACTTCATGAAAATAAGAAGAATGTGTCTATTCAAATTTTTAGCCATTTTGTTTATAATATACACACAAAGAAATCAATTTGAAGAATCATAAATTATAAATATTAGAACACTGTTGTTAAGCGTTAGTTCGGTTATCGATCGTAAATTTGTTAAACACAGAATAAATAATGTTTTTGGCGCAAAGGTTCGATCTAAACACGTTTAGATCGTGTACATGTTTAGATCGAACTGTTGTTAAAGTATTGCTTATTTTGGGCAAAAAAATTTACTTTCTGAAAGTAAGCAAACATACTTATCTTCGTGCTAAATTCGTGTGATTACAATAATTTTGTCAAGATTAAAAAGTCAGTTTTACTTTCAATACTCAATGTTTAATGCAGCCATACACGATCAGTTAAACACAGCAATGGAAATATTTATTTATTTATTTTGTTATTTAACGTCGCTTCAACTGCCAGGGTCATTAGCGACGGGGGTGGAACAATGAGATTTGGTACTATAATCGGTGAGTGTACGATGAGTGTGCGTGTGTGTATGGACGTGTGCGTGAAGGACCTACAGTTTATAAAGATGAAACATACTATAAATTGTAAAAAGCGTAATAAATTGGGTAAACATAAAATAAAATAGAAACGAAAAGGGCCCACTAAAATGGAAATGAAAGTGAAATTCAAGTATGAAAATGGCAGCAAAATCATTAAAAATGTAAAAATTGAAAAAATCTATGACTCGATTTTGATTGAACTATTCACAAACTTTTTAAGGGTAGCGTACACGCGTCTCGTCGTACATTATGTTAGAGAAGATGTTATTGGTGCAAGGTTCGATATTTTTGAAATTCAACAACAAATTTGCAATTTAATTAATACCCAACGTTTCGATCCAGTTGCGGATCATTATCAAGGGAATATTGCGTTTGCTGTGCACGATTTTGAATAAAGTCGGAAAAAAGAATTATTTTTGGCCAAACGTTTGGCCACGATGGCACAATCACATTGCCAACGCAACTCTTACTCAGTTGTATTTCAAAATAATTCTTTTTCCCGGCTTTATTAAAAATAGTGCAAAGCAAACGCAATATTCCCTTGATAATGATCCGCACCTGGATCGAAACGTTGGGTATTAATCAAATTGCAAATTTGTTGTTGAATTTCAAAAAGATCGAACCTTGCGTCAATAACATCTTCTCTAACATAATGTACGACGAGACGCGTGTACGCTACCCTTAAAAAGTTTGTGAATAGTTCAATCAAAATCGAGTCATAGATTTTTTCAATTTTTACATTTTTAATGATTTTGTTCCCTCTGCTGCCTTGTTGTTGAATTTCAAAAAGATCGAACCTTGCGCCAATAACATCTTCTCTAACATAATTCAAAATTCGATCGATAGAAATCACAATTATCTCGTTTTACAGTTGCGAATAAATCGAAACCGTCCTTGAAAATTCGTGACGAAATTTTCAAAGCGATTTTTACTTAGCATGTGCAAAGCGGAAATGAAGACGGAAATGGTCATCAAACGATTCGCGGTAGCAGCTTTTAATATTGGAATTGACTTTGGTGTCGCGAAGTTTCCCCTCAGAAATTTCAGCCTGGCGGAGGGCAACCCGATTATCGCAGGCATTCACCGAGAGATGGCGCGGAGGGGACCGCACGTAGGGCGATTAAAGATTCTTTGATGTTCTCTAAAATGTTCCCCGTTGAAAGGCAACCGTGTCCCGAGCAATTCCGACAGGTGAGGAGAGACCGTAGATTTCTCGCACGCAGGAGGATCGCACGGTTCATTTAATTGTGGGAATCCGAACCTTACCGGGAAACTTCTGAAGCCGCTTAATAACTTGGGAAATCCTTATGTACACCTTCATGTTGCCCCGGGACCGCACAAATTGAAATTAAGACGCCGCATCCGATCGTGCTGAGTGTCGACAAAATTGTCTGGAATCCGATGGGGTCGAGGATACGAACCGCCTGAAGCCGTCAGCTCAGTCGTAAAATTATGAGGTCCACAGAAATTGAAAGATTAAGAAGCTTTCTCAACTTTTGGTTATTTCAACCAATTTTTTTTTCTCAATTTGGACTTAACATCGACGTCTCAGCTTTTGGTTTCTTCAACGACTACTTCTTCTTCTTAATTTGGGTTTTATGTTGTGTCGACTTCTAGGCCATTAACGACATGTTTGTTTCTACTTCTTTTAGTTATTTTTTATGGTAGAGTTGGGTTTCTTGTAGATAGTTAACAGCAAATATACCAAACATTGAAACCATACGGAAAACTCTTCTCATCCGGCATCTCTTCTTTGTCGACGACTCTGCTCTCCGCTGCTATACAATTTTATATAATATAATACGTAATTTTATATAATCTTGTACTTTATAAATAAACTACGCAAACCATAAGCTATTCACTAATTTCATAAATTAACAGATCTTTAGTTGTAAACGTTGATTTATAAAAATGACAACACAGAATTTATTTGGTTCTTGTGTGATTTTCATTGTAATAGATGCTTGAAGAAGAAAATTTATTCTGTCATTTTCCATGATTTTATGGGTTCAATCATGGTCAAACTAAAAACTTGTCTTTTGACTATGATGAATATAATGTTTAGTGTTTTTAATATGGTCTTGAGATAATAGGTCGGTGTTTAGGGGGACGAAATGTTTCGATAACATTTAAATCTACACTGAAGACGTGCTTGAAAATATTCTTCTAAAACTATAAAATTCACTAAATTATTAACCCGTACCTTACCTCGTGTAGCAGTGATGGTCCACGTTTGCAAAATATACAGAACTTTATAGTAAGTGTTAGAAAATATACGGTTCAGAATGCATCGGGTAGGTGGCGTTGCATGCGGTATGCGAGTTCCTTGTACGCTTATGCGGGGCCTGTTCACCAATGCGGTAAAAGCGTCTAAGGTTATACGGTGTAAAGAATATTCCTCATTTTTGTAATTACTAATATATAGTGTGTAATAAATATTAATGATACATTAAGCAATCATCACTAAGTGTTTTAGCTACGTATGAATAACAGTTCTCCTCCTACGGATTCCATCTCGTAAAGTCGATTTCTAATAGTAAGTTTAAGAAAAACATGTTAGCACCAAAAGCAGAATGAAAAGTACGTATTGGAACAAAATGACTCGGCATTGGAGTCCGATTATATCTAGACCCAGAGTGTTAAATTGGTCATTCAATTGTTCAGTTCCTGGCGAATTAATCAAATGTATAGCTGCTGTATCAGGAATAATAGAAAGATTAACGTGTTCGCAAGAAGTACCTTCAAAAATATGTTTCAGAAAATTGATAAATAAAGCAGTGACCGATCCTAAACATCATCAGTTACACAGTTATGAAAATGGTCCGCCGCCCGAGGGTCAATAATAAACGTTATATCGAGCACCCCCTTCCAAAATTGTTTATAAAGTACAAAATAAGATTAAAAACAAGGGTGAAACAATGATCAAAAGCAATCGATCCTCTCAGACCTATCATCCACTCAAACAACACTATCCAACCAAAAACTGCTCCAATCCACAACGACAGAAACCAAAGAAGCCTCGAAAGGCAACATCAAACAATTTCCCCCCGACCAAAACTAAATTCCCTCGTATCGGATCAAATAGGACGCAACATAAAAATCTATACGATCGAAGACGTCTCTGGCTAACCCCTCTCCCGGCAGAAATGCCGAAACTCAGCCCCGGTTCGAGTGAAATCCTGAGCGAAGCCTGAGAAAAGCCTTCGCGCCGTTCGAAACGCAAGACTCGTCACCGGTCCAGCTTTCAGATAACGCAGCATTGTTGCGGCCCTGTTCGGGGTTGGCGGCGTAAGAGGAGGAGGAGGAGAAAAAGGAGGAGGAGGAGGATGGAGGATGAGAACGACGTGGAAGAGGAGGAGGATAAAGTGGATGAGGAGGATGCGGAGGGGGTGCGTCGAGGTAGAAAGAGGGTCGAGGAGAAGCAGAGCGGCGGCTGAGGAGGCAGAGAAGAGGGCGAGGGAGAGAATAAGAGCACGTATACATCGAAGAGTGGCAGGGAAACCGACGGGGGGGTGAGAATAGTACGAACACACAGAAATTCATCCCTGAGAATCGAGGCTGTGTGTCCACTAGTATGGCGGCTGCCCGCTCAATGCACCCTCCACCCTCGTGCTGACCGACGCCGGGCGTCGCGGCGGCCGGCCCCTACACGCCCGTTGCCATAGAAACGCGCTGTCATTAAAGCATCGCCTTATCATAACCGACGCGCGGCTTTTCTCTCCCTCTCTCTCCTTTTCCCTCCCCCCTCTCTCTTTCTCTCTCTCTCTCTCTTGCCGCCTCTCGCACCCCCTGCTCCCCCTCCTGGTCGCCATCTTTACACCCTCGCAGCCCTCCCTGGACACCGGCCGGGGAGCCCGCCGACTGCAATCCTCTCCTCCCTCCTCTCTCTCTCTCTCTCTCTCTCTCTCTCTCTCTCTCTCTCTCTCTCTCTCTCTGTAACCCTTCGTTTTCGCATCAGAGGCTTCTCTTTCCAACATCCAACATCCTCGCTCTCCGTTTCATTCCCCGTGTGCGGTGGTAGTTGTGTGGGAGACACTGTTTGTGCACACGAGGAGAAGTAGTACGTATACCTTTCTCTGTGCTGCTGCTTGTGGCCAGTGGTCACATGCGTGATGATGAAGAAGGGGAGTTCTTTTCGTCCTTCCGACCAGGACTCGCACCGACGCTCTTGTACTCGCGCGAAACACGGCTACAGGACGACGCACAGTGGGGCAGAACGGCGAAAATGCGGAAAAAACTCTATATCTCCGTAACGGATCGTCGTATCGACCTGCCGTTGGTCTCATTCGATTGGGGGGGACAAAAATACATCAATAATGAATGAGATTTGATATATTTTTCAATAATTGATAAGTAATTTCAGAAATAATTGAAATTTAAATTTAAAAAAAAATTGTGTTCTGATAAGCAATTTAAGTAATATCATTTTATAATTAATATTGAACGATGAAACGTATTTAATATCATTTTTAACATGCATATTCTATAATAATAATTATGATAATACTGCTTTATTCAGCCTTACAGCCAAGAATTGGACTTGGATTACAATACCTATGTTTACAAACTATCTCACAATTGTCTCACTAAACTACCCTACAAGATATTCTATAATAAATACCTTTAAATTTCACAATAATAAGTCCAGGGCTTCTTCACTGATGGGGAGATGTTTCTTTTTCGGTTCTGGCCTCAACTGCGTGATGTAGGGATCCGATGACTCTAAGATTTTATTAAATATATCTTCGTTCGTGGCAATGCGGGAACATTTCCTTGTAAAGTGAAGCCGGTAATATTTGTAATCTTTATTCCTACTTTCTTGAGCTTCCTCGGAGAGCATTCCTATTGGCAAAGCTGCAGCTTTTATTATTTCTGCCCCATGCATCAAAACTTTATGCACTGTAGAAGGCATATAATACCACGGATACAAGTTAATCGCTAATTTCACCGTTTCTGTCGCTATATAATTTAAATTTTTGAGTATCGATCACAGAGCTGCCATTGATCGCTTTCAATATAAGACCGAGTCGGCGAATCAAGTTTTCATCTATTTTTGCGATGTCACCTGTCACAGAAGGATTTCGAAAAAATATCCCTGACATCTACAAGCGGGCAGTCTTAATGCTTATTATAGGCGCTAACCGTGTGCCACTAGAGTATAGTTGTTTAATAAATTTACTCACCCCACAAAATGTATATTATTTGTAAAAGAATCTAAGAGGCTACATCTAAGTAAAAAATGTACGTTTCTTTTTTGAAAACGCATTTATAGCGAACGGTAGGGCATTACATGTTTTGGAAACTGTGACTTTGGGGTCATTTTTCTCAGCCCCGTTTGAATTACCACACAAATTAATGGTTTCCTATTTCGTCACAAGACACGATCTCTCGATTGATATGGGTTTGAAGAAAATCAGGTTCGTCCTCGTTGAGATTTTCTTATATACTCGCTTCGCAGTCAACGTGTTAAATTAGTAAAAGATTCATTTAAAGCAATACAGATGCCGCATTCGGATCCATTCGGATATGAAATTTACAGGAAAGATAGTTTATAATGTCAGTATAGGTACAGGTACAATCTATGACGTAATATTTTTAAATGTTACAAGTAGTTTGATGTATAAAAGATAACGTAATGGTATATTCAGGAAACTAATTTCAATTATTGATATCAATAAGATCGAACCTTTGCGCCGAAATCAGTTCCATCAATATAATTCATTTCGATCGAAAGAAATTACATTTATAACGTAATGGTATAATTGTTATAGTTTATTATGTACAATATTAACAGCTTTTAGAAAGGAGAGTACCCGGGAAACTTTTTTATCGATATTGAGGTATTCACACAGATTATTGTGTTTTGAATTTCGGCGCACAGGTTCGATCATTTTTCTTTTTTTTTTGTGTGCTCTACATTTTAATAAAAATAGTTTTTTGTTACTTATCTTAGCGATGGAAATGTTTGTGTGTGACCAGTCTTTGAGGATTTTCACCGTTTCAATGCCAAACTTTCTTGATATAGACGCATAAAAACTTTCGTTATATGTGGATGTTTCGCCTTCCATGGTATAAATTAAATGTGTTTATCGATCGAAAATTTTTGATAATTGTGTTTTGAATTTTCGATCGATAAACACTTAATTTATTCACACAGATTGTTGGACACTTTCTAATTGAGTCGTTGCTGTTGACAAGCAGGACATTCAAGTACGATGTTTTCAATAGAAAGTAGAACGATGCAAAACAGATCGGCGGGGGTTGTCCTAAGATCATATGGGTATGCAGTGCCGGATTAGCTTCTAGCGGGCCCTGAATAAAATTTAAATTGGGACTCCATTTATATAAGTTGCTTCTAAAGAAATCTTAAATAATGTCGCCTGAAATTTTTTGTTCATTTATTTTTATCTCTTTCTGTACTGAACTCGGGCCCCTCCGAATTATGGGCTCTAGACATTTGTCTCATTTGTCTATTGGTTAATCCAGCACTGTGGATATGTGTAATATTCGAATGTCTAATACGGAGGCTTGTTAATACAATTTGATCTTTTCTATTGCTAAGTGGGGGCCAATAAATTTTATACATATATGTCTTGTCTTCTCTTGAACAATTTGCTTGGCGGGGAGCTAATTTATTTTACATTCCAACGACCTTTAATTTTCTTTTAAATTTCTACTAGGTCTGTATGGGTGATGGGATAATTTTTGGGTAATTCTCTCCCTTTCATAGCAGATTTGATAGCAGTACAGGCTTGCCTGTTTCCTGGGATTCCAACGTGAGAAGGAACCTGTGAGAAAATGATTTCTTTATTGTTCTTATGAGCGTTAAAGATTCAATTGAAAAGATTTAGAATTACGGGGTCCTTGATTGTAAAGTTTGCTAGGCAGGAAATGTATTGATTTATTTCGAAACTCAACAATTGTATCGGGTTGGTGCAAAAACAAATGAGGCTTTCCTTCTTGAATTTTAATGTGGTATTCCCATTCAGATGCGTCAATATTAGATAGTTTGTAAGATAAACATGGTTAGGCTTTTATCGATTCCAGCAGCGTATCATTTTTCATGGCTGCCATGATAACTCAATGACGGTTGACCTT
The DNA here is from genome assembly GCA_913789915.3 of Sphecodes monilicornis. Taxonomy (NCBI): domain Eukaryota; kingdom Metazoa; phylum Arthropoda; class Insecta; order Hymenoptera; family Halictidae; genus Sphecodes; species Sphecodes monilicornis. The sequence goes on along the minus strand of OU565286.1, from coordinate 2,011,872 downwards.
TTTACGCGCCTCAAATAGTTGCGTAAAAGAGACTCACCCTTTTTTGTTCTGCACAAGACGGACAGAACGAGATCGGTCATTTTACAGTATGGAAATCTAGTAAATGGGCGAATCTGCATCCTGAGAAATGTATGGGGTTTAATTCTCTTCAAATTTTACACACATATAAAATAGAGATCCTTTTATCTTGAGAACTAAAAAATGATGCAGGACAACATTTTGTTAATAAAATGGAGAATTGTATAAATTAGAATTTCATTAAAATTGAAACTTCTTCGAGAAAAGAAAAGAAACTATCGTCGATATTGACAGAATTTTCGTTCACAATATTCTGTAGTAGAACAAATCAGTAAGAATATTTGTAGGCTAATACTTCAATGTTACAATCACGTAATAAATGTTTTCATAAAAGACGCACGCATATATACAATGAACGCTTAAGTATTGAAATTCATCGAGACGCGGAGAACCGTGTCCCCCTTCCCCCAATTCAGGTTCCATAACATTATGCGATCGTGCAAAGGGGATCCTGGTTTGTCGGAACTTCGATCCGGAAGTCGAGTGCGTTTCTGTGTATCTCATTAATTTTATTCTATATAATATGGGGACCCTGGCGACGCTGATTAATGGAATCGAATCGTGCCTTCAAAATACAGCCACGCAAGTAGGGACCACTGAACGGGTAACCAGAATCTTTGATTTATCGTACCGATATTGTGCAATTATTCGAGCATCAAAAACAACGCTCTATAGACACATTGGGAATAATTAATCGACGTCGTCAATTAATGTCCCACTAGTAGATGGCTGATCATTATATAAAAATCTTTAACATTTCGAAACTGAAACAGTACAATAAGATTTAATATAACGATATTATCATACAATTAATAACGACACCTTCGTGCAATTCAATTTCAATTTCTTTTTTTGGCTATGAACATTGAAATTTTCTTAATTCTGTGGAAACTTAAGCAGCCGTGTATTGAAAATTAAAGCAAGGTTTTATACATTTCTTTCTTTTCTTTTCGAGAAATGCGATACCATTATTTATATAGTCTGCAATCGGGATTTAATTTATACAGATTAGTTTGAATGATAAACGAGTTAAACCTAGTTGTTTGAATTTCAATCATTTCGTAAAAGTATTTTTGCAGTTACGACTACGTTTAACGTAGTGCTTCTCGAACGTTCTGTGGCGGCTACTTCCTATGCTCGTCAACAGAGGGACATTACGACAACACCTTTCCCGCTACTACCTGAATCTTCCTCTGTTTGTATATATACCGTCCTAAACTGTCCTTACCTTAGACCATATATACTTATAGACCCGGCTTCAGATAACGTCCTATGTTCCAAGATTAAAAGATGACGTAGGAGGCCAAGTGCTATAGTCTGTTGAGAAATCGCAGTACTTTGGTGGTAAAGTTGCTAGAGGGGAAAGGGGAATCGTCATCGCATCTGATTCTGTATAGATATTTATGGAAACTGTAACTGTAATATACATACATTTATTTTATTATTCGTTCGTTCTTACTTTGTTCTAGTTATATTAAAGATGCCTAACTCATTTTGTTGATTATAATTGGGAAAAAGATCAATATTAATGTAGAAGTTGACAATATGAAATCTGTATTTATTTCCTTACAACTTTATTTAAAAAAATACTAGTAAGAACAATATAGGTACATGTATATGTCGAATATAATCAGAGTTGGTCATTATTTAGATAAATAATTATTCAAATAACGATTCGCGAATAAAAGATACTTTATCTTCATTCGTTAATCAAAATTTTTATTTAGATATAAATTTTGCTCAACTCTATATACAATACATAATATTATATATAATGTACGCAAGGTAATATAAAACAACAATAATATTAAGTATAAAATACTTATTTGTGAAAAGATATATTTGTATCACGGTTTCGTCGTTCTCTACAATTTTGTATGCAACAAAAATTGTGTGCACCGTTTTTCTAAATTTTTAAGAAATACCTGAACAAATATAATCGTTTATTTCGCTTTTATATGCGTAGGTGCTCTTCTCTCTTTGTTACTGGTGACGCTTCTACCGCAGTACGTGCATCGTCTCATGCGCTATCCACCATTTTGAATTATCCAAGAGGCCACCAGATACTCTTTAATCTTGGAACATTGCATTCAATGAACACATTATACCTATGCCGGGTCTATAAGTATATATGGTCTAAGGTCCTTACGACATCCCGCGTCTAAGGCACGGGTCCGCTAGATAGCCTTACTGACGAGTCCTCTAGCGGGCCTAGAACGAAACGCTTCCTTCTCCTTTTTCCTCCTGTCGCACACTTTTCAGCCGCTATAGTTCTTTATAATATGCAGGGTGGGGCAATAACTATTAGCACCTCAGATATCTTCGAAACTATAATATTTCACAGAAATATTTGCTAGAATAAAATTACACAGTACGAAGGGGGCCATCCAGTGGCGATAATAGTTTTTTTGTCGGTGGAGGTACTTCGGACATTTGAAGGTCACCTCCATTTTTTTAAATGGATCGGTATGTTTTTGCTTCCGTATCATAATAGAGGATCTTAAAACAAGTTCAACGACCTATTACATGCGGTCATTGAAGGTCATAGTTCACTTTTACGAACACTTAAACTACCGGTTTGCCTAAGTTTATCACACACATTTTTAAATGTTTGACGCGAAGGCTGATACCGGGGTAGATATCGTTCAGCATCTACTTCTTATCCTGCAAACTTATTAAAGTGTCCTTCATTCAGCGTTTATACCTCCACAGGTGGAGCCCCTCAAACGCCTGCTTCTCCCACCAACCTCTCTTTCATGCTGCGCGCACATTCGTTGCGTACGCTGATGTCTCGTATCTTCGTTGCCCCATTGTATCGCGCTTGATGGAAGGGGACAGAGGGCGCTACGGTGTGGAGGGTTTTGCCTCAATTGAGGCAAAATTGCCCATCACTGCTCTACTGTTTACAATACGTATGTTTCATTTACTACCAAAACCGTAAGTACTATCGTCTTTCTCTACTTTCTATGACCTTCAATGACCTTATGTAATAGATCGTTGAACTCGTTTTAAGATCCTCTATCATGATACGGAAGCAAAATAGTACCGATCTATTTAGAAAAATGGAGGTGACCTTCAAATGTCCGAAGTACCTCCACCTGCAAAAAAACTATTATCCCCACCGGGATGGCACCCTTCGTACTGTGCAATTTTCTTTCAGCAAATATTTCTGTTGAACTTATAGTTTCGAAGATATCTGAGGTGCTAATACTTATTCCTCCAACCTGTATAGTTATTAAAGTCTTGCAGTTTGTAATTAGCCTTTTACATTATTATAATATTATTAGAAATTCCCTCCCATTTTTTTGACCAAATTATTCCGTCATTCTTCCTTCGCAATCTATTTTACGACATAGCCCAGTCAATATCATAACGTTTAATAATTAATCTACGAATAATTAAATATAAAATAAATAGCGCCACGGTTAAATTCAAATAGGAACCGAGCTAATTTGCGGATAGAATATTAAAGACCATTAAATGGAATAGGAATGGGAATTTAATGTGATTTGAACGATTGAATTAAATCGCAAATAGTATCGGGGACCATTTTTGACAGTTTTCATAGATATTTTCGGCAGCCCATTGACTTCGTACAGTTCGGTGATCGACGATTTCTAGATCGACTTGCTGTAATATTGATCAACCGTCGCACAGAGTGGTATTTGGGCTGAAAACCTGGACAAAGATCAAAATTTTAAATATTTACATACAGGGTTGTGTTTGCGTCCCAGAATAGATACATAAACATGCAATCGCGTGGTGAACCCCTTATCATTGATTACCCATACAGTCATCCGTGCCTGCGCTTAGAACATAGCATTTGTTTATTCGCAGCATTCCGTTCGTACGCATCTGTTTCTCGTGATAATATTTATTTTGTAAGTGTTCTTTGTGGCGAAATTTTTGATGGATATTGTTACGCAAGCTATGTACATTATATTAATCATATTTTTGTCAATATTAAAATTTTTTTGTACGCGTTTTTACCGATCTGCAAGCTTGACTAAAAGTTCTTGGATTTTCATGACTTTTTTGCATATATTAGTGTTTTTAAACATATACCACTCATCGCCACAGCATAAATGTTACGTGTTGTTAAACTTCAGGATATCTAGAATTAGTATACCGCAAAAAATTTTTCACAAGTCTTCACATTACAAAAAAATAATGCTCCAAATATAACCCCGTTTGGCTGAACTGAACTTAAGAGGACTAAAAATTTTCAAGTTTTCCGTATGCGATGCTATACGAATCAGGTTTTGGTTACCGGAGTTCACTGGTTGAAAAGTAATACACGTGTAAACACGAGCAATTTTAAGCGTTTTTTACAGGTTAGAGCGTTGCCAAATTGGGTATTTGTAGGGTCTACTGTTGAGCGCATGCGCAGGATAGATGGTGGGTGTTCAGCGCATATGATAAACAAACATCCAATAGGCGGCGCGGTGTTCTAACTTCTTCTAAATTCTTGCCAGGAACCTGTATAGCATCGCATACGGAAAACTTGAAAATTTTTGGTCCTCTTAAGTCCAGTTCAGCCAAAAGGGGTTATATTTGGAGCATTATTTTTTTGTAATGCGAAGACTTGTGAAAACTTTTTTGCGGTATACTAATTCCAGATATCCTGAAGTTTAACAACACGTAACATTTATGCTGTGGCGATGAGTGGTATATGTTTAAAAACACTAATATATGCAAAAAAGTCATGAAAATCCAAGAACTTTTAGTCAAGCTTGCAGATCGGTAAAAACGCGTACAAAAAAATTTTAATATTGACAAAAATATGATTAATATAATGTACATAGCTTGCGTAACAATATCCATCAAAAATTTCGCCACAAAGATCACTTACAAAATAAATATTATCACGAGAAACAGATGCGTACGAACGGAATGCTGCGAATAAACAGATGCCTATCGAACAAATGCTATGTTCTAAGCGCAGGCACGGATGACTGTATGGGTAATCAGTGATAAGGGGTGCACCACGCGATTGCATGTTTATGTATCTATTCTGGGACGCAAACATAACCCTGTATGTAAATATTTACAATTTCGATTTTTGGCCAGGTTTTCAGCCCAAATACCACTCTGTGCGTCGCTCGTGCGTGCAAGATTTCTCATACGACTAAAAAACTGTATCGCGTTGTTAATATTACGCTACTTTTTTGACAAATTCATCATGTCTGTTATCATTAGACTGCAGGTCTTTTTGCATCTTCATTATTTTCTGTTTCACTTGTTCATTTTTATAAACGCATAGAATCCGCAGTCTAGTCATCATTCAGTTATGGTTGACTTTTGGTGTACATCGATCACTAGTTTCATTTATTGATATCTCATTTGTTTTTACATTCTTAAACCTACTTACTTCTGCTTTCTATGTCTACTCCGTTTTACCAATACAGTATACTATTAGGTTGTTCTAATTGTTAGCATATACGAACAACGTGATCATTTGTTCGTTAACGTGTTAATAGTTACCAAGCTTTTTCTACATCGTCAGGTAATTTGCTTGCTTAAAAAACTAGGTTGAATTTGCATTGTATGTATTAATAAAAAACGTAACGATCTTCTGAGACGTTCTAATCCTTTGGTACACATGTTCAAGAACACTTACACGTCGATAAAACGCAAAAGAATTTGATTTTTTGAAAGTTCAAAACCAGAATAATTCCTTACATTCTATCCTTTCACAGTCATATGTCAACACACATCACTCAAGGTTAAAGCTGTGTCCATACCAAAGAAACAACGAGCAACCTCTCCTTGAGAGGTTTAAATTTTTGTCATGGTTATATATTAAGATGACATAATTATTGCATCGAAAAATGAGCAGGAAAAACCGATTGCAGTTGCTCGAGTTTTCGGCTCCGATACCGCTGTCTGGGACGCAAACACAACCCTGTATGTAAATATTTACAATTTTGATTTTTGGCCAGGTTTTCAGCCCAAATACCACTCTGTGCGTCGGTACTGTAAATAACATCCGCGTAACGAGTTTAGTAGATAGTCGCTGGGACCCACAAAAAGGAATACGAAGAAGAGAAAAAAGCAGTCATGAAAGAGTCTCGAGCAGCGTGCCGAACGGTTTCTGGATACAGTGTATGGTGTCGAGAACTTGGTTGTGAAATTCTAATGCGATTGTACTTCCCCTGTGCGCGTCTAACACTAGGAGAATGTGTGCGTCGTTCCAGAACGTATTTGTCCACGCAACGGACTTACCCTTTGCCCTGAACTTCCGACCCCAGGAACCTCTCCCCTCCTAATTCTCTTCTCCTCTGGTTACGATGCCGGAAGGCTCGCGGCCCTCTACGAAATAACGAGTCTCATTAATCCAATTAACCAGTAAATAATGGGATAGCATTTTCGTATTTACGAGAGAATAGTCGGCCTGGCCGTAATGGAGTTTTGAGCTGACTATCAATATATTCTTGCCGGCCGCGGGAGAACAAAGTGCGGGTCACTCGCTCACTTAGTTAACCCCCGGCGCCCGGGGGTTGTAGCCCCGGGGACATCAATTTTGTTTCCTTCTTGGCCCCGGCGAAATCTGATTTTCAAGAGTGCTTCTTTTCGTTGCAATTTCGAGAGAACCGGACCGCCGAAGTTTCCCAAAACGGTGCAGGAACTCCTTCCACAAATTTTCAGCATTGCATACTCGCGCGATGCAACTTGTCAACCAAGACGATTTCTTGATGATAAGTTAACCCTTTGCACTCGGAGCTATTTCAACTAAAAAATTAAACATTTCTTATAACCTAAATATTTCCATTGTAAATAATTTTTTTCATTATATATTTAATTACTCATATCAATATTGGAATGTTTAGTAATTTATTACATATAAATAAATTTAATCATGTAAACAATATTCTGAATAATGGTGTAATAATTTATAGCGGTGCCTCAGAGTCGCCATTCGAGTGCTAAGGGTTAATGATGAATTTTATAAAATTCAGTCTGTATAAAAAGTATGCGTTCACCTTTTGAAACCGAATAAATTTTTAAAATTAGATCAAACGGTTTGAGTTTTTTTTTCAAATGTTAGAAGAATTAATTTACTAAGAAATTCGTAAATAATTCCATTGTAAATAATTTTGTTCATTATATATTTAATTACTCATACAATATTTAAATGATTAGTAATTTATTACATATAAACAAATTTAATCATGTAAACAATATTCTGAATAATGGTGTAATAATTTGTAGCGGTGCCTCAGAGTCGCCATTCGAGTGCTAAGGGTTAATGATGAATTTTATAAAATACAGTCAGTATAAAAAGTATGCGTTCACCTTTTGAAACTGAATATATTTTTAAAATTAGATCAAACGGGTTGAGTTTTTTTTTCAAATGTTAGAAGAATTAATTTACTAAGAAATTCGTAAATAATTCCATCGTAAATAATTTTTTTCATTATATATTTAATTACTCATACAATATTTAAATGTTTAGTAATTTATTACCAAATTTAATCATGTAAACAATATTCTGAATAATGGTGTAATAATTTATAGCGGTGCCTCAGAGTCGCCATTCGAGTGCTAAGGGTTAATGATGAATTTTATAAAATTCAGTCTGTATAAAAAGTATGCGTTCACCTTTTGAAACTGAATAAATTTTTAAAATTAGATCAAACGGGTTGAGTTTTGTTTTTCAAATGTTAGAAGAATTAATTTACTAAGAAATTCGTAAATGAGTTCTTTTTTTAACTGCTATTGGTCGTAATGCGAAGAAGAAAGTAATGGTCGCAATTCTTAAGTTTTTATCACTGTTGTGCATACACATAAAATATGCACAAAATTTCATCGAATCGATCAAGGTTGCGATTTAAACTGCGATTTAGATCAGCATGCGGCCCGCCACGTTAAATTGTGCCGGCAGCCGCGCCGGGAAATTTTATATTTCTATTGAAACTTTTGTTTCTCGTTGTATGTATACAAAAAATATGAAATAAATAAAATTTGCATGTGTCATTGTTATAATGCGAGATTGGAGTCCAGACCTAACCCAGACCAATACAGCATACATGTATTATATTATCGCATTTGATAGTAAAACAAATTGGTATTGGTTTCAGTTGATTTTACATTGTTTAATGTGAGAACCTTCGTCTCAGAAACACTGGGTGGGTGTGTGTGGTGTCGTGTGTTGGTTAGGATTAGGTGGTGGGGGGCGGAGAGCACGCAGACGAAATTATGAGTATCTCGAATAGCATCTATATCAAACTGAGAATTTTATTCTGTATTTAAATGGTCTAATGGATACATAGAATTCATTATTTCGAAAAAAGCATGAATGAGTTTATCAAAATTGTACGTTCTTTTAAATAAAAATCCGGCAATATAATTAATATAATGATAATCACGTATGCCATAGCGAGGAATGCTAGCAATAGTTTTTTGCAAATATCTCGAAAACTAAGACCGAGCACCGGGTAGTTGTAATGACAAAAGTTGTTCAGAATGTTGTCCTCAACGACATATGTCAAGGTCAAGGTCATCGGAGCATCCTCCCCTAAACGTAAGTTTTACCGAAATATTTTGTCTGCCAGTCGTCGTTTATAGTAATTTTTAAATACAATTGTTAAGTTGTTATATTTTATGCATATATTTATATCATCCAAGCGACTTTACACGCAATGTCGTTCATTTAATGGAAATATTTTAATTAATTCTACAGTTACCGTTCATCGATGACCCTTATGGCGCCACTGGTACGTCGCCGGCAGCTCATCACCCTTGCAAACATCGACGCGCTGATAACTTCGATTAATCAGTCACCTGGAGGGACTGCTAGTTATAATTGAAGCCACTGAACTGTTGAAAACTCTGATTAGCAAACTGTACATTATGCTTCACATTATTTAACACTAAACTTACCACGGTCAAATGTCTGGTTCTTTATTTAACAATTACTGAAACTATAAAAACGCTTTCATAGAAATTGATGAAATATACATGGTGCTTTCGATGTACTAGAACAGCCAGAAAGAGAATCATTCTATACAAAGAAGCGAGTCGAAAGTGTACACTAAAATTTTTTCGAAAAAGACGGTGGTCCGGATTGAGAAATTCTGTGACATTTCGCCAAAAATCAACTTTCTCATATTAATATCTGATCAATATGTATTTCTCCTTAAATGTTCATAGAAAATGTCGAAAATGAAGTAAATTAATCAAATATAATTCAGATTTGAATTATACAAACACTTAAAGTTGAACATTTTAACCCTTTGTGGACGCGTGTCTGCTGACAGTCGCCCAAACAATTTTGCCGTTCTGCGACTGTGAATAATTTTTAAAACAATACTCCCGAAAAATATGAAACAAATTTTTACCAAACACAACACGTTTCCCTTCATTTAATTCATACACCGAACTCCTCAGCAAACTATTTTGTTTCACAAAGAAAATTTATTCGACTCATCGAAAAATATGCTAACAATAATCCCCGTCCGCTAAGGGTTAAACTTGGAATCTCTTACGCGGAAGAACTGCTTTGTTTCTTCGTGGTGTCCTGAGGATCTCAAACAAACAAAAATCTCAAAATCCTTTACATTTGACAAGGCGTATCTTTTTTGTCCCAGGGGATCGGGCATTGTAACAAAATGGAATATTTGCAGCAGATCTTCCCCTATAAGGTCATGTAAAAATCTTTTCCTCCGCTGTCCCACTGTTGAAGTTATTATAGTTTAATCCATCCACGTCACATCACCTTATGCGTGTACGTTCGGATCCAGCGTCGAAACTCCGCAACGGACTAAGACGTTTGAAAGATTTGTTTAAATATATGTATATTTAACACGTGTATCACATATCAATCGATAAAGTTATTATTTGCCTCATTATTTTTTTTTAATGCACGAAAAAGAGTGTGTCGATAAAACTCGGTGTTGGTGAAATCGTGTCGATGAAACGATTGTTGGTGATTTCAACGTGTAAATGAATAAACATTGTCGGCGAACTCACAGTATCGGTGAAATCATTATCGATGAAATGATTGTCGGTGATTTAAAGGAAACACCATTTTTACCATAAATGCATAAAATCCGCATCTAGTGATTACAATCGATACCTCTGAACAGTTGAAAATCCAGGTTGGCAACCCGCGTATACTGTTTCGCGTTCTTTAATGAAAATTGTTTACGCCATCAACGGCGATCTTCAGCAGAGAATTGTTCCGCTGGAAGTTCGAACCCGGGGGCGGGAGCTCTCGGCACATTCGGCGCACGTTTTTCCTTTAGATCTGGGGAGCGTTAAGGATATCCATTCGCGTCGGCAATAGAAATTACAGCGGACCACGTACCCGGCTCGCTTTCATGATTTGCATATTCGTTTGAAACAATATCCTCCGGGGCGAGGCCGTTTCTCCGTCAGCTCGGAGGTGTTCGACTGTTTCAATTAAAATAAGCATACGCCACTGGCGCGCCAACACCAACCCCAGCCGGTCGTCGACACCCTCCTCTTTACCGGAAACGACCAGAAAAGAAGATACCCACGGCGTCGGTATATTGCTCAGCACCGGCGAGGACTGAATGCGAAAGCAGCCGGTGAAAGTCGGGAATATTAATGTTTTTTTCCCCCCTTTTTTTTTCCTCCCGATACGTCGTAAACGCGTCTTGATCGGGTAATGATTTGCTCGCGGGTGAGGCGAATCATTTCGCAGGTAATGCGTATCGAATCTCCAGCGATATTCGAGCCGTTTACACTCCCAGACAAAAAGATAGCACGCGTGTGCTATCTTTAATTTCTCGCGTTAAAATTATGCTAGCGTGGAAACTCTAAAATATATGGAAAACGTACCTGCTATGAACATGTAAACATAACATAGGTTGACTTTACTTCAATGAGTTTTCTTAGAAGAGAAACACATAATCCGACGCAGACAAAATGATAGCACGCTGGAACTATGTTTTGTAAAAGAAACACCGTGCGCTGAGATATAACACATACACAAGTCAATTACGCGAGGAAAAAGTGTCGTTCCTCGAACAATATTATGACGCGCGGTCGTCGCCCCATATTTCGTCACAGGACAACAGCTGACCAGCGACGACTCGCGCTCTGAGGACAACGCCGAATTCAAATGTTTTAAAAAGCGGCAGTTAGCATTCGCACTTGCCTGAACGTACTTCGAGGAATAAAACGCCTTCTTTCAATATTACGATTTTGATCTATCCTGTGAAAACCCTTCCACTCTACAGTTTACATATTCTTCAGTGTTTCGTGAGCTTTTGCGGAGTTACAGTGTTCAATTTCTGTCTAGAGCTTTGTCACACTCTTATTCTCATAATGGGTCGTGGCAAAAAAATTAGTAAAAGCGAAATTAGCACAATTTTAGCTCCGAGAAAGCAAAAATTGTCGATTACTCAAATTGCAAAAGAAATTAGTCGCTGTTGTAAGGTTATATATATAATTTGTTGAAAGATACAAGTGCATATGGAAAAAAGAAAAGTACAGGAAGGTCAGCAGCATTATCTGAACGTGATACGCGAGCAATAATACATGCTGCTTCCAATTCTTGTGCTACTGCGATGGAGGTCGCTAAGAAAGCTGGAGTCGAAACAAATATACAAAATATTCGTCGTGTACTTTAGACTAGTAACATTATAAAGCAGTCTAGAATAATAGCAAAACCATCGTTAAACGCGAGACATAAAGAGGCACGTTTGTTATTTGCAAGAGAACATGTACTTTGGAAGAAGACTTGTAGAAAAGTAATCTTTACGAATGAAAAGAGGTTCAATTTTGATGGACCAGATGGATGTACATATTATTATCGCGATGTTCGTAAGCAACCACTAACAAAAATTCGACGTCAAATGCATGGAGGTGGAGTAATGGTCTGGACTGGTGTCGGATATAAAGGAAAAACAGAAATGAAGTTTATTCAAGGCACAATGAATAGCGTCCGTTATGTCGAACTAATAAAAAATTAAATTTCTACATATAGAGAACGCATTTCTAAAACACCATATATATTCCAACAAGATAATGCTTCGGTACATACTGCTAAAATTGTTAAGCAATATTTTTTAAACGAAAATATTTCCACTCTTCAATGACCGGCGTGCTCACCCGACCTTAATATCATTGAAAATTGCTGGGCAATGCTTTCGCAAGCAGTGTATGCTGAAGGTCGACAATTTTCAGATGTAAATGAATTAAAAACTTGCATTACAACTGAATGGGAAAATTTAGCTCAGGCAAAAATTAAAGAACTATATAATTCTTTACCTAAAAGGATGGTGGAAGTCGTAGAAAACAAAGGAGGTTCCACACATTATTAAAAAAATGTAGTTTGGTGTATATATTGTTATAAGAAATATGTATACTTTTGTTTCATGAAACATATAGTTGTGTTGTATGAAATATATATCTTTATTTTTCAAGTGTGCTATCATTTTGTCTGCGTAGGATCGTGTGTTTCCGTTTCAACTAAGAGAAGTCATTGAACCGAAGCCAATCTATTTTCTGTTTACATATTCGCAAAAGGTATGTTTTACATACCACACAGAGTTTTCACGCTAGCATAATTTTAACACGAGAAATTAAAGATAACACACGCGTGCTATCTTTTTGTCTGGGAGTGTATAGGCTAATTCGGTTCACAGTCATTTGAATTCTTTGATATTTTACTGTCAAAGCATGCGATTGATACTTAACTTTTTACGTTTAGAATAACGTTCCTTAATACATTTAGTTATCAGGTTTTGTGTTGCTCTTTACCTCTATTGTTAAAACGTTTTATTAAATGCAACGTACCTTCTTCATGAAATGTTAACACAATTTGACAGAAGACAGTTGAGGAGTCTCTGCATATTATGCTGTGTAATATTTCTTTAATCTTTTAACCTTTTAACTGTTTATGTCGAGTATATGTTATGTGAGATGTTTCTTTGTTTAATTATGAGTATATTCGTCACGTTGGAAAAATGTTGCACTTGAAATTAAATAATATTTAGGAGAATACGCGGTGTAGTATTAAAAAAGCACAAAATTAATGCTAGCCTAAAAATAATTAAGTACACAAGTGCATATTTTTAAAATGAAGCAAAACAGTTAACAGGTTAACTGCGGATGACGAGTTAGTTGATTATTTGTGTTTATTATCACCAGTCGAATAGTTGTCTTTTTTAATTCAAGAAATAATTCTTTTAATCTATTTTGTCATAATATCCACATTAGTATAAACTGTATCGTATTTGCATTAATTGTGGCAAAATTTTTGTTATGTTAATGTTATTTGTCTTACTTTATCTCTCACTATGTGTTCATGGTTGAAGTCACTTAGTTGAAAGGTTGAACAACATAGTGTATAAAATTAATTTGACTATCTCTAAGTAAACTGCGAGATTGTAAACATCGTGTATCTATAATGTTATTCATGTTTTAACAGCTTTGCATATATTATTCATCCAGAATAAATCACAGATTGAACATACAACACAATTATTGCCCCTAATAAGTGCTATTAATGATGGACACTGACTTTACATTGGGCTTTTAACCCCTTGCCTTACGATTTATTTTACGGTTTTAGTGATTAGAATTTCTTTGTAGTTCATAATTTCTTAGAAAAAGGTGAAAATGTATATCTATTGCATGTCTATATGTCCTCCAATGGCTGTACGTTAACAACAACAAAATAGAATTATATTTCGGTTTAAAGGAAATTAATAACATACATCTTCATTAGACTCTGCTCAGAATCTTCATCACGTCTCTCACACGATATTGTAAGCGAAGGGGTTAAACAAAGCTTTGATTTTCCTTATCTACCTTCTTCTTATATGAAGATTCTGATTAAAACAGTTACGAAGAACATCCATTCCGAAATTTCATATTATTTCTATTTTATATAAACATTATTTGTAGCGTAAAATGTGTATGGAACTTATACAATGGAATGCGAACGATACCGTAACTTGAAGCAAGATTACGGTAAGTAGAATCAGTGAGCGATAGTCAGACTCGATACCAGTCGCACCTAAAACAAGCGTAGACAACGAAACAAATCGTGAATATTTTCGGTTTATACAGTTTATAGAATTTTGACATAGTTTCAAAATTAAAAACTTAGCATTCTTCCTTGTGGTCTGTTATTATATTGTATATGATTGAATTATTTCATTGATAAATTTGCTAGCTGAAGCAGTATAGTTTAGAGGATAGATGTTTTAATGTCCATGTATTAAAAATATTCCCTAAAAGATGGGTGTAAAAAATTGTAGGTTTGCTTGTAAAAAACTGAAGGTGACCTTGATAACTCTGGAAAAGGAGGGGTTGGCAACAAATTTGATACAATCATTTTAAATATCTCCTCGAATCATGTTATTTTAGGTAAAAAAAACTTCCGATCGAAGGTTTAACAGCAGAATAGTTTAAGTTGATCCCGCTTCGTGGGTCACCCTGTATAGTATCGTCGCGGAGAATAATTTAAACGAAATAAATATGCCGCCACCGCGGATATACAAGCAGTATAGTACGCGACCAGCTAGAAGGGGGATACAGCTTCCCTCGGAAGTAAGGGAGGTACGGTATATACGTCTGAACGAGAAGGGGTGAGTGAAGAGGAGAGTGGTGAGGTGGTGGCAGCCAGCTAATATTTTTAGACACCACCAACCCCCCAATTCCTCGATGCTCACCTCGTCCCCCTGCTAGCCCTAGCACGTGTATATATAAGATCCTTTAAATGGGAAATCGAAACGTTTCGGAGATAACTCTCCTCGGGTGAGAATGTATTCAAAATGGCTGCCACAACGGCTCGGAGCGTTATGGATGGGAAGGAGATGGCGGGTTACCCCTCTATGATGATACGAAACATATTCCACCCTTAAGATCCCGGCGGCCGCTCCCCCACGCTGGCTATAAAATAAAATTCATCGTACTCTCATCCCTTCGCGACGATTCTCGCTCGAATTCGAAGATGGCGGACGGCTTTGCTAGCTGAGGGGAATATTTTTCGGGGTAGAAACAAAATAAGGTTGGCTTC
Organism: Sphecodes monilicornis; assembly: GCA_913789915.3. NCBI lineage: Eukaryota > Metazoa > Arthropoda > Insecta > Hymenoptera > Halictidae > Sphecodes > Sphecodes monilicornis. Next base: position 1,996,796 of record OU565286.1, on the reverse strand, counting down.
TGCGAAGCAGAGATGTTTTTGCAAACTTCGTTTCAACTTTCACTTTCCATTACTTACATAGGGTGTCTGTTTTCTCGGTAAATTAAAGATAATTCTTACCAATTTGATTACTCTTATCGCTGAACGATCAATTACGTAGTCTATACAGGGTGAGTCACCTAACGTTTGTACCTCAAATATCTTTGTTGTTTCGAAAGATACGTAAAATATGGTAAGGACAAAGTTGAATGGTACAATGGAGCTGACACGAGGCAAAAAAAAAAATTTTGTTTTTATGTCATTTTTTTAGAGATATCAAGGTCACCTTGACTTTTTTTTTAATGGAACCACCCTTTTTTTAAACACCTAAAATGATAGTCCCTTTCATTACGAATTCAGTGACTATAATTAGTCCAAGGTCATTCAAGGTTAAGGACAGAGAAAACGTATAAGATTTAATATCGATACATGCTTGTAAACGGGCATTGAAGGAATGTTGCACTCTGTCCGCGACCTTGAATGGCCTTGAGTAATTATAGTCACTGAATTCGTAATGAAAGGGGCTCTCATTGTAGGGTGAGGCAGTAACTATTGCCACCTCAAATATCTTTGTTGTCTTTAAAGATGCGTCAAATGTCTGAAGGACACAGTTGAATGGTTCAGTGGGACTCACACGATATCAAAGAAATATTTGTTTTTGTCATTTTTTTAGATATGAAGGTCACCTTGACTTTTTTAAAATGGAACCACCCTTTATTAGATACCTACAATGATAGTCCCTTTCATTAGGAATTCAGTGACTATAATTACACAAGGTCATTCAAGGTTGCGGACAGAGATAACGTATAAGATTTAACATCGACACATGCCTGTAAACGGGCTTTGGAGGAATGTTGCACTCTGTCCGTCACCTTGAATGGCCTTGAGTAATTATAATCACTGAATTTGTAATGAAAGGGACTATCATTGTAGGTGTTTAAAAAAAGGGTGGTTCCATTTAAAAAAGTGAAGGTGACCTTGAAAATCTCTAAAAAGTGACATAAAAACAAATATTTTTTTGGTATCGAATGAGTCCCACTGAACCATTCAACTTTGTCCTTCAGACATTTGACGTATCTTTAAAGACAACAAAGATATTTGAGGTGGCAATAGTTACTGCCTCACCTTACAATGAGAGCCCCTTTCATTACGTATTCAGTGACTATAATTACTCAAGGTCATTCAAGGTCGCGGACAGAGTGCAACATTCCTTCAAAGCTCGTTTACAAGCACGTATCGATGTTAAATCTTATACGTTTTCTCTGTCCTTGACCTTGAATGACCTTGGACTAATTATAGTCACTGAATTCCTAATGAAAGGGACTATCATTGTAGGTGTTTAAAAAAAGGGTGGTTCCATTTAAAAAAGTCAAGGTGACCTTGATATCTCTAAAAGAATGACATAAAAACAAAATTTTTTTTTTGCATCGTGTCAGCCCCATTGTACCATTCAACTTTGTCCTTACCATATTTTACGTATCTTTAGAAACAACACAGATATTTGAGGTACAAATGTTAGGTGACTCACCCTGTATATAGTCAAGAATAGGTCTCACAAAAATTTCAAAAATTTCAAAAATGAGCAGCGCGGAACTCGGGACGAATACTATCTTAAATATTTCTCGCATGAGCAATGCAGGGTTAATATAATACATATCCAATCGTCATTTTTCTCTGGTTTTTGTACATTTCCTAATAAACTATAAATTATTTTATTCATGAATTATTTGAATTCAGTTCGATATCAAAAAAACTAGAGTCGTTTAATTACTGCGATGTTTAAATGACTACTATGATCAGTAATACAATAAAAATATGGTATTGCGTGAGTAACGTGCTTGCTATTAGGAGACTGCGAAGTTTATGCATTTATGACAGACATGAAAAATTGAAGTTTAAAAATTTAAAACATGTCTTTTGTTAATCTAAGTGAGTTATATACATGTATAAAGTTTCAGCGAAATCGGGTGACGCGTAAGGGAGCTACAGGAATTGAAAGATGAAAAGAATTTTTAATTTCGAGCTTAAATCACATTTTTTCACAATTTTTGCCATTATTTAACCATTTATGGCTCGTGTCAATCTTAATGGATTACGTTGAAACTTTGTGTATGTATATAATTTACTTATATTTACAAAAGGCGCATTTGAAATCTTCATTGTAGGCACAAATAAAGAACTTAAAAATCATAACCTTCATCTTTTTCTTCACAACTCCGACCAACTGAAATTTTAAAAGAAGTTTTTTTTACGCATTATCTAGTAAAAACTAATCATTCTAACAATTTCAAAAACAAACTCAAGTCATTTCAACCAATTTTAAAAAAGTTATTCATTTTTAAACAGTGTATACAAGTAGTTGGCCGCGAATGTAGTTCTGTGTATTTTTTCCATGTGTAGAAGATTTTAGTTTCGTTTGCTTTTAACCTGTTTTACTATAACATCGAGTCAGACTCGTGATGAAGAATTCGAGCAGGATGTACTGAATACGAATGATATTAATTTCCTTTAACACGTTCGGCGCCCAGCGTGATTCGGTTTATTTTCCCACGGCGCCCAAATCCGACTGTCAGAGCGCCAGAACGTAAACAGAGAGATAAGTAGGAATAGCAACTATGTAACTCGAGTATGTTTTATTATATATTTTTATGCTGTATATTCTATATTTATATTTCAGTGCTTGTTCCATTAAATTTCTTTTAAAAATTCAACTGAAAATCTTATTTAACTTGAACAAGAAAAACGTCACCCATATATGGGTGGCGCGGCGCCGAACGTGTTAAACCGACATAAAATTCTTTTTTGTTATTATCAGTATACAACCATTTGAGAATGTATAAGCATACAATAAATATAAACTTCCTTCTTATCCGAGAAGTTATGAACGACGAAGAAATTGTAATCACTGCAACCATAAAATAAATCGTAGTGCAAGTGGTTAAAAAAGGTGAAAACGGTGGTTCATATTAACGCGTGTGCTGCGTACACAAAATCAAGCAGACCATCGCCTCGCCGTGATATCTCGTTCATTCGAGATAACGCGGCTGTCGAACGAGCTGATGGCTGCTTCACCCCCGTGATGCATCGATTCTGCCGCGAAATCCACCCCTGACCTTATCCTCGGTACAAAGTCGAGCGCGGAAAGCGTTTCGGAACGAAGAAGACTCACCCCTGCTCGCTTATGCGTGAAGAAAGGAGCACGTAGGTGGCACGTTACCCACCCCCAACCCCTCATACATCACGCTGACACTCGTCTAACTACGTCTCTCCAGATTTATCGCGTTTACCAAGCGTACCTAATATCACGCAACGTTTTCACGACACCTCTTTCGAAGCATGGCGCTTCCATCCTCACACCATTGTCATTGTAGATCGTGTTGGAATGCAAGAAGTCGGAGGGTTATAAGCTCCCTTCCATTATTACCTTTGTGGACGAGACTGTCTTTCGATGCGGGGCTGCATTTTAGCGATGACAATTTTTTCTTTCATTGCTCTCTCCCTCCGCGCGCCATTTTTCATGGCAATTCCAGTCGAGTGTCAATTTTACGGATTGCCTTGTTCACCTTCTAACACGCTGTTAATATTAGGCGTATGCAAAAGTTTTAGTTTTTCTCAATGTTGAATTTTTCTGAAAAATAGAATATAGATGAAAATGTATTTCTTCGCTTAGTAATTTAAATAAGTCTAAAATGTTACTGTAGCGGTCAGCTTCGGGCGATGTTTTATGATGGGCCATCGCTATTGTGTCTTAGAGTCGGTACGCGGCTCATTGCAATCTGGCTACGGTATGGCACTGTCACCTTTTGTTAGTGCAATTGCCGCTCCGACCTAGGGCACAAGATGGTATTTGCACATCTTGAGCGCAGTCCCCGCCATAAAACATCTGTTTCCTTTGTATTTAAGTTTTCTTCGAATCGGCGCGGCTGGACACTCGGGGCCTTAGCGCGGTATCGCTGCCAGATGCCTGGGATTCCCCAGGCTTCGATCTTCGAGGGTTTGAACCACGGACCTAAAGGACTGTGCATAAAGTGGATTTATGGGCGAGAGGGGGCGTATCATTAGGTAGACTGCGGCCATATTGGTAGGATAAACTAGTGTTGCCATCTATATAACGGTGCGGGGACATTGAAATGATTTGATTCTGAAAAATGAATGTATAACAAGTTTATTTGTATATATATATATCTGTATATACATATGAAATATTAAAATTTAATATACATTTGCAGTGACTCACAAAAGTATTCGCTCGCCCTTTAAATCAGAATAACTTTCTTACAATTTGACCAAACCATTTGATTTTTTTTAGCAATTAGAAGCATTGATTTAGTAAATCACGTGCAAAAAGATTTTGAAAGAATTTCAATTCGTAGGAAATACATGAAGAGATAAAAATGGCACTTTTTAAAACTTCTTTATTTTAACCCATAATGAAAATTTGAAATATGCCTTTTGTAGATCTATGTTAGTTATACATAAGCTGAAAATTTCATAAGCGAATACAATTCACACTTATTCTTTGTTTTGAGGACGGGAAAGAGGAGTGCTACAATAACTAAGCAAAATATATGATAAAACAATAAAATATTTTATTTGGCAGAAAAAATTAAAGAATACCAACATTTGTTGCTAGGGTAAGGAAAACTGCCAGAACCTTACCAGTATTCACAAAACAAAAATTACATTGTATTATTACAAAATAGTTTATAACTAAAACACTTTTCTAAAAAATAAAGATAAAATAAATAAACAGTAAAAATAAACAAATCGTTGCACATTCGACTCCAATATAACTGCCTCAGGGATATATAATATATAATATATTATATATAATATAATATACTGCATCCCTTTACAATACACCTTGTCGTTTTTGTAAATTAATGGGTATCAACGCATAAAACAAACAAAGCCACGACGATTCACAAACCTTGCCGCAAATGTACCGGGTACAGAGTGATCAGTGGCCGAGCGTGGGTCCGTAGCGTGGGTTACATTAGTATTTAAAGTTGCCTATAGAGCGCACCACCGATTTGTCCTACCAAGATGGCCGACAAGTTGATCCCCCTTCCGTCTTTTGGAACGCCCCCGCAGACTTATGCACAGTCCTTCAAGTCCGTTGTTAAAGTCCAGTCCATAACTATTTAAAGTTCAGTCCTAAGTTGCGATATGTACACTCATAATAAAACTGCTCGTATCCCACTTCTGATTTCGATATAAATTAATTAAACACAAACACCTTCTATACTCTTTTAATATTGCAAAGATTTTATTTCAAATATGTCTGCTCGCTCTGCGCTTTTACGTTATTCTGTTTCTCTTCTTGCCTGCCTTCACATTTGCTTGCTTGCTTGATTGTCGATTTAAACAAAACAGCTCCTCATTACGTTTTACCGACATGTTCCCTAAATTAATATCGACATACCCGACCCAAACCCGAAATTTCGGGGGTACCCGCACACCCTTACCGGAAACTCATCCGTGTATCTGACTGTGAAGACCAAAGGCGGTCGTATTAAGTGGCACGACACGTACCCCACGATGCACCGTTCAACCCTGTAGGGCAACGACGATTAATAACTCAGCCCTTTTGTCATGTTTCTGTTTCCTTGCTGTCCAGTCTCGTTTCCTGTTCAAGGCACCAGCCAACAGCCAGACAAATGAACGTACGGTGACGAGCAGCATTTCCCGGTTCAGTCTGTCGTGAAAACGTCTGCTGGAGCCACCCCTTTCGATAGCGATCGGCCGAATAAAAACGTAATCGTCATCTCATAAATATCTTTAATCTCCGAGAGAACGGCCTTGTCTGCTTATGGACGGACAATTTAGCGACGCTATCTCGCGGATTATTTTCTGGATAAATGGACACGGTTCCGTTACATGCTGCGATTGCATCAATCTTATTCGGAATTACGAGAAGTGTTAAAGACACGTGCCAGGATTTGTTGTAGGTATCGATCCCATCCGTCGTCGACCTAGTGTTTATTGCTGGTTCTCGGTTCTCTAGAACGATGGCTTGGAAACATTAACAATCGTGTAGGTAAGTTATATTAACATTACATTTATCGGACGTTAAGCAATGACCACCTTCTTTTACTCGATAAACCAATTAAATGTGGTGTGTTCCAGAATAAATTAATAATATAAAATGTTCCACCCTCGTAACTCCGTATTTTAATTCGCTTATTAAATTATTCAGATTTGACTTATTTACGAATTGCTTTCTTAAATATTTAAAGAATTTGAGACCATGTTTCTTTGAAGGTTTAATTTGATCTGTTGAAATAATCAAATCTCGTCCTTCTACCATGAACCTAAAAAAATTCATTGCGGAATATATCGCCAAAGGTTCTCGTTCGTAGGTACTATACTTTTGTTGAGTTTCTGAAAATTTCTTTGAATAGAATGCTACTGGTTGCCAATTTTTATCAACATATTGTTCTAAAACAGCCCCCATTGCTGTGTCTGATGCATCTGTAGTTAGCGCTAAAAGCGCGTTTGCTACTGGATGTACCAATTACGTGGCATTGATTAATTGTTTTTTTTGAATCATTAAAGGCCTCTTTTTGTTCTTCTGTCCATTCAATTATCCTATTGTCTTTCTTTTTGGCACTTATAAGTAAGGAATGTAAAGGAGCTTGAATTTTCGCTGCCATCTGAATAAATCGAAGATGAAAATTTATTATTACTTAAAATCTTCGTAATTCTGTTCTATCTTTTGGAATAGAAAAATATTTCAATGCTTGAACATTTTCTTCTTTTGGTCTCATACCTACCGTATTAACTAAATATCCTAAGTATTTGTCTTCTTTTACCCCAAAGACAGATTTATTAACATTAATTGACAATTTGTATTTGCGTAATCGCTCAAAAATTATTTTTAAATGTTGTTTATGTTCTGCTTCATTTTTCGATGCAATAATTATGTCATCTTAATATATAACCATGACAAAAATGTAAACCTCTCAAGGAGAGGTTGCTCGTTGTTTCTTTTTTATGGACACAGCTTTAACCGTGAGTGATGTGTGTTGTCATATGACTGTGAAAGGATAGAATGTAAGGAATTATTCTGGTTTTGAACTTTCAAAAAATCACATTCTTTTGCGTTTTATCGACGTGTAAGTGTTCTTGGACATGTGTACCAAAGGATTAGAATGTCCCAGAAGATCGTTACGTTTTTTATTAATACATACAATGCAAATTCAACCTAGTTTTTTAAGCAAGCAAATTACCTGACGATGTAGAAAAAGTTTGGTAACTATTAACACGTTAACGAACAAATGATCACGTTGTTCGTATATGCTAACAATTAGAACAACCTAATAGTATACTGTATTGGTAAAACGGAGTAGACATAGAAAGCAGAAGTAAGTAGGTTTAAGAATGTAAAAACAAATGAGATATCAATAAATGAAACAAGTGATCGATGTACACCAAAAGTCAACCATAACTGAATGATGACTAGACTGCGGATTCTATGCGTTTATAAAAATGAACAAGTGAAACAGAAAATAATGAAGATGCAAAAAGACCTGAAGTCTAATGATAACAGACATGATGAATTTGTCAAAAAAGTAGCGTAATATTAACAATGCGATACAGTTTTTTAGTCGTATGAGAAATCTTGCACGCACGAGCGACGCACAGAGTGGTATTTGTGCTGAAAACCTGGCCAAAAATCGAAATTGTAAATATTTACATACAGGGTTATGTTTGCGTCCCAGAATAGATACATAAACATGCAATCACGTGGTGCACCCCTTATCATTGATTACCCATACAGTCATCCGTGCCTGCGCTTAGAACATAGCATTTGTTCGATAGGCATCTGTTTATTCGCAGCATTCCGTTCGTACGCATCTGTTTCTCGTGATAATATTTATTTTGTAAGTGATCTTTGTGGCGAAATTTGTGATGGATATTGTTACGCAAAGTATGTACATTATATTAATCATATTTTTGTCAATATTAAAATTTTTTTGTACGCGTTTTTACCGATCTGCAAGATTGACTAAAAGTTCTTGGATTTTCATGACTTTTTTGCATATATTAGTGTTTTTAAACATATACCACTCATCGCCACAGCATAAATGTTACGTGTTGTTAAACTTCAGGATATCTGGAATTAGTATACCGCAAAAAAGTTTTCACAAGTCTTCGCATTACAAAAAAATAATGCACCAAATATAACCCTTTTTGGCTGAACTGGACATAAGAGGACTAAAAATTTTCAAGTTTTCCGTATGCGATGCTATACAGGTTCCTGGCAAGAATTTAGAAGAAGTTAGAACACCGCGCCGCCTATTGGATGTTTGTTTATCATATGCGCTGAACACCCACCATCTATCCTGCGCATGCGCTTAACAGTAGACCCTACAAATATCCAATTTGGCAACGCACTAACCTGTAAAAAAACGCTTAAAATTGCTCGTGTTTACACGTGTATAACTTTTCAACCAGTGTACTCCGGTAACCAAAACCTGATTCGTATAGCATCGCATACGGAAAATTTGAATATTTTTAGTCCTCTTAAGTCCAGTTCAGCCAAAAGGGGTTATATTTGGAGCATTATTTTTTTGTAATGTGAAGACTTGTGAAAACTTTTTTGCGGTATACTAATTCTAGATATCCAGAAGTTTAACAACACGTAACATTTATGCTGCGGCGATGAGTGGTATATGTTTAAAAACACTAATATATGCAAAAAAGTCATGAAAATCCAAGAACTTTTAGTCAAGCTTGCAGGTCGGTAAAAACGCGTACAAAAAAATTTTAATATTGACAAAAATATGATTAATATAATGTACGTACCTTGCGTAACAATATCCATCACAAATTTCGCCACAAAGATCACTTACAAAATAAATATTATCACGAGAAACAGATGCGTACGAACGGAATGCTGCGAATAAACAGATGCCTATCGAACAAATGCTATGTTCTAAGCGCAGGCACGGATGACTGTAGGGGTAATCAATGATAAGGGGTGCACCACGTGATTGCATGTTTATGTATCTATTCTGGGACGCAAACACAACCCTGTATGTAAATATTTACAATTTCGATTTTTTTCCAGGTTTTCAGCCCAAATATCACTCTGCGCGACGGCCATGTTCAGACGAGAAGGATGATCAGGGGCACCTAATCAAAACGTTAGACAGAAATTAGCATGTTGCTTCATACTGTGGACCCCTGGGAACAAGGGTAAGACAGGATGACAGAGGAATCTCCAAAATGCGATACAGGCTCCCGGCTGCTCGGAGCTTTCCCATGAGACCAGATACGCGTGTTAATGTAACACGATGCTCGTTATAATAATCTGCGAACGGAATGCACGTAGCCTAGTCGCAGGTTGTAGGTGATAGCACTGTCGGCGCTATCTCGTGCACGGGATCAGGCCCGATGGGGGTACGAGACTGTTCCGTAAGCCGGTTATCTAAATACCGTAAATAACAACAAGCCCCCGTAGCTGGGCAAGGCCGCCCTACCGGAGAGCGTCACCCCTTTGTGCATCCCCCACGACGCTTTTAATGCATGCTTCCACGTGCCTGAACGATTTCAACGATTCCTACGAGATGAGCAGTGGCCAGGGTGTCGGAATCACGATAATCTCCTTTTCTTCGCGTTGGTTTAACCATTTTTATGCTTTATGCTTCCCCATCGAACGTTGAAAAGCCTCCGTGTGCCCTTATCTTGCTCGTGACCGCCTCTTCAGGAAACAATCTTACCAGTATCTTCAAATTCTGTTGGTTGATTCACGCATAGTCGTCGATATTAATCTCCTATTTCTCACGTTGCGCAGGGCGTTGTAATAGACAGAAATAAAACAAATCAACCTTGATGTTGGTATTTGAAATCTTCATAGAAGTGTTCCCAGATACAATATTTCATCGATAATTGTCCACAACACGGGTCTACGGAGGGACAATTATGAGCGAGGGATATCATTGTTTGAGGTTTGCAAACGTAGAGAAGCACAGCCGAGCTCGAGAAGCCTCGGTCACCGAGAAATGTAAACATACCTAGTCCAAATTTCCAACTTCTTTATTAATCATTATTTTTTTATGGGACTATGGTCATCGAAGTTGCATAAAAAAATAATTAATAATAAAGAAGTTGGAAATTCGGATTAGCGTGGTCTCACCGATATACCCGAGCCGCATGGTGTTATGACGGCTGAAAAGTGTGCGAGAGGAGGAAAAGGGAGAAGGAAGCGTTTCGTCCTAGGCCCGCTAAAGGACTCGTCGGTAAGGCTATCTAGCAGACCCGTGCCTTGGACGTGGGATGTCGTAAGGACAGTTTAGGACGGTATATATACAAACAGAGGAAGATTCAGGCAGTAGCGGGAAAGGTGTCGTCGTAATGTTCCTCTGTTGACGAGCATAGGAAGTAGCCGCCACATTACCCCCCTTGCCAGTGGTCAACGATATCTGGACATATTTCCCTCTAATTACGCTGATCTCCGCCGGAATCCAAGGAGGTCGCTGGAATGTGCGCTGTCAGTGTGCCCGCCAGTGATGGTGCCGAATCGACGAAGTTGAGTAGTTCCCTAAGCCGCTTGTAGGACTCGTATAGTCGCGCAAACAATGGATGAACGTCGCACAAATGTAGATACGAAAACGTCGCACAAATTTAGGTGCGGAAACGTTAAACCATATAATGCTGCGAAGATGACGTCAGAAGCGCATAGTAGGGAGAAGTCCTCTCTGTTGGTCGGGCAGTAGTTCAGTTAAGGCAGTGACAGAGTAGTCACCTTCCAGTCCTCCTGATGTTGTCCGTGGTTTGTTGATGTTGTCGTCTCCTCTGCTCAGAAGGTAGCGTTGTTGTTCCTTTGTCGGGGTTACCAATTATGACGGCTGAAAAGTGTGTGAGAGGAGGAAAAAGGAGAAGGAAGCGTTTCGTCCTAGGCCCGCTAGAGGACTCGTCGGTAAGGCTATCTAGCGGACCCGTGCCTTAGACGCGGGATGTCGTAAGGACAGTTTAGGACGGTATATATACAAACAGAGGAAGATTCAGGTAGTAGCGGGAAAGGTGTTGTCGTAATGTTCCTCTGTTGACGAGCATAGGAAGTAGCCGCCACATTATCCCCTTGCCAGTGGCCAACGATATCTGGACAAATTTCCCTCTAATTACGCTGATCTCCGCCGGAATCCAAGGAGGTCGCTGGAATGTGGGCTGTCAGTGTGCCCGCCAGTGATGCTGCCGAATCGACGAAGTTGAGTAGTTCCCTAAGCCGCTTGTAGGACTCGTATAGTCGCGCAAACAATGGATGAACGTCGCACAAATGTAGATACGAAAACGTCGCACAAATTTAGGTGCGGAAACGTTAAACCATATAATGCTGCGAAGATGACGTCAGAAGCGCATAGTAGGGAGAAGTCCTCGCTGTTGGTCGGACAGTAGTTCAGGCAAGGCAGTGACAGAGTAGTCACCTTCCAGTCCTCCTGATGTTGTCCGTGGTTTGTTGATGTTGTCGTCTCCTCTGCTCAGAAGGTAGCGTTGTTGTTCGTTTGTCGGGGTCACCAATTATGGCGGCTGAAAAGTGTGCGAGAGGTGGAAAAGGGAGAAGGAAACGTTTCGTCCTAGGCCCGCTAGAGGACTCGTCGGTAAGGCTATCTAGCAGACCCGTGCCTTGGACGTGGGATGTCGTAAGGACAGTTTAGGACGGTATATATACAAACAGAGGAAGATTCAGGTAGTAGCGAGAAAGGTGTTGTCGTAATGTCCCTCTGTTGACGAGCATAGGAAGTAGCCGCATGGTGTCATTTTTTGGCGACCGAGGCCTCTCGAGCTTTACGGCCCCTCAAGGGGGTACACCCCGCACTAGCGGGGATATCACAGGGACAATTATGTCGGAGACATGTGGGACAATTACCGATGAAATACTGTGTCTATTACAAAGGCAAGTAATGATATCAAAATCAATGAACATGTATTAACTATGCCTGTGGACACTTCTCCTGCTAGCGAAAGTTTCTATCAAAAACTATTTACAAATTGTGCTAGTGTGTTCATTTTATAAAAGTGAAAACTTTTCATTATCACCATATAGAGTATGTTACCGGTATGTACTTGTTATTTTTATGTCAGTCTGTTTGTTTTTTTTTCACTTCCTCAGATTAATTAATAATGTTATTTTAAACATACTAAAACTTCAAATAAGCTTTTAAAAAATACTTTTAAAGTTTTGTGGCGGTAATATGCTTAGATATGTGCTGTAAAAAAATGCAATATTTAGCTGCCCTTACGTGCCCGTTAATTTTTAACCGTTCTTTTTATATCAGCGAAGACATATTAGGAATAAATCTATCTTCGATGTATAATTTTCGAACAATCCAAAATAGAAATAAAATAATAAAAACTCGAAAATTCTTTTAAATCTTGTACTTTCATAAACAATCTGTTGGAATTCATTCACGAAGCAAAAATAATCTTCTGTATTTAGTGGACGCATTCGATCGCTTGACTTTCGAGCGCCTATACAAATAATTGATACATTGTATCTGTGCTGCCCGCGTTATGGGACCCTCGACTCTCGGTCGATCGTTTACTTTTTCCAGAGCGGTCCTCACTCTAGAATATTTCGTTGTAGAGTAAAGACGTGCCTCAGAAGGTGTCTTCGAAAGTATTATTTAGAATAAATTCTGTTTTATATTTAAAGAGGGTGTACGTTATTTTATACCCATAATCCAACACAATCTATCAGACATTTAGCATTGTATAGCCTTTTCAGTCTAGCGTACTACTTCAGCATACTTAATCTTCCTTTTTAGGGCTTCAAGGTCATTTGAAGGTCATATCACAGTACATATCTGAATGTATTTCTTCATAAGTTACGCGACGTAACAGGAAAACAAACCTATGTAGTTGTTACAAAAAGGAAATTAATAAATATATTTCTTGTGATTTCACAATTAAAAAAGATATTCAAATTATAATAAAAGATTAGACTGAAATGTGACAATCTGTGTACTGACGAAACTACAGACGTCCCTTATTTTATTATCCTTGTTTAAGTGTGTGTATATTAAATTGAAAAGAAATGATACTTTATTTTTTATTTGTAAATTATTATGTTTCTTTTACGAAATATTCGACAGAATTTGCATATCTTTTATCGTATCTATAATATTGTATTATTGTAATATATTCATTCTATAACATATGCTATATTATTATATATTTTATTATTAAATTCTGTTAACCTTTGTGTTGACCTTTGACAGTTGTGATTACACACACTTGGATCGATAGATATTTGTGAAGGAGGTCGTTATAGAATTAAGTAAGTATTAAATTGCATTTAATTAAGTATCGCTTTGTTTTTTTGTTTGAAATTGTACTATAATGGTTGTAAGAAATCGTTGAATCATGTAAAATTACTTTACGTTTGAAACCTCTACTGTTCGTTAATCTAAAATGTAATTCAGGTTTTAAAGTTGAAACTTTTGCCGCGAGTGGAAAATCAAGAGAAGTTACGACTTCGCCGAAGCAAATATACCTTCAAAGAAGATTTCGAAGTTCCATTGGAAGCTAAACTTACAAAATTTAAATTGATAGTTTACTTTAAGTTCGAAACATTGAAAATTCATTTTCGCTTATTATCACAAAGAAGCTCTTCTGCGTTGGCAGTGTTTTTCGGATATATAAATTTTACGAGGTAGAGATACGTTTTTGATTTTTTAATAAAATATTTCATTTTCGAACTAGAAAGCCAAAAATACAATAGAATGAGTATTCTTTTCATTTATGTCAATGTATACAATTATGACAGTAATTCAAATTGCGCGTAATTGGCTGTGACAATAAAGGGACCATAGACACCATTCACAATTTCACTCGTCGATACGACGATCCGTTACGAAGATATAGAGTTTTTTCCGCATTTTCGCCGTTCTGCCCCACTGTGCGGCGCGGCACGACGTAACGGCGATGCAGTGGCCATAAGCGCGCAATTATGTCAGCTTATTTAAATGTTAAATTTTATTAAATGTTATATTAATGTTGTTTATTATTTATTAGTACATTTATTCTGTATAAATTATTTTATGTATCTTTTTAATGTTAGTCTCTTGTTCATAGTATATTTCATACTAAAAAGATCTTTCGTAACAAAAGAATAGTTTAATACAGAAATCTATATAATATCGCTAATGTGAAATAAAATTATAATATATATGATTATACATTATATATTGTAAGAGGGAAAATGCCTGTGGAGGATTAATATAATATTTATTTCTGCGTTATGTCGTTCCTCTTTAACAGTTCTACCGAGAGTGCTCTCACCTCGCACAGCGCCGACCACGAAGCCTCGGCCGATCGTCTTTTGTCAATCGCGCGACGATCTCGCCAACAGACGATTCGCGCCCGCTGATCGCATGATTCGTGGGGGCCAACGGACACTCACACACACACGCACACATACATACATCATCGTCTCTATCCTACAATATATATATTTTATATATATTATGTATATTTCATTATTTATATTATATATATATTTTATATATATTACATATATTTACATAAATAAGTTGACATAATTGCGCGCTTATAGCCACTGCATCGCCATTACGTCGCGCCGCGCCATATCCCGACGAACGACCGCGCTAGTGGAAGAGCACCACTGGCGGCAAGTCATGTCGGGCGAAGATATTTTGCTTTCTGGTTCGGTTAAAATGTCGATGTTGCAAACTTCAAAGGGAGGTTTCTCAAGATAAAAGTCTGCTCTATCACGCGATATAGTAAGATTTTATGCTGGACCCTTATTTTTTGAGATAAATTCAAAAATATCCTCAAAAATTGGTGCAAAAGTAGTGTCTCTCCGTCTTTAGTAATTGTTTAAACATGTTTAAATATTCATAATGTATTAATATTGTATATCACTGTATTCAGGAAAGTCTGCAGAATCTTTTGCTGCAAAGAACAAATCAATATCTTTTATAATAACATCACAATACAGTGGTACCTCGACATACGAGTTTAATTCGTTCCGTAACCTTGCTCGTATGTCAAACTGCTCGTATGTCAAACTGCTCGTATCTCAAAGCAATTTTCCCCATTGAAATTAATTGAAATGCCATTAATCCGTTCCAGCTCCCAAAAAACCACCTGAGTTGTTTTTGTTAAGTGTTTTTGAATATGTTTTTCAATGATTTCACGCTTTAATTCAATAGACATCATCTTCTTCTTCGGACCCATGGTTATAAAAATAAATGTGATAATGTTTTGTAAATGTACAAAAAGCAAAAAACGCGAACCCAACTTATCAAAAATGCTTCGAAAACGAGGGAAACAAGCACACAGACTGAGGTCTAGTCTGAGGTGGGAGAAACTGTTAGACGCTGCACGTGTGCAGCGGTTTAGTGTGCGATTCCTCGTATCTCAAATCTTGCTCTCATCTCAAAGCAAAATATCGCTCGTTCGGCGGCTCGTATCTCAAAACACTCGTATATCGAGGTACCACTGTATTTGTTTAAAGTTGAAAAGTAGGTCTTTTTTTCAAACTCAAATTTCTCAAAAACTGTACGCGTAGGCGAAAAAGTAAGGGTAGATTCGGAATCAGCGCAAAAAACTCTACAAGAACCACCCAACAGTTATTAGGAAAAAAATTTGCTGTTGAACAGTGCAATTGACTGATCCTCGTAGCATCTTTTTGTTCCCGTTAAAAATTGTCTGGGAACTTTCAGCATTTTATTCCCGTCTGTTCCGCGTTTTCCATGCACCACCTTCTTATCTCCGCCTTAGGTCCGCAACCCTAATACCGCTGTCTCTTTCCCTTTATCTCTGTTACGTCGTGTCTCGCAGTTCAGTTTCCCTGTTTCGGGTCCACAGTCTATGTTATCTTGGCCACGACTTCAGGCGGACATGCCGGAATTATTGTGATCGGTAGGCTTCCCCTCAGGCTTAAAGGATTTCAGGTTATTACTCAACGTCAAAAATCAAAGCTGGGGATATGCGGGGATTAAGACGGTTACCTGATGTCGGATTATGCTTACCGATGTTTCGCGCATGACTGCCGCCTGCGGGATGCTTCGTGCGGCATCGTTGCGGTCTCTTTGGGACAGGAAATGTGGATCACTGGGTGAATAATATGGCGTAATCTTTGCAAATGTCGTTGCAGGCTTCCAATGTTTTCATTCGTGAATAGTAATATTCTCCATTGTTGGTCTATTCTACAAGATACAGATTTTTAACTTGCATGGCGCGTGTAAATAAAAGAAAAACGAAAATAGACTAAAACTTCTGTGTACGACTAATACATTACAGTAAAAGATTAGACTGAAATGTGACAATCAATTATAATAAAAGATTAGACTGAAATGTGACAATCTGTCTACTGACGAAACTACAGACGTCCCTTATTTTATTATCCTTGTTTATGTGTGTGTATATTCAATTGAAAAGAAATGATACTTTACTTTTTATTTGTACATTATTATGTTTCTTTTACGAAATATTCGACAA
The DNA here is from genome assembly GCA_913789915.3 of Sphecodes monilicornis. Lineage (NCBI taxonomy): Eukaryota > Metazoa > Arthropoda > Insecta > Hymenoptera > Halictidae > Sphecodes > Sphecodes monilicornis. The sequence continues at coordinate 1,980,305 of OU565286.1, read as the reverse complement.
AATTTCCATATCTTTTATCGTATCTATAATATTGTATTATTGTAATATATTCATTCTATAACATATGCTATATTATTATATATTTTATTATTAAATTCTGTTAATCTTTGTGTTGACCTTTGACAGTTGTGATTACAAATGTCGTTGCAGGCTTCCAATGTTTTCATTCGTGAATAGTAATATTGTTGGTCTATTCTACAAGTTACAGTTTTTTACCTTGCATGTCGCGTGTAAATAAAAGGAAAACGAAAATAGACTAAAACTTCTGTGTACAACTAATACATTACAGTATGTGTTAGTACTAGATTACAGATTGTATACATTTGAGGAAAAAATGGGCGGTTGTAATTTCAAACAATAAAAAGATTATAAGTATTTTGGAGGATCGATACATTTTTTACAACTTAATAAAACCATTAAAGTGAGAAATAAATTCGTATTTTTATTTTGCATACAGATCCGCAGTCTAGTTATTGCAAGCATGAAATAAACAATTCTGGTTCTTGCTGTATCTATGACTGTGTTAATAAATCTAACAGTTGATATTTTAATTCAAGGCCATTGGAAAATGGTGCGTTACCATTTTAACTTGTCAAGAAATTGTAATCTATTTTACAAGATATGGTTGTTTTAAACCATTTTTCGTTTGACTCATTTTGTTTAGTACTTAATAGTTTATTTTGGCCCCGTCAACATAAAAATGAATTTGGTTTTCGCTTATTTTCATTCATCTATCCATTCATTTATAGGTACTTTTTATGAATATTGCTAATGGAAGATCATGGTGCAAAGTAGAAAGTGTTGAAGTCAATTATAAGACACAGAAATGGAAGATAAATGTACTTCCCCTTTTAATAAGTAGAAAATGGTATAATAATATACGTAAATTCTTCTAATGTCTTTACAGATTTGCATTTGATGCATTAATATTTGTGGTAAATGCAAAAGATTCGCAGCTTATTTCTAATACTTTAACCCTTTGCACTCGGAGCTATTTTAACTTAAACATCAAATATTTCTTTTGACCTAGAATATTTCCATTGTACATAACTTTTCTCATTTTATACGTATGAAACTGATATAGTACCCCATATCATATTTAAATGTTTAGTAATTTATCAAATATAAACAAATTGTAAATAATATTTTGAATAATAGCATAGCAATTTGTAGTGGCGCCTCAGAGTCCCCATTAAGTGCTAAGGGTTAATATTTATTTTTACATCTTCAAGTCATATATCTATCAATCTTTCTTTAGTATTATCTTGATGACTAAATTTGATATTATAGGCATAAATAATAAATAAAATTTACATCTATTATTATAACTTCTATTGTAGAATTAGCTTTAGAAAATATATACTACAAATATTTTTATACTTAAATTACAATTGAAGTAATTAGTAATATGCTTTAGTTGGTATCATATTTTCTTATTTAAATGTTTCTTAACTAATATAAAAGCATTACAAAAGGAAAATTTTTTATGTTGGAATACGTGTAAAATAAAATAGTAACATCATAATATTTTTATTCATCTGTCATTCCCAGCTATTTTTTCTTTACTTTTCTCCCTCAACCAATTTTTCTAATTAAACTGAGTAATTTGAGGAAAGTTAATGCCACGTTCAGTTTGAATGAATATATAGGCATAAATAATAAATAAAATTTACATCTATGATTATAACTTCTATCGTAGAATTAGCTTTAGAAAATATATACTATAAATATTTTTATACTTAAATTACAATTGAAGTAATTAGTAATATGCTTTAGTTGGTATCATATTTTCGTATTTAAATGTTTCTTAACTAATATAAAAGCATTACAAAAGGAAAATTTTTTATGTTGGAATACGTGTAATATAATATAGTAACATCATAATATTTTTATTCATCTGTCATTCCCAGCTATTTTTTCTTTACTTTTCTTCCTCATCCAATTGTTCTAATTAAACTGAGTAATTTGAGGAAAGTTAATGTCACGTTCAGTTTGAATGAATATATACGGCAGGTTTTTCTATATTTCACAACAATTGCCTTTTTAGAAACGTTCCAGCCAAGTACAAAATAGGTTGGCTTCTATTCTGCCGTACTAAATTTTCGTTAATAAAAGAATTGCACTTTTTTTTAATGATGCATACGGGTTTCTATGTATATATTGTCCTATGGTAATCTCTGATTTAATAGAAGATCCGTGACTATTAAAAGAGCACCACTGTGACTAATTCTGTATATTTGCCGCAGATGTCAATTAATTCTATAAAATATTCCTGCAAATATATACTCACCAATTTCGGGTATACAATTTTAGGAGATCGTGCGGAACCATTCAGCATTGGGTAATTTGTTTAAACTTAATTCCATAATTGAATTAATTGTATACATAGGTTCCGAAATACAGTAATGCTTTCCGTGTCCTAATTTAAGAGAGATCCAAAAATGTTCGGATCATACGAAAATCGCTTTTTCGATATAGAACATCATTCATTTCAAAAAAGATTGTGGCATTCACTGAATCTTTAAGATTGTTTAAATATCTGTTGGTTCCATATCAACCTGACTTTGCTGCAATTTTTAAAGTTATGTTAGTATCATCATTAAACTGATTATTATATTGAGCTTCTGCATATTTTTTTACAATTTGTGCTATAGTTTATAAAATAATAGTAAAAGACATTTTGAAGCGACCCCTTAGGATACACTATCTCTACTATCGGAGCTTCCAAGGGTAGCTTCCATAGTAGTGATGTAAAAATAAAATAAAATACAAGCAACTATAAAATGTTTACACTCATCAAAAACGTTGACGTTGAAAAATGATGCCTTAACATAATGAGATTATACTTTTATATTAATCACACATAGGTAATTGATGGATTACTTTAACAAATGTATAAATAAATTCATTAAGAATGATAAAATATTATACTACAATTACGAAATATGAAAATGTTTTTGCTCTTAATCAATTAGAATAATAAAGGAGCTATTCTAAAAGTCTTTTGCTATCAACTAATTTGTAGCATCATTTTTGAAACTACTACATGGCATTCTTAAAAGCAATGCATCCTTTTTCTGTCACAAACATGCATAGCACTTCACGTAAATGAAGTAACACAAATATCTGCACTGAACAGTTTTATTTATAATTTACTACTAGAACTTATTTAATGGCCTTTAAAAGTCCACGTCTCGCATTTAAATGTGTCTCAATTAAGTTTTCAATAGCAACGACAATTTCAGTCGTAAATCACTAAGTCACCTTCAGTAACGTGATCAAATAATTTACCACAGAGTCATAATTTAACAGACAATTTAACAAGCTTTTTCGTACTGTATTGTTAAGCATTGATTGGCACAGACTGCATAAATTGCTTGCTCGCGTTGATGAATAAAAAGGGAACGATATTCCTCGACGACCAGGGATCTCCATAGCCAGTTCTCGCGATCGTTCTCTGTTCCCACAAGCAGGCAGCATTTGTTGGTATCGCGGTCTATATGGAAACCTCAATAATAATCTTACTTCAGCACCAATTCAACGAAGCATACTCAATTTCTGTAAGGACATCAACATATCTAAGACACTGTAATCCAGTCCCTCCACTGACAATTGAGACAGTCGCTAATAACCTTGGTACTTGAAGCGACTTCAAATACCAAAAGAAAATAAGTTGGAGTTGTCAATCGATAGTTGTGCTAAATGGTTGGAGTTATAAGGGTTGAAATGTAACCGAAAGAAACCAAATAGCCGTACTGTACTATAATAACTATAATAACCAGAATTAGATCAGGACACACAAAGTTAACTCATGTACACCTACCGGAAAACAATTCTCCTCCCATATGTGTTTTTTGTAACACAAGACTATCAATAATCCACATAATCACAGAATGTCCACACTACAACGTAGAGAGGAAAAACACGGTCTATATGGAAACTTGAATAATATTCTTACTTCAGCCACAATTCAACGAAGCATACTCAATTTCTGTAAGGACATCAACATATCTAAGACACTGTAATCCAGTCCCTCCACTGACAATTGAGACAGTCGCTAATAACCTTGGTAGTTGAAGCGACTTCAAATACCAAAAGAAAATAAGTTGGAGTTGTCAATCGATAGTTGTGCTAAATGGTTGGAGTTATAAGGGTAGAAATGTAACCGAAGGAAACCAAATAGCCGTACTGTATTGTTAAGCATTGATTGGCACAGACTGCATAAATTGCTTGCTCGCGTTGACGAATAAAAAGGGAACGATATTCCGCGACGACCTGGAATCTCCATAGCCAGTTCTCGCGATCGTTCTTTGTTCCCACAAGCGGGCAGCATTTGTTGGTATCGCAAGGAACAAACAGGACGACTCTAGAGCAACTCGGTGATCCGATAAACTGATAGATATCTGCTGGTACCACTATAATTAACGCTGACCTGCCGGCGACCTGGCGGCAATTTCAGCAACCAGCCGATACGACGATCATAATAATCGCGGCTAAATCTCTCAGCTTGTCAATCAGCCGACTGACATACTGCTCAGGCCTGCCCGGGGCTTTGCGTGTCCTGTGAGGATCGTTGCACGCTAGCTACGTCGATGCTCGATCATTAGGCCTGGTCCATGTTTCCTCTTTGCGCGACCCTCGCGTGCGATAGATCGATGCCCGTGGCGCGAGATCGGCCAGCCGTGCCAGATGGACATCGAGACTCGTTGCCTTTCAGTGCCCCTAATTATTTGGATTTGCGTACTGGCAGCTTCGGGGGCTTAGAGGTCATCGTGCAGGCTTTCATTTACCTTGCTACACGGCAGAATGTTGCATGGAAATCAGAAAAATTGTTTCCTCGCCCCTACGACTCTACTTAAACGGTTTCTCGTGTAATGGCAGTGAAAGCAAGTGATTTTTAAGAATTTCTTTAGAATAACTATTGGACATATGGCAATAGGCCTATTGACGATGTAAACAGATGGTCTTGAATTACAAGTGTTTTTTTTTTAGTTAGTAATATTTCATTTTAATGTGGTCGCATTAACAGCAAGGTCATTAGCGACCACATGGTTTACAGATTACAATTTGTTAAAGTACGAATAGTGTGTATAATAATTTGCAACTGTTTAAAGTTAATATTGGAACTTGGGTGTAAGAAAATAAAATATGCTTATAATAATTTATATATGTCGATGGTTTTAAAGAAGAGGAGGACGTTCTTGATGTTATCTTCGTTTAGATTCGACTTGAGGTCATTTTCAATAGAGAATCTGGATCGCTCCAAGTAGAAAGCTCGGACATTCAAGTAGTATGTGTTGGATACTGTTGGTCACACCACACGTGTTACACTCCGGTGGGCATTGTTTGGTTATAAGGAAGTCATGGGTATATCTTGAGTGTCCTGTTCGAATGCGAGTGATTGCGACCTGGTCTGTCCTAGAAAAATCGGAATCTTTTAAAGTTTCATAGACATTGGATTTTATATTGTGAAGTTTGGTTTGAGGGCTGTTAATCCAGTTGGTATTCCAAAGATCTATAATGGCATTTCGAGCAGAGGATTTTGCATCCAGAAGACTGATTTTACAGTTGGCGTCCCAGGATGGTAGATTGCTGGCTGTTTTTGCCGCTTTGTCTGCAGCTTCGTTACCAGTGATGCCAAGATGTCCAGGGATCCATGCTAGATTAATATATTTGTTTGCGTTTTGAATTTCTATTATGGTTTTTTTGGATAAATTGGATAGTTGAGTGTTGTGACGGTTTACTAATGGCGTCAAGAGCGGATTTGGAGTCAGTAAAAATGGAGAATCTGTTTTCGTTAGAATTTTGGATATACAATAGTGCATGTAATATGGCATGTATTTCACATGACCAAGGGGAAAACTTGTTTGGAAGTTTTTTTAGTGGAAAGGTAGTTTTCGGTAACAAAGGAACAACCGCAAGCGGTGGTAGTTTTAGAGCCGTCAGTATAGATGGGGATGTAGTTATTTTGGTGGATGTGATCTTGGAGAAAGGTGTTTAATACAATACTGTTAGTGTCACTATATTGATCCCTGTGTTCATTAAAAGAAGTTGAAGGTATGTTGAAAAGGGTCCATGGAAATTACAAGTGTTATTTGTTCTTATAAGGGAACATTACGAAGTGTGAATCACCGACTTTCATGAAACTTTGGGAAAAGGTAGTTTTTAGAAAAATATTTCCGAACTATTTTTTTCATCGGCAATCGCCTACATTGAAGGGGTGAAAGTAGCATTCATAGATGGTGGTTGTAATTATATTTAGTCGTATATTTCGGAAACTATTACAGCTAGAGGGATGGTTCATGTGGCAAAATTGTGTATGTTTTCATAAGGAATAGATCTGCAACAACAGATTTCCAATGCCAGTATTTGTTTAAACAATATTTTAAAAAATAGCACCTTTTCCTTAATTTTTCTAGTTAAATGTCAATCTATTTGTCTGAATATTTGTATGTGAGAAATCTATGAAATAAAAACACGAATAAAACAAAATTTTGAATTTTGAGTTTTAAACAATATTGTATGTGAAGTGTCAATCACCGATTTGATAAAATTTCTTTGATGTAGTTATCGAAAAAATATTTTACATGTATTTTTCTTCATCAGCAACCGTTCACGCTAAAGGGGTGCAAACTACCCTTAATGTTGTAATGTTTTGACTGTTAACTTTTCTGTTCTAAGAAAACAGTTATAAAATGATGTGTACTTATTGGAACTTCTATTCCACAGACATTCGCATAAAAAGAGAACTTTTATCTTTTCGGGGATGGAAAAACGTTCTAGTTCTACAAAAACAGTTATTCAGTTTAGAAAATGTTAGAGTTCTTACGTACAATAATAGTATTACAGCACTTAGAACTAATTTCAGCAAATATCTAGATGAAATTGATGCTTCTAGTGACTCATGTAAACGAAGGAAACGAAGACAATTCTGAATTACAAGCAGCTTTACTTGAAATATATTATTTCAAAATAATATACTAATATATATGTGGCGGCTACTTCCTATGCTCGTCAACAGAGGGACATTACGACAACACCTTTCCCGCTACTACCTGAATCTTCCTCTGTTTGTATATATACCGTCCTAAACTGTCCTTACGACATCCCGCGTCTAAGGCACGGGTCCGCTAGATAGACTTCCTGACGAGTCCTCTAGCGGGCCTAGGACGAAACGCTTCCTTCTCCTTTTTCCTCCTCTCACACACTTTTAAGCCGTCATATATATTAATATACTAGAAATATATTGAAACATATAATCCAAAAAGAGTAAACATAAATGTAAAAATACTAGAATATTGGAATGATCAAAGATTTATAAGACCATTTCTTAATCAACTGGCTTTAGCACTTCATCAGTGTGACCGCTAAAGTTACCGCGGAACGAGCATTTAGTGCTTTGACATTTATCCTTAATGTTCTATGAAAAATGTATTACTCATGAAACTAAACGATGAATACTGAACGCATTGTTAGATAATTCCCTTTCCTATTTCCAATTCCTTGAATAATGCTGAGTGAGAAAATAATATAAACCTATATATTTTACTTTAAAATATCTGTATAAATGTTCCTCCAAAACTTGTATTAATCGAATATAAAATAACTGTTACAATTGTACTTGATTGCCAGAATTAAGGTATCAAAGTACAAAGTTAACTTAAAAAAAGAACAAAATAATTTAACAGTTAAATGTTTACTAAATATCATTTTTACATAAAATTTTACATTTTCATTCGACAGCTGGCTAATAATACAATTGTTCTCTTTATTTGATCGCACGAGTCGAACACCAGTGTTATTAAGCGTTTGTGCATACAAGACAATTTAAAAGGCATTTTAACCGGCTAATTCGTTAATTGTTTAAGCATGTGTCTCTCCTGGGAGGTGGTTAGCATCGTCCCCATAGGAGAACTTGACGTTCGAAGGGTGAACATTAGCGTCGTCATTGAAAAAAAGGATCGTTGCGAAGCATGGTTGGTGTTGTTCGTGCGATTTTTATCAGCAGGAAGACGCGACTAAGGAACCTGAACGAAAGTCGAAGTCCATCGGACCGTGGTACCTCGATGCACCTGTTTGATCTACGTTGATTAGCTTTATTTTTATGCCGGTCTCTCGTGTTGTACGCTTCCTACTCGGAATTGGCCGAAATTGCGTAATTTCACGCATGCGAGGTACGAGTAACGCGCGGGCCTGTGATATCGTAGATTAAACTGTTTAGAAACACGTGTAAGGGTTGTCGATCGCATCGCCCGTGAAACGTAACCTAACCCAGTGTAGTCCTGTGCTCGGTAATCTTGCATCTACGGGGGAATGTGACACGGGAACCATGGGGTTGGGAACACTGAAAAACTTTGCAGGAATGTCTGCGATCTGCCAACAATTAAACCGCACCGGCTCGTTACCGCTCATTCTTTTTTTTTACCCGTGTCCTTTCCTTTCATAATACCCCCATTTGTCATTTGTTAATTTGTACACTGTAAGAACACCGCTCTGTTTAAAAAGTTTATAGAATCAATTTTTTTTCTTGACATCTGAGTAACTTTGTTACGTCTGGGCAAGAAATATTGTTTATATTTCGTCTTGTCTATAAACAGACGAAATTCGACGAGTCTGAGATAAGCTATTCGCTTATGGCAACGTCTTTAATACGCTCACGACTCTCCGGGTGATCGTGCGTCTTGAAGAATGTCTGGCGATCTTTTAAAAACAATGTATTATTCTCTTCAACAGAGAATTACAACGAATCAGTTATGGAATTGTTGACTATAAGTAGTTTTAGCATGATTACGATTTCCTTGACTCTACTTTGAAAGTTAAATTTGTGTTCTTGGGGTCATTTTAAGAAAAAAAACTGTATATGTTATAGGTACCAAATCGACCTGGAAATATCTCGGAAACCTTCTTTGTAGGAAATTGAATTTCCTATAAAAAGCATTAAAATGATAACCTAACCTAACCTAACCTAACCCAACCTAATCCAACCTAACCTAACCTAACCGAACCTAACCCAACCCAACCCAACCCAACCCAACCCAACCCAACCCAACCCAACCCAACCCAACCTAACCTAACCTAACTTAATACGTCAATAATATTCACTGCTAATTAAGTTTTAATACATATACATTTCTTGAGTCTCGTATAAGCAGTTGTGAACGGAGCCTTTACGTTCCTCCGACCATCATTTCGGGAGGGAGGCGGTTGTTCTGCAACTCCACCGAAATATAAATATACTCGGAAACTGCGCAGCTGATAAAAAAATGTTATAGAACATAAATTGTTGGAAATTTAATTTTCTACAAAAAAGGGCCCTTGATATTTTGCCATATTTCGTATAGTTGCCGAGATATTTGCAGGTTTATAAAAAACTGGAAATCAACTTTACCGGCTAAACCAGGCCCATTCGATACCTGTGACATATACATTTTTTTGGGAATCGTAATCTCCTCGTAGTTTTAATACTATAAGTCAACTACATCGGTGTATTAATAGTATACATTATCGTACTAGTATTGTTAACCCTTAGCACTCGAGTGGTGACTCTGAAGCACCACTAAAAATTACTATACCATTATTCAAAATATTGTTTACATTATTAAATTGATATTCAATAAATTCGTTACTAAACATTTAAGTGTTCTGTGAAGTATTATATCAGTTCCATTTCTTCAAAATGATAAAAATCATATAGAATGGAAATATTTTTGATCGAAAAAAAAAAGTTTGGTTATGGAGTTAACATACTTCGGAGCGCAAAGGGTTAATAGACACACACGCTTTGTTTATCACAAAAGAATTCTCGTAAAATCCGTGGCTGACCCGGCTGTCTGAGACTTCTAATAATCGTAACCCTGTTAATGCGAGGTCCCGTCGCCCAGTAAATTAAATGTTTCGTATGGTAAATATTTTTGGAGTAAAACTTGAATAGAATATGTTATCGTACGGTGAATAATAAACGCGGCTGTGTCAAGAAACACGAGTACATGTTTCTCGATGCCCTATCAAACGCGGAAGTTTTGCGTCGAATGGGTCCTTGGGAATACATCCACTCAGAACTCGTTGTATACGATGCCGATGCAGTTGATGACGCCGGTGGTACGTGTAGCAACTGGCGCTGGGTCAGCAGATGGACCAAACTGACCGGCGCTTTCAGGGGAACAATAAAGTTTCATGCACATTGTATCCCACTTGAGTGTCCTATTGTTGTCGATATATATGACCCGGCCGATATAATTGTGATTTCACCCACGAGCCATTCTCCGGCTGCTCTTCAATTTTCTGGAGGACCGTGAACTTCTCAAACTATGGTGAATCACGGCCAAAACTATTATACGTTCTATGGGAGAATATTATTATAGTACTTTCTGCAATTTGATAATAAGCAAACCGATAATTTTATAAACTGTTAATGAAAAACATCTCCGTACAATCTTTAACCATTGAGAGACGGCGCATAGTGCAGCATTTACCACGAAACGCTGGCCAATAGTCGAAATTATTTATTATTTATTTATTTAATGTTGCTTCAACGTCAAAGGTCATTAGCAACACGGTACATTTTCTTACAATATCTTGTACATATTTGTATCCTTGATGTACTGGACAAGACCGGCGATATACACCCCCAGAATCTAACAGAATGGGTAGGGATCCAGGCAACGTACCAATTTTCCTTTTCGAAATTATTATTTTGTCCAAAATGAACGAAATTTCTTTCTCATGTTCCTGAATATATACATACACCCCAGAATCTAACAGAATTGGTAGTGATCCAAGCAACTTACCAATTTTCCTTTTCGAAATTATTATTTTGTCCAAAATGAACGAAATTTCTTTCTCATGTTCTTGAATATATAGTACACCCCAGAATCTAACAGAATGGGTAGGGATCCAGGCAACTTACCCATTTTCCTTTTCGAAATTATTATTTTGTCCAAAATGAACGAAATTTCTTTCTCATGTTCCTGAATATATATATGGATATAATCAACAGTAATTTTTCTGTCATGAACTGTAGCATTTCATAATAAATGGATACTTGAAAGTACACCATTCTCGCGATGAAGAAAAATGTAGAGAAATTGATGCTGGGAAAGCGATATTTTTACGAGTATAATGTGTAAAAAGGGTGTAAAAACGTATGCAGGATGTAAAGTTAGGTGTGTGGAGTAATTTTATGGCCTTTTTCCTTATTTTCTTCTGTGGTTTTGATAGCAGAAGAATTCTAAAGAAATATCTTTTCTTTAGTAAAATTAATATATGTATAACATATACTTACTTTTTTATACCCCAAAACATCTCTTTATTTCTCATTTATTATTTATGTCTAAACAATGCTTCGTATAATTCTTAAAAAATTATTTGCCAAGGATCGCCCATCTTCAGATTTGCTTACGGATGAAAACTATTACTGAATGTTTACTCGATTAATTTGACTTTTATAAGTTACGATTAGTATTATAATGCCTTCCCAACTACACAAAACTTTCGTGAGATATTAACAATTTGTTCAAATGTATGTTAAATGTTTACCAAGTTAATTGATTCGAGTTTTAAAAGAAGTATCGATCTGATTTTTTGCATTCTACTTCTGGTTACATTAATCTTGAAATAGCAATTGATTTTATTTTCCCATTTTTGCTGAAATCGGAGGAATCCATTTCCTTATCATTTTATTTCGATTTATCATGCATTCCTGATAATCTGGCGAAAAAAATGTTACGAACAATAAATTGATGATCCGTCGACTATAAATCTCAATACTAAATACAAAAGCTTTCAACAAATTTTTTTTATAGTAAATTATATAGTTACCTAAATTTTTTAAATGTCAATACGTATTTTTTACTACATATTATTATAGCTGGTGTTCGCACTAAAGAACAAGATAAACTGTAATGCAAAATATAAAACTATTATACTTCGATTGTTATTCTTTATAAACAGGGGTGTACTGGATTATTAGTAATGTATAATTAGCATCATGGAATATTTTAAAATTCTACAAAAAGAATTAAACGAAATATACTGGGTGAAAATTATAATTTTGTAAGTTTGACCTTGAATGACCTTGAGTCATAGGTAATTTAACTCATCTTAAAACGCACTATTTCACCTCACCTTGGAGTGCCCACCGAGAATAAAAGTCCAACCACATGATGTCCTCCTCGGTACTGAACAACTTTCATCTGAAACATTTTTGCCTATAATCAATATTTTTTGAGATATTCGTCTGTAACGCTTTATAATTTCCACCCTGCATATTCTACAGTAACTGAGAAAGGTATTCAATATTCATACATCATTGGTTTTTCCTTTTCAATGGAACTGATAGTTTCAACTTTCTTACATCAAGAAATTCTCTTATAATACAACCATAAATAAAGACTCACTCTAGCCAGTTAAAATAATTTTTAACTTAACATTAATGAAAAGTGAATAGAAATATTGCACTATGTGCATACATTATACCGTAAGAAGGAATGTATACTTTTTTCAATTATGCATTATAGGAAATAAATATAGTATATGTGTTTGTGGCCATATATGCAATTATTAATTCTGTATTCATATGTTTGACCATATTTTCGTTTATTATAAGTCAATTGGAATATTAAAGAATCAGTTTACTTATAAAATTTGTAATAATTACTCTATTCTCACTCCTAGTTTAAATTACACTCAAAGTAACCGCCGACTTTCATCTCAGCTTGTTAGACCACTTACTTCTTTTGGTTTTCTTTCTTTCTTGAAATCTTTTCTTCTTCTCTCTGTTTTTGTACTTTTTCCTTCGTACTCTGTTTCTTTTCCTCTTCTTCTGTTTAGTATGTCCGTTAAACGCAAAAATGCACACACAAATATCCAATAACGAATCATAACATTTATAAATAAATCGTACTCGCATATTCTTTTATGTCGATTTTAAACATGCGAAAATAAATGTGAATTAAATTGAAAAGAAATTGATTACGATCATCATGGAACATTTTATTACTAATAATTATATCTTGAGAACAATAACAATATTTAGAAAATTCTTTCTCCATTTACCTGCAGTTTCCGGTACACTAATAATAATATGATGGAACGTATCTATAATAAAGTACTACATATATGCAAGGTTAAAATTCAGTGTATGTCATTCCACTGAAGTATAAACAATTTTTCTTTCATTGTGCTAAATGTCGAATTTCATGCCAAAGAAAGAGTAATTGCGGGGAATTTTACTACACTATTTTATTAAAAAAAAATCTGCAGCTGAAGCACACAGAATTCTTGTTGACACCTACGGCGACCATGTTCTGTCGGAAACAATATGCAGAGATTGGTTTAGACGCTTCAAAAATAATGATTTTGATCTTGAAGATAAAGAACGCCCTGGCGCACAACAAAAACTTGAAGACGAAGAATTTGAGGCATTACTTGACGAAGACTCGTGTCAGATACTAGCTGAATTTGCAGAATCATTAGGAGTTGATCACACAACAGATTCGAAACGTTTGAAAGCATTAGGAATGATTCACAGGAAGGACGTTGGGTGCTGTACGAGTTGAAGCGATTTTTCAGCATGACAACGCGCGGTCACATGTTGCAAAACCGGTGAAAACGTTTTTGAAAACACTTAAATGGGAAGTACAACCCCACCCGCTGTATTCACCAAACATTTCCCGATCAGATTACCATTTGTTCCGATCGATGACACATGGCCTGGCTGAGCAGCGCTTCCAATTTTATGAAGATATCAAAAAATGGGTCCACTCTTGGATTGCATCAAAAGACGTGTCGTTTTTTCCGACATGGAATTACTATGCTGCCGGAAAGATGGGGAAAAGTAATGGCTAGCGAGAGACAATATTTTCAAGAACATATTTTTTACCACTTTTTAAAAATAAAGCATTCATTTCATAAAAAAAACAGCGAGAACTTATTCAACCTCCTAATATTTTGTTTAGAAAGTCCAACATATTTAAGTTAATTCTGTATTATATGAACTACGAAAACTATGTTTGTATTATAATAAAATATATTGTTACATATCTTATTAACATGTGTTCAATTAAATAAAAATTTAGGCACTGTGGGAACATTTGATCAATTGTTTGAGTCACTGTATTTAACTCAATTGTTCAGCAAATACTACTTAAATATAGTATAACAAAATGTACATATTGATTTTTTAGTAAAACATGATTTTATACATAAGAAAATTTGTCGATTATCTTGTAGTTTACAACCGTTCAAAGGTATGCAACCCTTTAAATCAAGTTTTGCCTTAATAAACTACATTCGTCTGCTACAAGAAATTCGAACCCCCCCACTTGACAATGGGAATATTATCAACAATTCACTGAAACAAGTATTTCAGATTACGGCCGGTCCGAAAGATGATTACTTAACAGCCGAGGGCGGAAGGTTTCGCTGCGTGGAAGAAATCAGTCGGACCGATCACAGAAGTCAATCAGTCTCGAGGGAGGATCATTAAATTCGAAATGTAAATCGCAAGGGGTACAGCAAGTGGGCGCTAATATGCGCCAGATCCATTAATCATAACCCCGGGGATCTGCGCCGACCCCTCGCCATGTCTGCGGGGGTTGCAAAACTGTGCGAGTGCTCAGAAACTGAAACAGGTTAACGTTAGATACACCCCGGCGTGGCGGCCGGTCGATTGGGGGACAACCGGCATTGTTCACGGCGCTGCACTACCCTAAATATTAACAACGAGCGAACAGGGGTCAGTACAACCCTCGAAAACTTTTCCCCGGACTGCTCCCTTTAGGTTGTTCCTCTTCGTGTTCGCGGGACATCCCATCGCGCGAGTACAGCCACCAAGTCTATTGGTTTATGAGAACGCTGGAATGCGAAAAGTCTCATCGTGATCGATTTTACACGGTCCTACAAGAATTTTCTGTCAATTTTGGCAACCGTTTGAACAGCTGTTCCCAAAGCCCTCGCAATTTTCGATATTACTGGGGCGGTGTTAAATTGGTGGCCATATTTGAACGGCAAGTTTGAAGTGTAAGTCGGCTTATTCTTTAATTTATAAAATAAAACACAAGCGATTACATTTGAAGATAACAGTTTAATTGTATAACAATGTATTACAAACTGGAGGATGTATTTTTAATGTAAATGTAAAAACTGCGTGGTTTTTCTTCAAAGAAGGCTTCGAGGTGTCTGAAAATTTAATTTTTGCAATCGTACTATTACATTAAAATAAATTAACCAATGGATGGAAGGTCTTTTCATATGCAACAACCTAACAAATAGAAATTTATAGTTTCTTTTAGATTCTTTCTTTTAGTTGCTTCTAATGTTTTTGCAGATTAGTGTTTCTTCTATTCGTTTCTGTCATAGATGTGATAATATCTGCAGTTGAATGACGAGCAATATGAACAGTAAGATTTATTAAAAAATTGTTTTTGGAACACGGAACGAAGGATTTGGCTATAATGTATGCATCAACTTAGTATAATTTCCATGTATTATTAGCTGTTTAAAGAATAGCTATTTGAATTTCTAGTTTTACAAACAAAAACGTACGTTGATCTCCTATCTCTGAAAACTCATGAGTGATAAAAAAAAGTTTCTTTCTTGATAATATACCTGCATTTATCTATCACTTTTTAAAATAATTATCGATCATATTTAAATACTTATCGTAACAGAGGAATGATTTAATTAACGTGGTTGTAAAATATTTCTGTGCAACATGTTAAAGTCCTACCAACAGGTAATTAAGATTGCTGCAATAATTATCTTTCCATTTAATGTGCAATTTTTTAATTGAGGTCCTGCATTTCTTGATGATGCCATTTTTCAATCCAATTTCCAATTTTCTAATTATAGAAAAGAAGGTAAATCTTTTTTTAAATGAAACGCAAAATTTAACCCTCGCACGTCTACGAGAAGAAAATCGAATGTCAGGAATTGTATTGATTTAGTTCGTTGAAATTATTTTGTTATTTCTATTAGCTTCTTTTTAAAGGAATACAGTATTTCATCGTTAAAAGTCGTCAAATTCTGAACAATAAATGTCGCCAAACAATCCCTCCTTCCGCGGGGTATACCCGGTGAGCAACCGTTAAGCTCAAGAGGCCACGGTCGCCGAGAAGTGTAACATTATACGGGTCGAGTGTATCGGTGTGAGACCACTACTAATCCAATGCCAAAACTTCTTTATTTCTTATTATTTTTTATGGAACTTTCGTCAACATATGCGTGGGATTTTTCTAATGAAAACGACACCAAATAAGATATAATTGCGATGATATTTACACGTGTAATGGACGAAGAAAGTTTCGGGCGCAAGGAAGGATAGCGTATTGGAAAGAGAAAGAGACGCGGAGAGTCGCGGTCGCCGGTGTAGATCAATCAAAGGCCCGCGTGTCTTCACAGTGTAATGCCAATAAAAAAACTTTTTATTATTATTTACTTTTTTAAGAGACTTTCTCCAATATATTTGTGACATTTTTCTGATTAAAATAATACCAAACACGATATAATTCGGATAATATTTACAATAATTTTCCGAAACTTTCATCGTCCACTACACAAGTAAATATCATCGAAATTATATCTTATTTGGTATCATTTTCATTAGAAAAATGCCACGAATATGTTGGCGAAAGTTCCATAAAAAATAATAAGAAATAAAGAAGTTTTGTCACTAGTATAATTGTTGTTTTTACACCAACATACTCGACCCTTATTATGTTATACTTCTCGGCGACGGAGGCCTCTCGAGCTTCGCTGTCCTTTTCTACGTTCGGTACAAGTCAAAGAATAGTAATATCTGAACGTTAAACGTCGCCGGTCGGACCCGTGGTGGCGACGATTACCGATGAAATACTGGATATATTTAAAAAAAAAATGAAGAGAGTGTGAATATTGTACTATTTGATAGCAAAATATTAATATATGTATATGCAATGAATTTTTAAATGAAATATTTAATTATTTTTTAGTAGTTTTCCGTGTTTAATTGCAATGTAAAATTTCTGAAGTAAAAGCAAGAGAATTTGGTGAGTAAATGTAAACACTTTAATTACCTCGTTTCAAGGTTGATATATTTGATGGTATAGTAGAAATAAATTTGAACTTTACTTTTTTCTAAGCCTTAAATAAAACTCTGTAATTTAGTTGATCAATTTAGTTCACTCACATGCAAGCTATAAAAAATTTACTCTGTCCGTTTATTACGGGAGGGAAATAAAATGTCTATGCCAGATATAAAAGTCGAGTACCGAACCCAATTGACTTGTAAATATAAAAGTCTATAAAAAGGTCTACATAGTCAGAGTGTTAAACATAAAAATACGAAGCGTTTTAAACTTTGTTAACGATTCTATTTTGTTAAACTTTATGCACTTCTACGAACGACATTTCTTAAGATATTTGCGATTACGTTGTCAAACTAAGCTTATGTTCTTTTAACTCTCGGATGATATTGTTAACTATTTATTGTTATAATAAAATTTCCTATATTATTTTCAGATTAAACAAATTTTTAAGAATTTCAAGTTTTTAACAATTCTAAAAGAATGTATACAACATCAAAGACTCATAAATATTTACCTCAAAAATACCTTTACAGTTATTGCACATTTCTTCCAAGATTTTTAGATAAATGATGAAAAATCAAGTACATATCAACATGAATGGAATGGTTTCACGCTGAGGAATAAAGACTAATGTTTTAACCCTTTGTACTCGAATGGTGACTCTGAGTCACCAGTAAAAATTGCCATGTCATTATTCAAAACAGCTTTTGTATTATTAAATTCGTCTCTATTCTATAAATTACTAAAAGTTCTACTGTTGTATGACAAAACAGGTTCAATCTCATGCGCATACTGTAAGAATGATTACATAGAATAAAAATGTTGTGAGTTGAAAGAAATGTCTTGATTTTCTAATTAAAATTGCTTCGAGTGCAAAGGGTTAAACATTAAAATTGTCATTTCGAATCTGTATAATCCAAAATGAAATTTCACTGATAAATTTTGTGTCCTCTAAACAAATGTTGTCGAACGGCAAACAACTAAACACTTTTGCAACGTTATTGATAACTAGATTGTAGATTTAAATGCAATTCTGACAAAGTTGAGTAGGCGTAATTTAAAATGCTACGGGGATTAAAAGAATTTAAAAATATTATTTTCAATCTATTCAAGTCATTAAAGTAAATAGGAACATCTGATTTAGTTTCTGTTTCTTGCAATTGCTGCAGAACATTTTTGTTTTGCATAAAGTTTCGCAACCTACTGTAATCAATATTGAAACATTAAAGTAAATGTAGAAATCAAATAAATATGTACAGTAGAATCTCGGTTAACACTAGAAAGACTGAAACTTAGTATATACCTATATTGCCCAAAAGCAGTCAAAATGACTGCATTGTGAAAGAATAACTAATGTGTAAAGAAAGTTTAAAATTAATTTTTAATATTTTTTATATTATTTACAGTTATATAACAAGTTATTAGTAAATATTAACAAGAAAAAAAATTTACTTTTCCTGGGCATATTGATGACACTTTCATTTTCATCATTGGTGATCGACTCTTCTTCTAGTTGAAATTAAAAAGCAGTCAAAATGACTTCCTTGGGCAATCTAGTGTTAAATGAACTAACCAAGGAAACATGGATGGCCGAATAATATTTACTAAAAATATCAAATAAATATACAGGGTGTCCCACATAAATGGGACCATCTAAATATCTGTCGTATTTACAGTCCTATCAGAAAACTTCAGAGGACAAAGTGACACTTTCAGAGGGCAAATATAATGGTAAGGAAAAAAATTTTTTATGTCGTGTTTTTTAATGAAACTTCAAGGTCACCGATGTTTTTTTTAAATGGAATAGTATATCTTTTTTACGATAGCATGATAGACAATAAAAAACTAAATTTAGTGGATACCACCTTTTTGACCTTGAAATGACCTTGAGCAAGAATAATCATGTTGGAGCGGATAAAATGTGGAAGTTTAAAACTTACGTGTTTCAGCAAAGATTACGCGTTGTTTACGGAGGGTTGACCTTTACATATCATATGTTCGAAATGTTGACCATTCTCATTTATGCAATATTACAATCTTGCATTAAATGATCTCTAGGCATTGTCGATTTCCGGAGAAGTAATTGAAGCACATGCTGCAGTAATCCTTTGCCGCATATCCTCTGGCGTTGTGGATTTATCTTTGTACACTATACATTTTATCTTGCCCCATAGATAAAAGTCCAATGGTGTCAGATCCGGAGAACGGGCTGGTCATGGAATTGTTCCTTGTCGCCTAATCCAGCGTCCAGGATATTTCGTATTTAGCACCGTTCTATGGTTCCCGTCAAGAAAGAGTAAATTCGCGCAATTACCGGTTTTCGTTCATTCTGCGCATCTTCCACTCCGTACGCCCCCTTCCCAATGTACAACGCCAAGCCGCGTAATTCGTAGGGTTCTATCGGGTGTTGCCACATAACGATTTCTGTGTTTAATTGCATGTTAATCTGTACCTCTGTCCTACTATTCTTTCATTGTGTACATTAAACTCGAAGTCAAGAAAGTGGGAGTGCGCAGTGGAAGGAGAGTTAACGGGCTCGTTGCGCACCCTATCATCTTCCAAGCTGCGCGAAACGAATTTATTCTTTCTTGACGGCTACTATAGCAACTTTAGAATAATGCGTTGGATAACCATCATGTTGAAACCACATGCGCTCCCGATCGAATAACGTAATTTCTTCTGAAAGGCCCGACAAATCCTGG
Source organism: Sphecodes monilicornis (assembly GCA_913789915.3). Lineage (NCBI taxonomy): Eukaryota > Metazoa > Arthropoda > Insecta > Hymenoptera > Halictidae > Sphecodes > Sphecodes monilicornis. Next base: position 1,960,540 of record OU565286.1, on the reverse strand, counting down.
CGTAAAAATCCAGCATACTTTATACCAGTAAGAGTTCCTTGTATAAATTCGTTCGACGTTCAATTACGTCTCAGGAAATCGACAATGCCTACAGGTCATTTAATGCAAGATTGCAATATTGCATAAACGAGGATGGTCAACATTTCGAACATTTATTATGATATGTAAAGGTCAACCCGCACGTAAACAACGCGTAATCTTTGCTGAGACACGTAAGTTTTAAACTTCCACATTTTCTCCGCTCCAACATGATTATTCTTGCTCAAGGTCATTTCAAGGTCAAAAAGGTGCTATCCACTAAATTCAGTTTTTTTTATTGTCTATCATGCTATCGTAAAAAAATATACTATTCAATTTAAACAAAAACATCGGTGACCTTGAAGTTTCATTAAAAAACACGACATAAAAAATTTTTTTCCTTACCATTATATTTGCCCCCTGAAATAGTGTCACTTTGTCCTCTGAAGTTTTCTGATAGGACTGTAAATGCGACAGATATTTAGGTGTTCCCATTTATGTGGAACACCCTGTATACAGTAGAATCTCGGCTAAGCGAATTAATCAAGGAACCATTAATGGCCGTATAATACTTACTAATCTGTGCAATACATTGTGTTGTACTTGTATATGGACCATCTCCAATTGAACAGTTTAACATCATGACTGTCAAAGCAACAACCTCAAAAATTCCATAAATCCAGAGTGATTTAACTAATAAAATAACTATTGGAAAGTTGAAATGTATGCCACTGAATAGTCCTTCAACCTTCTTGAATTTTCCAGATATTAAACAAATTTGGTACAATGACTATATTGCTTGATAATTAATTTTTAAATATAGACACATAATATTGTCACCTGTACAGGGTGTATCACGTAACTATCGCCATAATATGACAAAAGAAGGTTTTCAATACGGTTAATCTGTTCTTAATCGGCTACAAATTGCAATATAAAAAATTTCCAAAAAATTGTTTCTTCAATAAAAAGTCAGTCATCTTGGCTATTTTAAAGGACACTCATATTTTCGACTTTATATTAGAACAGCTGATGTTAAGAGGGGTTCAACGACCTACTAGACTTTGACCTCGAGATAACCTTGAACCTTCAATTATTGGCCTAATCAAGGGTAACACTATCGTTCCCAATTCTTTGATCTCGATCAAATTACACACTTAGGCCAATATCTTAAGATTCAAGGTCTGGGTTAGGTCTCGCTGTTTAGTTTCAAGGTCGTCTCTCTGGGTTAAAGTACACTAATATAGTAAAATAAAATATAGTAGTATGGTTAAAGTTTACCTACAACTAGGTAAAATAAGTAATGTATAATAGTCAAGGTGACCTCGAATTTTTATTTGTAAAAACAATGTTTTAGAACTTTCTTATACTGCGATTTGTAGCCGATTAAGGATTAACAGATTAACCTTTGCTCAAAACATTTTTGTCAAATTGTCGGAAATTCCTGAAAAATCATGGCGATCGTTACGTGGCACCCTGTATTATCATTGACACGGCAGTCAACTTGTTAAATGTAAAACATATTTAATTAACAGAGCATTCAAATGTCGTCGGTTCGGTTAACCGAGCTATTGTATTTCCTTTTTAGAGAACTATTAAAAAGGAAGGAGTTACAATTATTGCACCCACGGAAAAAATCGTGGAACAGGGGACCAGCAAAAAGTGAACAGAAAACTAAATAATCGATCAATCTAATCTCTGTTACGAAACGGGTTTGGTCGACGTTCGAGTTTCGATGGAAAAAAAGGGGCCCTCGGGAAGTCCGCGGCGGAAAGACGGACTTCCAAAAACGTCATTGCGCACATACGTGATCCGATAGTGATCAGAACTATCGGGATAAGTGGTGAAACTGCTGCAATATGAAAGGCGACATCCCTAAATGGAGCAGTCGGTTGTGAAGGCAATATGTACCGCTCATGTGGCACGCGATTGCGCTCACAATGTGTTCCCATATACGGTTCCGTACATGTGTTCCGGTCAGTGGTTCTTCTCTCTCTCTGGTCCAGGCTGCCTTTTCCGGCTGTCGGGAGCTGCATTCCTTATTCGATGCGCCTCTGTGTCCACGTGCACTGTGCTCACCTGTCGGCCCCAGAGAGAAACGCGCTGCTCCGCACCGGCGATAAAATATCGCCAATCCCCGTCGCTGCGACTACAGCTGTCGAGAATAACAACCAGCCGAGTGAACGATAGGATAATACGCAAAAAAGAAGAATGCTCTCTTCGGTCGTAGGAAAACGGGGGCTCCTAAACTTTAAGTGTCAATGATCAGGCCGGATCGATGAGATTGGAACGCGAGTCCGTAAATCCGAACGCGTTTTTCAAATTGAGAATACCGGCACAGGCATTGCTAAATGATCTGTACCGAGGAATAAAGATCCCCTTAAAAAAGCGATCCAGAACTTTCGAAATAAAACGCGAATGTTGAATTTAGCCGTCGATTGTCGTTCTGAAACGGTCCTTGATGTTTCTCGCTATTTTTCAGAGAATTCTTAATTTTTAAAGAGAATTTTATTTTATGATTAGACTGCTAGTCTTTATGCAAAATAAAAATTGTTTCTGTCAATAGCAATTCACAAGAAATCACGAATTTCTTACTCTCTTTAACACTAGATTTACGGGGCCCGTCAAAATGTAAAATACAACTTTCAGTATTTTTTCTGCAATTTCGACCAATTGAAATGTTCTCAACATTTCTTTTCACGTCTTATAGTAAATTAATTGTTAATAACTCGTCAAAAAAAATTTAAGTCGTAGAGTCCAATATTAAAAACGTTTTCGTCGTTTTAAGAGCGTCCGAATATTAATGGGAGTCACTGTATATCGGCGTAAGTCAATCTTAATTAGATAATTCGCTTTTAAATTGTATAAAATTCTGTCTCAGGTTAAGGTTTTTACCAAACAATGCGATAAACTACTATAAACGAATTTAAATAGCATAACAAAGAAATATAACACATTTTTAACACTAGATTTACGGGGCCCGTCAAAATGTAAAATACAACTTTCAGTATTTTTTCTGCAATTTCGACCAATTGAAATGTTCTCAACATTTCTTTTCACGTCATATAGTAAATTAATTGTTTTAACTCGTCAAAAAAAAAATTTAAGTCGTAGAGTCCAATATTAAAAACGTTTTCGTCGTTTTAAGAGCGTCCGAATATTAATGGGAGTCACTGTATATCGGCGTAAGTCAATATTAATTAGATAATTCGCTTTTAAATTGTATAAAATTCTGTCTCGGGTTAAGGTTTTTGCCAAACAATGCGATAAACTACTATAAACGAATTTAAATAGCATAACAAAGAAATATAACACATTTTTAACACTAGATTTACGGGGCCCGTCAAAATGACGGATTCAAAAATTTTTCATTTACGATTATTAAGAGTGTAAGGAGACATTCGTGAGGAATTATTAAATACATTTATTTTTTTGTGTACATATTACAATAAAAATCGCGGAAGATCTAAGTGTAATACAATTTTATTATTTTTATAAAGCAATGTAAAATAATCAATTTTAGTGCTCCGTAGACCTAGTGTTAATAGCTCTAACAAGTTGTAAGTAACATCTCGATGTTCTCAAATTCCTTTCATCTTTGTATTGTTTGAAGTTACGCGCCCAATGAACATTGTATGCGTCCATTGCAAGATGCAGGAGCTACATACATACAGTAGAAGACCGAATTAAATGTACATCCTTTAAAAACTAATAACATCTTCAAAATTGGACCAAACGACTTGAGTTTTTCGAGATTTGGATGGATTAGTTGGTCAATGTATACCAAAATTAATTAAAAATTACCATCGGTCGAAATTGCGAAGAGAAAAGTAAAAGTTACGATGTTTATCTTTTATATCTGTGTTTATAAAGAAAATTTAAAATATGCCTTTTATTTATTTATTGATGCCGCAAACCATGTTTGGTTTATATAGCATACATTAGTACAGGCATGTTCAGAAGTAGCTTACTTGGACGCAAATTCGGGGGAGACGCCTATTTCTCCCGCCCGCGCGTCTCGCTCCCCGTGGCGGCCATAGTCCTCCGAGTTCCTCAGACCAGTGATGGGAATGTTGGCGCTTTTCACGCGCATGCGCGAGTTTCGGCAGCACCGAAGCTACGTCCGAAGTTTGTGGGGTACTATTGGGGCGAAAGTAGTGGGTTTGTTATTTTAGTACCCTTCCCTTCCTTATTCCCAAGATGATGAAGAAGAGTAAGTTTATTATATTGTACATAGATACATAAATATTATAAATTTATATATTATATATTCTATGTACGTATGCATATATTACATTTTAATATATATATATATATATATATATATATATATATATATATATACATTCATTTTTCAAAATCAAATCATAATAAATTTTGCGAAATTAGAGGGGCGACCAAGGTACCCGATTTTCGTGCTTGACTGAGGCTAAAATCGCCGTGCATGCGCGTGAAAAGCGCCAACATTCCCATCACTGCCTCAGACCACGGACCTAAAGGACTGTGCATAAAGTGGGTTTATGGGCGAGAGGGGGCGTACCATTAGCGGGGAGGGAAGGTAGACTGCGGCCATATTGGTAGGATAAACTAGTGTTGCCATCTATATAACGGTGCGGGAACATTGAAATGATTTGATTCTGAAAAATGAATGTATAACAAGTGTATTTGTATATATATCTGTATATACATATGAAATATTAAAATGTAATATACATTTGCAGTGAGTCACAAAAGTATTCGCTCGCCCTTTAAATCAGAATAACTTTCTTACAATTTGACCAAACCATTTGACTTTTTTTAGCAATTAGAAGCATTGATTTAGTAAATCAAGTGCAACAAAGATTTTGAAGGAATTGCAATTCGTAGGAAATACATGAAGAGATAAAAATGGCTCTTTTTGAAACTTCTTTATTTTAACCCATAATGAAAATTTGAAATATGCCTTTTGTAGATCTATGTTAGTTATACATAAGCTGAAAATTTCATAAGCGAATACAATTCACACTTATTCTTTGTTTTGAGGATGGGAAAGAGGAGTGCTACAATAACTAAGCAAAATATATGATAAAACAATAAAATATTTTATTTGGCAGAAAAAATTAAAGAATACCAACATTTGTTGCTAGGATAAGGAAAACTGCCAAAACCTTACCAGTATTCACAAAACAAAAATTACATTGTATTATTACAAAATAGTTTATAACTAAAACACTTTTCTAAAAAATAAAGATAAAATAAATAAACAGTAAAAATAAACAATTCGTTGCACATTCGACTCCAATATCACTGCCTCAGGGATATATAATATATAATATATTATATATAATATAATATACTGCATCCCTTTACAATACACCTTGTCATTTTTGTAAATTAATGGATATCAACGCACAAAACAAACAAAGCCACGACGATTCACCAACCTTGCCGCACATGTACCGGGTACAGAGTGATCAATGGCCGAGCGTGGGTTACATTAGTATTTAAAGTTGCCTATAGAGCGCACCACCGATTTGTCCTACCAAGATGGCCGACAAGTTGATCCCCCTTCCGTCTTTTGGAACGCCCCCGCAGACTTATGCACAGTCCTTCAAGTTCGTGCCTCAGACCCGTGCCTACTGCTTGCAATATGTACCGCGTGTGGCGCGTTGGGGCGACTCTCGGACCCACGGTAGGCACGGGTCTGAGGAGCTCGGAGGACTACGACCGCCACGGGGAGCGAGACGCGCGGGCGGGAGAATTAGACGTCTCCCTCGAATTTGCCTCCAAGTGAGCTACTTCTGGACATGCCTGGTCTATAGTGTCGTCTAACGTGCACTTGCAATTTGTAAACGTCAATGCTTCATACAAACATGATATGAACTCAGTATAGCTAGACTTTCATTTACAAATGAATTATTTTATTATGAAGTCATCAACTTATGCTAGTGGTTCTAACATTTTGAACACCCACTGTATTTTCCAATCAATCGAGAAGTTTATAATATTATCGCTTTTCTATAATTAGACTGCAGATTTGATGCATTTATGACAAAACAACTGAGTGAATGCCTCAATGACCAAATGAACATTGTACTTGTTCTTACCTTCGTCAAAAATGTAGACTTACACTACAAAATTTAAATATCCCCACACTCATGTAAACATACTAACACGAACCTCTGTTTATTACTAATCCAACAAATACTGTATTTATAACTGTATACCAAAGTGGTCGCTAATGACCTCGATGTTAATGCGACTTTTATAAATAAACAATTTTTTAAAAAATGTGCAAAAGTACAAAACTGAGATAACATGGGAAGAATTTAAGTGCATTATTACGCTATTCTCGGTTTATCGAAATTATTAAATAAAATGGTACATTTTTATTTAAGTGGTTATTCTATTGAGGATGGTTTAAAAAAGTCGATTTTTCTTAATTTTATTTTTTAAAAGTTTTCATAAACATCCACAGTCTATTTATAATACCAATGTATAATCTGCTAGACAGATTGTTCGTGCGCAAAACAGTGAACAAAGTAACAGTAAGCAACTGTGACCGTTTCATATCCTAGAGTAGTCAAAATTCTAAAGCATTCCGAGTATATGCATTATAATGCACTTTGCATAACAACGAAGATGTTGCAACGTTCCTACCTACTGCCACGAATTACGTGGATATTCCGTTTCCTGGTCAGCGAAGCCAAGAACAGTAAAATGCAAATGCGATGGGTTCCTGCGTGGTTAATATTAATGAATGAATTTTCTCTTCGCGCCTTCGGCCGCGCGTCCTTAAATGTGCTCTTTGAAATATCGCGGGATAGGGAATTAGGATGCGGAAATTATTGCGGTTCTGCGCATAATTTCCACATTACCGTAGCTCATGCGTGTAACGAGTGAACTCCTTGAAATTTATCGGATTCGAATGTTCCCTTTTTCTTAATTGCTTTTATTTGTTTTCCCCGTGTATCCAATTTTTCACGCGCTCGTATATCACGATTCCAGATAAGAACGTGTTGACTATATTAGCAGAGCCATACATTTTGAACATGAGTGCTCGCGTTTCCTGTCGCCTTTATGCTACTTCTGCAGGTTTCAGAAAGTACGGAGAATTAATAAGTGTTAAGAAGTGCTAAGTGATCTGATGCCACTATGGTCTTGAAAACGATATATGGCTGACTGAGATTTATAGTGGTGTATGTTCAAATTATGAAGATTTGAGTTAATATTGTTTTTCTTAATATTATAAGCATCATTTATTTACCGGCAGCGTTAATTGATGTAGAACTTCATTTTTTACTGAAAAAATTCTTTTAAAAATTCTGCTTATTCTTTTGTCACTAAACGAGTAGAACTAATCGTTTGGAGTCATAGTCGTTTATGTCCACCTTACGCACTTTTATTTTCAATCGCTTATTTACAACACAGATCTCTGTTATATCTCATCATGGAAGTATCTGACAAAAAAATGTTTCAGACAAAATTGACTCGTTTTTTCCTGTAGAATCTAAATATGTAACATTTTATAGGGGGTTCCATTTAAAATTACAAAGGTACCTCCCCTCCCCCGTTAAAGGGGAAGGGAGGCCACTTCACGTTTATGTAGTCAGAAAGGCCCTTCAGTTCCATGCAATTTAAGACTAAGAACTTTAAAATCGATGGCATAGTTTTCGAGATATTGAGCTGTTCAGAGTTATGTGGGCCACCCTGTATACATTTCTTTCTTGAAATAACCCCAAGAACACAAATATAACCTCAAAACGAGGGGCCACGGAAATCGTACTCTCTCCGAGAGGAGGAATGGCATGAGATAGAAAAAAGAGAGGAGGAAATGCAGGAAAACGAAAATTGGGAGAAAGCGAAAGAAGGAAGATACAACAAATGGTTTAAGGAGATCAGAGAAGAGAAAGTACCAGAATATGGTGAAAATTTCATCGGTATTGGTTAATTGGTTTATGAGTTATAAACGATTGAAAGTGGTAATAATTGCAGTTATAAGTCGAAAATCGTGATAAACTGCAATTATTACCACTTTCAATCGTTTATAACTCATAAACCAATTAACCAATATCGATGAAATTTTCAGCATATATATAATTGATTTGAGTGAACATTATCAATTTTTTAAATTTTCAATACAGGCCCTGATAAAAAAGTCATGAAAGTCAACATTTACTATTTTTTCATCGGTTCCGACTAATTGCAATTTTTTCAAAAGTTTTTTTACTCATCTTGTAATAAAATAATCCTTTCAACTTCTCAAGAACACTCGAGTCATCTGTAACAATTTTAAAAAAGTTATGCTGTTTCAAATGGTGTTGATTCAGTTTTGCTCTTCACTGTAAGTATTCGGCAGCTCGAATTTGTCATGTTTGACTGATTATAACTTGATAACTGTCCATTACTGAGCTTTGTGCCCGTTACATCTGTTGATCAGTAGATCATAAGCTACAACAGATTTTACCAGGATAGACATTCCATATAATTAGTGCGCGGTTCTTTGAAGATCGAACCTTTCTCTTTACAATCACTGCTTAAAACTTGAGCTGCGGTTTGTTTTGGCAATCACCTCTTTCACAAACTTGCAAGACTTAACAATATCATTTAGTACTAATCTTTTATATGATTTTAAAAGATATTAAAATTCAGTCGATTCCTATGGTGTCCTTTCGGTAATTATTTAGAAATTTACCTTCCATTCCGATCTTCATACTTTTTGGTTATGTAGTGGGGGGTTGTAATTTTGAACTTTTTCCTTTGGAAATGTATGGCGGTCTTCTTTAGTTTTCTACATATTTGCGAAACATTGTTTGTACCACTGCAAGCAATTCTGTATAAGCGTGCGCGTCTGCGAAACAATCACGACCATTGTCAACAGCGGTAGATTCATTCTTTTAAGATCACCGTATACTTCCACAGGACAAAGTTATTCAAAATTACACACCCCACCACATATCCAAATACGATTAAGATCAGAGTGGTGGCCAAACTTCTAAATAGTTGCCGTCCTTTCCTCCTAATGCCCTAACCTGGTGCCTGAACCTATTGGTTCATCTAGCACTGCCTTTAACCCGGGAGTACGCGTCGGTCAAAAAGACCGACGATTTCTTATATATTGAAATACGATCTAAGTCTTCGACCGTTGATTTTTTCCGTCCAGCTATTCTCGTTTGAAGGGGGTCTCGACTTGTTTATCTTATGTTGCGATACTTAGTGCAGTCGTGTTGGTTTTAAAACATACTATCGCTACGCGTCGGTCTATTCGACCGTCGCGCACCTACTAACGTCAGTCTGCTTTCGTCCATCGAGTTTGACGCATACTGTGTAGCAATGATGGCTAATTTCATAACAATACAATTATACCACAAAATAATAATAAACCAGAAATTATTTGTTATTACAATTCAACGAAGGCAGGGGTTGATGTTGTAGACGAGATGAAAGGTGTTCTCTGTTGCGAGAAAAAGTAACAGATGATCTCTAAGATTATTCTTTTCAGTTCTGAATATGGCTGGGATAAACGCACAAATAATTGATAGCACTAATAATAACCCTATTTTATTAGCACTAATAATAAAATAAAAATAGTAAATTTTTAAAAGAACTTGCCTTTAATTTAATCCAAAAACATATACATGCTAGATCAAAAATCACGTCATTACCTCGTAATGTAAAATGGGAAATAGAGAATATTATAAAACAACCAAATAATGAACGAGGATTAGTACATCCTGGAAGATGTTATTTTTGCTCTACTAAAAAAAAATAGAAAAAGCAGGAAAACAATGTTCCAATTGTACCGCATTCATTTGTAATGAACATACAGTTTACTTCTGTCACGAGTGTTGTAATAATGCGAGCGAATCTAGATAATCAAGCGACGAATAATTATTACTTTTTTATTTCAACAGTTAATTTTATTCATTTATTTTAAATTTTAAATTATATGGTTACTTAATATTTTATTTAATTTATCTATTTCATATTTTAGTTATTTCGTTACCAGTAATTTACTTTATAATTTATTATAATTTACTTTGGTTACCAGGTGACCATTTATGTTATAATAAAAAATTGTTATTGTTTATGTAAAACAATTCTGAAACAATTAAAATACAATATTACACATTATTTATACTATATTAGTCATTTTATTCAATTATTTCTCTTATATTAGCATCGGTCGAAATGACCGACGCGCCTACTAACGTAAGTGCTGGTGGCGCGCGTACTCCCGGGTTAAGTACTGCAAAATTGCAAACGTACATTTAGCAACACTATAAATAACATTATAGTGATTCTAATAATTTTATTACCGACTGTATCTAACATCGCAAACTTTTTCACAGACGGAAGAAACTCAATGAGTCTTTTTGATCCTCCAGTTAAAATTGCGAAATAGGAACAAACTTTCTTTCCATCTGGACAACTACGCCCTACAAACGGACAAGTGTGGCAGAAAATGATATCGCAAGGGTGCAACTAGGTCGCAGTTAACCATACAGAACATCCCAAACTTCTACTTCTCGCTGTTTCTCGTACTCTCGGAAAAGTAGAACGTCTTTTCGAGGTCCCGATGGGTGTTAACAATTCCAGTGGCAAAAGTTATCGCATAAGTCGTTACTCCGCCGTCACATCTCGTCCAGAGGCTTATCTACATGTTTCTTCCTCGAAGCGGGCTTTATCGCAGTATGCTAATTCTTACCGGAAAGATGCAGCCGCGTTAAAGCGATCGCGCGAATAAGATATACCGTGCAGATATCTCCGGTATAATCCGTGGTATTAGTAAGCGTCCCCGTGACACTAGCATATTCTGCCAGGCTACTCCATTTGCACCCGGACCCCTATCTCGACGTCCTTCCAGTTCAATATAATACCCGGTAATTCCCCCGGGGAAACGATTCTCTGGGGATCCCGGCCCGAAGAAGTCCTCTTCCTCCCCCCCCCCCCCTCCACCTCTTTGGACTACGGATTCAACCCCCGTAAAATAACGGGTCGGGATACGTTTTGACAATTCTATTACGATTATTTCGTCGTGGCCGACAGCTGCTCCACGCCTGGACCCCCGGTGACAGGTAGCCTTTCTGTTTTATCGAGTAATAAAACGGGGGCGTGAATTCGGAGGTATGGGGTTCAGCTGCGCCCGATTAATCGGTTTGTCGCGGATTTTCAGAGAGAATCGATGGAACTGTCACCCATATCCCGGCCTACGGAGATGCTTAACTTATAATCCAGCCTGAAGTAAATAAAAAGCTAACTCGATGGTCCTCGCGATCGCTGATTAGACATTTTGCGACGGTTCGTGGACGATAGCGACGACTCTTATTCATATAATACTATTTCGAGGGAAAATTTAATTGTTTCAAAAGTTAATTATGCTTCTATCTGTAAGTGCTCGTAACATGCGGCTGTTTGAGAAGTGCGTGCAATATGATTGCATTTAAAATTAAGTAATAAAACGGGGGCGTGAATTCGGAGGTATGGGGTTCAACTGCGCCCGATTAATCGGTTTGTCGCGGATTTTCAGAGAGAATCGATGGAACTGTCACCCATATCCCGGCCTACGGAGATGCTTAACTTATAATCCAGCCTGGAGTAAATAAAAAGCTAACTCGATGGTCCTCGCGATCGTTGATTAGACATTTTGCGACGGTTCGTGGACGATAGCGACGACTCTTATTCATATAATACTATTTCGAGGGGAAAATTTGATTGGTCTGTTTCAAAAGTTAATTATGCTTCTATCTCTAAGTGCTCGTTCCATGCGGCTGTTTGAGAAGTGCGTGCAATATGATTGCATTTAAAATTACATAGATGATTCAAAAAGTATTCTTGGACACCAAAGTTCTCGAGAAATTGTTGGTATCTAAACAGTGATAATTTCTTTAAAAAAAATAGTACAACAATAAAACTCGTCTCATTTTTCAAACATATTGTGATTGAAAATAATGCACTTGTAGTCAAGAATCATACAATGGTATGTACTTAGGATTCCCAACATAATCAAACGCATTTATGTTATGATCCAGTATTATGTGGGTTTCTGTCTATTATTTATATAACATTATAGGATGTTTTCTTAAATCTCTTACATGGAAGATGGACACTAGTTAAGAAACGTACTTCTAAGCTACAAAATAACTTATAACAAATTAATAACGTTGAGTTGTAGCATGAATTCGTTCTATTGCAAATGCAACGATGCAGTTATGAGTCATTGCTAATGTGTACAATTGTGATTGAAAATAATACACTTGTAGTCAAGAATCATACAATGGTATGTACTTAGGATTCCCAACATAATCAAACGCATTTATGTTATGATCCAGTATTATGTGGGTTTCTGTCTATTATTTATATAACATTATAGGATGTTTTCTTAAATCTCTTACATGGAAGATGGACACTAGTTAAGAAACGTACTTCTAAGCTACAAAATAACTTATAACAAATTAATAACGTTGAGTTGTAGCATGAATTCGTTCTATTGCAAATGCAACGATGCAGTTATGAGTCATTGCTAATGTGTACAATTGTGATTGAAAATAATACACTTGTAGTCAAGAATCATACAATGGTATGTACTTAGGATTCCCAACATAATCAAACGCATTTATGTTATGATCCAGTATTATGTGGGTTTCTGTCTATTATTTATATAACATTATAGGATGTTTTCTTAAATCTCTTACATGGAAGATGGACACTGGTTAAGAAACGTACTTCTAAGCTACAAAATAACTTATAACAAATTAATAACGTTGAGTTGTAGCATGAATTCGTTCTACTGCAAATGTAAATACGTTCGAATAGTAACGATGCAGTTATGAGTCATTGCTAATGTGTACAATTGTGATTGAAAATAATGCACTTGCAGTCAAGAATCATACACTGGTATGTACTTAGTATTCCCAACATAATCAAACGCATTTATGTTATGATCCAATATTATGTGGGTTTCTGTCTATTATAGGATGTTTTCTTAAATCTCTTACATGGAAGATGGACACTGGTTAAGAAACGTACTTCTAAGCTACAAAATAACTCATAACAAATTAATAATCCAATCCTGATATGAAAGATAGACAAACAATAAATCAACTAAAGAAACGACGATATTATTTTAGTATTTTGATTATCATCTCTCCTAATGAGCGCTATAATAATAACACTAAAATTACCAAGAACTTTAAGTGACTGGTGTGTGTTGCCTTACAAAAATTACAAGATTGAATTCATTTCCAATGGAAGCATCAGTGGAAAAATTAATTAATTCGATCATTTATTTGAGCGACGATGCAGCGGTACGTTTAATGCTAAATATACCAAATTAATTTTATGATTTCATTATAAGACACTTCATTATGAAATTTTTATAAAATTTCTTCACTTAAAATTTTCGTCGCCCATGCCGGGCGCACACGAATTAGCATAAACTTCGTCAGGACCACGTATAAATCTTCAAAAAAATCTTAACAGAACGTAGTATGAGTGATCGAAGCTTTGGGAAGCAGTAATCCTCTGGCGACTTAAAATGTCAAAGAGAAAGGGGTACACGAGATACGAGCGACGAAGAAGAGCGTGATAGGCGATAAATCAGCGCGGGAGTTTTCCGGCACTGATGACAAACACAATAAGTCCCAATTTCGGTCATTTATATACGCTACGCCTGGGATAATATGACGCCGGATCCTTTGTGCACACAGGACTAGGGGTTCGACTGATACACACGAGTGACGTCACTTACAAGGACATAAATCAAAGCGAAGAACCAGCGTCCCGGTCACGGCGCCGACGTTCCCTGGGGAACTAAAGTCCTTTTTTTCACTCTGACAAAAATTTCGCGGACCAGGATATCACCTAAACTGTGTGCACGCGCTTTTACTTACAATCAGAGGGTCGAAGGGAGTCGGTTTTGTTGACTTTGATCGTTGGAGATCGAGACCTTTTTTAACACTAGATTGCCCAAGGAAGTCATTTTGACTGCTTTTTAATTTCAATTAGAAGAAGAGTCGATCACCAATGATGAAAATGAAAGTGTCATCAATATGCCCAGGAAAAGTAAATTTTTTTTCTTGTTAATATTTACTAATAACTTGTTATATAACTGTAAATAATATAAAAAATATTAAAAATTAATTTTAAACTTTCTTTACACATTAGTTATTCTTTCACAGTGCAGTCATTTTGACTGCTTTTGGGCAATATAGGTATATACTAAGTTTCAGTCTTTCTAGTGTTAATTCTCTAATTAAAAGCAGCGAGTACGTTCCGCCGGATACGGAGGAACGGCGCTTATAATCAGCGATAAAACACTTGGGTGAATCCACCCCCTCCAGTGGTTCGAACCGTGCCCATTATCTTATGATAATTCGTTTGCCGGGGTTGAAATTAATCGAGTAACTACAATTTCATAATGGCTACCCCTAACTCCGCTAGTCGCCCGGCACCGTATCGGAGGGGTCGTCCCTTTGTCTCTCTCTCCACCACCGTAGTCCCTCCATACCATCGCGCCCGTATAACTGGAATGACATAATTGAATAATATAACGCGCAGCCACCCTTCCCGGCGCAGAAACTGGAACCGCACCGGGCTGAACTGAACTGAGTAATGGTGGTGCGAGTCGAGGACTCGTGGGACCTCTCGTCACGCATATTTCATTACGCGATCCGGCAACCCTGCAGCCCTGCAACCCTGCAACCCCGGCGAGCCCGATCCTGCCGCACTCCCCCCCCCCCCCCTCCTCCGACGCTATTCCAGGTACAGCCGAATCGAATCCGGAAATCAGCGAACTTAATTAAAGCGCATCAAGTGTCGATTCCGTTTCTTCCGAAAAAAGTTTCCGGAATTCGGCCGTCCTTTTTTAGTCGTGTCTCGATCACAGAATTTAATTCTTGCGGAAACCGGAGCATTTACATGTCTATTACTGTTGCGTGGATTTCTCTCGGTGGTGGGGAGGGGGGAGGGATAGCATAATAACGGCTCCGACCGAAGAATTCTGTCGCATAGCAAAATTGTATCACAGTGTATCAAACTTGTATGGAGAAGCTGTTTGCGAATTAGTCAGTATTTTATTGACCAAGAAGAGTTATGGTCTTCCACTTAGGTGTACTTTTTCTTCGTTCGTGTCTTCTAACCCTGGATAACGAATCAAAACACAATTAGTAACAAGACCTAACCCAGAGCCAGAGTGCATTAAGTCACATTTTCTCATTTTTAGAGAAGAGCACATTGAAGGTATAAGAAGCTTGTAACTTGGGAACCGTTAGACAGAGATTCGCCATTTTCTGTAGGCTTATTTCAGTGACTTAATATCATCATTGTTCGTGCGGTGCGAATCTCGAGCTCGACGCGCGGTTGACTCGTGCGCGCTTGAGGTTGTAAATCTCAAGCCCGATCGTATGGACGCGTCGATCCCGAAATCACCGATTTACTACCCGCCAAATTAATATTAGATAGCCGATTCAATGATTATATCGATTTAAGAATTTGAGAGATTTAGCGTTTCGTCCCAGGCCTGCTAGAGGATTCGTCGGTAAGGCTAATCTAGCAGGCCCTGCCTTATACGCGCGGGGGTTCACGACGATGACTCCACTCGAATTCTCTGAAGTTGAAATGATTGTATTAGATCTTGATTGAATTAGACGTCGACTTCGAGAGACTCGCTGATTTCGCTCGAAAGTGTCCTCAATCGTTTTCGTAGATCTACAGGGTGTCCCAAAAATGTCTGATTTCCTTTAAAGGGGAGGTTCCTGAGGCCATTTGAAGCGACATTTTCCTTTGCAAAAATGGCCGTTTCGGCTTTGTTAAGGAGTTATTAACGAAAAACACGGACCAATCAGAGCGCGACCTAGAGGCGTATTGGCAGAGACGGCCGCGCGCGACAGAAGTCGAGCGATGGTGATACACCGCGGTCGAAAGCAAGGAACAAACAAGAGAAGAATACTCGAGCCATCGCCTAACTTTCGTATTTGTTTCGCCTCCTTAAGAGTTACGCGTCATAAATCTATCACTGACGAAGGATATTCCTGACCTAGAAGTACGGTTCTCGGGTTACCTAGCTTCGCCCTCGGAGGGAGTCGGGTACGGTCCCACGCTTTCCTCGGGACAGGCTCGCTTAGGGCCGATCTAAGAGTCATCAAGAATGCACTGATTGGGGCATGCAGAGCTCGGCAAGAACCAATCAGTGCACTTCTTCGGCATGGCAATGGGTGTCATCGTCTTGACACCCCGAAATGGAGGACCGCCTTCACGATACAACGAAGGGTCCTCCCGAAACCGCGACAGTCAGTCGCGATCGAACAGTTGAACGTATACAGGGTGTCCCAAAAATGTCTGATTTCCTTTAAAGGGGAGGTTCCTGAGGCCATTTGAAGCGACATTTTTCCTTTGCAAAAATGGCCGTTTCGGCTTTGTTAAGGAGTTATTAACGAAAAACACGGACCAATCAGAGCGCGAACTAGAGGCGTATTGGCCGCGCGCGACAGAAGTCGAGCGATGGTGATACACCGCGGTCGAAAGCAAGGAACAAACAAGAGAAGAAAATTTTTCGAGTCCTATGTCGGATAGTTCAAATTTGAATATGTTGTAGTCTTTAGTAGCCTATGAACGAATCTCGAAGGATTTTTCGAAATCTTAAAAAATGTTGGTTTTACAGACGTGTAAAGAATTTTTTTTCATTAAATTATAACACTAGAACCAACGTACCGAGGAAAATGAGTTTTGAGGAGCTTGTAGTGAACACGTAAGAATATCTATTGAAAATATTTCGATTCGGAAGAAATGGTTTTTTCACCATTTATTTTGAAAATGTTTTAAGCAAATCCAATTTTCCTATAGCCGGGACTGTTTTAAAAATTCGAAAAAAAACATGATGACAACTTCGAGTCTCTTGTTTACGGACCTATTTTTTAAAAGGCAAGCGCTTTAAAATTTTCTTCTCTTGTTTGTTCCTTGCTTTCGACCGCGGTGTATCACCATCGCTCGACTTCTGTCGCGCGCGGCCGTCTCTGCCAATACGCCTCTAGGTCGCGCTCTGATTGGTCCGTGTTTTTCGTTAATAACTCCTTAACAAAGCAGAAACGGCCATTTTTGCAAAGGAAAATGTCGCTTCAAATGGCCTCAGGAACCTCCCCTTTAAAGGAAATCAGACATTTTTGGGACACCCTGTATGATATACATGTATATACATGTAGGTACATGTACAATGTTATTATTATATTATTATATACAGGCAGAACTACTGTTTGGTTTTCTTCCAGGATAATCATAAGATATCTAAGATTTATAAATAAATACAACTTCCGATTTCATAAAAAAATTAGGTATGCTGTGTATAGGCATTTTTCGCAGGATTTCTTTTAACAACAGTATCCTATACAACGTTACGTTGTACCGGAACGTAATCGGAAATGTACTTTTTCAATTTCATGACGTACGAGAAGTATGTTTGTATTACAATGTGTTTTAATTCATGCGGCTTCCTCTGCAAGTTTAATTTTGTAAATTAAAACTTCGATTGATTTACATTTCGCCGCTTCCTACACGTTCTAGTTCTATAGGTACATGTAGGTACCTATCTCTTTCCGGTGATTGAACAAAGGGAACCGAGTTTCCTTACCGCTTATTTAATTTGAATTACGTTACCATTTAAATTCTAACCTGCATGTTATGAACGTGCCCATCTCTTAAGGGTAAAGCTTAATTTCCTCCCATACGTTTCCATCTAAAATTAGGGTACGCGTTGTCTACATTTCTACATAATAGGGCCTGAAATATAGCATACAATATCAACGGTGAAATTCTAACGTTACATTTAACATTTTAATCATAAAATGTTTTCAGAGATTTTTAAACCACTAATAACTTTACATTGAAATAAACTGAAGTTAAGTTTTGTAAACAGGCTATATAGATCTTCGTATGAAATAAACATTTTTCACAGCAATTATGTGAACTGGAAATTATATTGACAGTTCTTTCTTTCTTCAATAATTTCATTAGTTTGGAAATTATTGTGAGATCAGCAATTTGTACTTCGAAGTGGTTCAATGATCCTCGGACAAGTTATGTTTGTGTACTTGTCACTCAATCGAGTACCTCTGTTCTTTGAAGAAATTGTAAATCGTATTAATTCATTGGTCACTTGGCTTATTTTTGGTTTAACCCTAGGGTGGATTTTCGTAAAATCTATAACCATGAAATATTGTTAGAATTGTGGATACCCTTTAGTAACTAATAACTTTTTCTAAATTGGATCTTGAATTTTTTCTCTGGTGTTAAAAGGATTAGTTTACTAAATAATCTATAAAAAAATTAATGGAGAATTAGTATTATTTGAAATTGTGTAGGAAATGTTAAGGTCAAGATTTTTAACTATTTTATGTGTGTCTATAATGAAAATTTGAAACATGCAATTTCTAGATGTAATTAAGTTATATATGTATATCGGTGAGCCCAGATTAATGCAATGAAAAAACTTTTTTCTACTTTATTATTTTTTCATGAAACTTTTACTAATACATGCGTGACATTTTGTCCGATTAAAATGACACAAAACATGGTATAATTTGGATCATATGTATTTACATGTTTAATTGGCGATAATAAGTTTCGGACGCAACTAAAACCGCGAATTAAAAAAGAAAGAGAGACTAGTATTGGCTCTTCGATATACCTTGACCTATATCATGTTACAAAGTGTATACTCCGCAGTAGTGGGGATAATTTTATTGCACTTATCGTGTACCATCTTGTATCTTCTATCGCGACAGTACTGTAGTATACATTCATAAGAAGATTAGTGCTGGTATATTACTATAACTCGGTTGTTATTGAAGAAAGAAAAAATTGTAGAAGAAAGTTTTGCATGGTTCAACAAATTATATCGTCCTGCAATACGGATTTTTACGGAAGTGCATCGGTGCATTTGCAGAATGTCTTCATAATTTACTGTATATGTTGTAAACATGTCGCTGATACAATTTGTAAACAATGCAAAAAATCCATCTTTATTATCTCAAATTTATCCTAACAGTAATTCGAAAAAGGAATGTCTGTTTTACCACGACTTTCGGTGCACAGTATACAATAAATAGAGATCGAGAAACTATTTATGTCCATAAATGTATTGAGTGCTAATCATTATTTTCAGCAATAATATTTAAAATATGGGGAATAAATTAAGTAAATAAAATACTTCAAGACTAAATCTAACCCGTTAAAGGGGAAGGGAGGCCACTTCACGTTTATGTAGTCAGAAAGGCCCTTCAGTTCCATGCAATTTAAGACTAAGAACTTTAAAATCGATGGCATAGTTTTCGAGATATTGAGCTGTTCAGAGTTATGTGGGCCATCCTGTATATTCACAACGTTTGATCAGAATGGATTAAGGTTGCTATGAGCTATAAATAATTAAAATTGTTAAAAAATGTGAAAAACTACGATTTAGACGAATTATAAGCCCAAAATTTAACGTTTCTAACATCTTTCAATGTCTGCAGGTTCCTTATGCGTCGACTGATTTTAATAAAACGTTGTGCACGTATATAACATACATACAAGATCTACAAAAGGTATATTTTAAATTTTCATTATAAGCACATATAAAGAAGTTAAAAATTGTGACGCATTTTTTACTTCCAAATTCCGAGCTATAGCAATTTAAAAAAAATATGTTTACATATTACCTAGTACACTAATCCTTCTAACATTTCCAAAAAAATCTCAAGCGGTTTGGTTCAATTTTAAAAAATTTATTAGTTTTTGGAAGGTGCGCACTTATTTTTGCCCCTGACTGTAATATCTGAAAAATGACACAGCCATCTTATAGGCACAGCACTCAGGAGATTAATTAACGATTTGCGAATACAACTTTCAATAGAAATGCAGCTCAAGTATTCATTCACCATATTGCGACCGTATCAAACACAGTAGTATCTCATGTTTGCCATGCATAAAGGAGTTACTGAACCCAAATGATTGGAGTGCCTAATAGCGCAACACTTCCTTCCTCGACCCCAAAATTTCCAGCAGCCATGATCGGAGCGCATTCCGTTCAATCTCGAAATGATTGCGTTTCGAGGAGAAGAAGATTGCCGTGAAAGTGCAGTGATTATCAGCAAGCCGATCACCGATAAGACGAAGAGTAGCGCTTAAGTGAATCGTCAAATCGTTTTCTGTCACCCTCGAAGCCTAGGGGTGCATGGACACATGTATCACATGCTGCGCAAACACCCCATCTTCGCTCTCCCATAAAGCTCTATCTACTCTTTGTCCCAGGAGGTACCGCCGTGCTACTTTTTCCTCTGTCTCTGTCGTGTGTCCTTCGAGCGAAAATTACACAGCCCTTTCCGCCATGGAAAAAGAAGTCGCGCCCTGTTTATCCAGCTGGCGCGTTTAAATGCCGCTCTAACGTGGCGTAAAATTATATGCAAAAATCCCCATCAAATATGTAAGCCCCCCCTAATGCACCGGGAAATTGTTACGTATCCTAGTCGACCTTCTGGGATTATTACACCATGCTAGTCATGCCACCCTCGTAGAGAGTGCGTGCGAGTTGTTTTGGGGGTCCGAATCCACTGCAGATTTCCTTTTCGATCATTTTATTAGGTACCTGAATAAGTTTCTGCCATTTTTTTTTTGGTAAAAAAGGTGCTTCGTTTTAATAGTAAATTTGAAAAAAATAAAAATAAAATGGACTAAAAAGTACAAAATAATTTTTAAAAAACGGACTAAAAAGTATAAAATAATTTGATAAAATAAAAACAAAAATTTGAAATTGTGAATTTTGAATAGCTGTGAAAATACATGTAAGATTTAAAACGAAAAACGAGGGGCGCACGATAATAGTAAGGAATTTAGGGAGTAGCAGCAGTTGAGAAAACTCACACAACAGTTTATATCATTTGCGGAGCAATACAATTTTTAGTGATTTAGGTGAACTATTCATGCATCAATTATCTATTGCATGCGCCCCACGTTTTTCGTTTTAAACCTTACAAGTATTTTCACAGATATTCAAAATTCACAATTTCAAATTTTTGTTTTTTTTTTTCAAATTATTTTATACTTTTTAGTCCAGTTTATTAAAAATTATTTTATACTTTTTAGTCCAGTTTATTAAAAATTATTTTATACTTTTTAGTCCAGTTTCTTAAAAATTATTTTATACTTTTTAGTCCAGTTTATTAAAAATTATTTTATACTTTTTAGTCCAGTTTCTTAAAAATTATTTTATACTTTTTAGTCCAGTTTATTAAAAATTATTTTATACTTTTTAGTCCAGTTTATTAAAAATTATTTTATACTTTTTAGTCCAGTTTATTAAAAATTATTTTATACTTTTTAGTCCAGTTTATTAAAAATTATTTTATACTTTTTAGTCCAGTTTTTTAAAAATTATTTTATACTTTTTAGTCCAGTTTTTTAAAAATTATTTTATACTTTTTAGTCCAGTTTTTTAAAAATTATTTTATACTTTTTAGTCCAGTTTTTTAAAAATTATTTTATACTTTTTAGTCCAGTTTATTAAAAATTATTTTATACTTTTTAGTCCAGTTTTTTAAAAATTATTTTATACTTTTTAGTCCAGTTTTTTAAAAATTATTTTATACTTTTTAGTCCAGTTTATTAAAAATTTTTTTATACTTTTTAGTCCAGTTTATTAAAAATTATTTTATACTTTTTAGTCCAGTTTTTTAAAAATTATTTTGTACTTTTTAGTCCATTTTATTTTTATTTTTTTCAAATTATTTTTTTTTATTTATTATTATTTTATACTTTTTAGACCGTTTTAGAACGTGGTATTTTAAAAAATTTATTTTTATTTAAATAATTATTTTCTGCTTTTAAATCTTGTGTGTGTGAAATTTTTCAAGAAAATATTTAACGCAAAATATGCAATGACATACCTTGTGATTTGGCGGCTTCCCTGTGAAAATCATTATTAACGAACTGCTCCTTTTTTTTGTAGACATTATTTCTGACACTTTTAAACACAGATTATTGTTCATTTCTAATCTCGTACGTAATAACACTTTTGTTTGGAAATCCGCAGACATTGTAATGATACCTACTCGTGAAGTGAAACTGTGTATAAAAGAAAATTTCTTATAAATTTAGGAATATGTTCCTAAATGTCAGTTTGTTAGTGGATTAGGGTATAAATGAATTGTTCACGCACTTTAGCACACACACAATAAATATATATTTGAATAAACGTATATAAATAGGAATATTGTCTAATGCCGCCGTTGCTTCGCATGGAACCCGTAATGACAACTGAACACCGGCATGTGTCCCTCCCGCGATCAAGCCGCTATCGATATATTTCCTAACATTAAATATGTGATCTTCAGAAAAAATCAGAAGTAAAAATAAAAATATTTCTTTATCAGTTTATTATCCATAGAAAATGCAGGTGTAGGAGTTGAGTCTATTCTTTACGAAATATTAAAAATGGTCTGTTCGAATAGTCAAAAAAGATTGTAAAAATTCTACATCTTATAAAAATAATATACCATCTATAATATATATTAAACTGATTTTAACAAAAAGTCAGAAGTACATGTGATATCTGAGTTAATGCAAAACTATTTCTCATATTTCAAGATAAGGTAATAATAATCGATTTAAATAAAAGTATTTAAAGTAATATATAGTTAAGTATCAAGATTAGTTTATATAGAATGTGGTATACGAAGCAATAAATCACAATCTAAAATTACTGACTTATTTACATAATCTAATATCATTTTTAAATAATTGTTCTTCATTTTATAGCACATAGAACGTAAAGAAAATGCGCACGAAATAGCCGGAAATATGGTTTTTAGAGTCTGAGATTGAATGGTAGTCGAAACACCTGATTTTTAATTAATCGGCCCGAAATGCTTAACATTTGTGATTCGTCATTGGCTCGTTTAGGAAGAGAGCAGAAAATTAATCCTTTGAGGATTGGAGGGAACAGGATCTTTTCTTGCACCGATTCGTCATAGAATGTTATACCTGGAATTTACACGTTGAAAGGACACAGTGGCGAGATGTGTGGTCCAGTAATTAACAGTGAGGGGCCCCTCGTATGGTATTCGCTGTAGGATTTATACACATACCCGATTCATCACTTTTGTTATTCCTTTTCGCGTGCCACTATGCAATATTTCATTTTAGTAATTTTGAAAATATAATTATTTTTTAAATAACATTCGATCGGAATATCGAACAACCTATACTGAAACAGCGTTGACGAGTTTAAATAACACTAACGTGACTTATCATTTTCACGTCATTTTCACACATTTCTATTAAATTTTATTTGGGAACCTAGTTCTTAACAGGTAATGCGTCAGAATTGTCGAGAAAGATATTGATTAACGAACCTGCACATTATTTATCTACAACTTCCAAATTAAAACTACTATTTAAAACACTGACGACTAGATCACAGTAAAGAGAAACAACTAAATAGCTAAACAACTAAATTCTTGATGTTTTCCAGTATTCTCTGTGATTGAATTTAACCCTTTGCGCTCGGAAGTATTTTGACTCCATCACCAAACTTTTTTTTCGATCAAGAATATTTCGATTCTATATGATTTTTATCATTTTGAAGAAATAGAACTGATATAATACTTCATAGAATACTTAAATGTTTGGTAACTAATTTATTAAATATCAATTTAATAATGTAAACAATATTTTGAATAATGATATAGCAATTTTTAGTGGTGCCTCAGAGTCATCACTCGAGTGCTAAGGGTTAAAAGAGCATATTTATATTAGTCTTTAGTTAAGCAACGATACCACTATTAGATATTTATGTGCTGGAGCTTGTAGGAAATACTTGTGTACATTAGGGTGGACCTTATTTTTCGACTTTCGAATTGTTTTCGGGACACCCCCTAGAATTGTGACACTTGACGCAAAAATAATGTGTGCAAAATTTGAAATCGAAAGGATAACGGGAAGTGCTGCCGCATCGACTTTGAACATTTTTTCATTTTGTAACTCGATTTTCTCCACCGTAGTATATCGTTAGTATATATTTTTATATATCGTTACAAAATTAAAAAATTTTCAAAGTCGATGCGGCAGCACTTCCCGTTATCCGATCGATTTCAAATTTTGCTCACATTATTTTTGCGTCAAGTGTCACAATTCTAGGGGGTGTACCGAAAAAAATTCGACAAAATAATTTTCACCAAGTATAACTAAGGTCCACCCTAGTGTACATACATATGTGTGCATATTGTACATTTCATGAAAAACTGCAGCACAGGATGTTATGCGAATACACTATTGTGTAGAGAAGCTATCAGTGAATGAAAAAGAAATTTAAATTGTTATCACGTTTTAGAAATACTTATGTCCACCAAACAATAATAGTACAGTTTCAAACATAAAGATTCTTAACTATATATTATAAGCAAGAAATATTTACATACATTTTTTTTTTTTTTTATTTGAAGCTCTTTAGACCCTGAAATGGGTCCATTTCCCTTTACAGTTTGGTATTACAGTGATTAATATACATATAAATTGAGTTACAGTTTAGATCGATAATTTACAATCTTTGAAAAAGGAAAGAATATAAATACAAGCCTTAATATTAGGTTCCGCTATAAACATGTCGATACTCAGGGGTAAATGGTAGCCCATTTTACATAAGGAAAATAAAAGTTTTTGCCTTTGAGTGTCATACTTTACGCACTGCCAGATGACATGATTTAGGGTTTCATCGCTTTGAAGCAAATCTATTGAAAATTCTTTTTATAAAATACAACTATGAAATTATGCTCATACAATATGGTTCCTTGGAAACTCATTGTAATATTAATTTTATAGTTACAAACCTACTGTTTTTTAATTATTTCCTGGAAATATTGTGTCAAATAGAAAAAGATGAAACTTTCCTGTACAAAAATGATTTAAATACTTCATCTTAAATTCTGAAGCAGCAGCAGATTTATACCAACAGTAGCTAGTATCAATATATTAAATGGCAGTAATATTTCCAACTAAAATTTCAAATAAGTTTGTGATGCAAAGTAAATAGAAGTACAAACGAATCTTCTATAATTCGTTCATGAACATTTTTGAATTTTTATTTCCCTCATATGCTTGTCTGATTTGATCGTCGGTTTCTTTTTATTTTGTCTAGTATTATATAACTGTATTAAATAAAATCTTATGAAGATATATCTGGTGCGATAAACAATGTTTTATTGAAATGGTTTTAGGAAAATGGCTGCCACGTTCTTCAAGTTTAAGATATTCCGCTCAACTTTTCAGCAACTAAATATCACACGATAAGATGTACACATTCATTTTTTTAAAGAAACAAAATATACGATAGTATACAAAACAATGGTTGAAATTCTCTTATTTTGCAACCGTTCAAATTTAAGCAACACCGTAATAATAATTTCTTCGCAGCATCGTGAAGTTTATATCAAGCAACTCATGGTATTCATCGAGATGATAGGGGTCAGAATGCAAAGCAATTTGTAGGTAGCAGCCAGCAGGTTGTCAGGTGTCGATGGGGGGCCGAATGTCAGCGGGGGTTCCGCTACCTAACAGTAGTAAGGCTGCCGTCGCTTATTCGACGGCCCCCTGCGATCCCTACATGGACCTTCGTCCTTCGATCCTCGATTTTTGGCCATTTTGTCTTCATTTAAGTCAGGATTATTGGTCTTTCACACTCCGTGGATCGATCCTGTTTTCGAATGTCCTGCTGAAAGGAGACATCAGATAACTACGCTAAAGCGACAATATTTGCATAGGTAATCCGAATTTATGGTCGCTTAACCCCTTGCCTTACGATTTATTTTACGATTTCAGTGATTATAACTTCTTTGTAGTTCAAAACTTCCTAAAAGAAGGCGAAAATGTTTATCTATTGTATGTCTATATGTTCTCTAATGACTGTACATTTAACAATAACTGAATAGAATTTTACTTCGGTTTAATGGAAATTAATAACTAGACTGCGGATGTTTATGCAAATGCATATTTTTATAGAAAACAGATAGACCAATCGGACCTGGACAGAAATTTACGTCATAATTGGGTTATTACAAAAATATATTTTTTATTTTGGATATTGCATATGTTTTGCATAAGTGCATATTTCTTGCATAAATGCATAAATTTTGCATAAGTACATATTCGACTATTTAACGCTAGAATAAATAAGATAGATGTGCCAAATTTGTTGCACATAACCTGTTTGGTACATGGACTAAACCGAATTGCTGAAGAAGCGCGACTGCAATTCCCTGCTGTTAATAAATTAATATATGCTGTTAAAAAAGTATTTTTAAAAGCACCATAACGCGACGAAATTTATAAAAATAAATTACAAAATATGCCATTGCCACCGGAACCTGTAATAACAAGGTGGGGAACCTGGTTGGAAGCAGCATTTTTTTATGCAACGCATTTAGAAGGAATAAAAGACGTCATAGAATCGTTCGATGAAAAGGAGGCTTGGTTAATTAAATCGGCGAAAGAAGCATTACGATGTCAGTATTTACAACAAAATTTAACATTTCTTCAGAGCCATTTCCAAATGTTACCTGAGGCTATGAAGAAATTGGAAACAATAAGATTACCTCTAACGGAATCTATAGATTTGGTAACTACAGTTACAAAAAATTTAAAAAGTATACCCGGTAGTTATGGAGAAAAGGTTACACATAAAATGGAATCTGTATTAAAACGAAATGGGCACTTTAATGTATCATTAAAAATAAGCAAGATTTTGAAGGGTGAACACGTTGAAGGACCACGAGAGATTCTGGCACATCATTGGGATCAATTTAAATATGCCCCTATGACATCATGTGATGTAGAACGCTCTTTTTCAGCGTATAAATTAATTTTAACAGACAAGATGCATCAATTTACAGTCAACAATATAATAAAACAATAAAATAATTACTATTTTACAGATCCTTACATACATTACCTATACATATATTTAGCATATACCTTGCATACATCGTGCATATATTTTGCATATATTTTGCATATTTCGACATATAATAAATGCATAAAGATCCGCAGTCTATTAATAACATACAAATTTATTAGACTCTGTTCAGAATCTTCATCACGTGTCTCACACGATATTGTAAGGCAAGGGGTTCAAGGAACATTTTTATATACGCGAATTACCATTTTATTAAATAAGTATTACAATCACTATAAATCATACAAAAGTGAACAGTGTCTTGTAATTTTCATAACGCTGTTTTAAAAACCTTCCTACAAACAATATTTCATTGTGTATACTTGATACCATTTTGTATAATTGTTTAACTTACAGTGGCCCACAAAAGTATTCGTACGCCCTTTAAATCAGAATAACTTTCTTAAAATGTGACCAAACCACTTGAATTTTTTTTGAGCAATTAGAAGCATTGATTTACTTTTAAAATGTGCAAAAAAAGATTTTGAAGAAATCGCAATTAGTAGGAATTACATGAAAAAGTAAAAATGGCACTTTTTAAAACTTTGTTATTTCAGCCCGTAATGAAAATTCAAAATATGCGGTATGTAGATCTGTGTTATTTACACATATGCTGAAAATTTCATCGAAATCGGTTAACAAACACATGAGTTACAAGCGGTTGAAAGTGGTGATAATCACAGTTTTTCACGACTTTTGGTCAGTTTCTGCTTAAAATCCATAGTTTTTTACATCTTTCGATGCGCGTCGTTTTTTTCTGCGTCAACCGATTTCGATGAAATTTTCAGCATATGTATAACTAACATAGATCTATATTATATATATATAACATAGATCTATGTTATATATATATAACATAGATCTATGTATAACTGCATATTTTGATTTTCATTATGGGCTAAAATAAAGAAGTTTTAAAAAGTGCCATTTTCATTTTTTCATGTGATTCTTACTAATTGCAATTTCATCAAATTTTGTTTGCACATTTGAAAAGTAAATCAATGCTTCTAATTGCTCAAAAAAAGTCAAGTGGTTTGGTCAAATTTTAAGAAAGTTATTCTGATTTAAGGGGCGTACGAACACTTTTGTGGGCCACTGTATATTAAATAATAAATGTTGTGCTTTAGATGGAAAACAAAGTGAAATTGTTCTTCTCTACAGCTGCAGTTACATTTACATACAATTAAGAATATATACACATTTACACATATACAAATAATTATAAAATCAAAATAAGAATTTATAATAGTATGTGGAGAGAACATAGCATATTCAAAAGATATAATAAATACGCAATAAATGCATTAAAATACACCGCAGTAACAGAAGATGTATCATTGAGTACTTACGATTGCAATAAAATGTTAGATGAAACTTGAAACATTTTTGTTGTGTTAGTCATGACGAAGTTACGTCGTTCTTTAATTAAAATTAAATTATGAAGTGAAATCTCACTGTTCGAAGCACTAACCTAAATTAGTAGATGTCAAATAAATTTTAGTTATTATACAATTAATCTTATAATTCAGTAACATCTTACTCATGAACTCACCAAAGTTAGGTACATGTTGTGCCATTTACTCAAGTGATGGAGTTGTATAATGTTTGTGAAAGTTCAGTAAATTATATAACATCTTACAAAATAAATATGATAAGCACATATGCAAAAAAAAAACAATTAAGATTTTGCAATCTTAAAAAAATATAAATTATGGAAAATAAATAGTATATGTTTGGAAGTCTCTATAATTTTAAATGGGGTCTATTATACCTAATTTGTATTTGTGTGGCTCTTTGTTATAAGTTTTCAATCAAAATACGCGCTTGCATGAATATTCAGGACGTAATACTTGTAACGTCCGTGCAGGACAATTAATCGTAGACTTATGGGAATCATAAATATGCAATCGGCGGGGCCGGCGAAAGAAAAGCTGGCGAAAAAGCGGACGTGAAATAATCCGATTACAATAATCTGTGGTCGCCGCGCCGGTGACATTGCGCTGTTCGACTCCATTGTGATGCCAATGTAAAAACGATGCTGCACGATATGTTTATTACCAAACACCGGATGGAGATCAATATTCATAAGTCCGGGTTTGGTTGGACCCGGACTGGCGCTCATCGACTGTGGCGGCCGAGCATTATTATTTTAATCAAGCCTGTATAATGTCTCTGCAAATTGCAGGGTGGCCTCTGTTTAATGACCGGAAGGACTAGCACACTGCAACGGATGAGAAATCACTGCGAAACCGGAAGCTTCGTATCTACGATCCGCACAGGTTTTATGCGGTTCGGAGAAAAGGAGCGTTTTGTGAGAAAAAGAAGAATATACCCTAAATTTCGTGGCGTAGCCTCCTTCAAACATCACTATACAATGAATCATTATTTGGACAGCTGCCAAATACATTATAATGCTATAATATTCACATATGCTGAATTCAAAGTAAACATTTGCTTGATTAATAACGTAGCCATTACTAATTGATTTTAACATATTTATACATGGTGTTCTACTAGAATTGATTACTTCCAAAATCTTCGAATATACGCATTTGAAATTGTTGGTAATGCTTAAAAGTACTTAAAATGAAAGTTAAATGGCTTTATGGAACAAATAACACTTTTTCTTAATCCTTATGTTTAATACCTGAATACTTACGTACGTACTTTCAATTTGTTCATAAAAATTATTGCGTGTTCTTGTTGATAAATAGCAGAATTTTTATGAAATTAAGCTTTCTCAGATAATCATTAGACCGCGGATTTTTATACAAAATGAAAATTGTCTGCATTAATTACAAAAAGACAGAGTTACATAAAAATTGATTTCATTTCTCAATAATTTCAATAGGTTGTAAATAATGCACCAGTAGTATTAATTTCATTTCTACTTTTTCTTTCTTTTTTGCCATAAATGCAAAAAATCTGCTGTCTAATAATCATGATATGCATATGAAAATGTACGCTGAAACAATGAAGTGTAATTACTACAATGTTAGTGAACGTCAAAATTTTGAGTTTTGACACAAGGGTTAAGCTAAACAATAATTTTCTTTTACATAAAGATGAATTCATGTTGTATGAAAATGAATTACACTTTCATACATTTAAAATAACGAATTTGTTAATTGTTTTGTTGTCTGTTCTTTTGTACCATGGACAGTAATGGGAATATTTTATAAAAAGGTTGGCTTACTGAAATCTTCATTTTACAAATTTTAACTACTATCTGTAAAAAGAATTTCCATCTGAATTTTCATTTCATCAGTAGATTGTCGATTTTCTGCTTCTTTATGAAAAACGGGTAGATCAAATTTAACACTAGATTGCCCGAGGAAGTCATTTTGACTGCTTTTTAATTTCAATTAGAAGAAGAGTCGATCACCAATGATGAAAATGAAAGTGTCATCAATATGCCCAGGAAAAGTAAATTTTTTTTCTTGTTAATATTTACTAATAACTTGTTATATAACTGTAAATAATATAAAAAATATTAAAAATTAATTTTAAACTTTCTTTACACATTAGTTATTCTTTCACAGTGCAGTCATTTTGACTGCTTTTGGGCAATATAGGTATATACTAAGTTTCAGTCTTTCTAGTGTTAAAGCACTAGAAACATTTAAAACATGTATAGGTACATACTGTCGATGCATTTTTTAAAAAAATGGGTAGATCAAATGTAAAGCACTATGAACATTCCAAACATTTATAAATAGTTGAACTCCTTCCCAGTCTATAAAATTATTTAAAAAAGGAAAGAATGTCAATGTAGTTCCAATATGCCATTAATATAGACAATTTTTACTTTGTATAAAAATACACCGTCTATTATTCAATACACTTTGAACCTGATAAAACATTGACTAAGAAAACAACATATTATTCCATCACTACGAGCCATTGCTTTGATGTTACGTCATTTTTATTCAACAAAAGGTGGGTTAAATATTAGAGAATTCATCATGAAATAATGGGACTAATTTTAGGAAGAATATTAATAAACGAAAGACGTCGATAAGGCAATTGGAACTCAATCAAATTTCACCTTTGACCCGACCGTAACGCAACGATTGTCTATAACCGGGGATTCCAATCAGCATTCAGCCAATAAAACCTTCAAATGCTCAATCCGTAGGAACAGCTTTCGTTTCGTCGTATTGACGCGAATTATCAGAGACAAAGGACACCCGGGGGTGAGTCTACCCCGAAGAAAGGATGAAAGGGGGATCGAAGAGGGGGAGGGGGCCTGTCTCATTTTACTTTACAAGAGGGATTTAAAAACGAGGCACCATTTGACAGCTATTGCCGGTTGCTCGTCTCCCGGGGTCTCCGAATTAAATTTAAAATATACAATAAACAGGGAAACAATCAATAATCGTGTCCCTCCGTCGTGTTCGCTTGATATGTCGGTAATTAAAAGTCGACCTGGCCTCGACGACTCTAGCGCCGTGGCTCCTCTGCCGGAAACAGAGGGTTTACCTTAAATTGTGAATAATGACGTCGTCTTATTGCTGATGCCACTAAAATCGTTACCTGAGATCCGTGCCCTACACGAGGCGAATACGTTAGGGGTCCCTCTAACTTGTTTTCCGGCATCCTTTCTGTGCCCCGCGAGCCGTGCTCCGATTTCGAAATTTTTACCGTCTTTCGCGTAAATTGATTCATCGCGAAAGACATGCCTTTGTTCTCGCCTACCTCTTTTCGTTCCTTTCTATCTCCGCGATGAGACAAACTGTCTTGAAACTTTGACGGGACACTAAACAAACTTTTCGAAAATATGTGGGTTATACTCAAATTAAGAATAGCAGAGAAGGAACCAAAACATATTCATGAATTAGAACTTCTTATCATGGAAATTTGGGAAAATTTTTCTGCAGAAGAATGCGAGAAATATGCTCTATCTGTGCCAGATAGAATATCCAAACTGTCGCAGAGAAAAGGCTATCACTGTGGATATTAAACCGTGCGCTTACTTACTTTTGTACCGTCCAATCTTATATACATATTACTAAAGAATCAATATTTTCTTTAAATCTGTAACAATTGCAGAAAATTAAATTGCCATTATTTCTAAGATAATTATTAGTTATATTAATAAATTTTTCATTTTGCAAAATGTATAAATCTTAGTGTTATTATGATTTTACCCTTGGAAAGTAGAGTGTTTCCTTACTTTTGTTATCCACTGTATATTATCAATTGCAAGAAACAGTAGCCATATAGGGGAGATTACGATTTCCGTGGCCCCTTGTTTAGAGGTTAAATTCGGGTTCTTGGGGTCATTTTAAGAAAAAAAGTGTATATGCACGAGTATTAAATGGGCCTGGTTTAGCCGGTAAAGTAGATTTCCTGTTTCTTTATAAATCTACAAATATCTCGGTAACTATGCGAAATATGGCAAAATATTAAGAGACCTTTTTTGTAGAAAATTAAATTTCCAATAATTTATATCGTATGACATTTTTTTATCAGCTGCACAGTTTCCGAGTATATTTATATTTCGGTGAAGATGGAGAACAACTGCCTCCCTCCCGAAATGAGGGAGGGGGAACGTAAAGGCTTCGTTCACAACTGCTTATACTCAAGACATGTCTATGTATTAAAGTTCAATTAGCAGTGAATATTATTGACGTATTAGGTTAGGTTAGGTCTGGGTTAGGTTAGGAAACACGGAATTGTAACATCATTTTAATGTTTTTTATAGGAAATTCAATTTCCTACAAAAAAGATCTGTATATATTTTGCCATATCTCGCATAGTTTCCGAGATATTTACAGGTTTCTAAGAAACAGGAAATCTACTTTACCGGCTAAAAGAGGCCGATTTGGTACCTATAACATATACAGTTTTTTTCTTGAAATGACCCCAAGAACACAAATTTAACCTTCAAAGTAGTGGCCACGGAAATCGTAATCGTGCGGCCTATATGTATTTTGTCTCAAATCCTGTCCCTCACAATTAACCCTTAGCACTCGAATGGCGCCTCTGAGGCGCGAATACAAATTGCTATGCCATTATTCAAAATATTGTTTACATTATTAAATTTGTTTATATTTGATAAATTACTAAACATTTAAATATTGTACGAGGAACTATATCAGTTTCATACGTATAAAATGAAAAAAATTATGTACAATGGAAATATTCTAGGTCAAAAGAAATGTTTGATTTTTGAGTTGAAATAGCTCCGAGTGCAAAGGGTTAAATATAGAAAATATCTATTTTGCTCAAGGTTCGAATTCAGACATCTGGACATCCAGATTGACATTTTTAAGAAAACGACAGATTGAAATAATAAGAATCCGCAATGTCACGTTGCCGAGAAACGCTCGAGCCTTTGATAGAAAAGATTGATTGGACGGTTTTGTATAATGTGTCATACTATTATAAACATGTGCAAAAGTTGTACCAGAGAACAGACGGTGACCTCGCGTCATCTCGGGCTTCGGTTTTTCTACGGTCCAAAGAAGACAAAGGTCAATCAGAACTTGTTGAATCAAGCCCGAGCGAGTATCTTGCAGGACGGACTCGATTCACCATCCGCGTCAGGCCGCAGTTAATGGGGATTCGAGTGTCGATGAGACATCGACGTCGATGGACGTCGACGTTGGTCAGGGGAGGCAGGACAGCCAGCCCTGTTGTTTTTACGCGACGTGCCAGTAATTTACAGTCGGTCATTCAGCCATACATGGCCGCTACGATCGGTGGCCTCGCTATACGTCAAATTATCCCATACATCATGGCTTTCTTCGGTGTGTCGTCGATTTATGTGCACGCGCATAATATAAATTATTAAATAAGTCTACGCCAGTCGCGCATGCGCTTGTTATTTATCGATCGGTAAGAACGGATCCCTTGAATCAACGATCAAGCAATCAGATAAGTGAAGACCAAGGCTCCGCGGGCAGTAAAAGTGGCCTTTAAACGTCCAGAAAAAGTTGCCATGTCTCGTTGCGTTTCGTGTTTGTCGGAAATTTGTTACTTCCGATGCCAAGGTTCGACTTTGTCGACTTCTCATTGTCGCTTATGGACAGGAAAAAATACATCCTGCAAATCAGTAGCGCTGAGGACAGCGTGATTCTGTGGGAACTATTCACCAGAAACCTGAAATTCGTACCTTACGTTTGATTCTTGAGAATGTTTCAATTGTTTGTTTGTATTTCAATGGCTTTGTTTTATTATCATAATTGCGTTAGTGTATGTATATGTATTTCTATAATTATTATAACAATTTGTGGGGGTAATCGTTGCAATATAACAATTAATAACATTCACCAAATGTTCATGATTAAAAGAATTCGAAAAAACTTATTCGATTGAGTTTATTATTGAAGAGAGTGGTGGTAGAGATAGTAAAGTATGCCTTGTAGGCTTACTTTGTCCAAAACCAACCACACTTTTTCCAAATAATCTCCATTCACTTTTTGCAGTAATCTCCTAAGAAATTCGAAGAACTGCTTAACACGTTGACTGCCAAAGCAATGGCCTCAAACATTTCATAAAATCGAAGTAATTTATTGAATGAAAAAAACTATTGGAAAATTAAAATTTAGGACAGCGAGTAGTTCTTTAAGCTTCTTGCATTTCCCAGATATTAACCAAATTTGGTCGCAATAATTATATTAACGTAATACTTCATTTTTAAGTATGGACAAATAATTCTGTCACCTATATCGTCGGGTTACTGCCAAAACAAGCTAACTCCACTTTTACTCAATTCGGAGTTAAGTACTCCATTAGATTAAAAAATGTTCCAGAAACATACTGACAAAACTAGACAACTAGACAACTTTTGTTACTTACTTACTTTGATTTTTTTCAATCAATAAATCATTTTGAAGCAGTGACGATTTTTCATTTCAATTTCAATTTTCAAACGACGATTTCTCAAAAGTTCAAATTATGGAGTTACCTTGTTTTGGCAGTAACCCGACGATATATATGGGTAACACGGCAGTCTACGTGTTAAGGGAGGCTTCTCGCGTAACGGCAGTAAAAACAAGTTATTATTAAGAATTTTTTCAGAATCACTATTGGAAATATGGGATGTAATCTAGACCTTTTGGGGATGTAAACGGACAATCTTGGAGAACAAGAGACTTTTTCAGTTCAATTCTTCTTATTATTTATTGTATGGTATGCATGATTCTCGAAACCATGTTCATTAAACAGACATGCACGATAACTGAAATACTAGTAGAGTAATAGACTTCGGACGAAGCTCATTCATTTCTTTACTTATTCCTTTAGCAATTGGACGTAAAATTTATATCTGATTTTTTATTTAGAATACTTTTTTGAACAATATAAATTTAACCAATCGGCCGAAAAAATGTAACTTTTCTTCCGAACCCTTTTCCAACTTTTCTTATTCTTCTTTAAAAATAGATTCAATCCTAGCATAGCGTATGTATCTACTTTATGGGACTCTAAGGAACGTTAGAGACGCTACATTGCACGTCACCAATGCTTAAACCGAAGCTGTTAAGAAGTTTTATCTATTATACAATAAATAATAAGAATTTAATTTAAAAATGAAAATCACTTGTACTTCAAGCCTATCTGTTTGTATCCCAAAAAGGCCTAGTTACATATATCCAATAATTCCACAAATAATTCTTAAATGTCACTTATTTTTACTGCCGTAACGCGAGAAGTCCTCCTTAAAATAAATTAGCTGTTTTTTTTTTAGTGCAAATCACTAGGATTCCCATAACAGTTCGAGCAAAATAAAATAAAATCACAACAGAATGGCATTGTCTTGTGACACTCTCGAGTCACCTAGATGAATTTGATTTGCAAAATGGTGAATATGGTCTGTGAAAGGTGATTCGTAAATAGTTGAATTTGGAGTGCAAGACCTGTAGTATACACTTTTGCCGTTGTTTTATTGTACTCTAATTGAAAACCGTAAAAAATCAACAGTTTGTTCAAAGTTGTGTTTTCTAAATGCAACGATGGCATCAGTACACAAAGCAACAGACATATTTACTTAGCCAAATCGTAACAACAACCAACTACAACAACAATAGTCTACAAATAGACTGCGGATTTTATGAATTTTTATAAAAAATCGAGTGGGTACAATTTATGATAGTTAAAATATTAAAAGAATTTCAGAATGTCAGTACACAATTTTCAACTTGCTAAGATTATTAAAGAAGAAGAGAAGCTTCTATTGTATAATTCGTCTTATTAATTTCCATTATTTGAAAGTAACCGTAGCATATTCTTACATTCTACTGATGTTTCCACTATTTTGTGCTTAGTATACTCGCTTCCGTTATAAATGCATAAAACACGTAGTCTAATAACTAAACTGCAGATTTTCAAGCGAAATAAAAGTATTCTCCATCAATTGCAATATACAAGAGTTAAGTGAAAATTTGTTTTTCTACTGAATAATTTCAAACATTTAAAAATAACATGCTTAAAAATATGTTCTCGAAAATTCGTGCGAAATTGGTGTCTCTTCGACATTAAACATTTCTTACGCATGTTTAAATGTTTATAATGTCGTAAAAAATACTGTCATATGTGAGAGAGTTTACAGAATTTTTCGACTTAAGAATAATTTATCTAGCTTTTTCAGCTAAGACAGAAAATGCTGTGAAATTTGAATTTTAACTTTTCTTTCAAAATCAAATTTCCCTAAAACCGAGGCTGGTGGTGACAAACGGCTTTCGGATTCGTGATATAATCAACTTTGTAATAATATTGCAATAATTAAACTGTTAAGATAAAATATTGACTAGTTAGATAATAATACAATAGTATAAACAAGTAATAAACAATATTTAACTTTTTAATGTTTGAGAAACACTTTTCTTGAAAGCAAAATAACGAAAATAAGGTCATCGTGACACCGATAGATCAACTATTGACGAGCAGAGTGAAGTGAGCATCGCAGCAACTGTTGATAGTTCTACAATTTCATTGGCTTCATTGAGTTTAACTTCTGGAACGTCTACTGTATGACGTGCGCTAATCTGGCGCACGTTAATTAGCGTGTGGAAGTGGAATCGATCAGATTTCAAACATTCATAGCATTCTCTGATTTCGATCGACGAATATGTTTTGTGAATGATTAGAGTAGAGGTATAAATCGATTTTATTCGGAATATTACTTTTCATTGGAACATTGTATTTCAATGTAAAACAAGGTATTGCATTCAAATTTGATCAGTGATTGAATGAAAGCCTTTATCAGGCTGCAACCACATTAGTGAATTGCGAACGTTGATTTCTATGAATTGATCAACAGAAACGGGAATTCAATGGAATTCTTGATGCATTGCAGATTTTTGTCGTATCGCACATCAAATACAAACTACGTTAATTTTGTCAATTATTTCATT
This sequence comes from Sphecodes monilicornis, assembly GCA_913789915.3. Taxonomy (NCBI): domain Eukaryota; kingdom Metazoa; phylum Arthropoda; class Insecta; order Hymenoptera; family Halictidae; genus Sphecodes; species Sphecodes monilicornis. Next base: position 1,923,208 of record OU565286.1, on the reverse strand, counting down.
CATTACACCTCGAACATATTTTGATACGATTAAAAATCTTGTTTTAAAATGAAGAAATTGTAAATCAGTGGTGGGCACAGGTGGAGCCACTCAAACGCCTGCTTCTCCCACCAACCTCTCTTTCATGCTGCGCGTACATTCGTTGCGTACGCTGATGTCTCGTGTCTTCGTTGCCCCATTGTACCGCGCTTGATGGAAGGGGACAGAGGGCGCTACGGTGTGGACGGTTTTGCCTCAATTAAGGCAAAATAAATGATCATAAATTTACATAGTCTCTGTTCTCTTGTGGTAAAATTGAAAATAAATTTTTTTGCTCTCTTTTAACGGTCATAATGGTATAAAAAATTGAAATTTTTTTTTTATTGAAAAAATTGTGAATGTTTATGATTTTACTTTCTCCTCGTTCTTTTGTGAAAAAAATGAAGGCAAAATATGTTTGCTCATTATTAATGAACATACTTAACGGTACATATACCTTTTTCATATTTATAATATTTTGAAATATGCCGGAGCGTTCTTAGATGGAGTATTAAATATTTTTATATCTCAAAACAGATATAGTTGACAGTGAACATTTACAAATGTAATTATGTGATAATAAACTTCGTGGTCATGTCAGGTCGCAAAGGAAATAAATAAATGGAAACAAATCCTGTTCTGTGAAGTCTTCTTTAGTATTTTATATTGATAAGGATTATTATGTATTCATATTGATTAAAATAAAATCGGATTTTTAGACATGTTGGTTTGGAAACTGTGTTTTTATATGTATCTATAAAAATCAAATGAAAACATTTTTCTAGAAAATACCAATTTATATGTAGAAACGAAAATATAAATAATTTTTATCACCAAAATTTATATTTTAGTTTTAAATTTATAATTTATAATTTATAATTTATAATTTATAATTTATAATTTATAATTTATAATTTATAATTTATAATTTATAATTTATAATTTATAATTTATAATTTATAATTTATAATTTATAATTTATAATTTATAATTTATAATTTATAATTTATAATTTATAATTTATAATTTATAATTTATAATTTATAATTTATAATTTATAATTTATAATTTATAATTTATAATTTATAATTTATAATTTATAATTTATAATTTATAATTTATAATTTATAATTTATAATTTATAATTTATAATTTATAATTTATAATTTATAATTTATAATTTATAATTTATAATTTATAATTTATAATTTATAATTTATAATTTATAATTTATAATTTATAATTTATAATTTGTAAAAAAATAAGTATTATTTTTTCCTATAAGTACAGTTACAGATACATATCGTGAATTACATTTATTCAACTGTTTCATAGTTGAAAGATGTACAAATTTGTTTGAAATTAACATCTGTTTTATACAGATTTTTATTACAAAAGTCCTTTTCGTTAAAGCATTGGACCACCCCGAAGATGAAGCTGCCCATCCTCTTTGAATCTACCCTTTTGACCCTTCTTTTTGGTATTCGGTGATGTTCAGTAGCTGTTTCGCACAATTCTCACGCGCACGATCATCAGAATCGGGGACATTGTAGAAAGAAATTGCCGTCAAATCCAAACCGGGAACTGAACGAATCACAGGAATCGCAATAAAATGAGCACAGGGCACAGGCTCCCTGAAATTAGGGACAGCAAAAAACGCCGACGGCTTCGTACTTGAATCAACGATGAATCGTTACGATCCCGTGTACCTAAATTAGTAAAATCTGCCAGCTGGTAACAGTCAGCGTTAATATGCAATACTAACAATGTTGTACATAATCAATACTCGACACACAGATTGTTTCATTAATAAATCATATGAACCATTTCCATCCAATCAAAATTTAAGGATACATTTTAGAAGATTAAAGACAATGATTTAGAAAAATGTTCTCAAATTGTGATATTTTTAAAACCTGTGATAATCGATTAATTGTTGTTGACTATAACACGTTATAGTACTAATAGATCTAAATGTAAACATAATGGAATATTTTTATAATTTCAAATGTTAGAAACCAGTCATTTTGACCCGTCTGCTAGTGTTAAGTTTGCAATGCTACAGTTATGGGAGATTATTCAATAAGTTCCTTTCTTTGGACATATACTGTGATAAAAATGGTTAAAAGTCGAACAAATAGAATCTTGTAATTTTTATAAAGTAATGTTTAGTGATCTATACAGCTAGTGTTAGACAAAACGTAAAAGTTCCAATAAGATATTGTTAAACCTTAAGCGAACTATTACAGCCGATGCGGTCCATTCAAATGTATGCTAATTTAATGCATAAGTATTAATAATGCAACTATTTGTAGAAGGGATTGGACTATCTCACTACGATTCTATTTAACAATTTCGAAGAAAATGGATATTAAAACTAAATATTATATTGCATGTAATTGAAATGAATGATTGCATTTTTACTACATACTGACTACATACTGACTGTATGTAGATACTGCGGTTATTTAAACTTTTAAAATTCTTTTGATCTTGTCGTTGCATGACTTTGTTACTTTTCTTATTTTTTATTATTTAAAGCTAAAAGTTTTTCTTTTATATTTATTACGTTTTGTGGTATAAATTTTCTATCGCATAATGAATTTAAACTTTTAAAATTCTTGGGATCTTGCCGTTGCATCACTTTGTTACTTTTCTTATATTTTATTATTTAAAGCTAAAAGTTTTTCTTTTATATTTATTACGGTTTGTGGTATAAATTTTCTATCGCATAATGAATTTAAACTTTTAAAATTCTTGGGATCTTGCCGTTGCATGACTTTGTTACTTTTCTTATTTTTTATTATTTAAAGCTAAAAGTTTTTCTTTTATATTTATCACGTTTTGTGGTATAAATTTTCTATCGCATAATGAATTTAAACTTTTAAAATTCTTGGGATCTTGCCGTTGCATGACTTTGTTACTTTTCTTATTTTTTATTATTTAAAGCTAAAAGTTTTTCTTTTATATTTATTACGTTTTGTGGTATAAATTTTCTATCGCATAATGAATTTAAACTTTTAAAATTCTTTTGATCTTGTCGCTGCATGACTTTGTTACTTTTCTTATTTTTTATTATTTAAAGCTAAAAGTTTTTCTTTTATATTTATTACGTTTTGTGGTATAAATTTTCTATCGCATAATGAATTTAAACTTTTAAAATTCTTGGGATCTTGCCGTTGCATCACTTTGTTACTTTTCTTATATTTTATTATTTAAAGCTAAAAGTTTTTCTTTTATATTTATTACGGTTTGTGGTATAAATTTTCTATCGCATAATGAATTTAAACTTTTAAAATTCTTGGGATCTTGCCGTTGCATGACTTTGTTACTTTTCTTATTTTTTATTATTTAAAGCTAAAAGTTTTTCTTTTATATTTATCACGTTTTGTGGTATAAATTTTCTATCGCATAATGAATTTAAACTTTTAAAATTCTTGGGATCTTGCCGTTGCATGACTTTGTTACTTTTCTTATTTTTTATTATTTAAAGCTAAAAGTTTTTCTTTTATATTTATTACGTTTTGTGGTATAAATTTTCTATCGCATAATGAATTTAAACTTTTAAAATTCTTGGGATCTTGCCGTTGCATGACTTTGTTACTTTTCTTATATTTTATTATTTAAAGCTAAAAGTTTTTCTTTTATATTTATCACGTTTTGTGGTATAAATTTTCTATCGCATAATGAATTTAAACTTTTAAAATTCTTGGGATCTTGCCGTTGCATCACTTTGTTACTTTTCTTATATTTTATTATTTAAAGCTAAAAGTTTTTCTTTTATATTTATTACGTTTTGTGGTATAAATTTTCTATCGCATAATGAAAGTTTTTTTTACGGTGGACAGAGGGTTAAAATACATTTTGAAGGTCGACTTAAGGGTTTAAAACGAAATACTGTTCGTTTCTGGTTTGCAGAATTTCGCGGACAAGTTTCGGGCTGGTGGCCGTTAGTTTCACGGGGTTTCCTCGGTGTCCACAAAAGATCGGTGTGTCGTCGAAGGGAGTCGGAGAGTTCCAAGGACCACCAAGATCGGCGGAACGAGCATCACGGTGTCAATTAATGAGCCAGGGGGGACGGTACGTGGAACGGGGGGCTCCGCGGACCAGCAAAAGGCCGAGTTCCTCTGGTTTTGTCGCTCGGTTCCTGGTAGGCAGCTATAATAAATACATAATATGCACATAAAGGCGAGCCGGCGCGATCGAAATGATCAAGAGAAATCCTCGATCGTTCTGCTGGCGCTCCGTGGGTGGCTCCCGGTTCTCCTGATCGTTGGACCCAAATGAAAATCTCCACGCTATCTGGTGCATTCGAGTATCCTCGACGCGGTTTTTGGCCATTTAATCATCGCGCCATTCTTTTTCACACACTGTTCGTTATTTCGCAATTACCTGTGACGATTCATTTCCTTTTATTATGTAAGGAAAAGCCGTAAGAAAAGCGGTTTTTACTAATATATTTGGGCACACGGATAACCAAAGCGTTTCGACCGACGAGTTTTCGCAGCTGCTCTCACGATCGTTATTTCATTAAATTATTCCGTTAATATTAATTTTCTCCTTTTATAAATTTAGCTATATATTGGGTTGTCTGTTAACATGCACATAAACATAGTTCATCCACACTTCCACTGTTATAGTTCGGCCAAAGTGACACACATAGATATTCGGACACTCTGTCAAAACGATAACTTTTTAAATATTGGACCCTACGACTTGGATTTTCTTGAGAAGTCAGAACAATTAGTTTACTACATGACGTGGAAAACAAAATTCGGAAAACATTTCAATTGGTCGGAATTGCAGAGAGATTATTAAAAGTTTATTGTACAATTATTTTATGTGGGCTTATCTTGGAAATTTAAAAAATACGTTTGATAGATCTGTGTAACAATACATATCTCGAAAATTTCGTAAAAATCAGTTGATGCCGAAAAAAAACGACTTGCATTGAAAGTTATAACAATCGGTGGATTTATTATAGTTAGAGACAAAAATCGCGAAAGAACAGCAATTTTTATGATTTTTAAACGTTTGCAGCTCATTGCATCGTGCATCGATTTTGACGAAATTTTCAGAATATGTATAATTTCTACAGATCTACAAAACGCGTTTTTTAAATTTCTAATATTGGCTAAAATAAAGAAGTTTAAACTAATAACTTTTAATATTTTCTCTGCAATTCCGAATAATAGCAATTTTTCCAAAATTTGTTGTTCCCGTCATGTAATACATTAATTGTTCTAACTGCTCAACAAAATCCAAGTCGTAGGTGCCGATATTAACACTAGGTTTACGGAGCATTAAAATTGATTATTTTACATTGCTTTATAAAAATAATAAAATTGTATTTACTTAGATCTTCAGCGATTTTTATTGTAATATGTACACAAAGAAATAAATCTATTTAATAATTCCTCACGGATGCCTCCTTACACTATTAATAATCGTAAATTAAAAAATTTTGAATCCGTCATTTTGATGGGCTCCGTAAATCTAGTGTTAAACAACTTATAGTTTTTGCAAATGTGACCGTATATTTATGTGATTCACTGTACATCCCTTTTACGGAGAGAAACGTCCTTTACACAATTTCCTTTTTTACTTTGATTATGGACGCTGTATTCATTCGCATGTTTTTTATGTAACAATAGTGAGTTAAGCGAAGTTAGTTAAGTAAAGAAAGAGGCTATACAGTCGATCATATAATTGATGGCACATACTTTGAACCAGAATAAGTTTTATATAAATGGTACCAAACGACTTCAGTTTTTCTGCGAAGCTAGAAAGATTAGTTTACGAGATGACGAGTAATGGAATTTTGGAAAAAGTGCGTTCAGTCGGAATTACGAAAGAAATAGTAAACGTTAATTTTCACAAATTTTATTTATGCCTGTAGCGAAAATTTGGTAAAAAATTGCCGAATGATAGAACAAAAAAGCAATAATAGGATAATTATCGTGGAAAACTGTAATTTTCAGCACTTTTGATCATTTATAACTGGACTGCGGATTTTATGCATTTATGACAAAAATGGGTGGATGTAATTTAACACAGTAAAACCATTAAGACAATTTGAGAACATCCATGTTATTTTCAGTTTATTAAAATTGTTAGATATAGAAAGAAATTTTTCTATGGTTTCTGTGTCTTGTTAATGCAGAAGAACATTTTTATTTTGCATAAATATCTGCAGTCTTTTTATAATTCGTAAACCAATTTTGATGAAATTTTCAGAATATGCATAATTTCTGCAGATCTACAAAACGCGTTTTTTAAATTTCTAATATTGGCTCAAATAATGAAGTTGCAAAAATAACTTTTAATATTTTCTTTGCAATTCCGAACAATAGCAATTTTTTCAAAATTTGTTGTTCCCGTCATGTAGTACATTAATTGTTCTAACTGCTCAACAAAATCCAAGTCGTAGGGCCGATATTAAAGAAGTTATAGTTTTTGCAAATGTGTCCGTATATTTATGTGATTCACTGTACATCCCTTTTACGGAGAGAAACGTCCTTTACACAATTTCCTCTTTTACTTTGATTATGGACGCTGTATTCATTCGCATGTTCATTTATCATGTTTTTTATGTAACAATAGTGAGTTAAGCGAATTTAGTTAAGTAAAGAAAGGAACAAAAAAGCAATAATAGGATAATTATCGTGGAAAACTGTAATTGTTAGCACTTTTGATCATTTATAACTGGACTGTGGATTTTATGCATTTATGATAAAAATGGGTGGATGTAATTTAACACAGTAAAAACATTAAGACAATTTGAGAACCTCCATGTTATTTTCAGTTTATTAAAATTGTTAGATATAGAAAGAAATTTTTCTATGGTTTCTGTGTCTTGTTAATGAAGAAGAACATTTTTATTTTGCATAAAAATCTGCAGTCTTTTTGATTCATAATCCATGTTATTTTCAGTTTATTAAAATTGTTAGATATAGAAAGAAATTTTTCTATGGTTTCTGTGCCTTGTTAATAAAGAAGAACATTTTTATTTTGCATAAAAATCTGCAGTCTTTTCATAATTCGTAAACCAATTTTGATGAAATTTTCAGCGTGTATATAACTAATATTAATCTATAAAACATATTTTCTAAATTTTCGTTACTGCCGCAAATAAAAAAGTTTTAGAAACTAACTCTTACAATTTTCCGCAATTCCGACGAATCGTAATTTTTCCAAAATTTCTAGCTGGTAGAAAAACTGAAATTGTTTCGTCCATTTATAAAGTTATTCTGTTTTAAAGAGTATGACAACAATTCTGTGACTGACTGTGGATATGATAACATTTTTATAATTTCATAATTGTGGAAAGAAACCTGTCTGGTAGTCCCACTGTTAATGTTTAATAAGAAACAGATTTTCTCAAAATGTTCAAAGAAATTTTTACGGAAGATAGTTGCAAAGGAGTACATTATACCATTTTGTACAACATTTGTACTGTTCTTAATTAAAACCTCCGCTCCAGCTAATCTTAACTGGAAATCTATATTCATTAATAGCATATTCAAGTTTATAAAAAGTAAAGAATTAATACCTATTAAGAAATGAATAGAAGAGCGGGAATGAATAATTGCAATAAATTTTGTTTTCTATTGTGATGTTTGCAGAATAACTTATAAAAGTGGGTATTTGCATGAACATTCGCAATCTACTCATAAGCCATGCAAAACGTGTTCACATAACCTACGCGTAGAAGTTAATATTAATTCTCACGTTAAAAGTGAACGAAGGTTCTCATGCAAAATTGATTTTGAAATAAATGCAAATATTCTGTGTTCATGAAGGTCCCGACGCAACCAAAATGGTGGAGTCGAAAGAATCGTTTATGCGTCACAATAAAAATATGCAAAATTCCCATGTTTGCGAGGATCCTTCGTGTCAAGCAGCAAATCGCGGACGAGATTCGCAAAGATCCTACGTGACTGGCATGTAGAAATTGGTGTTAGACGTAGCGATGGGCTCGAAACACGTTGAATCATTTCTAGGCTGCACTTTACCAACACCATCAACTTGTATTCACTTCAATTGATTTTACAGGCAGCAGATTTAACGTTGAAAAGTTAATTGTAAAAATTAAGTAGAACAGTTACAATAGAATAGTTAGAATAAGAATGTATTAATATAAGGAAGACTATAAAGTGACATAAAATTCAGTCATGATATTAATTAAAATTAAATGTAATTAGACGATTCAATGCTAATAAGAAGGTAACAATTATTTAGAAAGCATTTATTATTATAGGTAGTCAAACGAAATTTGTATGTCCATTTTTGGACATTGAAATTCAAAACACCACTTACAAAATCGTCCATAACTATAAAACCAAACAAATAATTGCTTTTTCTAGGGTCAGCAGGTCGCGGTATTTTTTTTTCTTTTTCTATTTATAATTTATGTCGCATCAACTACAAGATTATTAGCGACATCATAGATAATACAGTCCTCGATAAAATAATAAGACACTTAGCATATTTTTCAATTTCTTATATTTAACCCCTTCGTTTACAATATCGTCTGAGAGACGTGATGAAGATTCTGAACAGAGTTTAATAAAGATGTATGTTATTAATTAATTAGTTAGAATAAGAATGCATTAAAATAAGGAAGACTATAAAGAGACATAAAATTCAGTCATGATATTAATTAAAATTAAATGTAATTACACGATTCAATGCTAATAAGAAGGTAACAATTATTTAGAAAGCATTTATTATTATAGGTAGTCAAACGAAATTTGTATGTCCATTTTTGGACACAAGGTATTAGAATTTTATGGGTTCCTATGTTTCCAAAACTATTTCATCATAAAAATCCTCATTCTAGTTTCCATATCATGGCTATAAAATTATTCATAGCTGAACTGCACATGTTTTGTATTAATGGCAAAGATGACTATGGTACCATTTAAAACAAAAGTAAAATTAAAAGATATTGATATACCATTTTCAATTAGTAAAAATAAAGAAATTTGTAAAAAATTGAATCATCTAATTGGCTCCTGTCTCTTGCCATTGGCGTAGAGATTTTTATTTTACATGAACAATCGCAGTCCATGCTCAGCATTTGAGAAATTAGAAAAAATGAAATCTAAGGAATCAGGTTCGAGATAATTTATTGTAACGTATTTTTAGGATATTAGATTTTTAATTAAGAAGGAAAAAGGAAAATCAAGTGATATAAAATTCATTCCTATTAGTCATATAAATTAGAAGGATGTAATTGTTCAAATTCAATCCTATTAGAGAGGTAACAGTTGACGAAAACATTTGTTGTTAATATAGTGAAATAGAATATGTATGTTCATTTTTTAACACGGGATGCCAGAATTTTGTGAAACCCGCGTGTCCAAATGGTGTTTCACGACAAAATTCTCATCTGGTGCGTATCACGTATGGCGCCCATGGCTCGAATCGTTCGTTTTCGAGCTGGGACCCGTTTATGGGGCAATCTGTAAGCCACAGACAATCTGTGGCATGGTGTGGAACTGGGCCGACGTTCATAACGCATTTACATTCCTTTCAATGTCGTGCCACGTTCACTGGAGGCCACTGGCTCGATTGGTATTCCAAGTTTGATTTCTTCGATTTATCCGATGCCTCTATAACAGCTATAAGTCCCACGCATGGAATAGAAGAGTGGACCCAGTTGCTTGGGGAAAAAAAAATTATTTTACTATAACGATAATTATAACTAGGAAAAAATTACGTTTTACTGTACATCTTTCATTGGATACGTGAATAAATTTCTGCCGTCCTTTTCGTAAATAAAAGTCCTGCGTTTGGATAGAAAAATAGAGAATATTTCATTCAAAGTATTAGGTCGTCCCATAAGTTTGTGCCGTTTACTGTTTCACTATTTAAATTAATATTATACCGTCACTAAAAAATTTAAGATTTTATTTGATTTCACTTTCTTAAATTTTGTCTACAAAAATTGAAAACTGCATAAACATCTGCAGTTTAGTCATTACAACAGGTTGAAACGTGCTCGTTTATATGTTTATAGTCTTATACAAGAATCGGAATAAACAGTTACATATTATACCGTGTTACCAATATTCTACTCGAACTTATCTGTTTCGTTTAATAAAGTATCTGTTCCTGTGGAGTTTTTATGAAGTAATTGTTACTTTTAGTAGGTTCTTCAGAAAGTATCGTCATATAACAAATATTTTAGAATTTGTACAATAGATTTTCCGTGGAAACAAATTTTGTTACACGTACCTAATTCACCTAACTTGCACCTAATAACAAGAAGCTACATCCTTTCTTTTTTAATTTTCATAAGCTGAGCCTAATACATTGATGTTCTCAAATTCTCTAAATTTATTTACTGTATCAAACTGCAGCTACTCATTTTTTGCCATAAATGCATAAAATCCACTACTAACACTAGATTTACGGGGCCCGTCAAAATGGCGGATTCAAACGTTTTTAATTTACGATTATTAAGAGTATAAGGATTCATTCGTGAGGAATTATTAAATAGATTTATTTTTTTGTGTACATATTACAATAAAAATCGCTGAAGATCTAAGTAAATACAATTTTATTATTTTTATAAAGCAATGTAAAATAATCAATTTTAGTGCTCCGTAAACCTAGTGTTAATATCGGCACCTACGACTTGGATTTTGTTGAGCAGTTAGAACAATTAGTGTACTACATGGCGGGAACAAGAAATTTTGAAAAAATTGCTATTGTTCGGAATTGCAGAGAAAATATTAAAAGTTATTAGTTTAAACTTCTTTATTTGAGCCAATATTAGAAATTTAAAAAACGCGTTTTGTAGATCTGTAGAAATTATACATATTCTGAAAATTTCGTCAAAATCGATGCACAATGCATTGAGCTGCAAACGTTTAAAAATTATAAAAATTGCTGTTCTTTCGCGATTTTTGTCTCTAACTATAATAAATCCACCGATTGTTATAACTTTCAATGCAAGTCGTTTTTTTCGGCATCAACTCTTCCCACTTTTTTGGTAAAGCTATTATACCGTCACTAAAAAATTTCTGTGGTTTTTCATTAAAATACTTTTCAATCCGTGGCACGAACTTATGGGACAACCTAATATTTCACCAATGTAAAATAATGAATTTTAGTGTACCGTAAACCTAGTGCTAATAACAGAAGGAGTAATCTCGTAAAATACTGTGCTAAGAGTTGCGGCCTGTATTGGCAACGTGTGCGAAATTCGTTTAACCTTTGTTGCGCAAAAATACGAGATCGCGCCACATTTCGCGGAAGCACGTCATCGATGCGAAAAGGTTGAAATCGGCCGGCGTTTTGATTCGAGGAGCGCGTCGATCGTTAAAACTGCCATCACGATGGGACATTCAAAATTTCTACCGTCGCACAGGACCGTAAATAAAAGTCGGGAACAGGAGAAAATAAAGGAAAACGTGCGCGGATCAGGATCGAGGCTCGCGTATGTATTCAAAGATCGATCGAAACTCGACCTGATTCTCGGAAGAGTTGCTCACCGGACGATTGTTATTCCATCCGCGGCCGCTGTAATAATAAATTATGATTCTCTTTTGAAATAGGTGGGTGCCAGGCGGATTCCTAACGGGCCGCGGGGCCCCATATTTACGATTATAATGTCCGCATAGCATTATTTCGATCTGGGAAACGCGAGCATGACGGAATGCCACCGGCCCGTCATGTTGTCGCATAACAATACTTCGTGGTCCTCCTGCGGCCATTGTCATTCAAATCAGATATAAATATGATTCAGGTGTTCCGATCCTTTTAATATGTACGATCGATCTTGAACGGATGTTCCAAATTTTTTTGGAAAGTCCCGTCGTTTCCATGGACGCGGCAGAACTGGATGACTCAATTCATTTCTCAATAGAACCAGGGCTGTGGAGAAATAATAGTATCTCTGTGGAAAATGAATATTTTCTATATTAACTGTAAGAAGCAAAGATTATTTAACTTCATCCTCAAGTTATTTAGCTTCACCTTCGAGTTGGTCTCATACTCTAACGACAAAAGCTTCTGTTCAGTGCAATGTAACATAAGGTGATATATTGTATTATAACGCGGTCGTTAATAACCCGAGATGTTTATGCGACCTTAAATAAAGCAACTTTAAAAAAAATATAGATTGTCTCTTCTAATAAATATGTACAACTTTTGACTTTAGAATAGTTGGACAAATCTTTATTCATTTATTATTGCTTTAAACCGTATGGATTATTTAGAAAATACAGCTTTTATTACAGAGGTATTACATAGTTTCTAAATTCTTACGGGACATTATTTGAGAAAATTATACATTATTTTCAGGACTTCTATATCAGAATTACATAAGGAAGAACTAATACAAAGAGGAAAGCAGTGCTTGCTTTTGAGAAGATTTGTTTCTAATATATTACGTTCGTTCTCATAGTCTGGGGGTTCGGGTCTTGAAGTTTTGCTCCGCACTGGCAAGCACTGTTACTGGACAAATGTTGTTCACAAAGTGTTGTTATAAGTCTACGGTTTAGGAAAAATGCTACTTAAAAGGTAGATTTTAGCCATGGCATTCGAGAGAGTGCAATCAATTAAATCGCTACAGATATCGACACAATTGTATGTAAATTATATTGTATAAGGTGCTAGCTGTTAAAGGTGAAACTTTTTAGGAGGATAGGAAAGTTTAATTTTTTTTTTTAAATGGGAGAATGCTATCAACTATTGTTAAAATCAGTAACATTTAATCCACCTATTCTTATTGTGCATGGTTTAACAGTTATGGCAACAATATTCTGTAAAGACATTTGTTAAAAAAGGTCTTGTATTGAGCATAACAGAGATGACACAAAATTGAAATCCTAAAGTTTCATTATTTATTTAGACATCTTTTACTCTGAAGACAACACATCTTCTATACAGTTCCTCTATCAACAGGATAACAAGAAAAGGAATTTCATTTTTGTATTGTTTCAATAAATATTATCTTTTTTGTACATAATAAGTAGACTGCGGATGTTTGTGCAAATTACAATTTTCATGCTTAATTTAAAATAAACTGTTTTAAGAAGAAGCTGTCCTTCATTGACGAAAAGATTTCCTGTGGTAAAAACGAAAGAAAAATATCACTAATTATAAAATTTGAATATGCCATAAATGCATAAAGATCGACAGTCTAGTATTAAATAATATTAATCATATAAAAGCTACCGGACTCTTAAAAGTTTAGTTTTTTATATCAGTCAGATTACCATAATCGAAAAGAAAATCTCATAACGTATAAAAGGAAGAGATCGACAACTATTTTTATAAAATGTTTGAACTAATGTTTTAGAAAGACAGAAGTTGGAACGATGAGAAACGAGAGAAACGTTTGTCACTGCTTTGAATGATTGCACAGGTCGAAAAATCGAGTTCAACTCGTATTTTCCCATATCAGTTCCCCCATCTATTTTTAAGTTTTCTATTTCACCTTGAGAACGTGACTCGAGTAGTGAAACCTACAAGGAACAACTCAAAGAAGAATCGATGACGAAAGCATGAATGAGTAACGAATAATACGAAATTCAAAACACCACTGACAAAATCGTCCATAACTATAAAACCAAACAAATAATTGCTTTTTCTAGGGTCAGCAGGTCGTGGTATTTTTTTTCTTTTTCTATTTATAATTTATGTCGCATCAACTACAAGGTTATTAGCGATATCATAGATAATACAGTCCTCGACAAAATAATAAGACACTTAGCATATTTTTAAATTTCTTATATTTAACCCCTTCGCTCACAATATCGTCTGAGAGACGTGATGAAGATTCTGAACAGAGTTTAATAAAGATGTATGTTATTAATTAATCAGTTAGAATAAGAATGACATAAGAGTGACATAAAATTCAGTCATGATATTAATTAAAATTAAATGTAATTACACGATTCAATGCTAATAAGAAGGTAACAATTATTTAGAAAGCATTTATTATTATAGGTAGTCAAACGAAATTTGTATGTCCATTTTTGGACATTGAAATTCAAAACACCACTTACAAAATCGTCCATAACTATAAAACCAAACAAATAATTGCTTTTTCTAGGGTCAGCAGGTCGTAGTATTTTTTTTTCTTTTTCTATTTATAATTTATGTCGCATCAACTACAACGTTATTAGCGACATCATAGATAATACAGTCCTCGACAAAATAATAAGACACTTAGCATATTTTTAAATTTCTTATATTTAACCCCTTCGCTCACAATATCGTCTGAGAGAATTGATGAAGATTCTGAACAATGTTTAATAAAGATGTATGTTATTAATTTTCTTTAAACCGAAATATAATTCTATTTTTTTGTTGTTAATGCACAGCCATTGGAGAACATATAGACATGCAATAGATATACATTTTCTCCTTTTCCTAAGAAAATATGAACTACAAAGAAATTCTAATCACGAAAACCGTAGAATAAATCGTAAGGCAAGGGGTTAAAGGTGGAAAGTGTAGACTCCGTTATATCCTGAAGACTACACACCATCTCCAAAGTAAACACGTAAAATCTTAGGATTGTATCGCATACCATACCAAAATTAGAGAAAGATATGTAAACACGAACTGACATTGCTTCGACAAAAGTATAAGATATTTGGCTTATTTTCCACTCATATGACTTCTACCATTAAGTATTCTACTGCGAACGTACTCACCCATTGAATCTTGTGATTTTCTTACAGTATAAGTACATTTAATAAAAGGAAAAATAAATAATGGGTCGAGGAAAGCAGTTAGATAAGAGTGAGGCCGATCGAATCGTTCTGTTACAGTCGGAAAAGTACAATATTACTAAAATTGCGAAATTATTAAACAGAAGTAGGTGTGCGATATTTAATGTGTTAAAACCTCCAAGGGCTTATGGAAAAACGAAAAGAAGTGGAAGTCCTAGCGTTACTTCCGAACGTGATAAATGTGCAATTTTGCGTGTTGCGTCGAATTTTAAGGGCACAGCAAGACAAATAGCCGAAGAAGCAGGTGTAAAAACAAATTTAAGAAATGTACATCGTATTTTACAAGGAAACAAACGCATTAAACGGAAGAAATTAAAACAGTGGCCACCTTTAATGGAGAAACACAAAGCAGTACGACTGAAGTTCGCTCGTGAACACGTCCACTGGATGAAAGAATGGAAAAAAGTCATTTTTAGTGACGAGAAAAAATTCAATTTAGATGGCACTGACGGCTGGGCCTACTACTTTCATGATTGCAGAAAGGAAGAACTTCATTTAACACTTTGCGGCACAGAATTTCAGATAACAAAATAGACCCATGTTACATAGAAATTTGATTCCGTTTTAAATGAAACAAAATTGGTATATTTTTATTAATAAAGGTATCACATAATATAAAAACATAAAAAAATAGTAATAGTTTAAATAAATTTGTCGTTATAGGGTGGGGCTCAAATAGTCTCACCGTGCCACATAGGTTCATGAATGATACTTATTAAAGCACATCCTTTTCCCTAAGCACAGAGACACTTTGCACATAGTAAAAGACCATAGTGTTCGAACTTCCTTTTTTTTGTACTACAAAGCGCACATCGTTTACGAGGCGAACGTTTTGGTAGATGTTTTGAATCTTGTCTTCTTATTTCTAATGAAACATTGCGTTTGTGTTTGCTTTGCGTTTGTCTTTGCAGAAGAGAAGAGTCAGCATGTTTTCTCAATAAATTTCACTTATAATTTTTCCGTTATAGCAAGTATGAAAAAGTTCTTCTCTTCTGAAATCAACATACCTTGTGTTACACTAAATACGTTATTACAATCAAATTATGTTACAGAGGCAAAAAAAAATCTCATCAGTTGAGAAAGACCCACATCTGGGTCGAAACGTTGAGTTTCCAAAGAGGTTTCTAATTTGCAAAATTTGCTAATTTGTATCATTGATCGAACCTGTGCGCCGAAATTCTAACACAATTCATCTCGGTACAATTATGAAAAGAAGAAATGAATTCCTGTTTAAATCACGTGTCTCGTAGTCGATGTAGAAAACTTTATTTTGCATAAATATTGTTGGAGTAGTATACTCATCTATACCTGTGCATGATACGTCGAGCGATAGGACGAATAGATCGTCGACAGAGGGCGTCCACCCTTGTAGTAATTATCAATAAGAGTGCCCTTCTGTATCGGTATGTAGGAAATGAATGTGGACTAAGCGATCTCTTCTCTCTGGACGCTGGTCGGATATGGACGTATACGTGTTAATATAATTATCTAATAAACTCTTCTTTGTGAGCGTGTGTTTAATTGTGCATTTATTTAAAATACCGATCCATACTTCCAAATAATCTCTCAAATATCTGCAGATCAACGAATAACTCTTTCACTTCATTGTGTCGTAGTAGCCACATTGATATAAACTATATTGTATTTACGTTGATAATGGTAACATTTTATTTCTCTTAATTTTACTTGATTTTTATTAATTGTCTTCGTAACGGTTCATGATTGAGAACTAACTCAGTTACGAGGTTAAGAGAGTATCTTTTTCAAACGTTCATTGCGAACTTTTTGAATGCCGTGTAGCACTGTTCGAAGGTCACTCGAGAACTGATCGTTCAATTTTTGCACGATCCGTGTCACGCGATCAACGATGGAAATAGGAGAATTGGTCGACATTTTTCCTGGTGATAGAATACAACGATTTTGCGGCCATGTAGCGGTCGTACGGCAATTCATCCTAATTGAACGATTACATGCACCTGAATAACTGAATAAAAAATAATTACTTAACACTAGGTTTACAGAGCACTAAAAGTGACTATTTTATATTACTTTATAGAAAGAACAAGAATGTATCGATGAACATATTTAGCCATTTTTTAAATAATAGACATCCAAAGAAATCAATGGGTTGCACAATTCCACATGAATGCATCTTCACGATTTCAATAATCGCAAATTAAAAATATTTGATCCCGTCATTTTGACGGGTTTCGTAAACCTAGTGTTAAAGATCGATTGTCATTTTATGTATAAACACTGAACTGTTTATTTTTCTTCAGTGACAATCTCAAATGAATTTTTGCAGTAATAATGAAATACCTCAAGAATTAACACAATTTTTGGTGGTCAAGATTAAGTGGACACTTTATAAATATTTAGAAAATAAGCAATTAGTATTTGGTATCGTAACATCTTGCTTTAATTACTGCTTCTAATCGTCGTGGGATGATTTCCACAAGTTTTTGGAGGTAACTTCGATCAATTTGTTGAAATTTTATTTGCAATTCGTTTAAAAATACTGTTTTATTATGACGTCTTCCTAATGGTATTTCCGAATCTAATAAGCTCCAGAAATTTTCTATAGGATTAAGATCTGCACTTTGTGGAGGCCAATAGAGAACATCTATCCCACAATCTTATAAAAATTTTTTCGTTTTCTTCGCCGTATGCTTATGATCATTATCCCGTTGTAGCATCCATCCCTCATCGAAATCCATTTTTAGGGTTAACTATTCCATATTTTCATTTAAAATGTCAACAAACATATCTGCATTCATGATGCCATGGATGGGTGCTAAATTTCCAACCCATACCAAGAAAAACATCCCCATACCATTATGGATCCCCCTCCACGTTTGATGGTAGGCAACGCATTCTGCTTCTTGAGAGCTTCATTCGGTTTTCTCCATACGCGTGTTCTCTTTTTTTTTTAATTTAATGACTCAAATTTGCTCTCGTCACTCCATATAATTTTTTTCTAAAATAATAATGGCTTATTCACATATTTTTTTGCGAAAGCTAAACGTCTCTTTTTATGAAGTTTACTAATGTGTGGCTTGCGTCTAGCTAAACAACTCTTCGGATTAACTTCTTTTAATCTTCGTCTCACAGTTCTTGAAGAAATATTTAATTGTAGAGTTTCAACAATATTTCGTGATGTTATCGATGGAATACGTTGAGTTTCTCTTACAATTTGTCTATCATCGTATGAACTTGTGCTACGTTCTCGTCCTCGACCGATTAAATTTTCAACAGTATCATACTGTAAATACTTGTGATAAATTGAATGCACTGTACTCTTAGAAACTTTGTATTTTTCAGCCATTTTACGATAACTTAGTTTATTTTTGCACTCTGAAACAATTAACTTTCACAGGTGCACGGGAAATTCTTCTCGTCTCTTAGACATGCTCGGTTTATATTTCTAATCTTGTTTAAACAAAAGTTCAATGCCTACCGAGGACGAATGACACCGCACAATGCGAGAGTCAAACGTTTGTTTACATTTTTTCCGTTCCAACACAGAATGTCCTCTGCGTCCACTTAATTTTGTCCACGGTCTCAAACACACCCATACAAACAAATATGCATAAATATTAACAGAAACATGATATTTATGCTTTTACATACTAAATAAATTCTTTCGTTGTGTATAAACAATTTTCATGTTAAACATCTGCAATAAATTTATAACACAATAAATGAAAATAGTGATTATTCAGAATTTATGTTCTGTCCACTTAATTTTGTCCACGACTGTATTTCCGCGTGTATGAGGGTCAGCAAACATTGTGTACCGGTTTCCTCATGCACGATGATAATACCTTGAAAATGCATATTACATTTCCAAGGCATGTGCGAGGCGATTTGCATTCGTCGGAGTCAGCGGCGTGAACGTTCGAATACTTTCGTGTATCTGGATAAGTATCAGAATCTGGTTTCTAATGATTAGCCAAACACAGATGGTGGTTGCTTGCTCGTCGAGCCATCTAATTGTAATTTCCGAGGGGCGCGCGATGCACTGGAACATGATCACGTATGTATGTGATACGTCAGTTGGCTGTGATGGTGTTCCGTGTCCTGCGTGGGAACCGTCCAGGTCACGCGTCTAAGATCCGCGCGCGGAATCGCCAAGTGGCCAATGGAGACATTGGTTCGCTTGGAAAGGCGGCCCGGGGCTCGAGTCGATCTATGCTTTCGAGTGCACCTCGAATTGTCACGTTCGCGCTCAAAAGAACGAGCTATTAATCCTATAGTTCCTCCGCGTTTAGGCCAATTCCGCCCTGTCGCGACGCGACGCAGGACGCGACGCACAGTGGGGCAGAACGGCGAAAATGCGGAAAAAACTCTATATCTCCGTAACGGATCGTCGTATCGACCTGCCGTTGGTCTCAATCGAATGATATTTGATATATTTTTCAAGAATTGATAAGTAATTTCATAAATAATTGAAATTGAAATTTAAAAAAAAATTTGTTCTGATAAGCAATTTAAGTAATATCATTTTATAATTAATATTGAACGATGAAACGTATTTAATATCATTTTTAACATGCATATTCTATAATAATAATTATGATAATACTGCTTTATTCAGCCTTGCAGCCAAGAATTGGACTTGGATTACAATACCTATGTTTACAAACTATCTCACAATTGTCTCACTAAACTACCCTACAAAATATTCTATAATAAATACCTTTAAATTTCATAATAATAAGTCCAGGGCTTCTTCACTGATGGGGAGGTGTTTCTTTTTCGGTTCTGGCCTCAACTGCGTGATGTAGGGATCCGATGACTCTAAGATTTTATTAAATATATCTTCGTTCGTGGCAATGCGGGAACATTTCCTTGTAAAGTGAAGCCGGTAATATTTGTAATCTTTATTCCTACTTTCTTGAGCTTCCTCGGAGAGCATTCCTATTGGCAAAGCTGCAGCTTTTATTATTTCTGCCCCATGCATCAAAACTTTATGCACTGTAGAAGGCATATAATACCACGGATACAAGTTAATCGCCAATTTCGCCGTTTCTGTCGCATATAATTTAAATTTTTGAGTATCGATCACAGAGCTGCCATTGATCGCTTCCAATATAAGACCGAGTCGGCGAATCAAGTTTTCATCTATTTTTGTGATGTCACCTGTCACAGAAGGATTTCGAAAAAAATATCCCTGACATCTACAAGCGGGCAGTCTTAATGCTTATTATAGGCGCTAACCGTGTGCCACTAGAGTATAGTTGTTTAATAAATTTACTCACTCCACAAAATGTATATTATTTGTAAAAGAATCTAAGAGGCTACATCTAAGTAAAAAATGTACGTTTCTTTTTTGAAAACGCATTTACAGCGAACGGTAGGGCATTAGATGTTTTGGAAACTTTGACTCTGGGGTCATTTTTCTCAGCCCCGTTTGAATTACCACACAAATTAATGGTTTACTATTTCGTCACAAGACACGATCTCTCGATTGATATGAGTTTGAAGAAAATCAGGTTCGTCCTCGTTGAGATTTTCTTATATACTCGTTTCGCAGTCAACGCGTTAAATTAGTAAAAGATTCATTTAAAGCAATACAGATGCCGAATTCGGATCCATTCGGATATGAAATTTACAGGAAAGATAGTTTATAATGTCAGTATTAAAGAAATCACTATGCCAGACTGGAGCTCGACGGAGCTTTTTTCTGTAAAACCTGATAAACATATCGAACTACGAATTTCTAAACGCTTATCTTGTCTATTATTTTTCTCCATGATCCTAATGAAATTGGGGCAGGATAGACATTTCTTTTGCTTCTTATACACACAAATAGAAGACCAGAAAAGTTTCACATTGATATCTATAAAAATGTAGATATAGGAACAAAAATTCTGTCGGCATTCGAAACTGCTGATTCTTACTCAGATAAGAAAGTTCAACTTCAGTGACCTCTCAGCAGCAAAAAAAAAATAACAAGAATAAACGTATCGGAACTATTTGTTTTGACTAATAATAAGTCCTATTATCATAAAATGTGCGAAATACAAAAGGAGTGAATTTATTTGTTAGAACCAAATAATATTGTAGAACAATATAGTGATGCACCCAAAAAATGCAGACAAACTTCCTGTTTTCAATGAAATTATACATTGGTTTTAGTTTTTTTTAAGATTGTTCCTTTTGAATGTTCCGCGTAAGAAAGTATGAGAGTACGATGTGAAAAAGATTAACAATTCGTAAGATGTTCCGCAGACCAATGTCAAGACATTTTCTCCCTCGCGTTCAATCAAGTATTCAGCTGCAAGAAAAGCAGCGGAGATATCATCTAACAAGCATAAAGAGAGAAAGCCATGTAAATCGAAGCAGAAAGAATTGAAATAAAACAGAAGGCGCATCCAGAGTAGGTGTACGAGTTGAATATTACAGAATGTAACACTGTTGCGTGGAATATTTAATGCCCGGAAACTGGTGGCCACCGTTTTGCCAGAAAACCCAGAAGTGACAGTAGAGTTTCTTCCACTTGAAGTAAATATCGAATCCTATAAGAAATATTTTCCAGTTCTTTTCAATTTCGAGATTATTGACAACTATATTAATTGAAAATACATTTTGAATACTACGCATAAAAACAATGAACAGAATTTAATAAATTTAATTGTACTTCAATTCTCCATTGCATTGAATTCAATAGAATAAATTGAACTATTCACACACGTGAAAAGCGTATTCAAATAAGGAGTAAAGACACCTCAAGGTCATCCCACTAGTTATTTTATTTGGCTTTTCATTGGCTACAACACAACACTAATTGTAAGAAAAATACAGGGTGGCCCACATAACTCTGAACAGCTCAATATCTCGAAAACTATGCCATCGATTTTAAAGTTCTTAGTCTTAAATTGCATGGAACTGAAGGGCCTTTCTGACTACATAAACGTGAAGTGGCCTCCCTTCCCCTTTAACGGGGGAGGGGAGGTACCTTTGTAATTTTAAATGGAACCCCCTATAAAATGTTACATATTTAGATTCTACCGGAAAAAACAAGTCAATTTTGTCTGAAACATTTTTTTGTCAGATACTTCCATGATGAGATATACAGATATAACAGTTTGAAGTTTCGAGTTGTAGGTACTTGAAGCGCTCGGAAATAGCGTTATGGAATTATACGCGCTTGAGTCCTTTGCTTATTCATGAAGAAAGACAAACAATAATATTTACAATTCTTGAGTTTGACTCACTTATCTATGAAAACGTTTTCAGTTTAGAGCTGTTATTCAAGCAGTAACATTGTGATTATGGCTACCTTTGACACAGAAGTGAATATTTTATTAACGTTAGGTGAATGCCAAAAAAATTATCGGCGTGCAGTACTAATGTTTTTTGAACGTTATGGGATCAAAAAATGTCATGCAACATTTCATAATTTAGAAAAGCGGCTTCGCGAGCACGGTGAATTGTGTAAAAAAACTCGCAATAAACCTAAAGCTGTCACTAATGAAAATAATAGTGCCAGTATTCTTGCTGCAATTACATTAAATCCTCATATTAGTCAACGTACACTTGCACAAACATCACATATTAGTCGTTCATCGATTCAACGAATTTTGAAACGGCAAAAGTATCATTCATATCACATGGTTTTATCACAAGAGCTTTCGATAGCAGATTACGATCACCGCGTAAGATTTTGTGAGTGGCTGCAGGGTGTTGTGGAAAATGACTTTTTGTGCAAAATACTTTTTTTCCGATGAGGCCACTTTTATGAATTCAGGGCATGTAAATAGACATAATCTGCATTATTGGGCCGTGGAAAACCCAAATTGGATGCGATGTGTTCCCTTTCAACATCGATGGTCTTTAAATGTTTGGTGTGGCCTAATAGGAGATTTTGTGATTGGACCTTATCTTTTTCAAGAAACTGTAACATCTGCAAGTTATTGTGATTTATTAAAAAATCATTTGCCTGCGCTTTTGGAAGATGTGCCACTGCGCGTTAGAAGAGAAATGTGGTTCCAACAAGACGGCGCTCCTCCACATTTTGCAATCATCACCAGGCAATTTTTGAACGAAAAATTTGGGAACAAATGGATAGGTCGTGGGGGACCTCGTCAATGGCCTCCTCGATCCCCCGATCTAACACCATTAGATTTTTTCTTATGGGGATATGTAAAGGACAAAGTTATGTTTGAACCACCGACGACAAAAGGGGATATGAAACAAAGAATACGTGACGCTTGCGTTTCAGTGACTCTCGAAATGTTAAAAAATGTTAGAACAACTTTGATGTTTCGAGTAAATAAATGTTTACAAGCCCGTGGTGGACATTTTGAACGTTTAATTTAAAGTACATTTTATTTCTTCACGAATAAGCAAAGGTCTCAAGCGCGTATAATTCCATAACGCTATTTCCGAGCGCTTCAAGTACCTACAACTCGAAACTTCAAACTGTTATATCTCATCATGGAAGTATTTGACAAAAAAATGTTTCACACAAAATTGACTTGTTTTTTCCGGTAGAATCTAAATATGTAACATTTTATAGGGGGTTCCATTTAAAATTACAAAGGTACCTCCCCTCCCCCGTTAAAGGGGAAGGGAGGCCACTTCACGTTTATGTAGTCAGAAAGGCCCTTCAGTTCCATGCAATTTAAGACTAAGAACTTTAAAATCAATGGCATAGTTTTCGAGATATTGATCTGTTCAGAGTTATGTGGGCCACCCTGTATACGTAATGAATATTTAATAGAAGAATATAGAAAATTTCATAACACTTAAATCATAAGGAAATAAAATTACATTTATTGACCTTGTCAGCTTTTCAAATACCATGTACTTTGTATAACAGATTTGTTTCATAACCATAAATAGATAGTCCTTTTAATAAAGCAGTTCTTATCGTCACATTTCGTGCAACACAATTCCAATGAAAGCTCAGTTATCAAACAATTTACGGTTTAAAAGACGAAACAGATTGAGCAGATGAACGAAATTGGGTATGAATATTCTTGAAAAGATTTCGATTTATCTACGCATGTTTTCTTCTTTCTCTAAACGAGTGTACGAAAGCAAAGTTCAAAGCGAGATTCCAACGACGACAGAGGTAACAAGTGTAAGCGTATGGAATTCAGATAATTTCGGTTCGGATAATCGCGGTTCTACTTTATCGTCAATTAAATAAGTAAACAAGATTAAAATTGTACCGTATTTGGTCTCATTTTAATCAGAAAAATGTGACAAATATGTTGGTAAGAATTTCGTGGAGCAACAATTAAAAATTCAAAAGTCTTGTCACTGCTGTATTTGCCAATCTTCGTATTTATAGTTTAAAGGGTTGCGTCAAAGGTGGTATTTCAACTAAAACTTTTTGCAACGTATTCTGAATTTCTGAGAAAGCTGCGAAAATTTTCAACACAGAATACTGGTCCTAGCTGCCATGCAGATCCGTTGATCGTTAAAAGCAAGTTTATCCTCGATTCCTAGGGGATCGTTTCTTGCATCCCCGTCAGGTTGGACGAAGGGGACGGAGAGGAGTTTTGCACATAAATCTGGTCTACCTACGGTACCAGTTCCTCTAGGGAGTCTGTTCTAAGATAGTACGGAAAAGGACTTCTGGAAGACTTCTCTTTAGAAGACTGCTGGACACTTGTTACCTCTGTCGTCGTTGGAATCTCGCTTTGAACTTTGCTTTCGTACACTCGTTTAGAGAAAGAAGAAAACATGCGTAGACATATCGAAATTTTTTCCTGAATATTCATACCCAATTTCGTTCATCTGTTCAATCTGTTTCGTCTTTTAAACCGGAAATTGTTTGATTACTGAGCTTTCATTGGAATTGTGTTGCACGAAATGTGACGATAAGAACTGCTTTATTAAAAGGACTATTTATGGTTTTGAAACAAATCTGTTATACAAAGTACATGGTATTTGAAAAGCTGACAAGGTCAATAAATGTAATTTTTTATTTTCTTATGATTTAAGTGTTATGAAATTTTCTATATTCTTCTATTAAATATTCATTACGTATATTTTTCTTACAATTAGTGTTGTGTTGTAGCCAATGAAAAGCCAAATAGAATGACTAGTGGGATGACCTTGAGATGTCTTTACTCCTCAAAACTAAGTCTAAATTCATTGAGAGTATTTGTGTTGTTTATTTTTAATAGAACTGCTCACAAGTATTAGAAAATTCATTTACAATTATCAAAGATTGCTATTACACATTAATAACAATCCAATCTTTTGTAACTTTTTATTAATTAAGAAATACTTATTCATCAAACAATAATTTAATCGTGTTTTTAGTGCTCCAATCCTCTTTTATTATATACAGTAGCTATTAAATAAATATGTTTCTATTAAGTGTTGTAATTTAAAAATCGAAATATTTTGATTTTGCTTCTAATAGTTTGAATAACTGAAACAAATATAATGTAACTACTATGCTGGGGGGAGTAGTTCAAACAACACGATCTATTTGCGCAGTTTTAGTATTAAAAACAGTTGAATTTTTGCATTTACGCTCTTGCAAAATTCAACTGTGATTTCTTATGGTATGTAATACATCAATATAGAACTTATATTTGACAAAGGAAATTCATTGATAGCACAAAAACGAAGTATATAAATATTTATATATAATTTTACTAAATTACAAAACAACTTCGATAGAAAAGGTTTCAATAGTTCGAAATTTAAAATAAATTTACGAAAATAATTGAATTTCTAGGATACGTACAGTAGCGGACATAAATAATGCATCACTCTAATGTTTGAAATTGTCCAAAAATTTAAAGCTGAACTAAGTACAGTGACTCCCATTACTATTGGGACGTTTTCAAAAACATGATAATATTTTAATATTGGAAAATATTCTGAAAAAATCGCAATTGGTCGAAATTGCAGCAAAAATATTAAAAGTTGTATTTAAGAACTTTTTGATGTGTGCCTATATATTGGAAAATTTAAAAAGTACGTGTTGTAGATCAGTGTCAATTATACACATCCGAAAAATTTCATCAAAATCAGTGTACATTGCAATGAGCTACAAACGTTTAAAGATTGTAAAAATTGCAGTTTTTCACGTTTTTTGGCCTCTAACTGTAAACTATCTAAGAATTCTTAGATACTTCGTCTTTTTCCGGCATGAATCGATTTTTACGAAATTTTCAAAATATATGCAATTCCCACAGATCTAAAAAATGTATTTTTTAAATTTCCAATATTGGCCCACGTAAAAAAGTTGTAAAATGAACTTTTAGCAATCTCTTTGTAATTCCGACCAATTGCAATTTTTGTATTATATTGTATGTATTAGAAAAATTCATAGGGGTTGTGAAAACATGCATCTTTGAACCTTTCTATTAATATTCAAAAATGCATTGTAAGCAGCTAATCAAAAAATACTTTTCGAAATAACAGTAGCACGAGGAGACTGGAGTCCAGCGAAACCCGCCTTTTTATGGAAACGCGTAAAAACGCGGAGGCAGTCCAATGGCTCACCGAGAGATGGCAGTCGGTAGCATTCTTTCGCAACTTCTCAGTTTTTTGGAAAAATTCAGAACCGACAAATGCAATGAGTAATTTGATGGAAAATTACATTTATTACACAATATTGTGTATTCGTTATTAGACCGTGGATTATTATGCAAAATAAAACTTGTTTGTATTTTATTAGAAGCTGCAGGTGTTAAATATTTCTTTTCTTAATAATAAAAATCAATTGAGAATAACATAACTGCGTTCGTGAATTCTTTTAGTGTTTCCACTGTTTTATGGCTTGTCTACTTATTGTTGTCATAAATAAGTAGGCAAATGATCGTATTTGTTATAATTATCGCCTGGTAAAGAATATCTTGAATTTGTTAATTGTACTCAATAGAAATGCGAATTATTGAAAGGCGTTACGAATTCTGACTTTTTTCTACTTATATCATATAAAAATTAACGAGAGCTTATGAACTGCAGAGCTGATTGAAGTTTAATGCAGTTAGTGCATTAAATGATTGATAAACTATTATATGCTTCCATAATCAAATAATATTATTTCATTATGAAACACATTTCTAGTTACAGATTCCAAGATCTGACTTTAAAGAAGAACTTGATTTCTTAAAGAGGAAATTGTTTTTCTTGCAACAGATTTTCGTCAATTTCAAAAACTTAAAATTTTGAGATTATAGTGTATGGATCTAACTAATAATTAAACGCATTCAATTGTTAGTTACAGTACCTGACGTATTAAAAGTGTACGAATACAGTTTTAATTGGATTTTATAAATATTGATTACTGTTTTACTTTTACACATCCGTAAAATAAATATTTCAATAATACATACGAGCTTTCTGTTGCGTGTTTTTTTTTCTCTACTGAAAATTCCATTTACGCGATTTTTAACACAATAAAAAAACAGCATGGAACGAATATTTCGTTTAAATTGAGAAACGTGTGTTCTGAATTCAGAAAACCTAATGAATTACGCAATTGTCGTTACAAAACTGGCATTTTAACGTGGCAAAGTGCTAAGTACGCTTGTAGTAGTAGAAAATAAAGCAATATACAAATAAAAGCCTTTTTTTTTTACAAAAAAGAAAATATGTATTTTTAAAATTTTTATTTTAAAGTAGAATACTATTTTTTATAGAACTTCATGGTATCACAAAAAGTTAAAAAGCTCAGATGGTAAACTGAATGAAATAAGAAATTGTTAAAGTACATCAAAAGAGTGAGTATTTATCGATACTCATTTAAAAAAATGCTAGATTGCGTTGTGACAAAAAAGAAACGAATCTTTTCTGTTCAATATTCCTCTTGAAAGTATTAATTATTACTGTTATGATGTTCGTACCATTTATTTAATTATATGTTCTTTTGTCAATTTTCACACAATAATTTGTAATTTACAATACGTTCACTTTATAGAAATATTTTTAATATACGTTTCAAAAGAACGTGTTTCCGTGGCGTTTTTATTGTACAGTTTCTAAAATATCTGTTCAGTGAGAACACTTTTTGACGTACCTACGAGTAACAATTGTTTTCATAGATGAATATTTATTACGTGTGATTTGCATACATCGACATATATTAAAGAACAATTGGATTTTTGTATTTCATTCTTTGCAATCTAAATTATTATGGCGTATTCGTAAATATTATGCAGTTAAACAGCATTATTATATTTTATTAATACACAATTGCACAACGAATAATGTACAAAGAAAACTCATCAACAGCATAAAATTCAAGTATACAAATATTCTCACAACGTTTTACTAAATTAAGAAATCCTATAACACTAATACCGTTTGAAGTACAAAGAAACACACACACACACAGATGTACTATATATTCATGTCTCATACACTACCTCGTGGATGCATGGACAGTCTTCCGTGGCTCTTGTAACAGTGACCAGAGCTGCGTTTTCGAAGTGAGAAATTTTTTTCTAACGCGTGCGAAAATGTATGTAATACATTTAAGAAACTACGATAATAGTGACTTAATATTTGGTAAATTAGTAGGTGGGTGAAAATATAAACATATTTTATACAAGTCATAAATGAATATCTATGAAAAAAAAGTTTTTAACAAAGTGGCCATACTTCAACGAGCATGATTTTTCATCCTCGGTTTGCTGGAAATTAATGTAACGAAGTCAAAATTCAATTGTTCTCTTGAAAAGTTATGGTAAAGTTTTTTTTATCAAACTGATTTTATTTATATTCTATTTTCATTTTTCAATCAGATAATTTTTTGTACTTTATATCTTTGTGACGAGTAGTATGCGATGCAATGAAAAAAACTGATGACCTTTTGACATTGAAATTCAAGGTCAAGGTTAATTTTGCGGCAGTTTTGTTACATCAATTTCTACCGAACCAAATGTGGGGCGCCACACAATGATAATCTGCGACATATCATTTCTTTATACCTTGTACATTGGTTACTTGCATAATTCAGCATATTTTAAGATCGCAAACCTATCGATTAGCGATACGATGTCCAGGTGGATCGGTTACACGTTGAATGTTTCAATCGGTTATGGCATCCCGATGAGTCCATCCTCATCGAATTGTGAACTCGCGTGGCCCCGGCCCCGGTCTATATATACGCACCTGCACCAGACAAATTAACCGGCAGCGGACGCGGATTAGAACAAAGGAATTTCATCTTCGCCGGCAGTTCATAATCTCGGCGGAAAGTCAGCGAGAGGTGTGTGTCATAGGCGTCGGCGACTTCCTAGAGCCGGGGGGAGGGGGGTAACGGCGGGTCTCTTAATAAATGACCACGGTAAGTGCACAGGCGACGCGCACTAATAATTATAGCTTTGTTCCATTGCATACACGAGCAGCCATCCAGCGATGCAAATTAACCGGCCGGCCATTATTGATGGGGCTCAAGCTCGCTTTTGCCCTTTATTCGACAAGGTGGAAGAAAGCCGGGGATTAATTTTGGGAGGCGGGCGTCGAGGGAATGTGGAGAGGATTTTCTGTTTTATTTGAGTGCCCGATATTGCACATACTTTTCGCCCGATTGTTAAATACCGGTTAATGAAGTTGTTTTTAATTGCGCGACACGCTGCCAGAAATTTTATGCCCGACACCCCTTCCCTCATCTTCACCAACCCCCAGCGGTTTTCGAACAGCAGCCGGTCAAATCGATAACAACCTGTAGGCTGATTACTCATTTTCTGTAAATAGAAGTTTATTTAACTCTTCGGCAACAGACGCATTGAATAATTTCGCGTGGCCATACCGATAGGTCCATTCAAATCTTTCGGTTGCAATTTTCTTTTATGTATTTTTGGATCGAAAATATTGAGATTCATGATCGATCTTTGAGATCGTTGTTAATTATTTTTGTGATCATTATGTTAACCCCTTGATAATTCAAGGTTATGTTTATTGCATCTTTATGTATTCTCCAGCGATTATACACATATCGACAACAAAAAAGTGGAGTTTTATTTTGATTTACAGGAGATTAACCTGTTAACTGTTTTGCTTCATTTTTAAAACGTGCGCTTGCGTGCTTAATTATTTTTGTGCTTTTTTTCATACTACACCGCGAACTCTCTTAAATTGTATCTAATAGCAAATACAATTTTTTCCCACATGTCGAGTATACTCCTCATTGGACAAAAAGATACCATCTTATCATGACGAGTACACTTGACATAAACAGTTAACAGGTTAATAACGTACGTATTTAGTTGTTCGAAATCTTCATCTCGAGTCTGTCTTGATATTATATATATTAATATATTAATATATTCATATAATATAATATAATATAATATAATATAATATAATATAATATAATATAATATAATATAATATAATATAATATAATATAATATAATATAATATAATATAATATAATATAATATAATATAATATAATATAATATAATATAATATAATATAATATAATATAATATAATATAATATAATATAATATAATATAATATAATATAATATATTAATACATTAATATATAGTTTCCTTGCTTTAATAATTTCACTAGGTCGAAACTATCATAATATATTGATGCTTTCAATTTTTTCTTTACACTGTGTCAAATATGTGGAAGAAGAAATTAGAAACATGTCTTTTTGACCTATTTGGTCTTTCGAGTGTTATAATGAATGCTAAAAAATTAAAATCTAGATGGGATATTGAATTCATCTCATCTCTTTTGTACTTCGTGTTTCACTTTTGCCATAAATGCATAAAATTTGGTGGTCACTGATTGCAAATGCACATAACTGTGATGAAATAAAAACTGCTTATAATCACTGATATTATAATTGATTGCTTGTAATATACTATTGTAATAATAAGACTGCGGATTTTATGCATTTATGACAAAAAACAAGTTGGTAACATTTCAAGTAACAGAAAAGCTAAAAGCATTGAATATTGTCAATATATTATATTTAACTTATTAAGATCATGAAAGCGAGAAAGAAACTATGGTATATCGACTCTGTCATACGATTGATGTAGACAATGCTGGCGTTGTAAAAATATTCGCAGTTTAGTAATAATATATGAGATATTGAAGATAACGAATTTATGTTATGACCCAATATTTGATAAAACGTAAACATGTCTTTGTAAAACTTTACTATTTTACTCCCTGATAGAACACATTAACAGTATTTACGCATAGTTATAAGTAAGGAGTAAAGAACTCGAGAAATATGTTTAAAGTACAATGGTCCTAGTTGATTAACTGGGATAATGCTTTCGGGGAATGAGATCATCGTTCACACTATCGATGACCAACTCTCATTTTCCACTCCAATAAGTCACGGTGCATTTAGCATTCTATTCTCTGCCTCTGGAATCTTAACACGTCAGGCCACTCTGCACGGTGTACACATCTGATCAGGACCTCTTCGTCATTGGAGGAAGATTTTTACATGTGTACTGGCCACAATTAGGACAGCCGTATCCAATCCGATGTTCGTGCGAGCGAAACAAACCCTACATCGCTCCAATCGGAACATTGGAAAACGGAAGTCAATATACTTCGTAGATTGATTAATTTCCGGCATAAATGTGCCAATACATTTACCGTAGATAATAAAGTCATGTATCAATGAAAAGTAAAAAAATACAGTGAATTCAAAAAAAGTATTTGAACACTAAATTTCCAATTCTGGAAAAATTGTCGGTGAAATAAATTTTAAATATTGGAACTTCTTCTTTCGAAGAACATTGCTCATATTCTTCTAAAACATTTTCGTATAATTTATTAGGTGGGAAACTGATGACCAATTTATCCTAAAAAATGCTATAAATTGAAACCTCTGTAAAAACATTGGAAAATTTTTATCATAGCCAAATCTACAATAGATTTGATGATTGGAAATTTAAAGTCTTAAAAATTGTTGTACGATTTTTTCGTACTGTTTTGACAAACAAAAATGGGGAATAAGTTCGATCGTGCAAAGCACATATTGTGTATCTTGTATTACAGTGTAAAGACAGTACAACTTCCATTCAAAGCTTAATAAAACAGTCCCAAAAAATCGCACATGAAGTTTTTTAAGACGATGCAAAGGGGTGGTAGGGCTCCAATCTTCAAACCTATCGCTGATTCATTCCCGACGAAAATTGTTTAATGATTTCAGAGACGCTTCAATTGCCAAACTGTCTTAGGTAAAAATGAATGATGAGGTTCATAGAAGCAGAAGTCTCAAGCTATAAAATAAGATTAGGTTTATTGTGTTACTACTTTTTTTTTAACGAAATTCTCACAGTTTATATGTTGACGATTTTTCACAAATCGGAAATTTAGTGTTTAAATACTTTTTGGATTCAGTGTATATAATTGAATATTTCGTTTTAGTTTCTTTAGGAAAATACAACATTTGCTCATACACAATCCAAACAAATATTCTTTCTGTATCAAATTTGTTACGTGACACTAATATAAAATTGGAAATTTTATATGCAATTTGGACAAATCAATGTAACAGTAAACCAAAAACTGTTGAAAACACGAGTAAACATTTCCAACGAATATTTTAAAGGAGAACGGAGGACAGATAATGTTTGCATTTATTTGACTGATTCTTTACCCTGCTACTTTATCTAAAACAAGGATAGATAGTCTTTTAAAAATATATTGATGTTACTTAGAAAAATATAGGTAATAACACGAGTTTCATAAAATGATGCATGCTCTGTTCCCTTGGGTATTTTGTAATTTCTATCTGAAAATTTTTGTAATGTTTTTCAATAGATTGCATCGACCGTTTAAAAACCATGTAATATTATCTAATGTAATTTTCCTTTTCTTCTATTATTTTAAAAGCATAGCAAATTTCACCTGAGATTAGTTTAAATATTATTAGACAATAAACTGCAGTATTATAACATTATTAATGTAGAATTAACCAATTTTAAACATCACAATATCTAAGGAGAAATGAAATTATAAATTTAAAAATCGCATTATGTAAATTGCTATAATGCTTCCATAATAAATATACGAGCTTCATAGAATAACATATAAGCACGAATTGTTGTTAAAAATATTTGATATGTTATGTTTTACATTTATCACATGACTGGTTATTTTTATATCTAACCTTCTATTCTCGATAGAACAAGTGTGTATCATTTCCACGGTAATAGATCGTCATTTGTTAAGCTTCTTTTGTAATCAATTAGGGGCTGTTTCTGCCTGGTCTTTCACTATTAGCTTTAGACACAGAACGAGCTTGGCAGACTTCTTTTTCCAATTGATTTAATTGCAAACGACAGCGCTGTGTCCACTAGCGTCGCAAAGCAAAGATAATTGCAAATACGAAGGAGACGGGCAAGAAATTGAAGAACAAATATTTTGTGATTAAGATTATTCGTTTAGCTGACCGAATGTTGAAATTGTTTATTTAGTTGACGCGATTCGTTAGCGCCGCAACACTTTTCAATCGTTATAAAGAAACAGCTGGCAACTTTATTTCAATATAATATAACTATTGTTATTTATGTAGATAATCAGTCTATTTGATTATCATAATGAATTATAATTCCGAGAAGAATATTATAAAGGTTATTATGGAGAACTTTGTGCATTTATAGTTTCAGAAATGTTTTTAAAAATGATACAACACCAAGTTCTAATGAAACATACAGTTTAATTTTACATCTGACTTGGTAAAACAGTTTGCAAAACAAATAAAATTAAATATAATGTAGGAACTTTTCTGAAAAGTGTTCTGAAAGAATTGATATTTCAAAATCTGTATTATAAAAGTTTTATGGAAACTACTTATTTCAGAATATTTATTAAAGATGGTTTCGTAAGAAAAATAGAAAGAATCTTTGAACTACGAACTATGTATACATATAAATCATACAAATAAATAACAATAATAGCGATTTAATTATATTTATTAAATAATATTCACCATTTTGAATTTGGAATTTAAGATTAATTATATTGCATTAAAATTTTTATATCTCATAAGTAGCGGATTTTATGCATTTATGACAAAAATCATTGGGTGTTATTTAAAGCAGTAGACCGATTTAAAAGATTTAAGAATATCAATGTGTTAGTTGTAGCTTATTAACATCATTAAAGCATAAAAGAAATTTTTATTTTGCTCTCGTTTGTCGCAGTCGAATGAAATAATTTTTATTTTGCATAAGATCCGCAGTCTATTCATAAGTTCTATTCAGATTAAAACTTTAACTTTCATGAACTTTTCTTTATCTGCTTCCATTGTAACTTATGTTATGAAAACGTACTTTAGAAAAGTATCCACGTTTCAAGTAGAACCAATTAAAAAGCTTCATAACTCGTTCAATCTCTGATTTGAACACATCCTCAATAACTATGGTAGAATCATCGAACTATTGTCGGAATTTATGACAAGCACCATTTGTCTAATTGGTTCCAAAGTGACGAAGAACCGTCGGCTTCCGAGGGAAAAAAATTTCGGCCGGTAGAATCAAAGGCACGCTGAGGAACCGGTGATGACTGCGCGCATATCCGTTGTCCGGCGTTCTTGAAAGAGAATCGTTCCTCCAGGTGTCGGTCATGGATGATCCGCAATATAACGTTTACGAGCGGATCGAAGATACGAAAAAGTTCATATTCCTGTCAAAACAACAACAGGAGAAATAATTCATCGATCTCTTGTTCATTATAATGATTTTTAAACCGTAAAGATACGTTTCTGACAAATGCAGAGCTGAGTACAATATTATTTCAAATGCTAAATAGTCTATGTTATTTAAAATCATACGTGCACTTTGTAAAATAAAATATTTTATTTGTGAGAAAAAGTTTTTAAAATAGTTGTCAGGAGATTTGGGATAATAAAAACAACGCTTTGTTATCACGCTTTGATTATATTATATCAAACTATATGCATATATGTATAGTATAAAATGCGTGCGTTGTAAAATAAAATATTTTATTGGTTAGAAAAAGTTTTTAAAATAGTTGTCAGGAGATTTGGGATAATAAAAACAACGCTTTATTATCACGCTTTGATTATATTATATCAAACTATATGCATATATGTATAGTATAAAATGCGTGCGTTGTAAAATAAACTATTTTATTGGTTAGAAAAAGTTTTTAAAATAGTTGTCAGGAGATTTGGGATAATAAAAACAACGCTTTATTATCACGCTTTGATTATATTATATCAAACTATATGCATATATGTATAGTATAAAATGCGTGCGTTGTAAAATAAAATATTTTATTGGTTAGAAAAAGTTTTTAAAATAGTTGTCAGGAGATTTGGGATAATAAAAACAATGCTTTATTATCACGCTTTGATTATATTATATCAAATTATATGCATATATGTATAGTATAAAATGCGTGCGTTTCACATGGCTGCGTGGAGAAAACTGCAACTTCTCGATGAAAAGAAACAAAAAATATTACTGTCGCACGCTTAGACCATATACAGGGTGTCCCACATAAATGGGAACACCGAGATATCTCTCGTATTTACAGTCCTATCAGAAAACTTCAGAGGACAAAGTGACACTATTGCAGGGGACAAATAGAATGGTGAAGAAAAAATTTTTATGTCGTGTTTTTTAATGAAATTTCAAGGTCATCGATGTTTTCTTAAATGGAATAGTATATTTTTTTTACGATAATATGATAGACAATAAGAAACTGAATTTAGTGGATAGCACCTTTTTGACCTTGAAATGACCTTGAGCAAGAATAATCATGTTGGAGCGGATAAAATGTGGAAGTTTAAAACTTACGTGTTTCAACAAAGATTACGCGTTGTTTACGACGGGTTGACCTTTTACATATCATAATAAATGTTCGAAATGTAGACCATCCTCATTTATGCAATATTGCAATCTTGCATTAAATTACCTGTAGGCATTGTCGATTTCCTGAGACGTAATTGAAGCACATGCTGCAGTAATCCTTTGCCGCATATCCTCTGGCGTTGTGGGTTTATCTTTGTACACAATACATTTTATCTTGCCCCATAGATAAAAGTCCAATGGTCATGTTTAGGTGTTCCCATTTATGTGGGACACCCTGTATACTTATAGACCCGGCATAGGTATAGTGTGTGCATTGAATGCAATGTTCCAAGATTAAAGAGTATCTGGTGGCCTCTTAGATGATTCAAAATGGTGGATAGCGCATGAGACGATGCACGTACTGCGGTAGAATCGTTACCAGTAACAAAGAGAGAAGAGCAGCTAGGCATATAAAAGCGAGATGAGCGATTATATTTGTTCAGGTATTTCTTAAAAATTTAGAAAAACGGTGCACACTTGTTGCATGAAAAATTGTAGAGAACGACGAAACCGTGATACAAATATATCTTTTCACAAGTAAGTATTTTATACTTAATATTATTGTTGTTTTATATTACTTTGACAGTACTACTACAGAGCAGTCGAAGAGAACAAGGACGACACTTATTGCACTCGAGGACAATAGTTGAGCCGCTATAATATCGATGTTCATCGCGGGGCATTAGCATTATAATAACAACGATTGGCGCATTAAACACGCGGTTCTCATTAGGAAAATATTATAAACTCCTGATGCGTTGCGAACGCGATAACTGCTCAAGTGGACACTGTGGAGGTTTCAGGGTCACCGGGACCGGAAACACGAGTATCATGACACGATAGGCTCCGTCGCACTTATTCAATGGTCCCGCGACTCAATAACACCGGTTAATACATTTGTGGCTGTATGGCTCTGCATGTAATTTGAGTGGCATGCCTCAATGTGCTACCAAATTGAATAGGAATGGAAGTGAGACCAGCAGTCACGTTACCGATACCTTTATGGCTGAAATTTACGCCTCTGTGTGATACTTCGTCAAGGTTCTGTCGCAAATGGTTCCCATGTGCTCGTCCATAGGCGTGATAATGGATATCCGTGCATTATTTTCACAAACGAAAATATTACAGCCACATAATAGCATTTTATATAATTATACTATATTACAATTTCTTGGTAAAGTTTTAAACTTTATACTATATTACAATTTCTTGGTAAAGTTTTAAACTTTATACTATATTTAAATTTCTTGGTAAAGTTTTAAACTTTATACTATATTTAAATTTCTTGGTTTACTGAGTCACCAGTAAAAATTGCCATACCATTATTCAAAACAGTTTTTATATTATTAAATTCGTCTCTATTTTATAAATTGCTAGAAATTCAACTGTTGCATGAAAAAAAAAACAAGTTTAATTTCAGGTGCACAATGTAAAAAAGACGCATAGATTAAAAATGTTCGAGGTAGAAATATCTTGATTTTGGAATTAAATTTGCTTCGAGTGTAAAGGGTTAAGTTATAAGTAGACTATGCATTTTTATACAAAATGAAAATGTTCTGTATCAATTGCAGGAAGTAAAACCAAATAGAAAATTCGTCCTTTCTTTGATGATTTTAATAGATTGAAAATAATAAATTGAAAATAGTATATTGACAAATTTCACCTACTCGATCTTGTCTATCAATTCCGCGGTCTAGTCATAAATAAACTTCGAATTTAATGCGTTTATGGCAAATATAAGTAGATTATGCACAAAGTAGTAAGAACAATTAGAAGGGCTTAAAGATGACGTTACATTAATCTCGGCCCATTAAAATGATTAAGAATGTGTATAAAATTATACTTTAAATCTGTTTGTTGCCATTGAGTGCAACTTTGCATTGACGCAAACAGTCATCGATTCGAGCATTTCCCGTAATGTAATAAAGTTTATTTTACTACCATATTTGACCTTGCACGACCTTCAATGATAACTCGCTGAATTCGTCTCAACGCTGGCTATCACATCGTGATAAAAAAAACATAACATTCCATTTAAAAAAACAGAGTTGACCTTGAAATCTCCTCTATGCCTCCACCCACGCAGAAAATGTTTGTGTCACAATATGTCCCCCTCTGTACCGTGTAAGTTTTCTATATTACATTTTTTCATATTATTACAAATAACGGCAATATTCAAACTGGACATAGTTAGTGCCCCACACTGTATATCATGACTTATTTGATAAAAACCAAGATGAGGAACAAATTCAATTTGTCAACTAAAAAATTTCTTGTGGCAAGCATAAAGTATAGATGTCATTAATGTTTGTTACTATACATGTTTCCTTGTATTTTAAACATGTGTACAACATGTGTAAAAAATTCATAATTAAAGTTATGAATGGTCAGCATCAATTTTATCGTTGCAAAGACGATC
Source organism: Sphecodes monilicornis (assembly GCA_913789915.3). Classification (NCBI taxonomy): domain Eukaryota; kingdom Metazoa; phylum Arthropoda; class Insecta; order Hymenoptera; family Halictidae; genus Sphecodes; species Sphecodes monilicornis. Next base: position 1,885,220 of record OU565286.1, on the reverse strand, counting down.
CGCTATCCGAGAATTAAAAACGAAGACATTGGGACGTAGCAACTTCTTGTCTAATTTCCTTTGATGTCTACGATTCCTAAAACAACCCTTAACACGTCCTCGAAAAATTCCCAATATTCCTCGAAATATTTATTTACTCAATTTTGAGTGACTGAATTGAATGAATAAAATGTTACACTGGAATATCAGAAAGGCTAATGCCTTTCATTGACGCAAACAGTCATCGATTCGAGCATCTCCCGTAATGTAATAAAGTTTATTTTACTACCATATTTGACCTTGCACGACCTTCAATGATAACTCGCTGAATTCGTCTCAACACTGGCTATCACATCGTGATAAAAGAAAATATAGCATTCCATTTAAAAAAACAGAGTTGACCTTGAAATCTCCTCTATGCCTCCACCCACGCAGAAAATGTTTGTGTCACAATATGTCCCCCTCTATACCGTGTAAGTTTTCTATATTACATTTTTTCATATTATTACAAATAACGGCAATATTCAAACTGGACATAGTTATTGCCCCACCCTGTATTTTATTCTAATTTTTCGGAATATTCTTGGTAAACATGTGCATTTGAATTTTACATTCCAGGACACAATTCTAACGAAAATAATATTTACTGATGCAAGAAAATGTAATTTGAGCAGGTTAGGGGGATGTAACTACCATTTCCGTGGTATACGGAGAGAAAATCAATTATTAAACCGTCGTCAAATGGATGGTAGCGTAGTTATGATTTGGAACGAATAATTTTGAATATTAACTAATAGATTTTAATTAATAGAATGTCCTATCTTTTTGTCCTTGACTATATTAGCAATGAAACCAATTTTAACTATTATTTGTAATTACAAATATTTTATTGGTACAAATTATTGTTATCCCACGACTCTTTACGATTTTGGCTTCAGCAGTTATGGTCCTTGTTGGAAAGCCCTTAATTCGTCGACGTGATCACCGGACACGCAGATTCCGCGTGGCGAGGCCTCTTCATCGAGCGTCTCCGGTGAGCATTTCCCTACCGGAGTACGGCGATTCCGAAGAAGAGTCCTCGAGGGATTAGGACCATCTGAGTAAACGCATGATTGGCAGTCGATGCAGTCGAAGGAGCGGTCTTCAGCGAGATACTTGTGGCCTGGCTCGGTGGATTCGAGAGGTTACGGTTGATCGGATCGCCGATTGCCGAGGGGGATTGTTGCAAGGGGGGCGGCGGTGGGAGAGGAGGCAAAACTCGATGGCGGGAACCTGGCTGAGGCGAGGGAGAGCCCAGTGAAGATCACTTCCGCTCCACGAAGCGCACTAGAACACTACGCGGGTAAGGTCTCTTCCGTTGATTCGTTAATCGTCCACATTGTTCACGCTAAGCTGGCCAACGCGAGGTCAAGTGCCGGCAGGAAAACTGAACGTGCCGCGGGCCTTCTTTCGCTGCAAGATCGCTCTCCTCGCTCGTATCTCTACGTATGTATGCGCCCTCACCTTTCAGCTTCACCCTTTCGCCATACACCACTATAAGTAGTGACATAGACCAAAGTCATTATAGCTATCTTTTTGAACCGTATTGCTGGCTCTTCTTTTTGAACGATGCGGCAGTGCGGTGGCCGACTTGTTTTCACATTGAAAACTCATGTAATGTGAGTGTAACATAAGGTTGGCACATTTGTGAAATGTGAAATAAAATAACAAATAATCATTTGATATAATGAATTATTCTAAATACTTTATTGTTTGTATTTTACAAACGAATTTATTTTCATTTGTCGTTTAAATCAAATAAATTATTTTCAAATAATTTTTTATTTCAATTTAATCAAAAATAAAATAATAAAGAATTCCACTTGGAGAAGAGGTTATTGAAGTAACAAATAATCATTTGAAATAATGAATTATTCTAAATACTTTATTGTTTGTATTTTACAAACGAATTTATTTTCATTTGTCGTTTAAATCAAATAAATTATTTTCAAATAATTTTTTATTTCAATTTAATCAAAAATAAAATAATAAAGAATTCCACTTGGAGAAGAGGTTATTGAAGTAACAAATAATCATTTGAAATAATGAATTATTCTAAATACTTTATTGTTTGTATTTTACAAACGAATTTATTTTCATTTGTCGTTTAAATCAAATCAATTATTTTTAAATTGTTGGAATTTATTTCATAAATTACATACAAAGATTAATGTTTTATTTTATGTTAAAACTATGTACATATTGTATATAGATTGCCCTCTTTATTGAATTCGTAGCTTAATTGTTTTTTCCCCGACCTGAGCGATCTTCACATGAGACGCTATCTTCATCTACCATATTGACGTGCCTTTCAACGTATCTTTAAACGTATTACAGAATAAATTCAATTGTGTGTTATTGAAGTGTTATTTATTATATTCCCATAATCTAATAATAATCCAATACAAATAATTTTTTATTTCAATTTTATCAAAAATAAAATAATAAAGAATTCCACTTGGAGAAGAGGTTATTGAAGTAACAAATAATCATTTGAAATAATGAATTATTCTAAATACTTTATTGTTTGTATTTTACAAACGAATTTATTTTCATTTGTCGTTTAAATCAAATAAATTATTTTCAAATAATTTTTTATTTCAATTTAATCAAAAATAAAATAATAAAGAATTCCACTTGGAGAAGAGGTTATTGAAGTAACAAATAATCATTTGAAATAATGAATTATTCTAAATACTTTATTGTTTGTATTTTACAAATGAATTTATTTTCATTTGTCGTTTAAATCAAATAAATTATTTTCAAATAATTTTTTATTTCAATTTAATGAAAAATAAAATAATAAAGAATTCCACTTGGAGAAGAGGTTATTGAAGTAACTAAAATAATTATTAGAAGGTACGCAAATTTTTGTACTTTAACAATTAAAGTTTAGCTACGTTTACTTTTAAAATTGTTACTTTGTACACGAATTAAATAGACTTTTAGAGAGTACGAATTATTTAATCAAGTGAAAAACAACTTAAATTTCCTTTAAAATTCAAACAATGAAATAATTTTTTTAAAAAATTATTTGTTTAAATTATCTAACAGATGATTATTTCAAACGACATGTAGCCAACTAGAATAATTATATTATCTTAACGATTATTTTTCAAATAATTATTTATTTCGAGAATGCCCAAACCTGGTGTAACAGTAAGTGACCGAGCACAAGTGAGTGACAGTTTTCAAATACATATTAACAGAATTTAATCAATAATTTGAGGTACATCATAAGGATTTTACACGATCGCACTTGGTCCCCATTTTTGTTCCATTAAACAGTGAAACAAAATTGTACATAAATTTTTAAGGAGTCGCTGCAAAGAGTCGCTTCAATTTTCAGATCTACGGTAGACACATTCACCAATAAAATTGTTTAAAGTTGTCACATAGTTGTTTCCATTTATAGCATTCTTGAGGAAAAGTGGGTTATCAGTTTTCTACCCACTTCATTATGTAAGAATATCGTAGAACAAAACGAATAATGGCATGAGGGTGCAATGTTAATGGGTTAAAATAATACCAGATTTATTGATATGCGATAATTTTTTACGAAATTACAACAGGTTAAATATCTCGAATTTCTCGAGGATCAGAAACTCGGTGTTCACTTTTTGGACCAACCGTAGATGCTCAAAAAGCAAATTTATTATACCCTAATTAATCTGAAGAGTTTAACACTACATTTACAGGACTCGTCAAAATGATGGATTCAAAAATTTTTCATTTACGATTATTAAGAGTGAAGGAGGCATTCGCGAGGAATTATTAAATAGATTTATTTAATATAAAAATAAATGTATACAAATCGCTGAAGATCTAAGTAAATACAGTTTTATTATTTCTATAAGGAAATGTAAAATAATGAATTTTAGTGCTTCGTAAACCTAGTGTTAACCTAGCGTCTAATTAAACCCGAACGCAACGCAAGGCAGAGGGGTGTCGCCAAGCAATATTAAAACGGCTGTATCGACGAGAAATGTGTACAGTTGGCAACGGGTGTTTCAATCAAAGGGGACATTCTTCTTTGAGGCGGCCCGGGGTCTTGCCTGATTGAGAAAGCACAAGCCAGAGCGACGGAAAAAGGGCGACCAATTTGAGAAAAGTACGGACAAGCCAGGAGCGACGAACGCGCCACAAATCTTCGAACCGCGTCGTGTCCAAAAAACATGCGAAGAAATTAAAAGCATCAACCCTCTCCCTCCCCTCCTCTCCCCTTTCTTTCTCTCTCTCTCTCTCTCTCACTCCTCCAAAAACTTCGACCGGATACTTCCGCTCATTCCATTCCCAGCCTCTTTCGCTCGCGACCCTTTGATTCACTGTCTGAACAACCGAATCCCGACAACAAAGCGAGAACCAAGGAGCCGCAAAGACACTCACTGCTATGCTATATAAAGTCGTTCACCCCGATTCAGATAATCTAGTGTCTGCGCACGGCTGCCGGCCAACCCGGGAGTGATCCGTGATTGTATTAATATCACAACACGCCCCGGGTACGTATTTATACGTCCTTTATCTTCCTCGCTCGTTCGTCGCAAGGTCTATCGTCGCGGCGTAGATTTATGCGATCATCGGAGCCGAGGAACCCGCCGCCGGGCCGGACTGCGAAACCTTCGACGGGGAAGATGTGTGCGGACATTAAGAAAATCCTCAAATATGACCAATGTAACCGGGGTGTCACCCGGAATCCTTTAAACAACATTAAAGCGCGAAGGTAGCGCGCGCGGGACAGCTTATTTTACAGTCTGCCCCGCAAGAACGTGTCGGCGATACTTCAGTAGATATTTATTTGTAAACAAATCTTTATATGGATCGAATCTACACATAAAAATACCAATACGCTTTTACTTAATAATAGATCGAATTTCCTCCATTGTCGATCATAGTTTTGGCAACGTTTTGGTATGCTGTTTATTAATTTTTTCGTGCGAAACAAGTAGTGACCTATATATTTTTGGAATACAATTAAAATACTGAATTTTTACATACATTTTTCTTTACGCTTCTACTGCATAATAGAGCAACATTTTTTGAAGAAATTTCCAACTAGTGACCGGTAAATCACTATGATACGTTCTCTATCGTGCTTCGTTGTTCCAAGTCATTATTCTTTTACAAAATCCATTTGTTTTCAGATGTACTAAAGCATAAGCGTGAACTGCGATACCTACACCAATTGACAGAATTGCAAGGCACACGGGATGTTGTTATGAAAAAACAATGGACTAGTGATGCTTTTTTGTCAACATGGTTATCGACGACTAATCATGAAAATTAGTTAAAATTATTTAATAAATAGGAACTGAGCAGTTGAGATATTTTATATTAAGCCCTTATTGTATGACAGTGAGTCTGACTCAAATTTGAATGGTATTCGTTCCTTTTATTTGGTTCGGAAAATAATTTTGTTTTTCTAAGAGAAAATGAAAGACGATTCATTTATTTATTTATTCGGTGATGTAGTGATCATTTTGTTCTATGATCTTTTGCCATCTTTACGGCAACTTGGAGATCTCATGTGTGTAAAATTCCTGTTTTTTATTAGCAAAAAATTGAGTTATATTACTTTTGACGACTTCGTTTAAATTAATATTTACACCGCTCAAAAAGTGTTGAAGAGAATTAAATGAATGGTAATGCGATGGTTCATCGTCTCTGTAGACAGCACACAAGTATTTCCTTGCTTACATCGCATTTTTACCGTTGCGCTAATAAAAGATCAATATCTGACGGAAATGCTTACTTTGATTTTGTTGTAGGAATGGGTGGTTTATCTATGTTGAATAACACACTCACTGTTGTAAATAAACAACTATATATTTAATAATAATGTGTAATACAATGTTCCCCATGTACTTCTCTTTATTCACTCACGCTTCGACTCACACACACAGGCACACAAAACCTCTCCCCTCTCATACAAACCTCAATCTCGTTACCCTCATACTGCCAACCTCATTAAAATATAATAAAAATAACCCTACAGATTTTCCACATTTTATGCAATAACAAAAACAAATGCTTGAATGTTTATAAAACACTTTAAGGATCGAAATAACGTCCGAAATGTCAGCTATTAAAATATTTCGACTTAGATTAAGGTTAAGTAATAATAAATTGAAACAATGCCATCTCTACACAAAAACGAACTTACTTTCCGGACAACCTAATCAATTGAAATAGAATTTGAATAATTGTAGCAATGTTTAAGCATTAAAATAAATCTAGACAGGTGATAAATGTGAATATTCTTTTTCTATTAGGAAGCGATTAATACGGTCAGGGGTTAATCATCATTTTAAACGTCTTGCATTTTGCAGATCGCAAACAAATTTGATACACTCGATCTAACAACTCAATAATTAATAAAACAATGCTGGACAAATAATTTCGTCACCCAGGATTGGGTAACCTGGCAGGCAACGTGTTAAAGATGGATGTAAGTGGAATAGATCAGCCACTCTTTTGTAATCGATATCTTTGTAAATTAATCAAATGATATAAGAAATTTTCAATTTAAACAAGAATAACATGAAAGTTTGGAAGTAAATACATTGACGGTCGCATTGGGAGTACTGGTTCCCTGAAATGAATTAGAAAACAAATTCAGAACTATGTCAGTAGAATAATTGAATGAAATGTCGTCTTTGAGTATAAAGTTGCAGCTGTTTGCACACAAAGAATTTTACAAAATATTTTGAAGCTGTAAACGTATTACTCTGAAGTGCCCATCCTTATAATTACCCGGTCTCATAATTTTTTCCACTTATTTTGTAATCTACAGTTTTCTCGTGATACAACTTCATGCTTCTCGTAGCATGGTCTGTAGTTACTAGAAAACTAGTTACTGTTAAACTAGAAAAATAATCGACATCGGACGAAGCTCATTCATTTCTTTACATATTTCTTTAGAGACTAGACGTAAAATTTATATTTGATTTTTTTTATTTACAATATTTTGTTTAACAGTATAAATTTTACTAATCAGCTGATAAAAAATAAACTTTTCTTCTCAACCCTAGAACTTCTCCAACTTTTCATATTCTTCAATCAAAATAGGTTCAATACCAGCATAAACTATGGAACTACAAGAAAATTTCTCACATTTCATATTTTGGTCACCGCTATACTACACGCTAGCAATGTCTACACTGCCGAAAATGTTAGGAGGTCTTGTATATCATAAAGTAAATAATATGAATGGAATTCAAAAATAACACTTATTCTACAAGACTATCTGTTTACATTGCAAAAAGCCTTAGTCCCATATATACAGGGTGGCCCACATAACTCTGAACAGCTCAATATCTCGAAAACTATGCCATCGATTTTAAAGTTCTTAGTCTTAAATTGCATGGAACTGAAGGGCCTTTCTGACTAAATAAACATGAAGTGGCCTCCCTTCCACTTTAACGGGGGAGGGGAGGTACCTTTGTAATTTTAAATGGAACCCCCTATAAAATGTTACATATTTAGATTCTACCGGAAAAAACAAGTCAATTTTGTCTGAAACATTTCTTTGTCAGATACTTCCATGACGAGATATAACAGTTTGAAGTTTCGAGTTGTAGGTACTTGAAGCGCTCGGAAATAGCGTTATGGAATTATACGCGCTTGAGTCCATTGCTTATTCATGAAGAAACACAAACAATAATATTTACAATTCTTGAGTTTGACTCACTTATCTATGAAAACGTTTTCAGTTTAGAGCTGTTATTCAAGCAGTAACATTGTGATTATGGCTACTTTTGACACAGAAGTGAATATGTTATTAACGTTAGGTGAATGCCAAAAAAATTATCGGCGTGCAGCAGTGATGTTTTTTAAACGTTACGGGATCAAAAAATGTCATGCAACATTTCATAATTTAGAAAAGCGGCTTCGCGAGCACGGTGAATTGTGTAAAAAAACTCGCAATAAATCTAAAGCTGTCACTAATGAAAATAATAGTTCCAGTATTCTTGCTGCAATTACATTAAATCCTCATATTAGTCAACGTACACTTGCACAAATATCACATATTAGTCGTTCATCGATTCAACGAATTTTGAAACGGCAAAAGTATCATCCATATCACATGGTTTTATCACAAGAGCTCTCGATAGCAGATTACGATCACCGCGTAAGATTTTGTGAGTGGCTGCAGGGTGTTGTGGAAAATGACTTTTTGTGCAAAATACTTTTTTCCGATGAGGCCACTTTTATGAATTCAGGGCATGTAAATAGACATAATCTGCATTATTGGGCCGTGGAAAACCCAAATTGGATGCGATGTGTTCCCTTTCAACATCGATGGTCTTTAAATGTTTGGTGTGGCCTAATAGGAGATTTTGTGATTGGACCTTATGTTTTTCAAAAAACTGTAACATCTGCAAGTTATTGTGATTTAGTAAAAAATCATTTGCCTGCGCTTTTGGAAGATGTGCCACTGCACGTTAGAAGAGAAATGTGGTTCCAACAAGACGGCGCTCCTCCACATTTTGCAATCATCACCAGGCAATTTTTGAACGAAAAATTTGGGAACAAATGGATAGGTCGTGGGGGACCTCGTCAATGGCCTCCTCGTTCCCCCGATCTAACACCATTAGATTTTTTCTTATGGGGATATGTAAAGGACAAAGTTATGTTTGAACCACCGACGACAAAAGAGGATATGTAACAAAGAATACGTGACGCTTGCGCTTCAGTGACTCCCGAAATGTTAAAAAATGTTAGAACAACTTTGATGCTTCGAGTAAATAAATGGTTACAAGCCCGTGGTGGACATTTTGAACATTTAATTGAAAGTACATTTTATTTCTTCACGAATAAGCAAAGGACTCGAGCGCGTATAATTCCATAATGCTATTTCCGAGCGCTTCAAGTACCTACAACTCGAAACTTCAAACTGTTATATCTCATCATGGAAGTATCTGACAAAAGAATGTTTCAGACAAAATTGACTTGTTTTTTCCGGCAGAATCTAAATATGTAACATTTTATAGGGGGTTCCAGTTAAAATTACAAAGGTACCTCCCCTCCCCCGTTAAAGGTGAAGGGAGGCCACTTCACGTTTATGTAGTCAGAAAGGCCCTTCAGTTCCATGCCATTTAAGACTAAGAACTTTAAAATCGATGGCATAGTTTTCGAGATATTGAGCTGTTCAGAGTTATGTGGGCCACCCTGTATATATTCAATTACCTTCCGTTGAAAATTTGGAGCGTACAATTAGAAATATTATATAATTGTTCATTTTAGTTATATCTCATCATGGAAGTATCTGACAAAAAAATGTTTCAGACGAAATTGACTTGTTTTTTCCGGCAGAATCTAAATATGTAACATTTTATAGGGGGTTCCAGTTAAAATTACAAAGGTACCTCCCCTCCCCCGTTAAAGGGGAAGGGAGGCCACTTCACGTTTATGTAGTCAGAAAGGCCCTTCAGTTCCATGCAATTTAAGACTAAGAACTTTAAAATCGATGGCATAGTTTTCGAGGTATTGAGCTGTTCAGAGTTATGTGTGCCACCCTGTATATAATAGTTATTCTAAAAAAAAATTCTTAAAAATCACTCATTTTCACCGTCGTTACACAAGAATATATAATAGTTATTCTAAAAAAAAATTCTTAAAAATCACTCATTTTCACCGTCGTTACACAAGAAGCCCCCCTTAAACTATCACTGACGACTCTTCATCGACAAAATAAAATCACTCGCATCTCCAGGGTATAATTTGCGACGACTTCGGTTCAGACTAGATTAAACGATTTCCAAAAATCCTGATCGAGAAAACCTCCTCAGACATGATCCAATCGCGGAGGGATGTTTTTCCTTGAAATTCTGCCCATGTTTGGCCGGGTTGGGGCAGAAGAAAGCTGCGGAAAGGCAGAGCAGCCTCGCATATCGCAGCCTCCGATTGGCTAATTGGGAAACCCAATAGTTCTAAATTAATCGGTATCATTAATAGCACGCAACCAGAGAGAGGATCCGGGGACGCGAGGAGAGGGTGGCAGCTAGAAAGAGTGAGGAATCGAAGCCGGGAGAAGAAACGTTTAAGAAGTCGACCCGGCATTCCGAGAGCGAGAGACCGGCCCTCTCTGTCGGCCATCTAAATTTATCCTAAACGATGGATGAACAATGGTTACATAAATAGAACAATATGCGTAGCAGCCGCGAACCGAGTGAGCGGAATTCGTTCAAAAGTCACCTCGCCTCTCTGGCTCTTTCTCCCGCTTTCTTCTGGCATCTTTCGTCGATTCTTTTCGAGCTCGGAAACCGGCGACGACGGTGACAGAACTCGCGCGAAATCGACCACGAGTCGCGATAAGGTAAATGACCTCCTTACCGACCGTAATATTACAATAGAGGACGCTTCTGGAAGAAAGGGACCATAAACGAAAAAGACGAATGGAGTAAATCGCTCTCTAGAAGTATTAATTTTTGCAATTCCAATATATTATCATTATACTATTTTATGCATTTTTAAAAAATGGGAAGTTTCAATTTATAATAGCATACAGGTAAAGAGAATTTAGAACCATTAATGTATTGTTTTCAACTCATTAAAATGATTAAAGAAAGGAACAACTTTTTACTTTGCCCCTGTTTCTTAAAATTTATGTACAAAAATTTTATTTTGCATAAAGCTCCGCAGTCTAATTATCATGTTCGAATTGTTATTTTCGTGTTTCTTTATAATATTGTTAATTTTTATAAAGTATATAATATATATATATATATATATATATATATATATATAATGTACAGTAATACCATTTCAAAAATAAATGAAGAGGTTGCGAGTAATTGAATAATAAACAGGCTCGAAATATGTTAGAAATACAAAAGAAATATATTTATACTGTATATACGTATACTAATAAAATGAACATTTTAGAGTAATTCAACTATGATTCATTGCTTTCTTCAAACATTTTGTTTAACTAGTGACAACTTACGTGATCGAAGTATTTATATAAGGCACAAACATCTTTTTCTTTTTTTTTACTGGTGCATGATCTACAGAAGAAAGTGTTTTAATTCGTGTACACTATATCTATTCTTCCATGGAACCTTGCAAATATATCGAAATATGATGTAGATCAATGAATGGTCCCATTTGTTGTATATTTTATTTGACGGTATGACTCATTTTAATAGACCTTTTTATTTCCAATCTACAATATGACATGATATTTCATTCATTCACATGCTTCTTATCATTCATGATAAGAAGCATGTGAATGAATGAAATATCATATGTCATATTGTAGATTGGAAATAAACAATCAACAAAACGTTGAAATCACTTATTTCCTTTAAAATATGATAATCCTTTAATACCATCGAGAAATTACAAAATAACAAATTTAGTAGAACAGAATACTGCGCAGTTTTATCTTCTGTTTACCAAAATCACTCACGACGGGAATAGAATTTTATTGAATTTCAGTTTTCCTGCGATCGCCTATAAACACGGGAATTTGCATAAAATCCCACTATTTAGGTACAAGGTACAAGGCAGATATTATGTATTCCATCGTTCAATATATCTTCGTTCAAATATTCCTAAATGCCAGTGAAATATAAGATCTTCAATGTTCAATTTTGTTGTAGCGTAGAATTGAAACTCGGCGTGCTTGAATTATTTGCGTGTGGAAAGATTGTTTGGCAATCGCGCCAAGTGACGGGAACTGTGAGACACACGATAGCATCGACAGCTGTAATCGAGGCATCATTGACCGCGCATTCCACTACGTGTCTCTTAGACAGCATAATCGATGGCAATTAGATCTTGCCACAATTTCTACTTCTAATTTTAATAACTCGGCTCCCGCAATTTACCGTGTCAATTAGTCATCGTCACATCCGATCCTCTTTCGTTCGCAGTGCTTGCAATTTTCACCGAATCAAATGAGAAAAATCCGGACTAGAAAGAGGCACTAGTAACAATTTATTCGGTTATTAATAGACTGCGGATGTTTATGCGAATGCATATTTTTATAGAAATCAGGTAGACCAATCGGACCTGGACAGAAACTTACGTTATGATTGGGTTATTACAAAAATATATTTTTTATTTTGCATATTTTGCATATTGCATATGTTTTGCATAAGCGTATATTTCTTGCATAAATGCATAAATGTTGCATAAGTACATATTCGACTATTTAACGCTAGAATAAATAAGATAGATGTGCCAAATTTGTTGCACATAACCTGTTTGGTACATGGACTAAACCGAATTGCTGAGGAAGAGCGACTGCAATTCCCTGCTGTTAATAAATTAATATATGCTATTAAAAAAGTATTTTTAAAAGCTCCACTACGTGTCGAAATTTAGAAAAATAAATTACAAAATATGCCATTGCCACCAGAACCTGTAATAACAAGATGGGGAACCTGGTTGGAAGCAGCATTTTTTTATGCAACGCATTTAGAAGGAATAAAAGACGTCATAGAATCGTTCGATGAAAAGGAGGCTTCGTCAATTAAATCGGCGAAAGAAGCATTACGATGTCAGTATTTACAACAAAATTTAGCATTTCTTCAGAGCCATTTCCAAATGTTACCTGAGGCTATGAAGAAATTGGAAACAATAGGATCACCTCTAACGGAATCTATAGATGTGGTAACTACAGTTACAAAAAATTTAAAAAGTATACCCGGTAGTTATGGAGAAAAGGTTACACGTAAAATGGAATCTGTATTAAAACGAAATGGGCACTTAAAAATAAGCAAGATTTTGAAGGGTGAACACGTTGAAGGACCACGATAGGTTCTGGCACATCATTGGGGGAAATTTAAATATGCCCCTATGACATCATGTGATGTAGAACGCTCTTTTTCAGCGTATAAATTAATTTTAACAGACAAGAGGCATCAATTTACAGTCGACAATATAGAAGAATCTATTGTTGTATATTGTAATTGAAATTATAATAAATAAAACAATTACTATTTTACAGATCCGTACATACATTCCCTATACATATATTCAGCATATACCTTGCATACATCGTGCATATATTTTGCATATATTTTGCATATTTCGACATATAATAAATGCATAAAGATCCGCAGTCTAGTTATTAAATCGGTGTACAAAAATGAAACGAATTCGAATAAACCACCCTTATTTCACGCATCGTGTACGCGCCATATTTTACGATTTTAGAGAATTGCTATAATTATTTATATCTTATGAATTTTACCTCTGTACAGACCTATTTATGTAAAAATGTTTCATTGTAAAAATGGAGTAAATGAAATTATTAAAAATATGAAAATTAAACAACATTCAGAATATCTGTATATTTTGAACCCATTAGAATAATTAACCCTTTGCACTCGGAAGTATTTTAACTCCAAAACCAAACTTTTTTTTCGATCAAGAATATTTTCATTTTATATGATTTTTTTCATTTTAGAGAAACGAAACTGATATAATACCTCATACAATACTTAAATGTTTAGTAACTAATTTATTGAATATAAATTTAATAATGTAAACAATATTTTGAATAATAGTATAGCAATTTTTAGTGGTGCCTCAGAGTCACCACTCGAGTGCTAAGGGTTAAAGAAAGAAAGAAATTTAGATTTGGCTCCTGTTTGTTGCAATTGATAAAAATTGTTGATTTGTATAAAGATCCGAGTCTAGTCATATAATTATTTGCGTACATATAAAAATGATATATTATACTAATATACTGAAGATATCAATCTTGATTAGTGCCTGTAAGATACAAGATAACGAAAATATTAAGATCTGAGATAATTATGAACTTAAATTTTTATTTATAATTTAGAATCCCGAATTTTTATTTTTAATTACAGTTTCTGTTCCTTTCGATAAACTGCCTCGATGTTGTATTGCTTTTATGGTCACCAGTTCTTCTATGGTCATATATTATTTATAATATATTAATAAATGTGCAAATTCATTTTGTGTCAAGCAGAGAATTATGTTTGTTTCGAAAGATACTAGTAAAAATTTTCATGTCCGGTTAAGGTTCAAATTCGTCCAGAAAACTGCGAATTTACGCAAAGTTCCCTGGCCTAATCACCGCCGACAACCTGCGGCGATGGTGTTCCGGCTATTTTCGGCGCCGTCTGTGCTTGTAAACAGAAAATTTTATTGCGCGAGTAGCCACGTAGAATTTGATGGATCTTGGGAAACATTCCTGTCGTTTGACGATCGATTCTGCTGTTCGTCGATGAAAAATGAAGTCCGCCTCGTTTCGAACAATAACCAGTCCACTGCGGAATGACCAGATGCTTGCGAGGCGAAGCGAGCCGATTATTATTGGAGCTGATTTATCGTGTATTTGCACAGTCAGAATTTCATAGTTTCCTAGGATCGAGACGCATATTGTAGTCTTCTGGGATCCGTCTCAAAAATATAAGCATCCGAGGAATATTATCAAGCGATTCGAAAGTTAACGCTGGAACTACCAAGCACTAAACACGAATGATACATATTGTTTTTAATAATAATGATTCAAAAATTTCAAATTAAAATATTTTCATAATTTCTACACTTGTGTAAGAAAAACTCGGAAGTAAGTTATTTTGACCCACTCGGTAGTTCTAGTGTTAAACAGACTGCAAGCTGTTAATTTTTGTGCAGATTTGTAAGTTGCATGAAATATATTTAAAATACCAATGAAAATAACTTTAATTTTTATGTTTCAAATTTGTATTCGCTAAGAGTATTTAAGAGATGATTTCTTTTTATAGATTGTTTTGTTAGTATCGGTTGTCATTTAACAATGGTTAAGGTAAAAATTATTTATAATTATTCAAAATTATACTAACAAATTTTGATTTGTAAGAGGCCAAGTCCTGTAGATCTGAGAATTCAGATACAAATTCTAATAGATATTTTACATTTAAATGTTCAATCATGAACGTATGTATATGTCCAAATATTTCATATTTATTTTGTATCTACGAATTAGATAAGCATAAAACAATAATTTTTCAATTTATGCTTCTATACGTGTATGTCATATTTCTTTCTTTCATTTATTCCTTCACATGTTTATTCCCCTTCTTGTAGTTTTCATGATAGTCTGACATTGAGTTGAGAGACCTCTTTCGTAAGTGTATTTAATTATATAACACTCTATCTCAGTTCCACTTTATAAAAACATACGAGAATCAATATCATGGAAGCAAGTGATCTATGATCTGACAATCCGCTTACCTGCACACACAGGGCATCCCGTAGTATGTGGGAAGTACTGCAGGGGTGGATTTAGGGCGCGAAAATGTTAAGAAAGGCGTTTATATAAAAATACGTTTGGTATTTACTTAGATTCGATTTACAGTCTAGTTACGATTTTTTACTTATTTTTATATTTTATCTTTCGGAATAGGTAACAATTTATGAAAGATAAATAGTTGAATTGTAATTTTCCTTCTTTGTAAGTTTATCTTTGAGTAAAATAAACTGTGTTTTATCAAGTACATATAAACGATTATTAGAAAGTGAAATTTAGGAATCCTTCAATTATGATGATACAAACAATATTTTGCATGCATTTTATTCGAAATAAATATCATATTTAATTTTTATTTTGGAAGAAAATGTACACTTGCATCTGGTAATCAAATTATCAGAGTCACAGTGTTAACTCTGTCTTTTTAAACTGATATTTCCAATTTACTAATTCATAAAATACTTTATAACGTCCTGTAGTGCTACTGTTTTAATGTAATCTACTCAATTTAACCAAATAGCTCTGATAATTTTGTAGTTTATTTATGTTCCTATATTTTATTTTTATTAATTGTTATATTTCTTCTACTGCTATATTCTTTATGATTATGTACACTTGTTCGTTGATTATGTTCAGGCAGCGAATGGAATTATGTATCTCAACAAATAACTATATATTTATATAACATATTAATGACAACCATTCTACATCACAGCCATACTTTTAGAATAACAAAATCGCTTCTTCGTGTCCATTCATTTCATTTTAACATACAACCAAATTCACTTCATACACTTTTGTTTCATTCATAAATATGTCTCTCTCATTCTCACCACAGATATCCCCACATTCACCCCCCCCCTTGTTTTTATTGAATACATATTTCTCATTTACAATAATGTAAATGTTATATGTTCACGCGGGTATCGTTAATTATCTCTTAATTTTCTCCTCTCTTAATTCTCGTAACCACGCTCTGCTACCATTTGTTCAGGCAGTGAATGGAATTATGTATCTCAACAAATAACTATATATTTATATAACATATTAATGACAACCATTCTACATCACAGCCATACTTTTAGAATAACAAAATCGCTTCTTCGTGTCCATTCATTTCATTTTAACATACAACCAAATTCACTTCATACACTTTTGTTTCATTCATAAATATGTCTCTCTCATTTTCACCACAGATATCCCCACATTCACCCCCCCCCCTTGTTTTTATTGAATACATATTTCTCATTTACAATAATGTAAATGTTATATGTTCACGCGGGTATCGTTAATTATCTCTTAATTTTCTCCTCTCTTAATTCTCGTAACCACGCTCTGCTACCATTTGTTCAGGCAGTGAATGGAATTATGTATCTCAACAAATAACTATATATTTATATAACATATTAATGACAACCATTCTACATCACAGCGATACTTTTAGAATAACAAAATCGCTTCTTCGTGTCCATTCATTTCATTTTAACATACAACCAAATTCACTTCATACACTTTTGTTTCATTCATAAATATTTCTCTCTCATTCTCACCACAGATATCCCCACAGATTACTATTTTGGATATTATTTATATACCTATATTTTATTATTAATGGTTATATTTCTTCTACCGGTACTATTTATTAAAAAATCATTTGCCTGCGCTTTTGGAAGATGTGCCACTGCACGTTAGAAGTGAAATGTGGTTCCAACAAGACGGCGCTCCTCCACATTTTGCAATCATCACCAGGCAATTTTTGAACGAAAAATTTGGGAACAAATGGATAGGTCGTGGGGGACCTCGTCAATGGCCTCCTCGATCCCCCGATCTAACACCATTAGATTTTTCTTATGGGGATATGTAAAGGACAAAGTTATGTTTGAACCACCGACGACAAAAGAGGATATGAAACAAAGAATACGTGACGCTTGCGCTTCAGTGACTCCCGAAATGTTAAAAAATGTTAGAACAACTTTGATGTTTCGAGTAAATAAATGTTTACAAGCCCGTGGTGGACATTTTGAACATTTAATTTAAAGTACATTTTATTTCTTCACGAATAAGCAAAGGACTCGAGCGCGTATAATTCCATAACGCTATTTCCGAGAGCTTCAAGTACCTACAACTCGAAACTTCAAACTGTTATATATCATCATGGAAGTATCTAACAAAAAAATGTTTCAGACAAAATTGACTTGTTTTTTCCTGTAGAATCTAAATATGTAACATTTTATAGGGGGTTCCATTTAAAATTACAAAGGTACCTCCCCTCCCCCGTTAAAGTGGAAGGGAGGCCACTTCACGTTCATGTAGTCAGAAAGGCCCTCCAGTTCCATGCAATTTAAGACTAAGAACTTTAAAATCGATGGCATAGTTTTCGAGATATTGAGCTGTTCAGAGTTATGTGGGCCACCCTGTATATATCCAATTTTACTATCAAAAAAAATTTATTTCAGTGAAGCAAGACTTTTATGGTATACACTTTCACATACATCAAAAATTCGATGTGATTTCGATATTAATTGAATAGAGTTCCTTGTCAGTGCAAATTCGTTAATTTAATCCTGCAGCTTTAATCATCTCATCAGCTATTGTAAACTAACAAAATTGACAATCGAACAAATAAATCTCCATCGCATAGAACAACTACCGAGCAGAATAGACACGAGTTTATTTCCCAAAGTGGAAGGCTAATACCGAGGGAACTATTTTGGGATTATGCATTCATTTGCGTTCATTCCAATCTTTCTTTTATTGAATAGAATGTAAGACTAAGAACCTTAAAATCGATGGCATAGTTTTCGAGATATTGAGCTGTTCAGAGTTATGTGGGCCACCCTGTATATGATATTGTAATTTAGAGCATAAGTATATTATTTTTCTAAATATCAATGGAGTGATGCAGTTCTCATTAAGAAAGTAGGAAGTCTATAGAAAACCGATCGAATTTCTACTTTCTTACGGGCGTACTTCATCCTCCTATTTGCCAAGTCTTATGTTCGGCAATCGTGCCAAATACCAAACGCACCATCTATTTCTTCTTGGCAGGGTGTACACAGATCCGCAATATTTTTATCTGGTCATTCACTGTGCACACGAGTTCTTAACCTGAGTAAAATATGTAATAAATATCTTCTCTATCTGCGTAATAAATATTAAATAATTTCTATCGCATTTTTACTAACGCGCAGTAAAGCAGCTACCACTAACGAATGTACAAATGTCAAATAAATTTTGCAATTACGAAGACTAGAAAGTTCAAACTGGCCAATAGTAGACTTTATTTTATAATTTCATCGCAAGCAGATACATATATGTTAAATAAATAACCAACTTTTCTCATAAAATATTCAATAAATACGTCCTTATAAATTTTATAAGAAATTAACTGCTTGCCTTACAATATTGAGCCAGATACTCGGCAGAGATTTTAAATTGAATGCAATAAATATGAGTACTATTCTATTTGCAATTTTTTTAAGGAATATCGTTTTCCTTATAAAGAAATTATTAGTGAAAAAATATAAATGCTATAGTATACATAAATAATAATATAAAATATAGGAGCTTCAATTAATAAGCAAAGAAATATAATCCAGCCATTTTGAAAAATTACATTGTATTACGTAACTAATAAAGGTTAGTAAGTGAAGGAAATGGTTATGTTATAAAGACACCAGATGGTACATTTACAATGGGTAATTCAATTATTAGAGTCATAATCAGAAAAACATATTTTTCGTTCATTTGATTGATAAAGATCCCTACAATATTATTAAACGTTTATTTGCAAACTTCGTCTTAATAGGAAAAATAATGAAACTTCCATCTAGCTAAAATTTAATTTAACAATTGTCAAAATATAAACTCGTCAGTTTATGCAAGTAAATCTAATAATTTAACAAGGTACGATTTAGAGGACCAGTATGGAGAACCAGTACCTCAACTCCCAGAATTAAAATTCATATACAGTCCACCTTTACAGTTACACCAAAATGAAAACATCATGGTTTTCTCATTCACAACATTCGAGCATTACAAATTGACCAATTCGTATCTCCGTCCCGGTTTTAGCTCTCTTTTTATAGAACAAGTTGCTAATATAACTGAAGAGAAGTAATAAAGCGAGCCAAGGCAAATGAATACATTTGATGAAGGTGAAATGATTTCTTTCCTTCTCTTTTCTCCCTCTTCTCTTCTTAGACCATCTCTCTCTCTCTCTCTCTCTCTCTCTCTCTCTCTCTCTCTCTCTCGCTCTTCCTCTCTCGAAATCTCGCTCTCTTTAGTGTTACGAATTCTTTTAATCGGTAGAGGTGTTCAAGTTCCGATCAATGGAAATTCGGTGGGAGGTCCGTAGACCCATCCCGCTGTGCATGCGTTTCACGGGCTTCTCATTTATTACGGCCAGTCCAATGAGCAAATCACGCCATGCCCTGTTATATGCGATCCCATCGCGGAAATGACGTCGGCAGGTTTTCGGCAATTCCCAAGGATCGTGCAATACCACTTCCTTCCTCTGTGGGGCGCGTCGAAACGCAAAAATGCCGTTTTAACTATTCGGGTGGAACTGGCTTCATAATAGCCCATGTTCTCCGCCACTGGACACCTGTATTTTATTTTCCTTCTGTAATTATATTTAATTTTCTGTTGGTTGGTATATACTACTTATTTTTATAATATATTGTTTTATGTAAAATCTGCTGTAGAAGTAATAAGCAACCAAAGCCAAATGTAAATCTCGTTCGTTTTTAATCATTTGAATAAGTTGAAGCTAGGGAGCTAACCAAAAATTATATTCTTGCTGAAGTAGGGTTCAAGGGCAACAAATTTTTCAGCTCATATTATCATCCTGGGCGTAAACCTTGGTTTACACACCAGAGGCTCCCTAGAGAATTCATTTGTTGGATTAATAGATTTAGATCTGGACACTTTCAACTAGGGGCTTCCCTTTTTAAGATTAGACTTGCTGCTGACACGGGTTGTCCATGTGGTTGTCTAGTACAGGATCCTAATCATGTGCTATGGCAATGTCCGATCAATGACAATAATAGAGACGCTTTGATTCGCAAACTTTGCAGCAAAGGTTTCTTCCACCCTATACAATAGATTCCTTTTTGTGCGGACCCTTTCTTTGTCCTCTATTTTTCATACATCCGTTTCTTAAGTCTCATTGTTTATATCTTTAGTGTTAATAATGTATTCGAAAATGTTAATTATATTGTCTCAATCCTAGTCTATAAGCTACCCAAGTAATGTAATGTTAGCATGCACAGCCATATGCATGCTGCTAATAATCCCATGTGGGGTTTTATAGCTTAATAAAAAAAAGAAAAAGTTGAATACAGTATTTTGATTCTTAATATTTTCTAAATTCTTAATCATATATTGATTCCTAAATTTTTTGAATCCTTCTAATGCCTAAAATTTCACCCATCCATTATTATTATAAATATATAAAATCCGCAAATATATATAATATATAATATATAATAATATATATAATATATAATATATAATAATATATATAATATATAATATACAATAATATATATAATATATATAATATATAATATATAATAATATATATAATATATAATATACAATAATATATATAATATATAATATACAATAATATATATAATATATAATATATAATAATATATATAATATATAATATATAATAATATATATAATATATATATAATATACAATATATAATATATAATATATAATAATATATATAATATATATAATATATAATATATAATAATATATATAATATATAATATATAATATATAATAATATATATAATATATAATATATAATAAAGTTGAATACAGTATTTTGATTCTTAATATTTTCTAAATTCTTAATCATATATTGATTCCTAAATTTTTTGAATCCTTCTAATGCCTAAAATTTCACCCATCCATTATTATTATAAATATATAAAATCCGCAATCTACTTATACTGTTAAATATACATAATGTTCTTATTAACTAAGAAATGTTATTCATGAATACAAAAGTTTATAAAATATGGGTTAAATACATACATTTATTTATAAACTATTTAGATCAAAATAAATCTTATTAAAAATAAAGGTAATTACACCGAAAGCTGCAGTAATCTTAAATTTCGATGATCTCCAAATATGTTATCGGAGACATGATTCCGAACAACTTTTTCCTGTACATGTAATCGTCGCTCCGTCTTAATTTCCGAGATATTTGCAAAAGAACGTGATAAATATTTACAATAGATTAGCACCTTCAAATGACGTTGACCTTGACATATGTTGTGACCTTCAAGAGATTTTTTAGCAAAATAATTTTCATTGATAGAATATACTTTATCAACAGTGGGCACGTATTTAAAAAGTCAGCACGTGGTATATACGTATTGTTTACGGTGAATTTGTCGAATAGCTACGACATCACCGGTTTGGACTTGTTTGGGTTTAAGGTCGCGAGGTTCTCCTCGGATGACCATTACATTTTATACACCCTGTACATGTAAGAAACACTCGTTCAGAATCATGCCTCTGACAATATATTTAAAGATGGCGGCAGCTTTCTACTCTATACGTATAACTCCACACAATCAAATTTTGCAAAAACTTTAACAGCTTATATTTCAATAACTATTTGTTTGCGACATATGTCTCCATTCAAACTTTTTCTCTTCTCGACGAGTAGGAGGTGTTGATGTAAAAAGAATGTTAACATAAATTGTATTAGTTATAAACAATTTTTCGACAAGTTTCTCTTACAAATGTCCACCGATACAGGGGTCTAGATTCACCCCTAGGACGGATGACCATTACATTTTATACACCCTGTACATATAAGAAACACTTGTTCAGAATCATGCCTCCGACAACATATTTAAAGATGGCGGCAGCTTTCTACTCTATACGTATAACAATCAAATTTTGTAAAAACTTTAACAGCTTATATTTCAATAACTATTTGTTTGCGACGTATGTCTCCATTCAACTTTTTCTCTTCTCGATGAGTAGGAGGCGTTGATGTAAAAAGAATGTTAACAAAAATTTTATTAGCTATAAACAATTTTTCGGTAAGTTTCTCTTACAAATGTCCACCGATACAGGGGTGTGGATTCACCCCTAGGACGGATGACCATTACATTTTATACACCCTGTACATATAAGAAACACTTGTTCAGAATCATGGATCCGACAACATATTTAAAGATGGCGGCAGCTTTCTACTCTATACGTATAACTCCACACAATAAATTTTGCAAAAACTTTAACAGCTTATATTTCAATAACTATTTGTTTGCGACATATGTCTCCATTCAAACTTTTTCTCTTCTCGATGAGTAGGAGGCGTTGATGTAAAAGGAATGTTAACAAAAATTTTATTAGTTATAAACAATTTTTCGGCAAGTTTCTCTTACAAATGTCCACCGATACAGGGGTGTAGATTCACCCCTAGGACGGATGACCATTACATTTTATACACCCTGTACATATAAGAAACACTTGTTCAGAATCATGCCTCCGACAACATATTTAAAGATGGCGGCTGCTTTCTGTATAATTAACAAATTAAACTAGATATTTGTAGTAAAGCGTATGAGAGCACAAATGTGTAAGAAAGTCAGTATAAAAAGAGAATGGTGTGTGGAAACTACAAAGCAAAGAAGTCATTTTTAGGAAGAAGCATTAGACTTGGTAAAAGTTCTATCCTATTTTGTAGATATTCCTCCAAATATTCTGAAAGAGAGACAAAAATCGCTAGTTATCAGATGCTTTGAAATTCCCCTCGAAAGGAATATTTTAGTGTGTGTAGAAAGGGATCGGCTGCCTCAAGGATTCAAGGACGCAAACTGAAAGTCGGCTGCGGTTTATTTCATCTGAAGTAACATCCCTTTGCTGAATGGGGGTTGGTATCTTCTCAGTCAACATTTTTAGGCAAGTATCTTGTGAAGTATATATTTATTCAAACGAATTGCCAGTCAAATTTGAATACTACTACATTTTTACCGCGCTAACTGAAAAGTATCAACCAAATTCAGATAGAAATCATTTCAATATCTAAAAATATTGGAGTCTATAAATCTTTTAAATTATTAATTAAATTAATTCTAATTGTCTTTTTAACACTAAAATCTTTAAATACTAATACTAACTTATTTTTAAAAAGTAATGTTCTTTGTATACGATGGGTTTTATAAACTTGTGTTCGGTTTTTATCCAACTGTATGAATACTATGCATGATAACAATATAAATCTTTTACCAAACATCAATTCTTAGTAAGAAATTAACATTCGTGTAAAAATTGTTTTAAAACTTATAACACAAAATTTAAACATATGCAAGGATTCGGGGGTTAATTTCTCACCCTTAGCATAATAAATCTCTATACACATAACCTCTTCCATTTCCAAAGTTCCATAATTTCTTGAGTGTGCTGTACAGGGATTTTCCCTTGTTACGCCATTTTGAGAATCACTATACTGCAGATCGTTATGCAAACATCTATTTTCATACTTCATTGTCTAAAACAAAAATAAGAGGAAAATTTCTTTCATTCACTAAAAGATTCCTTCTAATAAAACTAAAATAAAAACATTATTTAATTTGGTTAATACGCACGATATTTTCGCACTCTAATCATCATCACGAGATAACTCGAAGCTCGTCAAATCAGCATCGATGTTCACGGAACCGAAGACCAAGAAAAACGAAATTTTTGTTGTTCCGACGGCGAGGGACATCGCTGCTCTCGAAAACAAACTTGTATAATGGTAAACCGAAGAACAAACGTCACAGTTATCTCGATTCCCGGTACAACCGTGGGCGGTTTTGAAATCGATGCGCGTGAACGATCATTCCGAGGACTGATCATCGCGTTAAATCCTAATTCGCCCGGAGGCACGGGGGAGTAATCAGAGCGGTGGAGCAGTTAAATAGCATCGCAACCGCGACCGAATTGTTAGCACGTGGAACATGCAAACGGCCGCGTTGCTACGGGCCACGAAATCCGTTTGCAAGAGTCTGCGAGCCCGGTATTACGCGCGTTTTCGTGGACGCTGTCGCGTGCACGCGCGAACACCGCCCTATCTGAAGTGCAATTTGTCTCTCCGCATTGCTCCATCGTTTTGCCGACGGCCATTGTTGCCTCGAACCCGATACAATCTTTATCCAACCAGTAGTCATTCTTATCTCGCTACTTATAATTTGATTTTACTTTGCATATCTGTCTGGCAGCATCAACGCAACCAATCGATTCATATTTGCGTTTCACACGTTGCCCACCACCATTTCTATCGCTGTCCACCTTCATTGTTCAGTTTATAATTTGTATTTCCTTTTGAAAGTAACAAGATAGCGTTTAGTGAGACGTTGCACGATTTTATTTGATAAAATCGCTATTCGATTGCAAACAGTTAATTTTACTACTGTACCAAGGGTCATTTAATCAAATATTATATATATATAATAATATATATAATATATAATAATATATATAATATATAATAATATATATAATATATAATAATATATATAATATATAATAATATATATAATATATAATAATATATATAATATATAATAATGTATATAATATATAATAATGTATATAATATATAATAATGTATATAATATATAATAATGTATATAATATATAATAATATATATATACAATAATATATATAATAATATATATAATAATATATATAATAATATATATAATAATATATATGTATAATAATATATATAATATATAATAATATATAATAATATATAATAATATATAATAATATATAATAATATATAATAGTATATATAATATATAATATATAATATATAATATATAATATATAATATATAATATATAATATATAATATATAATATATAATAATATATATAATATATAATATATAATAATATATATAATATATAATATATAATAATATATATAATATATAATATACAATAATATATATAATATATAATAATATATATAATATATAATATATATAATATGTAATATATAATAATATATATAATATGTAATAATATATATAATATACATATAATATATAATAATATATATAATATGTAATAAAATATATAATATATAATAATATATATAATATGTAATAATATATATAATATATAATAATATATAATAATATATATATAATAATATATAATAATATATATAATATATAATAATATATATAATATATAATAATATATATAATATATAATAATATATAATAATATATAATAGTATATACAATATATAATAATATATAATAATATATAATAGTATATACAATATATATAATATGTAATAATATATAGAATATATGTGACATATAATAATATATATAATATATATAACATATAATAATATATATAATATGTAATAATATATAATAATATATATAATATATAATAATATATACAATATATATATATATGTATATATATATATATATATATATATATATATATATCATCAGTATCACTTTTTCCACTTTCATTTTTTTCTAATATTTACTATTCGCAAGAAGAACGCTGGCTAGTGATAGCGCGAACACCCTGTATATGTATTTTATCGTATGAATAATTGTTAAAACTTCAATTTGAAGGATGAAAGATTTGAATTTAAAATAAAGTTACTAGTTATTAACTGTTAGTGCCACGAATTATAATTCGTACAGCTAATATGCAAACGATGGTTCCCTGATCAAATTGTACGTTGGTTCTATTTTGCTGCCGGCTGCAGACGTTTATAAAATCATTGGCATATCGCAAAAGGGATTTCCTTCACAGCCGGAGTTACAGCGCGGAGAACCAGTTACGTGAGCCTAGCTTGTATAAAGTAACGTACTCGTTCAACGCAAATCGAATTGCATTCGGCGTGAACAAATCCGCGAAATCCTCGAAACGGGCTTGCGATTGCAGAACCGAAGAGTGGCCGAGGAAGATCCACGGGGCACCCCGACCACCGATCCGGGGATGGAGAGAGAAACCCTTCCCCACACCCCCGGTCTTCCCGTCCTGGACCCCGAAGCGTTCGGAAAGAGGGCCAATATATATCAGCAAGTAAAACAAAAGCCTTGGACAAACAACGAACGGTGATGTGTCTACCTCAAGGATGGAGGCGCCGAGGGAAATGAGGGTTGCCGGGGTGGAGAGACGGGGAGGAGAGGAGAGGATGCAGTAGACGCGCGGACCAAGGAAAGAGAGGAGCGAGATATATGGGGAGGCTTTTAGTTTCGTTAATGGGTATCTCGTAGACCGATAAGTGCTGAGATCTGTCTACCTCCGGTTGCTTTACACCTTTTCCCGCTTCGCGGTACACGCTGGGTGCGTGGCCCCAGGTTTTCCAGAAACTTGGAAAAATCGTAACATCCCGTGAAACCATTGATCCGTCTTCTTTCACGGCCGTTAAATCGTAGACGCATTATTGGCGATGTTGGACAAGCTCTGTTCTCATATAGTGGACGCTGCAAGTATGCTATTATGTACGAAAAAATATTAAATAAATATTCCATAAAGCTTTACCATTAGATTGTTCGATTTGAAATGTCCAGAATCCAAATTTAGTTTCGTTAATGGGTATCTCGTAGATCGATAAGTGCTGAGATCTGTCTACCTCCGGTTGCTTTACACCTTTTCCCGCTTCGCGGTACACGCTGGGTGCGTGGCCCCAGGTTTTCCAGAAACTTGGAAAAATCGTAACATCCCGTGAAACCATTGATCCGTCTTCTTTCACGGCCGTTAAATCGTAGACGCATTATTGGCGATGTTGGACAAGCTCTGTTCTGATATAGTGGACGCTGCAAGTATGCTATTATTAGACTGCGGATGTTTATGCAAATGCATATTTTGATAGAAAACAGGTAGACCAATCGGACCTGGACAGAAATGTACGTCATGATTGGGTTATTACAAAAATATATTTTTTATTTTGCATATTTTGCATATTGCATATGTTTTGCATAAGTGCATATTTCTTGCATAAATGCATAAATTTTGCATAAGTACATATTCGACTATTTAATGCTACGCCAGAATAAATAAGATACAGTGAAGAGCAAAACTGAATCAGCAAAATTTGAAACAGCATAACTTTTTTAAAATTATTATAGGTGACTTGAGTGTTCTTGAGAAGTTGGAAGGATTATTTTATTATAAGATGAGTAAAAAAACTTTTAAAGGAATTGCAATTAGTTGGAACCGCGGAAAAAATAGTAAAAGTTGACTTTTACTACTTTTTTATCAGGGCCTGCATTGAAAATTTAAAAAATTGATAATGTACACTCAAACAAATTATATATGTGCTGAAAATTTCATCGATATTGGTTAATTGGTTTATGAGTTATAAACGATTGAAAGTGGTAATAATTGCAGTTATTAGTCGAAAATCGTGAAAAACTGCTATTTTTACAACTTTAAATCGTTTATAGCTCATAAACTAATTAACCAATATCGATGAAATTTTCAGCATATATATCATTTATTTGAGTGTACATTATCAATTTTTCAAATTTTTAATACAGGCCCTGATAAAAAAGTCGTAAAAGTCAACTTTTACTATTTCTTCCGCGGTTCCGACTAATTGCAATTTTTTCAAAAGGTTTCTTACTCATCTTGTAATAAAATAATCCTTCCAACTTCTCAAGAACACTCAAGTCATTTGTACTAATTTTAAAAAGTTATGCTGTTTCAAATGGTACTGATTCAGTTTTGCTCTTCACTGTAGATGTGCCAAATTTGTTGCACATAACCTGTTTGGTACATGGACTAAACCGAATTGCTGAGGAAGCGCGACTGCAATTCCCTGCTGTTAATAAATTAATATATGCTGTTAAAAAAGTATTTTTAAAACCACCATAACGCGTCGAAATTTATAAAAATAAATTACAAAATATGCCATTGCCACCAGAACCTGTAATAACAAGATGGGGAACCTAGTTGGAAGCAGCATTTTTTATGCAACGCATTTAGAAGGAATAAAAGACGCCATAGAATCGTTCGATGAAAAGGAGGCTTGGTCAATTAAATCGGCGAAAGAAGCATTACGATGTCAGTATTTACAACAAAATTTAACATTTCTTCAGAGCCATTTCCAAATGTTACCTGAGGCTATGAAGAAATTGGAAACAATAAGATTACCTCTAACGGAATCTATAGATGTGGTAACTACAGTTACAAAAAATTTAAAAAGTATACCCGGTAGTTATGGAGAAAAGGTTACACATAAAATGGAGTCTGTATTAAAACGAAATGGGCACTTTAATGTATCATTAAAAATGAGCAAGATTTTGAAGGGTGAACACATTGAAGGACCACGAGAGGTTCTGGCACATCATTGGGGTAAATTTAAATATGCCCCTATGACATCATGTGATGTAGAACGCTCTTTTTCAGCGTATAAATTAATTTTAACAGACAAGAGGCATCAATTTACAGTCGATAATATAGAAAAAAACTATTGTTGTATATTGCAATTCAAATTATAATAAATAAAACAATAAAATAATTACTATTTATAATTAAATTTTTTGTCAACGCTTTTTTTCCAAAGTTATCAAGGCAACCTTCAGCTTTTTATAGGTAAACCTACAATTGTTTTACACCGATCTTTTAGGAGATACTGAGACGAAGTGCATAAGTTATCTTTCTTGAACTCATTCATGAGATTTTTGTCATATGAAATATCTATGAGTTGATCTCTTTCTTGAATTATCCGAAAAAGAAAACGGATCTCTTATCCAACTTTCATTTTCTAAATTCTCAAAAATGTAGAAATGAAATTATAAAAATTGTACTCGCAAATATAACGTAATGTACCATTAGCGATACATGTACCACAGTTTGAGAAACGCTGTGTTAAAGATTACGATAAGCAATAAAGGTCAGTAATTATGATTAATGATAATTGTCGGTGATACTGCTCAAAGATAATGATATTATGTTAATAATGAAGGTTAATACTTGTACAAGAGTATAGTATAATGAACAATCACAATTATGAATGATAATCGTAATCAATAATGATAAAAAAACAATGATAAACAATAATTGCAAATAATGATTATAAAGGAAAACGATAAAAGATAATGTTAATGTTATTGATAAATAGTAATCATAAACGACAGTGATAAATGATAATGGTAAATGATAATTATTAAATTGTAGACGAACTGCTGCCGATGTGGGACAAGCGTTTTTTTTTCATACAGGCGACGAATTTTCTGAATTTCTTCTAGAGTTTTTACTCATTTTTGTCAGAAATATATAAAATCGACAGTGTATCGATGACAAAACGATTACATTGTGCCTCGTGTCGGTCGAAACGGCGGTGTAAAACCCGCAAAAAAACTATAAATTTCAGAAACGTAGGTATATCGCGGAGTAGCTTGGTCGGAAGTACTTCAAATGAACTCGATGATTGATTGAAGTGAACCTGGAAAATGCTCGACACGACTGAACGGTGTACGTGAGAGTAATCAGACGCAATCAGCCAAGTCTACCGGCATCAAATAACGTAAACAATTGGAAATCTAATCAGAATCGGCTGCTACAATTTGACGATACCGATTGATCGACCGGCTATCGTTTACAAAGCTTCCAAACCGCGTGCTCGCCAGCATCTCCCCTCGCGACCCCCATTAGACCCTCTCTATTCCTCTACGTTAAACCGTTATCAACGCGACCTCCGCAACAATGCAACCTGTATTTTGGAATGTGTTCTGTACATCGGTAATAAAAATAGTTGTTAATGTTCCTGGTGCAATCGTCTGTCGGCACTGTTTGATGTTCTTAGCAAACACACAGCCCTGTTTGATCGATGTTGCTGGATTTGATCGGATTAACTGTTAATGTGTTCTACATGAGGGCAAATGATTTTTTAACATTTCTGTTACTGCATTATTCCATCTACAGCGTTTCTCATAGCGAGTGTATTATGTGATTGCTAACTATGTGACTGTGTCCGGTTATGATCGCTATAATCCTTTGAAAACTGACGCTTTTGACCATTTTACAAATGACAATGTTTAAGTAAATGTTTAATAAATAAGTTATTAATTTTTTTAATGTATCGGTAAATATTACGTTTAGGGGAGGCACCTCAGATGTCTTTGACCTTGGCATATGTTGTCAAGATCACCTTTCTGAGTAACCCCCAAGAGGTTTCTGACGGTGCTCGTTGTTTATTAAAAAGTTATAAACAAAAGAAGTTTTGAAAATATAACAGTTATTTTAAGTATTGAAGGTTAAAACAATATGCTGTATTGACATATGCTATCAAGGTCACCTTTCTAAGTAACCCTCAAGAGGTTTCTGACGACGCTCGTTGTTTATTAAAAAGTTATAAACAAAAGAGGTTTTCAAAATATAGCAGTTATTTCAAGTATTGAAGGTTAAAACAATATGCTGTATTGACATATGCTATCAAGGTCACCTTTCTGAGTAACCCCCAAGAGGTTTCTGACAGTGCTCGTTGTTTATTAAAAAGTTATAAACAAAAGAGGTTTTCAAAATATAGCAGTTATTTCAAGTATTGAAGGTTAAAACAATATGCTGTATTGACATATGCTATCAAGGTCACCTTTCTGAGTAACCCCCACGAGGTTTCCGACGGTGCTCGTTGTTTATTAAAAAGTTATAAACAAAAGAGGTTTTCAAAATATAGCAGTTATTTCAAGTATTGAAGGTTAAAACAATATGCTGTATTGACATATGCTATCAAGGTCACCTTTCTGAGTAACCCCCACGAGGTTTCCGACGGTGCTCGTTGTTTATTAAAAAGTTATAAACAAAAGAGGTTTTCAAAATATAGCAGTTATTTCAAGTATTGAAGGTTAAAACAATATGCTGTATTGACATATGCTATCAAGGTCACCTTTCTAAGTAACCCCCAAGCGGTTTTAGCCGTCCTTCGTTTTTTATGAAAAAGTTGTGAACAAAAATATACCGATGCTACGTGATTATGCTGTGTGATTTTGAATTGGACATATGTTATCGAAGACATTCTCTGAAATTGGACGTCCTCAACATTGTGTTATGTCTGGGTTAGGTCTGATAATCTAACCAAGCATAAGCCAGACCTAACCTAGACTTAACACCATCTTGAGTGTTTAGCCGTCGCTCGTTTTCTATAAAAAAATTAACAAATCAACATGGACTATGTCTCCTTTTGACAGCTTGTACGAGAATAAAGCGTACTTACAACCAAAATTTAACGAAGGTTTTTTGCAATTATCTCGGGAACTATGTCCGAGCGACGGGTAGATGTAAAGAGGAAAGTTGTTCAGAATGTTGTCCTTGAAAACATATGTGAAGGTTAAAGACATCCGAGGTGCCACCCCTAAACGTAATATTTACCAATGTATTTTTAAAGATATTTTATTTAGATTCTTTGATCCTCTCATTGCATCCAATTAGACAGCCTTCAATTTCATCAATCACGAGAAGCTGAGTAATTAGATAATGCTTAAGATACTCTTATGCACAAATAATACAACGAGAGAAAATTAATTATACTTGTATTTAACAATAACATAGTAACACGCGTGCTTGAGAATAAACAAATATAATTTATAAACCAAATTCGGCACATATGTATTAACATGTACCTTAAATCTTTTTAACTAGAATGTCATAAGAAAAGAAAGTGTGAGTAAGAAAGAAATAATTACAGTTGATTAATGTAATATTAAAAGTATATGTATAATAACTAAGAATGGAGTATTATATAAAAATATTAGTATAAGTAAGTACATGCATAATAAAGTGTAACTAAGAATGGATGAATGATTGATGTTATTGTAAACCGAGTTGTCTTTTTATGTCCAGGAGGCTGACCAATAAACTACCAGTAGAATATTAATACATATTCGAAAATCAGCTTCTCGTCCGATTAGTATGAACCGTTCGTTATTATGTAAATCGTGGAGTAGATACGTGATGGAAAACGTAGTCGACATTTTGACAGACAACCGCAAGATCGTTAGAAACATTTTTCCCCCCACCCCTCCCCGGGCACCAATATTCGACCGATTTCCATTCTTCAAAAATTCTGAGGCATCCGTGGTTCGGCTCGATCTCACAGAAAGAAAACAAATATCGAAAACCAATAAACGATAAACTGCTAATTGGGAGTCGAGACGGCGCCGGCCGGTCCCGACGTGACGATACTAGGCGGCCATCGATTTGAGTCTTGCTATAAACCCACGTATAATAATTAAACGATCCGAAATAGAAAATCTTCTTCTTCGTGTAGTATTTGGAAAAATGCGTAAGGTGATAAGTCCCTTTTTCTACTCGACACCCGAGGCGTGATTGTTTGCTTGGTATTTTAGCGATGAGTGCGCTGCATATTAGTTCGACGCATTTTAACACCCTCCACAGTGATTTTTATTGGTTAGTCCTAAAACCCTGCAGCAGAAGTCAAAGAAAGTTCTCCGAAATGGGTAACAGACTATGCTTGTGTGTTAGGTATTGTTACACGGTTTCGAAGAACTAACGTTTAATGCCGGTAAGAGCTTTTCTTTTCACTTTCTGCAATAATGAAATTTCTCTTGTCTTATATTAACTGTTCTGTTTTGTAAATTTATTTTATTTCAAGATGGATTTATATTGTTTGAGAATTTAATTTACCTTAACGTGAGTTTATATTATTTGTGAATTTATTTTATATTTTAATGTCAGCCGTATACATGTGTACATAACTATTTAATATTAATTTTTTTTTAATGTATAAGTGCACGGAAACAGTTGTCTATAAATGTAAGCACATCAGTATATGTTATAAAATTAGATAATATTAAGGCTGCGAATGATTATTGCAAATTTCGATTTTTGCGTTTTATTTTAAAGAAACTAAATTTAACACGTTCAGCGCCGTGTCACCCATATCTGGGTGAAGGAATTATTTATACAGAATTGAAAATTAATTTTTACATTGGTAGATTGAGTGTACAAAATTTCCTTACCATCTGAGGAATGGAAGAGGTTTGGAACAGTAATTAATATCACAAAACTAAATTTCTTAGTTTTTGTTTTATTAAATATATTGCTTTGATTTTGTGTAATTTTTATGATTGTGGAGTGGGCGCTGAACGTGTTAAGGTACGATATTTTGCTAAACTTCGTTATAAATCCTTCATCTTAGAAGGATTATTTGATATGTATTGAAAAACAAAAGGAATATTGCATATAATATGAAATACGGGTTTGACAGGTTTTAGTTTTCTGTTAAAAGTACATTTAGCTCTATAAATATTTATTCAGTATATTTTCTAATTACGTTAAGTTATTTAAATTTATAAATACACTTTAGTATTAAGGTTAAAAAAATTATCAGAATTATCAGGGGAGCTAAAAATATTTAAAGAAATATATTAATAATGTTACAGATGCTTTTATCCTTTTACGAAATATGAAATTTTTCATTGTCCTGCAGTGTCCACCGGTTCGTCAAAATCATAAACAAATGTAAACAGTATGGCAACCATAACAAATGTCGATTTTTGAAGTTTCAATAGTAATGCAACCCTTTCATCTCTTTAAGGATAGTGTTACATATACATTTAATTCTGAGTATCAGGAAATGCTTAATATACTTTCCCTTTTTATGAAAAGATGATATGAACGATAGTTTTTCATATAAACGAAAAGTTAATACCGTTGCATATGGTTCACTTGTTTTTACCAAAAAGTTACAATAGTTCAAAGTGTTGTAGGAATGGGTGGTTTAACTATGTTCAATAACTCACTCGCTGTTGTAAATAAACATATTTAATAAAATATGTAAGACAATTCTCAATCTCGTTACACTCATAATGCCAACCTCATTAAAATATAATAAAAATAACCCTACACAAAGATCTGTAATCTTTTCATTAATTTAATTCTAATCTTTCTGTTACTTTGTCTTCGTTTAATTTGGAGGAGTAGTGTGTCGAGTCAGTTTGTAGTATGCTGTTGTTTGACAGACGCAAGATATACTAAGTTTTCAAACTTGGCAGTCAACGTTGTTCTGAAAGACGATCCTTATCGATCAGGATACAACATAATCGAACGGGACCGGATAAAGCAACGAAGAAAAACAACGGGTTCGATGTCGCAGACCACTTCGTAACACACGAACGGGTATGTAAGCGCCAGATTTAGAGAGGCAGCCATGAAATTAAGAGACCCAGCCACACGCCGTGTGGCGCAATCTGTCTGGCGGCTAAGCCGCGACAAATTTTTCATAGGTACTCGCCCGAAAGTTATATTTATGACTCGTCCTTAAGGAGGAACGCGTGGCCGCCGTCAGACGCTAATGAGCGGCGGGAAACGACGTGATGCCAGGCCTGTGCTGTCGCGATGACGAATGTTTTCAGAGACCTGCATTCGCCGTGCAGCTACGAGAAAGATGTATTTCGCTGTAGCAAACAGGAGAAACTGGAGCCAAATACAACCCGATTATTAGATTTTCCAACTAACAATAAGTGGGACGGTGCTTCATCCATACCACTGGAGCTAACAAGCGATGACGGTATACTACATGACCTGGTCAGCATTAATTAGTTTGGTACCAATGGACAAAGACTTAGAACACTTACCACTTACAGCGATGAGAGCCAGGAAAATCTCCTCAGCGATACTGGACTTACAAGATAAACGATAATGATAAGTGATAACGATAAATGATAGTGACAAATGATACTGATGAAGAATGATCATAATGATAAAGGATAAGGATAAACGATAATGATTAATTATAGTGACAAATGATGATGATGATGATAAAAGATAATGATAATCGTAAAGAATAATTATAATAATAAAAGATAGTTATGATTGATGATTATCAAAAATATTAATAAATAATCAAGATAAATAACATCTAATGATAATTTTTTGAAATGACAACCCGATATGGAAAACTAATAATTATGAACGATAAGGATAAATTACAATGAGAAGGTTTAATGATAAAGAATAATGTTCAGTAATAATGATAAACTATAACGATAAACGACAATGATTAATTATAGTGACGAATGATGATGATGATGATGATGATGATAAAAGATAATGATAATCGTAAAGAATAATTATACTAATAAAAGATAATTATGATTGATGATTATCAAAAATATTAATAAATAATCAAGATAAATAACATCTAATGATAATTTTATGAAATGACAACCCGATATGGAAAACTAATAATTATGAACGATAAGGATAAATTACAATGAGAAGGTTTAATGATAAAGAATAATGTTCAGTAATAATGATAAAGGATAATGATAAACGATAATGATTAATTATAGTGATAAATGATGATGATGATGATAAAAGATAATGATAATCGTAAAGAATAATTATAATAATAAAAGATAATTATAATGATGATTATCAAAAATATTAATAAATAATCAAGATAAATAACATCTAATGATAATTTTTTGAAATGACAACCCGATATGGAAAACTAATAATTATGAACGATAAGGATAAATTACAATAAGAAGGTTTAATGATAAAGAATAATGTTCAGTAATAATGATAAACGATAATGATTAATTATAGTGACAAATGATGATGATGATGATGATAAAAGATAATGATAATCGTAAAGAATAATTATAATAATAAAAGATAATTATGATTGATGATTATCAAAAATATTGATAAATAATCAAGATAAATGATATCTAATGATAATTTTTTGAAATGACAACCTGATATGGAAAACTAATAAATATGCACGATAAGGATAAATTACAATGAGAAGGTTTAATGATAAAGAATAATGTTCAGTAATAATGATAAAGGATAATGATAAACGAAATGATTAATTATAGTGACAAATGATGATAAAAGATAATGATAATCGTAAAGAATAATTATAATAATAAAAGATAATTATGATTGATGACTATCAAAAATATTAATAAATAATCAAGATAAATGAAATCTAATGATAATTTTTTGAAATGACAACCCGATATGGAAAACTAATAAATATGAACGATAAGGATAAATTACCATGAGAAGGTTTAATGATAAAGAATAATGTTCGGTAATAATGATCAAAGATAATGATAAATGTTAACTATGAATGACAATGATATACGGCAATGATAGTCTATAATAATATAGGATTATGATAAGATAAGAATGATTAAAGGTAGTGATGAATGGCAATGATAAATGATAATGATAAATGATTCTGGTAAATGATCATGATGAATGATAATGATAAATGATAATGATATATAGCAATGATGAAGGATAATGATAAATCATAATGACAAAGGACAATGATAAAGTATAATAATAATGGAGAAGAATAATGATGGATGATCGTGAATGTTAATGATAAACAATAATGATAAATAATAATTTGAAAAGAGACTGATAAATGATAATGTTAAATGATTGTGATAAATGATGATGATAAACGCTAATGATAAACAATAATGATAAATAATAATTATAAAGGATAACGATAAAGAATAATTATTAATGATAATAATCAATGATATTGATAAATGATAGTTAGATAAGATAAAGATAAATAATGTTCATAAATGACGATGATAAATGATATGATAATTATGATATGATTATTTATGATAAATCATAAATAAATATTTAATAGTTATAATGATAGGCAAATTGGTAGGGAAACTATTAAATAATACCGCTGCTAAAACCGTTGATTCATTTTGACAATATAGTAGCAGCCCGCGTAAAAGCGTGATCCAATATCGATGGCAATCTGAAAGTCGAGAACCATTTTCTATAGGAGGCGATACGATTGGCTGTTCTGATTATCAGATCCATCGCGTTTTGCAGGGTCCATGCGTGGATCAGTCGACTGGCCGAGAGAGAGAGAGAGAAAGCATGTGCCTTTGCGATACTTTATCTACGGACATGAAGAGGTACTCGAGAATCCTTTTCAGGGTAATTGAAATGGCACTTGAGTCGAGTCCGTGCCTCGATATGAACGGGAGAGGGACTCTTTCGAGAGTGCGTCTATCGAGCCTGTTCATCGCGAGTAATATGTTGATGCTTTTCACACTGACACGTGCCAACTTTTCCTCGCAGATTCAACTCCTTGATTTGCTTTGATCAATGACTCCACGGAACAATAGCTTGTCCTGAATCGGAATTCAATGATTTATACATTACTTACGATTGTTCGGTACTTACCGATGAGTAGATTGCAGATTTTGTGCACTTATGGCGAAAATGAGTAAGTGCAATTTCACACGTTCCGTGCCGAGCCATTTTTGCTCGACTTTTCAGGCTATTGTTTGTCGTTTTAATTAAAGATTGGTATATTATCGTAAGCTATTTCATTACTTTAAAGATTGATAAAAAATTAGCTTGTACTTAATAGTTTTCACATCATATACCCTTCTCTTTCTGTTGGTGTTAATATATGTATATCTTTCAGTCCTAAACTCTTTCTTAAACGTTTTCATTTTTGTACAATTTATACAGATAATTTTTAATTCGTATGAAGACCCTACTGATGACTGAATCTGAACTTCTTGCTCTGAAGCAAAGTACAATAGTTTACTGTTATTAATAACTGTTATTAATTAATTACTTCATTCATTAATCTACGAAATAAAATGTAATTGCAATTGATTAGATTATTAATTAATTGGTTTGTGATGAAAATCATGTTTGTTACAAAATGAATAAGAATTTCTATTTTCAGAGAAATCTGTTGCATTTTTTCGCATGACTGTTTATTCCGAAAATAAACTATTTAAATAACTTATTGCTGACGGATACCTGGAATGTTACATCATGAGTTATTAATTGACTGCGGATTTTATGCACTTACGACAAGAATAGGTGCGTACAATTTAAAGTAGTGGATATAATAGAAAGATTTATATTAATATAATATTATATTTAATATAAGATAATTAAAAGAAGAAAGAAATGTTTATTTGATTCCTGTGTCTCGCAATCGGTGCAAACATTTCTTATTTTGCATAAAAATCCGCAGTCTAGTTATTAACCACAGTGAGATTAATAGATCAAGATAACACTTTTATTTAAAATTAGTTTTCATATTGAGTTGCTCGCACATGACAATGTAAAACTATTAGTTCATTTGTAACATTTATTTTTACGAGTAACCAAGTGCTTCAATGAAAATATGTGGACAATAATTGGTAATTGAATATCAAAAAGAGACTACACGTTGATATACATAGAAGTATAAACATATTAACTAATAAGATATTGTATTTATTTATAACATAACTGAATGTACTGCAGAGAAAGCAAACTTTAATATATTTCTTGATTTTTTCAAGTGTACAAAGATATAAGTTTTTATTCACTTGAGTAGATTATTTCGTGGATTTTATATTTTTCCATAGAAGATAAAACATGGTATAGTATAATTCATAATTAGACTGCAGATTTGATGTATTTCTGATAATAATGAATAACTCATATACGAAATAAGAAAATCATTAAAAAAATTTAAGGAAGTTGTTATATTATTATCGACATTTTAAGATGATTAAATGAAAAAATACATTTTCATTTAACTCAAGGTTCTTACAATTGGACAATTTTTATTTTTCATAAAGATCCGCAGTCTATTCATAATCAATACTAACCAGTAATTATTCTAATAGAAATAAAAGTATATACAATGTACCGATGGTAATGCATCAGTGCTAGCGTAACTAAATAAAGTTCAGAGTAAGGAAACATAATCTAATTATGTAAGCTGCAGAGGAACCGCATGTCCGACGTGGAAAGCCGTCAGCAGAGAAGCTTTATCTATTGGAAAAGCTTTTCCAATCTGTCCTTTAGCACGTTTTTCAGCCTCGGGGGACCAGTGTATCGCAACTGGACATAAAACATGCAAGGACTGCAAAAGCAAAACCGAAAGTAATTATTGTCGAGTCTGTAACACACTCGCGGTTCGTAAAAAAGAAATAGACTCACCAAATATTTTCAATAAGTGTTCAAAAGAAAATGGTGAACACTGGTCCATTCTTAGACCATATATACTAATAGACCCGGCATAGGTATAGTATGTGTATAGGAAAGCCGAGAGTTCAGTGAGGAAAAGACCACGGAAAGTGTGACTCATAAAATAAGTCTTTAGATAATTTCAAAATGGCTGACATAGCAGACCGCTATGTCAGCCTTACTAATAAAATTAGTAGCATTTAAGTATTGTAACTTGAGATTGTATCATATTGGGAAATGTACAGTAGAGCATAAGAAAATACGCAGTGAGTTAACAAAAGCAATTTTATTTTGTAATCAATAAATGTAATAAACTATATTGAACGTTATTTCTTCCTTTAATGATTGTAATAGAGCAGAAATCATATATTGACATTTTCAATTTTTAAAATATTATATGCGAAAGTTGTTAATTATCAGAATCAAATATCGGTTACTAAAATAGTTAATATATAATACTATTATTACTTCATACTTCATTGTAATACCTTAACAAAACATATAGAATAAACATTTTTGTCTCAAATATATTTTATATATTGATTATTTCATGATAAAATGCCGAATTCTTTGAAATTATTCTTTCCATGGCGCACCCGCTGACCCCCCTCACCACCCATATAAGTCAAGCGTAGGCACTGTCGATGAGCATAGCTTATACATCTTTTGAAAAGCTGAGTCACACTTTCTAATCATCTTTGCCTCAGGGAAAATTATCTGTGCCGTGTCTATAGGTTTATATGATCTAAGGGTCCATTGTCTAAAGCAGTAATGGGAACTCCGTGGGCGCTGGGCGAAAATACTACCACCACTCTGACGTACCGTCTTCCCCTTCTTTGCTTCTACCGCGCACGCGCTATACACAAGCGTACCTCTACTCTGTCCATGTAGAGTAGAGGCACGCTTGTGTGTAACGCGTGCGCGGTAGAAGCATAGTAGGGGAAGACGATACGTCAGAGAGGTGGTAGTATTTTCGCCCAGCGCCCACGCAGTTCCCATCACTGGTCTAAACCAATAGTTGAGTGAACGGAAGGATGTACAGGGTGATTTAGCACATATGTATTTCCACCTTGATTTAAGTCATTATTATTATTCTCAGCGAGAAATGTTTGAATAGAAATTAAATGATTTCAAGAGATGCACATAATGTGCTATTAGTTTTTTGTGGGTAGATGCGACAAGGACTTATGAAGGTCAACTTTGATTTTTTCGATTCCTGCACCAATCGATGCAGCATCTTATTCTCTATAAAAAGGTATTAACCTATGTATATCGAACAATAATTAAATTAGGAGATACTTTAGTGTAAATATTGCTAATCATTTAAATAAAAGCATTTATTTTGTTATCGTATCAAACAGGAAAAATCAAAGTAAGCATTCCCGTCACATTTTCCGCAGTGGTACAAATGCAATGCTGTTTACAGAGACGATGTACCATCGCATTACCATTTATTTTGTTCTCTTCAATAATTTTTAAGCGAAGTAAATATCATTTTAAACGAAGACGTCGAAAGTAATATGCCTCAATTTTTTGTTAATTAAAAACAGGAATTCTACGAACATAGGATCTCCATGTTTCCAGAAAAATGGCAAGAGATCTTAGGACAAAATGGTCGCTACATTACTAAATAAATAGCGAAGGAGCGTCTTTCATTTTCCATTGGAAAAACGAAATAAGTTTCCCAACAGTTCAATATTTTAATTCCATATACCTACACCAATTCAGTGTAGTTCAACGAATAATAAAATGTAGAATACAGAAATTTATATAATTTTAAAATCATTTGGGTACGCAGGAAAAAGAAAAACTGTCGAAGATGAAAACTTCAAATTGAAAGAATCTGTAGTTGCATAGACAATGAAACATTCCTAAAACTTAGTCAGATCTAAGCATAATTGGACTACGACCATTGAATAAAAATGTATTTTTCCTTTTAATAATTTTAATACATTGAAAATAGTACAACAATATTTTTAAATTCTACACATATTTTTGCTATTCCGTGTTTCGTCTACTTATTTTTGTCATAGATGCATAAAATCCGCAATCTAACTTAGAGGTGTGACGATTGATACTGCTATCGATATATATCGATATATTACCAACACTTTGATACATATCTTGATAATATTGTTCAAATGCCGTTCAGGCGAACAATGGCAGACTTTAAGGAGGAATTCTGTTTTATCATTTTCAAAAAGCGACTTTTGTTGTTCTTAATTTTTTTTATAAGCGAAACTGCTTATAAGTAAGTAGACATTTTTAGAGGATCTTGAATCCGTCGTTTTTGCCTAATTATTTTAACGTGCTAAAGGCGGTAAAATATTGAAATACTCTGTAATTTGAGTTTAAAATGCCGCCATGTTGTAAATAAACAATATTTTTAATTTATTTTGATTCAGATCATAGCTACATTCACGCTGATTAATATACCTCTTCACTTTTTTGTTTTCGGTCACCAGAAGGAATCATGGAAACAGTCAACACATACTTTTCAAAACTCGCTTTATAAAAATATATGTAACTCATGTAATTTCTGTTAGTTTTACTTTTCAAAAACCACTTCTGAACTTCAAATCTGCACGAATACGTGTGCAATATTCTAATTGCAAAAAGTTGAATAGTTTTTCTGAAAAAAATTCTTGAAAATT
The DNA here is from genome assembly GCA_913789915.3 of Sphecodes monilicornis. Lineage (NCBI taxonomy): Eukaryota > Metazoa > Arthropoda > Insecta > Hymenoptera > Halictidae > Sphecodes > Sphecodes monilicornis. The sequence goes on along the minus strand of OU565286.1, from coordinate 1,843,313 downwards.
GATGTACGAACGGCCTCGAAAACCAAAGTACATTCTTGATACGAGTTCCGCTTTTAATATGCTTCAACACGTTGACTGCTCTGTCACCCATATATGGGTGACGGAATTATTTGTCCACATTTAAAAATTAATTATTACGCTAATGTAATCATTGTATCAAATTTGGTTAATATCTGGAAAAGGCAAGAAGGTTAAAACGTTACTCAGTGTCACGCATTTTAATTCTGTAATCATTATTTCATTAAATATATTGTTTCGATTTTATGAAATTTTTGAGGTCGCTGCTTTGGCAGTCAAACTGTTAATCATTTAGTTATCATTTAGTATCAATAAGATAACGGTAATCAATAGTCATATCTCCAGACTCTAACTATGACAATCTGAAAAGTCGTCTCACATTTTCCCTCAGAAAATTACTTTCCGAGTAAGTCAATAGTTTCAACCTACATATTTTATGCCCTTCGTGCAATGTAGAAAAGTTTTGATTCGACACGAGTACTTCAGTACGTGACAAAACCAAGAATCATGTATCAAAAATATCGACAGGGGTAGTTGGAGGGGATGTCGAACCAGATAGGGAGAATACAAGAGAGACCAGGGGTGTAAGAGAGAGAGAGAGAGAGAGAGAAGAGAGAGAGAGGGACGAGGAGGTATGACAATTCGACGATACAGAGCACGCATTCCGAGCGGTGGGAAGGGGTGAAGCACAGGAAGAACGCAAACACGTAGCTACGATACAGAGGGTGATCGCTGGTGAGAGCGTAACCGGCCTGATAACATCTCTAATCACGGCGAGGCCGGCCCAATCAGCTCTAATCCTAGCCTCTGTATCCATCCAGGAAGGCTGTATAGTCGACGGGTTCCGGGAAACCGTCGCTCGCCCCCGTTCACCCGCCCCCGCAAGCCCCCCAGGGAAACTTGTGAGCCGTATAGAACATCGCGTACAATTCGTGGCTATAGAGGCAGAGCATCGGGGGATGCAGCTGCACCGACGACATCATACACTGCCACGCCGCTGCTGATACTGTCGCTCGAAATTACACGTATTGATGTATACAGATTGCCAACGGTTACACGGCCGACAGTTTCTGTTCCGTTTATGTTTCGGGCGTGTTGGACCGATCGAAACCGGTTATCTGGCTCCTCTGAAGCTCCGCGTGTTGTTTCGCCCCCGTGAATCCAAGCCCGTGTTGCTTTTCTTTCCCCGGGAGCTTGCGAACCGACCGGTCGACATTTGCGGATCCGATGGGATCTACAATCTGCATTACGTACTTCCATATAAAGATACGACTATCCCTACGCTTCCGATTCAAACTCCTGTAAAAACGATTCCGTTTGCCAGCTTCCAGCTGCTTGGCAAGATGGTCAAGCTTGCGAGAAATTAGGATAGGATACGGTTGAAAGTATAGTACGGTTAAATTGACATCATTTCAGGAGCCAGTAGTGAAATTCTTACAGGACATCATTTATATCCAGATACTGACTCTAGCACGGGTCCATAAAGCAAGAAAATCGGTATAAAGATGGCAGATAGATAAATTCGGCATTTCAAAGGGAGACTACGATTGAAAGAAAATACACATGGCGGCTTAAAAGTGTGTGAGAAGAGGAAAAAGGAGAAGGAAGCGTTTCGTCCTAGGCCGGCTAGAGGACTCATCAGTAAGGCTATCTAGCGGACCCGTGCCTTAGACGCGGGATGTCGTAAGGACAGTTTAGGACGGTATATATACAAACAGAGGAAGATTCAGGTAGTAGCGGGAAAGGTGTCGTCGTAATGTCCCTCTGTTGACGAGCATAGGAAGTAGCCGCCACAAAACTAATGAAATTTCTTTTTCAGTAATTGTTGTGTTGACTTTATAATTGTAGTACCAATGGTTAGCCGAGATTCTTTCGATTAACCTCTTCGCTTACAATATCGTGTGAGAGACGTGATGAAGATTCGTGAACAGAGTTTAATAAAGCTGTATATTATTAAATTCCTTTAAACCAAAATATAATTCTATTTTGTTGTTGTTAATGTACAGCCATTGGGGAGCATATAGACATGAAATAGATATACATTTTCTACTTTTTCTAAGAAATTTTGAAATACAAAAAAATTCTAATCAGTAGAACCGTAAAATAAATTGTGAGACAAGGGGTTAAAATAAGTCCAAACACGATGTAAATCAGACCGTTTTTATGGGCTTAAGTACAAAATTAAGACGTAGAATAGTCCATATGAAATCGGTAAAATTATTCCGATTTACCGTATGTGTGGGCTTATTTTAATCGGAAGGATCTCGGCCATCTATCGGCGTTACAACTATAATAATAAGACGACAATAATTGAAAATAAAATTTTCTTCATTTCATATTTACTTTTTCCAGTCATAGTAAGATATAATAGGTATGCGCATGTGCGACTTCACAAACGCTATCTTTGAGTATTTATTCCATTACAATTTTCAGAAATGACATTTAAAACTGTTCACTCTCAAACGATGAAAACAATCACTAAACAAGACACAATTCTACACGTCGTGTCGTCAGACATATTTATAAAATAGAATATTTATTGCTATCATGTACTTTTAAATTGCATAATGGTGAACAGAATTTTTACGGTTCTTAACTACTACGTTTTTCGGTAATAATTGCATGCTTAATGCAACGTGAATTTATCCGATTCGTTTATATTGATAATTTTAGTTCAATCACTATTACAATGTATTTCTATTAAATCTGTATAGTTCGGTAAAAATGAAACTTGTTAAAACAAGAAAATATAATTTGAAAGAGCTTCAAATATTCAAAACTAGGCTTTTTAAAACGGGAGATTATAATTTGAAAGAGCTTCGAACATTCAAACGAGAGAATATAATTCAAAACAGTATTTAAAACTAGATTTTTTTAAAACGATAGAATATGCCGTAAAATAACGTAAAATATTTAAAAACCAGCTCTTTCAAAACCAGAGAATACAATCTGGAAGGAAACGAATATTTAATACGAAATCTCAAGAAATAGCTTACTTTTTTTTTTCTATTCGCGTCTCACTCGATGGTTGCAATGATTGTCTCGGTAAACAGATGTCTGCGAGAAAAGAAGGGCACGTTTATACAACAGTTCCGAGAGCCGCGAGTTCTCACAAACTCCTGTGCAGATTATCAATTATTAAAAACACGTGGTCGTGCCGGTTTTCTCTCTCATCTCGCCGTTTCGTTCCTCGAAGACTTGGTCGCGTGATGCCAACTCCCATGAACTCAATCCAAAGGCACTATCATTGATTTTAATAGCATTAAGCATGCACGATTTAACTCGTCGGCAACCAAGAAATCATTCGACTGCTTCTTCTGTTCCAATTTACGCAGCAGCGTGCACCGAGTGTTTTGCAGAATCTGCTGTTTCAGCTTGTCTTGGAATTTCTTCCACAATTTCATTCCTAGAATTTTACGTCTGCGTAATCGGACACCGATTATAAATATCAACAAATTCTTTAACAGAAAGAAAACTCTAATTTACATGAATTGAAAATAAACGTTTACAATCTTCGCATGATTTTATATTGAAAGACCGGAAGATCATTTTAATTATTACGTGTTTCTGTGCGTAGAAAAGTAAAAGTCAACGTTAAATTAGAATATTGATTTTATAGGGGTTTATAAAAATAAAATTTATTAAATCTCAGTTACGTGTTATTCGGTTTGCAGTCTGCGAGGTACTGTCCGCATGTTCTTTGTTCTAACATGCCTTGGATGCCCTGGCAACATAAAACATAAACTATTACAATTTCAATTTTATTGTTATCAGCCATTTATTAACCAAGTAAAGAAGATATTAACGAATAATATATTTCTGAGTATATTTAGAAAATACGTTTAACATTCTTTCTATAACAAAAATGATAGAAAAATTATGTTTTTCAAAGTGCTATACCAGAATACACCTTTAAAATAAACAATAAGCGTTTTGCATAGTTTACAAATTGGTTTGTGGATTTTATGCATTTATGACAACAACGTATTGGAAGAAGAGAAAAGAGTAAAATCATTCGAAGGACTTTTCATATTGTGCTGGAACTATTGGACTTATCAGGAAAGGAAATTTCTATATTTTTCCAGTTTGCTGCAGTTGTCGTGGAAAATTTTTACATTGTATAAAGATCCGCAATCTAATTGTTACACATTTTTATTATATTTTCCTCTCGCAGAATAGTGGATTGAATCAGAAGAGCTGGTTCAAAAGCTTACATTGGTTTCAAAGTATATTGCAATAGGAATATTAGGAATATTGGAATATAGGAGTAGGGAATATAGGATTAGGGAATATAGGAGTAGGGAATATAGGAATAGGGAATATAGGAATAGGGAATGTAGGAATAGGGAATATAGGAACAGGGAATATAGGAATAGGGAATATAGTAATAGGGAATATAGGAATAGGGAATATAGGAATAGGGAATATAGGAATAGGGAATATAGGAATAGGGAATATAGGAATAGGGAATGTAGGAATAGGGAATATAGAAACAGGGAATATAGGAATAGGGAATATAGGAATACGGAATATAGGAATAGGGAATATAGGAATAGGGAATATAGGAATAGGGAATATAGGAATAGGGAATATAGGAATAGGGATTGTAGGAATAGGGAATATAGGAACAGGGAATATAGGAATAGGGAATGTAGGTATAGGGAATATAGAAACAGGGAATATAGGAATAGGGAATATAGGAATACGGAATATAGGAATAGGGAATATAGGAATAGGGAATATAGGAATGTTATTCCTGCGGAGATTTTCTGCTCGGAACGATGAGCAACATAAGTTCTTAAGGATTCAGATTATGTTCCACCCTCCCGCAGTGCAGAGCTCGACAAGATTACCGTTCGAAAATGACAGACATATTTTCAGTGGAATTGCCATCATGGGCTGCGTAATATGCCGATAATACTGCAAACTGTCTGAACGTTATTCGCTGCACGGCCAGGGGCGATAACTATCACAAATGTTGAAGCTCTTATAGCCGCGTGACAGACCTGCAGATCGAGTAACGGTACCTTGCATCTTGCACGCATGATCGTACAAAATAGACGACCTTGATTCTTCAAGGCTCACGATCGTCTGAGTCTGGGAATTCTTAAGCTTTCTTCTCATAACGGAAAAAGTACAATCGAAAATACACACCTAACACATTCTTTGTATTGATTAGTGTTGTGAACATCTTCATCTGCTTTTACCAAGTACCTTCGTGCACTGTAGCATATCTTTGCTTTGTTGTTTCGTTGTAGTCTAATTTTACGTTATTTTTATTGAAGTTTCTTTCACGGTTCTTGTCTTGTCAATGGCATTTTATGTTTGTTATCAATTTTATTTACAGTGGATAATGCAATAATTAAATCCACTTGCCTATAAATTGACGAGTTTACATCAGAATAATCAATTTTTAAATGAAACGACAGATACACTGAATTATTATTATTATTATTATAATTGCCTTAATAATTTGATCATCATCGCATCTACTGAACCTTGACTTTCCATTCTAAAGAAACAAATAGTGGCCATTCTCCGCAACTCGAAAATTAAATTAAGAAGAACTGTATTAGGAATACGAAGTGCCTAATGACACAAATAAAATAACAGGATGAAGCATATTTATTTAACATAAATGTTCTTCAAGATTCGACTTACGATTTTAAAGAAACAAATTGTGGCCATTTTTGGTAACTTCAAAATTGAATCCTATTTTTGTCATAACCTTAAAATCAGATTAATTATATATGCACTATCTTTAGCAACAACATTTCATGGAATAGTTTAGTTTTACTAAATTCTTGGTTCCTATTGTTCTTTCCTCGTGCTTTTCAACGTCTAAATTTCCCCGTTATGTTTCAATTATTTATAAAAATGCTAGTGTCTGGCGTAAAGTGTTGTTCGGCGTTAGGCGATTTCCACCTAATATTTATTACAGAGATCATTTGGCAGTCAGAGCATTAATCACAGAAAAATTGCTCATCAATAATGGACGCAATATTGAAAATTTCCTAGGGAAGACTACCTATATGAAACTCCATACGTGGTCATTCGGTTGACATATGCGCTTCTCTAAATTTCAGCAATAACGGTAATTGTGTTACTAAGGTGGAGGGTGAACGATTCTTGGGGTCCTGCCGTTGCTGCAGCAAACGCTTGACCCTTCTGACCAACTAGAAAGAAAGGACGTATATAAGTATGGTCAGTGGACTGAGGACACGTTATACGTCATTAGCTTCGGACTGATGTATTGGTGGGTGTTGGGAATTGGCAGATGGTCTCCTTTGGCAAATAGTAACGATAGTAACAATACGCTCGGCAAATGAACCACTTTTCATGTGAAATTCATTCTGCAGTTGCTAACACCAGAACGACCAATTTCAAACATCACACACAAAGCGACAGGAAATATGCATTCGTTGTGCAAATACGTTTTGTAAGAATGTGTAAATCGATAAGTGCTATACACGGGCTCTAGATTATCGGCATGTATCAATATGTAGTTAATTGTTGGTGGCGTTTCGTGCGACAGTAACATCTTTTCTTTTTTGGTAGAATGAGAACCAATCATGTCAACACTCACGAATCTCTAGTCGGACTCAAAATAATGGAACATTCCACTTGTGAGTGTAATTACCTCATCCAAGATATAGATCATTTAATATGGTATTGTCCACTCCGATCTAAGAATAGAAATCTAATGGTTTCCAAATTGATGAAAAATAATTGGAAACCTCCGTTTAAAATAGATATATTCCTAAAGAACATTAACATTAGGGCCCTAAACCTCATCAACGACTTCTGCGTTTCTAATAACATATTTCTCATACTGCTTAAGTAGAATGTATTTTAAATAGGCTAATAATAGAAAGATAGTTCATATTAAGAAAGGATATAAGAAACATTATGTTATACGAGTGAAATATAAGAACTAAATCGTCAACTCCCACTCCACAGTAGTGGAGTACAATATTTATATTGTAGTTAGTAAGTTAAGTGACCATTGTAACGAAGATAATGTGATAGAAGCAAGCTACGTACCAACCCGAAGAACGGAAACCAAATATTGTATAGGAAATAGGAGATGTTGTAATATACATATACATATGTAAGTATATAGTTTATAAGCATATATGTTCCTATCCATGTTATGGGCCAAATTAGACCTAAAGCTTTCAAAAAAGAAACGTCTTTTGTTTCCTTTCGTCGAGAAGTTGCAGTATCCTACACGCAGTCATGTGAAACGCACGCATTTTATATATAATTTAATATATAAAATTAAGAAAAAATTAAAGAAAAATTTTTCTTGAAAATGATCTGAAACAAGACCGAAACGTCGAAAATATTGTAGTAATTTGCAAATAGTGTCTTAGAATATTATTCAAGAATCGAACCTGTGCGCCAAAAGCATTCAAACATTGGATTAAAAGACGATACCCCGTATCACTTAATTAATTAGTCATTGTATAAATAACGGCAGTTATCATTTCTTAAAATGTCCTACGCAGAAGAAATTGAATTTTTAGGAAATATTAAATAAAATCTTCTATTTTAAGATCTCATCTTTTCTTAAATTTTAATATTTTCTTTCGAGTCTAGCTCACTAATACCAAAAAATGGCTCTAGAGTTAAATATTAGGTGGTTTTATATGAAATGTCAAATTCATAATAGTAACTTTAAATAAACATAACTTTTCCCTAAATAAAACTTCTTGATTAAAGTAAGCATTATTGTAATCGTCGTATTCTATCAACAAATGGTTTTATTTATTCAAATATTTTTATATATTAATATAAAATCAATCAATATTTTATATTTTTAGATTATGCTACTACTTTAGGTAAAAATTAATTTTTTTGGTCGTTCACCTTCTTAATTAATGAAATTGACATATCTATTTCTCAGCTTTCTCTATTATTGACTAACAATGCGTTCATTTACTACCACGTTTTGAACATCACTTACATCACTTACACGACAAAATGTTATCTTTAACATCTTAATTTTTATTTACTTTGATGCGTTCAATATGATAATATCAACAAATTCTTTGATTAACGTTTTTTTCAACGTCATTTCAATGTCATTGATGTATTTTTCAATGGCACTACGTATTTCTAATCTCATTATGTGATGGCGAATGTCGAGACGAGTTCAACGACCTGGAACACTATGACCTTGAAATGATCTTGAGTACAGTAATTGAAATAAAATGACACCAAATTTAGATGCGAGTATTATTTTATTAACTGTTCAAAGTGGTGACCTTTGGCATAGGTGACGTCTAGTAAGACTCTATTATTCATTTGATTGTGTCCGGTGAAATAGCTGCACAGGAGTGAAACATTTTTTTTTCAAATGTTGTGGCTTGGTTTCTATAAACATCTTCATTTAATTTACCCCACAAAAAGTAATCAAGGAATACATTTAGATGGAGACTATCTTCCACCAGCTGCCCAGGAATTCCAATTTTCAACATTGGAATTTTCTGTAATGGAACACAGATTTGTGAACGCAATATCATTTCAAGGTCATAGTGTCCTAGGTCGCTCAACTCGTCTCGGCATTGGCCATCGCATAACGAGATTAAAAATACATCGTTGATCCTGAAATGACCTTAAAAAGAAAATATTAATTACTGTAAGAAAGTGTAAATCGATAAGTGCTGTACACGGGATATAGATTATCGGCATGTATAAATATATAGTTAATTGTTGGTGGCGTGTCGTTCGATAGTAGCGTCTTTTGTTTGTTTGCATCGAGAAGTTGCAGTCTCCTCCACGCAGTCATGTGAAACGTACGCGTTTGATATATATATATATATATATATATATATATATATATATATATAGTTTAATATATATATATATATATATATACATATATATATATATATATATACATATATATATGTATATATATATATATATACATATATATAGTTTAATATATATAGTTTAATATATTATAATTAAAGTGTGATAATAAAGCATTGTTTTTATTATCCCAAATATATATATATATATATATATATATATATATATATATAGTTTAATATATTATAATTAAAGTGTGATAATAAAGCATCGTTTTTATTATCCCAAATATGTATATATATATATATATATATATATATATATATATAGTTTAATATATTATAATTAAAGTGTGATAATAAAGCATTGTTTTTATTATCCGAAATCTGACAATTACAAAATCTGTTGGTATCGTTACACTAGCCCCTTAGAACAGTTCTATTTTTACACAGATCGAACAGTTTCACACATAGAACAGTTCTACTTTTGAAGCTTTCTTTTATCTTTCATACTAACAGAGATATTCAAGTGTTCTGTTTTTAGTGACTCACTCTGCATAATAAAACTTTAGATTATAATATTGTTTCTTAATTAAAACACTTCGTAAGATTTGCATTCTGAAATCCGACATTTTATACGTAACGTTCTAAGAGGATAAATTGTAGCACATTCCATTTCCAACAAACATTCCACAGATAGTGAACACATGGGAACAGAGGCTAGGCAAAGTCGTCGCGAAACACGATATGCGAAAGTGAAACCATTGCGGAATAACCTGGGGAAGTTTGTCCCGAAAGAAAACAAGACTGCGGAGCCGAGTACTTCCCGGTAGCATCGGAAAGGGTAAACGAGCGTCTTTCCGTTGCAGATGTTTCAACCCTTCAGCGATCACACACCAGAAACAGGAACAACCGCCCTAATTCTCGTAGGAGGCGTTCGGCCGGATCGGCGGGACCTGATGAGAGCAAAAAGGGGCTACACGGAATATCGCGGAACACTGATGATGATTGCGGGACCACATGTTCGCACACACGGTTGTCCAGGGAAGGTGCAGGAAGGGAGGGGGGATGGGGGTTCTCTTTCGTTCCTCCGGGGGATAGGGCAGCAATTTTCAAGTGCTCTAAGAGAGCTGACCCCGGCGCAGTCCGCACCCCTGACAAATCAATTCGCACATAAGCCTGTAAACATGAAGACGGACAGTTTGCAGAGCGGATGACGCGCGACGCACAGTGGTTCGAAGTAGGGCTGTTACTTTCCTTCGAAGGTCGAAAATTTCGGAGCTTCGAAGCTTCGATTTCAGAAACTTCGAAGGTGATGAAAATCGAAGTTTCGACACTGCGAAGCTTCGAACCTTCGATTCTTTTCCAGTTAACTGATAAAAGGAATAAATTTTCATAATTTGTTACTATATTCACCATCTGAATTATTTCAATAATTTATTGTTAAGATAATATATTTATAATTTGAATTATACTTTCGATAGCACATTGTTAAAATAATTGTTTAAATAAATAAATTTTATAATTTGTTTCTATATTCATTATTTGAATTGTTATCTCAATTATTTATTGTTAAAATAATTGATTGAATAAATAAATTTTTACAATTTGTTTCTATGTTCATTATTTGAATTATTTCAATAATTCATTGTTCAAATTATTGTTTAGACAATGTAAACGTATTTACATAATTAATATAGGAACACGTTTCTATAGAGTATAAAAATTTATAATCTACAGAAATTTTTATAATCTATAGAAATGTGTTTCTATATTCATTATGTAAATACTTGTACATTCTTTAAATAATTATTTTAACCATGAATTATTGAAATAATTTACATAATGTGTATAAAAACAAAATATGAAAAGTTATTCATTGAAACCATTATTTTAACAATAAATAATTGAAATAATTCAAATAATGATCATAGAAACAAATTGTAAAAATTTATTTATTTAATCAATTATTTTAACAATAAATAATTGAAATAACAATTCAAATAATGGATATAGAAACAAATTATAAAGTTTATTTATTTAAACAATTATTTTAACAATGTGCTCTCGAAAGGATAATTCAAATTATAAATATATTATCTTAACAATAAATTATTGAAATAATTCAGATGGTGAATATAGAAACGAATTATGAAAATTTATTTCTTTTATCCGTTAACTGGAAACGAATCGAAGGTCCGAAGGTTCGAAGGATCGAAGCTTCAAAGCTTCGAACCTTCGAAACTTCGATTTTCATCACCTTCGAAGTTTCCTTCGTTCCTTCGAATCCTTCGAAGCTTCGAAGAGTCGAAGCTTCGGAAAAGTAACAGCCCTAGTTCGAAGTGGCCGAAACGCGGACTAAATTCATGATATCTTTTAAATGTGCATATACTCATTACAAACAAAACAGTTCTTATGTTTGTTTGGGGGCGTAGAATCTGATTCTGGTATTGTATTTTTACTAACAAGGGAACATATTCAGATGCGAAAATTCGATTTTGATGAAACTTATGGGAGCTTATAATTCTTTGAAAAATATTTGACACGTGTTTTTTTTTATCGGCAACCATCCACTTTGAAGGGGTGAAAACAGCCCTCAAAGTTGGAATTTTTGTAGATGAATTTTATGAAAGTGGAATCAAGTAAAATCTTATTTTCTGTGGTAGTAGCCTTTTCGGAAATTACAAATGCATAAAGATCCACCGTCTAGTCATTACTCATTATATTACCGTCATTTCGTATTCGTATTACCAATTTCAATTTTGCACAAAAATTTGCAGTCTAGCCATAACTAAATCGTTAAAATTAGATAACATATTTCTATTACCGAAAGAATTTATAATACAAGCCAATACCGATATAAAAATTACACAACACGACATTTCTCTGGAACTGAACTCTTACGTTATGAGATGGTTATGTGTTTTTCCTTCCGAAAGAACACGACATGCGTAAACATGATTGCGAAAAAGGTTCAAACCCGTGTAAAAACGTTGCGTGCAGAGGCAATTTTGCGAAAGGAGACGATTGGAGTGGGCAAAGTAGTGTCTGAGGCAAACGCGTCCATTTTTCAAAGTCGAAGGGTCGAGAGCAGGGGTCTGGTTTGATGGGGTTGGCGTGGTTTGAAGTTGCAAGCTTTCCCGGGGTCGCTTGCACATAGGTAATCGTTTTAATAGGTGGTCCATCGAGAAAGTTAAAACTGGATCCGCGGAAAATGGCCGGCGTTAATCCCTTTTTCAGGCTTCCGGCATGAAATGAGATTTCTGTTAGTCGACCGACCCACGTGGGGACTCGTATGGAGAGATTTACACGCGCGAAGTGTCGTGTATGTGCCAGGGTGCTAAAGTATGCGTGCGCGCGCGGCCGCATGCGTGTGTATGTGGGCACAGGATGGATTTAGGGTGTAGAGAGAACTTCTCCGCAGCCATTAGCCACACACTTGCAAAGCTTCTACAACACGATTCATACATTTTCCTGAAGGATGAAAAAACAGACTCCTCCGGATCGAGCACTGTGGAATCAACCCTCTGCGCCTCACCAGTGTGCAGCCAGGCTGCTTCCTGAATTCATGTCATTTTCAGCCTAGATGAATTACCTGCTCTCTTTAGACGTTAATTTGGCGCACTAAATTTCATGTAATGCGGAAGCTTCAATTTTGAGTGCACGAGAAATGTTTGTATACTGCTACGCGCAATTGGAGGAATGCTGAATTATAGAGGAAAAATTGACAATTTTTAGACTCGTTTAAATTTTACAAAAATATCTTACAAGATTCTGCATGTGTTCATTTTAAAGAGTGATTCCTCTACTTTTACATCCCATCACATTTCAGATAATACTTGTAAACAATATTTATACACCAGTTTACAGAAAAAGGAACACTGAATTATAATTTTATATTGTCAATCTCTGAAATCTTGTAATTTCATGTAAAAAAATATAAAATACTGCAAGTGATCATTTTAAAGGATGAATCCTCTACTTTCACATCGTAATGCAGACCACTCTTATTTTGGATAAATATTCATAGTCTAGTAATAATGATTTAATACCGTCGTAATTCATTGAACAGCAGTCAGGATCTGTAACAATAATTACGAACTTCGTTTACAGGTGGAGAAGCTTAATTGTTGCAGTCAACAGAATGCATTATAATCTAGCTGCTTCACTAGCGAGGGTTGGTATTATTAATGATAGTGTACCATAAATGCAATCAGGGTTGCGAAACCCTTGATCACAATAAGGTGGCATTGTGAATTGTATAATCCACAAAGACGCAAGCTAATAAATGCCCTCCTTTTAATGTAGACGTACTCATAGCGGAGCCAAATATTGAAGCGTGTCTACGTATTCATTCTTTTTTCAAAGATTGTAATCTGCATATTTAGTGTTAACGGACATTGTTACTGTATTCACTGTGGTGAATAAACGATATGAAATACATATTACTTTATTAATATACTTTAATAGTATCACTTGTAACTAGATATTAAACATTATTTAGCTCTCACACGTGCTCGCCATGCATCGTGCATATCCCTCTCAACGTGGAACCCCTAACCTCAAATAATCTCACTCACTCACATTCCGGACACTCACTCCCTCTAGCGCTCACTCTTCCATCTGTATCATTCATTCTGAACTCTCACATACAATATAAACAATCATCATTCACATTCACTTGTATTATTATTGTATTGTACTGTATTACATATTACTGTATTTACTTATATTATTCCTAAATAAAACCAGAAGGGTTTAAAATGCTTAAAATAAAAATAAAGTATCCATCACAATCATGATACAATAATTATTTTCATAAGTTATAAATTTTATTCAAACTAGAACTTCTGGTTTCAAGAACTTTTATTTATCCACTCTCATTAAAGATATACAACGAAAATGTTGTCGTAAAAAAGTTTCATAGTCCAAATTTTAATGTCTTACCGTACATTTTTTATCGTAGCTACAACAATTAGAGCTTCTTTACGTCTAATAATTTGCTCGGCAAGAAAGAAAATTTGTGGTCGTTAGCAACTCAGTATGATGGTTATTAGACTGCAGGTTTTATGCATTTAAAACAGAAAGTAATAGATGCAATTTAAAGCAGTGGACAGATCAAAAATATTTAAGAACATCAATGCATTACTTTCAGCTTATTCTACTATATTGTAGTTTATTGTAGTATATTCTAGTATATTCTCGTATATTCTGTTATATTCTAGTATACTCTAGTATATTCCAGTATATTCTACCATATTCTAGTATATTATAGCATATTCTAGTATATTCTGGTATGTTCTAGCATATTCTACTATATTCTAGTATATTCTACTATATTCTAGTATATTCTAGTGTATTCTTGTACATTACAATACATTCCAGTATATTCTAGTATATTCTAGTATATTCTTGTATAGTCTAGTATATTCTAGTATATTCCAGTATATTCTTGTATATTCTACTATATTCTTGTATATTCTCGTATATTCTAGTATATTCTAGTATATTCTAGTATATTCTAGTATATTCCAGTATATTCTACCATATTCTACCATATTCTAGTATATTCCAGTATATTCTACCACATTCTGGTATGTTCTAGCATATTCTACTATATTCTAGTATATTCTACTATATTCTTGTATATTCTACTATATTCTAGTATATTTTAGTATATTCTACTATATTCTATTATATTGTAGTATATTCTGGCATATTCTAGTATATTCTTGTATATTCTAGTATATTCTTGTATATTCTTGTATATTCTAGTATATTGTAGTATATTGTAGTATATTCTTGTATATTCTAGTATATTCTAGTATATTCTAGTATATTCTTGTATATTCTAGTATATTCTAGTATATTCTGGTATAATCTAGTACATTCTACTATATTCTTGTATATTCTAGTATATTCTAGTATATTTTAGTATATTCTGATATATTCTAGTATATTCTACTATATTCTACAATATTCTATTATATTTTAGTATATTCTACTTTATTCTATTATATTGTAGTATATTCAAGTATATTCTAGTATATTCTGGTATAGTTTAGTATATTCTTGTATATTCTAGTATATTCCAGTATATTCTAGTATATTCTAGTATATTCTATTATATTCTAGTATATTTTAGTATATTCTGGTATATTCTAGTATATTCTACTATATTCTACAATATTCTATTATATTTTAGTATATTCTACTTTATTCTTTTATATTGTAGTATATTCAAGTATATTCTAGTATATTCTGGTATAGTCTAGTATATTCTTGTATATTCTAGTATATTCCAGTATATTCTAGTATATTCTAGTATATTCTTGTATTTTCTAGTATATTGTAGTATATTCTTGTATATTCTAGTATATTCTAATATATTCTGGTATATTTTCACCCACCTTACAGCAATAACAATTTTATTTCTATAAATATTTAGCATTTTTTCTGGAACGTCTTCAACTGTAAAACAATTTAGAACAAATGAATACAGTGTCATGGCTATATTAGATTTTGCTATTTTACTACTTGTAATCCATATCTCGAAGAGAATTATAACATAGTTATAACACGAGTTATAACATGACTACCTGAAAAGGTACATAGAAACTTTAGTTGCAAGGAATTGAAATCTAGGCAAATTAATTTATCAACATATAGTATTCTTTCATATTATTGAAGCATTATTATTGAAGGAAACGGAAATCAAACTGTACACGTAACCAACTGAAATATTTTTAAAAATTTGCTTCATAATAAAAACATGTCCTTTAGTATCGTATATTGATGTAATAAATACGAGTTGATTAAAGAAACTAAATACTACCTCTTCCATCAACCATAGCAAATGTTATCAAAAACGACAAAAATCTCTTGACACTTACTCAACTCATATATACAGTCGGCCGCAAAAACAATTGGCCACCCTTTAAAAACTTTTTTAAAATTGGACCAACCGACTTTAGTTTCTTTTGAGATGTTAGGATTAGTTTACTAGATAATATGTGAACCAAATTTTTTAGAAATTGCTATTGCTCGGAATTTGGCAGAAAAAAGTGATGGTAACGATTTATAATGAAAATGTTTCATGATCTATAAACATTACAAGATGAAAGCTTACGGGTGAAAGTCGCAAATTTTCAGCTTTTTCAGGGAATTTCGCCTTTATGTAACCACCTATAAATGTTTGTAACTCATAACAACATTGAACGATTAGGTCTAGAAAAGATATATTTTAAATTTTCATTATAAGCACAGATAAAGAAGTAAAAATCGAGACATTCACTTTTCTCTTCCACATTTCAAGCAATGGCAATTTAAAAGAAAAATTGGTTTACATATTAACTAGTAAACTCATCAATCTATCATCTAAAAAAAATCTCAAATTGTTTAGTCCAATTTAAAAACATGAATTGGTTTTTAAAGCTTGGCCAATTAATTTTGCCGCCGACAATAACAGCTTACTATTCAACCAATCTATCGCCAGAGAAATCTATACGATGTATATGAATGAATAGAACGTTATTTATTTGAATAACCAAACGATATTCACGTAGTTATGTACCCTAAACTATGTATTTTAAAAATTTCAAAGATTTAGAGTCATTCCCGAAATGTTAATATTTTCATTTTCTCTACGTAAATTTATAAAATTTGCCACCGTGGTATTGCTACAAATCCTCGTCACAAGAGTATGCCTCGTTATTGCATGTCAAGGCGTTAAACAGAATCAATTAAAAAATTCCATAAGCCTCTGATCTTTATTTCGAATGTCCCCAAGATTATCGAACACCTTACAACCGCACATTCAAGCCCCACAATACGTGGAACTAATTCCAGGCATTTACTCAGAGCCTTGGCCGGCAACTCAGATGGACACATAGTTTTCGTGCAGCAGCACGCAGATTCGAGCAAAGAGTCGCGTACCAGGATTTCAGGCCACATTGCGTTCTTTTGCACATGCACAGACGAGAACTGCTGCCGCGCGCACCGACACAGCCAATTCTGGGTCTCTGCAGGGACGAAGGCCTCAGGAGGAAACACGTTAGTGTGAGGAATCGATGAACGCGATCGAGAGGTAGCCGCGAGAGGTAAAACAAAATCGCAGACAATTCTTCGGCGTGTTGCGTCCCTCCATTCCCGGTCTCGCTGCTTTATTTCTGTCCACGTTTCTTTCTTCCCTTCCCTCCGTGGCCTCCAGGGTGATGGAGGTGGATAAGCTGTGGGAGGAAACGAGTGTATCCCCTCCACGATTCCCTTTCTACATGCAGGTACAGTACCGGCCATATATACAGGGTGTTTCTTGATACGAAGGGATGCATTCAAGGCGAAGAAAAAGAGGGTGAACCGTTCCTCCTGAATCACGCGCCCGTTTCTCAGCCGCAGCATTGTCTCTCGCCCGCCGGAACTATTTGATTACGTTTAAGGCTACCGTTCCCGGTAATCTGCACTAATTCGCGGACCGACCGATACCTTTTCCATTTCTTAATTCCGCCCAAAGCGAAAACGAAGCGCCGCTTTAGATTCTCTCCGAGACTCCTTTCAACGGGCAAGACTCGATGAAAAGTTTGCCAACACTCTTTCAGCCGGCCACCCTGGGACAAAAAGGGTCTTTAATCAATCACTGAACGACTCTGCAGGACGCTTGTATGGAAAAGGGACTGACGAATGTCTTACATTCTATTGAGACCTGATCGTTCTCCAACATTTTTAAACAAAGTTATTATTAATACGATAGTAGCCATGTTGATCGCATTGGGTTGTTGCGAAAGTAATTTCATTGTTCCGAAGGAAAACGGAACACGATTTTTCAGTAATTATTCATTTACTCGTTGATGTATTCTTGTTCTTTATGAGCGAAAAATTTAGCTATGTTACTTTTGACGCCTTGAAGAAAATGAAATAAACTGTAACCCGATGGTACTCTTTGTAAACAGTACGTAACTTTTTCCTTGTTTGCATTGCATTTTTAACCTTGTTGAAATAAAAATGCAAAATGTGATGGAAATGATTACTTTGATTTTTCATATTCGATACGGTGATAAAAGAATGCTCGAAAGGTTATAAAGCACTATGAGGCACTGAATGACGTCCGAAAGATCAGCTGTCAAGATATACAATGATTTTAAGACTTCAAAGATATACAAAGATTTTAAGTTTTCAAAATATAGCAGTTATTTTAAGTATTGAAGGCTAAAACAATATGCTGTATTGACATATGCTATCAAGGTCACCTTTCTACGGGACCCCCAAGAGGTTTTAGCCGTCACTCGTTTTTTATTAAATCGTTTACCATATTGCAATTTGCCCGTATTTAAATGAATGTGATTTTGTGTTCCTTTATGTGTTCAGTGCCACACCAATGCTCGTAAAAGTCACACAAAACTAAAACAACGTATTTACTAATACTTGCACAAATTTAGAAGACAAAGTTTATCACAACAACGATTTTTGTAAATCTTTCAAACCTCGTAGACCCTAATTAAATTTGGTTTAATTAATAGATTATAGTAAAAATTGATTTCCAAGTTTATTACAAAAATTATATCGGTCATACATGAAAGGACGATTACACTCAAACCGTTAATATTGTGGAGTAGCATATTTCCTGCGACGAGTATGTAAGGTCGCGAATAGAATCCATGAAACAAATAAATTGTTTCGTTGTTCGAATATTACTTGCCGATGCAAACGCGAGGCGCAGAGAATAACAAGAAGACCGAATTCCGGCTGCGAAACCATTAGGGCCAAATAAATACGGAGGGACTCGAGTTGCTAAGGGACGCATTACATAATTATTCAGCAAATTTAAAATAAGGAGTCGACCCTATGGACAGTGTTGTATCGACGTGTGTACGTGTACGCATGGATATGTATAAATATACATATACATATGTACATATATATATATATATATACATATATATATATATATATATATATATATATCATAAGTATATTCTAGTATATTCTAGTATATTCTAGTATATTCTTGTATATTCAAGTATATTCTAGTATATTCTAGTATATTCTAGTATATTCGAGTATATTCTAGTATATTCTGGTATATTCTATTATATTCTAGTATATTCTAGTATATTCTGGTATATTCTGGTATATTCTGGTATATTCTAGTATATTCTGGTATATTCTAGTATATCCTAGTATATTCGAGTATATTCTAGTATATTCTAGAATATTCTATTATATTCTAGTATATTCTGGTATATTCTGGTATATTCTAGTATATTCTAGTATATTCTAGTATATTCTAGTATATCCTAGTATATTAGAGTATATTCTAGTATATTCTAGTATATTCGAGTATATTCTGGTATATTCTTGTATATTCTAGTATATTCTAGTATATGCGAATATATGCGAATATATTCTAGTATATTCTAGTATATTCTAGTATATTCTAGTATATTGTAGTATATTCTGGTATATTCTAGTTTATTGTAGTATATTCTAGTATATTCTGGAATATTATAGTACATTCTACTATATTCTAGTATATTCTGGTATATTCTGGTATATTAGAGTATACAGTATATATATATATATATATATATATATATGTATATATATATATATATATATGTATATATATATATATATATATATATATATTTCTATACCTGCGCACCGCGGATCCTTCGATTCCTCCCCCCGTGCCCGCCCTGGCGTTCCTGTGTAGACCTCGGCTGCCTTGGTTGGCTCCTAATTAAACATCCAGCTCGCTCGAATCCTCGAGTCGACTTGGCCGTCGATGTTCCGATATTAGTCCCCCCCCCCTTTCTTCCCTCGCGTTACTCATCCCCTTCTCGGACCGAGAAAGACAGAGAGAGAGGGAGAACCAGGTCTTCTTCGCATCCTCCCCCACCCTGATGAAATCCCTCTGCTGCTTCTCTGCCTTCGTATGCAAGGAGTAAGCAACGCTCTCTGCGCCG
Source organism: Sphecodes monilicornis (assembly GCA_913789915.3). Lineage (NCBI taxonomy): Eukaryota > Metazoa > Arthropoda > Insecta > Hymenoptera > Halictidae > Sphecodes > Sphecodes monilicornis. The sequence continues at coordinate 1,823,515 of OU565286.1, read as the reverse complement.
TATAAATAGATTTCGGGAAAAAAGGAGGGACCAGATCGATAGTCCCAACGGAAGGATATCGTTCGCGGGGGTGGAGGAACCCGCATGGTCGGGGGTGTCATTCCGCGAGGTCCGACACGACTTCGTAACCGCGACCGTGTAGGATAATTTCTTATACTGGGTGTCACGGAACTGGTGGTAGGTAGAATCGTTTAGGTGATCGTTCTACGGTAAGAGATACAGTCTGTCCCACAGGAACGTGTTGGCGATATCTCTGTAAAAATTAAGATCCTAATGAAGCCCCCTAACTTTCACGATTGCAACATCGTTCATTCCTTTCTACCATATTTTTGCATGATGCCAGAGGTGAAAATCTGAGGACACGTTTTTGATCGTAAATGCTACAAATTGAACAGTCTGTACAAACAATAAAGAATTTTATTCCGTATGAATCTGTTACAGAATTCGAGATTGCAGCTTCCCCTTTACAACCAGTGCTTAAAACTTGATCTGCGATTTTTTTTGGCTGTTTTGTAAAAGAAAAATGAAGTACATGTTTGATCGTGTAAAGTCTTCACGATGTACCTCACTTTATTGTAAAGTTGACAGCACACCTTCTATTCAAAGCTCGCTATATCGGCTAAAGAAAATCGTACATCTAGTCTGTTAAGGTTGTTGTAAAGATGAAGCTTCGATCTTCAAATCCATGGTGGATTCAGTCATGTGAAAAATTTTCTAATAATTTTACAGACGTTTCAATTCGTAAAATTTCGTATCAAAAAAGCGTCTTCAGTTTCCCAGTCGTTGTATCATGTAAAAATGTCTTAGACAAAAATGAACGATGAATGGGAAAAGCAGACATTTCGAGCTTGAAATATCGACAACTTCTCGAGAATGAGTTCAGTGTCCAAATACTTCTTGTATCCAGTGTACCTACTTTCTTAGAGATTCTTCATAATTTGACTAAAACGTGTCTCGAACTAAAGTTAGTCGACGTCCAATCAGCTGTTTCGAAAAAAATACGAGAAAACTTATCAGCAAATGTAATATTTCAACCAAGCAAAAGGATCTCCTTTTGCTTACCATCGCGTGGACATAGAAGTAGATACACCTAGCAATGTACAGACACGCGAGTCAAGTGATACAAAAATGATTGATTAATACTAGAATTTCAGAAATTTCATTCCAACTGGAGATTCCATACAAGTTTGTTGATTTACTTACTTTACTTCTGATGATTGTATTGCGTCATGTCAGTGCTGAAACTGCAATCAGTGAGCCGATAAAATACACGCCTCAAAGAGAGGCAATACATAAAACAAAACAAATAATCGGGTTTCCGAATAACCGTACAATTTTAATAAATGGTGTGAAAAACGGTATACAAAGATATAAAGCAAAGGTTAACTGTATGAAATTCGACTTGTTTCGACTTTCGACTCTAGTTCGCGCCTGGACTTGCAACGAAGGTATTCATACAGTGGGGGTGGAAATTCCTTCCATCAAATACGACATAGTGGGGCCTCAGTCAATAATATGTTTTGAGGGAGGTTTTAAAATGATCTCTAAATAAGGGCAACGCCCATAAACGAAATACGCCATGAATGTCGCGAAACAGTGATGACGTTCGGTTTCCTGTAGCTTTTTGGAACCCATGAATCAGGCTTGCGAGCACGGGGCCCTGGGCCACTATGTGTGAGCCTACGCTACGTCAAGTGCCATTGAGAGCAGTATCGCCAGGCTAACTTTCCCAGGGAAATCGGCCGATACGTTCCAGCCGTACCCGAGTCATAAAACAATAAATTCGTCAGAGACACTAGAAATACTCTTAAGAATGGCATCGTCCAAAAGCGACTCCAGCCAAAATTCGAGCCGACCATACTATAAGCTCGTCTCAACAGATTTATTTAAATTGTTTATGTTTTAATGAAATGTAACACGAAGAACAATTAATGCAGTTGACGTATCTTTAGAAATGTTGTTTAAGAAATTGGCAAACAACTGCCCAAACGAACCTAAGCATTGCTATCTATACTGAAATTTCTGAACACTACAAGTGAATACATTATATTGCCTTGTTGTTATTATTGTTGTAAATAAGTACGAAATTGTAATAAAATTTTCGTTTTATGTGCTCGAATAAAAAAGCTTCTCATAACAGCAATCTTATATTACCAATAATTAAGTATATAATAAAATATTTGGAATCAATCGTCTTGACTAGTCCGGCAGTGCAACGTTTCTATGAAATTAAACTAAGGGGTTTCATGCAACGTAACAATCTTCTGAATCAATTGTAAAGGATAAAATTGAAATAAAAATTGATTTCGGCCCTTAACCTTCGGATGGCGGGAGTTGTGTCCATTTTGATCCACAGAATTGTAAACGTTCCATTTAAATTCTACTTTTTCATTAACAAATTAAATAGTGTAGTTATTTACTTATAGGTAGAATAGTATAATATTTATAGCCAATAAGTTAGTTATTTATCGTTTCATTCTATTCGATGTTTTATCATTGCGTCAATTTGATACACCACAGAGACACATTGAGTTGCGAAAACGACTGACGGATGAGGGTTGAAAAACTGACTGTAAAAGTAAACGATGATAGATATAACGTTAGTGGGTGATATTTAAGTCTAGCTAATTCTTCAACTTTCGAAGAAGACCGAAATCAATGTGGGGACCATCAGCATTCGAATTCCGTGTGCCGCGCCGCGCCGCACAGTGGGGCAGAACGGCGAAAATGCGGAAAAAACTCTATATCTCCGTAACGGATCGTCGTATCGACCTGCCGTTGGTCTCATTCGATTGGGAGGACAAAAATACATCAATAATGAATGAGATTTGATATATTTTTCAATAATTGATAAGTAACTTCATAAATAATTGAAATTTAAATTTTAAAAAAAATTTGTTCTGATAAGCAATTTAAGTAATATCATTTTATAATTAATATTGAACGATGAAACGTATTTAATATCATTTTTAACATGCATACTCTATAATAATAATTATGATAATACTGCTTTATTCAGCCTTACAGCCAAGAATTGGACTTGGATTACAATACCTATGTTTACAAACTATCTCACAATTGTCTCACTAAACTACCCTACAAAATATTCTATAACAAATACCTTTAAATTTCATAATAATAAGTTCAGGGGTTCTTCACTGATGGGGAGATGTTTCTTTTTCGGTTCTGGCCTCAACTGCGTGATGTAGGGATCCGATGACTCTAAGATTTTATTAAATATATCTTCGTTCGTGGCAATGCGGGAACATTTCCTTGTAAAGTGAAGCCGGTAATATTTGTAATCTTTATTCCTACTTTCTTGAGCTTCCTCGGAGAGCATTCCTATTGGCAAAGCTGCAGCTTTTATTATTTCTGCCCCATGCATCAAAACTTTATGCACTGTAGAAGGCATATAATACCACGGATACAAGTTAATCGCCAATTTCGCCGTTTCTGTCGCATATAATTTCAATTTTTGAGTATCGATCACAGAGCTGCCATTGATCGCTTCCAATATAAGACCGAGTCGGCGAATCAAGTTTTCATCTATTTTTGCGATGTCACCTGTCACAGAATGATTTCGAAAAAATATCCCTGACATCTACAAGCGGGCAGTCTTAATGCTTATTATAGGCGCTAACCGTGTGCCACTAGAGTATAGTTGTTTAATAAATTTACTCAACCCACAAAATGTATATTATTTGTAAAAGAATCTAAGAGGCTACATCTAAGTAAAAAATGTACGTTTCTTTTTTGAAAACGCATTTACAGCGGACGGTAGGGCATTAGATGTTTTGGAAACTTTGACTTTGGGGTCATTTTTCTCAGCCCCGTTTGAATTACCACACAAATTAATGGTTTCCTATTTCGTCACAAGAAACGATCTCTCGATTGATATGGGTTTGAAGAAAATCAGGTTCGTCCTCGTTGAGATTTTCTTATATACTCGCTTCGCAGTCAACGCGTTAAATTAGTAAAAGATTCATTTAAAGCAATACAGATGCCGCATTCGGATCCATTCGTATATGAAATTTACAGGAAAGATAGTTTATAATGTCAGTATTAAAGAAATCACTATGCCAGACTGGACGGAGCTTTTTTTGTAAAACCTGATAAACATATCGAACTACGAATTTCTAAACGCTTATCTTGTCTATTATTTCTCTCCATGATCCCAATGAAATTGGGACAGGATAGACATTTCTTTTGCTTCTTATACACACAAATAGAAGACCTGAAAAGTTTCACATTGATATCTATAAAAATGTAGGTATAGGAACAAAAATTCTGTCGGCATTCGAAACTGCTGATTCTTACTCAGATAAGAAAGTTCAACTTCAGTGGCCTCTCAGCAGCAAAAAAAAATAACAAGAATAAACGTATCGGAAATATTTTGTTTTGACTAATAACGAAAACTAATTGACAGAAAAAACAGCCAAAATTCACACCTTTTTTTTGGACTTTCTTCCGCCTCTGCCCCACTGTGCGCCGCGCCGTGGAGCAGATACCAAGCGGCAAGGGATGAACGATCGGCAGCAGTCGCGCCGCTCGCAGGTCCATTATCAGAGGCATTATTTCCGAATTCCTGTTCCGTACTCGCATAATCTGTCCGCGGCCATTTCTTTTTCTCACATACGTAACATTCCCGGTCCCCGTGTGCGCCGCTGACTGTGCACTACGTGGCCGAAACTCTTTGCAGCGGAGCGCAAGGACACGCGTGCAATATCGGCGTGCAGAGAGAGCTCTCGGGGCTAGCTAGCATTCTCTGGTACACGAGATAGCGAGCCAGCAGAACTGTCCAGACCCCAGCACCCGGATCCAGGGTTAGCAGCAACAGTAACAGCAACAGCAGCAGCAGCACGCGGAGCATCTCAAACACGATCTTGTATTCCAGACCTGGCAGCGCCTACGAGCGAGAGAATAGTCATTAACTAAATAACAGCCTGATCCCCAGCATCCTGGCACAGTCTACCTCTACTACAAACATTGAAGGGATACAGAACTACACAGAGACGGGAAAGAGAAAGAGTACCGTGGGAGAGCGAGAGACCGGGGAACAGAGAGAAAACGTGGTGGGGAGAAAAAGAGCCAACCAGCCAGTAAGCCACCCACCACTCGATGGAACGGGATGTTATCAGTCGGTGAACGTTTTACAGCCAATGCGATGCCTTTGCAGCTCTCGGATGACTTTTTTATTGAGTCGGAATCGATACACGCGTCCCTCCCTTCCACGGGATCCTTCAGATTTCAACGGGAAAGATCGCGAGCGTTAATCTTTTCCGTCGCGGAGCGGCGCGCGGCTGCTTTCGACCAGGGTGAATGGCTGCTGGGCCCAAGAAAAACGTAAGCAGAATCGATAGAGCAACGTGGTCTCGCGATTACCGGCTACGTTGCTTTCCTGGTTTGCTAATGTTTTCGTGAAACTGTGGCGAGAATGGCAAAGCTCGGGAAATGTCTCCAAATTGCTTGATTCTTTGTTCTAACTCTTTGCGATCCGAGCTGTCCCCTTCCTTTTATGTTATTTAACAACGGGGGATTAGTGTTACGGGCTATGTTCGTTTCTTAGTTTGCAAACAATTGTACAAAATCGTGGTGGAAATGATAAAGCTCTAGAAATGTCTTCGAATCAGGTAATACTTCTTGTTAACCCTTTTCCGACGAAGTGTTCCCTCTCTTTTATATTATTCTCTATTTTTCAACAACGTGACCTCGCGATCACCAGGTACCGTTAGCATACTGATTTGCTAATGTTTTCGTAAGACTGTGGTAAGAATGGTAAAACTCGGGGAATTCTTTTTGTTAACTCTTTGCAGACGATGTGTTTTGTCCCTTTTATAGTATTTTATATTTTTCATTAATGTAGACTGACAATTGCGGACTATATTCTTTTCCTATTTTGCGAACATTTCCCCCGAAAAAACTGGCGAAAATGGCAAACGTCGGGAAATGTCTCCAAATTGTTTGATTCTTTGTTTTAACTCTTTGCGATCCGAGCTGTCCCCTTCCTTTTACATTATTTAACAACGTGGGATTAGTGTTGCGGGCTATGTTCGTTTCTTAGTTTGCAAAAATTTTTACAAAATCGTGGTGGAAATGATAAAGCTCTGGAAATGTCTTCGAATTGCTCGATTCAGGTAATACTTCTTGTTAACCCTTTTCCGATGAAGTGTTCCCCCTCTTTTATATTATTCTCTATTTTTCAACAACGCGACCTCGCGATCACCAGGTACCGTTAGTTTACTGATTTGCTAATGTTTTCGTAAGACTGTGGTAAGAATGGTAAAACTCGGGGAATTCTTCTTGTCAACCCTTTGCAGACGATGTGTTTTGTCCCTTTTAAAGTACTTTATATTTTTCAATAATGTAGACTGACAATTGCGGGCTATATTGCTTTCCTTATTTTGCGAACATTTCCCCCAAAAAAACTGGCGTAAGTAAGTTCTGCATTAATTAGCAAATTTTAGAGTTCACGGTCATTAACAAGGTCGTGCTAGTAAACATGAATGAATGCACAATAATGTTTGCTATAACATACAACAACTAAAAATGTGTGTATATATGTAAAAAAACACGAGTCACCTTGAAAAAACGATTAAAAAATTACAATTTATAAAAACCGATTCTTCCATCTGATTCGTCTTTTGAAACCATTTAGATTACGTTAGAAACATTTTTTGTATTTTCAGAGGTAGAGGAGATATTTAGGTGTCCCGTTTTAGACGAAACACCCTGTATAATAACATAATGAAACAGTCGCGACGCGAATCGTAACACCATCGCGAAATTACCATTTACAGTAAGCTCTATTCCCTCCGCGAACAAAACGCAACGAACAAGGTTCGCGTGAAGAACGGGCATTTAATCGGGACTGTAATGAGCGAGAACCTACCGTACTAACTTTCCTATATTACGAATGTTTTTGTAAAACTGTAGCGAATATGGTAAAGCTCGGGAAAAGTCTTCAAATCGTTTGGTTCAGTCAATTCTACCTATTAACACTTAATTTCATTTAAAAATGGCAAAGTCCAGGGAACGTCTTCAAATTGTTCCTTTTTGCTTGCTAATACTCAATAATTGCGGTATTTCTCGATTGATCTGAACAGCATATATACACTGGCTCACGAAAGTATTCGAACGCCCTTTAAATTAGAATAATATGTTTAAAATTTCACCACTCAACTTGACAATTTCTTTCGCAATTAGAAGCATTGATTTACTAAGTGACATGCGAAAAAGATTTTGAAAAAATTGCAATAGGTAGGCACTACATAAAACAATAGCAACGGCACTTTTTAAAACTTTTTTATTTCAGCCCGTAATGAAAATTTAAAATATGCGTCTTGTAAAACTATGTTAGTAGAACACATGCAGAAAATTTCATCGAAATCGATTAATGTATACACGAGGTACAAGCGGTTCAAACTGATAAAAATCGCAGTTTTTCACTTTAGGTCAGATTCTTACATCTTTCTATGCGTGTCGTTTTTTCTGCGTGAACCGATTTCGATGAAATTTTCGGCATGTGCATAACTAACATAGATCTATAAAACGCATATTTTAAATTTTCATTGCTCACTGAAATAAAAAAGCTTTAAAAAGTACCATTTCTATTTTTTCATGTAATTCCTACCAACTGTAAGTTTTTCAAAATATTTTTCGCATCCCACTTAGTAAATCAATGCTTGTAGTTCCTAAAGTAAAATTCAAATTATTTGGTCCAATTTTAAAAGAGTTACTCGAATTTAAAGTGCGTTCGAATACTTTCGTGAGCCACCGTACATATATTTTGTATTCGTAAAATTACGTATGACAATATAATTTAATTATACAATCTAGTATTTGCGAGTTCTGAAATGAAAGGGAAGAAACTCTTTCGATGTCAAAGGGTTGAGAGATGCACCTTGTATTCCTAAGATTGCATATGACAATATAATTGAATTATAAATAATGTAGTTGCAAGTTCTGAAATGAAATAGGGAGAACTATGCATGTATGTATTTGGTTTATTTCAGCCTTACAGCCAAGAAATGTGACTTGGTTTACATTAACCTACTGTGCAAATCTATCTTATTTCACACATTCGTCCATACCTTCTCTCACACTTTTTCTTTGTCACCCTCCTTCCTACACTGACCTACTCTGCTAGTCTCCTTATCACTGCTAACCCAATCATTTCACCCTTCTCCATTCCCTAACATTTGTTCGTTGGTTTGGCATATTCTTTGGTCTATTCATACTCTCTTTTCTCTCTTTCTCCTCAACTTCTCCAGCCACTCTACGACATTTCTATCTTTCCTCCCACTCACTACATCCTCAATCCTGATCATTTCTCCCATTATCCTGCATTCTCTTGTCAAATGTTCTAAGCTTCCATACTTGTCCCCACATAGGTCGCATCCTCTTGCCTCGTCCCCTAGCCAATATTTGTTCCAGTTTTCTGCATTTCCGCATCTTGCCCGTGCTATGAGTTTTTGACTGTCCCCAAGAGGGAGAACTATTTAATCTGCAAAGAGGTTAAAAGATGAATGAAAATTTGATTTATATTAATCTACCGCTAAGCAAATGATCAACGAGTAGAATATTTGACGACGACAACGGGGATTACGTGTAGGGTATAGTCTGGCAGTTTTTAGCAAAGTATAAGATAAGGCTATTTTGCTAAAACCCGGGCTTCTATGACGACACGGGATCCTCTGAGTTTATGTCGGATTTATGAGGAGGCAAATGGAAGAAAAACACGAACGGCGCGTGTTTACTGTCGACGTGTGCAACTTGCCGTACTTTTTCGCTGTGTCTCTTTGCCGGCCGTCATTCCGCGCCACTTTTCGCATTGCCTCGCGACCTTTGAGACTCCCGCGGACATGCGACACGTAGAGATATAATGCTGGAAACTATGGGGACCTGCACTCTGCGTGTTCCTTCCATGCACTCTGTCATTCCGCCGTGGGACATTATCCAAAGAAATACTCGAGTGGCTACCACGAACGTGACTTTGGCCTATGATCACCGAAGATGGAATAAGAATCATTGAGGGCCCTTTTTGTCCAGCAAGGGTGATGAGCACTATTTTTGCTGGACTTTTAACAGGCTTGAGCATTTCCGAACTAAATCATTTGAAAAATAATCGTCAAGATAATATATTATTCTATTTGGCTGCATGCCATTTGAAATAAACACGTGTTAAAAAATTATTTTGTCATTTGAATTTTAAATGAAATTATCTCATTCCGTCTTTGATGTGAACAAATAATTCGTCCTCTCTAAAATTCTATTTATTTCGTGTACTAATGAACAATGTTAAAAGCGAATGCAATTAAATTTTAATCATTGAACTACAAAAATTAGCGTATCTAAGTTTAATAATAAATTTAGTTACTTCAATGACCTCTTCTTGAGGTGGTATTATTTATTATTTTTTAATTTGAACAATTGAAGTAATTGAAGTGAAATTGAAGATAGAAATCATTTGTTTGATTCCAACGCCAAATGAAATTACATTTTTTTTTGTTATTTGTGAAAATACAAATAATAAAGTATTTAGAATAATTCAATATTTCAAATAATTAGTTTTACAGTTTGTAAATAATATTTTTATAGATCCCTACAATTCTTCGAATAAATTAATAATTCCAACGCAAAAGGAGGTTGTTGAAGTACCTAAATGAATTATCATATTTATATATGTTAATTGTTACAGTTTAATAATTAATGTTTAGCTGCAGTCGCTTCTAAAATTGTTTTTTAGTATACGAAATAAATCGAATTTTGGAGAGTATGAATTATTTGATCGAATGAAAGATTAAATGAAATATGATTTGTTTTTCATTTGAAATTCGAATAATGAAATTTTCGATTATTTTTCAAACAATTTACTTGGGTAACGACCAAGCTTGTTGTCTACGTAGTGGAGCAAACAGAGAGATACACAAAATAGGTTCAGCGATTATGTTAAACAGTGGATATCGTGTGGATATCGAAACGGTACCATCTCATACGATTTTGAGAAACTAGGTTACGAAGTGAGGAACGTCTTGCTGTCTATCTAATTGTGTTTCACTGGACGACCAGTTCTGGCGTTTTGCGGGCGCTCGAGTTAACCGGTCAACTGATCTCCGACAGGCAGCCGATTTAAGGGATTAGTTAATCGGTTAACCGGTTTACTCGGTTAACACATGCTACTGGTTGAAAGGATGACCACGTGACACTGGTACTATGTGTCAGTTTACGTGGAAGGAATGCGTAACTTGAAAAACCGTGTAAATTAGAGCAGTATCTTCGAATTTTTGCAAATTATCTCCTGTCTTATACTATTTATAAATTTTGGGACAGCCATGGGATCTCCAATTTCTCCAGTTGTCGCAAATCTTGTAATGGAAAGATTAGAACAGGTTTCTATTTCAAAATTACCCTTTGAATTAATTCTATATAAAAGATATGTAGATGACATCATTACATGTATAAAACCAGAACAATTAGAAATAATCTTAAACACATTTAATAGCTTTCATGAAAGATTACAATTTACACATGAAATTGAAAACGATTCAAATCTTAACTTTCTTGACATCAGCGTTATCAGAACAGAAAATAAATTAAAAACCAATTGGTTCCATAAAGCAAGTTGGTCAGGTAGATATGTTAATTTTAACTCTTTCCATTCAATAGGAGATTTTGTGATTGGACCTTATTTTTTTTCAAGAAACTGTAACATCTGCAAGTTATTGTGATTTATTAAAAAATCATTTGCCTGCGCTTTTGGAAGATGTGCCACTGCACGTTAGAAGAGAAACGTGGTTCCAACAAGACGGCGCTCCTCCACATTTTGCTATCATCGCCAGGCAATTTTTGAACGAAAAATTTGGGAACAAATGGATAGGTCGTGGGGGACCTCGTCAATGGCCTCCTCGATCCCCCGATCTAACACCATTAGATTTTTTCTTATGGGGATATGTAAAGGACAAAGTTATGTTTGAACCACCGACGACAAAAGAGGATATGAAGCAAAGAATACGCGACGCTTGCGCTTCAGTGACTCCCGAAATGTTAAAAAATGTTAGAACAACTTTGATGTTTCGAGTAAATAAATGTTTACAAGCCCGTGGTGGACATTTTGAACATTTAATTTAAAGTACATTTTATTTCTTCACGAATAAGCAAAGGACTCGAGCGCGTATAATTCCATAACGCTATTTCCGAGCGCTTCAAGTACCTACAACTCGAAACTTCAAACTGTTATATCTCATCATGAAAGTATCTGACAAAAAAATGTTTCAGACAAAATTGACTTGTTTTTTCCGGCAGAATCTAAATCTATAACATTTTATAGGGGGTTCCATTTAAAAATACAAAGGTACCTCCCCTCCCCCGTTAAAGTGGAAGGGAGGCCACTTCACGTTTATGTAGTCGGAAAGGCCCTTCAGTTCCATGCAATTTAAGACTAAGAACTTTAAAATCGATGGCATAGTTTTCGAGATATTGAGCTGTTCAGAGTTATGTGGGCCACCCTGTATAATAAACAGAGAGAGAGGAGATGATGGTGAAATTAAAGATGTTGAAGTGGGCTCCTCCTTATAATATTGATAATATTCTTAAAAGTTCCAATATCAATGCGCTTAAAATAATTAATGAGTTTTGTAAGAAGTGGGATATTAATGTGTAAGCGTTTACATAAAGGAGAGATTATTTTATATAGACAACTAGAGACATAAGTTTTATATTTTTGTATGTCAATATGTATCTATGGGCCAACATTGGCCTAAGATGTTATTAATAAAAAAAAAAATACATGGGAGATTACCCTCCGTGCAATTAACCTGTCGCCCTCAAAAAATCCCACAGCAATTTTCATAGGCCACTACCAGCTGAACACTCGCGCGCGTATCAACATTATCTCGGCGCTTGCGTTCATTTCGCAGCTATGCGTCAACCGGTTCAGCTCAATCGCCTAAACAATTCTGTCATCCCGAGGAATTTCAGCCCGTCCATAACTGCGTGCATATTGGGGAAGAGCGGGTTTGCCTCCGCTGCGCTCCGGAACGCGACGAAACAAATGGCGTGCCGTGGAAAATGCGAGGCAAATCAGACAATTTCACGGCAGATAATCCGGGATGGATCCGCGGGATCACGGATAGTCCTGCACACATAGAACGAACGTAGGGAACGGCGTCGACGACGACGGCCAGGAGTCATTTGGGTGATGTAGAGAGATCGAACGCTCCTCCGGAAACAAGCTGGAAAGAGCGGCCTCGAAGAAAGAAAAAACACGGGTAGAAACGACGGATAAGGGCGGTTTGCGGGGGTGGAGGAGAGGGTCGCGAATACTCCGGCGCACGGATTCACGGAGCGTTATGATTTGTACCGGGGCTCAGACTTCCGTCAATAATTTTCCGGCAAATTAAACTGTAAACTTCCCCTCCTGTTCCGTAATTCACGGAGGACGGCTGCGAGCGGGACGTTTCAATGCAAAAACTTTCGATTCATCGGCCCGCGAGCAAGCGATCCGCTCCGCTTGCTCCCCCGCATTGATTATTGTATCTCTCGCATGCTCGCGGCAGCGAACATTAACTGGAATTAGTCGATCTTCCGTGGGGATTCAGGGAATGGTGAATCATCAGGAATTTTGATCTGTTTTGAGATGCTGTAGTCACTATTATCGGTGTGGAGGGTGTAACAATTAAGTGTTCTATTTGAAGTGTTTTAAACAGAGATTGATAGAGTTATGGATGTTGTAGCGGCCAGCTTCCGGCGATGTTTTATGATGGGCCATCGCTATTGTGTCTTACGAGTCGGTACGCGGCTCATTGCAATCTGGCTACGGCATGGGCCTGTCCTTTGAAATCTTGATCAGTTTCAATTTATCAGTGAATCTACATACTGTTTGAAATGAACTAGAACTAGAATCAAATAGTTTATCATGAACGACCAACTACACCTAGAGGACGTGAAAAACTAAATAATTAGAACATGTGCTGATATTAATTCCGAAACAACTGAAAGATCTGTACAGTCGGTCATTGCACGTTTCAGGAAATGTATCACCGTAGAAGGACACCATTTTGAACATTTCTGAAGATAATAAGTTATGAGAAAGTGAGGATTGTCTTAACATATATGATGATCGATATTTTTAGTGCGATAAAAGACAATTTCTTCGCATTCACAGGTTCAGGAGTCTTGGCCAAAGATATTCAAAATAAGTTTTACGTTAAACTATAATTTTCGAATATCAAGGTCATTTCAAGGTCGTGTTATTATACATATCCGAATATATTTTTCGATCAGCTACGCGATGCAATAATAAAAAAATGTAGTTATGTGTCAAAAAATACCGATGATTTTGATAACTCCGAAAAAAATGACCTTGCTTAATAAAATGTTCTGGCCGGATATTGGCCCTTTGACACCATGCACATTACGTAGAAAATATTTTTTGCATCACAATAAGCTGAAGAGAAATTTAGGTGGACTTATTTAGAAGGACCACCCTGTATACAGGGTGCGGCCAAATAACATGTACAAGCGGGCACGAGGTGATTCCTTGTGAGCAAATAAGAGAAAATATAGAGTAAAATTTCTTCATCCGAAGATTCGTTTTTTAGAAAATCGAGTTTGAAAATGCAGCGAATACGCGCTACGCGTCTGATCACGACTAACCAATTCTACTTGCTGCATATACTAAAGCACGCGAACCCGACGGGTCTTGTAACTCGATTTTCTCGAAAACAAGGTGTCAAACGACAAAATGATATTCCTTTTTTTTCGATTTATTTTCACATGTGTAGAATCACCCCTTGTAGTGTAATTTCTTTGTGTTCCTCCGATGCTGTGATGTTTGCTTACATTGCTCGTGAGTAGTGGCGTTCAGTTTACCCCCAGCTGGTGAAATGTAAACGCGGTGTCAATTTGTTGGAGCAATAAGTTCGTGATAGTTGTCAGTTGAACCAGGCCGGAAAGTAAGTTAACGTATAGAAATTTTTATTTTAAGAATTGAATTATGTAATTAAACTAGTATTTATATAACTCTAATATATTTAACAGTTTGTGAAACAATTTCCTGAGAAAGTGAATTGAAATAAAACAAGGGAAAATCAATAATGTCGAAAACAAGGGAATTGGATGCTTCGGAGCGAATACAAATTTATAAAAGAAGAATGGATGGAAAACCCTCACAAACGATTGCTATTGAGTTTGGAATTTCGAAAGAAGGCGTTCGAAAAATTTGTAAAAAAATTCAAATGACAGGGAAACCCGAAAATTGTGTAAGATCAGGAAGGAAAAGAAAAACATTCATTCTTCAAGATCGAGAGATTGTGAAGGAAGCCAAAAAATATCCATCCGTCACAGCTAAAGAAATAAAAAAAAATTTGTCATTACCAATCGGGACCACACAAATTAAATGTCATTTGTCCGAGGCTGATTTACGCGGCAGTATACCTAGGAAAAGACCATACGTTTCTCAAGTGAATGCTGGCAAACGTTTACTGTTCGCCAAAGAACATTATTAGAAACCGATATCGTTTTGGAAAAGTATTATCTGGAGTGATGAATCGAAATTTGAGTTGAAAGCAAATAAAAGAAGAAAATATATACTTTTCCAAAACGATAGCGGTTTCTTATAATGTTTTTGTGTGCTAAACAGTTTTACTCAGATAATAGATACGGATAGTTTTTGTAAAAGAAAATCGCAAAAATCATTTGCTTTTGTACTTGTTACAGGAGAATTCCCTTTGTGATTTTCTGGGGACTGTAATTTGGCAATGAACGTGTTACCACCCTTACAGCCTGTTGGTAACCATGATGCACATATGTTCACACCACAAGGGTGAGACGCCTGGCGGAAGAGACGTTCGAAGAGTTCGGTTGTTAGTAGACAAGAAGGATAGTCGCGCTATGTACCGCACACGTTTTATATACATGTATCATAGTTAAATATATCTATCCAGTTTAAATTAACAAGTACACGTGATTCAGTCGCCTCTATCTCCCAACACAGCCAGCAACACAAGACTCCTGACGCTACAATTTCCCACCTTCTCAAAATCTGCTCGACAAGAAAGAAGGAGTCTAATTAATACAAAAATTCTAAAATAGGGAAGCTTGTTTCCGGCGACCAATAAGAGAAGGTCAACGTAGTTTTGCGATTAGCACCGGACGCAAGAAGTTCCAAGAAATCGGAACCGTCCGCCAGCGACCAGAAGCAATGGAAGAAACCAATGAACGTGACCCAGGCTTGAAGCGAACGACCTAATTAGCCTACAACACGCGGCCGTATCCCGCGGTAAAATCACCGACACATAAAACACCCCGTCAAGGACGTCGCTCGTCAAGAAAAAAAGAAACGCAGATAGAGAGAGAGAGAGGGAGAGAGAGAGAGAGAGAGAGAGAGAGAGAAAGGGGAAAAGAAATTGTAAATGCAACGTCCTCGGAGGCGTCCCGGATCGGAGCAGTCGACTGTGAAAACGGCGTGCATCCGAACGAAATGGACTGGTCAGAGGTGCCGAAGAAAAAGTGCTAAAGACGACAATGCAGCCATCTGCATGTGCAAGAAGGGTGCATCGAGGAGAAAAGGGGAGACGATCGCATTAATACATACAACGTTTGCGAACCTAGCCGATGGCAGTCTTGTGTGCGCTCGATGGTTTGTTGCACGGTTTCTTCGGGTCCTGAAATATCTCATCCTTATCATTAGACTGCGGATTTCATAAAACTGAGTGGACCTAATGCAAAACAGTGAAAGAATTTAAAGAATTTAAAAATATTGTTGAATTATTTCACATTCACTACAATTATGAAGAAAAGCAATAACTGTCTACATAGCATCTGTATACTTTTTTTTTTTTTATTAAGCTATAAAACCCCATATGGGATTATTAGCAGCATGCACATGGCTGTGCATTAGGGTGGACTTAAGCTATACTTGGCGAAAAATTTTTATCGAGATACAAAGCACGACGCTCCCCAGAATGGTTCCTTTTGGTGAAAAAAAAATTTGTGCAAAGTTTGAGATTGATCGAAAAAAGGATCACGTGCCGCATTTAAATTGAAAATTTTGAAATTTTTGAAATTCATCGCTTCATTCATGGCCTGGCTGAGCAGCGCTTCCAATTTTATGAAGATATCAAAAAATGGGTCCACTCTTGGATTGCCTCAAAAGACGTGTCGTTTTTCCGACATGGAATTACTATGCTGCCAGAAAGATGGGGAAAAGTAATGGCTAGCGAGAGACAATACTTTCAAGAACATATTTTTTACCAATTTTTTAAAATAAAGCATTCATTTCATAAAAAAAGAACAGCGAGAACTTATTCAACCTCCTAATAATTCTGGCGGCAGTGTGAATCGAAGTGTCGAGCGTCGCGTCTTCCCTACAATAATAGTCTCGTACGCGTGGTCGGTTGTCTTGACAGCAGCCGTTTAAGCATTAAGAAGCCCGCTGCCATGCCGGGGCGGGAAGAAGTGCAACGATGCATCTTGCAGCCCGTGTTCCCGTATCTCTATAGATAGCCGTGTAACCGCGGCATGCGTCACACTCCGCGACGGAGGCCCGAAGAATTTCCGCCAGCGTCTCGATCATAAGGGGAGGAAGGAAAAGAAAGAATGGTGGTAAGGCAGCTCGCGAACAAAATCGAGAGAGCGGCCGCGTCGAGGAAGACCACGAAGAACACACCAGAAGAGAGACGAAGGGGAAGGCGCGAATCTCTCTCTCTCTCTCTCTCTCTCTCTCTCTCTCTCTCTCTCTCTCCCCGTCTCTGAATCCGGCCACGCGCATTGTTACGCGCTAATTTTGGAGCCCGCTGTCGCTTTGTCCAACGCTTCTATAGGCGGATCGTGCGGATACGAACTGGCTATCTTTCTCCGTTTGCTTGCGATGTCAGAGCAGAAAATGAAAGAGAGGGTGGGGGGAGGGGTTGGGGGAGAAGAAAAGAAAAATTAGGAATGAGAGATCGAAAGGGCCTCGCGGATCTTGCCAATGAACACAGCACGGAATTTACGACTGTGCTGAAGCGGTCTGAATTGTTTCGACGCTTATAGAGTAGCTCTAGCTATAGTCGCTCTTTCGATGACTACGCTACTTTCTCTACACTATCTTTCTCCGTTTGCTTGCGATGTCAGCCCAGAACATGAAAGAGAAGGTTGGGGGGGGGGGGGAGAAGAAAAGAAAAATTAGGAATGAGAGATTGAAAGGGCCTCGCGGATCTTGCCAATGAACACAGCACGGAATTTACGACTGTGCTGAAGCGGTCTGAATTGTTTCGACGCTTATAGAGTAGCTCTAGCTATAGTCGCTCTTTCGATGACTACGCTACTTTCTCTACACTATCTTTCTCCGTTTGCTTGCGATGTCAGAGCAGAAAATGAAAGAGAGGGTGGGGGGAGGGGTTGGGGGAGAAGAAAAGAAAAATTAGGAATGAGAGATCGAAAGGGCCTCGCGGATCTTGCCGATGAACACAGCACGGAATTTACGACTGTGTTGAAGCGGTCTGAATTGTTTCGACGCTTATAGAGTAGCTCTAGCTATAGTCGCTCTTTCGATGACTACGCTACTTTCTCTACACTATCTTTCTCCGTTTGCTTGCGATGTCAGCTCAGAAAATGAAAGAGAAGGTGGGGGGGGGGGGGGGAGAGAAGAAAAGAAAAATTAGGAATGAGAGATCGAAAGGGCCTCGCGGATCTTGCCAATGAACACAGCACGGAATTTACGACTGTGCTGAAGCGGTCTGAATTGTTTCGACGCTTATAGAGTAGCTCTAGCTATAGTCGCTCTTTCGATGACTACGCTACTTTCTCTACACTATCTTTCTCCGTTTGCTTGCGATGTCAGCCCAGAACATGAAAGAGAAGGTTGGGGGGGGGGGGGGGAGAAGAAAAGAAAAATTAGGAATGAGAGATTGAAAGGGCCTCGCGGATCTTGCCAATGAACACAGCACGGAATTTACGACTGTGCTGAAGCGGTCTGAATTGTTTCGACGCTTATAGAGTAGCTCTAGCTATAGTCGCTCTTTCGATGACTACGCTACTTTCTCTACACTATCTTTCTCCGTTTGCTTGCGATGTCAGAGCAGAAAATGAAAGAGAGGGTGGGGGGAGGGGTTGGGGGAGAAGAAAAGAAAAATTAGGAATGAGAGATCGAAAGGGCCTCGCGGATCTTGCCGATGAACACAGCACGGAATTTACGACTGTGTTGAAGCGGTCTGAATTGTTTCGACGCTTATAGAGTAGCTCTAGCTATAGTCGCTCTTTCGATGACTACGCTACTTTCTCTACACTATCTTTCTCCGTTTGCTTGCGATGTCAGCTCAGAAAATGAAAGAGAAGGTGGGGGGGGGGGGGGGGAGAGAAGAAAAGAAAAATTAGGAATGAGAGATCGAAAGGGCCTCGCGGATCTTGCCAATGAACACAGCACGGAATTTACGACTGTGC
The DNA here is from genome assembly GCA_913789915.3 of Sphecodes monilicornis. Classification (NCBI taxonomy): domain Eukaryota; kingdom Metazoa; phylum Arthropoda; class Insecta; order Hymenoptera; family Halictidae; genus Sphecodes; species Sphecodes monilicornis. Next base: position 1,805,095 of record OU565286.1, on the reverse strand, counting down.
TGAAGCGGTCTGAATTGTTTCGACGCTTATAGAGTAGCTCTAGCTATAGTCGCTCTTTCGATGACTACGCTACTTTCTCTACACTATCTTTCTCCGTTTGCTTGCGATGTCAGCTCAGAAAATGAAAGAGAAGGTGGGGGGGGGGGGGGGAGAGAAGAAAAGAAAAATTAGGAATGAGAGATCGAAAGGGCCTCGCGGATCTTGCCGATGAACACAGCACGGAATTTACGACTGTGTTGAAGCGGTCTGAATTGTTTCGACGCTTATAGAGTAGCTCTAGCTATAGTCGCTCTTTCGATGACTACGCTACTTTCGGAGGATGAAGGGTGCTAACGCGAGTAAAGGACGCACTTGTCTTGTCCGCAGAATAAATGAGCTCTCTAGCCAACAGTTTTGATGCTCGCCTGTTAGGAGACGAAAGAATAATCATTTGAACCAAAAACGTCGACGAAATTAGTATGTTTGTTAGCGTGACCTGTTCAGTGAATGAAAACCTGCCAGGGAATGAACATAGAACATGTTCCATTAATTTTAGCGGCATTAATGGACTGAGTATCCAGATATTCACTTAATAATAATAATAATAATACAGATATTGATTTTTTAAGATCTGAACCATGACATGTGGTAGTTCTCATGTTTTGAGAACGAACGTAATATATTACAAACAATGCTCTTACTAGGAAATAGAGTATTTTGAGGATAGTGTTTTGTTTCTCTTCCGTTAAGTGGGAGCGAGAATGAGAAACATGAGTGCGAACGAGGCACAGATACGAAACACCAAACCGCAATAGTTTACTTCAACGGCCATTTTCTTAAAAAGTAGCATAATGTAGCACTCAATTCTCCTCGTTTCTAAGAGACAAAAGTTCACTCGGTTATATGGTATCAATTACATTCATGCCAATCAGTGCCGTAACGAGGGCGTGGCGAAAAAGGCGCCGCCACGGGCGCAACTGGGTTTGGGGCGCAAAACAAAGGATACCGACCCGGTTGAGAGTTGCACATGGTTTTTATTTTACTTGACCATTCTACTCTACATGAATCAACACCGACTGTCACTGGCCGTTTTCCGTCTCCTGACCAATTAGGCAGAGACACGTATTATTGCGCGAGTTTTTTTTTTAAATTTTATTTCTTATATTTTGTCGTCATTGAATATGAACAAAATTTTGTTCTTATGCAGGTGCAAGTTAGACACTTGCCACAGGCGCTTCATAGCCTCGTTACGGCACTGATGCCAATGTCCCGAAGGGGACATCATGAAGTGGAACTTTTATTTTTCCCGGTGGACACTCCAAGGTGAGGTGAAGGTCAAATTTCTTCCTTTATATGGAATGATCTGTTTTTTTATCCACCATCAAATAGTGCGTTTTAAGACTGGTTCGATTACCTATTACTCAAGGTCATTCAAGGTCAAACTTGCAGGGAAATGCAGATAATTCCCCTCGGTACCGAACAACTTTCATCTGAAACATTTTTGCGTATCATCAATATTTTTGGAGATATTCGCCTGTAACGCCTTATAATTTCCACCCTCTATACAGGGTGGCCCACATAACTCTGAACAGCTCAATAGCTCGCGAAGCCGCTTTTCTAAATTATGAAATGTTGCATGACATTTTTTGATCCCATAACGTTCAAAAAACATCACTGCTGCACGCCGATAATTTTTTTGACATTCACCTAACGTTAATAACATATTCACTTCTGTGTCAAAAGTAGCCATAATCACAATGTTACTGCTCGAATAACAGCTCTAAACTGAAAACGTTTTCATAGATAAGTGAGTCAAACTCAAGAATTGTAAATATTATTGTTTGTGTTTCTTCATGAATAAGCAATGGACTCAAGCGCGTATAATTCCATAACGCTATTTCCGAGCGCTTCAAGTACCTACAACTCGAAACTTCAAACTGTTATATCTCATCATGGAAGTATCTGACAAAAAAATGTTTCAGACAAAATTCACTTGTTTTTTCTGGTAGAATCTAAATATGTAACATTTTATAGGGGGTTCCATTTAAAATTACAAAGGTACCTCCCCTCCCCCGTTAAAGGTGAAGGGAGGCCACTTCGCGTTTATGTAGTCAGAAAGGCCCTTCAGTTCCATGCAATTTCAGACTAAGAACTTTAAAATCGGTGGCATAGTTTTCGAGATATTGAGCTATTCAGAGTTATGTAGGCCACCCTGTATATTTCAGTTTTGGGCAATATGTCTCGGAATTCTCTCAGAAAAAGTTGGCAACCCTACCGTCAAGTTGTTTACTTCCAATGTACGACGCGACGGGAGAAACTGACCAGAAAGCATTTCCGGCACTATCCGCCAAATGTGGAATGTGTCAGTATTCTTTTGTTTTTCCGAAAGCGATCGGTCCGTGACTCTCAGTTTTATGTTTTAATTTTACGGAATTGTGAAGAAAATCAGCATTTTAATTTTTCGTGAGCACGAGAATTTTCTTACGTTGTCGTAAGACTATTTTGTTGCGTAGACAGACGTTTATCTCAAGAACATATTTTTTACCAATTTTTTAAAATAAAGCATTCATTTCATAAAAAAAAAAACAGCGAGAACTTATTCAACCTCCTAATATTAATCGAAATAGTAGATCAGTAAACGGTACGAACTCATGGAACGACCAGATAATACTCGATGCAACGCGTAAATTCTGCAAAGCGAGAGAGCAGTCCAATCAGATCATCCTCCGCGAAACGCATCAACTATACGGTATTTGTCAGCGTGAACAAGCGACGGGGATTGCGGGCCGAATAGAAACACAAATTTATGATCCCGAAACTGCAATTGCTGAAAGCTGGAAGGGGCTGATAGAGGTTCGTCCGAACGGGTGCCCGGCAAAATCGAATACACCCACTTGCTTCCCGTCTCCGTAACATTGTTTCGCACGGTCACGATCGACGATCGCATAAATAAGTCAGCGGTCGGATTGGCTCGGCAATTCTGCATTCACGGTCTGCCGGGAGAATCCTCGGGAATATCGTGGAAAAAAAAAACCATATCCAACACCACCCAACCGAAGGAAAAAAGTAAGTTTGCCTCCCCGGCTACCAGCAGCCCCCTCCCCTCCCCCCGCCCCTCCCGCCGAGGAGTCCCAGCAGAGAGAAAACGTGAATTATCTGTGCTCGTTACATATTCCTTTTTATGTGTCCTCCGCCATAAACAGCAAAGGTGAAAGCGCGAAGGGAGAGGAGGCTGCCGAGGACCAGTTTTTGCATGGCCTCCCTCGAGGGTCATCACTCGCACTTCGGGGGCAGTCGGTGTCCAGTTGTCCACCCTCTCGGCCATTCGATCCTGCCTGACAACTGATATTGCGTGATCTATGGCCCCGTGCATTGCACGCCTGGGACAAAACTGTCCCGTTCTCTACCCCCGTCGGTCTTCCTTCGAAGTTTCCACCCTCCGAGGATCCCGGGGCCACAGCAACGGCATCCAGGGGGAGAAAGCAGGGAAAAGCAACAAAGTAATAGATGTCCCCAGATCCGCAGTGTCCACTTCGTCAATAAAAAATCACGGCATAATAGAAAAAGAACTCGCGCGGCCGGCTCCTATACACCCCCGCGTTTGGCCCCTGGAGATGTATACGCTCTCACCCCCTTAAGAACCGACCCCCGTGAAATATTTATAGAGACTGCCCCAACGCCACTTTAAGATCCTACGGATTAACAGGAATTGAGTTTGCCGCGGGAATCGGCGGCCGGAGATGGATTCAGAAATTCTTTGACAGACCTCGCGTGGCTTATTCGTTTGGCGTGTTAAAGGGAGAGTCTCATGTATTTATTTATGTTAGTGAACTTTAAGATTGTTTTTGGTGAAATACTAATTTTACGGCTGGCTGAGAATCATAGCTGTGTAAGTCACATACATGGTCTATCGAGTGAAATAATGTATTGCGTTGTTATAAAAAAAGCTCCATATACGCATTGCGATTGCAAAGACATATCTATAGCTTCAAAAAACTATAATAAATGTCTGCATGTGAAAATTACAGCACAAAACAGTATTTTATATAATTTACAAGCGATTTATCGAATTAAGATTGACATATACCGATATACAGTGACTCCCATAAATATTCGGACACTCTTTAAAAGACGATTACTATTTTAGTATTGAACTGTACTATTGTTGAATTTTTATAGAAAATTTGTAGCAGAATCTGAAACAATACCGGATACGCTAGATTACGCCTTTAAGAGAGAGAGAGAGAGTACTCTGAGGGAGGGGGGGGGGGGGGGTAAAAATTAATGTTTCCGAGTGTTTGTCGGAGATAATGACTACAAAAGAGGTCCTAACTTTTTCGGGGTATAAAAACGTATTTCGAAGCTTTACATTTGACGATATTAAATAACGGATTTTATTTATCGTTTATTTCAAAAACTCACTTTCTGGAACATCAACTGCTCGCCGCCATTATTGCAAAAGGACTGGAGCATCTAAACTGAAAAATTTCAATCGACTTATCAATAGAAATGTTTTATTCAAAGTATAACGAAGTAGCAGCAGTTTGAAATGAGGAGAATCTGTTTTTACTAAAAAAATGAACTTGAAATATTTATAAAGAACTATTAGGTTTACAAACAACTAAAATATATTCAAGTCTTAAAAATAATCTTACAGGTAATTGATGAAACCAGTAAGAAATTTAAATATAAAAGAAAATAACAATTGGTTAAATCTGAGAGCCAGGAATAAATCTGTAGAAATCTGTCATGTTTCAAAAATATTTTATACAGAATCTTTTCTCTAAATATAAACAAAATCGGACATGGAATGGTTAGGATTTTGTATTGGCCAGTCAGATAGATTGCTATAATTTCGATAAACGTCAAAATTTTTGAAAATCGCTTTAATATAATGTTTACTATCAATACATGAAAATTTGAGAAAATCCATAACAACAGAAATTAGTATGAAATTCAAATTACTTTACTTATAGTTTTTATTGTAATTGTTTATTTAAATATTAATTCCAGACTGATGTAATGAGAATTTTCTTGATATTACTTACGAAAGTTAGCACTCGGTTAAAGTTTAGTTCCATTATCGACGATTTTAGCATGAATTACCATTGAAACAAAAGCACGTCGTGCATTTAATTGTTTCAAATTATTATACAGGGTGTCCCAAAAATGTTGTGCTTCCTTAAAAGGGGCGAGGTCATTTGAAGTAACTTTTTCCTTTGCGAAAATGTTCTCCGCAGCTTTATTAAGGAGTTATTAACGAAAAACGCGTACCAATCAGAACGCGGCTATAGCGCACGGATTCCGGCTCGGCCAATACCAACGTCACGCTCAGCAGGACCTGCCGCCGGCATTGGCCGAGCCGGAATCCGTGCGCTACAGCCGCGTTCTGATTGGTACGCGTTTTTCGTTAATAACTCCTTAATAAAGCTGCGTAGAACATTTTCGCAAAGGAAAAACTTACTTCAAATGACCTCGAGAATTGCCCCTTTTAAGGAAGTACGACATTTTTGGGACACCCGGTATATTGCACTTCTCACCTTCGTATCAGAGAGAACTGTGTAAACATAATCAGTTTAACCATAAACATGAACTGGTATACGTATAATGATAATGTAAGAAAACTGTTTAGGAAACTGCTAAAAAAATTTTTTAAATATGTGCTGCTACAATTCGTTGTGTACCAATCAGTAAAAAACATACATACTTTGTATAGAGATAATTCGCAGTATTTATGAACAATGAGACTGACTTCTTTCCCATTTTCTTCCTTGCTATAATTTTTCAACATTCATCCTCTCCCCTCTTACTACTCCTCGTTTATTCGAGAAGTAGTCATAAAAATGTTCTTCAATAAAATCTTGTGTACCTGGTACGAACTTCAAAACTTGAAACAGAAAAGTGTTACTTCTTACTAAACGCTAGACAAACCGATCATTAAAAATTACAAGTTCTTATATAGCCTTACAGAAATAACAAGAATGCAGTTTTCGAGACATTGTACTATTATTTGTACAAAATGCGTCTGAATAAACAAGTGTATAGAGTAAGTGTTCACAAAAACATCTTTACAATCTCGGCAATTGTAAAATAATGAGTTTGAAATCCGTCATTTTGACGGATTCGATAGTTCTAGTGCTATAAACGTAACAAATAAATACGTAACAGATTCAATTTAATAATCAGCAAATTACCATAAAAAAATGAATTATACGTATGTTATATTACAATTTTCAGATTCTAAAATAAAGATATTGGTAAGGTATACTTATAAAAAGTTACAAAAATACAAAGTTAAAGAAATAAGAAACGAAGAATCCGGACACCTTTTGAAAACGAATAACTTTTTTTAAAATTGGTTCAAACGGCTTGAGTTTATTTTTGAAATATTACTGTTGGTCGAAATTGCGAAGATGAAAGTAATGGTTACAATTTTAAACAACTTTATGTGCAACAATAATGAAAATTTAAATTATGGCTTCTGTGGATCTAAGTAAGCTACGTGCATTCACATAGTTTCATCGAAATCGGTTTACGCATAAAATATCTGCATAAGAATTGTTCTCATAATTTTTGCCATTTCTAATTAATTATGGTTCATAGCGACCTTGATCGATTTTTATGATACTTTTGATGAAAATTAATTTCTCCTATAAATTACCTAGTAAACTAATCCTTCTAACATCCCAAACAAATTTTAACCGTATCAACCAATTTTAAACTGTTATTCGTTTTTAAAGGTTCGCCAGCCGCTTTTGCACGCCATTATATCTCCGGAATAATTAAAATATACATGAGTGATAATTCTAACAGAGGAAGCGTTTAAAACGAATATTTATGTTGGAAATTAGGACCGTTATTATACAAAGAAATGCTGATAAAATTTTCGTGGTTGTTTCGCGTTGAGTTGAACAAAATTTATTTTCGAAAGTAAATATTGTCACAATACGTTTCTCGAAAATGCTTAATTCAGTAGAGAAATCCCAGAGCGACACCAATTCCGGATCGAGCAAACTCGTTTTCGTTTAAGAACGAAAGTGTAGTCAGGTTTAGGAGCTGGTCAGAAAATTGTGGAGAAACGTGGGCGACCATTATTCCACGGGGACCCACAGACTACGATATATATTATATTACATACGATGGGTCAGCAATGAAAACTAAGTGCATATGAGAATCCATGGGGTTGTAAGGCTGGGACTAATGCAGGTACAGGCGACGCCCGATATCGGGTCGCGAAATCGAAAAAGTCAAAGTCCTTATTTCATGATCAGAACGTTCGAAGAACGAAACTCGTTCCGACTTTTTATGAGCCACGACCATAAAGACATCGTTTGTTAATTTCTTTACGGTGAGTTATGGCAGATATATCTGACCTCGCGTGCAATGTAAACGTATACCTAAAATGCAAGATTCCTGTAACCAAATACGTTTATAAATTCTATAATAAATTTACTAATTATTCCTCTTATATGATTTTAATATTTTTAACATTGGACGGTTCTCATTCGTAGATCATTTATACTTGTTTAAGCAATGGCGCTTCAGGAAGAATTTAGTATATCTTGTCCAATCGTTTTTTCAATAACTTAGCAACTTTAAATATATGAAATTGATGAATTGATTTAGCAATCATTTCAGAACTTTAAATATATGAAATACTATGAAAACATGCGTCAAATTTTAAGATTTAATTTTGCAGCTATTTTGCAGCCAATTATCGCATATAGTAATACAATTTAGTAAATATGTTTCAAATTAAATTACTCTAAGGTATTTAATGTGAATAAGATACAACTCATTATTTTCCAGTAATAACAATAATTGCAGCAATATCATTTTGCATGTACGAAGACATGAAATTCTACTTGCAATTTTTAAATTTAATTATATCAATTAATTTTAATTACTATTAACACTCCGGTTGTATTGTTTAATAATATACTTGATTAATGTAATCGAAAATAGTAATAACAAGTGAGTACATTTTTAAAACTATTTCATCTTTAATCTACGTAGAGTGATTGACAGTAATATTCAGACACTTTTAAAAACACGATAACTTTTTTAAAATTCGATTAAACGATTTGATTTTTTCTTAAGAAATTAGAAGAAGTAGTTTGCTATGTGGCGTGAAAAAGTGTTTTGAAAAAATTGTAATTGGTCAGAATCGCGGCGAACATTTTCAATATGGTTCTTTACAACTTTTTTATCTGGCCTAAAAATTTAAAAATTGCATGTGGTAGATATGTGTCAGTTATATATATTAAAAAAAACGACAGGTATTGAATGATGTAAGAACCTTCAGATTTATTATAGTTAATGGCCGAAAATCGTGAAAACTACGATTTTCACTATTTTGAATCGCTTGTTTCTCATTGCATTGCAATTTCGATAAAATTTCCAGTATTTATATAATTTCCACAGATCTACAAAACGTATTTTTTAAATTTTCGAAATAGACCTACATGAAAAAGTTAGAACAAACAACTTTTACTATTTTCTCTGCAAGTCCGACCCATTGCAATTTTTTCAAAATTTCTTTTTCACGTCACGCAGTAAATTAACTATTTCAACCCCTGCAAAAAATTGAAGTCGTACGGTTCACTCTTTAAAAAGTTATCGTCCTTTTAAAAGTGTCCGAATATTTATGTGAATCACCGTTCATATAATAACAAATATTTAATAACGCATATTCCAAGAAACATGTGGTACTTATTTTTCATTGAAAATTGAAGACATCGAACTGATAGAAGGCCTCGCATGAAAAAGGAAATATAAAATTCTACTAAAGTCGAAAGAAATGTACATATAGTATATTCGTTTGACAGATGCTACAAATGCATAAATATATTTATATAAATATATAAACGGAAAGTAAACGCAGTCACGAACAAGAGTATTGGCACAGCTAGCTTTGAATTCAAATTATGGTTATTATATCTACTCCGGAGAACATATAAAATATTAAATAAATGAATCTGACATTAAGTTGTGCTGTATAAAATTTATTGATATATTATAAAGTTATATACATTAATAGTTTTGAGCCAAATTAAATGCCCTATTAACTTATAAGTGCAACAATACTTTATTTTTCGGTTGTGAATGTACTCAACGATGTGCATAGCATTAAATAACATTATTCAAATAAAACTATAAACATAATAACCAAAAGTTTTAAAGTATTCAACAATATGTCGGTTCTTTCCTCACATTTACGTGAAGCTTGTATTCTCAAAATATTGCAAAAATTAAATGCAAAAATGTTCGTATAACACTGTATGTACACTTGTGTCATCTATTGTACGAATACTCTTTTGTGACGTATTTATATTAATTTTAACTAGACTGAGGATGTTATGTGATTATGGAAAGAACGAATTCATGTAATTTAAAACATTAAATGTATTAAAAGAATTTAAGAATTTCAATATACCACTTTCAACTCGTTGAGATTACAAAGAGAAAGAAACTTCTGTACGATAAAGATCCTTAACAGTTACCATACTAAGTCCGGTTAAATGACCGGTTTCACATTTATTATTTTAAACTTTAAGATTGTTTTTGGTTAAATACTAATTTTACGGCGGGCTGAGAATCATAGCTGTGTAAGTCACATACATGTTCTATCGAGTGAAATAATGTATTGCGTTGTTATAAAAAAGCTCCATATACGCATTGCGATTGCAAAGACACGTCTATAACTTCAAAAAACTATAATAAATGTCTGCATGTGAAAATTACAGCACAAAACAGTATTTTATATAATTTACAAGCGATTTATCGAATTAAGATTGACATATACCGATATATGTACAGTGACTCCCATACATATTCGGACACTCTTTAAAAGACGAGAACTATTTTAGTATTGAACTCTACTATTGTTGAATTTTTATAGAAAGTTTGTTGCAGAACCTGAAACAATACCGGATACGCTAGATTACGCCTTTAAGAGAGAGAGAGTACTCTGAGGGGGGGGGGGGGGGGGGTAAAAATTAATGTTTCCGAGTGTTTGTCGGAGATAATGACTACAAAAGAGGTCCTAACTTTTTCGGGGTATAAAAATGTATTTCGAAGCTTTACATTTGACGATATTAAATAACGGATTTTATTTATCGTTTATTTCAAAAACTCACTTTCTGGAATTCATGTAGTTTGATACATTAAATGTATTAAAAGAATTTAAGAATTTCAATATACCACTTTCAACTCGTTGAGATTACAAAGAGAAAGAAACTTCTGTACGATAAAGATCCTTAACAGTTACCATACTAAGTCCGGTTAAATGACCGGTTTCACATTTATTATTTTAAAATTATCGAAATGACAAAGATGCTTCCATTAGAAATTATTAAATCAATTTCTTCATTCAAGAATTCTAAGTAAATTCTGTCTTGTAATTTTTATAAGACAACCTCTAACAGTTACATTTTGTGCTCGGTACGGTTAATCTAATTTGATCATAAAACTAAATATTCTACAACCAATAGTTTTGTTTGTGACTGTATGTATATAATGTCTATTTCGAATGTAACGTGGAGAAAGATCAATCTTGATAGCTAATCACTTCCGATCTGTGTGAAATTCTAACCACACCGGCGTTAAACCTTCCAGATTTTAAAACGTCCGTCAAATTTATTCGAGGGCCTTTTAAATGGCCGGCATAAATAAATTAATGCAGATCGGCAGGGTAGTTCGGTCCGCGGGACAGATGAAACGTTGAATTTTTCATGGACGATAAGATCTTACAGGCGCATCCTCATAAATGTCCTCACGAATTTAGCCGGGGGAGATCAGGGTGCGTGGTTTCGCACATCGGAACGTCGACGCCTTATGGCATGTTCATCGTATATGCAGTTATGGTCGTATAGATGGCTGAAATCGGTCGAACCTTTAGGGAGATTTTGGTCCATCCGTTTCGCTAAACTGATTTACCAAGCACCGTTGTCGAACTATGAATTGTAGAATTTATGGCAACAAGAGCTGAGTAAAATAGTATTTTAACTAGTATATAGTAAATAACTCCATTTATTTTAAAATCTGCGTACAACTACTTCATTTGTTAGTTTAAATATTCTAGCTGAAAATACTTCGTTCGTATTCGATGCATTTATGAGAATTTTTCTAACAGTAAGATAACGGTTCTAACTGTAATGTTTATATTGTTTATCAACGAACCCTAGTAGGAACCTATTATGTATATGAGAGTAATTATACACAGATTAATAAAAAATAATGTGGGTTTTCCAAGTATTAAAGTTCAGCAAGACAACACATTGAATTTTATCAGAAATTTCTTTTACCACCATTATCGATAATGTAAAGTTTAGATCTAAACTTGTTTTCATTGACTTTTAATTACTCGACGATAGAAACTCGTAAATATCAGATCAAAGAATAAATTGAAAATACCGCATTACTTATAGGATGGTTCCATACCTCAAGTAAGATTTTAAAGTATTTTATGTTATACCAGATTATTAGGATAAAATATTTCTTTTCGTGTTTGAGATTGTTAAAATGGAAATATATTATTTTTAAAGTTATATATCCTATAAAAATTATATTTTTTAAGTCTAATAAAATCGGGAATATTAATATTGAAAATATTTATTTCAAATGGAAATATATTATTTTTAAAGTTATATATCCTATAAAAATTATATTTTTTAAGTCCAATAAAATCGGGAATATTAATATTGAAAATATTTATTTCAAATGGAAATATATTATTTTTAAAGTTATATATCCTATAAAAATTATATTTTTTAAGTCTAATAAAATCGGGAATATTAATATTGAAAATATTTATTTCAAATGGAAATATATTATTTTTAAAGTTATATATCCTATAAAAATTATATTTTTTAAGTCTAATAAAATCGGGAATATTAATATTGAAAATATTTATTTCTTTAAATATTGCCTACCTTTACCAAACACAGGTTAGTTGATAGTATACTTTTAAGATAGAGCAAAATTTTTAAAACGTGGATCTAATGAGTTGCTGGAAGGATTAGTTTGCTAAATGATGCGTAAACAAATTTTGAGAAAATTGAAATTTGCGGAAATTGAAAAGAAAATAGTAAACATTGCATTTTTCTTTTATTTGCATTTTTGTGATCGGTACAAAGCAACTATTTTCTTCACTATTTCAGTTAATTGCAATTATCTCAAAATTTGTTTTATATGTCGTTTAGCAATATCATTCTTCGAACATCCTAGACAAAACTCGAGTCGATTAAACCCATTTTCAAAAAGTGATTATTCAATGTGACTAACTGTATTTGCAATCGAAATTCTTATTTTTTATGTAATTATGAAAATAGACATAATTATAAATGTTAGCAAAAAAAAAGATTGCAATTAAATTCATGTAAAATATAATGTCTAGTATAACTTCATGTCCATTTTATTTTCTATTCATTGGAACTAATGGCAATATAAAACGTGAATTTTCATAAAATTGCACAGCCTATATACATACAATCTTTGGTAATTATAAACCTACGCGGCTCGTAACACGCACAGCTTGATGCTCGTTACAGAATCTTAATTAGCCGTGAGAAACTTTTTTTACAGAATACTGCACTTTCTATGGCTCGGAGAAAAATTCAAACTGTTATAAAATTCTCAATAAATTAACATAGTAAAATTATATGATATATATATATATATATACAATATATACAATATATATATAATAATATATATGTATATATATGTCATATTATTTTCTAAACTTTTTTGAAACTATACATTTTGGAATTTAATTTTAGTTAATTTATTAAGAATTTTCTAACAGTTAAAATTGTTTATATATATAAAAGGAATTAAATTATTAACAATTTATAATTACTTGTCATTTGGCATATGTATCGCTTCCAAAATTTAGTATTTTTTAATAATGTCAATTAATAAGGCCAATTTAATGGCAAATGACAATTATAACTTATTAATAATTTAATTCTTTTTAATTTTCAATAAAGAAAGTACGATTCGGTTACGGAACGAAAAATATATTGAAAACATCTATTCGCCATGTATAAGATAAAAGAAATGGTTGCAAGTAGAATTTCTTGGTGTGTCATACGGAAATAAATCGTGAGTATCTTTGAAATATTTGGTGATAGCGAGAAATGATTTAGTCTATCTAAATTTTCAGATAGAAGTTGCTTTTGAGAGGGACGTAAGTAAACTTTTTGTGGTTTGTAATATTTCTTGACACGAGTGGCTCGTGAAAATTGCCTTCATTCGTACAAAGGAGACTCAGACTTTATCAATTATTACCTGAAAAGTTCATAAATTTCATTTAATGATAAGCTGTGCGGCCTAGATAAAGGCCGCACGCTTGAGCCGCGAATATCGTGGCCTACAATCAGAATGATAAAAGTGCTTTGCCGCGAATATCGCGGGCTTCGACCGCAAAGAGTTTATATCACATTACCATTTCCTTATCCGGAGAATAATGTTGTACGAACCCACCTCTATATGGAAATACGCTTATCCATATTTAATTTTTGACTAGAATAGAGACTGCAAAGTAAAAAAATGTATTATTACTTTATCAATCCTTCTACGCCTAGCAAATCCTAAATAAATTAGGTACACACGAAAAATCAAAAATCTATACAAACACTTATTTTAAAAGACCAATAATTGGCAATTATCATGCTAATCAAGTTTGTTATTTACACGTGAACTTGAAAATGTTCCAAACTCTTATGAGTTAGATATTTTTACGAATTAGATATTAATTTCTGATGAGGTTTATTTGATGTAAATTTGAAATAATACTTGTCAATTATCACGTTTATAAACATTGTTATTTATACGAATGATTACAAATTTATATCTAAATAAAAATGTTGAATAACGAAAGAAGATAAAGTAGCTTTTATTCGCGAATCGTTATTTGAATAATTATTTATCTAAATCATGCCCAACTCTGATTGTATTCGACATATACATGTACCTATAGTATTCTTACTAGTATTTTTTTAAATAAAGTTGTGAGGAAATAAATACAGATTTCATATTATCACCTTCTACTTTAAAATTGATCTTTTTCCCAATTATAATCAACAAAATGAGTTAGGCATATTTAAAGTAACTAGAGCAAAGTAAGAATGAACAAATAATAAAATAAATGTATGTATATTACAGTTACAGTTTCCATAAATATCTATACAGAATCAGATGCGATGACGATTCCCCTTTTCCCTCTAGCACTTTACCACAAAGGTACTGCGATTTCTCAACAGACTATAGCACTTGGCCTCCTACGTCATCTTTTAATCTTGGAATATAGGACGTTATCTAAAGCCGGGTCCATAAGTATATATGGTCTAAGCTTAGACCATATATACTTATAGACCCGGCATAGGTATAGTGTGTGCATTGAATGCAATGTTCCAAGATTGAAGAGTATCTGGTGGCCTCTTAGATGATTCAAAATGGTGGATAGCGCATAAGACGAGGCACGTACTGCGGTAGTAGCGTCACCAGTAACAAAGAGAGAAGAGCAGCTACGCATATAAAAGCGAGATGAACGATTATATTTGTTCAGGTATTTCTTAAAAATTTAGGAAAACGCTGCACACTTGTTGCATGCTAATCAAGTTTGTTATTTACACGGGAACTTGAAAATGTTCCAAACTCTTATGAGTTAGATATTTTCACGAATTAGATATTAATTTCTGATGAGGTTTGGTACAGTCAATAAATTGGTAGAAAAGTAAGTTTTAAATTTGAAATAATAATTGTCAATTATCACGTTTATAAATATTGTTAGTTTATACGAATGATTAACAAATATTGTTCCTAACTGTTACGAATTAGATAATGATTTAATACGACGTTCATCTGTGATATTCGATCGATGAGAAAACAAAATGATATTTGTGATGAAGATAAAACGATAAGTAGCACATCCACCCTTACGCATGCGGTTAGGCTTAACCTCCACCGCTCTTCTTACCCCTCTGTCCAGACTGAATCGCACGTGTAGAAGATCAATGGAATAATTCTGGGTTCTATTAGGTGAACTAGTATTAGTCTGTAATCAAACTATAGCTAGGAAAGTTTCTTTGATTCACAATGATGTGCGAAGATTGTCAGAGTATGGTTAAATCCCAACGAAACGAATTGAAGTAATTTATCGAAATTAAAAGCGCAGTTTCAAATAAAGTTTAAGATCTTATAATGTACAAATTATAATAGTGAAGAGGTTAAATGTTATAATGATACTGCAAAACCGTAAAAGAGCGGGGAAATGTTTCCATTTGCGTAATCATTTGAGTTGTGTGAAACTAATTGAAAAGAACTAATTTCAGAATTTTTTGAAGTACGTATAGTGGACAAAGTTTTAGCTAACAACATTTATAAATTTTTGATCGCGAAACTATAGGTGTAAGATGCCTGTGTAAAACTCCGAAAATTGAGCATTTTTCCAACTAGCTGGCATGTTTGCAAATATTTAGCCAGATATTTTATTCATCGATATTAACAATACTGTCGATAATTGCATAAAATACTGAATAATATTTAGTGAATACTACCACAACAATATTGAGTATACATGTTTTGAATACATTATCTATTTCTAATATGATAATAATCATTCCAGGAAGACTAATTTCTAAAGTAAGAATAAATAAAAATGAATAAACTACTCCAATAAAATAATCAAATGAAATACTTCTTAAACTATAACTACTATATTAGTATTATAAACAAAATGAAACTTATGTATTTTGTATGCACTTGCACATTTATTTATTTTATTTATTTGTACATTTATCGTTTGTGCTTATTTTATGGAACTTTTTTTTAGAAAACGTTTGAAAGTAGCTTGTTCCTATGGAACTTTTATTATACCAATGCCCTAATATAATTCGAGTAGCCACAGTATTTCAGGCGTCTTCTATCGAAAAAACAGGGCACAGTTTGTGGTCGGACGAAGCAGATTATGTCGCGTGAATCGTTCCACTCAATATACTCAAAACTAAACGTCCCCGGTGGGCGCCTGGAACGTACAGCCAGTTTAATACCAGATCCGGTGGAGACCTTAACCATTTACAAGATTCAATAGAACCTTACAGTTACTCGAAGCTGTGTACCGAGTCGTCAGTCCGCCTCCTAGTCTCAATGTCGGAACCCCACGCATTAAGTATACTTGTATAAGTCTTTGGTCGGATTCGGCCAGGACTTGCAACATTAAGCGCTTTCCAGCTCGATCGGCCGAGGGAAACATAGGAAGCCGAGGTCGCTATTGGTCCCACCGTTCGATTCCTTCGGCGCGCAACCAGTTCGAGTTCCTCAAGTCGAAATTCTCTTCAGACATCCACCTTAGCGGCGTCTGCCAATAAAAGCTCTCCCGTCCGGAGTGTGTCCGGTGTAACTCGGTGATCTCCAACTATCCAGTGGGATTACCAACTATTCTCGAAGACGGGACCATCGGGGATTAGAGCTGCCGGTTCCCTACCCAGGCCAGCACGCCTTTCCATGGCTATCGAAATGTCTCTGTCTCCGTCTGTCCGTCGTCGTTTCGAGCTAACTCAACGGCGACGACGCCCACACCGACGAGCCAATATCAATTATAAGAGAAGACAAGAGCCCCGCAATCATGGTCGGGCAGACCTTAACGGATCAAAGGTCTTCAGCTCGCGGTTCTGCGGGATCACCAGTTTTTAGATAAGAAATACTTCAATTAAGGGAACCTCTCATCGACGGCATACAGAGACAAGCACACCAACGGACCGTATAGCCAACGGGATTAGGCGAATATAAATCTGCAGAGAGGATAGCTGACCCCGGCTGTGTAGCGACCGAGATAATACTGTGCCACACTGGAACTGAACAAAATCTGTGACTCCCAGGAGAAACACACCATGTATTACGTTTGCTACATATGGAATGTCCGATTTTGGTTCATCAGTATTTTTAACTATTTTATTAAAGAAACTTTGAAATTTGTTGGTATTGTTGGGATTTTCGAACGGTTTTGGTTGTAAATGATTGCTCGTTAGTTATACGTAAATACGGAGATTAAAGTATATTATTTAATATTTAATAACAGTAACACTATTAATACTTTTGTACTTATATTACGAACTAAAGTTTGAACACGTTCGACTACATCGCAATACGTCGAGCAAGATACAGCTATGAGACATGCGTACTCTTATATTCATCTCTTAGACCATATATACTTATAGACCCGGCATTGGTATAGTGTGTGCATTGAATGCAATCTTCCAAGATTAAAGAGTATCTGGTGGCCTCTTAGATGATTCAAAATGGTGGATAGCGCATGAGACGATGCACGTACTGCGGTAGAAGCGTCACCAGTAACAAAGAGAGAAGAGCAGCTACGCATATAAAAGCGAGATAAACTATAGTATTTCTTCAAAATTTAGAAAAATGGTGCACACTTGTTGCATAAAAATGTATATCACGGTTTCGTCGTTCTCTACAATTTTTTATGCATTAAACAGATGATTATATATATATATATATATATATATATATATATATATATATCGGTTTCGTCGTTCTCTACAATTTTTTATACAACAAGTGTGTATATATATATATAATATTATGTATATTATGTATATTATATATATTATTATGTATATATATATATTATGATTGCAGTTGTCCTCAAACGAGCTAGTATATTACAGGGTTGGGCACATTTTATATGAAATAACACGACAAATAATCAATTGAAATACCATAAAAAGTTTATTCAAAGAAAATAATAAATTTGTGTAGTTTAATGATTAAAGTTTAACTGTAATCGCTTTCAAAATTGTTCTTTAGTACACGAAATAAATGGAATTTTGGAGAGTACGAATTAATTGGTCAAATGAAAGATGAAATAAAAAAGTATTTGAATTTCATTCGAAATTAGAATGAAATAGTGAAATAATTTTAAAAAATTATTTGGAATAGGATAATATATTATCTTAGCGATTATTTTTCAAATAATTGATTTCGATAATTCCTAAGCCTGGTATTTTATAGGTACACAGTAATATTTCGTTTCTTTCTTTTTTACGGAGATTGTTGCTGTGACAACGTGTCTACAGTCGGTATGTAAAATAAATTCTAAACATTACGCACTTAATGTTACAATTATTTATCTTTGATTTTATTCTAAGCCTCCTGAGAATGTTTTCACTGGTCACGACACGATCAGCTTCCCCTATTTCCGCACCCTTTTCATATGTGTCCCCTCAGCCCCAGGCATCTGACATGTCTTGTCTCAGGCTCTCGATATTCGAACATAAAAATCAACTTTGTCTCAACACGCCATAGGGGATTGCGATACCGCTCCGCACGGAAACGCGTCCATCAACATTCGTGAATTATTAAACAATAACAGCTCCCATCTTCACGATTGTACAAATCGTTTTACCTCAATCCTTCACTACAAATATTTACAAAACAGATGACAGTGGTCTAAAGAAACATGTCAGTCACATTGTTTGATGCTTTTATCATAGTTTAATATAATTATTATACTATACACAAGATTTAGTCTTTTTCAGTCGTTCATGTACACTATGCATTATTATTATAATGTTTATAACCTTCTACATTTGCTTGCAGTTATTTGTTTACCATCGATGCGTCTAAACAGCCAACTTTATTGCCGACTGGTAAAATATCTCATATGTCGTGTATAAAAAAACGAAAATAGAAAAAGACTGAAACTTCTGTATGCATTTAATACGTCTTATGAAAATAATGTTATTTTGCTATCAATCACTAGTCCAGCTTCATACAAAATTGTTTTTCCATGACAAAATTTTTAGTGTAATGATACAGATTTATAAACATACAGACAGACTCACTGCCAGCTATTAATTAGCAAATTGAAAAATTATATTAAAGAATATGAATGTTTTATTTTCAATGTTTAATATTACAGTTAAACAGTCTTTTATACAGTGATTTTTGTATATGTATAATATGTATAAAGAAAATTAAAATATTAAGACATATTAAGAAGTAGAATTCAGAAACACTTATGAAATACGCATTCTAGTGTATTGAAAAAATAATATCATTTATAAAATTAAAAATTGTAGCTTCTTAGATGCATCGTATTTTGTATTTACATTTAAATTTAATATCTAGACTGCGAAGCTTTATGCAAAATAAAAATTGTTTGCGTTTATTAAATTCTTTAATAATCTGAAACTAATATTCTGAAGCTTTGAAATTTCTTTAATTTATATATCGCTGTTAATTGCACATAACTATTTCTATCATAAATTCATATCTAGACTGCGAAGCTTTATGCAAAATAAAAATTGTTTGCGTTTATTAAATTCTTTAATAATCTGAAACTAATATTCTGAAGCTTTGAAATTTCTTTAATTTATCTACCCGCTGTTAATTGCACATAACTATTTCTATCATAAATTCATAGAACCCGCAGTCTATCCATAACTAATGCAGTTGAAATATTTTTTTTGTTTCCTTCAGAAGTATAACAAATTTTACATGTTCATAATTTTTATCATTTTCGTAGACTGGATAACTATGCTACATACTTATGTATATGAAGGTTAAATAAATACCGGTTGGATTACGAAATAAGCACTATAATTCGTTCGAAGGTTTAGCGAATAACGCGACTGTTGGAATTAATGTTTCAATTTTCCATGCGATCGCGCGTAATACGTAGCAAACGTAAATCCTTTTCGAAGCTATGCAGGGGTGGCACGTCGCATTTCAAATTTCCCGCCGATTCGTTTGAATTTTTAATACCCGCCCGGTTCAACGAACCACTACGGGCCGGCTGGGATCGATTCGTCCCGAGAAATGATTGGCGAGCTTTAAATTGTCCCATAAATATAACCGATCCATCAATAATGCAACCGCGCTATCAATATATGGCCAGAGCGGGACTGAGAGAAGAGAGGTTATGTATCAAAGTAATGGCGGTCTGGCTGTGCCGATCCGAGGGATCACAACGTTTCCGGGGGAATGCGGGGGCTCCATATTGCGGCCGGAATGTTTCATCAAATATTTAGGCGGCACCGTGCTGCTATCAGATACGCTTCAAAATTCATGTCGATTACCGCGCCATGGCCGTCGATTGAAAAGCACCCGCCCCACCAGCCATGAACCGCTGGATGTTGCCACGATAATGATTACAGATGGCTTAGAAATTCTTTTTGCGATGATATTTGTACCCGAGAATGAACTTTCAATTTTTTAACAGGACCACCAATTTCTTTGAATAAAGTAGAATTTCTTGTAATATAATTTGGAGCACATAGGTGTTCAGATAAGAGAATTTTCTGGTTCAAGGCGGCGCGAAAGTCATTACTTTTGCAAATGGCGTTTCATGACATCGCGACTTTGACATTTGTGAAGTAAACAGAGCAGCATACACGTGGACGAACTATGAATCGCTGTATTCCTCAAGAACGTGGAATAATTGTGTCAACGTTTTTAACCCCTTGCCATACCATATTCTTTACGGCTACAATAATTAGAACGTCTTCACCCCCAAAAATGTCACTGAAGAGAAAATTTATATTTTTGACTGACTACATTTACTTCAATGCTTAAATATTGATTACAGAAAAGTAAAATTTTATTTCGTCTGAAAATAAAGGTATAACATTCATCTTTGTTAGACTTTATTTAATATCTCCATCGCGAGTCTGACTATTCAAAATATGGCAAGGGGTTAACAAATAATCGGTCGGTGTAAAGCAAGCGTTTCCCAGATGCTTTATCTCTCGTTTTGGCGATTTGCACTTGCCCGCAAGACTTTTTTCTTAGGGGTTTTTTGAAGTCACGGGTCTGTGCGAGCAAGCCACAGACCTTGGTGGCCCTAAAGGAGAACATCCGGCAAGAAGTGGAGAATTTATCGTCAGAAGTTTTGAGAAAAGTCATGGGAAATGCTGTGAAACATGCCCGAATCTGCATCTACTCTGCCGGCAACCACTTGACCAATATTATCTTCACGACTCAATGGGAAAAAATTTAAACGTTTAAATACACATAATCAACAAACGGAAACAAATCTTTTTATGTACAAACAAAGTTACTGGCTTAAGAAATCGAGTGATCACTTTTGCGCCAGTCTGTATATTATCATGCTGCACTGGCTTCCATAATTATTACAGATTTCTTAAAAATTCCTTTTACGATGATATTTATGGCCTAGGATTAAATTTCAATTCTTTGGCAAGACCTGCAGTTTATTTGAATAAAGTAGATCTTCCTCCAATGTATGGATTAATTCAGGGCCACTATTCAATTATGCTATTCTATTTATTACTTATATTTAGGCACCCTGTAGGCACCTTGTGAAAATGAGCTGGTCAAGTTTTTCACCAATAGGGACGAGGACTTCTTCAACCGCGGAATTATGAAATTGCCTTCAAAATGGACAAAAGATATTAAACAAAATGGCGCATATTTGATCTAAATCGAATAATCGTAATTATGTTATTAGGAGGTTGAATAAGTTCACGATGTTTTTTTTAATGAAATGAATGCTTTATTTTACAAAATTGGTAAAAAATATGTTCTTGAAAGTATTGTCTCTCGCTAGCCATTACTTTTCCCCATCTTTCTGGCAGCATAGTAATTCCATGTCGGAAAAACGACACGTCTTTTGAGGCAATCCAAGAGTGGACCCATTTTTTGATATCTTCATAAAATTGGAAGCGCTACTCAGCCAGGCCATGTGTCATCGATCGGAACAAATGGTAATCTGATCGGGAAATATTTGGTGAATACAGGGGGTGGGGTTGTACTTCCCATTTAAGTGTTTTCAAAAACGTTTTCACCGGCTTTGCAACATGTGGCCGCGCGTTGTCATGCTGAAAAATCGCTTCAACTCGTACAGCACCCAACGTCCTTCCTGTGAATCATTCCTAATGCTTTCAAACGTTTCGAATCTGTTGTGTGATCAACTCCTAATGATTCTGCAAGTTCAGCTAGTATCTGACACGAGTCTTCGTCAAGTAACGCCTCAAATTCTTCGTCTTCAAGTATTTGTTGTGCGCCAGGGCGTTCTTTATCTTCAAGATCAAAATCATTATTTTTGAAGCGTCTAAACCAATCTCTGCATATTGTTTCCGGCAGAACATGGTCGCCGAAGGTGTCAACAAGAATTCTGGGTGCTTCAGCTGCAGATTTTTTTTTAATAAAATAGTGTAGTAAAATTTCCCGCAATTACTCTTTCTTTGACATGAAATTCGACATTTAGCACAATGAAAGAAAAATCGTTTATACTTCAGTGGAATGACATACACTGAATTTTAACCTTGCATATATGTAGTACTTCATTATAGATACGTTACTATCTGAAACTAAATTCACGCAGTTCTGGTATTACCACCTTTCGGAAAACAGCGAGAACTTATTCAACCTCCTAATAATTTCATCGTCGAAATAAAGCGAAAAAGCGCTCAGAACTTTTTACTTCACCATATATTTTTTTATTTATTTAAGAAAGACCTTAAGTGTCCGATATTAGGGGAACTTCTTCTATATCCTGTTAAAATTTTCGGGATTTTCAATGTGTTCGTTGAAAGAGCTAGAGGGAAATGGTGGCGTAGAGCACAAGTCTTGCAAGTTCGCGACGTCTAGGCGTCTGTGCGGCGAAGTTCGTCATACTCTCACGGTGCTAAACGATCGGAGGCTTAACGAGGCACGATGCAAATGCCGCGAATTGCCAACCCAGGACACGCGTGAACGGCTCGCAGCGATCGGTGGATATTGAATTCGAAATTCCTCAATTATCGGTGCTCTATTTGTTCTACTATCTGGCAGCGAGGCACGTAGCCGCGATCGGCTTTCCGTCGTTGAAATATGTCGTTTGCGGTGACGTGAAGGTACGCGACGAGTGCGTCGCATATGTAATTCCTACTTAGAGTCGGCATTACGGTAATATACGGCGCATTAACCAAGTTTCTTCCTCCAACTTGCTCGACCGCCCTTTCTCTTCGTCTCCGTTGTCGTCGTCGTCGTCTCCTCTCTGCTCGGTTCCCCTCTTGTTCCTCTCCTCCTCCTCCTCCTCCTCCTCCTCCTGCCCTACCTTTTCGTTTTGCTCCCGTGTCGACCGGCCGAGCTTCACGTGTCCGTTTCATCAGGTGTTTTCAGGCTTCTCACCGGATACGTTTGTGTAAAATGAAAAAGAGTATTCTTGTCGTGCGAGACCGGTGTCTAATATACGCTGGCCACATCGAATTCCGCTTCCTGGCAGTAACAGCGCCGGGTTCCCATGGTGTTCCCCGGCGAATCTGAGAAATACATTCTCACAACACTTTACACCATTACGTTTCATCGCCATAAGGGGAAAGGGCACGAACTAAAACACTGGAAACGGAGCTCCTGAACTCGTTTTTGCGATTAGGCTTAATACGGTCTTTGTGCGTTCGGTTATTCTTGAACACATTGATTCAGAGATCGAATTTTTGTAAAATAATACTGCTCGAACTTATATGCTTCGTTTAGGAAAATATTTGTTCCTATAGAATTTTTAGGGTAAGAAATGTTACCATCAGGAAGTTCTTTGAAAACTGTTCTCATGAAACAGATACTTTAAATTTATATAATAAAAGTTCCATAAAAACAATTTATTTAGAACGTGTATTAAAGAAGCTCCTTTAAGAGAAACACAAATAATCTTACAGCTGTTAATTGTGAATGTTACAATTAATAATGTAAAAGACAGGATATCATTTTAATTGTAGTAATATTTTAATATTGTTGGTGTACGAATCATGAAACAGTATTCGGTATTTGTTGCAATTATTGGGAACTCTTTTAATATTGATGAACAGAATATGTGTTCTTGTTGTAGAAAAATGTTTATTTTGTTATTTTATGCTGTTCAAAATAAAACTTTTACTTTCAACAACTTGTCTTTACCTGATCATAATGTTGGAACATTTTCCAAAAACGATTCTACAGTCCATGTTTTTAATAGAACCTATTAAAAAGTTTCAGAACTTTTGCAAACCATGCTTTTATTGTCGACCGAGTAGCAACCTCGAACGCTTCGTAAAATTAAAGTCATTTTACTTAACGCTGGATCTTCTGAGCACTAAAACTGACTATTTTATATTACTTTATAAAAATAATAAGATTGTATTTATTTAGATTTTTAGCTACTTTTATTATAATATACGTCCAAAGAAATAAATTAACTAAATATATACGTGTATACATATTTATCTACATATAAATAAATTAAAAATATAAATGCATATAAATACATATAAAATAACTATAAGAGAAATTACGGTGTAATATACGTCCAAAGAAATAAATTAACTAAATATATATGTGTATACATATTTATCTACATATAAATAAATTATAAATATAAATGCATATAAATACATATAAAATCACTATAAGAGAAATTGCGGTGTAATATACGCCCAAAGAAATAAATTAACTAAATATATATGTGTATACATATATATCTACATATAAATGAATTATAAATATTAATGCATATAAATACATATAAAATCACTATAAGAGAAATTACGGTGTAATATACGTCCAAAGAAATAAATTAACTAAATATATATGTGTATACATATATATCTACATATAAATAAATTATAAATATAAATGCATATAAATACATATAAAATCACTATAAGATGAAAGTACGGTGACTAATCGTACTGATTCTTCGAAGTCATTTTTTATGCAGTAATTTCGTACCTAAATGAAACAGAACTTTAACCCATCAAATGCGATGATAAAAGTACTTTAATTGTATGCATAGAAATTTTGTACAAACACATTTTTAAGGTGGACAGGTAAAATTAAATTGAATACAGTTAGTCTTTTTGTATCAACATTTTTTTGTTAATTAAATAATCAGTGAATGATTTAATGTAAGCAAATGACTATTAGTACACTTATAGCGTTTCTGTGTTGCTGCTTTAACTGAGTACCTTCGTTGTTTCTGATTATCTATTTAATAACTGTATTATTAAGTTAATTTCAAATTTACAGGGAGTGCAGCTTATTTATGGTACCAGTTTGTTTAAGATGAATAAAAATTTATAATATCAACAATATAACAAATAAAAGTTTGTAATATCGTAAGGAGATTAATGAAGCAGTGTACTTTAACAAAACATACATACATAAAAGTCACAAAAAATCAGAGAAACTTATTTATTAATACGAGAATGGGAAAGACAAACTTCAAAGTTCAAATTTGATTTACATAATAGATTATTGAATACATAATAACAAACGACTCTTTACAAATTCGTTTTTCGCGCTGTATTACATGTTCTTTGAATTTGCGGTAAATGTTACGGGGAGTCACCTCGGATGACCTTGACCTTCACATATGTCGCGAAGGACAACATTCTGAGTAACCCTCAAAAAGTTTTAGCCAGCGCTCGTTGTTTATTAAAAAGTTATAAACAAAAGAAGTTTTCAAAATATAGCAGTTATTTTTAGTAATGAAGGCTAAAACGATATACTGTATTGACATATGTTATCAAGGTCACCTTTCTAAGTAACCTCCAAGAGGTTATAGTCGTCGTTCATAATTTATTAAAAAGTAATGAACAAAAATGTTGCTAGCATTTGCAAACACGATGCTAGCTTATTGTAATTTGCCAGTATATACATGAATGTGATTTTAAGTCTGGGTTAGGTCTGGGTTATCCCCCACCACCAACCTAACCACAAACCAACATGAGTTATATCTCCTTTTGACAGTTTGTACGAGAATAAAGTGCACTTGCAACCAAAATTTAACAAAGATTATTAGCAAATATCTCGGAAACTAAGTCCAGCGTCGGGTAAATGTATAGAGAAAAGTTGTTCAGAATGTTGTCCTTGACAACATATGTCAAGGTCATCCGACGTGACTCCCCTTAACGTAACATTTACCGAATTTGCTAACCATATTGTTTAATGACATGACCGACGGTATATCGAATTGGATTTCAACATATGTATATAATAAATTATTATACATATTATTAATAATACTAATTTCTGCTAAATGTCATTTCTACGTGAAATGTTAAACGATATTACATCGTCAATATTCTGGAAAATGAAGCCAATCTTGATGATAGTAAAAATAAGACGTCTTCAAAAGTAGAAAACAAACATTGATGAAGTTTTAAAATGGTAAAATTAATGTGTGTTAAAAAAGCTTTAATTCTATATAAAAACTTTTAAACGTTCGACCTTCATTTCCAACAAACAATGACGAACAGCGTCTAACTCGTAACAGAAAAGATGAAGAATAAAATGCTGAACCTGTCCCGACGGCCATAATAATATCGGACGTGCGCGTGTGGCCGAGCCTTTTATGCGAACGTGTCAAAGAAGTTGAACAATTTTGAATATTCTTTATGTCCAGTGGCTAGTCCCGTTTCCGACTGTTTTTCAATTAGCATGATCGATACGCGCCGTTCGATCGCGTGCTCGAAAAATCGTTGAGTAGAAAAACTTGTTCTTGTCACCGGCCAAGCTTCACGACACCTGTTAGCCGACGAAATTTGATCGATCGATTACGACAACGTCGATATTCATCCGTAAGCCTCCGTGGGGAAGAGTCTTCGCGGAAAAAAAGCGCATTTGACAAACAGTTATGGTATGGTTCCATATACGGGGAATATATGCCAGACAGACGGTTC
Organism: Sphecodes monilicornis; assembly: GCA_913789915.3. Taxonomy (NCBI): domain Eukaryota; kingdom Metazoa; phylum Arthropoda; class Insecta; order Hymenoptera; family Halictidae; genus Sphecodes; species Sphecodes monilicornis. The sequence continues at coordinate 1,778,432 of OU565286.1, read as the reverse complement.
GTAATACGATGTGGTTGGGCCACGTAGAATCATGAAATACACGGTTTCCCTCTCAGAATTGACGAGCGCCTGCTTCCACCGTGTCTTTGATATTTTCCCAGAAAAGCGTTCTCGTCGATATAGCGGTTTACAACTTCAGTTTTCCCATATTTCACGGTGTTAGAGGATCGCTGCCGATTTCCTTCCGAACAAGATGTTAGCCTTTCAATTTCCCGTCAATAACACGTGCAATAAACAAAAATTACAGGTATTGCTTTTTCAAAATATTTCCCCTTTTCTTTAAATATCTTAATTTTTTCCTATATAGATTTTCTCTACATCCTAATACTGGTACGTACTAATTTTTATATGTAATTTGAGATATTTCTAAATTATGATATACTTGTAATCTTTAATGTATCAAGCTTTCTGATGTCTAAATCTTTATAAATGTTAAGGTATGTCTACGATATATATATATATATATATATATATATATATATATATATATATATACTATTACTTACTTTAAAATATATTACTTTAAAAAGATTTTCTTACCTTTTGTAATATACTAATTTTTTGTGTTTGAGGTGTTTCTACACTTTAAGATGTCACTCATTAAATTCTATGAAGACTAAATCATGGCTAAAAAGTAGTTTTAACTAAGTTCCAATCTTAGGTAAAATTTAATCTAGTTATAACTAGACTGCGGCTTTTGTGTACTTGTAACAAAAATTTTCAGATAAAATTTAAAGTAGTCGAAAGATTTATAGAATTTACAAATGTCAATACACCTACTTCTTTTTTTTCGTGGTAGATATGTTCCTCAATTTCATTCTTGAAAAATTGACGGACATATATCTTGTAATTTCGTAAAAACAAACGTATAGGAACAAACTTGGACTCCTTTTAAAACTTAAAGACTCTACTTTCGCACACCGTTATTCATTTTCCTGTAAGATATTTTTACATGATGTAAAATGCCAAGTTGGAACATCTATATAAACATAAAAAAAAAATTTTTTCGTGAATGAATCTTCCACAGATTTGAAGATCGACGCATGTCCTTTACAAGGACACGATAATAATTGATGTACGATTTTTTGTTGCTCTACAACTGTCATTTAAACCTTAACAAAATAATTAACAATAGATTTAAGGGGCCCGTCAAAATGGCGGATTCAAAAAATTTTAATTTACGAATATTAAGAGTGTAAGGAGGCATTCGTGAGGAATTATTAAATAGATTTACTTTTTTGTGTACATATTACAACAAAAATCGCTGAAGATCTAAGTAAATACAATTTTATTATTTTTATAAATCAATGTAAAATAATCAATTTTAGTGCTCCGTAAACCTAGTGTTAAAAAAGATCATAGCTTAAAGGGGGCACTACAATCTTCAAATCTAGGGAAGATTCATTCACGCAAACATTTTTTAATGTTTTTAGAGGCCCTTCAATCGGTAGTGTTTTCTATCTGTCACATTGTGCGAAATTCTGTTAGGCAAAAATGAATGATGGTTCGTGAAAGTAGAAGTCTGAAGCTTTAAAATGAAACCAGACGTATTACTGTGCTATTGGTTTTAACGAAATCATCGCTGGTTAAACATGGACAATTTCTCGAGACTAGGAAATTTAGTGGTGAAATACTTTTTGGAACCATTTTATATACATACGGTAACTCTTATAAATATTCGGACACTCTTAAAAAGACGATAACTTTTTTAATATTGCACCCTACGATATGGATCTTTTTGAGAACTTGAAACAATTAGTTTACTACATGACGTGTAAAAGAATGTGACAAAAATTCTATTCACCGGAATTGCAGAGAAAATACTAAAAGTTGTATTTGACAACTTATTGATGTGGGCCTATGTTAAAAATCTGAAAAATTCACTTTGTAGATATGTCTCAATTATGCATATTCTGAGAATTTCATCAAAATCGGTCAACGTTGCAATGAGCTGCAAAGTTTAAGATTAGATTAGATTTTCGGCCTCCAACTGTAATAAATGTAGGGATTCTTACATCTTTCAATGCCTGTCTCGAATTAACCGATTTTGATGACATTTTTAAAATATGTATAATTTGCACAGACCTGCAAAATGTATGTTTTTCATTTTTCAATATAGGTCCACGCAATAAAGTTGTAAATTACAACTTTTAGCAGATCTACAAAACGTGTTTTACTTTTAATTTTTAACATAGACCCACATAAAAAAGTTGCAGAATAAAACTTTTAATATTTCCTCTGCAATTTTTTCAAATTTTTTTTCACGCCGTGTAGTAAACTGATTGTTATGACTTCTAAAAGAGTCCAAGGGTCGTACGGGTTGAATAATAAAAAAGTTATCGTCATTTTAAGAATGTCCAAACATTTATGATAGTCACTGTGCGTATGTCTTTTCTGTACCGTGTTATTATAACACTAGGTTTACGGAGCACTAAAATTGATTATTTTATATTGCTTTATAAAAATAATAAAATTGTATTTACTTAGATCTTCAGCAATTTTTATTGTAACATGTACACAAAAAATTAAATCTATTTAACAATTCCTCACGAATACCTCCTCACACTCTTAATAATAGTAAATTAAAAAAATTTGAATCCGTCATTTTAAAATTCATTCTCCGTCATGTTAAAATCGTGTAAAAGAAGAGTTGGATGTATATGATTTTCCCATTTTTTGTTCAAAGAAAGAGAAAGAGTTTCAAATTCAGAACAGCGAGTGGCTCTGAAAGAATTCCCCCCAGTGTAAAACTAAAAATGAGTCAACGTAATTTCCGTATTCAGACAGGTCCTTCATAGTTGAAGCTAATAGGCGGCACGTTAACGGAAAGCCAACGATATTCCCACAACGACCACACCGATCATCGTCCGGGATAGCCGGGGCACAATAGCTCACGTGTCGTCGCATTATTTTTCCGGCGATCTGTCGCTGACAGCAACAAAGGAATCCTTCATCTTCTCGAACGTCGCGTTGCCCCGGCATATGTGTCCCATGCTCGCATTCCGATCCTTTCACAGAAGAGGAAACTGTCCCCGTTTGCCGCGGGACATGCCTCGGGACGAGATTCACGTTTAATGTCGATATATTAGTCACCTGGCATACACTGCTATGCTGCCTCGGAGACGTTCAACGTCATTGTAACGAACGTGACGTTTTTCTCGGGTTACCTAGCCGGCCGTATGAACTGTAGAGGAGCCATTTACATACGCGAACGATTACGAATGATTTGAATTGTTGCCCCACGCGGATAATCATTTGTTACATTTACCTAAGCTTTTTAAACTAACATCTTGACAGTGATACAAGAGCCCCGATACCTGAATAAATTATGCCGCTGCATTTACAGTGGCTCACGAAAGTATTCGAAAGCTCTTCAAATCAGAAGAACTTTCTTACAATTCGACCAAACAACTTGACTTTTGTTTAACAATTAGAAGCATTGATTTATACTAATCGACGTGCCAAAATGATTTTTAAAAAATTGCAATTGATAGGAATTACATGGAAAAAGAAAAATGGGCACTCTTTTAAAACTTTTTCATTTCTGTCCGTAATGAAAATTTAAAAAATGCGTTTTGTAGATCTATTGTTGCTCTAGCAACCGCGATTTTATATTTTTCAATAATCCGCCATAATTGTTCCTTTTTTTCCTTATGAGATGCATTCTTTTAAAACTTTTTCATTTCTGTCCGTAAGGAAAATTTAAAAAATGCGTTTTGTAGATCTATTGTCGCTCTAGCAAACGCGATTTTATATTTTTCAATAATCCGCCATAATTGTTCCTTTTTTTTCTTATGAGATGCACTCTTTTAAAACTTTTTCATTTCTGTCCGTAAGGAAAATTTAAAAAATGCGTTTTGTAGATCTATTGTCACTCTAGCAACCGCGATTTTATATTTTTCAATAATCCGCCATAATTGTTCCTTTTTTTCCTTATGAGATGCACTCTTTTAAAACTTTTTCATTTCTGTCCGTAATGAAAATTTAAAAAATGCGTTTTGTACATCTATTGTCGCTCTAGCAACCGCGATTTTATATTTTTCAATAATCCGCCATAATTGTTCCTTTTTTTCTTAAGAGATGGCGTTAATCTCCCTTCTACTTTTAGTAGTATGCGAACGTATATTCTTCTGTATTGTATCTCTTGCCAAAAACCATGATGCTTGTTTTACCTTTTTTTTACTTTAATAAACGATTAGTTTAACGTTCAACTCAGACTTCATTTAACAAAACCCAACATCTATGTTAGTTATACGCATGCTGAAAAATTTTGATCGAAATTGGTTGACATTGAAGAGAACGGAATTTGACACATCGACAGATTATTAATTAATTTATTTATTGCCTTAAACCAAATAAGATTTATATAGCATATACAATGCATAGCCAATTTGAATACAGTAAACACTACAATATATGAACATTTTAGTATATTTCTATCATATTACTTAATGTGTAACTTAAAATTAATTTACATGGGATCTGTTAAGTTAGCTACTTGCTTGAAATTCAAGTTTAATTGAACATGGTTCAATAAAATCCAAAATAATTTTTAGTCGTTTGATATCTGGACCACAAAGGAAGGACTTGATAGATATTGGGAGACAGTAAGAATCTGTGGATTTTAAGCAGAAACTGACCAAAAGTCGTGCAAAACTGCAATTTTCAGCACTTCCAACCGCTTGTAGCTCGTGTGTACGTTAATCGATTTCGATGAAATCTTCAGCATGTGCACAACCAACATAGGTCAAAAAAGTGAAGTCGTTTGATACAATTTTAAACAAATTATTCTGTTTTAAAGAGCGCTCGAATACTTTCGTGAGCCACTGTAAATTTGTATTACGGGAGTACTGATTCAGTTAATTTTTTTTTTATTAAACAACTGTGTTTTGTACCGTCTAGAAAATTCCTAATACCGGTATTAATACCTGTATTCCGGTACAAAGTTTAAACAAATACCGAATACCGGTATTGTATTTTTGGTCCGGTATTGCAAACTCTAGTTCTAACTATTAGGAGGTTGAATAAGTTCTCGCTGTTTTTTTTTTATGAAATTAATGCTTTATTTTAAAAAAATTGGTAAAAAATATGTTCTTGAAAGTATTGTCTCTCGCTAGCCATTACTTTTCCCCATCTTTCTGGCAGCATAGTAATTCCATGTCGGAAAAACGACACGTCTTTTGAGGCAATCCAAGAGTGGACCCATTTTTTGATATCTTCATAAAATTGGAAGCGCTGCTCAGCCAGGCCATGTGTCATCGATCGGAACAAATGTTAATCTGATCGAGAAATGTTTGGTGAATACAGCGGGTGGGGTTGTACTTCCCATTTAAGTGTTTTCAAAAACGTTTTCACCGGTTTTGCAACATGTGGCCGCGCGTTGTCATGCCGAAAAATCGTTTCAACTCGTACAGCACCCAACGTCCTTCCTGTGAATCATTCCTAATGCTTTCAAACGTTTCGAATCTGTTGTGTGATCAACTCCTAATGATTCTGCAAGTTCAGCTAGTATCCGACACGAGTCTTCGTCAAGTAATGCCTCAAATTCTTCGTCTTCAAGTTTTTGTTGTGCGCCAGAGCGTTCTTTATCTTCAAGATCAAAATCATTATTTTTGAAGCGTCTAAACCAATCTCTGCATATTGTTTCCGACAGAACATGGTCGCCGTAGGTGTCAACAAGAATTCTGTGTGCTTCAGCTGCAGATTTTTTTTTAATAAAATAGTGTAGTAAAATTCCTCGCAATTACTCTTTCTTTGGCATGAAATTCGACATTTAGCACAATGAAAGAAAAATTGTTTATACTTCAGTGGAATGACATACACTGAATTTTAACCTTGCATATATGTAGTACTTCATTATAGATGCGTTACTATCTGAAACTAAATTCACGCAGTTCTGGTATTACCACCTTTCGGAAAACAGCGAGAACTTATTCAACCTCCTAATAATAAGTATTTAAACACTAATACTTTCGAGTATAATACAAAAGTGCTAATACTTTAAAGTATTAATATTTACTCAGATAAGCAATTTATACTCGTGTAGCAATACTTTAGGTCATACAATTGTCTCAATTAGATCAGAACTTAGGTTCGAAAATTCAGAAAGTCATTTAGCAAATTGCAAACACGTTGACTTGATAAAATGATCATGTTCGGTTAATAAAACCATATTGTGGCTATTGGATCGATCTTGCGAGTTGTTTACATTTACGAAATTCGAAGAAAGTATTATCCATACTGTTATAAAATAAAAAGGACGCGGAAAGTGTGCACACACTACGATAATTACGGATTCCCTTAACCCTATCATGTTCAATCCTTACTTGGAAACACGCATGATGGCATGCGACCATATGCAACAATTGCATCGTGCACCGACTGGATTAGAATCCCAGGTCATTGTGATTCCTCGATTCCTCGATTCGAGAGGAATCGTAATGATGGGTCGCGCGCTTTTCGTTTTTCACTGTAAACACCAGGAACAGTCCTACGTGTTTCGTTAGTCGAACATGCGACGCTTCAAGCTGCGTAAACGATCAAATTACAATGACACGTTGAAGTCTCAGATGGAAATTCTCCATTGAAATTCTGTATCGGACGATCGGTTGCTTAAAAGTGAATTATTTATTTTGAAAACGAATTATTGCTGCGCCTCCGTACACTGCAATGCAGCTTCAGGGTTTCGCCGTAAATAAAAGAGAAGCATCTCGTACATACAGTCACTCCCATTAATATTCGGACACTCTTAAAAAGACGATAACTTGTTTAATATTAGACCATACGACTTGGACTTTTTTGAGAAGTTAGAATAATTAGTTTACTACATGACGTGAAAAAGAAATTTTAAAACAATTGCAATTGGTCGGTGTGGCAGAGAAAATACTAAAAGTTGGGTTTTACAATTTTTTTATGTGGCTTATATTGAACACCTCTCGCTCGATTTAATAATCTCCGCACAATACAACAGCTAAAGGACAATATCCAGGAAGAAATTCAGGCATTGGGACCAGAAACATTGAAAGCTGTGATGCAAAATTTAGTGGAAAGCTCCACGCTTGCGGAGCAGGAAATAGGGGTCACCAACGCGACGTGATTTTCCACTTCTGAATTAAAAATGTTTCCATTTAATGTACTTTTAATCACAATAAAAATAAATGGAAATTATTAAAAAATAAAAAAGTTATTCATCTTTGAAATGGGAAAGTGACTTATGGGCTACCTTGTAGATATGGTCTCTGTTTGAAATAGGGATTGAAACTGTTATGATATCGGTTCCGGTTCTCGAAACAGTTATGAAGAACCGAAATGATGTTATAACTGTTACGAGAATATCCTGTTCTCGATAACCGATATTATTTCGTTTCTAAAACAGTTAGTTTTCGGTTCCAGTTTCGGTTCCGTCTTTTGTCATTCTGTATTCTATTCTGTATTGTGTTCGGCCTTCTATATTTATTATTTAAGTAGTTATTCATTGTCATTTATAATTTAAACAATTTTTAAATAAATAAATTTTTAAAATTGTTTTTCTATATTCATTATTTGAATTGTTATTTCAATAATTTATTGTTAAAATAATTGTTTAAATAAATAAATTTCATAATTTGTTTCTATACTTATTATTTGAAGTATTTCAATAATTTGTTGTTAAATTAACATATTTATTATTTGAATTATTATTTCGATAATTTAATGTTAAAATAATTGTTTAAAAAGTTAAATTTTCATAATTTGTTTCCATACTCATTATTTGTATGGTTATTTCAATAATTTATTGTTAAAATAATTGTTTAAATAAATAAATTTCATAATTTGTGTCTATACTTATTATTTGAAGTATTTCAATAATTTGTTGTTAAACTAACATATTTATTATTTGAATTATTATTTCGATAATTTAATGTTAAAATAATTGTTTAAAAAGTTAAATTTTTATAATTTGTTTCCATACTCATTATTTGTATGGTTATTTCAATAATTTATTGTTAAAATAATTGTTTAAATAAATAAATTTCATAATTTATTTCTATACTTATTATTCGAAGCATTTCAATAATTTGTTATTAAACTAACATATTTATTATTTGAATTATTATTTCGATAATTTAATGTTAAAATAATTGTTTAAAAAGTTAAATTTTCATAATTTCTTTCCATATTCATTATTTGTATGGTTGTTAGTTTAACAACAATTTATTGAAATACTTCAAATAATAAGTATAGAAACAAATTATAAAAAGTTCTTTATTTAAGCAATTGTTTTAACAATAAATGATTGAAATAACAATTCAAATAATGAATATAGAAAAACAATTTAAAAAATTTATTTATTTAAAAATTGTTTAAATTATAAATAACAATAAATAACTACTTAAATAATAAATATAGAAGGCCGAACACAATACAGAATAGAATACAGAATGACAGAAGACAGAACCGAAACTGGAACCGAAAACCAGAACCGATATCCAGAACCGAAAAATAACTGTTTTAGAACCGAAATAATATCGGTTGTCGAGAACCGTAACCGTAACCGATACAAGCCAGAACCGATATTCTCGTAACAGTTATAACATCATTTCGGTTCTTTATAACTGTTTCGATCAGAACCGATATATAACAGTTTGAAACAGTTATTTCCAGAACCGTTTCAGTCCCTGGTTTGAAAGTGATGATACAGTGAATCACCGGGCGTGCGCGATCGCATTCGGAAACGCGTCGCGGATTCCATTTAGTAAATCATTCCATTAACCGCTCCAAAATATTCCCTCGCGGAGTGGTCAAGTATGGCCGACTTTAATGACCGTGCTTAAGGGATGAGATGGACGAACGGGTCATTTCGCGAGGACATTTATAAATGACATAGCAGCGGGACCGGCGCTATAACCCGACTTGGCTGGCGCCCTGTTCCGGCCATAGAGGAAGCGGGGGTTGCGATGCCACGAGAACACAGGGGGCTCGAATCTGAATCGAGGAGGGAAACTCTGAGGATAGTGGTTTTAGATACATACCCGTGTACATAGTTGCAGCACACAGACGCCGGCCATGCACATTCGGAGGTTGCTTGGTAATGGCTTCGGTTTATTAATGACCGGTCAGCTGAGTTAGCAACCAGCGTGTATTCCACGCGAGCCGCTACCCCTAACGCACGCCCACTTCGTTCGGGTGCGATAGCAAAACGCGCTCGGACAACGATCAGAGTTTGCACGGATGTGTAAGGATGCCGTGTACACCTCGAACCTAGAGCTGCGCGTGTTCTACGATATTTCGCTGACAGTCAACGCATTGTCCACCAACGATTATTTCGTCATTTTTTTAAGTCCCCTGGATTTTTTAACCCTTCACTCTTCGGATTTGGTCTGTGAGATCGATGAATTGAATTTGTATGCATTATATAAATTTTTATAGAATGAATTAAAGGTTAAGAATAATTTAACAATATAACCGTTACACAATGGGCAATTTAAAATATCTAGGCGGACATTGAGAAATTGAGAAATTTTTTATTTCTTATACATGTTTATAGTGTTGAGACAATAATACTAATGATAAAAGTATTAATGGTATTAATTATAGTAATAATTAAACGTAATTAAACGTAAGATCATCATTATTATTGTTGTTGTTCTTTAAACATCTTTTTTTCATACAGCAATTTTATGCCTACCTTTCAGCAAATTTGTATCTCAAAATAATTTTATCTCTAAGAATATTTCACTAAGGATATTAATTTAAAATAAATCAATACATTCTCATAATTCTATTAGTTTTTTCTCAATTATATTGAAATTTCTCAATGAATTCTTGTTTTACTTGTGATACTTTTATGCAATATAACAACAATAGAATTCTGCAAGAAAAGCTCCGAGTTTTTAGATGATATGTCAACGAAATGAATATTTTTGATCCGTGCACTGAAGGGTTAATAAATCCACCAACAGCAATAGCAATTTCAGTCGTCAACTAACAGCTCAACCTCAGTACCTTAATCTTGTAATATTCTTTGCGATTATTATGTATTAGGTGATTGCAAAATGCCACGTACTCCACTATTTTGTTGACAGATAATTTGTTAACGTACTATCCTCCGGAGAGAGAATAAAAAGTTTCATCATAATTTAACCCAATGTTACAACAGTTATTCACTGGGAACATTGAGAAATTCGATAATTTAACGAAATGGAAAGAAAAAGTACTTAACAAATATAAATACTTATTCGAAAGTATCAAATATCAAAGAAGAAAAAAGTAAAAAATTATGAGAAAAATATTTAGTGAAGAATTATGTCGAAAAAGTCATTAATAAAGTTACCTAAATTATTTAAAAAATTGGAAAATAATAAAACAGAAGTAACAGAGAAAGTGGTGAAAGTTGAAAAACATGTATGTAAAACGGAATGAAAATCTCGTAAAAAGATATTGAAATTCCCAATTACGAAGCTAATCAATTTTATGAGACAAGAATAATCGCAATTCCAGAGGGGTTAGAGTTTTAGTATTGTAAAAAGTGAATTTCTTTTCAAGTATTACGATCATTAGACTGCCGAACTTTTCTTCTCGATATTTTCTACTTACTCAAAATGATTTAGATCCTTGCCAAGCTGTTCCATACACCCTCTATTTTCTTCACAGCCGAAGAAAAAGCGACAAACACTAACATCCACCCGGGTGATTTCTCTTCAGTGATTAATGATTATGAGTTGGGTATATTAGATCCTTACTATGTAGCCCCTGCGAAGTATCCAGCTCCTACGACCACAAATTACCCGACTATGTCTTGATTGCTCTAAGAAATATAGAATTCCTACCATTACTGCCTTCAGTTTCTCTCTATCAGATATATCCTTATCTCGAACAATTTCATTCTGCAGTTTAGCTACTAAACACAGATTGTTTCAATATTACAGTCACAACCTGTAGTACTTACTTTACAGAAACATTAATACTCAAGACGTAGAAGCAGAATATTTGATATCAAGAAACAGAAAAGAAACGGCTTTTATAACACAGATGAATCAAAAATTTGATTGAAGTAGAAGTCAACAATTTTTATCTCAATTTAAATAATAATTGTTCGTTGATCAGAATGGTTGGAATACTTATTGTTTGTGAACAGGAAAAGCAATTTTCAAAGTAAATAGAATAATATATGGAATAATTAGACTGCGGATCTTCAAGCAAAATAAAAATTGTTTGCAATAATTGTAAGGTGCAGAAGCTACATCGACATTTATTCCTTGTCTTAATAATTTTAAGACACTGAAAGTAATACAACAGTATTTTTAAATTCTTTAAATCTTTTTCCTATTTTGCATTTGGTCTACTCCATTTTATGATGAATATAGAAAATCCATAGTCTAATAATAACATAATTAGACGTATAATAATATCTTGTAATAATATAAATAAGAAATTATAATATATATTAATTGATTATATATTAATAATATTGACAATATTATTATTCATAAATATTATGTAGCTTTAGATTAATATTATTAAGTTTAATAGTATTAAGATTAATATTATTAATATTATTAATACTATTAAGATCAACATACTATATGTTAATAATATTGCCAATTACGTTTTCGACGATCGAGCAGTATCGGCAGTGCCGGATTAAGAGCTACCTTTAACTAAGTACTTAACTGTACGGTAAGTCAGGCATTTTCGATAATTTGACTAAAAAGTGATTTTCAACAGAGTTTTTCTCGTTCACTACTGATTTCTATTTATCCACTATTCTTTAGTCCTTTCGCACACACATCCGCATAAACAATTAGACATATTATTACTACATTTATGATACAAATGGGTAGGTGCAATTCATAACAGTAAAAACATTAGAAGAATTTGAAAATTCCGTTATATTATTTGCAACCTATTTCAACTTCTATTTCCCTCCAGTTTATGTTAGAGAAGATGTTATTGGCGCAAGGTTCGATCTTTTTTTAGAAGAAAAAGTTTTTTGTTACTTATCTTATCTATGGATAAATTCGTGTACGACCAGTCCTTAAGAATTTTAACTGTTTCCACACCAAACGTCCTTGACATTGACGCAAAAAAAGTCTGGTTGTTTGTAATTGTTTCGCCATCCATGATATAATTGTGATTTCTATCGATCGAATTTTGAATGATGTTAGAGAAAATGTTATTGGCGCAAGGTTCGATCTTGAGATTAGATCGAACCTTCCGCCAATAACATCTTCTCTAACATAATTCAAAATTCGATCGATAGAAATCACAATTATATCACTCCAGTTTGTTGCAATTCAGGTAGAAAATTGCCTCCTAGAAGTTAGCCCCCCGCTTGTTGAAATAAATAATTTCAACAGTTGTGCTGAGTTGTGCTAGGTTTGTGCTACATTGTTGTCGAATATTATAACAATAATATAAACAATAAGCCTAAAAATTGAGAAAAACCATTTTTTTAGTGGCCCCCACTTTTCGTTTTTTTCAATTTTCTCAATTGTGCTAAGTTGTGCTAGGTTGTGCTAGGTTGTGCTAAGATTGTGCTAGGATATTACAACAATAATATAAAAAATAACACCAAAAATTGAGAAAAACGATTTTCTAGTAGCTCCCCACTTTTCGTTTTTTCTTCAATTTTCTCAATTGTGCTAAGTTGTGCTAGGTTGTGCTAAGATTGTGCTAAAGTATTACTTTATAAAAATACTAAATAAAGAAGTTATGGTACATAATCGTTTTGAACAAGCAATTAACGTTTAAGATAGTAACAGTTATCCAAACAGCATATAATCATATATCTGAATTGTGCTAGGCTAGCACAGTTAAACCAACTTATTGTTATAATATTCTAGCACAATCTTAGCACAACCTAGCACAACTTAGCACAATTGAGAAAATTGAAAAAAACGAAAAGTGGGGGGCTACTAAAAAAATCGTTTTTCTCAATTTTTGGTGTTATTTTTTATGTGGTGGCTACTTCCTATGCTGGTCAACAGAGGGACATTACGACAACACCTTTCCCGCTACTACCTGAATCTTCCTCAGTTTGTATATATACCGTCCTAAACTTTCCTTACGACATCCCGCGTCTAAGGCTCGGGTCCGCTAGATAGCCTTACTGACGAGTCCTCTAGCGGGCCTAGGACGAAACGCTTCCTTCTCCTTTTTCCTCCTCTCACTCACTTTTCAGCCGCCATATTTTATATTATTGTTATAATATTCTAGCACAATCTTAGCACAATCTAGCACAACTTAGCACAATTGAGAAAATTGAAAAAAACGAAAAGTGGGGGGCTACTAAAAAAAATCGTTTTTCTCAATTTTTGGTGTTATTTTTTATATTATTGTTATAATATTCTAGCACAATCTTAGCACAACTTAGCACAAGTGAGAAAATTGAAAAAAACGAAAAGTGGGGGCCACTAAAAAAAATCGTTTTTCTCAATTTTTAGGCTTATTGTTTATATTATTGTTATAATATTCGGGAACAATGTAGCACAAATCTAGCACAACTCAGCACAACTGTTGAAATTATTTATTTCAACAAGCGGGGGCTAACTTCTAGGAGGTTAAAAAATTTTGGTATTTTACACAAAGATACGCTGTCTAATTATTACTACGTAAAACATGTAAAATTCAGAATACTTGTATGGTGCCCCCCTTTTCCTCATGCCCTAAGCACGTGCTTAGTTTGCTTATTGGTTAATCCAGCACCGAGTATCGGAGAAAGTACTCTATGTGCAGACGTTAGTGGGTAGAATAGCTGACTGAGAAAATCGAAGGCGTTCCTAGAAAAGGAAATTAAATTGGACGGACAGCATCAAGCTCCAGACTAATAAATCATTCGTTCAGCGACACCACACACCTGAGACTTCCGTCAAAATTCGCGGCACACGTGTCCCGAACAGGCTGCGTTGCATTTACAGGGAAAATCGTCTGCACGGATAAGTGACGCGATATGGCAGCTTGATCAGGTCGGGCACATCGCGCATATTCATGGGCCACGTCTTTCTAATGAAGCTGGAATACTCTGCAGGCGGAGAGGAGATTTCTATCGAGCGATAGGATTGATGTCGCCGTGAGAATTTCAGATGAATAACCTTGCATTGTGACGGCACAATGACACCACAATCGTTTGCCAGTGGGGCCTTACCGTTATGCTGCTTCGCCACGTTCCGCATAGCAATTTCTTCTGCTCTTGCCCTCTCCTTTTCTTCATCCTCTTCTTCGTCTTCGTCTTCGTCATCTTCTTCTTCTTCTTCTTCTTTTCCGCGCAGCTGCTGTTTCAGAATTTAAATATGCGATCTTTTTTGTTTAATTTCATAACGGGCCCTACGCGTTTGACAACAAAACACGAAATTTAATATTGCAAATATTATTATTTTGTAATGTCTGAAATATTTAGGTGACCGTGGACACCTTTGGGGCAATGCCACTTCAATTCTTCTTTGTTTTAGTTTTTCGTTCCACTTTTTTATTTTACAAAAGCTAAACCGTGACGGATGAAATTGTTTTCTATCGTTGATCGCTTTGTGCCAACATTTTAAAACGGATTATTTCATATTTTAACTTTCAATTTTTGCAGGAAACCCATGCCTTATTATCTGAAGAAACTAATGTACCTTTTTGAAACGAAATTGTATATTTCTAAAAAGAAAAAATCGATTTTTTAGAGTATTTCTCAAAAAAGAGAAGCAAAGCGTAATACTAAAAAATTATCAATACTTTGAATAGGTATAATAGAATTTGAATATATATCTTGATTTTGTTAATTTATAAAATTTAAGACATTCTACATTTTTTATTTTATGTTTCTATAACGTTCTATATATATATTTATACCTGCGTCTTCCAAATGTTTTGTTATCCACGTTTCAATTTCAATTGTCCATTTTGTCATCTAGTCTTCAAATTACGAAATTCAAAGTTATAATGCCAGAATTATTCAAATTAAATTGTATTTTACGTACTTGTCAGATTTCCGTTGTATAAAGTTGTATTACTTAATTTAGTGATCAGCAATTTCTATACATTTCTGATTCGTTAACTTCACAGCTTTATTTGCTGTCTACAGAGTCAAGTAACGAGTTCACTTCAATTCCAGTTGACACCAGAGTTAACAAGTGTCTGACCTTAAGATGCACATTCTCCTATTATCCTGCAGAGCTTTGCTCTTACGCATTTATGAGGTGAGTCAGCTTTGGATTTTCTTCTAGCAATATTTCAACTGTTACAATTGAAAATAGAAAATCTCTGTTGGCAAACTTCAGTGCCCCTATACAGATACACGAAATCATTAATGTGGAAATACACTTACAGTGACTCACAATAATATCCGGACACTTTTAAAAAGACGAAAACCTTTTAAAGGTTGTTCCAAATGACTTGAAATTTTTCCAGATGTTGGGAGGACTAGTTTACTATTGCGACATCAACAAATTTTTTTTTTCAACACAATGTTGTTTTTTTAGAACTCTTTTATCTGAGTTCACATTGAAAATTTAAAAACTGCATTTGGTAGATATGTGTCATTTATATATGTGTATTCTGAAAATTTCATCGAAATCGGTTGATGCGACAAACAGAAACGGCAGGCATTGAAAGATGCAAGAATCTTCAGATTTATTACATTTTCACCATCTTTAAATGTAGCTCATTGCACCGTTGACCAATTTCGATGGAATTCCTAGGATGAATATTATTGGCACAGATACACAAAACGTATTCTTTAAATTTTCAATAAAGATCCACATAAAATAGTTGTAAAAAACAACTTTTTTTATTTTCTATGCAATTCTGAGCTATTCCAATTTTTCAAAATTTCTTTTTCACGTCACGTAGTACACTAATTGCTCTAACTCCTGATGAAAATTGAAGTCATATGATCTAATCTTAAAAAATTTATCGTCCTTTTAGAAGTGTTAAAATATTACTGAGAGACACTATATGTATGCATGAAATATAAGTAGAACTAAAGAAAACTTTGGATAACTATATTTTGTAATCGAAAGATAAAGTTTCAGTTTCAATACTAACCTAAAAATAGAATAGATACTTTAAAAAAGTTCTTGGTTATTCTAATAAATACTGAATGATAGTTGATGGATAGTAGGTACTATGAAGATATTAAATAATTCTTGCTTTGTAGTTTGGTGTGAGCTAGGTCTGGGTTAGGGTGAGGTTAGGTAAATAAGAACAAATTCCTGCATCTTGAAAGCAGCAAATATCATCCTCTGAGCACAAAGTCGCAATGAATTTACAGTTTAACAAAAAATGGAATGTTCTCTGATAGTTATTTGAAGTTTGTTAATTAACTGTTCTTCATGATGGAATTTACGTCTATATATGCAGACGTGAATAGCTGTTATTCAATCTTTTTCGCTTTTATAGCAGCATAGTAAATATTCGCTTATCAATTTGTCTGGAGATATTATATAAAACATTCTACATTATAAACTACTGTGATTTCCACAGCGTCCACCATTTTCCCCGACTATTTTTCTTTTTTTAATTGTATTCTTTTCTTCTATTCCTAGAAAAATAGTTCAAAATTTTATTAAAATACAAAACGCGGCGAGATATCGGGAAACTATTTTGAGAAAGCTTATGCCACAATGAAAAAAGATTCATTGGCACTGAGAGAATGTGCAAACATAATATAATATAAATAAAATGATAATAAAAATTGATGAAACAAAAAGTATTAAAAAATATGTTTATAAAAAATAGAGATGTATCAAATATACAGTTAGACCTTATTTCATATGAGGTTATGGCGGCTGAAAAGTGTGTGAGAGGAGGAAAAAGGAGAAGGAAGCGTTTCGTCCTAGGTCCGCTAGAGGACTCATCAGTAGGGCTATCTAGCGGACCCGTGCCTTAGACGCGGGATGTCGTAAGGACATTTTAGGACGGTATATACAGGGTGGCCCACATAACTCTGAACAGCTCAATATCTCGAAAACTATGCCATCGATTTTAAAGTTCTTAGTCTTAAATGGCATGGAACTGAAGGGCCTTTCTGACTACATAAACGTGAAGTGGCCTCCCTTCCCCTTTAACGGGGAAGGGGAGGTACCTTTGTAATTTTAAATGGAACCCCCTATAAAATGTTACATATTTAGATTTTACCGGAAAAAACAAGTCAATTTTGTCTGAAACATTTTTTTGTCAGATACTTCCATGATGAGATATAACAGTTTGAAGTTTCGAGTTGTAGGTACTTGAAGCTCTCGGAAATAGCGTTATGGAATTATACGCGCTTGAGTCCTTTGCTTATTCGTGAAGAAATAAATCATCTTTTCCTAAAGCTGTCTAATCTTTGAAATTTCAATCTAGTATACCTATCTCTACGAAACCCGTCAAATTGACGGGCTAGCTTACTTCATAAACAATCCTTATATGTTTGCTTCGTTCGTCAAATAATAAATATAAGAATAAAATTAAAGTCTTTATTTTCTCCTCCTCCAATTCGTTATACCAATCGCGCCTCGATAATGTAAACTAAAGCGGATTGTATGGCCCGAGTGTTTATTTGGGTCTCCAACGAAATCGCTTATGCATATTGCCGATGAGACCTCTAAAGCAAGAGCGATCTTCGGTGTGATTGCTGCAGTGGCAGTGTAAGAACGTTTTTCAAAGACAGTGTGCAAAAGTTTCAGTTATTGTAGACAGTCTCCGCTTATTTAAATTTAAAATTACAAAGGTACCTCCCCTCCCCCGTTAAAGGGGAAGGGAGGCCACTTCACGTTTATGTAGTCAGAAAGGCCCTTCAGTTCCATGCAATTTAAGACTAAGAACTTTAAAATCGATGGCATAGTTTTCGAGATTGTTGCGGAACAAATAGTGGTTTAGTTTGTATATGTTGCGGCGAAGATTATGTAAATATAATTGTAACCGATAGTGGTTTAGTTTGTATATGTTGCGGCGAAAATTCTTAGCTAATAATACGAAATTGTATTTGATTTGTATCGGTCGATGTTACGGCGGTATGTATTGTAAGTATGAATACCATGATAATTGTGTGAATGCCAGGAGTAGCGTGGAGAGGTTGGAACGGAGAGTCTTAGAACAAAGAAACATCGTCGGCTGTAATGGAAAACGCACGAATCTCGTTGACCAGAAACATGCACCTTTGCAAAAGAGTAAGGTCGTTAAGAATTTTCGCCGCAACATATACAAACTAAACCACTATCGGTTACAATTATATTTACATAATCTTCGCCGCAACATATACAAACTAAACCACTATTTGTTCCGCAACAGAGATATTGAGCTGTTCAGAGTTATGTAGGCCACCCTGTATATGCAAACAGAGGAAGATTCAGGTAGTAGCGGGAAAGGTGTTGTCGTAATGTCCCTCTATTGACGAGAATAGGAAGTAGCCGCCACAAGGTATTTTGTATTTTATTGAGGGAGGTTCAAAGAATATTACAAACAATATTGCAGAAATGACAGTTGTAAAATGTCAATCAGCTTGCCGCGCTCTCCCTAACTAAAAGGGTTAATGAGAGTCGCTAGAAGGTTCATAACAGGACGAAAACATTCCCGAGAAACCGAGCGAGTGCATGAGTTGCAGCCGATGCAAATCGATCCGGGAGAATAACCCAAGGCACGACTCGCCACCGGCTTCCACCTCCTTATTCAATAGAGGCATCTCGAATGTTATTGTCCTGGCCTGGCCGACAGACTAATTAGGAATTATTTACCGTCGACGACGTATTTGCGAGCATCGCACTGCCCGCACGTCCGTCGGCCTGGGTTCGCGTTTTAATTTGAACACGAAGGGCGTGGACTGGAATGAAAAGCGGAAGAACCATCGGACATGCGTATGCTGGAGACGTTTCGCTGGATCACGTAGATATCGCTCGTTCCCGGTGCCCATCGTAAATATAGAAGTGGCGCCAGATATACTAAATTTCGTAGCGCCGCGTATTCAACTCATTTCCATTTCTACGGTTCGATTAACTGACCTAATTGCAAGGTCAACAGGCTACGTTCTTACCCTCTCAATAATGAAAACGTGACATAAATTTTTCAAAAACACGTTTAACCCTTAGCACACCAATGGTGACTCTGAGGCACCACTAAAAATTACTATACCATTATTCAAAATATTGTTTACATTATTAAATTGATATTCAATAAATTCGTTACCAAACATTTAAGTATTCTATGAAGTATTATATCAGTTCCATTTCTTCAAAATGATAAAAATCATATAGAATGGAAATATTCTTGATCGAAAAAAAAGTTTGGTTATGGAATTAAAATACTTCGGAGCTCAAAGGGTTAACACTTGTTTCAATATCTGAGTTCCCGGGTAACTCCAATTAGATACAGCAAGTGTAGAAAAACATTTCTAAAACGAATAACTTTTTTAAAACTGGACGAAATAGCTTGAAATTTGTGAGATGTTAGAAGGATCGTTATATCATTATAATGTTCCCGCACCGTTATATAGGTGGCAACACTAATTTATCCTACCAATATGGCCGCAGTCTACCTTCCCTCTCCGCTAATGGTACGCCCCCTCCCGCCCATAAACCCACTTTATGCACAGTCCTTTAGGTCCGTGGTATATATACAAACAGAGGAAGATTCAGGTAGTAGCAGCGGGAAAGGTGTTGTCGTAATGTCCCTCTGTTGACGAGCACAGGAAGTAGCCGCCACAAAACCATTTGGGTTGGCCAGGCCTGCTTTAAATCATTCATCCTTTTCCTTTAATGTTTTTCGGTAACTGTATTTGTAACTACGTTATTGCCTGAAACAATTGCATGAACCAACCTGTATATTTAATGAATAAGTTCGATGAGAAATTAAAAAAATAAACAAAGAGAAAACAACTGCTTATTTCGAGTCCCGATTCGATTCACCGAATCTCGAATACATCTTGAAGAGTGTTGCTCGCCGGCCGATCGTCGATTGAATACGTTCTTCTGTTTCGTTGGTTCTCACTTATGCAATTAAATCCACATATCAAGTCGCGCAGAAAATGATCGAGACGAGGTAATTAGACGATAAGTGGTGGATGTCACGGGCCCGCTTGGACAGCTGAAATTAATACACAGATTATCCAGGGTACGCTCGCGTTTAGGCTGCAGAACCGAGGTCCCGCGCCTAATTCGTGTCTTCCTTCGCAACTTATAATTCAAGCGCGCAGACTGGAACCGAACTGAGCAGAACTACGGTAACTTGCGCAACGGTAATTATACACTTCAGCCCCGTTCCCGCGCGCTACCTGTCCGTCTAGCTGGTTGCCTCCGCGCCCTTAAATTTCGGTTTATTTATGTCCCGGCTGATGGCTTCACGGTGCCTTCGTCCACTTCGTTCTCGGACGAATCTTGCCGAAAGAAACCCCTTATAGAGTACGTTGATTTTCCTCGACGCACACTGCGACATTCTCTCGACAGAAATCAAATTTATTCTTGTCTAATTTTCATCTCATTGTTCGGTCATATCATCAGTCATTAAGTAAACTGTTAATGTAGACATTAATTCCGTAAAAATCGATAGAGGATCAGTCAAAATTGAGTACACATCAAAACCTATTTACTAGAAAATCAGCTCATTTTTAGATATACGGGAACGTAATAGGAAACAATTTGTTAGGAACGTACATTTGTTTGTACCAAACGAATTTGCGAGTTTCATTCGACACTATCACCCCTCCCCCTCCGCCCACCGCCTCCCATGTTTGAGTAATAACGCCTAAACGTAATTATAACAGAAGGTAGTAGAATTCATGACAATAGGGGGAGCAGAATCAGATGTAATTCGGAAAAGGAAGCTTGACAAGATTTAAGAGGCAGGTCTAAGAGCAGTAATTCTTATAACAGCATTAAAACAAAGCACTTTAATTTACCGCACTGTAGATTTCATTCCTTGTGCTCAAATAGTCTGCGTCGACTTCCATTTTCTCGTGCCTTATGTAGGGTTGTGTTAAAAGGATCCAACGAAAACTTCGGGAGTTCAATCTATTAGTGCATTTCTAACTAGGTGGTGCTCTAGGAACGAGGAAGTTATTTTGTAATTGCGGGTTTTATGCATTCGTAACAAAAATTAGTGAAACACAAATCTGTAATAACATCAGAAGAATTTTAAAATACTGTCATATTATTATTGACATACGACAATTACTAAGCGAATGAATGCATGTTCATTTCACTTCTGCTTCTTAGAATTGATTTAGAAACGTTCTATGTTGCTTAAAAATCCGTAGTCATAATACTCAGAAGAAGAAAATAAGCTACATTTTTTCTTTCTGAAGTCGTTTCTGTGAATTTAGAAAATAATATTTTCAACCTCGTTGCCGGGCTACAAATTTACAAAATACATATGAAAGTGTTTATTTATTACATTAACAAATAGTAAATAATAGTCACGTTGAATGTGTGTAGAATTTTAAATAAGCAAAATTTTTAACTGTATTTCTACATTTTTTTAAGTATAAAGGCCCCAATTCGAGTTTATCATTTAAACGATTTAAGGGAACTGTGAACAATTTATTTATGAAGACCTCAATCTTAACTATGAAAAAATTCTTAAATATTCTTCTCTAATTTTTAAACATCTAATTCATCTACCACAGACTCTATAAAACATTAGAATATGTACGAGTTTATCATTTAAACGATTTAAGGGAACTGTGAACAATTTCTTTATGAAGACCTCAATCTTAACTGAGAAAAAATTCTTAAATATTCTTTTCTAATTTTTAAACATCTAATTCATCTACCACAGACTCTATAAAACATTAGAATATGTACGAGTTTATCATTTAAACGATTTAAGGGAACTGTGAACAATTTCTTTATGAAGATCTCAATCTTAACTGTGAAAAAATTCTTAAATATTCTTTTCTAATTTATAAACATCTAATTCATCTACCACAGACTCTATAAAACATTAGAATATGTACGAGTTTATCATTTAAACGATTTAAGGGAATTGTGAACAATTTCTTTATGAAGACCTCAATCTTAACTATGAAAAAATTCTTAAATATTCTTTTCAAATTTATAAACATCTAATTCATCTACCACAGACTCTATACAACATTAGAATATGTACGAGTTTATCATTTAAACGATTTAAGGGAACTGTGAACAATTTCTTTATGAAGATCTCAATTTTAACTGTGAAAAACTTCTTAAATATTCTTTTCTTTTTATAAACATCTAATTCGTCTACCACAGACTTTATAAAACATTAGAATAGGTACGAGTTTATCATTTAAACGATTTAAGGGAACTGTGAACAATTTCTTTATGAAGACCTCAATCTTAACTGTGAAAAAATTCTTAAATACTCTTTTCCAATTTATAAACATCTAATTCGTCTGTCACAGACTTTATAAAACATTAGAATATGTACGAGTTTATCATTTAAACGATTTAAGGGAACTGTGAACAATTTCTTTATGAAGATCTCAATTTTAACTGTGAAAAACTTCTTAAATATTCTTTTTCATTTTAAGTATTGAACTTCCAATTCGTCTCTTAGAGATTCTTTAAGAAATTAGATTTATGAGTTTGTGAATTTAATGAAATTGTGAACAAATTAACAGAGAGCACACTTGCAAATATTGGGAATATTGCAGGTGAAAGTATTAGGTTTTCCGCATTGTATCTCCTGGTACACTTTGCGCACGCGGTGAGAAACTACATCGAGTTCAGCATTACCAAAACTTTCCTCGATTTATGTTACAATTATTCCAGCCGGCCATATTTCTTCCACGCGCCCGACTGCAATCGCGTTGTTCTCATTACAATGTTCTATTCGCAACACCTCCCACGAGAAATTAATTTTGTACGGCTGCTAGCGTTTTACTAAGTTTCAGAAAAGGGGCCATATTAGTCCTCTCGAGAATTATAGTTGCAACTTGTACAATAAGTACTTTATAATTCAGTCGTTCCGTGTGTTCGTTATTTTTAATATACACTTCAAACAAAAATTCTTGATACAGTTTTTCATTAATTCCTTTCAATTGATTGTTTTTCCACTATTTTTTCAGATCATTGAAGATAACAAAAATGCTTTAAGGTTACTAATATTTTAATCTTAGGAGACAGGTTATCATTTTTTGGATAAGTAACGTTGTACATATAGTACATTATACTTATATAAAAATGAATTTTATTTCTGATGATACAAAAAAAGTTTCAAATCAAAATTCATTTCTACTATTCATGGAAAAAAATGTTTTGGTTGCTGAAACATTTAAATATACAGTTCATAATTTCCGTGATCATACTTTATTATTCATTTGACAATTAAAATACTCATGGGTGAAGCTTCATTTAATACTTTCCTGTACGCCTACAATCCATTATTTGAAATACCAATAAAATAAAATTCAATCGCGATGTAACCAAGTATTTCTGATCTTTAATTGATATTGACGCGTCTTAACAATCTGTTACTAAGAAATCGTCTCGCGTTCGTTCAGCCGATCGCCATTTTTATGAAATATACAGTCACTCCCATTAATATTCGTACACTCTAAAAGACGATCACATTTTTAATATTGGATCATGTGACTTGGATTTTTTTTTTTGAGAAGTTAGAACAATTAGTTTACTACACGTTGAAAAAAAGAAATTTTGAAAAAAATTGTAATTGGTCGGAATTACAAAGAAAATACTAAAAGTTGTTATTTATAACTGTTTTATGTGTGTCCATATTGAAAATTCAAAAAAATACGTTTTGTAGAGCTGTGTCAACTGTATACACTCTGAATATTTTACCAAAATCGGCGAACGTTGCAATGAGCTACAACTGTTTAAAGATTGTAAAAATTGCAGCTTTTCACAATTTTCGGCCTTAAACTGTAATAAATCGAAGGATTCTTACGTCATTCGATGCCTGTCGCTGTTTTCGACGTAATCCAAATTGGATGAAAATTTGAAACTGTATACAATTGATACAGATCTACAAAATGGATGTTTTACATTTTCAATACAAGCCACATAAAAAAATTGTAAAACACAACTTATTAGTATTTTCTCTGCAATACCGACCAATTGCAATTGTTTTGAAATTTTTTTTTCACGCCATGTAGTAAACTAAGTATTCTAACATCTCAAAAAAGTCCAAGTCGTATGGTCCATTATTAAACAAGTTATCGTCTGTTTAAGAGTGTCCGAATATTAATGGGAGTGACTGTATGTATATAAAAATACATGCTGTGATGCGCTAACCAAGAAAACAGTACAGTAGAAGATAATCCGGCATGTTGGGCAGTGCCGGATTATTAAATGTGTCGGACTATTGGACTATATCAACAATAACGTTAAAATGAGAAATATAATTTAAAGCTTATTACAATCATTGTACATGCAATTTATTGTAAAAAGTAATTCATGTATTGAATATACAAGATAATTTAAGTTTTTTAAATAGAGTTCGTATATCCATCTCCTTCATACAGTAAGATCTTTTTGTTAAAAAATTATTTCGTAGTACATGAAAGTTCATAATTTCTGAAAAACTATAAATAAAATCTATTCAATGCATCAACAGCGTCGCGCCAAGAAATATTGTTCAAGCTGCAGTCATCATTTTCATACTTCACGCTTGTGGATAATACAAGTGGCTGAAGATGAGACTACGCGTGCCGGATTATCGGGTATACCGAATTATTAGATACCGGGCTATCCTAATTCTCTTGTAGATGCACCACGTTTGTTTATAATCTTCGCAAAAAGATTGATTGCAAGTGGACATAGAAGAAAAAAGATATTATTCCGATATCTCTGACGCTGCAGCTTGTAACACGATGATTCGTATAAGCCACATAAAAAAATTGTAAAACACAACTTATTAGTATTTTCTCTGCAATACCGACCAATTGCAATTGTTTTGAAATTTCTTTTTCACGTCATGTAGTGTATCTCTGACGCTGTAGCTTGTAACACGAAGATTCGTTCATTTTGTATGGGTCAAGATTTTGGATTTTTTCCCCCGGTATATTATTATTAGATAGACCACTGTACAGCGGTAGTAGTTTTAGCGCTAAAATATATCTTCAACCACTTAAACAATTAAGGAGTAAATTGAGCCTCGAATCTTTCACGACTATCGTAGTTCCTACATC
The DNA here is from genome assembly GCA_913789915.3 of Sphecodes monilicornis. Lineage (NCBI taxonomy): Eukaryota > Metazoa > Arthropoda > Insecta > Hymenoptera > Halictidae > Sphecodes > Sphecodes monilicornis. The sequence continues at coordinate 1,753,366 of OU565286.1, read as the reverse complement.
GATAACCAAGGGGATATTCCAGCAGAACCTGTTGGATAATTAGCCTCGTCGGCCAATAGCATCGTTCAGGAAAATTGTCAACAGGGTTTCGGTACAATGCATCGAGAATACGCTATTATACCCGTGGCGTTGTGGTCGAAGAAGGACGTGGTCGTCGCATTTTCGTAACAACAAACCCCAACATACCTGGCGGAGCCCCGTCGAAGAAGCGAGAAGAAGAACCTGTGGGATAAGGAGAGCCGCTAAGTGACTAATTAATCGGCGATACCCTTTCACCGCGGTGTTATTAATGCCCCTGAAAGTAATACACGCGCGTGGTAGACCATTAAAACGCCAGAGGTGAATTTACAAGTCGCGAGGCGCTTAGTTTACGACGATGCGCTTAGGCCGAGTAGCTCGAGGCGTTGGCAACGATCCCTGTTTTCTTGTCGCGCGTTCCTGAACGCTTGACACGTTCGAACCGGGCCGAGAAGACAAGGCCACGGCCCTGGGTTCCTTCACCGTGAGGATTTCATGCCATAATATTATCGCTTGATTAGAGTCTTCAATCCCATGTAGCCCGCTCTATACCTTTTATGTTGTTAGCCTTTCACGCCTGATTTATGTTATCGTTATTCCACATCCGATAGTTTTATTTTGATTTCTTGGAAACTGATCGAATAGCACATATTTTAAAGTGGGAATATTTTTGAAAGCTATTTGGACTTGGAGGAAACGTAGGAAGCTAGTTGTTGACCTTATGTGTTTGTTTCTACTACAGTCGAAATACATATACATACACAACGGGGTTCATTGTACAGGGTGTAAAGAAGTTGGTTGTCGTAACTACTGTAGCGTGATTCTACACCCTCGGTTTGGTGGAAATTGATGTAAGAAAGGTGTCGCAAAGTTAACGCTGAAATTAATAACTTCAGAGGATCTAAACATGTAATAAAAAAGAGAATTGGTTCGTTATTAAATTGCAATTAATAATTTCCGAGTATCTAAACATGTAATAAAGAAAAGAATTGGTTCTTTATTAAATTGCAATTAATAACTTCCGAGGATCTAAACATGTGATAAAAAAAAGAATTGGTTCTTAATTAAATTGCAATTAATAACTTCCGAGGATCTAAACATGTAATAAAAAAAAGAATTGGTTCTTTATTAAATTGCAATTAATAACTTCCGAGGATCTAAACATGTAATAAAAAAAAGAATTGGTTCTTAATTAAATTGCAATTAATAACTTCCGAGGATCTAAACATGTGATAAAAAAAAGAATTGGTTCTTTATTAAATTGCAATTAATAATTTCCGAGGATCTAAACATGTGATAAAAAAAAGAATTGGTTCTTAATTAAATTGCAATTAATAACTTCCGAGGATCTAAACATGTAATAAAAAAAAGAATTGGTTCTTTATTAAATTGCAATTAATAACTTCCGAGGATCTAAACATGTGATAAAAAAAAGAATTGGTTCTTAATTAAATTGCAATTAATAACTTCCGAGAATCTAAACATGTAATAAAAAAAAGAATTGGTTCTTAATTAAATTGCAATTAATAACTTCCGAGGATCTAAACATGTAATAAAAAAAAGAATTGGTTCTTTATTAAATTGCAATTAATAACTTCCGAGGATCTAAACATGTGATAAAAAAAAGAATTGGTTCTTTATTAAATTGCACTATATGCTGCTAAAATATGAAATAAATAAGCTTGTATGAGACTCTTTTATCCCAGGAGTTGACCGGCGGTATGTTGATCAGCTGTCAGGACCCCGAAGATCTTATCTAACATCCAATACGTTGACCCACAGAACTGGACAGTACGGGTCAACCATTGATCGGCGACCCCTAACTTTTCGAGGGCAAGAGATTAATGCGTGCGAATCTCGATCATTCAGTCTGACGGCAGTCATCTTCCCTTGCACAATACGAAACGACGCTCATGAAACGATCGAGCGACATTGAAAAGGATAATCTGCTGATCTTTAAGCAGACCTCGGTGAATGTGTAATATTTTCGCAGGAAGAAGCATACAGTGACTGATTCGGACACGCTTGAAAAGACGATAACGATTACAACAATTAGTTTACCACATGAAGCGAAAAAAGTTTTTAAATATTGCAATTGGCCGGAATTACAGAGATAATACTAAAAGTTGTATTTTACAACTTCTTTATGTGACCGTATATTGAAAATTTAAAAAAAAACGCTTCGTAGGTCTAGAATATACTGGAATATACTATAATACACTTCAATACACTAGAATATACTAGAATACACTGGAATATACTACAATGTACTAGAATATACTAGAACATACTAGAATATAATAGAACATACTAGAATATACTAGAATATACTCGAATATACTAGAATACACTAGAATATACTAGAATATACTAGAATAGACAAGAATGTACTGGAATATACTGGAATATACTATAATATACTAGAATATACTAGAGTATACTGGAATATACGGGACCATATCCTAATATAGTCGAATATACTAGAATATACTAGAATATACTAGAATATACTAGAATATACTAGAATATACTAGAATATACTAGAATATACTAGAATATACTAGAATATACTAGAATATACTAGAATATACTAGAATATACTAGAATATACTAGAATATACTAGAATACACTAGAATATACAAGAATATACTGTAATATACTGTAATATACTAGAATATACTAGAATTTTATTGGAGATACTAGAATATACTAGAATACACTGGAATATACTACAATGTACTAGAATATACTAGAACATACTAGAATATACTCGAATATACTAGAATATACTAGAATATACTAGAATACACAAGAATGTACTGGAATATACTGGAATATACTACAATATACTAGAATATACTAGAGTATACTGGAATATATGGGACCATATCATAATATAGTAGAATATACTAGAATATACTAGAATATGCTAGAATATGCTAGAATATGCTAGAATATATTAGAATATACTAGAATATACAAGAATGTACTAGAATACACAAGAATGTACTGGAATATACTGGAATATACTACAATATACTAGAATATACTAGAGTATACTGGAATATACGGGACCATATCATAATATAGTAGAAAATACTAGAATATACTAGAATATACTAGAATACACTAGAATATACTGCAATATAGTAGAATACATTAGAATATACTGTAATATGCTATAATACACTAGAATACACTGGAATATACTAGAATATACTAGAATATACTATAATATACTAGAATATACTAAAGTATACTGGAATATACGGGACCATATCATAATATACTAGAATATACTAGAATATACTAGAATACACTAGAATATACTAGAATAACTAGAATATACTAGAATACACTAGAATATACAAGAATATACTGTAATATACTGTAATATACTAGAATATACTAGAATTTTATTGGAGATACTAGAATATACTAGAGTACACTAGAATATACTACAATATAGTAGAATACATTAGAATATACTGCAATATGCTATAATACACTTGAGTATACTAGAATATACTGAAATATGAGGTCTGTGTTAATTTAAAAATATTCTGAAAATTTCATTAAAATCGGTTGATGCGCAAGGAAACCCCATAGGCATCGAAAGATGTAAGAATCCTTTGAATGATTGCAGTCAGAGGCTAAAATCACGAAAAACTGCAATTTTTAGTTTTAATCATTGTAGTTCATTGTAACGTTGACCGATTGTGATGAAATTTTCAGAATATGTATATTTAACATAAATTTACAAATCACATTTTTCAAAGCTTTCACAAGCCCAAATAAAAAAATCATAAAAAGCAGCTTTTACAATTTTTGTTTCGTAGTTCCGAAAAAATGCTAAATTTTCATTACACGTCATCTAGTAAACTAATCCTCCTAGCTTGACGGAAAAACTGAAATCGTTAGGTCTATTTATAAAGAGGTTATTAGCCTGATTTAAATGGTGTGCCATCAATTATGTTACTGACTGTATGCAACCGTATACCGAAAAAGCGAGAAGTAGTAGTCTCAAAATTCAAGCAGCAGTAATAGCAGTAAGAATCAAGCAGACTCTAGTACCGGGACTCCATAGCACAGCATTGTAACGCGTAGTCGAATGAACCTCTTCTGCGATTTGTTTATACAAGTGTTGCACTCGATTCCTTGGTAATACCTAGAGCTGGGAAAAATAGATTTTTAAATTAGATAAATCGAAACAAATATTTTTATTATTCTAAGAGATACAACATTTGGTAAATAAATTGATATAGTAATTACATAAAGAAATGGTTACTTCAAATATATGTTTTAATCCTGACTCATACAAATACTATTTCGAAATGAGTATTTCGTTGAAATATAAGATGGAAGTATTTCAAATAATAATGTTTATATCAATTTGTATTTCAAATGATATTATTAAAGCAAGCATTTTTTATTCATTTTCTTTTTAATAAATAGAAAATATTCCACGAAAGTAATTTATGCATTTATTATGCGATTTATTACTAATTTACCTAATAAGGTGCTTTGAACAGAACACATTTTTCGACACAATTATCTATTCAATAATAATAATAATCCATTGTAAATAGTACATAGTAAATAGTGTTATGTTATAGTCGAGCGTAAACAGTAAATGGTATTCGCTCCAGATTAAAACATTAAATGAGATAGTATTTTCAAATAGTATTTGATTCATGCGTTCAATGAAGTAGCATTTTCAAATAGTATCCGCTTATGGAAGTATTTCAGTTTTTATTATTTTATCTCAAACTATTTCGAATTTTCCACAGCGCCGGTGATACCTTACAAGCACAATGATAACACAAGTCGAATTGGTGAGCACACTGGAGGATTTCCCCGCAGAAAGCGTCGGCATCGAGCGTCCACGATGACCGACAGCCGGATCCATGAAAAATATAGAGCGAGAGCGAAATTCCACGTGCGTTCCACTTGGCTCGATTAGGTCAGGCCGTGTGTAGCGTCGCGAGTCGGCTGATTTCGTATTCCGTGGAGGCGCTTGCTTTCAATATTTCCCTGCTGCTACCCCTAAATCCGTGCCGCGGCTCCACACACACACACACGCGCAAAAACATCCCCGCGTTCAACCGCTTATCGATGTTTTTCGAGGAAAAGGCACACGAGGAGTCATTTTCACGGGAAGCTATAAAGTGACACTTCCCGCTTGCAAATATAAACTTGTTCGCGGTTGATGTAGCGAATATTACGAGCGAGGAGAACCATGAGAGAGACAGAGAGAGAGAGAGAGAGAGAGAGAAAGAGAGAGAGAGAGAGATTGAGGGGGGGAGAGCGCGGCAAAGGGAGACGACACAGAGAGTCGAACGGATATGCGGGCTTCGCCCATGGGAGTATTACGGATTCAAGGTGAGTAGGGGTCCCACGGAGTAACCCGAGACATCACCGGGGTAATATTTCCATATTCCGATATCGAATAAATGGATCGTTGGCGGGCGCGCGACGCAAGCATAAATCCTCCGGCAACCCGTCATGCATCACCGCTCGCCCGGGAAAGATTCGAACTCGAGCGGGGGTGGCAGGTGGTTTCCTCCCTGCATTCGTTAACTATGCCATGGGATTGTTCTGTACGTAATGAGGCTGCTCCTTAGCCCGACAGATTTCACTACGATGAAAGAAACTGTTACAATTATGTCACTCATATCGTGTACCGATACTATTCTCTGATTCCTTGCAGTTAGCTTCGAACGCAGTCAAGGATTACGAGTAAACAACAATAAAACTGTTTTTATCACTAGACTGCGGATTTTATGCATTTATTATAAAAACTGGTTGATGTAATTTAAAATTGTCTAAAAGGATTTGAGAATGTCAATGTATAATTTTTAACTTATTAAAGAAAAAGAGAATCTACTGCTTGGTTGCAGATTCTTGCAGTTAATGAAGACAATTTTTATTTTGCATAAAGATCCGCAGTCTGTTTATCACTAATGATTTTTGTTGCTTAACTGTTATCAACGTATTCCTGACTCTTTTCTGATTGAAATGATACTTATGGTACTGATGGCACAATATGAACCGTATTTGAGCCGTTTATTCTGAAAGTGGCCTAACTTGTAAGTACATTTGTCAATTATTTTCTGTTGACCTTAGTAACGTGTACAACTTGAAGTTAGCTGTCGTAAACAACATTTGCTGTTAAGTATATTCAGAGTATACACGATAATTTTGGACACATAAGTTTTCGCAGTTAGTTCAATAATTGAAACCATTACTTTGAAAGTGGCCTAAGTCCAATCAATTGTTGATAATGTTCGAAAGTGCGGATTTTTAAATGTCCGAAGGTAGTGATGAAGATAATTTTAATTAATTAGTATTTAACGAGTTGACCTCTGTTGTTAGACAGTTGCTTTAGTTGAATAATCAGTACGTTTAATTGATGCAGTTAAAAAAAATTCACGCAATACATACTTACAATTGAATATAAAACTTAAATATATTATATTATAGAAATTATTACACTCGCGGGGAAGAATAAAACAACAAGACCATTTAATTCAGATAGTGAACAAGAATTAGTAACTAATGATTTCAACAAAAAATCGACCATGAAAGAGAATTATAGAACAACATTCGTCGTCAGAGGATGAAGATATAGATGGCACCACTTTATAAAAATATAAGACGAATTACAACAGCGAAATACAAGGACATGATGGACTTACCACGATATACAGGGTGTCCCAAAAATGTCTGATTTCCTTTAAAGGGGAGGTTCCTGAGGCCATTTGAAGCGACATTTTCCTTTGCAAAAATAGCCGTTTCGGCTTTGTTAAGCAGTTATTAACGAAAAACACGGACCAATCAGAGCGCGACCTAGAGGCGTATTGGCAGAGACGGCCGCGCGCGACAGAAGTCGAGCGATCGTGATACACCGCGGTCGAAAGCAAGGAACAAACAAGAGAAGAAAATTTTTCGAGTCCTATGTCGGATAGTTCAAATTTGAATATGTTGTAGTCTTTAGTAGCCTATGAACGAATCTCGAAGGATTTTTCGAAATCTTAAAAAATGTTGGTTTTACAGACGTGTAAAGAATTTTTTTTCATTAAATTATAACACTAGAACCAACGTACCGAGGAAAATGAGTTTTGAGGAGCTTGTAGTGAACACGTAAGAGTATCTATTGAAAATATTTCGATTCGGAAGAAATGGTTTTTTCACCATTTATTTTGAAAATGTTTTAAGCAAATCCAATTTTCCTATAGCCGGGGCTGTTTTAAAAATTCGAAAAAAAACATGATGACAACTTCGAGTCTCCTGTTTACGGACCTATTTTTTAAAAGGCAAGCGCTTTAAAATTTTCTTCTCTTGTTTGTTCCTTGCTTTCGACCGCGGTGTATCACCATCGCTCGACTTCTGTCGCGCGCGGCCGTCTCTGCCAATACGCCTCTTGGTCGCGCTCTGATTGGTCCGTGTTTTTCGTTAATAACTCCTTAAAAAAGCAGAAACGGCCATTTTTGCAAAGGAAAATGTCGCTTCAAATGGCCTCAGGAACCTCCCCTTTAAAGGAAATCAGACATTTTTGGGACACCCTGTATACCACCGGTCCACCATGACTTCTTCAAATCCTTCCCGTATACACAAAATGTAGATGAGCAGTAAATTGTTATGTAATTTATGTAGTTAGAAAATTCCCGAATTGCATAAATTGTGTTTTTGAAGTGTTGTAAAGAAATATAAAATAAATTGAGCATTGTTTTTTCAATTTGAAGCATTTTAAATTATGTCGAATGGACTTGGACCCTTCCAAATTTTATAACGAATGTGGATGTTAACTTTGAAAGCGTCTTAACTCCATTTTTGGTAAGAACAACACATATTATTCACTTAATGATTGTTATTATTTTAATTGGAATTGTAAATTTAACTCTTTTAGATACACTTAAGCAGTATAACACATCGATATACTATGCGTATATTTTTAATTTTATTGAAACGCAAACTCTTAAATATCTCAATTTAAGTATAAATGGACTTAGGTCACTTTCAATATAGACGGCTCATTTACTCGTTAACACTTTGACTGTCAAAGCAGCGACTTCAAAAATTTCATAAAATCGAAACAATATATTTAATAAAATAATGATTACAGAATTAAAATGTGTGACACTGAGTAGCGTTTTAACCTACTTGCATTTTCCAGATATTAACCAAATTTGATACAATGATTACATTAGCGTAATAATTAATTTTTAAATATGGACAAATAATTCCGTCACCCATATATGGGTGACACGGCAGTCAACAATCAGAGGAATGTGAGTCTTCAGATAATAGAACTGTTTCCCAGCTATAATGTGCAGAATGATAGTAAAGAAAAGGATCGACAATTTTTCAATTGGTAGAATTATAATATACGCGATGTAGGGAAAGCAGCGTATTCGTAATGTAAACGTTCGATTGCACAGCTCCGAAACTCGCGCGTTTCGTCTGATATGGATCAGCCAGGTTCGGGACGTGATTCGACGGTGTATACGTGATGCGAGCCGTGCACGGAGATGGTAGAATATGGCACGTGAAACATCGCATTCTGGGTTTATGCACGCCAGTTCTCCAACCGAGTCAAGAATAACAATTTCCATGTTTCACAAGCTGCGACTACGTTACTTGCTTTATCGGTAATGATTTCCCTCGCGTTATACAATTAGAAAAATTACTGCATCGTTATTTCTATGTGCTAATGTCAGGCTTGTATACATTATTCCAACACATTTTAATATGTTAATTTGAAAATGTCTACTTGCAAGGGAATTTCGGTAATTTCGGAATTTAACACTAGGTTTACGGGCGTTTCTTATATCTCTACGAACACGCGTCAAATTGACGAGTAAACGAAAATACGCATTTTCTTTAAAAAATCGATTTATTCTAATTAAGTCTGAATTGAACAATATTAGGCTTCACGTTTAAATACATAATTAATAAGTAAAAAGTCTTTTTTTTAAACTATCACGGAACTGGTAACAATAATATTAACGATATAGGGTGTCCTTCTAACTCTCCACTTTCAATATACTCAGAACTTGTACTGTCAGCTTCGCTTTGGTCTAATTCATACTGATCTTCTTCGGAGGTATCCTCAGAACAATCTTCAGAGATGTTGACAATTTTGTTCAATATTTTATTATATCTCCTGTCATTTACTCATGACTGCTAGAAAAGGGGGATTGGTCAAAATAAAAAAATACTGTGACAAAATTCAATTAACCTATTGTAAATAGTTACAATAAGCGGAGACTGTCTACAATATCTGAAACTTTTGCACACTGTCTTTGTTCTTACACTGCCACTGCAGCAATCACACCGAAGATCGCTCTTGCTTTAGAGGTCTCATCGGCAATAGGCATAAGCGATTTCGTTGAAGACCCAAATAAACACTCGGGCCATACAATCCGCTTTAGTTTACATTATCGAGGCGAGATTGATATAACGAATTGGAGGAGGAGAAAATAAAGACTTTACTTTTATTCTTATATTTATTATTTGACGAACGAAGCAAACATATAATGATTGTTTATGAAATAAGCTAGCCCGTCAATTTGACGGGTTTCGTAGAGATAGGTATACTACATTGAAATTTCAAAGATTAGAAAGCTTTAGGAAAAGATAATTGTGTGTATTATAACAAACCTGTAAATCAGTGATGGGCACGGTAGAGGCCCCTCAAACGCCTGCTTCTCCCACCATCCTCTCTTTCATGCGCGAGGCCTGCGCACTGTTCGCGACGGGCGAAGCACTTCCTTCCAGGGGGTGTAAGCTGGCGTGTTAAAAATTTGTACAGTATTGCAGCACTCTCTGTGTCTCGGGCCGGAACTAATGACAGTATATATAGATATAAACGCTACTCACTTACACATAGATACTCGCGTGACTCACACAACTCTATCTGCCTTAGCTACATGTACTTTAATGTACACGCGTACAATTAATGTTTCAAATGAAAAGGGTAGAAATTTATACAGCTTCAAATAAAATTAAATGTTTATTATAAACCTATTTTCGTTTACATATTTTATGTACATGCTTAAAGTGTAATGAAAAATCTTGTGAAAAATATTGTATTTCAATTTTACAGCTGGGACAAAGAAAAACAAAGACTCTACGATACAATACGTATTAATGCAAATTCTATATGTGCAGCTATTAGCTTGATATTATCCACTACATGCAAGATACTATAATTTTTAAGTTATAATATATTGCAAATTGTGGATAATATCGATTGCCCAGATCTCACCACGAGGAGGTTGCTGCAGTACCGCGTACCGGCATGAGCTTGGCTTGGCTTGGCTTCACTTCGTTCCTTATGTGCGCATCAGTGCGCATGCGCCCCCATCACGTGATAGGGAACAAAAACGCCACCTCCGTCTCGGGCCGGAATTATTCCCATTCCAGCTTACACCCCCTGCTTCCTTCCTCTATGGCAGGGATGGGCAATTTTGCCTCAATTGAGGCAAAACTGGCTACACCGTAGCGCCCTCTGTCCCCTTCCACCAAGCGCGGTACAATGGGGCAACGAAGACACGAGACATCAGCGTACGCAACGAACGTGCGCGCTGCATGAAAGAGAGGTTGGTGGGAGAAACAGGCGTTTGAGGGGCTCCACCCGTGCCCACCACTGCTCAATGGTAACGGCGGATGCCATTTCGGATCCCCGCGGACGCCAGGCGGGGGACAGTGGGCGCTATGGTGGGAACGGTTTTGTCTCAATTGAGACAAAACTGCCCATCCTTGCTGTAGAATATAGTAGTATTTCTTAATTAAAACAACTGCGTAACATTTGCATTCTGAAATCGGACATTTCATATGCAACGACCTAATAGATAGACGTGGCAGCCATTTTTCCAAGATATTCTTGCAAAACATCGTTTATGGTACGAGATGTATCTCCCGTGGAGTTTTATTGAATACACGTACCTTCTTAACGTTACATTAAAAGCGTATAAAAGGTATTCTCATGGAACAAATATATTATTGGTAATCTGAGCAATAAATGTTTAAGAGAATAAATAATTTTAGACTGTTCATTAAAATAGGTTCAATAAAAGAAAGACAGACAGCTTCGGACCGTAAATTATATACGTAAATATTACAAATGAATAACATTACAACTCAGTATATTAATTTAACTGTAATAATTGTTTAATATAGTTCTAGTTCTATTTAGTCGATGGTATTCAATATTTTTCATGTACATGTCAGCATTGACTAAAGAGCAAATTCAATTGTTCTTACTTTATGTATCGATAGTAAAGAATTTCATGCGTCAGTTAGTTTGTAGTCACTTCTTCGTAAATTTATCGATTATTTACAAACAAGTAAATCACATATTCTACTCACTAAAATAATTCTCCAATAATAAATAAATCCCCAATACAGTGGTTGATAGATTTGAATTTAAAATAAAGTTACAATTAGTTAACTGGGACAGCCACGAATTAATTTTTACACTTAATATTAGAAACGTATGTTATATAATTATTTACTATTTCGAAAATTGAAATAGAGATGGAAATATAAATAATATAATTGTGATTTCTATCGATCGAATTTTGAATTATGTTAGAGAAGATGTTATTGTTCCAATAACATCTTCTCTAAAATATAAATAATATTAATAATGGAAATTGAGAGCAGTCTCTTGGTTTATTGTATTTATGGTTTAAAAAGTTCCATAACTCTTTCGATTACTGGTATCGAACAGTGCAACCGATCAAGCGATAAGTTGTAAAATATTCAGAGAAAATGATGGAGCTAATAAAACAGTGGACAATTATTGTCTGTATAAGCGTAGTACGGCGAGAAGATTGCAGGTTGATGTTGAAATGATATTTCCCGAATGGTATGAGCAGGATATATGTATGCTATGAAAGCGTAGGAGTGATATACGGTCGGGTCCGAGCCAAAATCACCTTCGACTTGATGGAGTGTTCGGAGATTCCCCTGCTCCTAGATCTGCTCTCCGTCCACGGCACGTCTGAACGTCTGACCAACGTCCAACGTGTTTGTTCACCCCTGAATAAAGCGGCTTTCCTCTACTCGGGAACGCTTCTTATCGAGAAATATCATTTTATTTCATTTATGGCCATAACGTCGAAGGGGGATTCCTCTCGCGAGTAGCTCCTATACTTTTATTGGGCTTTTCGAATCTCGATCATATATTTCCGACTCGGCCAACCATCCTCCGTTCGATGTGCAATGTCTCGCGATCGAATCGCGTCAAAAAGAATATTGCTTTATATTAAGGTAAAGGCACCAGTAGTTGACCAGTTAAGAGAAGTTTTTCACACGAACAATAGTAACCACTTGCTCAGTCATCAAATAGCGAGAGTCGATACCTGAAGACACTCTTTAAGTCTTCTAAATTATTTAACAAGACCACTTTTTAAAAAAAAGTTTAATTACACAAATTTAAAAAAACATATTTAAAAATTCAGTAATTGCTTCAGAAGTTGACCACTCTTAAAAATGAAAAACCTAGTAATTGACCTTCTGTTCGTTAGTAGTTGACCACTTGTACTAGAAAGAAGGTTAAAGCAATAATGTTAGAAATCATTTTAGTATCATTCAGTTTCAACAATTACCAGCACAAATTACAATTAAAGGATAAAATAAGAAATAAAACAAATCAATTCTATAACAAATTCAATTCCGGAACAGAGTAGACGTTGCGAGTCAATATTTGACCGTGGAAGCAATCAATAGTTGACCATGTGGTCATCCTTTAAAACACAGTATGCTACAAAATTTAGAATTATGTTTTGTACTCCTAACAATCTTAGATGTAAAATGGATACATTATAAATCGTAAACAAATTTAAATGAGTCACGTTAGTAATTGACGTTGATTTATCGGGGGGTCACCTTCTGAAAATTGTTCAAATAACAGTATTCAGAATTTAACCACTCGATAAACTATTATTTTGAGGTTAGAATAACAGAAACGATGCATTTATAAGTAGATTTAATATGTGCAAGTTTTGTAGAAGTTGAAAAGGAATATCATTAGAGATGTTTAAATGTTTGTTATTGACATTGGTAGTCATGGTTCAATGTAAGATAGGATATCAAATAAAAAAGTGCAAACCGAAAGTACACAAGCAGTATGTACAATGTACAAGTTTTATTAGCATTGTATAAAATACAAAACTTGTTCATATTGGTTAGAGAAACCAAATTGATAGATCAAATAATGTAACCAATTCTTACGCACACTATGATGTCGCTAACAACCTCCTTTAACAGTAGATTTACGGGACCCGTCAATTTGACGGATTTCAAATTTTGAAATGAAATACCCCAAAAACCATAGCATTAATATGAACCATTTTGCATCGTAAATTAATCACTTCATCCAAAGAATATTGTATATCATTTGAAGGTACAAAATTCATCTTTTAGGCCCTATCTTCAGTTTCTATTGACACATTCAACTTTACTTCTAAATAAAGTTTATTCAAAATCAATCGACGTGATCGTCGTGTATTCTTTTGGTATGGGCGAGAAAATAACCATATTGACGACATTATTATGTGATGTTTAGTCAGTATGTAGTAGTTAATTAACGCACTGTTAGTCAATGATACAAAAAGCTCAAAATAGTGATGACAATCTCATAATTCAAGGAGGTGGGCAACTAAAAAATTTCAATTTTTGTCGTAGTATAATCGACTTGAAATTCTTTGACAGAATATGACAATGATGCTTACTTTAATCAATACGTTTTATTTAGAGAAAAGTGATGTTTATTTAAAGTTATTGTTACGATGCGGACATTTAATCTGAAACAACCTAATAGTTTAAGATATTTAGCACAATGGAGAAATACTGCTTAATCATCATATAATAAGAGTACGCACTGATTTAAAAAAAAAAGCATAATTTATGTATACAAAGAAAATTGTTGAATTACCTCTTAAAAGAAAAAATTATCTGAATAGTGAGCATCACAAAAAGTGTGTTCAAGAATTGCAAGCTAGTATGTGCGGGCATAGGCGTCAGGTTACATACGGTGCATTTGCTGGACAGCGGAGAACGCAGGGACATAACATCGAGTTTCTAACGAGAGCCTAATTTGATCTTAGCATCTGCCCCGCCGCGTGACGATACAAGTCGTTGATAATGCAAATATGCGCGCGGTCACCGCGTTAATTATGCGGCGATAGGAGTGTGTTGAACGGTTAATCTCGCGGAGATATATCCAGCCGGTTGCTCGCCGAAATAAAGATTCCGTTTGTATGGCTAAAGCGGCGTTAATTCTTTTCGGGCACACCTTTGGCTCATTTCTCGTCTACCCTCGATTAATCATCTCATTTAAGTGAGCCCGTATCAGCCGCATCACGGCCAAGAATTTAACCACGGGGAACCCTATCTCGAGTTTCGTGTTTGTTACAAGGTGCGTTTTATGTGATTAATATAGTACTTGAAATTTTATGATTACGGCCGCTGTTGAACTACGTGCGATTATATTCGATACTTAAATTCAAACACTACAAGCTTCTTTTTACAGCGTGCACCGACTTCATTCTTTGAAATCTCTTTTTTTTGTGAATGAGAATCGAAAGTGAGTTAGAAACGGTTAGAATGTGAATTTATAGCGATCGAATTTATTCTACAACCGTTACTTTACACGATTCTATTATCCAAATAAAAGTTTTTTAAAAATGTTTATAAATGTTTTCAAAGTGACGAATAATGCTGCCTATAATGTTGCCAAATGTATGTTTTAAATTTTTAAACGTGAGTATTTCATAAAAAGAATAGTAATATTTCGTGTAGCTAGAGTTGTATTTTAAAAATGATAGTTTTAATGTAAACGCGTCAATTTGCGCAAGTGGATTTAAAACTGGTAATATATTGAAGCAGTGAAAGTTTGTAGGGAGCAATTACTTATGATGGACGGATAAAAATCTGCTTCGTATCGAGAAATCATTAAATTTTCCGATCCCGTGCCGGTCACACATTGTCGCGAAGCGGACGGTCAGCGAATTATTATTATCGTCATCCCCGTGGATCCTCGCAAAAGCGGAGGTATCATATTTTCCGCGCGACGTGACCGAGCCCTATCCATTATTCTTTATCTCGTGGAGATATAAAAGAAATGCATTACTTATATCAAGATTGCTAGCCATTCCTTTTGCGCGAGATTCCTCTTACGGCCTCTTTCCGCTTGACCAATAGTGAATGATACGTATGAAACTCTTTATCAATCCCTAACAATTCCATATCTGTACGTCCGACCTAACAAGCAGGTTGTAAATTTCTTTCACCGTTATCTTTCTACCTCGAGCTACCATTATCTTTTTCATTTCATAAAATTTATTTGAACGAAGAGACTGTCAGCATTACAAATTGTGAGATTGTGAGAAAGAATAGAAACGAAATTTTTATTACATTTTGTTCCTTCTTAGATCATTTTTCTAAACCAACTGAAACTAATAGTGTTAGGAGTAAAATGTTGGTTTGTCACAGTTTGTGATTTTTTATTATAGAAACGAACATTTATTTATACCGTTTGAGTTTTAAAGACTGAAACAACGAGTAAATTCAACTGACCGATAAATTCAAAGAAATTATTGTTAGTGCTGCTGTGACAGATTGTTTTAGTCTCTACTAGACACATTTGTACACTATGTTATTTATTCTGAATCTATCTCGCATTACCGGTTCATCACATCGCGTCGGTATTTATGTTGACGGGATAATATTATAGGCAAGTGCAACATTTTGTCCCGATTGGTAATGATTTTTCTTTTATTTCTTTAGCTGTGATGGATGGATTTTTTCCGCTTGCTTCACAATCTCTCGATCTTGAAGAATTGATGTTTTTCTTTTCCTTCCCTGATCTAACACAATTTTCGGGTTTCCCTGTCATTTGTATTTTTTTACAAATTTTTCGAACGCCTTCTTTCGAAATTCCAAACTCAATAGCAATCGCTTGTAATGATTTTGCATTCATTCCTCTTTTATAAAGGGTCTAGCAGGGTAAGCATAGGAAAACGGCCCCAGCACCGATTTTAGTGTATAAACTTTCCACTGTGAGTAATTTCAGACCCCTACCCCCTTCCGTAAGGGTGATATGGGGATAACAACCGTAAACTTTATATTTTTTTTTGTCAAAAACTACTTGAGATATTCGAATGCTTTAAAATGGAAATTGTACGTACCTTTAAGCTCTATTAAATATATTTTTTCCAAAATTGTAGCTCAATCATGGACGGTAGAAATAAAGGAATTAATTTTTTGGGGGTGGTTTTTGTGAACAACCCCTCCAGTGACACCTCTGGAAAAAATGAGGAGCAAAGCTTCATTGTTGGGCTATAAGTTGCATAAGTTACGGAGGGGTCGGACTGGGGGAACAAATTTAAAAAACAATAAAACACTAGTTTTATTGTTTTTTAAGTCTTCCTCCAATCCGACCCCCATGTAACTTATGCAACTTATAGCCCAACAATGAAGCTTTACTCCTGATTTTTTTCAGAGGTGTCATTCGAAGGGTTGTTTACAAAAACCACCCACAAAAAATTAATTCCTTTAACTAAAAAACAATAAAACACTAGTTAAAACTAGTGTTTTATTGTTTTTTAAGTCTTCCCCCAATCCGACCCCCATGTAACTTATGCAACTTATAGCCCAACAATGAAACTTTACTCCTGATTTTTTTCAGAGGTGTCACTCGAGGGGTTGTTTACAAAAACCACCCACAAAAAATTAATTCCTTTAACTAAAAAACAATAAAACACTAGTTTTAACTAGTGTTTTATTGTTTTTTAAGTTTTCCTCCAATCCGACCCCCATGTAACTTATGCAACTTATAGCCCAACAATGAAACTTTACTCCTGACATTTTTCAAAGGTGTCACTCGAGGGGTTGTTTACAAAAACCACCCCCAAAGAATTAATTCCTTTATTTCTGCCGTCCATGATTGAGCTACAATTTTGGAAAAAATATATTTACTAGAGCTTAAAGGTACGTACAATTTCCATTTTAAAGCATTTGAATATCTCAAGTAGTTTTTGAGAAAAAAAAATATAAAGTTTAGGGTTGTTATCCCCATATCACCCTTACGGAAGGGGTTAGAGGTCTGAAATTATTCATAGTGGTTCTTCAAGCAAACAGCCTCATTTCGAAAGATTAAACACTAAAATCGGTGCTGGGGCCACCAATTCCCTTGTTTTCGGCATTATTGATTTTCCCTTGTTTTATCTGAATTCATTTTTTCAGGAAATTGTTTCACAAACTGTTAAATATATTAGAGTTATATAAATACTAGTTTAATTATAAAATTCAGTTCTTACAATAAAAATGTCTATACGTCATATTACTTTCCGGCCTTGTTCAACTGACAACTATCACAAACTTATTGCTCTAACAAATTGACACCGCGTTTACACTTCACCACTTGGGGGTAAACTGAACGCCACTACTCACGAGCTATGTAAACGAACATCACAGCGTCGGAGGAACAAAAAGAAATTACACTACGAGGACAAAATGTTGCACTTACCTATAAAATATTATCCCGTCAAAATAAATACCGACGCGAGTGTATATTCTGATTTCTTTATTTCTATTAAGTCAATGTAACTATTTGTAACCGATCTACAAGATCTTTTTGCCTTTGATACTTATTTATGCGCTGCGGATTTTATGCATTTATACTAAAAACGCATAGGTGTAAAACAAAATTGTAAAGCCATTCGAAGAATTCAAGTACATATTACTAGATTGCAGCTCTGTATGCAAATTCTCATTTTCATATTTCATTTTATGAAAACTGAAATAAGAGAAAAACTTCTTCCATTGACTAAAAGATTTCTTGTGATGAACATAAAATAGAAATATAATAAATGCATAACAATTTCGCAGTCTAATTACTGCATTGTTATCGATCTGTTGCAGCAACCAAATGAAAAAATGCATTTTAGATTAATTTCTATTCCCTACGACTGACTTGAAAATTCAAGCTACTTATTTAATATTGTTCTATCTTGTGCACTCATTGTATGAATGGTAATAAATGGTTTACATAGTATATTGTCTTCAGTGTTTTACCGTAAATAATTGAAGTAACGTGAATGCATAGTTTTCGAACAAATAGTGTAATATTCTATAACCTTTAATGCAATCACTCAACTTCGAAATCACGTCTGCAAACCGTTTACCGGTTCTGATGTACAAAACCATTACAAGAAGTGTGTCGGCAGAGAAAGAAGGTAATGGCAGTCTTCTGCAGAAAATAATTTCCTATCTTAACGAAGCAGTTGCTTTACCGTTTACCAATACCGGATTTTGACACTCGTCGGAGGAAGCGTCGTTTCCTGGGCCCCCCCTTTATTGTTGTTAATGAAGAACGTGTCGATCTAATGCAGAAACCATGTCGCAGTCATCGCTGACTTTACTTTTACCACTTGACCCCGTTAATTGTACGCTCGCTTCCGTTGCTTTTTTTCTTTACGATTCCGCAAAACCGCATATCCTTCACACAAACTATTCCTTAAACGGATGCTCGGTTGACAATTACTCTTATATCACATTTAATGCTTCACATGATCGTTATGTATGACTAATTTTTACGTTTGTCACGTGTCAATCACAAATTATCATTATAAGTTCAAAATAAGGTATTGTATTACTCCCGCAATTATTAATTTTTATTGCAAAAATAATGCACGATGTATATAAAAAATAAAAAAGTAAATACTAAGAGTTACGGTCCTCGTGATGCTGATGTATGATTAAAAGTTATTTTGTCACATGTGAAACTTGAATATTAAAATCTCGGATATAAAATCAAAAGAACGTATTCTATTATTCCTGCGATTATTTATTTTTATTTCAATATCAAAATAATATAGTAGGTATTTAAAAGATGAAAATTGAAAAGAAAGTGCTAGGAATTATTGCTCTATATGATTTTTATGCATGACTAACAATTGTTTTCGAAGGTACTGTGTTATACTAATGATTATTCATTTGGTTTTTCATGATATTGTACAGTGCATTCAAGAGATGAAAATAAATACGAAGGTACTAGAAAATTAGCTGATAAGGATCATTCTATATATTTTAGGTTCTACACCACTGAAAAGAATTTGTCAAAAATAATTACACAGCAAACAATCAAATTACAGCTTTACAATTATGTGCATACTTTTTAAAATGTAAAAGAAAAGTGAATATTGCAACACGAGCGTTTAAAACTTTATATGCGGTGTATTAAAACATTGTTTCTTTCTGTGAATCAATGTCAAAAATGATAAAAAAGATTTCTATGAATTACCATTGAATTACAGAAGCAGAATTAAAATTTGATGAATAGTAGGTTCGAACGAGTATATGAGCCGTTCACTGCATAAGTCGATTAACTCCACTTTTTGAGAAATCTTAAATTTAAGTGTCAAACCACTTGGTGTAATCATAACTTTTTATATTTATAATAACTTTCCTGAATAATAAAGATTAACACCATTAAACGACAAAATTTGTTTGGCCATTGAATAATAAATAATTTATTTCAGAGGCCATTTTGATTAAATGCACTAAAGGTAGATCTGTGACAAGGGAAAAAAGGAGAGACATGACAGTCTTGCTAAAATTCATTCCTCCTGTTAATCATGATTACTATAAAAACTTGATAACAAATCGAAATGACGAGTTCTCACATACAGCTGATGAAGAAGACATCATTTATATTGCTGATGAATTAATCACAAATAATATATTACAACAGAACTGCTAATATTAATTTTTATGGAAAATCTGTAATAAAAGTACATAATAATTAATTTCTTCTTTAATAAAAAACTTAAAAATTTAAACACCGAATTTAACTTTATTACTTTTTTCATTTGCAAAATCGATTAACTCCACCAGTTACATAAAAATTGTAACATTACTGACGATTATTTTTTGGCTATTTTTTCTTACTAATTTTATACACCGTTAGATGAAAGCTACATTTATGCATTCTACATAACATTCTACATAAAATGCATTCTGCATTTCAAATTTTTAAGTTTTTTATTAATTATATATATATATATATATATATATATATATATATATATATAATATATAAAAAACTTAAAAATTTAAACACTGAATTTAACTTTATTACTTTTTTCATTTGCAAAATCGATTAACTCCACCAGTCACATAAAAATTGTAACATTACTGACGATTATTTTTTGGCTAATTTTTCTTATTAATTTTATACACCGTTAGACGAAAGCTATATTTATGCATTCTACATAACATTCTACATAAAATGCATTCTGCATTTCAAATTTTTAAGTTTTTTATTAATTATATATATATATATAATATATAAAAAACTTAAAAATTTAAACACTGAATTTAACTTTATTACTTTTTCCATTTGCAAAATCGATTAACTCCACCAGTCACATAAAAATTGTAACATTACTGACGATTATTTTTTGGCTATTTTTTCTTATTAATTTTATACACCGTTAGATGAAAGCTACATTTATGCATTCTACATAACATTCTACATAAAATGCATTCTGCATTTCAAATTTTTAAGTTTTTTATTAATTATATATATATATATATATATATATATATATATATTTGAATTTATATATATATATATATATATATTTGAATTTATATTATAAAGGGAATTTTAAAAAACAATGTACATTATTTCATCGCATTTCTCAACTTTTTGTTTTATGGAGTTAATCGATTTGTGCAATGAACGGCTCATATTTTAGACAATAATTGACAATTATTTCACTACAATATGCATATTTATCTTACTTCTATCGATTATTGTACAGGTTGTATGCGAATGCGTTGAAGGAGGTATAAGATTCCGATTTAATGGATCCAAATGAAAGAATAGAAACATTATTTAATCTACATCAATATTTTTTTCATTTAAATGTACAGAATTTTAATTGCAATCATAGTCAGAAAAAACCTATTCGTATTCGAAACAAGCAGTTCAACAATTGTATCAACTAATAGAAACATGTTCTGACAAATAATCACGTTCTCCTGTTAGAATGATGTAGTATAATCTTATTCTTCGAAACGCCTTAAATTTAACAAGAAACAGCGCTATTTTGTGTTTGGAAAGTACAATGAGTCATAGAGACTTCCTGCACCTGTTCTTTTGAACTAATTGTAAGTCGGTTTATTGTCCTCAGTTTCTAAAACGGTCGGACATTGTTGTAGCGAGACCACGAGTGGAAAGGAAATATCGTTGTTCTAGCCCGTTAGCATGATTATTAATCACTCAGGCATTTTCAACGTATTTTAAAAGTCGCCAGCGTGAAATACGCCGCATCCGGAAAGGGGAGCGTTTAAATACGCGTAAACCGTTCGATGTCGAATCGCGTGAACCAGAGTAATGATCAACCTTGAACTGCTTTGCGTGTCATCCACAGCAACATGCACAATGTAGATGCAGCAACGAGGTAGCGTGAACGAACATTAACTTCGGTGGTTAAACATTTAGATTATTCCAAAAAAATAAACAACAAATAATTGATCCGAGGTTTTCAATAATTAAATTTCAACATTAAGGTGGGCTTCTCCACTGACGGCAGTGAAAACAAGTAAGTTTTAAGAAGTTTGTATGGAATAACTATTGCATATCTGAGACTAGGTCTTTTGGGGGTGTAAACAGATTGAAGTAAAAGTGTTTTTTTGTTAGTTCACTCCATCTTATCATTTATTGTATAATATACAAGACTTCTTAACAGTTTCGGCAGTGTAAGCATTATTGGCGTGCAATGTTTATCACAATGATTAAAAAAAACAAGTGAGAAATTTCCTTAAAGTTAAATACTGTGTGTTAGTGAATCGAATCTATTTTGAATGAGAAATATTGAATATTGCAAAAGTTCTAGGGTTCGGAAGAAAAATTTTCTATTTTCGGCCGATTAGTTAAATTTATATTGTTCAAATGATATTATAAATAAAAAAACAAATATAAATTTTAGCTCCAATCCTTAAAGAAATGTGTAAAGAAACGAATGAGCTTCGCTTGCAGTTGTTCACTTTACTAGTTTCTTAGTTATAGTGCCCGCCAATTTAAGTTTGGAAAAACGTGCGTAATTTACAATAAATAATAAGAAGAATTGAGATAGAAAGAACAATTGTACCTCAAGACTATCTTTTTACATCCCCAGAAGGTCTATTATGAAGAAAAAATCTTAAAAATCACTTGTTTTCGCTGCCGTTACTCGAGAAGCCCCCCTTAAAGGCGATAATTCGCAGTAACTCTCATTTGTAGACAATATACGTTTTAAATAACAGTAGCATTGTATATCATCCTCTCTAACATGCAGAAGATATATATATATATATATATATATATATATATATATATATATATATATACAGCGTGTTTCGTCTAAAACAGGACACCTAAATATCTCCTCTACCTCTGAAAATACAAAAAATGTTTCTAACGTAATCTAAATGGTTTCAAACGAATCAGGTGGAAGCATCGTTTTTTATAAATTGTAATTTTTTAATCGTTTTTTTGGGAAAAAATATATGAGAATTTTTTCTCACCCCACTTAATTTTTTCTTATGGGGGACATTAAAAGGTACGGTGTATTAAGAGCAGCCCACGACGCCAGAATGATTGCTGGATGTGCTGATATGAAACCTGAAATCATCGGAAGAGCTGTACAATCTGTCGTTTTTCGCTTCACGAAATGTATCACAACGCAAGGACATCATTTCGAACATTTATTACAGTAATAAATGTGATTATTTGCAAGTTCAAGTTCATGGTCGAATTTCTGTTACCATTGAAATCTGAAATGTCGCTGAAAGTAAGTTCTGCATTAATTAGCAAATTTTAGAGTTCACGGTCATTTTAAGGTCCTGCATTTTTTTATATGCAAAATATTTTATTTTTTATATGTAAAAAAATCACGAGCGACCTTGAAAAATGGATTAAAAAATTGCAATTTATAAAAAACGATTTTTCCATCTGATTCGTCTTTTGAAAGCATTTAGATTACGTTAGAAACTTTTTTTGTTATTTTCAGAGGTAGAGGAGATATTTAGGTGTCCTGTTTTAGACGAAACACCCTGTATATTCAAATATATTCAAGATTTCATAAATTCCAAAATGACAGGTCATCATAAAAATGTTCAAAATTGACACATTGTATAAAACCATGTATTCTGGAAGATATCAAACCTGTTGTCTCACACATTCGGTTGAGTCTGACGGAGTAAAGATAGATAGATCCTAACGGAAATATTTTTAACCCCTATTTCTACAAATACTTCACTATTATATCTTAATTTGTTGCAATGTGATCAATATTTTCAATGCCGCTATTATGGCTTATGTCATCAGTATCATCGTATTGTACTTCCTATTAATTCAGTTTAGGCAAATGCAGCTTCAATCGTTGTTTGTGAATTTATAATTGAAGACTAAAGAACTGTGACAATTTAGAAACATGTTCAAATGCATACGTGAAACAAAAATGTAACTATTTATGAAGCAGTATGCTCAATAATATAACCGTGAATTATTTTATAGACTCAATTAAATTAACTATAGTGCAGTTTATATTAACTAAATACAATTTCTAAAATATGGCCATAGGCTAGAGAAACTTATTTTATCTGAAATCTCTTCGTAAGGAATGATATTATTATTATTCTAATGTATAATTATCAGGCTGTAAGTTTTATGCATTAATGAAAAAAATGAGTAGATCAAATGCAAAACAACAAACATATTTCAGGTTGTTATTGTCAACTTACTAAAATTATTAAGACAAAGTATAAATGTCTATGTAGCTCCCGTATCTTGCAATTGGCGCAGCCGATAAGTATTTCACATAGCAATCCACAGTTTCATAATTATTAAGAAAGTATTTGCATTTTATAGACAGTTGTGTCCTATAGAAAATTCCGTAATAATAGTTAATTTAAAAATGCTGTGAACATTTCACACGAATAGCAACCTACTGTTAAATTAATTGACAAAAGCTCGCATCCGCGTCCAAATATGAGTTGCGAAACAGTTAAATTTCTCCAATCTTTCCGCAACCGTAAACGTCAACAAAGATCAATCTGTACTGTCATAATTGGGCAGTGTTTAACCACAGACAAGTTAACATATCAGATAGCCGGGGCTGAATTAAAAGCGCGTCGGCATTTACACACCCCGACGCACAAGACCTGCTGCTTTTGACCGCGATAATTATTTCGCGAGAGCGGTTTTCGAGGCGACCCTGAGGCGCGATCGATCCCTATGATAACGATTCTTATCAAGAAGAACCGCATTAATCTACATGATCTGTATCGCAATTTTCGGGGTGAATACATGAACCGTCCTCTGTAATTCTTCGTCGCAAGTTTGGCGGCGGTATTTTTAACGCTAACGACGGCGGCAATTATACCGAACACTTTCTATCGAATATTAAAGATATCTGATTCCGCTTCATCAAATGTGTTCGAAATGATTTGCATCGTGTAAATGGCTCATATTAAGAGGAGAATTAAGTTTAAACGGAGATCGAAATAAATAATTATCTGATGTTTTTTAAAGAGCAAACTGTCCGAAATTAATTGTCTTGTTTAAGAAAATATTAAAGATATCTGATTCCGCTTCATCAAATGTATTCGAAATGATTTGCATCGTGCGAATGGCTCATATTAAGAAGAGAATTAAGTTTATATAATAATATCTGATTCTGCTGCATCAAATGTGTTCGAAATGATTTGCATCGTGCGAAAGGCTCATATTAAAAGGAGAATTATTAATGGTTTAAACGGAGATCGAAATAAATAATTATCTGATGTTTTTTAAAGAGCAATCTGTCCGAAATTAATTGTCTTGTTTAAGAAAATATTAAAGATATCTGATTCCGCTTCATCAAATGTATTCGAAATGATTTGCATCGTGCGAATGGCTCATATTAAGAAGAGAATTAAGTTTATATAATAATATCTGATTCTGCTGCATCAAATGTGTTCGAAATGATTTGCATCGTGCGAAAGGCTCATATTAAAAGGAGAATTATTAATGGTTTAAACGGAGATCGAAATAAATAATTATGTGATGTTTTTTAAAGAGCAATCTGTCCAAAATTAATTGTCTTGTTTAAGAAAATATTAAAGATATCTGATTCTGCTTCATCAAATGTGTTCGAAATGATTTGCATCGTGCGAAAGGCTCATATTAAAAAGAGAATTATTAATGGTTTAAACGGAGATCGAAATAAATAGTTATATGATGTTTTTTAAAGAGAAATCTGTCCAAAATTAATTGTCTTGTTTAAGAAAATATTAAAGATATCTGATTCCGCTTCATCAAATGCGTTCCAAATAATTTGCATCGTGCGAATGGCTCATATTAAAACGGAATTATTAATGGTTTAAACGGAGATCGAAATAAATAATTATCTGATGTTTTTTAAAGAAAAATCTGTCCGAAATTATTTGTCTTCTTTAAGAAAATATTTATACTTATACTGGGTGGAAATGATAAAGCGTTACAGATGAACATCTCGAAAAATATTGATTATACGCAAAAATGTTTCAGTTGACAGTTGTTTAGTACCGGGGGGGGGGGGCATCATGTGGTGAAACTTTTATTTTTCCCGGTGGACACTACAAGGTGAGGTGAAGATCATCTTTCTTTTTTTAAATAGAATGATATGTTTTTTATCCACCATCAAATAGTGCGTTTTAAGGTGAGTTCAATTACCTACGGCTCAAGGTCATTCAAGGTCAAACTTGCAGAAAAATGCAGAAAAGATTTCATCGTTTTATTTGTACTTTAGTTCGTGCCTTTGAACTTTCACACCAAAACAATAAAATGTGTTCAATATCAACATTACTCGGGACAACATCAAAGTCATTATCAATGAAATGAAAACAAAAGTATTAATATATTACTGTGCTCTTCTGCAAGATAGGTCAGTTTACTTGCATTACTATGCGTGCTAAGGTATCCGTCGCTGAACGATAGTACTTAACACTAGATTTACGGGACCCGTCGAAATGACGGATTCAAAAATTTTTCATTTATGATTATTAAGAGTGTAAGGAGTCATTCGTGAGGAATTATTAAATAGATTTATTTTTTTGTGTACATATTACAATAAAAATCGCTGAAGATCTAAGTGAATACAATTTTATTATTTTTATAAAGCAATGTAATATAATCAATTTTAGTGCTTCGTAAACCTAGTGTTAAATAAGTGGTGAAAATGGAAATGTATCAAAATAGATTGGATATGTTTATGGTACTAGGAGAATGCAGGTCCGCACATTTTCGAAGGACGTTTAATTGGGCAAATTTATATTCCTATACACTGTACTACCCCAATTATGTGAAGAAGTACCTTTAAATAAAAGGTGCGTTATGTGGATGCATCATGATGGTGCGCCTCCGCATTATGCACTTTGCTCTCGAACAGCAATGAATGAAATCTTTGCAGAAAAGTGGATATGTCGATGTAGCCTATCCGCCCCGTTCGCCGGATTTAACACCGCTCGACTACTTTCTATGGGGTTACATTAAAAACAAAATTCAATTCTTAAAATAAAAATATCTATACGTCAACTTACTTTCCGGCCTGGTTCAACTGACAACTATCACAAATTTATTGCTCTAACAAATTCACTCCGCGTTTACACTTCACCAACTTGGGGGTCAATTGAACGCCACTACTCACGAGCAATGTAAACAAACATCACAGCGTCGTAGGAACACAAAGAAATTACACTACAAGGACAAAATGTTGCACATACCTATAATACTATCGCGTCAACATAAATACCGACGCGAGTGTACATGTAAAAAATAAGTCGAAAAAAGGGAATAACATTTTTTCGTTTGACGCTTCGTTTTCGAGAAAATCGAGTTTGAAAATTCTATCCAGTTCGTGTGCACTGTACCGCCTCTAGGTTTAGATATGTATTATAAATAAGAAATATTAATATATGGATAATACATTTATTAATTTTATTGGCATTACTAACGTTAATTACATAACATTATTGAATAAACTGTTGAAAGTGCCGTCCTTGTTGACGCGTGCGTATCATTGCTCGCCTTATTAATGAGTTATGAATTGACGCCAATGTACTTCGACACTTTATTTGATCAAAAGCATTTATTATTTTCTCCTTCGGCTGAAGAGAATTCTCACTTGTTTCTGCATACACGATCTCTTTAACATGGCCCCACAAGTAGAAATCGTAAAATGTAAACATTAAAAAGATCAACATTACACCGTGTAAGCAAAAGGAAACTTGTAGCGAACTTGAAGAGACAGTCCAGTGCCGGCGTACTTTTCTCGAAAACGGAGCGTCAAACGAAAATATGTTACTTCTCTTTTTCGACTTATTTTTACATGTAGTATTACCCCCTGCTCGGTTGTATCACCCGTCCGGCCACACCCAGTATAGACATTGAAGAGTACACAGGTATTTAATAAATATAAATTTCCCTCTTCTTCTAAGAAATTATGAACGCCAAAGAAGTTCTAATCACTGCGCTGAAAGAAACTCGTAGTGCAAGGGGTTAAAGAGAAAAATAACTTGTATGGTAGATGCATAACATTTTTACAGTAGAACGTCGATTAACCAATTGGAAATCCATCCGGATATGCGGTTTTGTCGGATAATCGGTCGAAAAGAACCAATTTTGTAAGTCACAAATTAATTACTTAATAAGACAAATACAGCATAAAAAGTGAAACAAACACTCTTAGATGTAGATTTGTATGTAGAATATAAATAAACACGAATGTAAACACGTAAGTACGATGTATTGTTAGATGCGTATGTACATTCAATGTTTACATAACATGATTCGTCCTGTATTCTGATAATCGACGTTTCGAATAATCAGCATTCGGATAATCGCGCGAGCAATTCGCATAATAGTTCGCTCAGCGAAGAGTTCGGTAAATTGAGTTTCTGACAATGCTGTAATATAAACATAGTCTCACAGTACACCCGCTTTTTTCATGCAACCAATTCAAAAAGCGGCCGGATAGCGATCAGCAAACACCGCGAGCGAAATAAGCGCTCGTTCTCCTCGAGTATCGTGCGCACGAGAAAAGAAGAAGAACGGAAACAAAAGGAACCACTTCCCAAATATCACCGGGCGGGCGAGCAAATTCGCAGGCCAGCTCCTTTACACGGTCGTCGAATTAAAATTCAACTTCCGGTGGGCCGGCTCGCTATCTCGGCCCGAAACCGTGACGATAAAGTAACTTGAAGAGCGTTGTTGCGCGAGGTCGGATAGTTGGATACGTGGATAAGCAGCTGGTGCCTCGCGGCTCGGCTCGGTTCGGCACGGGGCGATAAAATTCGTGCTCGCAGTGCTGCTCGCACATGCTCGCCCCGCGAATCGAAGCTCTCTAATTCATATTCCTGCACCTGACTGACCTCTTATTCTTCGGCCAGCATCTCATTTAACACCCCCGCGGGCTAGCGCCGAGCATCACCTGCGCTAAGCCAAGTCTTCACGTGTTTTCATGGGGCACGTGGCCTCTCAGACGACCGAGGCTTCATGGGCCGAGGCTGCTAATTTTCGCCTTGAATATTATTCATACCGGTACCATTCGCAGCGGGGTGCAGCTGGTGCCAGCGATACCTGCGGAGGAGTGCACGTGGCTACTGTTGTTCCCCTGCGGGATTCCTACTAGGTATACTGGAACGGTATACCTCGGTCGGGACGCGCACGTTTGGGAAAACACGCGTGACACGTGTGGAATTGGGAACGGGTCGGACTTGACTCGAAAAGTATGGTAACGATCGCAATATGTGAGGACACGGGTGAAATTATACTGTTAGATTTTTTTTTTTTATTATTTGATTAATCAGTTTGGTTTCCTTGATAAACTTAGTAAATCCTGTATTTCTCCCTCTTTTATATTGTCCTTGAGTGTAGATTCCAGTTGGTATTTATTACGGAGCAGATCATATTTCTTATATTAAAGAATTAGGTGTTCTATGGATATTATATCATCGCACTTCTCACACTTGCGGAGTGGGTTTTTGGAGATTATGTGAGTGTGTTATTCTCGAGTGTCCAATTTTTATTGTTGTATATGAAATGTCCGATTTTGTACGGTGACATTAATCCTTTCGCTGTTTAGTCCGTACATCACACAGTGTGACGAGTATACATGTATACATACATACATACATATGTATACATGAGTATATGTATATGTATGTGTAGGCGTTGGGGACAAAATTCAAAAATTTTAAACTAATCCATTTTTGACATAAAGACCCGTAATCAGGGGTTGAAAATAGTGATGACATTGATTACGGTTCTTGAAACGGTTACGAGAATCGAAAAAATGTTATAACTGTTATGAGAATATCGGTTCTCGATTATATCGGTTACCGTTACGGTTCTTGAGAACCGATATTGTAACGGTTCTATAACTGTTATTTTTAGGTTCTGGATTTCGGTTTCAGTTTCGGTTCTTCAGACTTCAGAACCTATAATGTGTCCCGTATTGGTTTTGCAGTTCTGCAACTGATATTATTTGGTTCTGTATCGGCTATACAGGGTGTCGCAAAATTCCTTCAACATCCGGAAATGGGAGGTTCCTGAGATCATTTGATGCGACATTTTCCTTTGCAAAAATGGCGTCCGCTGCTCTGTTTAAGATTTATTAACAAAAAACACGGACCAATCAGAGCGCAGCTATAGCGGATTGATTCTGGCTCGGCCAACGGTGACGCCACGCTAAGCGGAACCTGTCGCCGAATCGGACTCCGTTCGCTGTAGCCGCGCTCTGATTGGTCCGTGTTTTTCGTTAATAACTCCTTAACAAAGCCGCAGACGCCATTTTTGCACAGGAAAATGTCGCATCAAATGATCTCAGGAACCTCTCATTTTCGGATGTTGAAGAAATTTTGGGACACCCTGTATAGCCGATACAGAACCAAAAAATATTAGCTGCAGAACTGCAAAACCAATATGAGACCGATACGGGACATATTATAGATTCTGAAGTCTGAAGAATCGAAACCGAAATCCAGAACCTAAAAATAACAGTTATAGAACCGTTATAATATCGGTTCTCAAGAACCGCAACCGTAACCGATATAAGCGAGAACCGATATTCTCATAACAGTTACAACATCATTTCGGTTCTTCATAACTGTTTCAGTCAGAACCGATATATAACTGTTTCAAACATTTATTTTTAGAACCGTTTCAACCCCTGCCCGTAATACTTCTATTGAAAATGTCTTTATATACACGGTGTTTCACGAAATTGCTTTAAGCAATAACTTAGTAATCAATACATTTACAGAAAAACATCAAAGGAAATGGGTGAATAGTTTGAAGAGCTTTACATCCGTAGGTCTTCATTTTTTTAAGTGCAATGGTACATGTGTAATCAACAATTGCATTATTTTTTAAAAATGGAAATGCATATTTGTTTTGCCTAGATAGATTCCTTTCGCCATTCTACGTAAAAAGGTATTGAATTAGAATGGCAAAAAAATGATGTTATCGAAGTATTTCTAAAAAATATCTGTATTGAAGAGGATGCTCAAACGTTTCTTTATCACATTTAATACACTTCACACAATGCTTCTTATAATAAAATGAGTCGTGGAAACACATCAAGTGCGTCTGAAAAGAAAACCGGTCCAAATCTGTTTCAAGACAAGTTTACTATATTTTGTCAAAATTGGTAGTTTTAAATCGAAGTAGAAACTTAATCAGTAATAATAATCGAGACCCAACGACCGCGTCTTCTTCTTGCAAGAATTATAATTTTTCATTTGCATTAGAACTTAATACTATAAGAACGCTTTTCAAAAAAGTTTTAAAATGATCACGTTTTAAACAGAGCCTGCCAAAGAGTTTTAGAGCCCTCTCGATCCGCTGGTAAAAACGGTAGGCCGACCATAACGTCGATGGACATTCGAAAAACGTTTTAAATCGATCCACATTTCTGCAAATAATGTAATGTTACAGCACAAGCTGGTGTGCAATAAAAGCCAAACAATATTCGCGGCCCGGCTTTCTATCAATCGAACAACCCCTCAAAAGCAAATATACGTTTGAAAGCAGTAACAAAAAAGGAAGGAAAATAAAGCGGAAAAAAGGGGGGGAAAAAAAAAGAGTTTCGCATTCACGTGTCCCGCCGGTAAATTTCCAACCCACACCCAGCCGCGTCCGCAACTGGCCGCGCGTAATCGTAAAAAACCATGGTAGTATCGGACCCCGACTATATACGTCAATATAAAAATCGAGCTGTCACGTGCGTGCACTGCCAGCGGATTTGTTAAGGTGCAGCAGGTTCATAAATGGCTGCCCCGCCTCATCCGCTGACCTGTCGCCTGTGCGCAAAAGACTGGCCGGAAGCGGCCGATTTGGCCTCTTTTAACAAAATGTTTGTTCTGACCTCGCCGCCGCATATAATATCGGGACCACGCGAGCGCATCGAGCACGAGCATTAAGCGCAATTATGCGAGGAATAGGCACCAAAGTGACTATAGCTCTCGTTAAGCCGCGGCCAAAGCCTCTTAAGGGCCTTGGCGACGAGTACAGGTTACTCTATGATGGCAATCACAACCAGGTGAGATCGAGTGGAACACTAGGACCGGATCAAATCGATGAAATTCATGTCTGTTGCGTTTTTATTCCGTACTCGACTGCAAGCACACTAAAACTATACGAATTATGAACAATATGAATTTTATACACGTATTAATGGATTGCGAATCTTTATGGAAAATAAACATTATCTACGTTAACACTAGGTTTACGGAGCACTAAAATTGATTATTTTACATTGTGTCTTTACTCGATATTATAATCAAGAATCAGTGAAACATATGTATTAGATTGTTGTTTATGAAATGTCAGATTTTTAATGGTAACGTTAAGCAGACTTTTTAACGTAAGCATCATTCTAATCAACATATACATATATTCTCTCAATGAATTAAAAGCATCTTGATTGTATTGCGTAGAAATTGAATTCTTCATTTACAAGATTGTCATCGCCATTTTGTAGTCTTCTTTAACATCGACGAATAGTGCGTTCGATTAATCAATATATTTTGACCAAACATCGCATAATACTATCGTCGACATATTATTTTTCCACTTATATAAAAAGAATACACCATAACCAAACCGATTGACATTGAAATAAACTTTATGTTTGAAGGAAACGCTGAATTCGCCTCAACGCTGGCTATCACATCGTGATAAAAAAAAAACATAGCATTCCATTTAAAAAATTAGAGTTGACCTTGAAATCTCCTCTATGCCTCCATCCACGCAGAAAATGTTTGTGTCACAATATGTCCCCTTCTATACCGTGTAAGTTTCCTATATAACATTTTTTCATATTATTACAAATAATGGCAATATTCAAACTGGACATAGTTATTACATCACCCTGTATAATGCAATTAATTCAGAGTCCGATGTTCAATTCATACGCATTAGGCAAAACTAAAAGATTTTATGCATTTGTGTTTGAAATGAGTTGGTACAGTTTAAAACAATAGAAACATTAAAACTCGTTAAGAATGTCAATATAATGTTTTCGAGTTATTAAGAATTAATTGTCTTTTAATTTAATTAATTGTTAAAGAAGCAAAGACATCTTTATGGTTACTGTTTCTTGCAAATTGATGCCAACAATTTTTATTTTGCATAGAGGTCCGCAGTCTGCTGATGATTTATTTAGTCGCATCAAGAGTTATCCAGTAGTTGCTATGGTATTGTACACTTGATGTTTTTGTTAAACCTAATAGTTTACTCTTTTCTATATTTCAAGTGATGGACCAAGGCAAGGAAACAGAATAATCAAGATTATTTTCTTTACAATGTTATTGGAAATTCCTTTAGGACAATTGGGTTTTTTGTTAAACATTGTTTTACTTTTCTCTATTGAGTATTTGTAAAAAGCATAACTAATATTAATGTAATTAGTAGACTACGATTTTGAATGCATTTACAAATTTTAAATATAACATTAGACATTGTTCTAATGTCCGTGTCTCGCTTGACCAAAAAAAGATCGTACAGCAACCACAGAGGGGCCATTTTGAAGGTGAGACTTCATTCTTCAAATCAACATTGATTTTATTTATTACATACAGTGGCTCGCAAAAGTATTCGAACGTCCTTTAAATCAGAATAATTTGTTTAAAATTGCACCTCTCAACTTGACATTTTTTCGTAATTAGAAGCATTGATTTACTAAATGAAGTGCAAAAAAGATTTCGAAAAATTTGCAATACGTAGGCATTACATAAAAAGATAACAATGACACTTTTTAAAACTTTTTTATTCCAGCCCGTAATGATAATTTAAAATGTTCGTCTTGTAGACCTGTGTTAGTGCTACACATGCTGAAAATTTCATCGAAATCGATTAATGTACACACGAGCTACAAGCGGTTCAAATTGATAAAAATCGCGGTTTTTCACGACTTTTGATCAAATTTTGCTTAAAATCCACAAATTCTTACATCTTTCGATGCGTGTCGTTTTCTTCTACGTCAACCGATACCGATGAAATTTTCGGCATGTGCATAACCAACATAGATCTATAAAACTCGTATTTTAAATTTTCATTGCGAACTGAAATAAAAAAGTTTTAAAAAGTGCCATGTTTACTTTTTCATGTAATTCCTATCAACTGTAATATTTTCAAATTTCTTTTTGCATCCCACTTAGTAAATCAGTGCTTGTAGTTGCTAAAGAAAATGTCAAATTATTTTTGGTCCAATTTTAAAAAAGTTATTCCAATTTAAAGCGCGTTCGAATACTTTCGTGAGCCACCGTACATTTCTTAACATCTGTACGCACGCTTGAATTTGCAAAATTTTCGGAACAGAAAAGTATGTTCACTTTCTCACCCGTTATATAGCGTAAGAAATCTTTGTTGAGAAATTCGATCAATGGATTCCGAAAGTAAAAGGTTCAATCTCTAAAATGAGACCAGAACGAATATTCTACGATGTTTTTTCGTGAAGTTACAAGACCTCGAACATAGACAATTTTTGAACGAAAAGAACGAATCGGATTGTGGATTTTATGCATTTATGGCAAAAATGAGACAATCAAATTGAAACCATTGATAAGATTAAATAAATTCAAGAACATCGATAGATTATATCGAATTTACGAAAGTGATTAAAGAACGATACAATTTTCTATTTAGCTTCTGTGTTCAGACAATTTTTATTTTGCATAAAAATCGAATGTTTAATTACAATAAATGGATAAAAGTGTATAATGCGCTTCCCATCGAATAATACGTTGAGAGAAAAGAAAGAACGGGCTGTCGGTAATTGTTGATTCGCGCAATTGTCTCGAGGCGTACGACCATCTTCTTTCCACGATTTCCGTCATACGTGGCAGCGTCGGAAGTTGCAGGTATAATAAAATCGTGACACGTATCGTGCGTGCCTGCAAAAACATATTTTTCATCGTGTTCCAGGAAGTTCGCTTATTAAGGGGCTCTCTGTTTCGCTCGCTCTCGTAGCGAAGCAATCGCCAGACACCTCTCAGCTTTAACCGTCGAGTAAAACGTGCGACGAATGGTCGGTCTGACAAATGAGGCAATAAATTCTCTCGGATATAACCGAAAGTTTCGCGGATCTCGCGTCTACGTTTCTGCGACGTTTCTGCGAACCTTTCCGCAAAGGACGCCGTGCCACGCCACGCCGAATGTAATACAGAAAATTACTTCATCCTGAAAATATTCTGCCAATCGTGACTGTAAAGTAAGTCTGCAAAGCATTCGTACATTTATTAAAAACGAAAGCCTCTTTTAAAAATTGACCAAACGACTTGAGACTTTTTTAAATCTATTTTGAGAGGATTAGTTTTTTAGGTAATGTGTAAATAATTTCGGTAAAACTTACGTTTAGGGGAGGATGCTCCGATGACCTTGACCTTGACATATGTTGTTGAGGACAACATTCTGAACAACTTTTTTCATTACAGCTACCCGGTGCTCGGTCTTAGTTTTCGAAATATTTGCGAAAAACTGTTGCTAGTACTGTATTGAATTTTTTGTTTCGACTAATTTTGTTTATCCTGAAACTGAAGTACATACACAAAATATTGAAAGATTGTGGAGAGACCTGAGAGCAAGCATTCCTCGCTATGGCATACGTGATTATCATTATACTAATTATATTGCCGAATTTTTATTTAAAAGAACGTACAATTTTGTAATAGAAACTATACATCTAGTCACATACAATACATT
Source organism: Sphecodes monilicornis (assembly GCA_913789915.3). Classification (NCBI taxonomy): domain Eukaryota; kingdom Metazoa; phylum Arthropoda; class Insecta; order Hymenoptera; family Halictidae; genus Sphecodes; species Sphecodes monilicornis. The sequence continues at coordinate 1,718,063 of OU565286.1, read as the reverse complement.
GGAAAATTAAGACTTCCATGAATCTTTTGTATTTTAATTTTAATTTACAAATATTGAAACACAACATATTTAATAATTCTATAAATAGTACTATATTCATATTACACTATCAGCATCTTGCTATAATATAAGATGATTAAACTCGCATTAATTGTGTCAAATCGGTGTCTATTCAAATTTAATTGTAAGTTTGTGTATTCAAAATGAAACAAATGATAATGTAACAAAATAAAAATGTGCATCGATCGCAAGAAACAGGAACGGCATAAAAATTTATCACTTCTTAATGATTTCAATGAGTCACCGATAACATAATCGCATTCTTAAATTCGTCTAACAATTTCACTACTTTGTGTTTCACCAGCTTGGTCGTAAATGCATGAGAACCTCAGTATAATAATTATTAGGAGTATCCATAAGTAACGTCGGTTTTACAGATTGATTAAACATTGCCGTCCTATTTCTTGGCTACGTATCAACCAAGTTTGTTATCTAACATATAGTGTGCTTATTGTGAAATTAATCTGGAATTAATTAATCTACACTAATAAAATGAATATTATTAAATTATACATACATCAAGAAACGGCATTACCTAATTCAATTAAAAAATGTCCAAGCGTCCAGTTCTTCAATAAGTTATACAAACATCAAGAAACCGCATTAACTAATTCAATTACAAAAATTTCCAATCGTCCAGTTCTTCAATAAGTTATACAAACATCAAGAAACCGCATTACCTAAATCAATTAAAAAATTTCCAAGCGTCCAGTTCTTCAATAAGTTATACAAACATCAAGAAACCGCATTACCTAAATCAATTAAAAAATTTCCAAGCGTCCAGTTCTTCAATAAGTTATACAAACATCAAGAAAAAGCATTAACTAATTCAATTAAAATATTCCCAAGCGTCCAGTTCTCCAATAAGTTATACAAACATCAAGAAACCGCATTAACTAATTCAATTAAAAAATTTCCAAGCGTCCAGTTCTTCAATAAGTTATACAAACATCAAGAAAAAGCATTAACTAATTCAATTAAAAAATTTCCAAGCGTCCAGTTCTTCAATAAGTTATACAAACATCAAGAAAAAGCATTAACTAATTCAATTAAAAAATTTCCAAGCGTCCAGTTCTTCAATAAGTTATACAAACATCAAGAAAAAGCATTAACTAATTCAATTAAAAAATTTCCAAGCGTCCAGTTCTTCAATAAGTTATACAAACATCAAGAAACCGCATTAACTAATTCAATTAAAAAATTTCCAAGCGTCCAATTTCTCAATGTTAAGTTATTCTCTGAACAGTTGAAATGTAACTGTTTGTTAATAACGGAGAAGACTGCCATAATTAAAAGTGAGTCACGTCCTCGTCTTCATCAGCCTCATGCGGGTTTCATTTCGTATACGAATACACCTTGTACCGGTTTCCGACGCGATCGCAGTTGAGACCTCGACGCCATTAATGCGGCATTCGCGGTACGTGTATGTGCGCAGGAAGTTACTTATCTCGACCCGATGCTGGCGCTTTGCTGATATATTATTTAAGAACTGTATGCTAATACGTGTAACAGTACTGCAAAAATGAATTCTAGATATACTCCGATTACCACATTTGCATAGAAAATTTGTTCAAGTCCAAAGAAAACATTATATGTACAGTCTCTCCCACAAGAGCGTGTCGGCCATATTTCTGTAAATATTTATATATTTGTGAAGAAAACTTTATATAGGTCGAATCCACACCTAAAACACTAATACGCTTTCACTTAGTAATGGACCCAACAGTAACAACAACAGAAGAATTTGTAAATATTGTCATACTAATATCTGCTTATTTTAAATTTTTCTTTTCACATTCTTGATGCAGACAATTTTTATTTTTCATAAAGATCCGCAGTCTAGTAACAACCAAACACTTAGGCATCGTCATGTATTAGTATAAACTACGAAAAAGCTCAAAAGTTAAACAACAAAGATTGAAATAGTTTATTTTATATAATGTGCCTGTATGAAAAACAATTAACTTTCGCTCGGTAATCTAATAGTAAAGTATCGATAAAAATCTACATGTTAAAGGCTCGTGAAATAAAAAGATTGAAGAGTACATAAAATATGTATCGAATCTGTTGTTATAAAATTAGGTAAAAGGTGAATTTACAAATTCAAAAGGTAATGAAATAATGAAACATTAACTAGATATGGCAATGTTAGTAAGAAGTATTTCTGAGAGTAATTAACATTTCAAACAGAAAATCAAGTTTTAAGTTTACGGGAACAGAAAACAATAAGAAGTGCGACAATTAGAGATCAGAAAAATTGTATAACTTTCAAGTTAGTAAACTAAGGAATAAGACTACTATGGATTTAAGGAATTCTAATGTTTACGAACGTGCAAAGCTGAAACGCGACTTTTTGTAATTGCGTTTTCAAAGTTACAACTTTTCCAACTTCTTTTCTCTTCTGAAACTTCGATGTTCCCTTTAACTCCTTACCTGATTCCTTAAGTTTTTTAACTTCCTAATTTCTTTTGTTTTTACGCCCCCTTACAATCTTCTGTCGCAGATACGCACGAAATAAGTTTCAGCTATTCCGCCCAGTGAATTCGTAACTTTGATTTTTGCAAATATTCTTGTCTAAATACTGCCGTCTATTTTGTAAAGTTCAGTTCCTGTATAAAACGAAATTAATTTATCAGTGATGACAATACGGGAAGCTTGTCTGTCAAAATGACGAATTTACGAGATTATAAGAAAAGAATAACATCGACGTGGAACATTTTTACTAATGGGTATTTTAGACGAATAGATGAAATAATGTACGTTAAATATTTGTGATAGAGCAGTTACATAAAAGAAAATGTAGGGTAGGTACATAATGCAAATTATGCAGTAATAATGAAATTACGGATCTTTGTTCTTTTTACAGAACAGAATTTGTTCTTCTCCTTTATTAATCTTAATAAGATGATAATTCATCCATTCAAACTTTCTTCTGTCATAATTTCCATTTACTAACTTCATTTTTGTCATATAAATTCGCAGTCTAGTAGTAACTTAATAAATACAATTTCTTTTAAATATAGATTTAGAAACTGGTCAGAAGACTTTGACACAGTCTAGAAATTCTTTTTTGCTTACCAACTAGTTATTTGAATTAGCCAAAGCCTGAGTATTATTTATAATATATATGTGATTTCTAAATTCTTAAGGAACATTTTTTAAGAAAGTTATAAATAATACTCAGGCTTTGGCTAATTCAGATAACTAGTTGGTAAGCAAAAAAGAATTTCTAGACTGTGTCAAAGACTTCTGACCAGTTTCTAAATCCATACTTAAAAGAAATTTTATTTATTAAGTTATATATATATATATATATATATGTATGATTTCTAAATTCTTACGGAACGTTTTTTAAGAAAGTTATAAATAATACTCAGGCTTTGGCTAATTCATATAACTAGTTGGTAAGCAAAAAAGAATTTCTATTATATTATCCGAACTGCATGTAACAATATTGGTTACGCTATATAAACCATCCGGTTTGAAGCATTAAATAAATAAGTTAATAATCAACTGTATAGGTACTTGTTTATCTGATTCAGACTTAATTTAGCAATTCAGATTTTTCTGAAAATAACCATATATCCATACAGACAGAGGATCATGTATTATCCAAAGTACAAGTAACAATATTCGATATTTGCAATATAAGCCATCTCGTTTGAAGCATTAAACGAATAAGTAGTTAATTAAATGTGTAGGTACTTATCTGATTCAGACTTAATTTAGCAATTCAGATTTTTCTGAATGGGAGCAGGTTTCCAGTTATTTATGGACAAAGAGCCAATAGTGAAGCAGCGAGGTTGCTTTCTTCAGAGTATGTGATAAAATTAAAAGGTGTGTAAGAGATGTGTAACAGATCGGTTCAAGGATTCTGGAGACAAGACACCGCAAACGTGAGAACGACGTTCCCGGTGTCACGGTATTATGACAGCCGCTGTGGAGCCTTTTCCTGTCATGGCCATCCCATCAGAATGTCGGTTTTACGAGGACGAGAAAGAGAATATCGCATGTTCGCCCATCCGAAACGATCCACGTTGTTTTTATTATTGTTATAGCAGCGTTTCAGCTTTATGGAGTGATCAAGATGCGCGTAGGCCATTGTCCTGGGTTTAGAGTGTTTTATGATGCAAAACAAGGTTTCTACAGAATCAGCAAGAAAGTATAGTCGTGAAGACACTGTCTCTTATGTTGGCTCCTTCAAAAATTGCAGTACCTAAAACAGAGAATTTAAACCATAGGGTAAGCCGTATTGGAAATGGGCAATCGTTTGAATACAAAAAAAATGAACATCTGTTGGATATAATGTGTGTAAGTTGATTAGAATGACTAGACTTCGGATCTTTATGCAAAATTAAAGTTTTCTATGCCGAAGTGTACAGAGTGTACTAAAAACACAAAATGTACTCAAGATAAGTACTCTTAACACTAGAAAGACTAAAACTTAGTATACAGGGTGTCCCAAAAATGTCTGATTTCCTTTAAAGGGGAGGTTCCTGAGGCCATTTGAAGCGACATTTTCCTTTGCAAAAATGGCCGTTTCGGCTTTGTTAAGGAGTTATTAACGAAAAACACGGACCAATCAGAGCGCGACCTAGAGGCGTATTGGCAGAGACGGCCGCGCGCGACAGAAGTCGAGCGATGGTGATACACCGCGGTCGAAAGCAAGGAACAAACAAGAGAAGAAAATTTTAAAGCGCTTGCCTTTTAAAAAATAGGTCCGTAAACAGGAGACTCGAAGCTGTCATCATGTTTTTTTTCGAATTTTTAAAACAGTCCCGGCTATAGGAAAATTGGATTTGTTTAAAACATTTGCAAAATAAATGGTGAAAAAACCATTTCTTCCGGATCGAAATATTTTCAATAGATACTCTTATGTGTTCACTACAAGCTCCTCAAAACTCATTTTCCTCGGTACGTTAGTTCTAGTGTTATAATTTAATGAAAAAAAATTCTTTACACGTCTGTAAAACGAACATTTTTTAAGATTTCGATAAATCCTTCGAGATTCGTTCATAGGCTACTAAAGACTACAACATATTCAAATTTGAACTATCCGACATAGGACTCGAAAAATTTTCTTCTCTTGTTTGTTCCTTGCTTTCGACCGCGGTGTATCACCATCGCTCGACTTCTGTCGCGCGCGGCCGTCTCTGCCAATACGCCTCTAGGTCGCGCTCTGATTGGTCCATGTTTTTCGTTAATAACTCCTTAACAAAGCCGAAACGGCCATTTTTGCAAAGGAAAATGTCGCTTCAAATGGCCTCAGGAACCTCCCCTTTAAAGGAAATCAGACATTTTTGGGACACCCTGTATACTTATATTGCCCAAAAGCAGTCAAAATGACTGCATTGTGAAAGAATAACTAATGTGTAAAGAAAGTTTAAAATTAATTTTTAATATTTTTTATATTATTTACAGTTATATAACAAGTTATTAGTAAATATTAACAAGAAAAAAAATTTACTTTTCCTGGGCATATTGATGACACTTTCATTTTCATCATTGGTGATCGACTCTTCTTCTAATTGAAATTAAAAAGCAGTCAAAATGACTTCCTTGGGCAATCTGTTGTTAATAATTTGTTTCCAAAATAATGTAACAAAAGCCTTAAATCCTTTTGATGTTTTCACTCGTTTATATTTCATCTATTCATTTTCGTCATAAATACATAAATAAGTCTAATAATGACTTATATTACAGTTCTATTATACTATAATCAGTTAAAAATCCTTTATAATTTGGCGTTGTGACAGTCGTAACCAATTGATACATTACAAGAAGTCAATGTGTTCTTCTTACTAGTTGTCCATCGGTAAACTGAAAAGATGAAGTAACCATTGTCCTGTAAATAAATTAATGTTATTCTATACACACTCTATCACTCGAAAGTTGTAAGCAGCACTATGAGAAACATTTATAGTAACGCTAGTAAGTATTATATTTACTTGAAATGTACAAATTAATATAAATTGATGTGATATTTGAAGTGTTCATTGACTTCAATTCCCTCGTCTCGTGTATAAAGCTTTTGTTTTCTCTTCAATATTAATATTCCTATTCGAAAGTCTGTGTTTCCACTATAATCTGTGATCATAAAGCTTTTATGCAATAGTAGGCGACGCGTTGAGGACCGACTTTAGAGGAATTCTTCGTAACACAAAACCGCGGCGATTTTATATCACATAAAAGAAAACAAAAAAAGAAAATGTGTAGTCAACTTTATTGGGATCATATTTCCATCTAGGATTTTTACACTGTCTTTTATGAGGAAAATAAAATCTCGGAAGAAATACGATTATAGCTGCGGTATGTGTTGCTGTTTGAATAGACAAACTAACAGATCTACTTTTCTTCGATACATTTCATGGTGCACCGTGTTTTCTATCTAAATTTAAACTGTGACATTCATTTTCGCATTTGCATCGAACAATATGTAGAATCAATCGTTTTTCTAATAAGCAATCTGCATGGACAAACAATTTGAACTTCTCAAAAGTTAATATTCATTTTAACAGAAAATAAAATATACATACGTTTCATGTGTTGACAATTCTTTCTGTCAACTAGATATATCGATGCTAAAATCAAATATTCAGATTTACTTCACAGAATATGTATTATTTAATATAAAACAATAATTAAACAGAATGTTAATAGAAATGCTATGCATGTTACAAGCTACGAGTACAATTATATTTGACTATCGGGGCATATTTTAATAATAAATATAATTCACAGTTAAATAATATTCACAATAAGCTATATTTTAGACAGCGAAATATTAACACAATCTGTTTAATAATATTATACAGTTTCGTGACGCAACATTTTTTCATAAATGTAGTTTGGTACACTTGTCTTAATATGCGACAACATTTGTTATAAATTTTACTATCTTTCTATTACCCTAGTCTAATTTCTGAGCAAATATAGGCTTATAAAGAAATTCCTTTTTCAAAACAAGAGGTTAACTATTTGTATTCCTATCTTGCTACTTATTTGCAATTGGGACAAACATGTGAAAAATGAAGAAAACATGAACATAATAATTTTGTTTTGCGTCTGTCCTTCTGTTACAGATGATTTTAAACAAAATTGAACGTAAGATATCTTTTAAACTAATCAGCATTTTACCATAATACCCATAACTTTCTATTAATCTTTCAATTAGTTCCGTTAACCTTTTAACTGAGTGACTTTTAACCCTTCGACGTCGGTGCCCGAGTCTATTCTGACCCAGAGTATTAAAATCGTCATTTAATTGCTCAATTTCTCATGATTCAATTGAGCAAATAGCTGTTACATTAACAACTATAGAAAGACTAATGAATCTGCAAGAAGTACCTTCAAAAATATTTTTTAAAACATTGTTAATAAAGCTGAGAATGGTGTTAAGCACCAACAATTGTAAAAGTGCGAGAGAGGTCAGTCGTCTGAGGGTTAAATCGCAAATGCTGATGGAGACACGACGGAAAACAAGTAAAATAAATATTATTAAAATTTCGCCACGATCGACGTAAATATGATAAGGAAGTGAAGCAGTTATTCGACGAATAGTGTAAAATGAATTAATTCGTCGTGCCCAGTTAAAAAGTTAATGTACACATTGAAATAAATGATTATTCAATAACAATAGCAAGTATTACCACCAACACATCTATTATCGTCCCAGGAACAAACCTATAACCCGTGACCAAAATTATTTGATCATATTTCAAAATCGTATAATTTTCTCAGAGTTCAATCAAATGAGTTGAGTTTTATGTTAGAGGAATTAGTTGACTAAATAACGACTAAAAAGAGTTTTGACAAAATTGATATTGGTCAGAATTGCGAGGAAAAGAGTAAAAGTAAATTTTTTCAACTTTTTTATCTGAGTCTGTAATGAAACTTTAATCAATGCGTTTTGTACAATAGATCAATGTAAATTACATACACGCTGGAAATTTCATCGAAATCGGTTAACGTTGTTATGAGCTACAAACATTTGAAGGTGATCACTATAGATTGCAATTCCTTATGCATTTACAGCAGCGATGGGAATTTTTGTCTCAATTGAGGCAAAGCCGTCCCCACCATAGAGCCCACTGTCCCCCACCAGCATCCGCCGTTACCAAAGAGGGAGGAAGTGCTTCGCCCGTCGCGAACAGTGCGCAGGCCTCGCGCATGAAAGAGAGGTTGCTGGGAGAATTAGGCGTTTGAGGACCCATCCCTGATTTACAGCATGTACACATTTTGAAAATATAAGAAAACGTGTATGTAACAAACATTAATGGCATCTCTATGCTTGTCACAAGAAATTTCCTAGTTGATAAATTGAACTTGTTCCTCATCCTGGTTTATATAAAATGTGTATTAAAAGTGATCGCATAAGGATGCAATATCCTGACAAGACCAAAAATCTGCGACTGGCACCCTCATGCTCATATTTTAAAAAGTTTCATTACAGGCTCGGATAAAAAAATAACTAATTCTTTCAACGCGTCAAAAAGTCTCAACTCGTTTCGTTCAATTCTAATAAAATTATGCGATTTTTATATGTCATCAATAGACTGTGGATCTTGATACAAAATAAAATATGTTTGCATCTATTGCAATAGGTGCCAAATCAAAATTTCTTTCTTCTTCCATTTTTGTCACAAATGTGGTGAATAAACAATAGGAAATACATGTTACTTTACTAATATACTTTAATAGTATTGTTAAATAGGAATATAATAGGAGGTGCGGAGTGGTAGGAAAGTCATCGGAGACAACAGTAAAACGAGAAGTGTATATTATAACAATTACATCAGTGCATCCGTGCGACACGATGTCTCGGCTAGAACGACTGTCGAGAGACTAAAATCAAAAGACGCCTCGCGCGACGCTCGGCCGGTCGACTCCTCGAAGCAACGATCGGCCGCTTGTGATCCAACGATCAAAGGATCCCGCATCGCGATATCGCACAGTGTCGGTCTCCTTTTACAACAAATAGTATCACTTACAACTAGATATTAAACATTATTCCAGCTCTCACACGTGCTCGCCATGCATCGAGCATATCCCTCTCAACGTGGAACCTCTAACCTCAAACAATCTCACTCGCTCACATTCCGGACTCTCACTCACTCTATCGCTCACTCTTCCATCTGTAATATTCATTCTGAACTCTCACATACAATATAAACAATCATCATTCACAATAAATGCATAAAGTCCACAGTCTACTTTCTGCCACAATTTGAATTTTGAATTTATAATTTAATCATTTGTTAAGCTTTCACGAATGGTAAATCATAAAAATAAATAGCTCCTTCGGTCACATCGAATCTCATTTAATTTGTATGTTAAAGGGCCAAAGAAAGTACAGTATTGCAGCTGGTAGTTCTCCGTAGAAACGGAGCAGCCAAAGGGCTGAAAAGCCGATTAGAGTGTCCGATAGAATAAGAAACCTCGAATATCCTGCGAAGGGCGTCGAAACATAGTCAGCCGACGCTTCCGCGTGGCTTTCACCTTTTGCAACAGGCAACGCAGGTTGCGGTAATGGCACCTGGAACAATAACGAGCCGGTTTAACGCCATAGAGTTGTTCCGTCGACCAGGGATCCGCATGCATTAGCTACAGTGAGAACTACCTAACTCGAGAGCTAGATGAGAGGATCGGTTTCGATGCTATCGGCCTTTGCCACCCGTGGCTTCGCTTCCGCTCCGGCACCGAGTCGCGGCGCCCCTTGCCTCTCTGCCGACGTTAAATTAGCCCCAATGCTGAAACGTTGAACAACCCAAACCTGACGACGACGCTCGAAAGTAGTCGAAATTTTCGCGTTACAGCCGTTCTTGCGTACACCGATGTTTATAAGATCCAGGACACTTGCTGATTTTACAAGAAGACGTCGTGCAATCTCACTGCTACATTCTGCACGTCATTAGATTTACTTGAAAATTCAGAAACCATGACTAGTAGATAGATTACATTTGTTGCTTCACTACTCTGTAATATTATTCCTTTCGTTGTCTGACTCATCAAACTCACCTCACAAACTGTTCTTATACAGGGTGGGTCACGAAAAGAATTTCTCTGTTGTGTAATAGTTTATGTTTTATTGTGGTTGCTAGAGGCATCCAAGTATAAAGGGTGGTCAACGCAACTGTTTCAGGTTATAACACTGTTACCAGTGCAATTACAGAAAAATGGCAAAGCTAAAAGATGAATGGTCTAAAATGTACTACATCTGTAGCACATTATTTATTTATTTATTTATTGATGAAACAAACCATGTTTGGTTTATATAGCATACATTAATATAACACTTTACAATACATAATGGTGTACATATCGTTATATTAGGTTAAATTAACATGAGCGGTAGTCACTAAATTTTAACTTTACATTTTTTTAGGAAATTAAAGATAAATAATAATGCTGTAATGTCTGGCACGCTTAAAAAGAAATTAATGGTGTAGGGAGGGTAATATTTTCGATTGAGGAGTAGTTCAAACAATTGTCCTCGTTCGGAATCATATTCTGGACATTGCCAAATAATATGGTTAAGGTCTTGAGCCTCCGCTCCGCATTCACAGGACCCATCCGGAATGAAGTGTACTCTCGCCAGGAAAGCATTTACATTATAATGGTTCGAACGGCTTCTGTTGACGAATGTAATGAAATCTCTAGGTAATTTGAGACCCGAAAACCAAGGTATTCTTACATCATTATAGAAGTGTTGGAAAAAATATACAAATATACTTTGTGTAAGACTTCTTTCTTAATAGTATCGTTCGTAGACATTCTCATTCGACATCTAAAATCGCATAAAAAATCGGTAAATGGTATTTTAACATTTGATAGGGTTCCTGATTCTGTAGCTTCTTTGGCCAACAAGTCCGCCTTTTCATTTCCTGTTAAAACAATATGTGCTGGGATCCAAATAAATTTGACAAATTTTGAATTACTACTGTTTGCGATAAATTTAAGATATTTGTCCTTAATTTCTATGAGTAGTTTATTACATTGAGGAATCTGAGGCACATGTTTTTGGAAACCGCAACGGTGCAGGTGCATTCAATAATTGTATTACTTTTTTAATGGACACGCATACATTTTTATATGTACAGTTGGATTTCTATCCTCATTCTACGTAAAAAAGTATTGGTGTGCAATTATTAAAAAATTATTTGTTACAGAGATATTTTATGAAAATGTCTTTATCGAAGAAAATGCTTAAGCACAATCATATGCAATTTTTTTGCATATTATTAGGTTTACCCGAAAATTGTATTCAGCCTTAGGAACCACGCCTGTTAACCACGCAATGGTAAATATTGAATTACAAGAAACACTTTACAGGAATATACAGGGTGGCCCACATAACTCTGAACAGCTCAATATCTCGAAAACTATGCCATCGATTTTAAAGTTCTTAGTCTTAAATTGCATGGAACTGAAGGGCCTTTCTGACTACATAAACGTGAAGTGGCCTCCCTTCCTCTTTAACCGGGGAGGGGAGGTACCTTTGTAATTTTAAATGGAACCCCTTATAAAATGTTACATATTTAGATTCTACCGGAAAAAACAAGTCAATTTTGTCTGAAACATTTTTTTGTCAGATACTTCCATGATGAGATATAACAGTTTGAAGTTTCGAGTTGTAGGTACTCGAAGCTCTCGGAAATAGCGTTATGAAATTATACGCGCTTGAGTCCATTGCTTATTCATGAAGAAACACAAACAATAATATTTACAATTCTTGAGTTTGACTCACTTATCTATGAAAACGTTTTCAGTTTAGAGCTGTTATTCAAGCAGTAACATTGTGATTATGGCTACTTTTGACACAGAAGCGAATATGTTATTAACGTTAGGTAAATGCCAAAAAAATTATCGGCGTGCAGCAGTGATGTTTTTTGAACGTTATGGGATCAAAAAATGTCATGCAACATTTCATAATTTAGAAAAGCGGTTTCGCGAGCACGGTGAATTGTGTAAAAAAACTCGCAATAAACCTAAAGCTGTCACTAATGAAAATAATAGTGCCAGTATTCTTGCTGTAATTACATTAAATCCTCATATTAGTCAACGTACACTTGCACAAACATCACATATTAGTCGTTCATCGATTCAACGAATTTTGAAACGGCAAAAGTATCATCCATATCGCATGGTTTTATCACAAGAGCTTTCGATAGCAGATTACGATCACCGCGTAAGATTTTGTGAGTGGCTGAAGGGTGTTGTGGAAAATGACTTTTTGTGCAAAATACTTTTTTCCGATGATGCCACTTTTATGAATTCAGGGCATGTAAATGGACATAATCTGCATTATTTGGCCGTGGAAAACCCAAATTGGATGCGATGCGTTCCCTTTCAACATCGATGGTCTTTAAATGTTTGATGTGGCCTAATAGGAGATTTTGTGATTGGACCTTATTTTTTTCAAGAAACTGTAACATCAGCAAGTTATTGTGATTTATTAAAAAATCATTTGCCTGCGCTTTTGGAAGATGTGCCACTGCACGTTAGAAGAGAAATATGGTTCCAACAAGACGGCGCTCCTCCACATTTTGCAATCATCACCAGGCAATTTTTGAACGAAAAATTTGGGAACAAATGGATAGGTCGTGGGGGACCTCGTCAATGGCCTCCTCGATCCCCCGATCTAACACCATTAGATTTTTTCTTATGGGGATATGTAAAGGACAAAGTTATGTTTGAATCACCGACGACAAAAGAGGATATGAAACAAAGAATACGTGACGTTTGCGCTTCAGTGACTCCCGAAATGTTAAAAAATGTTAGAACAACTTTGATGTTTCGAGTAAATAAATGTTTACAAGCCCGTGGTGGACATTTTGAACATTTAATTTAAAGTACATTTAATTTCTTCGCGAATAAGCAAAGGACTCAAGCGCGTATAATTCCATAACGCTATTTCCGAGCGCTTCAAGTACCTACAACTCGAAACTTCAAACTGTTATATCTCATCATGGAAGTATCTGACAAAAAAATGTTTCAGACAAAATTGACTTGTTTTTTCCGGTAGAATCTAAATATGTAACATTTTATAGGGGGTTCCATTTAAAATTACAAAGGTACCTCCCCTCCCCCGTTAAAGGGGAAGGGAGGCCACTTCACGTTTATGTAGTCAGAAAGGCCCTTCAGTTCCATGCAATTTAAGACCAAGAACTTTAAAATCGATGGCATAGTTTTCGAGATATTGAGCTGTCCAGAGTTATGTGGGCCACCCTGTATTTATAAGAAACACTGTAGTCCGTAAATTTTCAAAAATTGGCATTACTTGTAAATGAAATCTGTATTTAATTCTCGAGGGAGAGAAAACAACGAACATTTGATTAAACGGTCTGACAATGAGCGCTTTCTCAAGAGTATAATGGTACAGTCCATGCAGCTAATTTTAAGCAATTGTAGGACAAGAATCAACGAGCAGTGTCCATACTAGGTATGGTATCAGTAACTGTTGTCCGAGATTCGCTAAGATGCTCCGCATAATACTGGCATTTGTAACAGCACCGTATCTACCCCTTCCGCGGCAGCTTAACCATCGTGGTCTCTCTTATCGGAGCACGAATGTATAATAAGTAGCGTCACAACCCTCGTGCGTTCACGTGTTTGATCTATGATCTTCCGGCGATCGTATCTGGCTACGATGTACGTGGAAGAATAGAGTGCGAGGAGAAGGGAAAGATTCGCCTTAGAAATGTTTTCATACTTATGTACTAGTTTCACGAAATGAGTCTAGAAACGATAAAAATAAGGTAGGACGAATGAACACCTTCCAGTGAATGAATACAAATCGCATCAAACGAAAAAATAACATTTATGACGCCCACTTTATCTTGAAAATACAGCGATTCTTTCCTTTTTTTATTAATGCAATTTGAACCTCAAGGAAGAGATTATTTTGCAGTGCTGTACAGACGTTTCAGTACATTATAATACTTTTATTGTGGTTATAATAAAGTTTATTATATTAACAGTGAGGAAAATAATAGTATGATACAAGGGATGACGATATAACAGAATGGTGTAATGATAAACAACAGTGGAGTCGGAACAAATCAATAAAACATAAACATCGGCAAGAACATAGAATAAACCATTAAAGATTGGTTTAGGCAAGGAGTATCAACCACCTGAAGTTCCTAATCTTTAACAACTTTATATAATACAATTCAATTCTGTTGTAGGTTCACAGACTTTATGTTCACATTTTAGCAAGAGTCATTGTCACTATATGAAACCAAATTGTGGTATTTTAACCACGGCTTCGTTTCGGTTTTATTTATTATTCTCTAATACCGTTTTTCACTTAATTTTTTTATTTATCAAAATCAATGTTACATTCAAAATCTTTAAAACTGCATACAGTATCACAATCTACAAATATCGAATGATAACTAGACGACGAATTTTATACAGTGTGGTAATAAAAGTCCATTGAGAGGAGTCAAAACTGTCAAATTAAGCCCTAAAAGTAATATTTTCCCTGTGAAATCAACTTTTATTATTTATTAGTAGATTGCGGATGAAATTTATGCAATTTTCAATTTTTGTTGGCAAATTTTAAGAAAGTGGACTCAAATAAAAACTTACTTCCAAGAGTAGTAGCCTTTGTAGATCTGAAATAAATAAAATCGTACTAAAGTCTGTCGAATTTAATATTCTAGCACTTTTAGAATATTTTCAGAGGCCATAAATGCTTGAAGACCCTCAATCTATTTATTAACATTCCATATCATGTTCCATATTATTCCATATTATTTCGCGTCCGACACAGAGAAGTTTGAAGTATTAATTCAGGGATATAAGCACAAGAGAAGTAATTGTACAAGTCAAATATAAATAATTATTTATACTACAACTAGGTCTATGTTGCGAAGAGAACCAGTTATGATATGAAACAATTAACAAAAGTTCATTTCACACGGAAAGAATTGCTTTTAGGACCGACGTTGACTAGACATTGTTTACTCCTCATGGTGAGTACTATGAGGCCAATAAGTTTTCGGATCATTTTTTCTTAATTACTCGTATATTTAGACATTATATACTATTAACAACTTAATAAAATTAATGAGGTTACTTATTGAAGGGAGAAACAAATAAATAAGTTTGTATTAGGTTCAAAGATGTCTAATGAAACACACACAAATAAGCTAACAATAATGTCAATGTTTAATGCGATATTTGGTTATTTGTAATTGAATATTATTAAACTGAAACGATTTTTATTTTTTAAAATGAAAATATAGCACATATTGCACAGAATTAGATGATTTACAGTTCCGAAAACGTATCATATACGTTTAGTGGTTGTCCAACTGCATATTCGAGCTTTGCCATCGGAGGTAAATATAGTTACAATTCCGGAGTAAATCGGTGGCAAGGATTAAGTCTCGCCAGCATTTGTTACCATCGGCAAGACTGTTAAGTTAATAACGAGCGTTTATTTAAGGCCGACGTAGCCGCGATTCATCAGAGCTCTCCATTGTATACAGGACGTCATAACACTGCGCTCCAAGTGAATTAATGGCCGTTCCCTTCATTTTACGCGCGTCTGCTGAACATCATAGTCCATCTTTACTTACCCGTCGTGTTTCATATTCGAAATTTGAATGGTAACAGCACCTTCTAAATAGCGCGTCCCGGCACAATGTTTCATTTCCACGGATTATTTCATAAAATCCGAAATTAGAAATAAAACGTATTCCTCTGATTAAAAGTTGAATATGTTAATCGTAGATTGTGGATCTTTATCTAAAATACAGATTTTCTGCAGTGATTTCTAGAAACAGGAGCCACACAGATATTAGTTTCTTGTTTTATGTGAATTAATTTGCTCCATTTGGATTTGAACACCCAGTATATGGAAGCAGAGCCTGAGATCAGTGATGCCAGAATCGTGGAACCGTGGAACTTTCCCCCCCCCCCCCCGGTGGATCCTCCGGCTGGACCCCCCACTCTGGCGTACCGTCGTCGCCTTACGTTGTTTCTTACTGCGCACGAGCTACACACAAGCGTACCTCGACGCCGTCGAGTCGAATAGGCAGCTCGCACGGACAGACTAGAGGTACGCTTGTGTGTAGCGCGTGCGCAGTAAGAAACAACGTAAGGCGACGACGGTACGTCAGAGTGGGGGTTCCAGCCGGAGGATCCACCGGAGGGGCAAGTTCCTCGGTTCCACGATTCTGGCATCACTGCCTGAGATTTCAAGTTGTTTGTAAAATAATAGAGAATCATTCCTTCACGACATGCGATATTGATTTATTAGGATAGCGCATTCCTCACTCTTCTAATAAACTCCGTTCTGTTAAGATGTACATTATATTTTCCTTACAAATTGTGTTTTAAACAAATTGTTCTTTGTTCAATAATCTGTGGGTTGCTTGATCTTCTACCGCAATAGTATATTTAAACCTCCCACATTTTATTAATTTCAATCAATTTAAATATAATCTATAGAAATTTTTGAAATTTTTTAATATATTGCTGTTTTATATTTCGCCTCCCGATTTTCCTCATAAACGTGTAAAATCCACTATAAACATTAGAAATGTTTGCAAATGCTGCAGATGTTTGGAGATACACGGCTTAACAATTGTAATTTGCAAGTTCTTAAATGAGACTCATGGTACTCGACGCGGACGAGAAGAAATGGTTAGAAAACTATCATAATATAAAAAAATTAGTATAGTGATAAAGTATTTCTTCAGTGCGTAATAAGTAGACTGCAGACTTTCATACAAATTCTATACAGGGTGCGGCAATAACTATGTCCAGTTTGAATATTGCCGTTATTTGTAATAATATGAAAAAATATTATATAGAAAACTTACACGGTATAGAGGGGGACATATTGTGACACAAACATTTTCTGCGTGGATGGAGGCATAGAGGAGTTATTTATGTTTTTGGAGCGCATAACATTCTTTTTTCTCTGCCAAAGCAGATTTTGCAAACAAGAAGAGACGGTGATGGATCGAATTCGATTTAACTATCGGTTATGATTCCTAAGATCGTTCTGAAGTAATCGGTTCAATCCCTATACTTTTCTGCAGCAAAATATTATAATGATCAGGTACCCCGACGCATGTCGAGATGGGACGTGTGTCTACCATGTGTGAGTTAAAGGACCCGTTAATATCACGTTGTCACACGATTCAGAAATGTGCAGCGGCCATTCTATTAATCTCGCCAATTATGTATAACCCGTATCCCCTAGGTTTTTATGTTCGATCCATCTGTTACCCTTTTAAATTGCTATACGATATTGCAGAAACTAAACAAAAAGGTCCAATTCCATCAAAAGTATGTAAATCATGATGGTACAAATTTTTTGTGAATTAGTTTATAAAATTTGGATTTGCGTAGATACAGTTGCCCACAAAACTGTTCGTACACCCTTTACATCAGAATAACTTTCTTAAAATTTGACCAAACCACTTGACGTTTTTTGAGCAATTGGAAGCATTGATTTTCTTTTAAAATGTGCGAAAAAGATTTTGAAGAAATTGCAATTTGTAGGAATTACATGAAAAAATAAAAATGGCACTTTTCAAAAGTTTATTATTTCAGCACGGAATGAAAATTCAAAATATGCCTTTTGCAGATCTATGTTAGTTATGCATATGCTGAAAATTTTATCGAAATCGGTTGACGCAGAAAAAAACGACGCGCATCGAAAGATGTAAGACACTATGGATTTTAAGCAGAAACTGACCAAAAGTCGTGAAAAACTGCAATTATACAATTACAATATACAATAATTATACAATTATTATTATTATATTATTACAACTGCTTGTAGCTCATATGTTCTTTAACAGATTTCGATGAAATTTTCGTCCTCGAAAAATTCCCAATATTCCTCGAAATATTTATTTACTCAATTTTGAGTGACTGAATTGAATGAATGAACTGTTACACTGGAATATGAGAAAGGCTAATGGATCGACAAGAACTATCTCCAGGACTATATTTTAAAAAATTCATAATTAAAGTTATGAATGGTCAGCATCAATTTTATCGTTGCGAAGACGATCCGCTATCCGAGAATTAAAAACGAAGACATTGGAACGCAGCAACTTCTTGTCTAATTTCCTTTGATGTCTGCGATTCCTAAAACAACCCTTAACACGTCCTCGAAAAATTCCCAATATTCCTCGAAATATTTATTTACTCAATTTTGAGTGACTGAATTGAATGAATGAACTGTTACACTGGAATATGAGAAAGGCTAATGGATCGACAAGAACTATCTCCAGGACTATATTTTAAAAAATTCATAATTAAAGTTATGAATGGTCAGCATCAATTTTATCGTTGCGAAGACGATCCGCTATCCGAGAATTAAAAACGAAGACATTGGGACGCAGCAACTTCTTGTCTAATTTCCTTTGATATCTGCGATTCCTAAAACAACCCTTAACACGCCCTCGAAAAGTTCCTAATATTCCTCGAAATATTTATTTACTCAATTTTGAGTGACTGAATTGAATGAATAAAATGTTACACTGGAATATCAGAAAGGCTAATGATTCTACAAGAAATATCTCCAGAACTATATTTTAAAAAATTCATAATTAAAGTTATGAATGGTCAGCATCAATTTTATCGTTGCGAAGACGATCCGCTATCCGAGAATTAAAAACGAAGACATTGGTACGTAGCAACATCTTGTCTAATTTCCTTTGATGTCTGCGATTCCTAAAACAACCCTTAACACGTCCTCGAAAAGTTCCTAATATTCCTCGAAATATTTATTTACTCAATTTTGAGTGACTGAATTGAATGAATAAAATGTTACACTGGAATATGAGAAAGGCTAATGGATCTACAAGAATTATCTCCAGAACTATATTTTAAAAAATTCATAATTAAAGTTATGAATGGTCAGCATCAATTTTATCGTTGCAAAGACGATCCGCTATCCGAGAATTAGAAACGAAGACATTGGTACGTAGCAACTTCTTGTGTAATTTCCTTTGATGTCTGCGATTCCTAAAACAACCCTTAACACGTCCTCGAAAAATTCCCACCGTCAAGCATCGCCGAGCATTGAATGAACAAACCCAATTAACGATTCTCTCGAAACAGCCGGAATTTCTCAGTTTCATGAAATACCATGAAACCAAGGGGGCAATTGCCAATAAAGGGGGTCGCACGGTAATGCGACGCCGTTAGGGGGGGTTGAAGTGGACACGGTGTCGAACGACGTACACGACATGCACGGATCCATTGCAGACGAAACCATACGTGAAGGCCGATCATGGGGGGGTGGAGGATAGGGGGTTGTCCGCGGAGGGAGTTGGAGAGTGGACAGAAAAAGAGGAAGAGGGCATCTGGTTCCTTACAATTAAACGAAGCCTTGGAAGCCCTCGAAAGCGAGCCGTCGAACAGTCAACAGCTGCGCATCTGAATACTAATTTGAAATGTTTACACACCCGCGTACTGCAGCCGGCACCCACGCCTCGTCACCGAGGCGGCAGCAAGTCGGCAACGGAAGAAACTTTCCCTCCAGGAGGTTAGGCCAATTGGCGGCACTCTCTTCTTTCAAAAGTCAATGCGATTGCAGACCATGCAAGTTTAACTGCCGCCAGTTACGTGACAATTTTCTGCATAAAATATTAGGTACTTGAATAATTTACTGACGTTTTTTAATAGATGTCGGAGCAAATAGTACGTGTATACAATTTCAGATAGTGTAGTACTGTGTAGGTGATTCTCCCCTTCTGCTTACCTGTTTCCATGTTCTTGGGTGTTTTGTAAAACATTTTGAATAACACGTCGACTTTTAACAGTTTTTTTCCATATTTCGATCGACAATTGTTGTTAATAAATTTTTCTATGTTATTGGCGCACTGGTACGATCATATATGACAAATTCAGCTGTTTTGCAAATTTACATCAAGTTTTCCGACGTTTCGATCTGGATTTAGATCATTTTCAAGGAAAAAGTTATGTTGTAATTGCGTCTGTGAGAATTTGTTTTTCAATTAATATATGGTTGTCAAACCGATTGCAGAAAAAGAAGAAAACAATGTCACAGAAACACTATAGTGAGAAAAATTAGAAAAATATGTATGCAACTCACTTGCTTAATACGAAAAAATTATGAAACTAAATTCTTTAAATTTGTTGGAAGCATGTTGGTTCAATGCCGGTGACACGTGTGTTTCTGTGACATTGTTTTCTTCTTTTTCTGCAATTGGTTTGACAACCATATATTAATTGAAAAACAAATTCTTACAGACGCAATTACAACATAACTTTTTCCTTGAAAATGATCTAAATCCAGATCGAAACGTCGGAAAACTTGATGTAAATTTGCAAAACAGCTGAATTTGTCATATATGATCGTATATTGATAATCTTGTGTTGCAAAAATCATAAATATGAGGAGAATTGTTTTCCAGCAAGTGTACATGTGTTTTTGTATGTCCTGATCTGACTCTGGTAATTATAATTTGCTAGGTGCGTTTGAAGTCTGGGTTGATATTCAAATCGTAAAAATTTGGTACTGTCTTGTGGAGAGTACTGGTGTTAAAGGTTTTCCATACTGTGTTCCAGTTTTCCTTGAGTTGGATGTGTTTGTTTACATCAGATGGTGTCTTACATACAGGTTGGTTTTCTCGTTTGTTTGTAGTTGCAATTTTTGCAGCGAGGTCAGCAATTTTTGTGATCCGTGATCCATGCTATCACAATTTCTTTTCCAGATATTGATAGGTTGCGGTATAACTCTTGAATGTATCTGTTCATTTCAGAGTTGGTATTTGTGTCTTGAGTTTTATTAATTGTAGCAAGAGAGTCAGAGAAGGTTAAGAATTTAGTTTCGTTAGAGTTGTGAATGTGTTGGAGTGCTAATATAAGTTTCAGCGGTTTTATTGATAGGGTTAAGGGTATAACATCAGATTACCATTTATTTCGACCAATGCAGCATGGCCTTTCCTAACGGTATATACTTCAGTTCTTATGATGACATAAAAGAATGGCTTGACGATTGGATTATTTCACACGAATCGAATTTCTTCTATCGCCTAATTCACTTATTACGTGAAAACCGGGAGAAAATTGTAGCTAACGATGTAAAATTCATTGAATAGAATACTCCCTATTCTGCTAAAGAATGGCAGAAGCTTATTCAAGTTAGAAAGCTTATTACTAAAGCTTATTCAAATAATTAGATCGCTTATTTGATGTATTTATGGTAAAAATGGATAGGTAAAATATGAAACAGTAAAAATATTAATTTAATAGTGTCGTCATATTACCATCAACTTCTTAAAATTATCAAGGGAAGAAATCAGTTTTTATTTGGTCCCAGTACCTTGCAATTGATGCAGCCAATTTTTAATTTGCATAAATATCTGCATCCTACTAATAATAATAATGATGAAGCGTTTCGTCCTAGGCCCGCGCTAGAGGTCTCGTCACAGTAAGGTTATCTAGCGGACCCGTGCCTTAGACGCGGGATGTCGCAAGGACAGTTTAGGACGGTATATATACAAACAGAGGAAGATTCAGGTAGTAGCGGGAAAGGTGTTGTCGTAGTGTCCCTCTGTTGACGAGCATAGGAAGTAGCCGCCACACTTCTAAAGAATACTCCAGTCGTACGAGCTCATTTTAAAAAACATGTTCTGTGTTAAAGGTTGTACGGAGGCTTTTTTGAAAGTCTGCATATGCAACAGAAGATTAAATAATTATTTTCACGGATCAATCTGTTCAGTCATAATAAATCTCGACAAATTAAATTGCGAATGTATCGTTATGATGATTATTTTTTTCTATAACGATAAAATTAGAGATAACTACGAGAAAACGAACTGTAATTAGAAGCATGTAAAATCTAAGGTTCAGTGTAACTACATTCGAATAAATCGCTATCGGCGGCTGATTAAGCAGTTGAGGGGATATACAGCAGGGGATTGGAGAATATAAGGAAATATCGTAAAAATGATTTGACCTATGCAGAAAGTGGCTATTTACCGGGTAGCAAAGGCACACTTGATTCCGTGCGGGGCTATGAAACGCGTTCTCGTTCGAATAGACGCACACGCCCGCGCAGATAGTTACACTTGTGCTTGAAAACGCATGTACATGAGAATACGTGGCCGCGCGTGTGTGTCGGGCTGTGGTCGAGGCTCGGACTGGTTTACAAGTATAATGAGTCTTGCGCGCCGCATAACATTACATCGCTGCTTGCTCGGGATTTAGATTAACTGTTTACATGAACAGCGGCGAACGGAGAAGCCGGCCGATTGCCATTGCACCGGATAGAGCATATACGGGCCGATATAGTGCTTGTACTCTGCGTTTCGCTCCCTCTCGATTCTGGTGAAACTAATCATCTCTATGTACTGCGCTCTGTTTGCGCGACGAGATCTAGCAATTAAGGGGTCCTTTCAGTTTAGAACCCAGTTTTTAACCTGTTTAAACCCTCACTTTCTTTTTGGTTATTATTCATGAAAAACTACCATCTTTTAATCTTCCCGATTTTTTTGGATCCCTTGTTACACTAAAATTTCAAATTTTCTTTTTGATATCTATTTACGTATAGTAACCCCCATTTTCTTTTTGATTATTATTCATGAAAAACTACCACCTTTTAATCTTCCAGATTTTTTTGGATCCCTTGTTACACTAAAATTTTAAATTTTCTTTTTAATATTTATTTACGTCAAGTAACCCCCATTTTCTTTTCGGTTATTATTCATGAAAAACTACCACCCTTTAATCTTCCAGATTTTTTTGGATCCCTTGTTACACTAAAATTTCAAATTTTCTTTTTGATATGTATTTTCGTAAAGTAACCCCCATTTTCTTTTTGATTATTATTCATGAAAAACTACCACCTTTTAATCTTCCAGATTTTTTTGGATCCCTTGTTACACTAAAATTTTTAATTTTCTTTTTAATATTTATTTACGTCAAGTAACCCCCATTTTCTTTTCGGTTATTATTCATGAAAAACTACCACCCTTTAATCTTCCAGATTTTTTTGGATCCCTTGTTACACTAAAATTTCAAATTTTCTTTTTGATATTTATTTACGTGAAGTAACCACTCATTGATCTTAATGATTTTTAACCCCTTGATACACTGATAATGTCCAATTTTTGTTTTGCCAATTATCTGCGAAAAACAATAGCCCTCCGACCTCGAGAATTTCTTAACCTCCTATTACTCTGATATTACTAATTTTCTTTTTGATAATTATTTAGAGAAAGCTACCACCATACGTTTCTGAGGATCTTTTGACCACTTGATGTACGAATTAACAACTTTTTTATCAGGGCCTGTATTGAAAATTGAAAAAATTGATAATGTACACTCAAATAAATTATATATATGCTGAAAAGTTCATCGACATTGGTTAATTGGTTTATGAATTATAAACGATTGAAAGTGGTAATAATTGCAGTTATTAGTCGAAAATCGTGAAAAAACTGCAATTTTTTCCACTTTCAATCGTTTATAATTCATAAACCAATTAACCAATATCGATGAAATTTTCGGCGCATATATAATTTATTTGAGTGTAGATTATCAATTTTTTAAATTTTCAATACAGGCCCTGATAAAAAAAGTCGTAAAAGTCAACTATTACTATTTTTTCCGCGATACCGACTAATTGCAATTTTTTCAAAAG
Organism: Sphecodes monilicornis; assembly: GCA_913789915.3. Taxonomy (NCBI): domain Eukaryota; kingdom Metazoa; phylum Arthropoda; class Insecta; order Hymenoptera; family Halictidae; genus Sphecodes; species Sphecodes monilicornis. Next base: position 1,694,353 of record OU565286.1, on the reverse strand, counting down.
ATTTTTTACTCATCTTGTAATAAAATAGTCCTTCCAACTTCTCAAGAATACTCAAGTCATCTGTACTAATTTTAAAAAAGGTATGCTGCTTCAAACGGTGCTGATTCAGTTTTGCTCTTCACTGTACGTGCTTCAAATAAATAAAATTATGTCGTCTATGTTCTTTATTAACTTTTTAAACTTAATTGCTTCATACGAATGTTAGAAACTGTTAATTTGCTGAATGTTTCTGAGATAATTGATACTATAAATTGAGTTAATCAAATACTGCAAAACATTTTACATGTTTAAAGTGTACATAGTGCCGTACTAACGCTGACAGGTTCGAACCATAATAATTCGCGAAGTCGGGTGAAGTGGGATACGATCCTTGCGTAATTGTACAGGGGAAAGTATGCTGAAAGTATCCCACTTTGCAAAAATGCGGGAACTTGGAATGCGAAACGTATTCATAAAATTGAATGAAATCCTGAGTGCAGAAGAAACATTAGATTTTAATTAACGAAACTGATTCTTAACGCTGATATCAATACCTTGATACACAGACGTTGCTATTAATTTATCTTTGATATCTTGAGCATGTCCTCCTTGGCAAATGGCAGACTTGGCATGGATTTTTACATTCTTAGATAATTATAAACGGATTGAGGTTTGAGATATGAGAATATGCTTTAAAGTAATAAAGTTTGACGACTACAATGATGTTAAATATTGCAGGAAATGTTGGGTATTGACATACGGATTAAATCGTTAAACAGAATCGGCAATACACTGCCTCCTAGAAGCTAGCCCCCCACTGGGTGAAATAAATAATTTCAACAGTTGTGCTGAGTTGTGCTAAGTTTGCGCTATATTGTTCTCGAATATTATAACAATAATATAAACAATAAGACTAAAAATTGAGAAAAACGATTTTTTTTTTTAGTAGCCCCCAACTTTTAGTTTTTTTTCAATATTCTCAATTGTGCTAGGTTGTGCTAAGATTGTGCTCGAATATTATAACCAATACACTCTGAATAAGAGAAACAGCTTTTCTTTTGAAAAATGCAATATTCATTAACACTAGAATTACCCGAGCTGTCATTTGAACGAGTTCCAAATTGTTCAATTCAGAATTGTGAAGATTGCAACGATGCATCCTTTGATAACCTATTGAACAAATTTATTTCATTGTACATTTCCTTTGGCCTATTTTTCATTTAATCCTGCAGTGGATCCAAAAAAAAATATTAAAACAATACATTTCCGATTATATAGTTGACAATGTATATAGCTATCGAATATGGCGACGAAGTGCTTGGTCTTAACATTGTACTGACATCTTCTTTTTTGTTTTTTCCTTAAAATGTTTGTAAGTATGGGTAAAACTTGTAAATGGATAGGTACGCATCTTGCAAAAAGAAAGTTTGTTGCAGGAGAGCGGCTTTTTAAAATATGTTTTATCAACTAATTTGTACTTCATTTTACGAAAAAAATTTAATTAATTTCATAAATTTCGAATCGCTTAGAATTGGTCGGGACATATTAATTACTCCACAAATAATTGTACAAATATCATCTATTAGAGGCACCAATGCCACAGGCATCACTGAAACAAGAATGTTGAAAATCTTAATACGCTGGTTAGATCTTTCAATATGCACTCTAGCTTTAGCTATTTTAGCTGTTAAAATAGACTATTTTTTGCTAAATTATTTCTTATATTTTAGAAATGGAGATCTTATAAATTTCAAGCAGTTCACTTCGCATACTTCGTTTCAAAGTATGGAAACGGAGCAACTTTTTGGCTCGCTCTACTATCACAACCTTTTACTGGACAGTAATCAACATTTTTTTTCGCTACGCGGTGGAAAAAGTTTGAGCTTCCATAACGTTATTTCTAATTAACACCTGTTTTAACACTGTAAGTTTAGACTGTAATTCACACTGTAAGCTACTGTAAGCCAAGCAAAGCCAAGCTTAGAGTATTTCTACTTTTCGACAACAGACGGCGCCACTCAAAATGTCAGGTCCCAATACACCCCAACAATGACTAGTTCCAGACATCCAATAGTTATTCTACAAAACATCTTAAAAATCACTTGTTTTAACTGCCGTTAGACGAGAAGCTCCCATCAAATTGCAAGAAAAGTAAATTGTTTTGCAAAGCGTCGCTAAATTCTTGAGAGCACAGTTCACCATGTAGAAACGTAAACGCGTCTACGGCATTTGGCGAGCGTGAATAATACGAAATCTAGTTCTATCAAAAAGATCAACAGAACAAAAGAAATATCGAAATTTCAGAGCAACTGTTTTCCATTCTCAGATAGTTCAAAGCGTAAACATGGCGGGAAGCGATCAATGCCGAGCGTTATCAACACGAGCTTTCAAAGGATCGGGGGCCCGGAGTACTTTTTATCGGGAAAAATATCACCGGTTCCCGTTCCTCTGTTTCATTCAGTCGACAAGAGCTGTCGAAGCAGCCTTTATCGGCTGTTTCGCTTCCCTTAATCGTATCCGTGTTGGAATTTGCAATTATGTCGAACGATTTCGCGTCCTTAATTCGCGGCGCGGTGGCCCCTCCTTTGAAAACGGACACCCGGTGTATCCACGGGCTGTATTGAAACGTTCGCATTCACGCGTGCATACCGAGCTCTCTCGCGATGCACATCGGTTGCGCATCCGACGGCGATGGTAGGGGGGCCCCAGTTCATATTCACAGAGTACATATGTTTTTTCGCGCAATACGAACGGCAAAACCGCGCCAGGGGTCGATATCAAGCTGCGCCTGAATGGAACATATTAGTATCGTTTCTTCGACGTTTGAATTTGAAAGCGATGGGATATCGAGGATTTAACATGAGAGCCAACTACGCTATCCGCCGTAAAAGGACGACTAGCTAGTACCGACGAGTATCGATAGGCTGCCAAATAAGAATATATTATTTTTATCCTTCGTTTCTGCGCTGAGGAAATCCTTCGATTGCGAGGAACCTCTGCGAGCGTCGTTCACATAGTTGAGCAAAATTTATTATAAATAATGAATAAAGTCGATTTATTCGTTATTCGAATAGCGATTATTCGATTCATTGATATATACTCATTATATAACGAATAAACGGATGAATTGTTCGGGAGGAATAATGAATAAATGAATAACGAATCAAATTTTATTTGTTATTCGTTATTCGAATAAACTTCTATGGTAATTATTACGTTTAGGGGAGACAGCTACGATGACCTTCACCTTGACATATGTTGTCAAGGACAAAATTCTGGACAACTTTTGTCAAGGACAAAATTCTGGACAACTTTTGTCATTACATATATCTGGTACTCGGACTTAGTTTCCGAGATAATTGCAAAAAACTATTGGTAGTACTAAATTGAATTTTCCGTATTCGTGCACGCTTCGTGGCAACTTAATATTTCTTGAAAAATTCATAAGCCAGGAATGCATAAAGATCCGCATCGTAATAATTACATACTTGCTGTAATATTAGTCAATTTAAGTGATAAACATGCCGAAAACAATACGTTTCTTCCAAGTAGCCCGATCCTGCATATAAAATTTCGCAATTGGGGAAAGTATATCGTCTCGTATGTCCTAATAAAACGCCATGACGAATGTCGGCGTACAACAATGGCCGTAGAAGCACCTTGCGACCCGAAGGGTGCCGCATCCCCTATACACACGTGCCTGTCAACTCACGCGTGCGTTTTTGGTCCTAGGGGGTTGGAAAAAGGGTGGCGGCACAATCCTCTACAGGACCTTCGCACGTGGACATTCTCAGCTTACCGAGACAAATCCGCGATCCTGCATGCATAAAGTATTAAGCCGTTCGAAATTTATGAAAATGCATGTCATTTTCCGCTGTTTAGACCCGGTGCTAGCCTTTGCATCGCCCGCGGAGAATTCACCGTATTTGCTGATTTATTGGCCGACTGCATCCCACGAATCTTGAATCAGGATCAACGGATTTGATCGAGAACCGTATCGAAACAAGGCGATTTGAAATTCGGCGATAACGCGTACGCATAACGAATAAACGGTCGTGATTCGGTTTACACAGTAGTCTTACGGGACCCACCAGAATGACGGGTTCTAATATTTTTGATTTACGTTTATTGAAATATACTAGAATATAGAATATACTAGAATATACTAGCATATATTAGAATATACTAGAATATACTAGAATATACTAGATTATACTAGATTATACTAGAATAAACTAGAGTATACTAGAATATACTAGCATATACTAGAATATACTAGAATATACTAGAATATACTAGAATAAACTAGAATATACTAGAATATACTAGAATATACTAGAATAAACTAGAATATACTAGAATATACTAGAATATACTAGAATATACTAGATTATACTAGATTATACTAGAATACAACAGAATATACTAGAATATACTAGAATATACTAGAATAAACTAGAATATACTAGAATATACTAGCATATATTAGAATATATTAGAATAAACTAGAATATACTAGAATATACTAGAATATACTAGAATATACTAGATTATACTAGAATATAATAGAATACAACAGAATATACTAGAATATACTAGAATACAACAGAATATACTAGAATATACAAGAATATACTAGAATACAACAAAATATACTAGAATATACTAGAATATACTAGAATATACTGGAATACACTAGAATATACTACAATATACTAGAATATACTAGAAGATACTAGAATACAACAGAATATACTAGAAGATACTAGAATATACTAGAATACACTAGAATATACTGGAATACACTAGATTATACTGCAATATACTAGAAGATACTAGGATACAACATAATATACTAGAAGATACTAGAATACAACAGAATATACTAGAATATACTAGAATACAACAGAATATACTAGAATATACAAGAATATACTAGAATATACTAGAATATACCAGAATAGACTAGAATATACTAGAATATCCTAGGTATTCGGACAATTTTAAAAAGTCGATAAGTTTTTTAATATCGGAAGAAGTTGTAGAAATTGTAAAAGAATTACAATTGGTCGGAATTTCAGAGAAAATACGAAAAGTTGTATTTTACAAATTTTTTATAATTCTGTGGGCTTATATTGAAAATGTAAAAAATACGTTTTGTATAATTATACGATGCACGTATCTCTTAACGGATAAAAAATATGAATTTTTAAATATATGAAGTACGAAGTTTAATATATTTCAAGTCAATTACAAGGGGAAAACATTGCGTAAGTAAAATTTATCTCTAGTATCACGAAGTTTCAAATTTTTTACCATCCTGTTTGAATTATTTGCTATATACAGGGTGAGTCCATAGGAACAGAACACCTAAGTAAATGAATCTTACACGTTGAATATTATTTATTCCATTTTTTCTGGGTTGAAGGTCATTTGTAGGTCATATTGTGTTACATGGATGAATTCGTTATTTTGTCAGCTACAACATTACGTTAACGAAGATATATCATTCCATTCAAAAAAAACATCGATGACCTTGAAATCTCATGAAAAAATGATCTTGAAAATTTTTTCCCTTCCACCGTTATATGTGGCCTTTCAAACAGTGTATCTTTGTCCCAAGAAGATTTTTTGTACAACAAAAAGTGACGGAGATATTTGGGTGTTCTGTTTCTTCGGACTCGCCCTGTATTTGTATTTGGCCCAATGAGAGGATCAATATTAATATCATGAGAGTAGGTTCAAAAGTAGTAACGTTAAAAGCATCTGTCTTACAAAGATTAACGTGTAAATGTCTTCAAAATATTATGAGACTCAAAATGTAGTAGAACCCAACAGCATTTTGTTTAACGTTCAATTTATCCAAACCACTCATACATAGACTGCGGATCTTTATACAAATTAAAAATTATCCAAATCAATTTCATGAAGCAGGAGTGAAATTAAAATATACTTCCTCATTTAATAATTCTGGGAATTCGCAAATAATAAATCTACATCATTTAATTTTTCTAATGTGTTTAGAGTTATTATATTTTCGTTATAAATGTGCGTATATAAAATCCCCAGTCTACTCGTAAACTAAACTAGAATATTATATAATTTCACTTCCCCTGAATTTACTTATAACAATGTAGATTTACATGAACATTTACATTTTTGCTTGTCTATCGGTGACAAACGATGTAAATCAGTGTCTGTCCATTAATTTGTCATACTGCGCCGCATTAGCTGCGGAAACCATTCTCTCCTCTCTACCCACTTTCTCTGTCAGCTTTAATGGCCACGGATTTTACTTTAATCATTCATCGGGCTGCTCCGAAAGTGTTCGACTTCGAATCCCTGCGCCCCATGGGTCCCAGCGAATAACACCCTCATCTCCATACCGATTTCACGGTTGTCACGGGTCCCCGTTAAAATGGTCGGCCAAATATTTATGAAGATGTAACCGTTATTTTGATAAGCGGCCTCGAATTGATATCGGTACCCTTTCTCCTTCCACGGGCTTCCTGAAAAAAGCTCGAGGGAGACGAAAGTGCGAATATAAACGCGTCCACGCGGCTCCCTCGGGGCCGCAGCCAAGATCCGACTGCTGTTTCAATATTGGGGTGGCTGCGAACAGGCCAGGCACGCGTTAGATCCGTTAGGGGTGTAGTCGTCACGGATTTCGGAACGTATTCCAAATAAACTTATCGTATAATGATCATTTCGGAATATTTCTCATCCAGATTTACATTCTGCTACTGGCCAGACTGAAAAATTGTGAATATTGTCTGTTACACACCTCTTATTAGGTTTATCTAAACAATTTGACATCGGCGCAAGGTTCGATCTATTTGAAATGTTCAACAAATTTGCATAAACGTAACATTTACCTTCCCCCCATACAACACACTACTTTAACAAAACATTCAATAGAATTGGACCATAGATTCGATTTTGAAAATGTGAAAATTATTGACAGAGAATCTAATTTACAACGTAGACTATTATTGGAAACTATTCATACGATTAAACAACAAAATGTAAACCTTAGGTATGAAACACCTAAGATTCATGACTACTACGTGACATTACTGAACCAGTAATACGTGGTTACGATGATATTTCCAATAATCCATATACAGGGTGGCCCACATAACTCTGAACAGCTCAATATCTCGAAAACTATGCCATCGATTTTAAAGTTCTTAGTCTTAAATTGCATGAAACTGAAGGGCCTTTCTGACTACATAAACGTGAAGTGGCCTCCCTTCCCCTTTAACGGGGGAGGGGAGGTACCTTTGTAATTTTAAATGGAGCCCCCTATAAAATGTTACATATTTAGATTCTACCGGAAAAAACAAGTCAATTTTGTCTGAAACATTTTTTTGTCAGATACTTCCATGATGAGATATAACAGTTTAAAGTTTCGAGTTGTAGGTACTCGAAGCTCTCGGAAATAGCGTTATGGAATTATACGCGCTTGAGTCCTTTGCTTATTCGTGAAGAAACACAAACAATAATATTTACAATTCTTGAATTTTACTCACTTATCTATGAAAACGTTTTCAGTTTAGAGCTGTTATTCAAGCAGTAACATTGTGATTATGGCTACTTCTGACACAGAAGTGAATATGTTATTAACGTTAGGTGAATGCCAAAAAAATTATCGGCGTGCAGCAGTGATGTTTTTTGAACGTTATGGGATCAAAAAATGTCACGCAACATTTCATAATTTAGAAAAGCGGCTTCGCGAGCACGGTGAATTGTGTAAAAAAACTCGCAATAAACCTAAAGCTGTCACTAATGAAAATAATAGTGCCAGTATTCTTGCTGCAATTACATTAAATCCTCATATTAGTCAACGTACACTTGCACAAACATCACATATTAGTCGTTCATCGATTCAACGAATTTTGAAACGGCAAAAGTATCATCCATATCACGTGGTTTTATCACAAGAGCTTTCGATAGCAGATTACGATCACCGCGTAAGATTTTGTGAGCGGCTGCAGGGTGTTGTGGAAAATGACTTTTTGTGCAAAGTACTTTTTTCCGATGAGGCCACTTTTATGAATTCAGGGCATGTAAATAGACATAATCTGCATTATTGGGCCGTGGAAAACCCAAATTGGATGCGATGTGTTCCCTTTCAACATCGATGGTCTTTAAATGTTTGGTGTGGCCTAATAGGAGATTTTGTGATTGAACCTTATTTTTTTCAAGAAACTGTAACATCTGCAAGTTATTGTGATTTATTAAAAAATCATTTGCCTGCGCTTTTGGAAGATGTGCCACTGCATGTTAGAAGAGAAATGTGGTTCCAACAAGACGGCGCTCCTCCACATTTTGCAATCATCACCAGGCAATTTTTGAACGAAAAATTTGGGAGCAAATGGATAGGTCGTGGGGGACCTCGTCAATGGCCTCCTCGATCCCCCGATCTAACACCATGAGATTTTTTCTTATGGGGATATGTAAAGGACAAAGTTATGTTTGAACCACCGACGACAAAAGAGGATATGAAACAAAGAATACGCGACGCTTGCGATTCAGTGACTCCCGAAATGTTAAAAAATGTTAGAACAACTTTGATGTTTCGAGTAAATAAATGTTTACAAGCCCGTGGTGGACATTTTGAACATTTAATTTAAAGTACATTTAATTTCTTCACGAATAAGCAAAGGACTCGAGCGCGTATAATTCCATAACGCTATTTCCGAGCGCTTCAAGTACCTGCAACTCGAAACTTCAAACTGTTATATCTCATCATGGAAGTATCTGACAAAAAAATGTTTCAGACAAAATTGACTTGTTTTTTCCTGTGGAATCTAAATATGTAACATTTTATAGGGGGTTCCATTTAAAATTACAAAGGTACCTCCCCTCCCCCGTTAAAGGGGGAGGGAGGCCACTTCACGTTTATGTAGTCAGAAAGGCCCTTCAGTTCCATGCAATTTAAGACCAAGAACTTTAAAATCGATGGCATAGTTTTCGAGATATTGAGCTGTTCAGAGTTATGTGGTCCACCCTGTATTCGTAACATATTCGCGGTTGAAATGACGCCAAACACGACACAATTTGGATCGTATTTACTTGTTTAATCCCCGATACAGTAGAACCTCGATTATCCGAATCGAGATATCTGAATTCTCCACAAAACCAGAACCTTATATAGAGTAAATGTGCCTTATTTTAGCCCCTACTCAATATGTAGTAAACCATACATTTGCATGAGCACAATGATCAGCTTACAATGTGTAGCTTCGTGTGCCCATACTATGAAACATTAATAATATAGCATATTAATAATAATAACCCTTAAGATGGCCAACTGCAGGGACAATTAAATTTACAATACACAATGTTTCACGAATCCCTGTTTCTTTTTATTCTAACATAGAAAGGGGATAAGTTAATTAGCACAGAATTAGCAGAGGCAATTTGGGGATCCGTGAATAATTGATACGCAGAGACGTTCGAAATCCTACATTTATTTCAAGCGTCCTCACAATTCGATACGAAGATATAATGACATAGGGAGTGTCCATAAGACACGCGACTTAGGAGATAAAAACATGTCACATAGGAGATCAGAAAAAGATCCGCGAACCGATTCACCGAGCAAACGATCGCAAGCGAGCTTCTTCAAACTCGTCCATAGTTGTACAAATTAGCGTGGTGACGGTGTTCAAAGCGATCCGGCGTGCGTGCACGTTTGCGAAAGCGCCAATCAGGACTCGGGAGCCTAGCCGGCCTCCTCCGTGGTTCTGTCTGCGTACCTGGTGCCCAGGCTGCTAATACACACGTTCCAAATTTTTCACCGGCCGATTCCATTTCTGTGTTGTTTCCTTTCTCCTCTTTCCTCCTCCTCCGATCCTCCCTTTCCGCTCCTCTTCCTCCTCCTCCACCTCCACCACCCAACCCCACTTTTTTTGCCGAGAGCCGTTCCGCACTCAGAGAACAATGCCCGAGATCCGACGCGGATAAATCGATTTTTACGCGACATAACTTTCATACCGTCCGCCCTCGCTCGCCACCCCCTCCCATCACCCCGCGCCTCACCTGTCCTGCCATGAGTGTATAGTTACTATCCAAGCCAACGGCTACCAGTTGTAGCCGAACTCGAGGCGTGAACCCCAGGATGAAGTTATGCTACGTTTCCACGGGATTAGCAAAGCTAATTCAGGCGTTCTTCAGCGTTCAGCCGGCCCCCGGAACGGTAACGTTCGTTCGTGTGTCGCAACGCCTTGGGACCGGAAGACGGCCCCCGGGCGTCACTGCTCGGGAGTTCTGAAATTTAGACAACACTGTTACTCCCATAACCGAAATAATAGGGAGACAAAAGTGTTCGGACAACGGAAATTGTCGGACAACAGAACAATTTTATATTAAATTTCATTTACATCGACCCGAATTAATATTCAGACACTTTCTATGATACAATAACGTTGTTAAAATTGAACTAAAAAACGAGTTTTTCTTTTACAGAGTTGGAAGGATCTGTTTATTAGATGACGCGTGAAAGAAACTATTTCGCGAGAAAACAGTAAAAGTTATTTTTGAGTGATTTGTAGTATTTATTTATGTTCTGAAGATTCCATCGATATCGATTAATACAGCAAGAAATGACAGGCAACGAAAGTTGTAAGAATCGTTAGATTTCTTACCGCCATAGGCCGAAAATCGTGGGAAGCTGCGACTTTCGCAATCGTTAATTGTTATCTGTAACTTCATGTTACCTTCAACCAATTTCGGTGAATTTTTCAGAATACATATAACTGACAAAAATCTATCGATCGGATGTTTAAATTTTCAATATAGGTCCAAAGAACTTGTAAAAAGCAACTATTACTATTTTCTTCACGACTACGATAAATTGCAGTTTTTTTCAAAATTTCTTTTAGTAACCTTATACTTTTAACTCCTCTAGAGAACTTGTGTGTCCGAATAATAATTCTGGCTACTGTATTTACAGTGGCGGCCACCTACTTAAGTACAGCCTTTAAGAACGAATAACTTTTTTAAAATTCGTCCAAATGGCGAGTTGTTTTTTTATTTTATTTTTAAAGTTGCATCAACCTCACTGGGGTCATTAACAACTACAAGTTTGTACATGAGTTGTCGATTATTAGATTTATTTAATTAAATTAGTGCGTTTCAAGAAATTAATTAGGTTTTTACAGGTGTCCTTGGAGTCGCTGGCATCTTTGATGTTTCCTTGGATTTTGTACCTTCTTTCTTGTTGTTGTATTTGGCATGATGTAATTATGTGATCGATTGAGTTTGTTATGTTGCAACTAATGCAGTTGGGTTTGTCTTTGAGGTACTAGAAGGATTAGCTAACTAGATAATGTGTAAAAGAACTTTTTATAAAAATTACTATTGCTCGGAGTTGTGAAGAAAAATGTAAAGCTCGTAATTTTTAACTTGTTTATCTGTGCCTATAACGAACATTTAAATCATGCCTTTTGTAAATCTTAACACCCGTTTTTGTTTTACATTTTAATTCGGCCTATTGCGTTTCATTAAGAATTTTATATTTTTAATGAATGCACACAATTGCAATACAAACACAAAGAAATAAAAGATTTTATGGTTTCTAAAGTAGAAAATAAGTGAATTTTCATTCAAGGTGTGTATAAGAATTGAAAGAAAACTATTGTTTATATTACTCTTTGATATTATAACAGTATACCGATGGTTATTTAATAGTTTTGAAAAATCTGTGGTTCTGGATTTCAAGAATGATGGTTATTTTTCAAGAAATCTTACACATACGTTTTGAAATAGCAGTTTTTAAAAGCAAACGCTTTTAACAATTTTCCGAATTTCAGGAAATATTTGCAGAGTTCTATTTTGAAATATGTACTCACACATTCGATAAAATTCGTAAAATTTTAACGAAGTATTTTATAGAGTTGATAAAATCTTTTATAAAACTTGTTATCTCGGAGCAAAGAAAACATTTGCTGATAAATGCAATGTGTAACTAATATTGATCAGTAATATTAATATTCATATACCGTATCTTATGACACATATTCCACAAATTCAATTTTACAAATAATAATACGAACAACATTGTACGAATAAAAACACAAATCAAATTGTATGAATGAAAATTGTATATTAAAATTTATATATCGTTTTGTAAATAGAATTATATGAATTATTTCATTAACACTAGGTTTACTGGACCCGTCAAAATGGCGGGTTGTAATATTTTTAATTTACGATTATCGAGATTGAAAAGACGCATCTATGAGGAATTATTCAATACATTTATCTTTTTGGAGTATATATTATAAAAAGAATGTCTAAAAATTTAGATAGACATATTTTTGTTATTTTTACACAATAATGTAAAATAGTCACTTGTAGTGCTCCGTAAACCTACTGTTAAAGAAAGAAGGAGATTTTTATTTGCCTCCTCTTACTTGCAATTGATGCAACGAATTTTTATTTTGCATGAAGATAGTTATCTAGATCATTCTTATTTTACAGTATGCAAATACTCAAGTGTACTGACTCACCAATCACCATAAATCGTTTTCAGTACCTGTCGATTGAATCACGGAATGACATTGTTTATAAATTTACAATTTCAATTTTTGGAGTATATATTATAAAAAGAATGTCCAAAAATTTAGATAGACACATTTTTGTTATTTTTACGCAATAATGTAAAATAGTCACTTTTAGTGCTCCGTAAACCTACTGTTAAAGAAAGAAGGAAATTTTTATTTGCCTCCTCTTACTTGCAATTGATGCAACAAATTTTTATTTTGCATGAAGATAGTTCCCTAGATCATTCTTATTTTACAGTATGCAAATACTCAAGTGTACTGACTCACCAATCACCATAAATCGCTTTCAGTAGCTGTCGATTGAATCACGGAATGACATTGTTTATAAATTTACAATTTCAAAGTGAATATATAAAATTCATGTTTTCTATGCAAATAGTAGAGCACTTGATCAGCATTTGCGAGTTATTTAGCTTCACCGAAAATTGCTAGCCTTTATGCAGCGAGGTCACGACTCCGGATTGGGGGGCAACAATTTATGGCAGCTCGAAGCCCATGGCAAACGAAAATCTGGCGTCCATATTGGACCATCTATATTTATAAGATCTATATCGTCGAGCACATCAAGATCCACCAACTCGGGAGTGTGCTCTTTGACCCATGAAATTATAATACATCTGCCCAGAAGTTATGCGTCCTTCTAACAGCGAGCATCTGAAAATCTAACTGCGCTCATCCGGCACGTCGATTCCTTTAATTTCTCGATTTGCATAATTGCTAGGGAGTTCTGTTTATTTTCTCCAACGGTGGAATAAAAGTGAAACACGTGTACGAGCGTTCTGTTTGCTTGGGAATTTAATAATCCGGGTGATTTCATTGCACACTGTTCAGCGAAAATTGCGTTTGCTTCCTAATTGAATAATGCAATCAGAAACGACAATATTTTTGTAATCTTTAATTGAGTCGCAAATTGACACATAGTATCGACATACATCCGTTTTATGCAATATTTTATCAATTCGAAAAAATTGAACACTAGTTCAGTGATTGATAAACTGCAGATCTCTATGCAAAATAAAAATCATGTATATTAATTTCAGGACACAGGAAACAAAAAAGGTATACTCTTTCTCTTTTTTGTAGTTCTACACTTACTCGAGTGGAGTCGAAACCCTTAACGCAGTAAAACATTTTCTTTCGACTCGAAACCCTTAATGCAGTAAAAAATGTGTTCGTGTTCGCAAATCCTTTTAATTGTTCTACTATCTAAAATAAATGCATAAAATCCGCAGCCTGGTGATTAACCGTGTTATCAATATTAATTAGACTATACATCATGTGTTTTTGTTATCACGTATTCTTTAAATATATGTAATTAAAATTATATCTGAAAAGTGCCGTTTAAGATGTAATGAATAGAAATATGATGCAGTATCAATAATGTTGATTCAACATGCAACGAAACCTTTCTGATAAATAATCTATTAGAAACATAAATTCTATATTCTATAATTTATTAGAAACTAAATAGAACATAGAAACCAAACTTTTCAGATCTACTTCAAACATGAAGGAGAGTTTAAATAAATTTAAAGAATTGCGAAGTATTATGCAGCAAATATTTCATAAATTTATATGAATCGATGTACGATAATCTTTACTTTGTACTATTTTTTAGAAACTTGATTGCAGTACTTTCCTCCACCTGTTAATTCAATTTTTACTAATTACTTCTTTTTAATACCTACCCGTATTATTTTCTTTAGTGCTACAATGATTAGAACTTCCTTGTCCTTAACAATTAATGTTAATAGGAAAGGACGTGTGTATTTATTATATGTGTATATTTACTTTAGTGCTTAAATATGGATAACACACGAACAAAATTTAATTCCAATTTAAAAGAGAATTAATAACATTCACATTTGATAGAATCTATTTTAAATGTTTAGCACGAGTTCTACTCTTCATTATAGGTGAAGAGGCTAAGAAAGAATTGGATAACTTTTGCAATAAAAATGAATTAATTGACAAAGGCGCAGTAGGGCGCAGCATGCGTGATCACAAATAATGAAAATTCAAACTAGGAAGGGCGGAAAATATATGTATAACTAGTAATATAATATTTATAATATTATTATTATACTGCTGACTTTATGCACACATAACAAAAATAAGTAGGTGCAATTTAAAACAGTAAACGCATTAAAGAATTCTAAATACATCAATCTTTTATTTTCAACGTGTTGGAATTATCAAAGCAAAAGCAATGTTCCAGTCAGGTCCTGCCTTTTGCAACTGGTGCAGACAAATTCGATTGATCATAAAGAGCCACAATACAATATTCATAATATTATGATTATACTGCTGATTTTATGTACATATCACAAAAATGAGTAGATGCAATTCAAAACAGTAAACGCATTAAAAGATTCTAAAAACATCGATCTTTTATTTTCAACGTGTTGGAATTATCAAAGCAAAGGCAATGTTCCAGTCAGGTCCTGTCTTTTGCAGCTGGTGCAGACAAATTCGATTGATCATAAAGAGCAACAATACAATATTCATAATATTATGATTATACTGCTGATTTTATGCACATATAACAAAAATAAGTAGGTGAAATTCAAAACAGTAAACGCATTAAAGAATTCTAAAATCTTTTATTTTCAACGTGTTAGAATTATCAAAGCAAAAGCAATGTTCCAGTCAGCTCCTGCCTTTTGCAACTGGTGCATACAAATTCGATTGATCATAAAGAGCCACAGTGCAATATTCATAATATTATGATTATACTGCTAATTTTATGCACATATAAAAAAAATAATTAGGTGCAATTTAAAACAGTAAACGCATTAAAGAATTCTAAAAACATCGATCTTTTATTTTCAACGTACTAGAATTATCAAAGCAAAGGCAATGTTCCAGTCAGGTCCTGCCTTTTGCAACTGGTGCAGACAAATTCGATTGATCATAAAAAACCGCAGTGCAATCACAATACTCTATAAAATATATGCAAACATAGATCATAGAGACCTGACATTTGATTTTTATCCCTGAACCTTTTTCACTGAAAGCACTGTGTGTTGCCTTGAATTTCAACTGGCTCTAGAGTCAGAAAATAAGTTCGGCTCGTCGACATTCACATATTTCGATATTATCAATTCAACACGATGCATATGGTTGTCACTCGCCCGCATCTTCTCATGGGGATGTATAATATCCGCTGGTGAATACATACATACATGAATAGATGGATACACGTGTATTTGAATACGTTAATATACGACCAGTGGATCGTGGACGTAAGGACTGTTATTCGCGAAAGTATTTCTTCTTTTAGTTTGTTAAAAATATCACAAAACAATGTATAAACGGAATCAATTTAATAAAATGAAGCCACTGGAAGCCGCAGAGACTTGTAGTTTAAAAGAGTGGATCATCTAAAAATATTAGGTGTACCAATTAATTTGTGATTCTCACAATTGATCAATTGTAACGTTATTTTGAATTCAGATCTTTTGCCTGTCGTAGCAAAGATTCCCTAATTGTAAGAGAATAAATTCATAGAATATGATGGATGGCAGCAGACTACCTAACAGAAGATCACAGTAATACATAAATACGTTTGCTTTCATTTCATTCATAATGACTCTGATATTATCCTGAGTAATGCTGATATTGAAATGTTATTGTTTTGGTACTCTATAATAAAATAGAGTACAAATAAAACGATCACAACTTTTCTGCATTTCCCTGCAAGTTTGACCTTGAACGACCTTGACCCATAGGTAATTGAACTCATCTTAAACCGCACTATTTGATGGTGGATAAAAAAACATATCATTCCATTTAAAAAAAGAAAGTTGACCTTCCCCTAACCTTGGAGTGTCCACCCGGGAAAAATAAAAGTTCCACCACACGATGTCCCCCTCGGTACTGAACAACTGTCATCTGAAACATTTTTGCGTATAATCAATATTTTTGGAGATATTCGTCTGTAACGCTTTATAATTTCCACCCAGTATATAACTGCTCGCAATTCATTTTCTGTATGATGAAGAGTGAATGTGATAAGTAATGCGAATCTAATAGAGCTTTTGTTTTCTGAGATATAATGGCCTTATAAATACATTTGCCGGGCGTTAACCCAATTAGCTAACTTTCTCGAATCTACTTAATTCAATTAAGATTTAATCTGATATAGAATATCGCGATCGGAGAAGTATCGACTCCATGTAGAAAGCCAAGTGGTGGGAGGCTTCTATCGATCGAATTGCGAACTGATGGTCATTTTCAGTGAAACTATGAATTAAGGGCAAGGTCACCGAAGATAAAAGTCTAAATATAATTGTTAAAAATCTACCCCATTATTATTGAAAAGCATTTGATTTGTACTGTTGAAAATGTATGCATACTTACCGAAAAGCATTTGTTCGCGAGTAACGATAAGTGTTTTACCAATTACCAACTATTTTATTAAATAGCTATTATTATATTATTATAATATAATAATATATTATTATTTACAGTCGGTCTCATATCTGATGGCATACACACGCATACTTTAAGTCAGAATAACTTTTTTCTAATTGGACCCAGCGACTTCAGTTTTTCCGTCATACCGCATAGAGTAGTAGTTCACTCGATGATACGGAATGAAAATTTTGAAAAAATTGTGTTTAGTATGAATCATGAAAAAAAACAGTAAAAGTTGCTTTTTACAATTTTTTTATTTGGGCCTGTAAGGAAAAATTGAAATTTTTATGCAAATTCATACAAATTATATAGATGCCGAAAATTTCATCGAAATTGGAAAACCGGTTCATTGAAAATGATGAAAAATTATAGTTTCTTAGGATTTTCAGTCTATTTTTGTATTTTTATTCTACATATTTTTCGGTGATTTTCACCATTTCTATGTGTTAATAACTCATAAACTAACTGTGCAATTTCGATGAAATTTTTACCATGTACATTACAAGCCGAAATAAAAATGTTGTAAAAAGCAACTTCAACTTTTTCATTATATACTAGTAAACTACTCCATCCAGCATGGCAGAATGTTCAGAAAAACTGAACTCGTTGGATCGATTTATAAAAAATTTAATTTGATTTAAAATTTTCACTATCAATTATGAGATTGACTATATTCTTTTGATATAATACTGTTTGTTACAAGCATACTATATTGTACAGAAGTATATAAAGTGTCGAGGGGAAATTAAATATCAAATTAACAATTGCATTAATATTATATGTATGTACGTTCCTTTTAGTACATTATAATGTATTAATAAATATGAATTAATACGTTGAATATGTTCCTTGAACATTTCTGAAGAATTTTATATTTTAAATACTGATGGACTGTTATATAATTTTCTACATAATATCAATTTAACATTCGTTTTGCTAATTGAAGCTTTAACAGATATAACTATGTCTTTATTTTATGAGATTATTTTTAATCGCCCAAAGAAAAATACGTTTAATTATCAAATATGTATTCGTATTACAAAGAATATCGACATCTATTTTTGTTTAAATTGTCAGTTTTTAAGATTATTTCCAATAAAATGATTGCAGTGTTAAAAAAAAAGTAAATACGATATCCACATTGAATAAGTACAATAATTATTACTAAATCTTACACAGCACAAAAATTTCAGAAAGGAAAACTATGTATCTAACGTTGAATGTTTTTTGCAATCCACTTTTTCATCTGCTGACTTGTCTTAGTATTTATGATTTGACTATTGCGAATTATGTACTGAAAAATTGTTTATACATATTAAATGAGTAAGAATCACGAACTCGACGCAATTTAGACAATTTAACCATTCTGCTTGTCAAGTTACCACGATGTAGAATGCACTCGTAACCGCAGTGCAACGAATCACGGTACGCACCGTGTCACCGATGCATTATTGCAAAACAGGAGAGGAGCGAAGTGGCAATCGTGACCATAACAAGGGTATAGCAGTGTTTCAATATCAAATAAAGTTACACAAATGTTTTACATTCCTTTACTTTTGGACGCGGAATCAGATACAGAAATAATATGAATAGTTTACTGCGCACGAAAGTAATGCATATTAGGGTGGACCTTATTTTTCGACTTTCGAATTTTTCTTCGGGACACCCCCTAGAATTGTGACACATGACGCAAAAATAATGTGTGCAAAATTTGAAATCGATCGGATAAAGGGAAGTGCTGCCGCATCGACTTTGTAAATTTGTTAATTTTGTAACTCTTTTGTAGTATATCATTAGTATATATTTTTATATATCGTTGAATTTGTCTTTTTACGCACTATAATAATGTGGAAACAAAATGTAGCATTAATTTAAAAAAAAAAAATTCGTGACCTAGAAATCTCAAAAATTGACTTTTCAACAAAATTTTTTTTTTGCATTATATTTAATTTAATAAACAATACAACTTTTGTCTAAAAAATTTTTTTTTATTTTTATAAATAGCGAAAATAAATAGCGTTGATAAATACCATAAATGGTTACAACATTTTCACAGGAACTGTATGTATACCGTTCTACTGACGAAAAAATAAGTTCTATAGCATTAAAAAAATTTTGTAACCATTTATGGTATTTATCAACAGAAGCGGCAGCCTTAGCATTTTTTGATAAAACCGTGGAGAAGGATACAAAATTACGAATGGTGGAGGCACTTACCACTGAAGTCGACGAAACTGATAACATTGAAACCGACGAATCATGTAAGAAATATGAAATAACTCGTGAGGACTTAAAAATCTATGATGGTAAAGGAATTGAACATTTTATTTCCCACAAAACACTACGATTTTTTGAAAGATTTTCAATTCCTATAGAATATAAAAAAAAGATCCCGCTTCATGGGAAGATGACGAGGATTTCAAATTTGGACTAAACATTGTACAAAACTTAAAAGTTGTTAATGACACTGCTGAGCGCGGTATTAAGCTTATTCAAGACTATAATCAGTTATTATCAAAAAATGAAGAGGAGAAACAATATATTTTACAAATTATTTCCGAAAATAGGAAACAATATCCAGATGTATCAAAAAAGTCAATACGAGATAAATAAATTATTTCAACGAAATTTTCTAAAATAATTTTAGTTTTTTGTATAATGTACTGTATTATATGTGTAATGTATAGTGTATATATATTAATAATGTATTATGTATAAGCATATGTATAATGTCTAAATATTTTCGCTATTTATAAAAATATAAAAAAATTTCTTAGACAAAAGTTGTATTGTTTATTAAATTAAATATAATGCAAAAAAAATTATCGTAATAATGAGTTAGCACTTTAAAATTCGTTAATATCAATGCCTTAATAGTTGAGTATAATGAAATGTTACCCATCAGGTTTTTATAAAATTATAATTCATTTTTTATTTAAATTTCGAATATGATAATAAAAATAAAAGGGTTGTGCATCAGTTACAGGACACAGGAGTTAAATAGAAATTGATATCATTCACTAATAATTTTAATATAGTGAAACTAATATATTCATACCCTTAAAGTCTTTTAATCATTGCACTCATTTATTTCATAAATGCATAAAATCGGGAGTCTAACAGTGGATAATAAGTTTATTAAAAATGATGCGATGCCAGCAAGCATATATTTTAAAAATTCTCTTTTTTATTTAGTTAGATGTACATAACCCTTTCGACTAACTGCAAAAGATTAAACCGAATACACCGTTGTTGGTGCGAGTGTATTAAAACACGTATAAATGCGAAGGCCGAATAAGCGGACGAGACAGGGAAAAAAGGAGATGATGTCACCCTCTGCTGACCATATGTGTCTTTCCAAAAATAAGTAATGCTAATAGTAATTGATGGCCGCGTTAGTTGCGCCGTTTCCTAATTCGTGTCGTCCGTAAAATTTACCGAGCGTCCGATGGAAACGGCGCCACTCGAACAGCTGTCGCTGCTAAGGGTGAACATTGAGTTACAATAGACATCTGGTCATATTGAAGATGAGACGAAAGAACACGCGATAAGCGTTTTAAGTGTTACGGACTTGCCTCGCGTTTTTTCCATTCTGATAACACATTATCATTACTTGAACTCGAAACTGGAATAACACTGTGTTCCTGGACAAAAAGGATAACGCGTGTATGCCATCAGCAGATTTCGGACTTTTAAATGTTTATAACAAAAGTGAATAGGTAGAACATAAAACAGTGAAAACTTTATTTATAATTACATTGTGGATTTGATATATTTATAACAAAAATGACTAGGTACAAATTAAAATAATAAAAAGATTAAGAGAATTTAGGAACACCTACGCATAATTTTCAATGACTTCGATTTCTTACAATTGTTGTATAAAATGTTCATTTTGTGTAAAATAATCAGGAGTCCGTGGTATGGAGTGCACATCCGTTTTATTATAAAGTTCATACATAACTATATATACAGGGTGAGTCACCTAATGTTTGCACCTCAAATGTCTTTGTTGTTTCTAAAGATACGTAAAATATGGTAGGGTCAACGTTGAATGGTACAATGGGGTTGACACGATGCCAAACAAAAATGTTGTTTTATTGTCTTTTTTTTTTAGAGATTTTCTAGGTCACCTTCATTTTTTTAAGGGGAACCACCCTTTTTTAAACACGTATAATGATAGTTCCTTTCATTACGAATTCATTGACTATAATTACTCAAGGTCACTCAAGGTCATGGACAGAGATAACGTGTAAGATTTAACATCGATACATGCCTGTAAACGGGCTTTGAAGGAATGTTGAACTCTGTCCGTGACCTTGAATGACCTTGAGTAATTATAGTCACTGAATTCGTAGTGAAAGGGACTATCATTATACGTCTTTAAAAAAGGGTGGTTCCACTTAAAAAAATAAAGGGTACCTTGAAAATCTCTAAAAAAATCATATAAAAACAAACATTTTCTTGGTATCGTGTGATCCCCACTGAACCATTCAACTTTGTTCTTCAGACATTTGACGTATCTTTAAAGACAACAAAGATATTTAAGGTGGCCTTTGTTAATGCCTCACCCTACGCTGATAGTCCATTTCTTTACGAATTCAGTGACTATAATTACTCAAGGACATTCAAGGTCACGGACAGAGTTCAACATTCCTTCAAAGCCCGTTTACAGGCATGTATCAATGTTAAATCTTATACGTTATCTCTGTCCATGACCTTGAATGACCTTGAGTAATTAATTTCACAGAATTCGCAATGGAAGGGACTATCATTGTAAGTGTTCAAAAAAGGGTGGTTCCATTTAAAAAAAAGTCAAGGTGACCATAATATCATTAAAAAAATGTCATAAACACAACATTTTTTTTTTGGCATCGTGTCAGCCCCATTGTACCATTCAACTTTGTCCTTACCATATTTTACGTATCTTTAGATACAACAAAAATATTTGAGGTGCAAACGTTAGGTGACTCGCCCTGTATATTATTATAAAGAAATAACTGAGATCTGATCTTGCATACTACGAGAGGATTCGCAAGAAGGAACCTGAATGCGCACGCATCGCACATAGGTGGCACGCGCACACACGTATGGCGGGAAGAGCAAACTGCTTCATTTTGCATAAAGATCCACAGTTTGTTTATAATATATCAGAAACTGTGAACTTTATTTTCATAGTCCAATTTCCCCCGCCCACTTCTTATTTGTTTACAAACGTAAAATCTAACTGAAATTCAACAACAAATTTGCAATTTAATTAATACCCAACGTTTCGATCCAGGTGCGGATCATTATTAAGCGAATATTGCGTCTGAAACATTACGTTATTTTAGTACAGATTCATCGGGATGTTAATATTCACCATTTTGAAGAAAACCAATAATGGAAAGACGAAAAAATTTGTTGGGACTATCATTGTAAGTGTTCAAAAAAGGGTGGTTCCATTTAAAAAAAAGTCAAGGTGACCATAATATCTTTAAAAACATGTCATAAACACAACATTTTTTTTTGGCATCGTGTCAGCCCCATTGTAAATTTGTTGGTCTTTCCATTATTGGTTTTCTTCAAAATGGTGAATATTAACATCCCGATGTATTTGTACTAAAATAACGTAATTTTTCAAACGCAATATTCCCTTGATAATGATCCACACCTAGATCGAAACGTTGGGTATTAATTAAATTGCAAATTTGTTGTTGAATTTCAAAAAGATCGAACCTTGCGCCAATAACATCTTCTCTAAGATAATTCAAAATTCGATCGACAGAAATCACAATTGTAAAATCTAACATCATTAAATGTGACAGAGTTAGGTGGGCTATTTTATGTGGTATTATAGCTAGATCATTGAGTCTTTTACAAAATAAAAATTCTATCAATTGTAAGAAACAGGAGCCAAAGAGAGGCTTTCTGTTTTCAATGTTTTCGCTAAGTTTAAACTAGTTAATTGATATTATTGAATATTAAACCTTATCCAACTGTTAAAATTGTACGTACTCATTTTTTGTCATAAATACACAAAAGCTGCATTCTAATTATAACCATTAAAAAAATAGATATTGGTGAAATGTAGGCAAGTCATTGGGGAAAGAGGCAGGATATAAAGATAACAAAATTGTAAGAAACATTCGTACTATTCTGGAATCGCCAGAGATGTTGGAATTCAACTTCACTTTCAACTTCAAAGAATATGACTTCTACCAAGCAACACCGAGAGGTTATTTATAATATATTCAATGAGATAAATAAGTACAGCAAAATTTGGAGTAGAAGATATCCCTCTGCGATCTTTATCGTCCGAGGTAACTATGATTCTGCAAATTACGAAATGTCAGAATTTTCTAATTCTATTTCTAAAATAGACATTTTTTAAAAATATCCAAGGTAATCAGTAAACTGCGGTTCTTCATGCATTTATTGCTTCTAAAAATTTTCAAAAAATGTTCGAATATAAAATTCGACAGAATTTGGTACGATTTTTATTTATTTCTGATCTCCAAAGACCGCTACCACTGAAAATAAGATTTGATTCCATTTAGTTAAAATTTGCCTATAAAAATTGAAAATTGCATAAACATCCGCAGTCTAGTAATCATTATCAAGACATTATCGCCGTGATTTTAACGTGGCCGGAAAAACCGAAGGAACTCTGTGCGAGATAATGTCATTAGCAACAACCATCATGATGATATCAGCAGCACTAGCGCCATCAAACAAATTCCAAAAACACCGGTTACAAACTTTTCCCGGCCGGTCGGCAAACAGAGGCATTTGCATTATAACAATGCAGTCAGTGTCTATCAGGCGCACTATAATCATTACGCGGATCATTAAAATATCTCCGACACGAGTTGACCAACCAACCACCCCCATTCGGGTGCCACATTGTAATCAATACAATTGCTTTTTGTGTCGAGTTTAAATGCCGCGTACATCTACGGGACTCGACAAAATGTGATAGGAAAAATCAGCAACAGCTGATGCGAGTAAATGCTACCAGATATTTACAATGCTAGGACAAGGTATATATATTATATATACATATATACAGGGTGAGTCACGTAACGTTTGCACCTTAAAAATCTTTGTTGTTTCTAAAGATACATAAAATATGGTAAGGACAAAGTTGAATAGTACAATGGGGCTGAGACGATGCCGAAAAAAAATTTTGTTTTTAGAGATATCAAGGTCACCTTGACTTTTTTAAATGGTACCAACCTTTTTTAAACACCTACAATGATAGTCTCTTTCATTACGATTTCAGTGACTCAAGGTCATTCAAGGTCGCGGACAGAGATAACGTATAAGATTTAACATCGATACATGCCTGTAAACGGGCTTTGAAGGAATGTTGAACTCTGTCCGTGACCTTCAATGTCCTTGAGTAATTATAGTCACTGAATTTCGTAATGAAATAGACTATCAGTGTAGGGTGAGGCATTAACAATTGCCATCTTAAATATCTTTGTTGTCTTTAAAGATACGTCAAATGTCTGAAGAACAAAGTTGAATGGTTCAGTGGGGATCACACGATGACAAGAAAATTTTTGTTTTCATGTCATTTTTTTTAGAGATATCAAGGTCACCTTGACTTTTTTAAATGGAACCACCCTTTTTTAAAGACGTATAATGATAGTCCCTTTCATTACGAATTCAGTGACTATAATTACTCAAGGTCATTCAAGGTCACGGACAGAGTTCAACATTCCTTCAAAGCCCGTTTACAGGCATGCATCGATGTTAAATCTTATACGTTATATCTGCCGGCGACCTTGAATGACCTTGAGTAATTATAGTCAATGAATTCGTAATGAACGAGACTATCATTGTAGGTGTTTAAAAAAGGGTGGTTCCATTTAAAAAAGTCAAGGTGACCTTGATATCTCTAAAAAAAATGGCATAAAAACAAAAAGTTTCTTGGCATCGTGTCAGCCCCATTGTACCATTCAAGTTTGTTCTTACCATATTTTACGTATCTTTAGAAACAACAAAGATATTTATGGAGCAAATGTTAGGTGACTCACTCTGTATATATATGTGTGTGTGTAGCAGTGCATCTGCAGTATAAATTTATATGTATTTCGTTTATATATATATATATATATATATATATATATATATATATATATATGTATATATATATATATGTGTGTATATTTTAATTAAACTGCAGATTTTAGGCATTTCTGGCAAAACTGAGTAGTAGAAACACAAAAGCATAATAAAATTAGAATAATTAAACAACATTTTCATAGTATATCCAATCTAATAAGTCTATTAAGAAAATCAATTTCTATTTGCCTCTAGTGTATCGCGATTTAGGTAGAAAATTTAATTCTGTATGTTATAATTGTAACACAGAAACAGTACGTGTTAACAGTCCATTCACATAACCGAGGGTCTCCCGCCACACCTAGTTTGAAAAAAAATCCATTCACGTTATTTATTATATGATGTCGTGTCCCGGTATATGGATCAAGAGTCGATCGCATTCTTTCATCCTTTGCTTACCATTCGCGAATCACGCGCTCCCCTCCAGCTCATAGTCGGAGTTCTCACTTCTTCGTTGCTAGAAGCCAAGCCCTGCTAACCTAGGGTCGCAACCCTGATGTGTTGAGCGTGGGGTGATGAACTCTAGACCTGGGGTTACCTTATTTACACTCACCCGTATCGTTGGCTTGGCTTACCCTTCTCGAGCGCCGCCATGTCACTCGGCTTTTTCATGAGACGTCAACACAAGCCACTCGCGTGCCCTCCCCCCCCCTAACACCACCACTCCGAATGCTTATCCGCTGTTTTGGATTCCGCAATCTTTGGCAGTCTGAAGTAGGGCATATTCCAGATTTTTAAATCTCTAATCTAATCAATTTTTCTTACCCCCTAAATCAATTAAAAAAAAAATATATATATATATAACGCTAAAACATAAAATAGACAGTCATCCACACGGTGGTACAAACGTTCATATAAATATTCCATTTTATTTTTGAAATCACACGTGCACTTTTAAAAATAAAATAATTTATTTGTTAGAAACAGTGTTTAAAATATGTATTATTTCAAATGGTAGTTTATTTGACAGCATTCTGAAAACAGTCAGAACTTTATTTGAGGGGGTGATTTTATGAGAATATGAATCGATAGTTTGAAATAAATTTGTTTCATATGCCGCCTCATTTTCGACAATATCCAGTTATCGAAAATATTATGATCTCTCGCATTTTCATAGTACCCGTTTCCTCAATCTATTTCCACCGTTAAGAAATATTTTAAATACTATTTAACGCAAAATTTAAATATTTTATCTTATCCTTTAGATTATCAAAAATACAGATATTTTATATTACATTTTAGATTATGAAAATAAAAATATTTTACTTGCGGAAATTTTACTGTTTGTGTAAAATAGTATTTTATTTAAATAATAGAAGCACGACTATTTGAAATGTATTTCTCCAAAATTTTACCCAGCTCTGAACAGGAAGTGTCTTAGTTCATAGGAACATAAAAACTGTACTTGTCAGCAAAACATAACCAACAAAAATTGTACAACTTACCAACAATATAATGAGAACACGTACAAAGTTTCAGATTTGTTATACTTTTCCTTTTTTCCAAGGATGCAAAATAAATTGTTTTTATTTTATGCTTTAGATTATCAAAAATACAGATATTTTATATTACATTTTAGATTATGAAAATAAAAATATTTTACTTGCGGAAATTTTACTGTTTGTGTAAAATAGTATTTTATTTAAATAATAGAAGCACGACTATTTGAAATGTATTTCTCCAAAATTTTACCCAGCTCTGAACAGGAAGTGTCTTAGTTCATAGGAACATAAAAACTGTACTTGTCAGCAAAACATAACCAACAAAAATTGTACAACTTACCAACAATATAATGAGAACACGTACAAAGTTTCAGATTTGTTATACTTTTCCTTTTTTCCAAGGATGCAAAATAAATTGATATTTCCAATCAAATAAAAGCAACTCCTCGCTTGAATGGTCCGACATCTCACGTTATGGAGATCTTCATCTCACGAGTCTTCGAGATTCCCAGAAATCACCCTCAACAAACACTGGTGCTCCGAAAACGTAGCTACCGGTTAATCCGTCGAATAAAATCATCCGGAATTCGTGAGTTGTAAAAGGGGGGACTCGATTCCCTATGATCACCTCATTCGTCATTGTCTCGAGGGAGTCTGGAGCTAATAGCCCCGGTTTCGGAAACTGCATCGTATCTCGTACGTCGTCGGCTTGAGGATATTGCAAAGTTGCGGAGGGGCGGGCGTTGAGGACGGCTCGAATGACGGGTCGAAGCATAAGCGAGAATCAAGAGGTCTACAAGACGGAAGCGAGATTGCCTTTAATCCAGCCGAGATTTAATACGAGCGACAAATTTTGCCCGGAGAATTAATTGAACGCCTTGGACGGGATTGGCGCGGCGCCGATTATTGTATGCTACTTTAACGAACCGGGATTTGACATAATGTCTCCCGGAGCAACCTCCAAGCAGCCCCGGGGGCTCGTTCAATCGTCGTCGCTTTAATTTGCGATTGTTTCGTTTGATAGTGCTGCGGATTTGATTCTAATTGGTGGATTGAAATTAAGTTTCCTTACACCGGCAGCTCGGGAAATCGCTCTGCAAAAAAAGCTGTGCGGAGAGACTGATCGATAGCGATAGCTAAACTGCCGATCTTTATGCGAAATTAACATTTTCTGCGTTTGTTGCAAGAAATAGGATACAATTAGGACTCTCTTTCCTTTTATAATAATTAGACTGAGGATCTTTATGCATTTATCGTATGTCGAAATATGCAAAGTATATGCAAAATATATGCACGATGTATGCAAGGTATATGCTAAATATATGTATAGGGAATGTATGTACGGATCTGTAAAATAGTAATTATTTTATTGTTTTATTTAATATAATTTCAATTACAATATACAACAATAGATTTTTCTATTTTGTCGACTGTAAATTGATGCCTCTTGTCGGTTAAAATTAATTTGTACGCTGAAAAAGAGCGTTCTACATCACATGATGTTACAGGGGCATATTTAAATTGACCCCAATGATGTGCAAGAATCTCTCGTGGTCCTTCAACGTGTTCACCCTTTAAAATCTTTCTTATTTTTAATGATACATTAAGGTGTACATTTCGTTTTAATACAGATTCCATTTTATGTGTAACCTTTTCTCCATAATCACCGGGTATAATTTTTAAATTTTCTGTAACTGTAGTTACCAAATCTATAGATTCCGTTAGAGGTAATCCTATTGTTACCAATTTCTTCATGGCCTCAGGTAACATTTGGAAATGGCTCTGAAGAAATGTTAAATTTTGTTGTAAATACCGACATCGTAATGCTTCTTTCGCCGATTTAATTGACCAAGCCTCCTTTTCATCGAACGATTCTATGACGTCTTTTATTTCTTCTAAATGCGTTGCATAAAAAAATGCTGCTTCCAACCAGGTTCCCCACCTTGTTATTACAGGTTCTGGTGGCAATGGCATATTTTGTAATTTCTTTTTATAAATTTCGACGCGTAGTGGAGCTTTTAAAAATACCTTTTTAACAGTAGATATTAATTTATTAACAGCAGAGGATTGCGGTCGCGCTTCCTCAGCAATTCGGTTTAGTCCATGTACCAAACAAGTTATGTGCAACAAATTTGGCACATCTATCTTATTTATTCTGGCGTAGCATTAAATAGTCGAATATGTACTTATGCAAAATTTATGCATTTATGCAAGAAATATGCGCTTATGAAAAACATATGCAATATGCAAAATATGCAGAATAAAAAATATATTTTTGAAATAACTCAATCGTGACGTCAATTTCTGTCCAGGTCCGATTGTTCTACCTGTTTTCTATAAAAATATGCATTTGCATAAACATCCGCAGTCTGATAATAATCATAGCAACATATCTATACCTTCTGGTCAGGGGTTGAAAGTGGTTATGATATTGGTCTCGATTCTCAAAACAGATATAAGAACCGAAATAATCTTAAAACAGTTACGACTGAAAAAGGGTGTAGCTTATATCGGTTTTGGTTCTGGTTCTACAGAACCGATATTATATCGCTTCCGTAACGGTTAATTATCTGTTTTGACATTATGATATAGAATGTAGTATATGTAGAATCAAACAGGTATAAAACCGATATGTACAGCGGCTCACAAAAAGTGTTCGTACGCCCCTTAAATCGGAATAAGATTCTTAAAATTTGACCAAACCACTCGACTTTTTTTGAGCAATTAGAAGCATTCATTTACTTGAAAAATTTGAAGAAATTGCAATTAGTAGGGATTGCATGAAAAAATGAAAATGGCACTTTTTAAAACTTCTTTATTTTAGCCCATAATGAAAATCAAAATATGCGGTATGTAGATCCATGTTATTTACACATATGCTGAAAATTTCATCGAAATCAGTTAACAAACACATGAGTTAGAACCGGTTGAAAGTGGTGATGATCGCAGTTTTTCACTTTTCGTCAGTTTCTGCTTAAAATCCATAGTTTCTTACATCTTTCGATGCGCGTCGTTTTTCTTATGCGTCAACCGATTCGATTGTTAAATACCGATGAAATTCTTTGTGCTGTCGATTCCTTCCAAAACAGGATAAACCTCTGCATTACGCAGAATGAATATGGCCCATTTGAACACCAACGTTGAACACTTTTCCATTTACACTCGTTTTTTCAAGTTACGTGAACCAATATTATAAAAAGATACCTAATTATTTCCTGTTTATTTCCAAAATTAATCTTTTTTACTGTTTTGTTTATTTCCATAGTTTATTTCTGTTAAGTTGCTTATTAATTTATTTAAGAAAAGGTATTGTCCTTGACTGTTTCTCCTGTAACTTGTGCAAATTCATTATTAAAAATTACATCTTTTATTTGAAAAATGTGAATTTATACATTGGTGTTCATATTCCGTCCAATGGAGTCATTTTCGAGAAAAACGTCTGAGACAAAACTTAATTTTTTTTGCGTACAATCTGAATGTATGCAATGAAAAATAACAAGTCCCATTAAAAAATACGACTTCCGGTGTGAAAATCCTATTTCCGGTTAATACCGGAAATTGCAACTACCATCATTCCACAGAGCATACTCGAATTAGTTACTAAAATTTGGTTAGTTTTCAATAAATATCACTCTCCACCAGTTTAGTAATGGTGAACTGATAGTCTAGGACACCCTGTATATCAAAAAATTGTTTAGGGTTCCAAATTCGGCAACTTTTCCCTATACCTGATTAATGAAATCTTCAATCTCAAACGTAAGTAGTCACAAACTAATATTAACCCTGTTCCAACCAACAACGACGGAATAAATGACCAAAGTCGATAATGGCGTCGACATCATGGAAGTACAGTGGATAAGCGATCGTCTCTAAGGAATCGCGTTGAATCGAAAACTCGCGACGGCCTTAGGCAAAAGGCTCCGGCCTGACAGTAATAATTGAATCCAATCTTCCGTAAAGCGGGGTAACGGCCGATATTTTTGAATCGAATAAAGGGAGAATCATTAGAAGCGTTCCGGCGGTGCGAGGGTGGTGAAAGAGAACGGCGCGGCACGGCGGACGCTGCGTATAATGGTCGACGATAATCCTGTCGCGCGGATTAATTCGCAAATATTTCAATCTCGCGACATAAAGGGATGTAAATTACATTTTTGGTCGAACGCCCTCGGGGGGTGAACTATACAACAGTTTCAACCTGGAGAGAGAGAGAGAGAGAGGAGGGGAGAGGGCGGGAGTGAGAGGCTCTCGTCGAGTGCGAGAACCGGGATAATCGTTTTATTAACCAAATAAAATCGATGATTGAATGAGGATAATCGCGTTCGCGGACCCTCCCTGCCGCTTCTATGTAGCCCCGAGAGAATTCGCCTTATTGACACAGATGTCACCATCAGATCGTTTTATCGTAGTTAGCGATCACAAGATTTTTTGCCATCCAATTTTTGTCTAACGTCGCCCCCGACCTCCAGAGAATTTGAAGCTGTCGTTCTTCCATGAACCACGATTACTCGACTACGAATCTTTATGCAAAATAAATGTCAGGAGATTTGGAATAATAAAAACAATGCTTTATTATCACACTTTAATTATAATATATTAAACTATATATATGTATCAAACGCGTGCGTTTCACATGACTGCGTGGAGGAGACTGCAACTTCTCGATGCAAACAAACAAAAAACGCTATTATCGAACGACACGCCACCAACAATTAACTATATATTTTTGTACATGCCGATAATCTAGATCCCGTGTATAGCACTTATCATTCTGATATTTTTTTCAGAAGAACTATTAAACATTTTGCATTGGAATTTTGCACACACATTGATGGGTATTTGAAGGACATGCATTATTTTTTCATGTGAAACACTCAAAATTACGTGAGTCTCAAATATTGAAGGAGAGACTAGGACAAACAACAATTTAACTATCATACATGAAAGTATAATGGTTGTATTCATTTCAAAATCCTACACGTTACGCTATAAAAAGGAGTGGGATTTTTGCTATAAAAAGATAATGAAATTAAAGTATGTCAAAGTAATTCAATAGTGCTCTAATATTGATGAACAAGATAGCTGTCCCTGTAACAATAAAATTTTTCTGTTATAAATTCTATTCAAGCTAAAACTTGTCTGTGCCTGTTTTCATTGGAACCAATGCTACGGAAAGTATAATGGTTGTATTCATTTCAAAATCCTACACGTTACGCTATAAAAAGGAGTGGGATTTTTGCTATGAAAAGATAATGAAATTAAAGTATGTCAAAGTAATTCAATAGTACTCTAATATTGATGAACAAGATAGCTGTCCCTGTAATAGTAAAATTTTTCTGTTATAAATTCAGTTCAAGCTAAAACTTGTCTGTGCCTGTTTTCATTGGAACCAATGCTACGGAAAGTATAATGGTTGTATTTATTTCAAAATCAAACACGTTACGCTATAAAAAGGAGTGGGATTGTTGCTATGAAAAGATAATGAAATTAAAGTATGTCAAAGTAATTCAATAGTACTCTAATATTGATGAACAAGATAACTGTCCCTGTAACAGTAAAATTTTTCTGTTATAAATTCTATTCAAGCTAAAATTTGTCTGTGCCTGTTTTCATTGGAACCAATGCTACGGAAACATTTTTTAAAAGAGTTCAATGGCTCATCTCTTCGGTAGAGCATACTAAAAAGTTCCATGACTCTTTCAATCTCTGACATAAACTGATCTACGAGTTCTTTCGAGCTAGAATGACGATTCGTTTCAGGGTACCTTGTGCATTGGGGGGTTAATACAGGCATTTAAATAGCACTTATTATCCTGAAGCGACCATTTCTCCGTTCCATATGGAGTAAATAGCCATCTCTCTGTACCACATATTCGCTTCTCCCGCACGTGGAAACGTACGTTCCCGTCGGTTTTCGTGATTTACGATATCTTCGAACGTAACGATCGATACGTCTTTCACGGATGTCGTTAACGTTTCCTGAGAGAGGAGGCCGTAAAGCCGGCCCACGACCAGTCGACAATGAGAACGAGACTTATTGATCTATGATGTGCACGCGTCGCAGTCGGACCAGCTGAAACGACGGAACTCGGGGCTGACTTTCACAAATTTTCGGAAAAGCTTTACACGGATCAAGAGTTCTCCGGTCTCTCCCTTTCTGCGTGCACCGGATGAATGTGCTCCGCTTTTGGAACAGAGTAAACGTAACTTATGCTAGACCACTACCATTAGTGTCTCGGTAATCTCGGTGAGTAATGAAACGTTTCAATTTTTAACTTTTCTACCTGGTGATTTTACAGAAATAGGGAAACCAATTAGTAAAAAGTATGGTCCTCTGGCGTCTATAGAAGATAACATAGTATGTTTATGTTGTTTTTGATAGGAATAGTAAGTTACTCAGTAGTAATAATAGTAATATTAGGAGGTTGAATAAGTTCTCGCTGTTTTCCGAAAGGTGGTAATACCAGAACTGCGTGAATTTAGTTTCAGATAGTAACGTATCTATAATGAAGTACTACATATATGCAAGGTTAAAATTCAGTGTATGTCATTCCACTGAAGTATAAACAATTTTTCTTTCATTGTCCTAAATGTCGAATTTCATGCCAAAGAAAAGGGTAATTGCGGGGAATTTTACTACACTATTTTATTAAAAAAAAATCTGCAGCTGAAGCACACAGAATTCTTGTAAAAATATCATACAGGAAAATTAACATTGCTTTGAGAAATTACAGATTTCAAGATTGATAATGATTCCAGGTTTATAGTTGTATTAAATGTTTTTACGTAGTTATCACAATTTAAATATAGACAAGTTTTCGGAAATGTAGTGTTTAAGAGCTTTCTGGATTCACTATAGATAAACATTTATTTATTTTCTTAGTAATTATAATAAGATGGAAATAGTGCAACAGTGTATTTAAGTTCTTTAAATGGTTTTATTGTGTCGAACTAAAGCAAATCATTTTTAAGTTAATTAAAATATACATATTACTGCTTATTTATGAAAACATCAGTGTGCCGAACAATATTTAAAACTGTAAATTTACTGTAATATCCAAATTTCAATGCTAAAGTTTTGTAGTCCGAGAGGTAGATGTAACCTGATATAATTAAATAAATAAAAATGTGTAACAATGTATGCTCGTGTTTCGGGTCATGGACATTTTGAGAGTGTATCCAAAAATAAGTTGGAAATAATTCAACAGTGTATTTAAGTTCTTTAAATGGTTTTATTGTGTCGGACTAAAGCAAATCATTTTTGAGTTAATTAAAATATACATATTACTGCTTATTTATGAAAACATCAGTGTGCCGAACAATATTTAAAACTGTAAATTTACTGTAATATCCAAATTTCAATGCTAAAGTTTTGTAGTCCGAGAGGTAGATGTAACCTGATATAATTAAATAAATAAAAATGTGTAACAATGTATGCTCGTGTTTCGAGTCATGGACATTTTGGGAGTGTATCCAAAAATAAGTTGGAAATAATTCAACAGTGTATTTAAGTTCTTTAAATGGCTTTATTGTGTCGAACTAAAGCAAATCATTTTTGAGTTAATTAAAATATACATATTACTGCTTATTCGGAAAACATCAGTGTGCCGAACAATATTTAAAACTGTAGATTTACTGTAATATCCAAATTTCAATGCTAAAGTTTTGTAGTCCGAGAGGTAGATGTAACCTGATATATATTAAATAAATAAAAATGTGTAACAATGTATGCTCGTGTTTCGAGTCATGGACATTTTGAGAGTGTATCCAAAATATTTCCTTGGTACGAACTGAGTTCAATCAAATATCAATATCGGAAGAGCAGAAATCGTCGAGGCAGTCCTCCTCCATAATTTGCGATAGTCGAACAGTAACGGGAACGGTAATAATAACGGCAGTGTTGTATGCGAGTCGCGTGGGCTTGTATATCGAAAAGTACAATAGGCCGTATTTATAAGTATAGAAAAAGGGCGCGAATGTCAGGGGTTGCACGTGACCAGACAGCCCTCGTGTTTTGACAGTGCGTTGACACGGAGCTTCCGGTCTTCACTAGGAAACAGCGACTTCCGAAAAGATTTATCGTACCGGCACGTGAACGAGAGGATGATAGGGGAGAGGGGTCGATAATTGTCCTTGAACTTGCACTCCGACGTCAAACGGTTCCGGTTTGGGAAACCTTTAGAGCACACTTGGTCTCTTTGGGAAATGATTAAAAGGCGAAGAACCTCCAACATCAGAAGACTATACCAAAATATGATGAATTATTCTTTTATTTGATTTAGTAATGATTTAACTGCGGATCTTTGTGCCAAATAAAAATGTTATATTTGAATTGTGACAAACTGGAGCGAAATAGATATTTATTTTCTCTTTCAATATGTTTAATAGATTGAAAATAATGCATTTTTTAACACTACGTTTACGGAGCATTAAAATTGATTATTTTACATTGCTTTGTAAATATAATAAAATTGTATTTACTTAGTTATTCGGTGATTTTTATTGTAATATGTACACAAAAAAATAAATCTATTTAATAATTCCTCACGAATGCCTCCTTACAGTCTCAATAGTCGTAAATTCAAAATTTTTGACTCCGCCATTTTGACGGGCCCCGTAAATCTGGTGTTAATTCTTCTAATGTCTTTACTGTTTCAAATTACAGCTCTCATTTTGTTATAAATGCATAAAATTCCTAGTCCAATAATGATTATGAATATACAAACTGTTCGTATAAATTTGTTAGCAGGTTTACTGCTGGTAAGTATTATCGTAGAAATGTTGATTGCAAAATAGAATATTGAAGCCTATAAATACGTCCATATGTACACCTTCTTGGAGGATTGTAATGCAACTGTAAAAAAGTCGAATGTATCTATTTTGTCTATGAAACAAAATTATGAACTGAAGAGATAAGTATAATACTTTTTAAATCAAATTATTATGAACATTTCGAAATTACTGTTTATGGGAAGTTTGATAACAAATGAAATTAAAATTGTACTTACAGTAATACGTCTTGTATTATAGTAGATATTGTTATATTTTTAATAACATATGAACATGGTTTTACATTTTTTTTGAGATTAAAAGAGATGCCGCAATTAAGAGACAGCTCCACTTTTGGATAATTTCAGTAAGACAACAAAAGGCAATTAAAAATAAAATACTGTTTCAAACGTGTCAATTAGTATTTGTATTGATACATTTTTATACTAGATGTGAAACCTATATCTTTTTTACTGTTCCAACGAATGCAATTTAAATCTTGAAGCTGGTTTCTTTTTGTGCCATAGTAGAAAGAAATAGTAATCGTCCATTAAAAAGATTTAAAAGAGAGTATATTTTATTTTAATCGTCACCATAAAGAGTAATATATTTACAAGTATACTGTAATATTTTACAGTATTATAATGAAATTATATTCGTAAAGACAGGCTTCTTTAAAGACTGCTGACATACAGTCGTGGACAAAATTAAGTGGACAGAACATAAATTCTGAATAATCTCTATTTTCATTTATTGTGTCATAAATTTATTGCAGATGTTTAACATGAAAAATGTTTATACACAACGAAAGAATTTATTTAGTATGTAAAAGCATAAATATAATGTTTCTGTTAATATTTATGCATATTTGTTTGTATGGATGTCTTTGAGACCGCGGACAAAATTAAGTGGACGCAGAGGACATTCTGTGTTGGGACGGAAAAAATGTAAACAAACGTTTGACTCTCGCATTGTGCGATGTCATTCGTCCTCGGTAGACATTGAACTTTTGTTTAAACAAGATTAGAAATATAAACCGAGCATGTCTAAGAGACGAGAAGAATTTCCCGTGCACCTGCGAAAGTTAATTGTTTCAGAGTGCAAAAATAAACTAAGTTATCGTAAAATGGCTGAAAAATACAAAGTTTCTAAGAGTACAGTGCATACAATTTATCACAAGTATTTACAGTATGATACTGTTGAAAATTTAATCGGT
Organism: Sphecodes monilicornis; assembly: GCA_913789915.3. Classification (NCBI taxonomy): domain Eukaryota; kingdom Metazoa; phylum Arthropoda; class Insecta; order Hymenoptera; family Halictidae; genus Sphecodes; species Sphecodes monilicornis. Next base: position 1,657,847 of record OU565286.1, on the reverse strand, counting down.
CGAGGACGAGAACGTAGCACAAATTCATACGATGATAGACAAATTGTAAGAGAAACAACGTATTCCATCGATAACATCACGAAATATTGTTGAAACTCTACAATTAAATATTTCTTCAAGAACTGTGAGACGAAGATTAAAAGAAGTTAATCCGAAGAGTTGTTTAGCTAGACGCAAGCCACACATTAGTAAACTTCATAAAAAGAGACGTTTAGCTTTTGCAAAAAAATATGTGAATAAGCCATTATTATTTTGGAAAAAAATTATATGGAGTGACGAGAGCAAATTTGAGTCATTAAATAAAAAAAAAGGGGAACACGCGTATGGAGAAAACCGAATAAAGCTCTCAAGAAGCAGTATGCGTTGCCTACCATCAAACGTGGAGGGGGATCCATAATGGTATGGGGATGTTTTTCTTGGTATGGGTTGGAAATTTAGCACCCATCCATGGCATCGTGAATGCAGATATGTTTGTTGACATTTTAAATGAAAATATGGAATAGTTAACCCTAAAAATGGATTTCGATGAGGGATGGATGCTACAACGGGATAATGATCATAAGCATACGGCGAAGAAAACGAAAAAATTTTTATAAGATTGTGGGATAGATGTTCTCTATTGGCCTCCACAAAGTGCAGATCTTAATCCTATAGAAAATTTATGGAGCTTATTAGATTCGGAAATACCATTAGGAAGACGTGATAATAAAACAGTATTTTTAAACGAATTGCAAATAAAATTTCAACAAATTGATCGAAGTTACCTCCAAAAACTTGTGGAAATCATCCCACGACGATTAGAAGCAGTAATTAAAGCAAGATGTTACAATACCAAATACTAATTGCTTATTTTCTAAATATTTATAAAGTGTCCACTTAATCTTGACCACCAAAAATTGTATACAATTTTGATAAATGATAATATATTCTATTATATTAACTTTTATTATTGATATTGTTGTTTATTTCATTAAAGTACACTTTGTTAACTTAAATGTACCGTACAATTCTAGTTTATTAAAATTATTTTTTAAATTGCATTGATTTTTTGTTGATCATTAGACCTGTCCACTTAATTTTGTCCACGACTGTATATTCTATAAAGACAGTTATCTTTGTGTCATTTTTTTCCATTCGTTTATGATAATATCATCGCTCACTGTAATCTTGTTGTTATTATAAAGTGATATGAATCAGCCGTATTTAGTGCTTGGTAGCTCTACTGTCAATGCTTAATCTTGTACCTTACCATTCTAAATGGCTCCCAAAGAAAAGAAGAATATGAAACTAGTAGTAATGGTGATACTAATGGTGGACCATAGCGTATCGTGGTGTTCTCGGTACTTAGCAACGGCGTTGAAACGTTTCGCCAAGATACGAGAGGGAAATATAGCACAGCAAAACTGGGAAGGAAAAGCGGGGAGCAGGAACGACACGAGGTTCGGTTAGGAAAACTTTGTTTCCGTATATCGTTCGGTTTTTCGAAGTTGGTCGGGCTGCTGGATCTTCCCAAGCCCACTTGCCATACGTTAAACGGCCGTTGTAGGTGGAGGGTATCAATTCCCGCGGCAGTAGAACCCGCCGATATTGCCGACCACCATAAAACGATTATTGTCGCGGAATGTATACGGTTATAGCGGCGTTATAACCTCCCGAGACTTGCAGCGTGCCTCGCCGATGGACACTGTGCCGGGGCTCAACTTTACAGTCGGCACTTTACACATTGTGCGCCCGGTTCGCGACGTTTATTACGACAACTTGTACAAGCGGGCCCGATTTATCGTTATTTATAACGATCCGAGCTCGTGAAATTAATATTTACACGGGCCGGGGACGCCGCGCGACACCACGGCCAAGGTGAATTTTATTTACGCCGCTATAAGTGGAGTGCAATTAAACGGCCGTCGACAATGTTGATTTCGAGAAACAGTGAATGGAACGTAGGTGCACGCGTAGTCCGGCGCGGCGACTGCGTCGCGGACAGTAAACGAGAAAGTCTGTCGCGTTCCTGTCCCCGCGTTCTGCTCCATTCGCGTACCAAAGCAGCTCGGCTAATGCCTGCGAAAATTTACACAAGTTTCCCCAACGTTTTTCAATTTTATCACGTCGTTCCGGTAATTGTTACATTCGCATTTTATGTATTTAATTGGATCAAAGTTAACGTCCAATTAAGGGAGCGCTGGTCGACGAGACAAGGCCGTAGCGGTAAACAAATGTACGTTGTACACCCCACGACAAAACTATAAAACATATCCAGACAGCACACAGACGTCTCAAAGGCGTCTTTGAGACCACTACCGCAAGACACTCAGGCGGCTCAAAGACGTCTCAGCAGTCGCCCGGCGGTCGCTGGAGCGTCGCTGGAGTGTCGTTTGTTAAAAAACGGTACGTCTTTAAGACGCCTTTGAGACGTCTCTTAGGCGTCTTTTGGGGGTCTCAAAGGCGTCTTTTGGGGGTCTATCAGGCGTCTCTCAGACGTCTTTAAGGCGTCTCTCAGACGTCTTTAAGGCGCCTCTCAGGCGTCTTTTAGGCGTCTTTTGGGGGTCTGCGAGGCGTCTTTTGGGGGTCTCTCAGGCGTCTCTCAGACGTCTTTAAGGCGCCTCTTAGATGTCTAAGAGGCGTCTCAAAGGCGTCTTTTGGGGGTCTGCGAGGCGTCTTTTGGGGGTCTATCAGGCGTCTCTCAGACGTCTTTAAGGCGCCTCTTAGATGTCTAAGAGGCGTCTCAAAGGCGTCTTTTGGGGGTCTGCGAGGCGTCTTTTGGGGGTCTGTCAGTCGTCTCTCAGACGTCTTTAAGGCGCCTCTTAGATGTCTAAGAGGCGTCTCAAAGGCGTCTTTTGGGGGTCTGCGAGGCGTCTTTTGGGGGTCTATCAGGCGTCTCTCAGACGTCTTTAAGGCGCCTCTCAGGCGTCTTTTAGGCGTCTTTTGGGGGTCTGCGAGGCGTCTTTTGGGGGTCTCTCAGGCGTCTCTCAGACGTCTTTAAGGCGCCTCTTAGATGTCTAAGAGGCGTCTCAAAGGCGTCTTTTGGGGGTCTGCGAGGCGTCTTTTGGGGGTCTCTCAGGCGTCTCTCAGACGTCTTTAAGGCGCCTCTTAGATGTCTAAGAGGCGTCTCAAAGGCGTCTTTTGGGGGTCTGCGAGGCGTCTTTTGGGGGTCTATCAGGCGTCTCTCAGACGTCTTTAAGGCGCCTCTTAGATGTCTAAGAGGCGTCTCAAAGGCGTCTTTTGGGGGTCTGCGAGGCGTCTTTTGGGGGTCTATCAGGCGTCTCTCAGACGTCTTTAAGGCGCCTCTTAGATGTCTAAGAGGCGTCTCAAAGGCGTCTTTTGGGGGTCTGCGAGGCGTCTTTTGGGGGTCTATCAGGCGTCTCTCAGACGTCTTTAAGGCGCCTCTTAGATGTCTAAGAGGCGTCTCAAAGGCGTCTTTTGGGGGTCTGCGAGGCGTCTTTTGGGGGTCTATCAGGCGTCTCTCAGACGTCTTTAAGGCGCCTCTCAGGCGTCTTTTAGGCGTCTTTTGGGGGTCTGCGAGGCGTCTTTTGGGGGTCTCTCAGGCGTCTCTCAGACGTCTTTAAGGCGCCTCTTAGATGTCTAAGAGGCGTCTCAAAGGCGTCTTTTGGGGGTCTGCGAGGCGTCTTTTGGGGGTCTCTCAGGCGTCTCTCAGACGTCTTTAAGGCGCCTCTTAGATGTCTAAGAGGCGTCTCAAAGGCGTCTTTTGGGGGTCTGCGAGGCGTCTTTTGGGGGTCTATCAGGCGTCTCTCAGACGTCTTTAAGGCGCCTCTCAGACGTCTTTAAGGCGCCTCAAAGGAGTCTTTTGAGGGTCTGCGAGACGTCTTTTGGGTGTCTCTCAGGCGTCTTTTAAACGTCTTTTGGGGGTCTCTCAGGCGTCTTATGGGGGTCTGCGAGGCGTCTTTTGGGGGTCTGTCAGTCGTCTCTCAGACGTCTTTAAGGCGCCTCTCAGTCGTCTTTTAGGCGTCTTTTGGGGGTCTGCGAGGCGTCTTTTGGGGGTCTGTCAGTCGTCTCTCAGACGTCTTTAAGGCGCCTCTCAGTCGTCTTTTAGGCGTCTTTTGGGGGTCTGCGAGGCGTCTTTTGGGGGTCTGTCAGTCGTCTCTCAGACGTCTTTAAGGCGCCTCTTAGACGTCTAAGAGGCGTCTCAAAGGCGTCTTTTAGGCGTCTTTTGGGCACCTAACAGACGACTGTTTCGGAATTTAAAAAAAAGTCATATCTACGGCGGCCTGTACGGGTAAGATCGGAGTAAGTAGAAGTAAAATGGTTTTAAACATTCTAAAAGTTTGGACACAAGTTTTGGTGCACAAAATGTACCAAAATACTATGTTTTGTTTACTTGTACATAATTTACTTTTTGTTTGTATTTGTTATTTTAAAATAAGCATTCACGATTCAACAAAGAGTATTCCATAGTTTCTCTCTTGTAAATGTCCAAACAATGTAACTGAATCCGAATCTTAAATTACTTCTATAATATAATTAACCACTGAAAATTATTATATTATAATTAGACTGCGGTTTTTATACACTTATTATAACAACAAGTAGATTCAACTTAAAACAGTAAAATAATTAAAAGACTTTAAAAATGTCTATATATTATTTCCATCTTGTTGAAATTATTAAAGGAAGAATGAGAATTTTATTGACTTCGGAAATTCTTTCTTTGCATAAAAATCCGAAGTCTAGTTATAATTATAAATAAACCCTACATTATTAAACGTCTTTGTATTCACTACACTGCTAAAGAATTCAAATGTGGCACGTTTTTTAACTATTATAAAAGTTAGATTCTACATGTTGAAAACTTGATCAGTTTTATTATCGACCAACAGATTTAAAAGAACGATCTACTATGTCTAAGTATTTTGATAATGTTTTTGATAAATTTGACCGTTTTATCGTAAGTGTTGGAATTATTGAAATTCGCGCGTCGTCTTGTGTTGGCGATTCTGTGCTTAGGATCGCGTTGTTTTTGTTTCTCCCACGTCTTCGTGCGTTCGTTGGTTTGCCTCCGTATAGTGTGCATGTGTTTGATGCGATGTGTGCCCTGTATATTCTGATTAATGTATAAGAACATTCTGAAACTAACTCTAACAGTAACTCATCAATTTTATTTGTAAAATCGACAATTGATTTACGTGCAATGTTACTGTACATTTCGTCATTGAACCTTCATCCAGTCTGCAATTAGGTTCACGGTGAAGGCGGTTTGAGTCTACCAAAGGGTATTCCAATTCCATTCATCCGATACTCCTGTAATCATTCGAGTATGTGTATTGGAGATGACGAGGGTAATAAGACGTGAGCCAATGCAATCTTGAAACTAGTGCGGGGTAACTACGGAAACGGAGGCATACGTGCACGCAACGTGTTTCAATCGCTCACCCCCTCTGCCGGGATTGAGGAGTGCACCGGAAGTAAAAGATCCAGGATTTACGACCCGGGACATTTACGGGCACGTAAAATTTGAGAAATTCGACTCGAAACTATTCCTATTAAATAGAGCCACTTTTTAAAACGCCAGGCCAAGTATTCGGCGAAACTATAGCAAAATTACTGCGAACTTTACACAATCCTCGGAGCTCTGAAATGCAAAAACAAAATGAACAGGGGACCTCGGAAAAGTTTAATGTTCGATACGATCTTTTTTATAAATGTTCTTACGTTGCTTCTATCCGATTACAATACCCAAGGATAAGAATGGGTTCATCAGTATCTAACTACAGTATCTCTATGAATACGTACATTGAGAGCCAGTTTTATTAATACCAAACTGCGAATTTATTTATGCAGATTCTAATGCTATTCGTAGCAGACACGAATAGTTCAAATACAAATCTGAAAAACAAAAGAATTTAAGAATACCGATATATTATTTTCGACTTTTGAAGATCCACAGTCTAGTCATTGGATTACAACTGAGAAGATTAACTCTTTGGGGCACGCTGGGATTAAAAGTGTCCCACCTTTTTGATGCACCGTAATGCATGGTGGGACATTTTTAGTCCCACCTCGAAATATTGCAATAGCTGCATGCGCACAGGTTTATATTTCGTTTTGTATACGTGAAGCAGTTGGTAATATCTTCAACAAATGTTACAAATGTATTCACTTGTGTTGGCGACATTCAACATGCCAATACAGGTTCAACAATTGTTGCAAAAGGAAGATTTATTGCGACAATCTTTTTTCCTGGTTTTATGGGAAAAATTGTAGAAGTAAGTTAATTTTTATAAAAATTAGCTCCATATAAGCAACTGAAGAGCTTTATAATAAAAACTAAAGCTTAAATTTGTGGTGGTGGACTATTTGAGTCCCACCCTATAACAACAAATTTAATTAAACTATTAGTATTTTTTTATGTTTTTATATTATGTGATACTATTATTAATAAAAATATACCAATTTTGTTTCATTTAAAATGCAATAAAATGTTGGCAACATTCAACATGCCAATACATGTTCATCAATTGTTGCAAAAGGAAGATTTATTGCGACAATCTTTTTTTCTTGGTTTTATGTGAAAAATTGTAGAAGTACGTTAACTTTTATAAAAATTAGTTCCATATAAGTAACTGAAGAGCTTTATAATAAAAACTAAAGCTTAAATTTGTGGTGGTGGATTATTTGAGTCCCACCCTATAACAACAAATTTAATTAAACTATTAGTATTTTTTTATGTTTTTACATTATGTGATACCTTTATTAATAAAAATATACCAATTTTGTTTCATTTAAAATGCAATAAAATGTTGGCAACATTCAACATGCAAATACATGTTCATCAATTGTTGCAAAAGGAAGATTTATTGCGACAATCTTTTTTTCCTGGTTTTATGTGAAAAATTGTAGAAGTAAGTTAATTTTTATAAAAATTTGCTCCATATAAGCAACTGAAGAGCTTTATAATAAAAATTAATGCTTAAATTTGTGGTGGTGGATTATTTGAGTCCCACCCTATAACAACAAATTTAATTAAACTATTAGTATTTTTTTATGTTTTTATATTATGTGATACTTTTATTAATAAAAATATACCAATTTTGTTTCATTTAAAATGCAATAAAATGTTGGCAACATTCAACATGCCAATTTATGTTTTTATATTATGTGATACTTTTATTAATAAAAATATACCAATTTTGTTTCATTTGAAATGCAATAAAATTTCTATGCAACATCAGTTTATTTTATTATCTGAAATCCTGTGCCGCAAAGAGTTAAAAGGAAAAAAATGTCACAGATTATTTATTATATGTAAGAACTAATTAAATGTAATCAACCTGGAAAGTTAAAAGTAACAAACATTCTTATACTTACCATATTTTTACCTCGCCAAAAGAACCACTTATTTTATAAATATGGTTCAAGAAAGAAGATTTTATTATAACTTTTAATACTTTTTAAAGATCATTTTGTATACACAGTCAAACCTCGATAACTCGAAGATTTTAGTTCTTCCCTTGAGACTCGAGTTATCGAGGTTCGACTGTAACATCATTGAATTCTTTGTTTGATTGTATAATATGATTGATACAAAAATTGTCCAAATATTAAAACAGTATATCATCGATATAATTTTTATACATTGTACTGAAAGTTGATGTTAAAGGATAGAAGAAGAGCTTTTTGTAATTTTCTCTAGGAAAATTTCAACACAGGAACAAAATTCTCGTTGCTCGTCTCATCCTCTGTTGAATGGCCCGCGATAACATTATTGATCCGTGAAGTGAAATGTTTCGGAATTTCTAAGCTCGACAATTTATTAGATTTAATAAAATCAAACGAGTTACAACGACATATGTATATGTATTCCCAGAATCGGTGGGCGGACGATCTACCGAGCGGAAAATATACCGACCATTAAGGAGATTGCTTATACCGCGTCTGCGGGAATGGCATTCGAATTATATGCTTCGTGAACAATAAGAATAAAAATCATAACGGCAATTTCGTTGAAATTCGCAATTCCACGAAATACTTTACATCTTTTGAGTGAAACAGTTTCAATTCGACGATAGTTAAAGTAGAAAATTGGTAAAGTCAAAATATAATGATGTAAGAAGTATAGACGGAAAATAAAAATATATCGAAAATATTTTTATACATGTTAAGATCAGCATGAATAACTCTAAAAGATTAATTTGTTTGTTTAACAATATTTAAATTAAAGCAGTGGAACATCGACCCTGTTGTAACTGTCGATTAAAGATAATAAAAAAATCAGCATTTTAGATGTGAATCAGTTAATCTTTTATTACTAACAAACATATTGCAGAAATTTAAATGTAGGTACAGTTGCACTTAAAATTTGGAAACATAACTATATCAAGTTGTTGATGCGACCGAAAATAATTAATTTATAGAAAATATATGTATGTAGAATATAAGAAATATTTTGTATGATTTTGTTAGTCCCTTAAAATTAAATTTTTTTTTTATACTTACTTTTAATGTCACTAAAGTCAACGAAAGTATTATAGAACCAACTTCGAAATGTTTAATGCATAGTGCAGAAATTTAAAATATGCAGCCCAGTGGCGTGCAGATGTTTTTAGGTAGTTGCTGTCCCATCCTTGGACATAATAATGCACAAACGTCTGAAAAGGAGATTTACATCTGTTTGAGACATCTGTTTTCCAGATCCTAGAACTTTCTCTCGCAGCCATCTATGCAGTCTTCATAGTACTGACCATTCAGATTTATGGGATTTATGGATATACATGGAAGGTCCCTACTTCGGCCATTTGGTACCTTCTAGAAGGACTCACTGGTCAATGTATTTTGTCATTCTTGAAGCAATATCGGTTCTTATTGATGCAAGTCTTTTAATAATTCAAATAATAAATATAGAAACAAATTTCTATACATTGTAAAAATTTATTTATTTAAACAATTATTTTCACAATAAATTATTATTGCAATACTAATTCAAAATAATAAATATAGAATCAAATTTCTGTACATTATAAAAATTTATTTATTTAAACAATTATTTTCACAATAAATTATTATTGCAATACTAATTCAAAATAATAAATATAGAATCAAATTTCTGTACATTATAAAAATTTATTTATTTGAACAATTATTCTCACAGTAAATTATTTAAATTATAATACAAGTAATGAATATAGAAAGAAATTATAAAAATTTAGTTATTTGAAAATTGTTTAAATTATAAATAATTGGGTTCTTCATAACTGTTTCGAGAACCGGGACCGATATAAGTTCAATCCCCGATTTAAAAAGATAATGAAATTTTTTGTTTAAATAAAATAAGAAAATTTAAAAAATTACCAGCAAATATCAGAAAATATACAGGTATTTTCATATAGCGATATGCCGTCATACCTGTATTTCGGTTTCTATGAAGATTACGAAGGTACAACCGGAAAATACCGGTATATGCCGGTATAATATCGGTATGAGGTCTTGAAATATACCGGTATTTCCATTTACCGGTATCGCGTTATATCGGTATTTCGGTATTTCGGTTTCTATAAAGGTTATGGAGGTAATACCGGTATAATACCGGTATTTTGTATACCGGTATGAATCCCTGGTTCCGAGTGCAAAGGGTTAGCAAATTAATCGGTTGTCCAGTCTTTTGTCCTTGACTCTATCAGGGCATAAAGGGCTCGTGGAAATTCATCTTAGAACGGTCATTTTCAGCAACCGCTGCAGATTTTAAGGGTTAGAGGCTGATCCGGCGTGGAGCTATTTGCCCGGGGACGTTGACTTCGCCTTTAAAGTCATTGGGAACAGTGGCCGAAACAGGTTCGTCATCGGCCCGGCGAGCGGGCTGCGACCGATTCACCCTCTCCGCGATCCCAGTCAATCGCAATCATTGAAACCGGACTGCACACTGAAGCTGGTCGTTCTCTTTCTCTCTCTCTCTTTCTCTCTCTCGCCCGCTCGCGTGCGCACCCGCTCCCGTAATTATTATTCCGCCCCTATATTGCGCGAGGAGATGCACGGCCGAGCAAACGTAACGTAACGTACCGAAACGGGGACGAGGCGAAACGAAACGAAACGGAACGAAACGAGCGACAGCACCGCTCGTACCTATCCGCCCCCCATATACCGAAACGTCCTGCATCCCCCTCGGAAATTCATCCCCAGCCCGTGCCCTGCTGGATGGCAATCAATAACTTTGAAACGGCAGCGACGTTTCGGGGAAAAAACAAATTCAGCAGGTTGCTTGATTGGAAAAAACCGCCCCCCCTTTGTCCCCCATGCCTCCCTCTTGCCACCCCCCTTTCGGTTGCAAACCCCGAAACCCACCCACACACCCCTCGGAAACCCCACCTCTTCGCGCGCATCACCCCCTCACGTCGACACGCCAACCAGCCCCCGGCCAGTTTTCAATCCTCGTCGCGGCACCTCCACACCACCTTCGACTCTGACAAAAAAAAAAAAAAAAACGACGATGTATCCACCGACGAAGTATCGGCTCACCTGGTATTGCTGTCCTTCCGCTCGGTTGCGAAATCAAATTTTTTGTTAGCCACCTGGACGCTAAACGCGATGAGGACGAGGGGTCTGACCTAGCGGCTGCTGTTGCGCTAGTTAAACGATTCGATGTACCGTACCCCGAGAGGTGACAACTATCGGGTATAAGGGGAAGTACTGTCGTTTTGTTCTTATAAATTCAAAGTCGTTTATTTAAAGTTTTCACAAACAAGTTAATCTTTTATACAGGGTGGCCTACTAGATCTGTTACTACGCGATATGTTCGCTATTTTTATATTACGCGAAATGTCAAAAAGACAAATTATTTGGTTTAAGAGGACGGGGACAATTTTTTCCTGAAGGTAATATTTTTCGAGATTTTAAAGTCATAGATGTTCTATTGTATGTATCTACATTCTTTTTATCACCTACTATGATCAACTATGATGCGATGACGGAGGTCAAGACGAAACCAATGACCTCCAATATCATAACCTCCGTATGACCTTGAGTACCAAAGGTTTGCATACTTTTGGGACTTATTGTGAATAATGAAATAGCTACATCTGACTGATTTGTGAAGAAGAATTTTATCATAATAATGCTATAACACTACAAATGTTCACTGATGTGCGACGCTCATTTCATAATTGAATTAACAAATACTTAGGAGTCTATGCAAATAATTTTGAACATTTATACTAATAAATTCTTCTTTGCAAATCTCTCTGTTGTAGCTATTTCATTATTCACGTAAAATCCTAAAAATTTGTAAATTTTTGTTACTCGTGTTCACGTGAAAGTCGTGACCTTGGTATCAGCTATCACGTCACAGTAATAAAAAAATGTGGTTACATACGAAAAACATCGATGACATTGAAATGAGATGAAATATTCCCACTAAAATCTGTGTTCCCTTAAACTAAATAATTTGTCCTTTTGACATTTCGCGTAGCACAAAAAGTAGTGGACTTATCACGTCGTAACAAAGTTAATGGGTCACCTTGTGTTTTCCATTATTATATTCGAACTTTTGACAGCTACTCTTTCTTACGAGTGATAGTTCCAAATTTTTAGTCTACCTCCAAAGTTCGTATACATATCTTCGTATACTTAATTGGTATATTTCACAATGTTTGATCACTTTATACGTTGATATTCCATTTTTCAATCAAATGAGTGCTTATGTATTCAAATTCTGTCGAATCTGTTTCATTATGATATATTAAAGTGTTGAGTTTAGTGTTTTATACAAACCTAGTACAGATTGAACTTTTAGAACTTTATAATTAGTAGATGTGAACACATTTGACCTTACTATTGTTGATATTTTGTATAAGAAGGTTCGGCCAAAATAATACATTTTTTGTTAATATCTTGGACTGGTGTAAAATTGAATGAAGAATAGAATACTGTAACTAGTGAATCGAATGCAATAGAATTAGAACATTAATCATTCCTTAAGCGAGACGAAATGTCAAAGCATATCCTTCTTAAAATCTATGGGTATCTGCCTTAATAAATACACAGATAATTATTTTTTATAAAAACAGTTTCATTGGTTCACTTTTGCTGCTCTCTAAAGTTCCGGTGCTCCGTGTCGCCGCGAAGACCGGCAGAAATTAGCTCGAAAACGTCCGAAGGAGTACGTTTCTCACGATTCTTGATATTTTATTTATTTATTTATTTATTTATTTATTTTGTTATTTAACGTCGCTTCAACTGCCAGGGTCATTAGCGACGGGGGTGGAACAATGAGATTTGGTACTGTAATCGGTGATTGTACGATGGGTGTGTGTGTGTGTATGGACGTGTGCGTGAAGGACTTACAGTTTATAAAGGTGGGTTCCGAACCACCTTGGGCAACGCAGTATAATATCACATAGAATGTTGATATTTTGTGTCAAATGTTTTTGGACAAAACTAGCACATTAAATGTAATAGAATTAGATTACTAATCATTTCTTAAGCGAAAACAAATGTAAAATCATATGCTTCTTGAAATCTACGGGTCTCTGAATAATAAATATATCTTTTTGTTAATATCTTGTATTGGTGCAAAATTGAGTCAAGAATAAAATACTGCAACTAGTGGATTGAATGTGATGCAATAAGAATATTGGGTCAAGAATAAAATACTGTAACTAGTAAATTGAATTCTACCACGGTTTTCTGTTTCACAATTATTGAAATTATAAAAACGCTTTTGTTGGAAATAACTGAATTGTAGGTTCAGTGTTAAGTAAAAATAAATGTAAAATCATACGCTTCTTGAAATTTCTGGGTCTCTGAACAATAAATATATCTTTTTGTTAATATCTAGTATTGGTACAAAATTGAGTCAAGAATAAAATACTGTAACTAGTAGATTAAATGTGATGCAATAAGAATATTGGGTCAAGAATAAAATACTGTAACTATTAAATTGAATTCTACCACGGTTTTCTGTTTCACAATTATTGAAATTATAAAAACGCTTTTGTTGGAAATAACTGAATTGTAGGTTTAGTGTTACGTAAAAATAAATGTAAAATCATATGCTTCTAGAAATTTCTGGGTCTCTGTTTTAATAAATAAGCAGTTAATGATTTTTAAAAAAAAATTCTTTCATTGGTTCAGTTTGGCTCCTTACGATAGTTCTGGAGCACCATGTCATCGCGAGAAACGGCAGGAATCAGCTCGAAAACGTCCGAAGGAGTACGCTTCCACGTCTCGGCAACGACGGCTTCCGATCCCGTTTCGCTTTCCTCGTTCCGAAGGTGAGACGGTTTTTGCGATGACTGCGCAAGGAAACAATTGAAAATTACCGGCAGTCCGTTTGCATCCGTAATGAGAACGGGCTCCCCCATAAGGAGACAGTCGTTAACGACCGCGACCGTATGAGGTAGACGAAGCGGCTCGGTCTATAAATTTATTGCGACTCCGCCATTTTTGTCAGCGTCATTTATACGAGTCGTAACGAGATTCGCCTTTTTAACTCGTTAAAGCCCGGCCGCGCGGCGACAATTCTATTGCAAAACGAGGCGCTCGTGCCGTGTGCTGTTCTGTGCTATGCTCTGTACGCTGTGCTCTCGGCTGGAATCACTCGCGAGACAGACGAACTCTTAGCTCACGAGGAATTCAACGGCGGATAGTCTGTTGTATGTATGAATAAAATCCGACGAGAAATACGCGTCGCTCCGAGCAATTTGTACGCGAATCCTTCTCTCGCGCCGTTTAACTCAAATCACGTTGTCCTTCCGATCGAAATACTGCGTAATACTATGATCGTTTCTGATTGTATTCAATTTTCTGAAAATATTTTCTATTCTTTCATTTGGATCCATTAAATCGGAATCTTATACCTCCTTCAGCGCATTCGCATACAACCTGTACAATAATCGATAGAAGTAAGATAAATATGCATATTGTAGTGAAATAATTGTCAATTATTGTCTAAAATATGAGCCGTTCATTGCACAAATCGATTAACTCCATAAAACAAAAAGTTGAGAAATGCGATGAAATAATGTACATTGGTTTTTTAAAATTCCCTTTATAATATAAATTCTAATAAATATTGTAGAATGCATAAATACAGATGTAGCTTTCATCTAACGGTATATAAAATTAATAAGAAAGAATAGCCAAGAAATAATCGTCAGTAATGTTACAATTTTTATGTGACTGGTGGAGTTAATCGATTTGGCAAGTGAAAAAAGTAATAAAGTTAAATTCAATATGTTTAAATTAATTATAATGATTTCATCCCACAATAGTGGAAGATTGCGTCCTCCACTTTGCACTTCTCATAAAATAAAAAATTACACTCAAAATTAGATTTGATTTAATTTTCCCACAGAGAATTTTTAAAGAACGCCTTCAACATTTTTCTTGGGATCACACAGACTTATATTTGAGCCGTCCATTGCACAAATCGAATAACTCCATAAAACAAAAAGTTGAGAAATGCGATGAAATAATGTACATTGGTTTTTTAACATTCCCTTTATAATATAAATTCTAATAAATATTGTAGAATGCATAAATACAGATGTAGCTTTCATCTAACGGTATATAAAATTAATAAGAAAGAATAGCCAAGAAATAATCGTCAGTAATGTCACAATTTTTATGTGACTGGTGGAGTTAATCGATTTGGCAAGTGAAAAAAGTAATAAAGTTAAATTCAATATGTTTAAATTAATTATAATGATTTCATCCCACAATAGTGGAAGATTGCGTCCTCCACTTTGCACTTCTCATAAAATAAAAAAATTACACTTAAAATTAGATTTGATTTGATTGAACATTATTAAATAGAGTTTTTGTTTTTATTTTCAAACCAGTGACACATTAACGGAATCATGTTTCAACCTATAAAAACACTGATAATGTCGAGCGTATTACAGGAAAGAAAGCGTCATAAAGAAAGGTACGAAACGCTATTGATTTAACTATCACACGAAACACGCAAGAAACAGTTCGTGTGTAGAGGAAATAATCAACTCCATATACATTTTTCCTTCGATTACAGTGTAATGCTATTAACGCGATAAAAATCCCTTTATAAGCGATATATCAATCGTTTGTGTTCACCAATGAAAACCGTACCGGCATCTGAGAACGGTGGGCTCGGTGATTAACGCGTCGTAAATTAATTTGTGTCAATTAAAAGGCCATTAATCGTTAGAAATACGTTCGGCAGGACAGTGACCGACCGCAAAAAATATTTCACAATTTGATTCTTCTTAACCGTACGTCTACGATGGTTTCTATTAACCAATTAGAAACAAATTATAGAAAATTGTATTGCAAATATCGATACATTCTTCAATTCGTATAGTCTTCAACAAATGTTCAGTTACGCCATTCAAATTTACCGCCCAACGCGATTTCAAACCAGTGATGGGAATGTTGGCGCTTTTTACGCAGCACCGAAGCTACGTCCGAAGTTTGTGGGGTACTATTGGGGCGAAAGTAGTGGGTTTGTTATTATATATTTCGATTAAAGTTATTTTAGTACCCTTCCCTTCCTTATTCCCAAGATGATGAAGAAGAGTAAGTTATATTATATTGTACATAGATACATAAATATTATATATTTATATATTATATATTCTATGTACGTAGGTATATATTACATTTTAATACACACACACATATATATATATATATATATATATATATATATACACACGTACACATGTATATATATGTATATGTGTATATATATATACACGTACATATGTATATATATGTATATGTGTATATATATATATATATATATATATATATATATGTGTGTATTAAAATGTAATATATACCTACGTACATAGAATATATAATATTTATATATATATATATATATATATATATATATATATATACACGTACACATGTTGTACATTCATTTTTTAAAATCAAATCATAATAAATTTTGCGAAATTAGCGGGGCGACCAAGGCACCCGATTTTCGTGCTTGACTGAGGCTAAAATCGCCGCGCATGCGTGTGAAAAGCGCCAACATTCCCAACACTGTTTCAAACTTCCAACGATCGATATCGATCAATGAATCAGTTAACGTTGTCCTCCTATACATATAACCAGTTAACTCGCAGGTTTGCACTGGCACATGGCTCAGTTACGTTTTGACCACGATGGTACAATCACGTTGCCATCGCAACTCATGCTTAGTTATATTTAAAAAAAATTCTTTTTTCCGCTTTTATTAAAAATAGTTACACAGCAAATAAGTCTACCTTTCAAAAAAAAATTTTTTCCATTATTGGTTTTCTTCAAGATTAAATATTAACATCCCGATGTATTTGCATTATAATAATATAATTTTTCAGACGCATTATCCCTTGATAATGATCCACACCTGGATCGAAACGTTGGGTGATTAATTAAATTGCAAATTTGCTGTAGAATTTCAAGGAGATCGAACCTTCCGCCAATAACATTTTTTCTAACATAATTCAAAATTCGATCGATAGAAATCACAATTGTAAAATCTAACATCATTAAATGTGACAGTTTTAGGTGGGCTGTGAGCTAGAGCATTGAGTCTTTCACAAAATGAAAATTGTATAAATTGTAAGAAACAGGAGCCAAAGTCTTTCCATTATTGGTTTTCTTCAAAATGGTGAATATTAACATCCCGATGTATTTGTACTGAAATAACGTAATTTTTCGGACGCAATATTCCCTTGGTAATGATCCACACCTGGATCGAAACGTTGGGTGATTAATTAAATTGCAAATTTGCTGTAGAATTTCAAGGAGATCGAACCTTTGCGCCGATAGCATCTTCTCTAACATAGCACTATATCAGTTTCTTACGCATATAATGAAAAAAAATGATGTACAATGGAAATATTCTAGGTTAGAAGAAATGTTTGATTTTTTAGTTGAAATAGCTCCGAGTGCAAAGGTTTAATTATTGTATGGCTCTTTTTACGAAACCGTATCGAGTGAAACATCGATAATTTTTTAAAACTCGAAAATTTACTGCGCCGATACTTTCAGAAGCCTCTGGTAGATTTGCTCAGCCAGCAGCTAACTGTCGGAAGACAGTGAGTCTGCTTGCGGGTTCTCTTTTGCGGAGGAGAAACAAAAGCTTCCGCCTTTGTGCTTGAAGAGAGCACCCTGCGAAGTCAGAAATCACGGGTCTGCGGGGCCCGCGGCGGACGTGGATCTTTTGTCGAGCTCCCGCAGTTATGTCGTCGCGGGGGCATAACGATATGACGGCCGCATATTTTATGCGCGAAGAATCGGGCCCACTGCGGCCCGTTGCGGCCCGTTCAAGCACGGGGGATTCCTGCTGGCCGCGCGATGTAAATCAGCGCCGGACTCCGGTGATGACATCTAGTGACGCAAGGACTGAAGGGGCCCGACTTTGCCCGACTTGGCCGCGGTCGCATTATTATATATGAGGGGGGTGGTGACGGAGGGGCATCGCATACCGTCCTAATATACCGGCCTCCTGTGCGCCTTTGTCAGTCCGGTAAGCCTTTGTTGTTGAGAAAAGCCGACGAACTGTATATTACGCCGTGGATGTAATACCGCAGGAATGTTGCTTGTCTTTGCTCCCGTGATCGGATTCACCATGATCACCTTGACTGGCGCACACTGCCAAGGATCGGAGAATTGGCTGACACTTTGCCGAAAAATTCACTTCCTTCTGACGATGTCTATCGAATCAGTATTGCTTCCTAATACGTTCATCAATGTTGAATATGATGAATAGACTGCGGATCTTTATGCATTTATCGTATGTCGAAATATGCAAAGTATATGCAAAATATATGCACGATGTATGCAAGGTATATGCTAAATATATGTATAGAGAATGTATGTACGGATCTGTAAAATAGTAATTATTTTATTGTTTTATTTATTATAATTTCAATTACAATATACAACAATAGATTTTTCTATATTGTCGACTGTAAATTGATGCCTCTTGTCTGTTAAAATTAATTTGTACGCTGAAAAAGAGCGTTCTACTTCTCATGATGTTACAGGGGCATATTTAAATTGACCCCAATGATGTACCAGAATCTCTCGCGGTCCTTCAACGCGTTCACCCTTTAAAATCTTGCTTATTTTTAATGATACATTAAGGTGTACATTTCGTTTTAATACAGATTCCATTTTATGTGTAACCTTTTCTCCATAATCACCGGGTATACTTTTTAAATTTTCCTATAGATTCCGTTAGAGGTAATCCTATTGTTACCAATTTCTTCATGGCCTCGAGTAACATTTGGAAATGGCTCTGAAGAAATGATAAATTTTGTTGTAAATACCGACATCGTAATGCTTCTTTCGCCGATTTAATTGACCAAGCCTCCTTTTCATCGAACGATTCTATGACGTCTTTTATTCCTTCGAAATGCGTTGCATAAAAAAATGCTGCTTCCAACCAGGTTCCCCATCTTGTTATTACAGGTTCTGGTGGCAATAGCATATATTGTAATTTCTTTTTATAAATTTCGACGCGTAGTGGAGCTTTTAAAAATACCTTTTTAACAATAGATATTAATTTATTAACAGCAGAGAATTGCGGTCGCGCTTCCTCAGCAATTCGGTTTAGTCCATGTACCAAACAAGTTATGTGCAACAAATTTGGCACATCTATCTTATTTATTCTGGCGTAGCATTAAATAGTCGAATATGTACTTATGCAAAATTTATGCATTTATGCAAGAAATATGCGCTTATGAAAAACATATGCAATATGCAAAATATGCAAAATAAAAAATATATTTTTGAAATAACTCGATCGTGACGTCAATTTCTGTCCAGGTCCGATTGTTCTACCTGTTTTCTATAAAAATATGCATTTGCATAAACATCCGCAGTCTAATGATGAAGCTTACGAAGTGTAACATCGATGCTATAATTGAAACGTTCACTTACTGTTTGTACATTTTAGAGATGATGTACAGTTACTCGTATTAACCACTTGCACTACAACAACGAGTCAAACTCGTGATGATTTCGAAGAGAATCTTCTGAATATGTATAGATATGAATTGTTTAAACCGAAATAAAATTCTTCTAGGAAATTATGGACGATAAAGAAGATTTAGTTACTGTTACTGCAAAATATGCAAGAGGTTGAAACGTTAAGCACCGGATATCAACGTCATATATTTTCACAAAATCAGAGTATATAATTGTGCGAAAGAAAATGTCTTCGACGTATTTATATATTCATAGCAGAAAAGAAAATTTATAGTTATGTACAGTCACTCCCATTAATATTCGGACACTCTTAAAACGTCGATAACTTTTTAAATATTGGATCATACGACTTGAACTTTTTTGAGAAGGTAGAACAATTAGTTCACTGCATGACATGAAAAAGTGAAACGATTGCAACTGGTCGGTACTGCAGAGAAAATACTAAAAGTTAGTTTTTACCATTTTTTTTATATGGATCTGGTGCAAATAATATAGGAATACAAAGTACTGTTTTTTTGTCAAGATAACGGTCCAAAGTATAAAGCTAGAATAATACAGAAATAGTTGTTATATAATTTTTCTAAAATTTTACAGCCACCTTCACAATCCCCAAACTGCAATTCTATAGTGAATCTATGGGCTGAATTTGACTAAAGATCCTAAGAATCAGAAAAGCAACAATAAATTTAAAAAATCAATGCAAATGAGACCAAAAGAAGAATGGCTCCATTGTGCTTTGCTTTCTTTAAAAGGAGTAGCGTAAATTATTAGCTGCAGCTGCTAAGTGTCTACGAATATTTAATGAGCATCTTATTGGCTAACCTGGGTTTGGGCGGTCGACGACAGTCAGGTATCTTCCCTAGACTTCTTTGTTTCACCGGTTTACGCTCCTAACACCTCCGTTTCGTTTTTAGAGCATCTGGAGCCTCCGATGATAGCTATAGCGATTCCCATTACTACTCGAAGAATCTTTAAGAAAGTAAGTAAAATGTACAAATTCCACGAAATGAGTTTTCAAAATGTTTTTTAAAACGAATAAATTGCAGTTTTTAGCATTCAATTACACGAAATTACTTGAACGCCACAAATTGCAATTTATTCGTTTCAAAAACATTTGTTAAAGCTATGGTGATTCCCATTAGTAATCAAGCAATCTTCGAAAGAGAAAATAAAATGTAAAATTGCATTGAATTTCTCTTTAAAGTTAGAGGAGTTAGTTTATTAGACATTGTCTAAAAGAAATTTTCCAAAAATTGCAATTGATTGAAATCGCGGAGAAAATACTACGGATTACTTTTTACAATTTGTTTATCTGGGCCTGCAAATGCAAGTTTAAAAAATTCGCTTTGTAGATCTGTGAATATTACATACATTCTGAAAATTCCGACATCCTAATTTCACAGTTCAATTTTAAAAGTTATTTTCCTTTCATAAATGTCCAAATGTTATAAAGATATAATTACAATATTTCTCAGTTACATGTTCCTCCGAATGCTTTTATAATATTCACAGTTATATTGCATATTGTTTTTGATAAGATGGTTTATCGATTCCACAAAGCATTAACGATCAAACCGTACATTAAGAATCCATTAAAGTTGGCATGCATCCACTTTTAAAAAAAAAACAATTATTTCACTGAAAGGAGTGTAATTTAATACATAGCGAATCGCTTAAGATAAGCCACTTCAATAATTTCTACAGTTTTTTAGCTACAAGGAAATGTTTATAGTAAAAGTAGTTTTTGTCCAGTTGGTCGTGTTAAAGAGATATAAAGGACACTTTAGACTTCATAAAATGTATTGCTTTTTAAGAATAACAAGATTGAATTAATTTAGATTCTACGATTTGTTATTCTAATATATGCTTAAATAAAGAAATTTATTCAATAATTTCCGATATGGAATCACAAAAATTTATGGTGCAAATGTCATTACAATAAATTATATGTAAAAAAATTGTCGATCTTTGAATTCTTGTAACTTTGTGACTAAAAATCTTAAAATAATTCCTGTCATGATCCTTTTAAAGGTTAATTATTCTCAATCTTTTTAAAGGCTAGTTATTCTCCACATTCATATCATAAACCGATCTTTCTCATATATGGAAGCACCTTTATAATTTCACTTACCAATCTCAAAACCGGTGGTATGGTTAATATTAAAAGAAAAACAAATTTCTCCAATCTTCATTTATTTTGTTGAAATTTTCTGTAATAAACGTCCTTCGTCTGCAATCTTCTTTTATCAACGCCGTCTGCGTACTGGGTTGGTTATGTTCATGAGTAATTTGTTTACTGTTCTAGTTTTCAAAAAAGAATTCTGGAATACGTATTGAAGACCCTATTTCAATATACAGGGTGGTCCTTTTAACACTAGAAAGACTGAAACTTAGTATATACCTATATTGCCCAAAAGCAGTCAAAATGACTGCACTGTGAAAGAATAACTAATGTGTAAAGAAAGTTTAAAATTAATTTTTAATATTTTTTATATTATTTACAGTTATATAACAAGTTATTAGTAAATATTAACAAGAAAAAGTTACTTTTCCTGGGCATATTGATGACACTTTCATTTTCATCATTGGTGATCGACTCTTCTTCTAATTGAAATTAAAAAGCAGTCAAAATGACTTCCTTGGGCAATCTAGTGTTAAGTAAGACCATCTAAATATCTCTTCATGTATTTTTATCTCTTCATGTATTTCCTACGAATTGCAATTCTTTCAAAATCTCTTTTGCACGTGATTTACTAAATCAATGCTTCTAATTGCTAAAAAAAGTCAAATGGTTTGGTCAAATCGTAAGAAAGTTATTCTGATTTAAAGGGCGAGCGAATACTTTCGTGAGTCACTGCAAATGTATATTAAATTTTAATATTTCATATGTATATACAGATATATATACAAATACACTTGTTATACATTCATTTTTCAGAATCAAATCATTATAATGTTCCCGCACCGTTATATAGATGGCAACACTAGTTTATCCTACCAATATGGCCGCAGTCTACCTTCCCACCCCGCTAATGGTACACCCCCTCTCGCCCATAAACCCACTTTATGCACAGTCCTTTAGGTCCGTGTTCATGAGATACTTGTCTGTCTCACGAGGTACTCGGCTACTATGTTCTATCAGGGTGCCTCGTGGGTACTCAGGTACCCGGGAAATATAGTTGAGTAAAAATACTAGAAGACAAAATGAAACTTTTGTGCCTGAATTGCAACAACCTGGATTGAAATAGAAATTTATTTTCATTATTAATATGTTTAATAGACTGAAAATAATATAACAGTATTTTTAAATTCTTCTAAAGGTTTTGCATTGCAGTTGCAACAACCTGGATTGAAATAGAAATTTATTTTCATTATTAATATGTTTAATAGACTGAAAATAATATAACAGTATTTTTAAATTCTTCTAAAGGTTTTGCATTGCAGTTGCAACAACCTGGATTGAAATAGAAATTTATTTTTATTATTAATATGTTTAATAGACTGAAAATAATATAACAGTATTTTTAAATTCTTCTAAAGGTTTCGGTGTTTTAAATTGCAGCTACTCATGTGTGTCATAAATGCATAAAATTCGATGTTTAGTTATTACTGTTATGAGGATATCCGTTCTGGCTTATATCGGTCACGGTTACAGTTCCTTGGAACCGATCTTACATCGGTTCTATAAATGTTACTTGTCTTATTATTAAAATGCACAAAGACTTTAATTTATATGGAACAATTGTTGCATATTTCGAGAAAACAGCGCCAGTTATTTTGAAGATAGTAAGCTGTATTCAAA
This sequence comes from Sphecodes monilicornis, assembly GCA_913789915.3. Classification (NCBI taxonomy): domain Eukaryota; kingdom Metazoa; phylum Arthropoda; class Insecta; order Hymenoptera; family Halictidae; genus Sphecodes; species Sphecodes monilicornis. The sequence goes on along the minus strand of OU565286.1, from coordinate 1,635,136 downwards.
AAGGATGGACGAGTTGCGGCAGTACCTAAATCAGGTCGCCCAAAAATTACCACTGACCGGGAAGAAAAAGGATTAAAAATATTTCAATATCGGGACCACATTTATCAGCCCTAAAAAAATGAAAGCTAAGCGAATAGAAGAAGGAAAAGATATTCTATTATATCAATGCAAAAACTAACAATAAGAAGAAGATTGCACGCAATAGTCAGAGTCGCTCTGATCTCAAAATTGCAGCTTCTGTTCGGCGGGTAGCATCGCTCGACGTTTAGCCAGGATTTCTTACAGCCGAAGCGAAAAAACAGACATCGAAAACAGCCCCCACAATTCACCGAACAAAACCCCATGAGTTTCTGCGAATCATGGCTCCGCAGGCCGCACTTGTTTCCAGCCGAGACGAACGACGGGGGTACGTAAAAGTCGTCCCCGGTGTCAGCACTCGTTATGGTGTTGCACGACGCGGGGTGCTGGGGTTGGCACGAGGAACAACATGCCATATCGGAGACACCTGTTAGTGGCAACAACCGAACCAGGCGGCTCACCAAGCAAACCGGACTATAAACGTATCGCGGTCGTATGACTAGCACCCGTTGGGGGGAGGCATGCCGGGAATTAAAAGCGCGTTGTCATATTATAATCGTATTATGGCGTGCTGGGGCCCGGTCCCACAAAAACGGCCATACCGGCGACGTCACGCCATGAAGATCGGTCTCCGATGCAGCGTGAACACCTACACTGCTATGCGTAAATGTACACTTCTCCGCAAAAGTAACAGAATCACTCAAATGTCATATAAACCATACCTTTTCTCTGATTGCGTAGTTGGACGCAATTTTTTTAAAAGTTTTGGCTTGTTCGGAAAGTTAACTGAGTTTGTCGCGTAGACATGGAAATGCTTCCATTTATGATTACCTAACCTTATTTCAAGTCGCAAAATCATTGTATATCTTGTTAGCTGACATTTCGGACGTTTCATACATTATAGTGATGTATAACTATACTGCGGATCTTTATGCAGAATAAAAATTGTCCAAGTCGATCACAAGAAATGGAAGTCAGACAAAACTACTCCTTCTGTCAAACATTTTAGTATGTCGAAAAGAAAAAATAACAATAATCTTGAATTTTTTTAATGCCTTTATAGCTTTGCTTTGCACTTAACTCCATTCTTGTAATAAATGCATAAAATCCGCACTCTACTTATAACCTTTTAAGCATTTTCTTTGTCATCGTATCAAATATAGAAAAACAAAGTGAGCATTTCTGTCACATTTTGCTTTTTTATCACCGCAATGGTAAACGTACCATGCAAGCAAGGAAAACATTGTGTGCTGTTTACAGAGAGGATGTACCATCAGATTACCATCTGTTTTGTTCTCTTCAACACTTTTTAAGCGGTGTAAATATCATTTTAAATCAAGGTGTCGAAAGTAATGTAACTGAATTCTTTGCTAATAAAAAAACAGGAATTCTACGAACATGAGATCTCAAAGTTGCCAGAAATATGGTAGAAAATCATAGAACAAAATGGCCGTCACTTCACCGATTAAGTATCATCGATCACAAGAAATGGAAGTCAGAAAAAACTACTCCTTCTGTCAAACATTTTAGTATGTCGAAAAGAAAAAATAACAATAATCTTGAATTTTTTTAATGCCTTTATAGCTTTGCTTTGCACTTAACTCCATTTTTGTAATAAATACATAAAATCCGCAGTCTACTTATAACCTTTCAAGCATCTTCTTTGTCATCGTATCAAATATAGAAAAACAAAGTGAGCATTTCTGTGACATTTTGCTTTTTTATCACCGCAATGGTAAACGTACCATGCAAGCAAGGAAAACATTGTGTGCTGTTTACAGAGAGGATGTACCATCAGATTACCATCTGTTTTGTTCTCTTCAACACTTTTTAAGCGGTGTAAATATCATTTTAAATCAAGGTGTCGAAAGTAATATAACTGAATTCTTTGCTAATAAAAAAACAGGAATTCTACGAACATGAGATCTCAAAGTTGCCAGAAATATGGTAGAAAATCATAGAACAAAATGGCCGCCACGTCACCGATTAAGTATCATCGATCACAAGAAATGGAAGTCAGACAAAACTACTCCTTCTGTCAAACATTTTAGTATGTCGAAAAGAAAAAATAACAATAATCTTGAATTTTTTTAATGCCTTTATAGCTTTGCTTTGCACTTAACTCCATTTTTGTAATAAATACATAAAATCCGCAGTCTACTTATAACCTTTCAAGCATCTTCTTTGTCATCGTATCAAATATAGAAAAACAAAGTGAGCATTTCTGTGACATTTTGCTTTTTTATCACCGCAATGGTAAACGTACCATGCAAGCAAGGAAAACATTGTGTGCTGTTTACAGAGAGGATGTACCATCAGATTACCATCTGTTTTGTTCTCTTCAACACTTTTTAAGCGGTGTAAATATCATTTTAAATCAAGGTGTCGAAAGTAATGTAACCGAATTCTTTGCTAATAAAAAACAGGAATTCTACGAACATGAGATCTCAAAGTTGCCAGAAATATGGTAGAAAATCATAGAACAAAATGGCCGTCACGTCATCGATCACAAGAAATGGAAGTCAGACAAAACTACTCCTTCTGTCAAACATTTTAGTATGTCGAAAAGAAAAAATAACAATAATCTTGAATTTTTTTAATGCCTTTAACTGCATTTTTGTAATAAATGCATAAAATCCGCAGTCTACTTATAACCTTTAATAGCGCAACGTCTTTCATTTTCACTTGGACAAAACGAAATTACTTTCCGAACAAACCAATATAAGTGAGCTGCGTTAAATGTACCTTATTTTGGCCTCTACCCAATAGTCAGTCTTCCTGAAATTAAAAATAAAAATTTATCTACTAACAAACTCCTATAGATTTGAACAATCATGATCATGGAATAGGTCAGCCTATTCCTTACTCACAATTTATGGTTTCATGTGCTCATAGAAGAAATTTAGAAAATAGTATATTAATAATAACAGCGCTTAAGATGGCTGACTATTGGAATAATTATCTTGCTAAGAAAAATATTATTTTATTACACTTCCTTAAAAGCTGTTAATATAATGTGGTACACACGAATGTTCGTGCTCCTTTCAAAAGAGAATACCTCGTTTAAAAGTAGTCCAAACGATTTAAATATTTTTGAGGAGTCAGTTTACAACATCCATTATTTATTTCTGAAATTACATTTTTAAAAGTAATTCTCGTAGACACATTAGTCTATCTGTTAGTCCCAATGCAGTAACTATTTATTTAGTTTAATTGCCAGAAATTCAGTGCATAATTAACTATCTTGATACCGTAGGTCAACATAGACCCAGTCACCGTTAAGGAAAGCACTCATGCTAATGTGACTCACTGTCTATAATCAATTCTAACACTTACATCGTACAAGTCAACCTACTAATAAGCAGTTAAGGATACATTCATAAGAAATTATACCATTGTACTTTGTAAACAACTGCATATTATTATAAACGTTTATAATCTCCGTGGATGCTATTGGCGTTAACGTGACCTTACTAAATAAACAATTAAAAGAGAATGAACTACTATTCCATGAGGTGTGTCTACAAAATAGTGAGACTGATGCTACGTGTGACAATTAAACAATACATACATCAACATTACCCACTCCAAAGTAACTCTTTTAGGAAGCCATATATCACAACAATTTCTGAAGTAATTAAAAGCAGTACGAATTAAGTTAAAATTTGTTTGTTCTACTCATAGTTTTAATACAGTACGAATATTAGAGTAGTGTCTCTAAACAATATTTTATTGTTTTGTATTTGACCCACAAATATTTCTTATAAATACGTAACTACAACTTGCACTTTCTAATAATGCACCCAACAATAAGTGCAGCAAGCCCATGAGCCTCATTTGACTCATTTCAAAATTGTAAATGTACCATTTTAAATATGGCTATTTTGTATTATGTAGTTGATTGCAAAAAAGAAGATATCCACTTTATTTAAAAACATTATAAAAGTAAAGTATAGTAGGATAGGTACTGATATTTGGTCCCCTCAGGGTTTCAAATCCATTTTACCATTCTCCCCCTTCTTCCACTTTGTCCACTCTCATCTAACGCCAATGTTCAGCCTATTTCAGCCTACTTTTCAGCGGGACCTACTGTTTATTACGGTGGGTTCCGAACCACCAATGGTCAACGACGCAGTATAATATCACATAGAAGAATATTTCCATTGGTGACGGCGGTGTGATTTGAACTCACGACCGCATTGTTTGTAGTCGCGCGCTCTATCCACCGAGCCACTGCGCGCCCAAGTAAAGTATAGTATAATTACTTAAAAATGTTTTACTGTACATGTAGAATAGAAACACCGAACCTACCAAGCATTAGAAATAACTAGTACGTGTTATAAAAAATATAAAATTGAGTTTATTCAGATTTTCTACTATTTCTAATTTTATTCAATCCTGTTCCACGAATGAATCTTCATGATTAGAATAATTGTAAAATGGAAAACCGGTCATTTCATATTTCGAAGTATTATTGTTCTTATAACAAATAACAGAATACCCAATGTGAAAATAACAATTACAGCAATTGTAAAACTATCGAACGTCTCTAGAAAAGTATAAAAAAATGGTAATCAATGCTTTCCAAATATTCAGTTAATGATAGCAGAGAATAGAAGTGCACAAGTATCTCGCAGAGTATCAATTTAGAACAAAATGAATGGTCTCCGTTCGTCAAATTCACGGTCAATTGCAAGAACATTTAATTTCCTAATGGTTCTTGAACACCGCGAAATTCAATAAATTTTTAGGAGCACTCGATTTGGTTACAGCCGAGGTGCACGACGGACAAAGATTCGAAATAGTCTGCGTTTGTGCACTGTGGATAGTCTGGCAACGCCAGTAATATCCTTTGTCGCAATCGGGAGCCGCGTTATTTCGCAGAGCGTTTCGATTTAACGCACAAATGGCTCTCTGTACGGCCACGGTATGCCTGCGAGAGCCGGCCGGATCCGGTATCGCGGTCCTTTGATATCCATCGATGAAACGATTTATCTCTGTCCACGCGCACTTTCAATCCGACCAGGACACCTCTCCATCGGGACACCCAGGACGCGGTTCGAAGGCGGCCCGCAGCATCGAACGTTTCTACATCTCTGACCATCCGCGCGCATCGCGTTACGCTTTACGAATTGGTTATTCCCGTCACTGTCGCCGTTTATTTTTCACCATCAAACTCCGAAGAAATTACCATCGGCTACCAAACATTCGCTTCGAAATCGTACGTGCACTTTCGAAAATAAACTATTTTATCGTACTTTATCGTACACGTATTTGTCTAACATTCTATCAAAAATCGTAGGCAAGTCTCCCTTTCATACTGTTGATTCTTGGGAATTTGTGAAAGAAATTAGGACAATTACAATACCTGAAGACTCTATACAACTTGTGTCACTTGACGCGACAGGTTTGTTCACCAAAGTGCCAATAGATCTGGCACTTGAAGTATTAGCGAGTCGTTGGGATGAAATCAAAGAACACACCACCTATAAAATGCGATGATTTTCTCCATGCAGTAAAGTTTGTTCTCGAGGCAAATGTCTTTATGTTCAACGGCATTTATTATAAACAAATCTTTGGTACTGCAATGGGTTCACCCATTTCTACTGTAGTTGCCAATTTAGTAATGGAAAAACTGGAACAAGTATCGATTTTAAAATTACCATTTGAATTAATTTTCTATAAAAGATATGTTGATGATATTATCACTTGCATACTACCACATCAATTACAAACATTGTTAGACACGTTCAACAGTTTTCATAATAGAATACAATTCACGTATGAAATTGAAAATGATTCATGCTTGAATTTTCTTGATGTTACTGTGTTGAGAAGTAATAACATGTTAAAAACAAACTGGTTTCATAAATCTAGTTGGTCGGGAAGATACATCAACTTTCATTCCCACCATCCTTTACAACATAAAGTCGGTCTTATCAAAGGTTTAGTTGATCGAGGCATTTTATTAGCAAATCCAGAGTTCAGATTTAACAATTTGCAACTAATAAAAGATGTTCTGAAAAGAAATGGTTATCCTGTTAACTACGTATCTTGTATAATAAAAGAACGTATTTTTGATATCTATCATCCTACGCTCGTTGAAAAGCGAAAGGAGGATAGATTTAGAAATATGGGTCCTGTTAACTGGAAGAACACCGTTGTCCTCCCATACGTGGAAAATATTTCCAACGACATAAAAAGAATATTTAGAAAATCTGGATTACGCACTATTTTCAAAATACCGTATTGTTTAATAAACTAGAATTGTACGGTACAACACTATTTTCAAACTACCGTATGTATAACAGTATGAAACTGTTATTTTCAGAATCTTTTCAATCCTTGACTATCCTCTACCATTCTTTTCTATCTTCAATAACAACCGAGTTATAATTCGGCCCAGTTACTAAATATATCCTGCATAATGATGTATAGAAATATTTGATCACACGATATGTTTTCAGGGATTGGGTTTTGGGTATCTTATCCTATCACCACTTCAGAAAGAAAACGGCGACTTCGTGAGCCGATATCCAATAGCAGGAGCAGATGCTCGAAAGAAACAAGGATCCAGAACCAATTACCTACGTCCCCGCGCGATGTGCCCCACCGCACGGTCTCTTGTTAACAAGAAAATTCGTAGAAGAAGTGATAGTTCCTAACAATCTATTGGTTCGGATAATCCGGGTACACTCGCGGAATACGCGGGGATCGTTCGCGAGAACGCGAGGATGTGGCAGGAGGCAGGACACCCATCACAGTTCACCGCGTGGGATTTCACCGACGTGGAATCAAGCATGCAGCCCGGGGAATAGGCTCGCAGTCAGACAGTCAGAGTGACTTCTCGTTGTCGTAGCATCGGGGATCGGCCTTCGAACGAAACGAAACATGCGCCACATAAATTGTCTCCCTGTCTGGCCCGGGTGAAAGCTGGATTTGTTACACTTTGCACTCCACCAGGACGTCTAGGTTCCCTGGCTGATGCTGCTGATGCTCAGGTTAGGAATCCATCCTCGCAATCGTGTTCCCTTTTCTCATCCGGCCCGATCCCCTTCCTTGTCAGCCTCATTATCTATCTGGAGCCCTCCGACTGTCATCCGTCCTCCCGATATGCGTCTTTCTCCTCTGCGCTGCGGCTTGGTTAGCCGAGGCTGCGCGACTGTCTTCCTCCAGCTTGCCACCTGTCCTTTAGACTCGGATCCAGATATTTCTTGACGACGGAATCCGGCTGAGCGGTCTGTTATTGACGATCTGGCCGACAATGAACCGAATCGCTCTTCAACCCTTTCGGGGCAAACAAAAGAGCAACACGGGCCGAGGGATCCTGGAAAGTGGGACGAAACGAATGGACTGTGATAAAAAATCGATTTTCGTAACATTGTAAAATAGAAAAGTAATTGATATTACTTGATAGAGAATGAATTGTATTATAATATGGTAAACTGCATGATCTAATATTTGCTTTCGTTTTCTAATGACCGGTGCTTCACGTCGGCAGAAAATCACCAAGAGGTCTTATGATTCTATAACTTTCATTCACGGTTCTGAGAAATCTTAGTTTGAAACATGTAGTTGAAATTAGTTACATAGTTTCTTATATGTATGTATATCGATCGTGTTAGATACATAAATTGGGATAAAACTTGAATAACTTCGTTAATAGTAATGTTTAAGTCAAAACAGTTACGTCTTAAGAAAAACTTCAACTTCTTCTGAACTTTTAAAAAGTTTGCACCATTTGGCAAGAATGTAATTGATACTATACAGGGTGTCCCACATAAATGGGAACACCTAAATATCTGTCGTATTTACAGTACTATCAGAAAACTTCAGAGGACAAAGTCACACTATCGCACGGGGCAAATATAATGGTAATTTCAAGGTCACTGATGTTTTTTTTAAATGGAATAGTATATTTTGATTACGATAGAACGATAGACAATAAAAAAAATGAATTTAGTGGATACCAACTTTTTGACCTTGAAATGACCTTGAGCAAGAATAATCATGTTGGAGCGGATAAAATGTGGAAGTTTAAAACTTACGTGTTTCAGCAAAGATTACGCGTTGTTTACGGCGGGTTGAGCATTACATATCATAATAAATGTTCGAAATGTTGACCATAAAAATTTAACCGAAATATTTATCCCATTACATTTAATTGTCTGTATTTTTTTTTGTTCCCCCTTTCACGTCAAGGTTAAAGTAATAAAATGTAGCAATATAGAATCACGTCAACGTAGTCTTTATGCATTTGTGACAAAAATGAATCTTAAAATATGAAAGAGCAACAAATTCAGAAGAATTTAGACTCAACTCTAAATTAGTTAAAAAAAAAAACTAGAATTGATTGTTCTACAAGAATATATTAATATTAATTCAGTTAATTCCACGAGTATACATATACAGGGTGTTCACGCTATCACTAGCCAGCGTTTTTCTTATAAAGAGTAAATATTAGAAAAAAAATGAAAGAGCAAAAAGTAGTACTTTTTTTATGCGCAACACAATGGCGTATGTAATTTTTCTGTGTTTATACTATTTTGTTAGATATGAAGGTGACCTTCAAACTTTTTAAATGGAATGCTGTATATTTTTTTATATCACATGAAAGCGCGTGCCTAGAAGAATTCTTCCGTACACTCAAAAGTGACGTTCAAGGTCATGCAAGATCAGAAATGGAAGAAACATTTTGAATATTTCATACCAATGTGTTTACAAGTATTCCTTTATTCATACGGATCAGATGATGTTGTCATTCACTATCAGAGTGTTCTAGTTTCCTCTATGATGAGACAATTTCAGTATTACTTCTGTCACCGACTAGTAATATCTAGACAGCGGATCTTTATGCAAAATAAACATTTTCCAACTGAATTGCAACAAACTGGAGGGAAATAAAATTTTATTTTCTTGTTTAATATATTTAATTGGCTGAAAATAATATAACAATATGTTTCAATTCTTCTGATGTCTTTACTGTTTTAAATTACACCTACCCATTTTTGTCATAAATGCATAAAATCCGCTGTCTAGTAATATCACATAGCAATGTATTATTATTCGAAGGACGGGACGGCGGATATGGTACGCATTTATCACCAGTGCAATGGCAATAAAAGACAAAGTGAATTGAAATACCTAGAAAAATAGCAAAACAACACAAGCATGTGCATTAGTATCTCGGACTACATAAGAGGAAGTCACCAAAAATGTAATTAATAGAGCTAAAATATGCATTCGTTAACAAGGAAGTCATATTGAACATTTACTGTAGCCTCACCAATAAGGAATACTTGTAAACACATTGGTATGAAATATTCAAAATGTTTCTTCCATATCTGACCTTGCATGACCTTGAAGGTCACTGTGCAGTTTACGGATGAATTCGTCTAGACACGCGCTTTCATGTGATATAAAAAATATACAATTGAAATACCTAGAAAAATAGCAAAACAACACAAGCATGTGCATTAGTATCTCGGACTACATTAGAGGAAGTCACCAAAAATGTAATTAATAGAGCTAAAATGTGCATTCGTTCACAAGGAAGTCATATTGAACATTTACTGTAGCCTCACCAATAAGGAATACTTGTAAACACATTGGTATGAAATATCCAAAATGTTTCTTCCATATCTGACCTTGCACGACCTTGAAGGTCACTGTGCAGTTTACGGATGAATTCGTCTAGACACACGCTTTCATGTGATATAAAAAATATACAATTGAAATACCTAGAAAAATAGCAAAATAACACAAGCATGTGCATTAGTATCTCGGACTACATTAGAGGAAGTCACCAAAAATGTAATTAATAGAGCTAAAATGTGCATTCGTTCACAAGGAAGTCATATTGAACATTTACTGCAGCCTCACCAATAAGGAATACTTGTAAACACATTGGTATGAAATATTCAAAATGTTTCTTCCATTTCTGACCTTGCATGACCTTGAAGGTCACTGTGCAGTTTACGGATGAATTCGTCTAAACACGCGCTTTCATGTGATATAAAAAATATACAGCATTCCATTTAAAAAATTGATGGTCACCTTCATATCTAACAAAATAGTATGAACACAAACCATTGTGTTGCGCATAGAAAGCAGTACTACTTTTTCCTCTTTCATTTTTTTCTGATATTTACTATTTACAAGAAAAATTTTACTATATAGCAATATTTCAATATTCAATGAATCCGTCGTATAAATTTCGTTGAAATAGCAGGTTGGATCGTTTCCAAGAAGGAACCCGTTTCTTCAAATCGTGAGGAGCTCGCATTCCAATTACATGTTCACGGAAAGCCAGCAACGGGCTCAATCTTAATTAGATTCCACCGAAATTCTGCTTATAATCATCTTTGAATAGAAGGTTACCGAACTAATTCAGTCTAGAAAGCTCCTTTTGGATCGCTTCATGTCAAAGCAGCGAACGGTGCATGGCCGCTTAGGAACCGGCCGTTTGTCAACAAGGTGCAGCCGGGAACAGGTTTCCACGGCGCAGTAATGGCGTCTTCGCCCTGTTAATTGGTATTTATTATAATTGGTGCTCATACTTGCTCACGGCACGAGATAAGCTGTCCCGGGGATGGACGGGACGAAGCCATCGCTTTTCGGGAGACAGTCCCAGCTCCGATGATAATTCCATAACGAGTTAGGGGGGGGTCCACCCATTAACATGGTAAATACGCGGGGACCATGAAAGTGACGCCAGCTCGTGGGAAAAAAAGAGGACCAGGAATGAGACCTCAGAATGGCCCTTCACGCCCAGGTAGGTGCTAACCCTGGGGGGGGGGGGGGTGCCTTTTCGAAGCCGAAACGCCTCGGGGAAGGGCGTGATTTGACGTCTCGTTCCGCCGGTGCCATAATTCACCGAGTTGGCCCACCTGGAAGCTACGGATCTGAAAATACGTCTAATTGACTATTTTCGACCCCGAACCGTTTTATCGTGTTAGAGGCGGCACGTGACGACAAACCTGTACGACAGTGAGGGATGTTTCTATTCGCGCCAACGAGACTAAGATGAATCTGCTGGTTAGCAATGACTGGACTCCGGATTTTATATGACACGGACGAGTTGGAGAGATTCAAAACAGAAGATACAGTGAAAGTTTGATTATTTGGCCTCTGATGTCTGAATTTTTATTGTCTGAATACTTTCTACAAAGAAATAGGTCGATCTAAAACAATCCATATTGTATTACACGGTTTATTGTACAACTCGATAAGAATTTAGTTCAACACTGAAACTAAGTAATTGTTAGTACGGATAATCAAGGGTCTACTGTACATTAAAAGAAATTGAGAATGTCAATAAGGTGAATATAATGTCAGTAAGTGACCAGGTAATGGTAAGATCATGCTAGAATTATTTATAACTTGTTGCCGTTTGGTATCTTGAAGCAAATCACGATTCTTAGACTTATCTTGGCATTTCTTTTCTCATGTCACATACAGTGACCGAAATTTCCATAAAGCCACCGGATTGAAACAGCTCTAAACTGAAAACGTTTTCATAGATAAGTGAGTCAAACTCAACAATTGTAAATATTATTGTTTGTGTTTCTTCACGAATAAGCAATGGACTCAAGCGCGTGTAATTCCATAACGCTATTTCCGAGCGCTTCAAGTACCTACAACTCGAAACTTTAAACTGTTATATCTCATCATGGAAGTATCTGACAAAAAAATGTTTCAGACAAAATTGACTTGTTTTTTCCGGTAGAATCTAAATATGTAACATTTTATAGGGGGTTCCATTTAAAATTACAAAGGTACCTCCCCTCCCCCGTTAAAGGGGAAGGGAGGCTACTTCACGTTTATGTAGTCAGAAAGGCCCTTCAGTTCCATGCGATTTAAGACTAAGAACTTTAAAATCGATGGCATAGTTTTCGAGATATTGAGCTGTTCAGAGTTATGTGGGCCACCCTGTATATATTCAATTACCTTCCGTTGAAAATTTGAAGCGTACAATTAGAAATATTATATAATTGTTCATTTTAGTTATATCTCATCATGGAAATATCTGACAAAAAAATGTTTCAGACAAAATTGACTTGTTTTTTCCTGTAGAATCTAAATATGTAACATTTTATAGGGGGTTCCATTTAAAATTACAAAGGTACCTCCCCTCCCCCGTTAAAGGGGAAGGGAGGCCACTTCACGTTTATGTAGTCAGAAAGGCCTTTCAGTTCCATGCGATTTAAGACTAAGAACTTTAAAATCGATAGCATAGTTTTCGAGATATTGAGCTGTTCAGAGTTATGTGGGCCACCCTGTATATGGTCTAAGGTTGCGTACGCTGATGTCTCGTGTCTTCGTTGCCCCATTGTACCGCGCTTGTTGGAATGGGACAGAGGGCGCTACGGTGTGGACGGTTTTGCCTCAATTGAGGCAAAATTACCCATCCCTGGCGTACGCGGTAGAAGCAAAGTAGGGGAAGACGGTACGTCAGAGTGGTGGTAGTATTTTCGCCCATCGCCCACGGAGTTCTCATCACTGGATCCAAGCATAATTGGACTACGACCAAACTGCAGATTTGTATGCAAAATAAAAATTTTCTGTATTAAATGCAAGAAATAGGGATTGAATAAAAATCTATTTTTCCATTGAGAATTTCAATTAGTTGAAAATAGTGCTATAGTATTTTTGAATTCCTCGCATATTTTTACAATTCAGTCTTTCATCTACTTATCTTTTTGTAAATGCATAAAATTCGCAATCCATGCATAGGATGCAATTTTTTTCCTAACAAAAATCTACGATTGTTCTTTTATTTCATCTTGATATCATTTCATGTGTTCATAGCTCTTACAAATATATTTCTTTATTGTGGATATCGACTAAATTTACAATGTACTTAGATTTTCAAATAATTATGCCATCGTTTGCTGACTTACTCTATAGTTTGTCAACGATAGTTGTATGGACCACTATTTTGAGGAAATAGCAAAGTTTAATTGTATTTATATTATTCGAGATAGTAATGGTAAACATTGTATTACTAATTACGTAATATTATCCTTTGGAATGCAGGACAATAATTTATTTTAATACATGGGAACCATTGTACTATTAGGATGTTGTATATGAAATGCTTGGTTTTTAAGAGTGGCATTAAAAAACCGCATCTTTTTGCTAAATAATCTTACTGATTAAAGAATTCTATTACGGTAGAAATTGAATTTTTTTATCAATCATGTATTTTATTTACGAAATTGTCACCTCCATTTTGTAGTTTTTTTTCACTATCAATGAATAGTGCGTTGATTAATTACCATATTTTGACCAAATCTCAGATAATGCTATCGACAATATATTGTTTTTCCACTTTTACAAAAAGAGTGCACGACGATCGCATTAATTGACGTTGCAATAAAGCTTATTTAACCCATTGTACTACGATTTACTTTACGATTGCAGTGGTTAGAATTTCTTTGTCATTCATAATTTGTTAGAAAAAGAATTAAGTAGTAGTAGTAAGAAGAAGTACTCGACTCGATGTTATAGTACAAAGGGGTAAAAGCAAAATTATATATTTAAATTAAAATTGAAGATAAACCCTTGAGAATCAGCTTTGTATCTGAAAGTGATGTACAATAAACCTATAGATTGTACTAATATTTGTTGATCAAAACGCTTTGCAACATTTGCATTCTAAAATCGGACATTTCATACGCAACAGCCTAATATTTCTTAACTGTTCTCCACAAGTTCGAAAGGTTTCGCATGCGAATATAATTGCATTACATGACGTTGCAGCAAGATGTCGACTAAAATAATAGGAACATTTTGAATCTTAAAGGGCTAAGAAATTCGATAACATCGTACACGATTGTCTTCGAAAGCACTTAACCGTTCGCCCATAATTTCGTTGATATTTCGAAATAAGTCTACTCGAGATTCCTTGATCAGGTTGCGGCCGAAAAAAATAAGTTATTCTCAAAGAGTATCGGCGATAGTCTTTAGCGAACCTCTCCGAAACAATCCCAAGCGTTCCATTTACCTGTAATCAGCCGAATCCTCTCCGGAAAGCCGCTGAAAAAACGACTCGGCCAAAATCGATTAATTCGCGAAGATAACCGAGCCGGACTGCATCAGACCAGTCTCGCAGGCACCGATAGCATCCCTCATTCAACGGCTCTTTCAGCTTGGCGAACTACTCCCTGATGTTCATAGCTATATGTTCCAGCCCCCCCCCCCCCCTCTCCAACATCCACCGCTAGCCCATCAGCGGCTTTTAATGAACGGCAAAAAGTTCGACTGAATACGTTGCCTCTAATATTAGTGATACTTAATTCAAGACTCACCGGAGAATCCTAGGTGCCCGGGCCACCTCAAAGCTAGGCCGCAGCGGCCTTTATTTCAAAATCTACCGCATGCAACTTATATTTTCATTAGCCTTTCAGCGCAGGACCAGACCTCATAAAGCACCTTCACCTGTGCCTCGGGCACGGGGCTGTTCTCCTCTACTTTCTGTTCCCTTTCCAGCCTCCACGGAATGCCTGACTCCCACACAGGTGCAGCCTATGCACGTGCCCCTCGGGTTTCTTTTTATTTCGACTGCACGGTTATGAAAAGCCCATTCGATCGCAACCTAAGCAGACCGCAACGCGAAACGATCTTTGGCTATGGCCGACTCGGTGGCCACTGACGTGTAAATCTTAACACGATTGAGTCGCTGTTATTGGCGAGTCGATCGAACAGTTAAGTGCCGTATATCAATCACAAATATCCCTACAACAGCAGGGACTGAAAAGGTTCTGAAAATGACTGTTATACCTACATACGAGGTTTGATAAAAAAATATGCGAATTTTAGTTTTTTCTCAAAAAATGTTTAATTATTCATGGATATTAATTTTGTCCCCTTCAAAGTACTCCCCTCCAGATATAATACACTTGTGCCAGCGCTTTTTCTAATATTCAAAGCACTTCTCGAACGCAATTTTCGGTATGGAGTTCGGCTCCTTCAGCGATTCTTACTTTATCTCTTCAATGTTGGCAAAACGTCGTAGTTTCGTGGTACTTTTCAGTTTCGGGAATAGGAAGAAGTCACAGTGGGTCATGTCCGGTGAATACGGAGGCTGAGACATCATAACAGTATTGTTTTTGGCCAAAAATTCACGAACAAGCAGTGTGTACAGGTGCATTATCGTGGTGCAATTGTCATGAGTTGTTTCGCCACGGACGTTTATCTTCGGATTGCTTCACGCAAACGACGTAGAACTTTCAGGTATTATTCCTTATTGACTGTACGATCTGGAAGTGAGAACTCATGATGCACTACGCCGTTGAAATCGAAGAACACAGTGAGCTGAACCTTCGCATTCGATCGAACTTGACGTTGCTTTTTTCGGTCTTGGCTGTTCAGGAAGCTTCCATTTGTACCATTCGTAAACTCTTGTTTTATTCATAGAACTTTCGCCAAAAGCAACATTCAACATTTCCAATGCGGTACTGCACTTTATACCATTCTTATAGCAAAATTTAATACAAATCCTTTGTTCCATTTTCTTCACATGAAGAAAATCGCTGAGCACACCTAAACACGTGTCACCTTTTCGACAACCAACAACAGACTAAGCATCCAATATGGCCAGCTATGTTAACCACGGACCTAATGGACTGAGCGTAAAGTAGATATACGGGCGAGAGGGGTCGTACCGCGAGCACGGACTTAAGGACTGTGCATTATGCTGCGGGGGTGAGGCGAAAGACGGAAGGGGTATCAACTTGTCGGACATCTTGGATGGCAAACACTGTGGTGCGCTCTATAGGCAGTGTTGGGATATGGTGCAAGATTTCACGCGCATGCGCGGCGATTTCAGCCTCGGTAAAGTAAGATTCTCGATAAAATGGGGTACCTTGAGCACCCAGTAGAATTTGAAAAAATTGGTATGATTTGATTTTGAAAAATGAGTGTATAACATGTGTATTTGTGAATATTTTGTAACTCGTAGGACACGTCCTGAAGTCTTTTTGTCCGGAATAGATTGTTTCGAGACATTCCCGCCAATATAACTGTCTCAGGGCTCCACTACCTCTGTCATCATGATATAGATACATTACTGTTTTGGCCGCGCATGCGCGTGAAATCTTGCACTGTATCCCAACGCTATCTACAGGCAACTTTAAATACTAGTTGCGCGAATTTGCAATGCAATCATGCGGGAAATAGATACACATAATTTATTTATAAATTTATATTGGAGCCGAATGTGCAATATTTTGTATGTATTTTGTTCATTCATTGAACTGCAAGTTCGACTTGTAATTGATGCGAATGAATTTATCTTATATCCCAATACAAGGCAACGGGTTAATTGGAGAAAAAGAAAGAATAGATTGTATAGGAGTCTAGGAAAGAAAGCTTCGCGGTTTTGCCTTGAACTTTTCAACAATTTTGCTGTTCATTCATTGAACTGCAAGCTCGACTTGTAATTGATGCGAATGAACTTGTCTTGTATCCCAATACGAGGCAACGGGTTAATTGGAGAAAAAAAAAGAATAGATTGTACAGGAGTCTAGGAAAGAAAGCTTCGCGGTTTTGCCTTGAACTTTTCAACAATTTTGCTGTTCATTCATTGAACTGCAAGCTCGACTTGTAATTGATGCGAATGAATTTATCTTGTATCCCAATACAAGGCAACGGGTTAATTGGAGAAAAAAAAAGAATAGATTGTATAGGAGTCTAGGAAAGAAAGCTTCGCGGTTTTGCCTTGAACTTTTCAACAATTTTGCTGTTCATTCATTGAACTGCAAGCTCGACTTGTAATTGATGCGAATGAACTTATCTTATATCCCAATACGAGGCAACGGGTTAATTGGAGAAAAAAAAAAAGAATAGATTGTATAGGAGTCTAGGAAAGAAAGCTTCGCGGTTTTGCCTTGAACTTTTCAACAATCTTGCTGTTCATTCATTGAACTGCAAGCTCGACTTGTAATTGGTGCGAATGAACTTATCTTATATCCCAATACAAGGCAACGGGTTAATTGGAGAAAAAAAAAAGAATAGATTGTATAGGAGTCTAGGAAAGAAAGCTTCGCGGTTTTGCCTTGAACTTTTCAACAATTTTGCTGTTCATTCATTGAACTGCAAGCTCGACTTGTAATTGATGCGAATGAATTTATCTTATATCCCAATACAAGGCAACGGGTTAATTGGAGAAAAAAAAAAGAATAGATTGTATAGGAGTCTAGGAAAGAAAGCTTCGCGGTTTTGCCTTGAACTTTTCAACAATTTTGCTGTTCATTCATTGAACTGCAAGCTCGACTTGTAATTGATGCGAATGAACTTATCTTATATCCCAATACAAGGCAACGGGTTAATTGGAGAAAAAAAAAGAATAGATTGTATAGGAGTCTAGGAAAGAAAGCTTCGCGGTTTTGCCTTGAACTTTTCACAATTTTGCTGTTCATTCATTGAACTGCAAGCTCGACTTGTAATTGATGCGAATGAACTTGTCTTGTATCCCAATACGAGGCAACGGGTTAATTGGAGAAAAAGAAAGAATAGATTGTATAGGAGTCTAGGAAAGAAAGCTTCGCGGTTTTGCCTTGAACTTTTCAACAATTTTGCTGTTCATTCATTGAACTGCAAGCTCGACTTGTAATTGATGCGAATGAACTTGTCTTGTATCCCAATACGAGGCAACGGGTTAATTGGAGAAAAAAAAAGAATAGATTGTATAGGAGTCTAGGAAAGAAAGCTTCGCGGTTTTGCCTTGAACTTTTCAACAATTTTGCTGTTCATTCATTGAACTGCAAGCTCGACTCGTTTTACCTCTGATCCGTAACCGGTGGATACTGCTACCGAAGAAACTGCCTTCGCCGTGCCATTCGCCATAAGGAACACTTCGACCATAACAGAAGGTAAACAGCTTCAGGAACGAGCGTTCCATTCAAGTTTCCTTCGCCTCGTATGGCATTATGAAGATCGGCGACGTCACAATTATGAACACCTTCCGTTTTGATACCGTTAACGCTTTTCTTCATCCTCCGCTCCCGACGAATCCCGCTACCGCAGGTGTGCGTCGCTCATAAACTAACGCCTTAGTTGGATAGCGACTAATGCACTCGTGTAATAAAGATACGCGGTGATACGTAATATTCAGACCGGCGTTCTTCTTCACATCCGTTCCAGTTCGTGTTTTTTTTTTTTGCCGCGCAGCTCATTTCATGCCCTCCTCCTTGCATCTCACCGAACGACCCGGTGTGCGCCTGCTCCTCCGCCTTCCTTTTTCAATCTGTTTATTAGTATTCCCTTGTACATTAGCTACCGTGTTGATTACGCTGCAAATGTTATACACTTATGCCCGGGCAAAACTGTTCAATAAACACATCCACCAACAGTTTATATTATTTTCAGCTTATTTCTAACATTATGGAACTGTTCGGCAGATTTCTATTTCACTGCAGTTTGTTGTAATTGGGTAGATAATGCTTATTTCGCATAAAGATCCATTGTCTAATGGTGACATACGAAATATTATGAATAAAGGTATTCTTTTGATATTCTATTCACTTACTAGATATTCTGGATCAATTTTCGGTTATGTTTTGATTACAATTTCAGAATTTTATTAATTCCTAATTGTAAGTAGAAATGAAATGACAACTGTGCACGGCCCGAAATTTCTATAAAGCCACCTACATTTTGGTGTGTTTTTAAAAAATATTGAGAAATTTGATATTTTTCAAATATCTATAACAGCGATGGGCAATTTTGCCTCAATTGAGGCAAAACCGTCCACACCGTAGCGCCCTCTGTCCCCTTCCAGAAAGCGCGGTACAATCAGGTACAATGGGGCAACGAAGACCAGTGTTGGGATATGTTGCATCTTTTCTCGCGCATGCGCGGCGATTATGGCCTCAGTAAAGTAAGATTCTCGATAAAATGGGGTATCTTGAGCACCCAGCAGAATTTGAAAAGATTGGTATGATTTGATTCTGAAAAATGAATGTGTAACATGTGTATTTGTGTATATTTTGTAACTCGTAGGACACGTCCTGAAGTCTTTTTGTCCTTAATAGATTGTTTCCATACTTTCCCGCCAATATAACTGTCTTAGGGCTCCACTACCTCGTCATCATGATATAGATACGTTACTGTTTTGGCCGCGCATGCGTGAGAAAAGATAGACCATATCCCAACACTGACGAAGACACAAGACATCAGCGTACGCAACGAACGTGCGCGCTGCATGAAAGAGAGGTTGGTGGGAGAAGCAGGCATTTGAGGGGCTCCACCCGTGCCCACCGCTGATCTATAACATTGTGTACTTACTACCGAGTAGAGATATACAGGGTGGCCCACATAACTCTGAACAGCTCAATATCTCGAAAACTATGCCATCGATTTTAAAGTTCTTAGTCTTAAATTGCATGGAACTGAATTGCCTTTCTGACTACATAAACGTGAAGTGGCCTCCCTTCCCCTTTAACGGGGAGGGGAGGTACCTTTGTAATTTTAAATGGAACCCCCTATAAAATGTTACATATTTAGATTCTACAGGAAAAAACAAGTCAATTTTGTCTGAAACATTTTTTTGTCAGATACTTCCATGATGAGATATAAAAGTTTGAAGTTTCGAGTTGTAGGTATTTGAAGCGCTATATATGTATATATATACCAGTAACCAATTATTAACCTCTTCGCTTACAATAGCGTCTGAGAGACGTGATGAAGATTCTGAACACAGACTAATAAAGATGTATGTTATTAATTTCCTTTAAACCGAAATATAATTCTAATTTGTTGTTGTTAATGTGCAGCTATTGGAGAACATAAAGACATACAATAGATATACATTTTGCCCTTTTTCTAAGAAATTATGAACTACAAAGAAATTCTAATCACTAAAACTGTAAAATAAATCGTAAGGCAAGGGGTTAATAAACGCATTTATATGTTGTACAAAAAGTCACAAAATTCTAAGAAATTGTGTCATTATATACATAACTGTTTTTCTAATTGAAAGTAAAAAGCAGTCAAAATGACTTCCTCGGGCAATCTAGTGTTAAGAACGGAGGGGTTTAATCAGCATGCAAAATATATTCGCGAAGTCACAAGCGATTCGGCAAGTTTTGGCTGGCAGTGTACATTAAGATTTTCGTCGGGAACACTTACTCGCATAAGGACAGGATGCACGCTGGTGTACGCACGCTCCGCGCGACGAGCTATGCACATACCCGAGCATCCCGTGTCTCCCACGCGCCATAAACTAATACCAAAGTTAAATGAATTCGAAATGATCGATAAACTTTATCATTGATCAATTAAACTTTGTACCGTGTGAGTGACGGGAGCTGAGACAGACTGGAGAGGGTGGATACGGAAGGGGCGGTTTATTTAATGAACGCTAAATGCGGTACCAGAGATGTCGACGACAAGGGCGACGACGAGGGTGAGTCGTGCCTCTTCGAGCCGCTTTTTTTCCTTCTTTCCGTCAGCCAACTTTAAATTACCATTGGTCGAATAATATTTTCGCGCTTTTTACGTCATCGACATCATGACGCTCCCGAAACTTTACGCTTTATTTGAACTTTAACCCATTTGAACTCAAGCGGGTAGCTCTGTCTGGATCTATTCATTTTAGATGATTTACGAGGTAAACAATTTTAAGGTCATTACGGATGGATCATTTTGATAATCTAGGATAACTAAAATAATGATTTTTCAGTTTATATAGGGCGGTTCACCTAAATGTTCTCTTCCGATGTAATGCACAGTGTTCGGGCCTATACAGTGAGCCACGAAAGTATTCGAACGCCCTTTATATCGGAATAACCTTTTCAAAATGGCGACTTCGTTGGCAATTAGAAGCATTCATTTATTAACTGACGTACAAAAAGGATTTTGAAATAATTGCAATTGGTAGGAATTACGTGAAAAAATGAAGATGTGTTTTGTAGATAATGTTTGTTACACACATGTTGATAATTTCATCGAAATTAGTTAACGCAGAAAAAAAAACGACACGCAACGAAAAATTCAAGAATCTGAGGATTTTAAGCAGAAAGTGACGAAAAGTCGTGGGAAACTGCGATTTTCACCATTTTCATAATGGTGCGTGTGCATAGCTACTAACATAGATTTACAAGCCGCATATTATAAATTTTCATTACTGGCTCAGATGAAACAGTTTTAAAAAGTGCCCTTTTTATTTTTTCATGTACTTCTTACCAAATGCAATCTATTCAAAATCTTGCAATTTTTTCAAAATCATTTTTGCACGTCATTTAGTAAATCAATACTTCTAATTGCTCCAAAAAAGTAAAGTCGTTGAATCCAATTTTGAAAAAGTTATTCTGATTTAAAAGGCGTTCGAATAATTTCGTGGCTCACTGATGTACGAATGTGTGGGAATCGGCAGAAAATTAATAATTTCTATACTAATCCGTTGTCGACCTATGACCCTAAATCCTTTTTTTTTTTAATGAGTTTATTATCGTATAATTCCTGCCCACCATTCGTTTCAAAACTTTATTTATCAGGCTATCGGAAATGCCTGAAGAATCCTAATGAAAATATAAGAAAAAGAGTATTTTCGATTAGTGCAAAATTGTGCAAATAAAATCAGTTTCTATGTAAAGTACAACGTGAACAGAAGTAGTGTGCAATAAATTAGAAAGGTACCTTTTTTAAAACTCGAATTAAGGTTGGTAAACATTTAACACGACAAATTAGGACAAATTGTTAATATTTCGATAAAAAATTTGTCACCGTATTAGTTCGGATATGGGAGACTCTACTGTGTTTCCAACGTTTCACATTATGAAAACGATACACGTGGGGATCATATTAATCCTCTTAAACTAACATTTTCTGCATAGGGGTAGCATAAGGCAGGTTCACACATTCACCTGCTGTTTCCAATTAACACGTAGAACGCACAAATCAAGTCGGCATGGGCGTTAATGACGATGACAGTGAATGTCATCGAAATGCTAATGTTCGTTTATTAATAGGATTACTGCGCTTCCCGTAGCAACATTCGAATTCGTCTGCACTCCTAAACGCCCATAAATATTAACAGCAAATTGTTATCTCGTCTGGCGACCGTTCCTTTAAACATTACACGGAATACCACGGCAACAGTTTTATCATTATTTCCTGCATTTACTATGAATTCGCTTAGCGCTAACGGCTTAATACTTGTCTCATAAATTCACCCTCGCGGTATCAGTAGTGTGTCTTTGCGTTAGGCTTCGAAACACGGCGCCCGATGCCCCATAACCTGTATTTATGCAAAGTACACTTCAAACGTCATTATCACTCGGTTATTGTTGCTGCTTCCAATCTGACTGGCCAGAAAGACCAAGAAAAAAAACCGGGAAGCGATTGCAACATTATATTGGGAGCAGTAAATCAACCGCGCAAGAACACATGAACACTGTGTAAGAGACAAGAACGATATAACAAAATAATAACCGTATTTTACTACGTCGTTTACAGCTCACTAACGATTCAGCTGTAATAAATGTCAATTTTTATCAAGCGAGGCACTCATTAATTTTGACATTATTTGCCAGACATAGTCCTGCGATAGACTGCGAATTTTCATGTATTTGTGGTATATGTAAATTTGTAGTGTTAAAAAACGTTCTCGTGAACAAATCTTACCGATATATCTACTAGAGCATAGTCCTTACATGGTATATTATATTCAGCTATACAGGGTGTCTTGTAAAAACTGGCACATTGTTTTTAATATTAAGCATACATTACAAGCTTCGAAAAATCTAAGAATTTTGTTATGTTGCTTTCAAGGTGAAAAAACTATTAGGACATGAAATGAATTTTTAGTAAACTCTTGCTTCCCACAATTCGTGCAAAACATTTTTGTTTTGCATAAAGATCCGCAGTCTAGTGATTACATTTGTAAATTACATAATTCTACATCGAGTATATTACAATTGAATATATGTATTTGATGGATGTATTTAATAATTAAATAGATTATACGTGTTTGCAAAAGAGCAGAATTCTAAATAATAGAATAGAATAGAATACATTCAGATATTTTTTTAATATTTCTAGGGATAAAGAATAATTATATTATGTTATATTGGTGTGAAATTGGGACAAATCTGCGGAATTCAGTCAATGCATTAATGATTTTCCTCAACGTCGAAGGCAGACGTCAACAAGGTATTTCAAGCAATATAATAATCAAAACGGCTGAAAACCCAAACAATCCCCGTCTACCTATTAATTCAAAGCAGTCCTGCTTAATAGAGACGCAGTGTGGAATTAGGGTTGATTATCCAGAGTGTACAAACTCTTGGTTGCGTGCGGCTGAACGATATTCCGTGCCTTACTCAAACTTGTGGCGAAACCACGCTTAACACGTACACGCGTGTATGCGCATATATACAGCTACCTCGAAAAGTGAGTTAATGCTTCTATCAAACTGTTCGGTGAAATAAACGTAAAGAAACAGTTACAGTTCCGACGTGAACGATTCAACGACTCTGTATGTGATTCGAATTATATGGAACAAAGGAAAATTCAGAGAAATGCATCTCGCTTTTATCGAGCAAATAATTCATGATTAACTCTCGAATGACAGGACCTGAGTTCATTTTAACTCAGAGTTGCAAACATTTAAATTCGAATGTTTGGTAATCGATTCAAATAGAAGTAGCTAACGAATGGGGGCTTCTCGCGTGGCGGCAGTGAAAACTTTCTCCTTTGCAAAAATGACCGCATTGGCTTTGTTAAGGAGTTATTAACGAAAAACATGCACCAATCAGAACACCGTTACAGCGTAGGGACTTGGCGACAGGTTCCGTTGAACGCGACGTTACCATTGGCTGAGCCAGAATCCGTCTGCTGTAACGATGTTCTGATTGGTGCGTGTTTTTCATTAATAACTCCTTAACAATTAATCGTTAATCGTGAAATATTTGTTACTTTAGAAATGCGCGTATATTTCTCGAAACTATGTTTCTTTTTAACTGACATGCACGATAACTAAAAAACTAGTAAAGTAATCAACTTAGGACGAAATTCGTTTATTTCTTTTCACATTTCTTTATGAATTGAACCTAAAATTTATACTTGGCTTTTTATATACAATATTTTTTTGAACTATATAAACTTAAAGGAAATCTTTTATATCATACAATAAATAAAAAGCAGAGTTGAACTAAAAGAAAAACACTTGTACTTTCAACACTATCTGTTGACAACCCAAAACGGCCTAGTGCTGCATGTCCAATTGTTATTCTAAAATAATTCGTAAAAATCACTTGTTTTCACAGCAGTTACACGAGAAGCCCTCATTAATTCAATAAAAAGCTCGACCTTGATCTCAAAGAAGTAAGTTTAACGCTTAGTTGGTATGGTTGGATCTTTGGCGACCAACAACAGTTTAGATTGTTGATTTTGTGATTGCTAGGCAATTAGAAAATTTACTATACAAAATTTCCGTTACACCCAACGTCCTTAAAAGTTGGTCACAGAACAATTATTATTAGACGAGGGATTTTATGCATTTATGACAAAAATGGATACGTGAAATTTAAAGCAGTGGACATATCAAAAAGATTTGAAGACATCAGTGTATTAGTTTCAGCTGAATAAGGTAACTAAAAAAGGAAGAGAATTTTTATTCAGGTCTTGTCTCTTGCAAATTTGATTGATTGATTTTGATACCAATCATTTTTACGTAATCCCATAGTATCGGTCACCGATGTCCACCGTGGCGTCTCGCGTGTAAGATCACGACCGTCCATGGAAACAGCAAACGATATTATAAAAGTAAAAAAGGTTTCACATTTCGGGCATGTAGTTATCAGAATAATGTACCGACACCACAGCCGGGTGACTGTTATAACCCGATTTCGTTCTAATTGGTGCACAACAGGCGTGGTGACAGGGGCATAAAACCGAGGAAAGTAGAAGGCAATTCATCGGGTCGAAAAACGCGGCTCGAAAAGCGAAACTTTAAACCGGGCGCCTATCTTTCCTCCTTCCTAGCAGAATTCTCCGATTTCGAGGGGATGTTAGGCCTGTACACCTGCAACATCCACGGGAACGTCTCTCCCCCGGTTCTCCGACACTCTCTCTCTCTCTTTCTTTCTCTCTTACTGCCGGCGAGAGATGTCCGTGTAGGTGTTAACGTCGATCGCGCGTGTGAACAGGGCCTCGTATAATATCCGAGGCGGCCCGGAGTGTCGGTGTCGGCATGTCGCAGGCGTGGGCGTGCGTTTTATATTCATCGCGGAGGTATCATTTTCACGGGAAGTTTTAAAAGAAACGTGCCCGCGCCCGCGTGCGCGCGCGCGCGCGCGAGCGCGAACGTACGAAGTCGAATAAATAATGCCGCGGTGTTAAACTCTTATCCGAGGTCGCCGGCCGGTGCGCATAAATAAGGCCTGCGTGTAAGTATACCATCCTTCTTGCACCTTCCACTTTTCGATTCTTCTCCGTTTGACCTGTCCTGTCTCTGTCGTCGCCGCGTTGTTTCGCGGTCTTCTTCTCCACCGTCTTCTTCTGTCTCTTCCTCCTCTTCTTCTCCTTCTTCTTCTTCTTCTTTGCTTTCGTTATGCCTATGAGGACACCTTTTCGCGTTATGTCGCCGTAGATAAATTGAGATATTGCTCCAACGGGTGTACAGTATAGTGGACGAAGTTATTAGACACCGCGAAAATGACTGGATTAATTTATTTAGGGCTGCCGTACAATATACGGTACAGCCCTTGGACCATTCTTGTAACATACATATACACCCGCGATAAAACTACACTCCTGGACAAAAAGATAGCACAAGTGTGCTATCATTTAGTTTTCAAGGATAAGTCAAGAACTCTAAATTCTACAAATGGTACGCAAATATCCTCTTAGGGTAATATATTAAATAACAATAAATCTGGAACTACTCTGTCCGTACTTGTATTTATTAAGAAAAATCTCG
Source organism: Sphecodes monilicornis (assembly GCA_913789915.3). Taxonomy (NCBI): domain Eukaryota; kingdom Metazoa; phylum Arthropoda; class Insecta; order Hymenoptera; family Halictidae; genus Sphecodes; species Sphecodes monilicornis. Next base: position 1,609,131 of record OU565286.1, on the reverse strand, counting down.
TAGTGGACGTCGGCGAAACGATAGCACATGTTAGCTTTATCTTTTTGTGCACCGGTGTATATGGTAGCACTATGAACAAGCTCTAAGACTTAGTTATGAAAAAAGCATTTGTGGGAGGTGCTGCTGGATTATTTCATTCTACAGAAAAATACAGCTATGGTATAAGTCTTCGTCTGCTTGTAGAAGTTTATGGTGACAGTGCGTTATCCAAAAGAAGTTGTAGAGATTGGTTTTAACGATTTAAAAATAACGATTTCGATTGCTGTGGTGCACTAAAGAAGTTCCAAGTCGAACAATTGGAAGCGTTACTCGACGATGATCCATGTCAGATACTTAAGGAATTGTAGGAAACCATCACTGTTAATCGTTATCGAGAACAATTAGTTAATTTAAGTCGAGCATCGGAAGAAAAACGCCCAGAATTTGCAAAAGACATGACAATGCGATTTTTTCGCATAATAATGCTAGGACCACGCGTTGCAAAACCATTTAAAAAAATGTTAGCGCTGCTTGGATGGGATGTGCTACCACACCCGCCATATTCACCAGATACTGTCCCAACAGATTACCATTTACATATTCCGATCAATGCAGCACGGCCTTTCCCAGCAGTACTTCAGTTCTTATGAACATACACTCCTGGACAAAAAGATAGCACAAGTGTGCTATCATTTAGTTTTCAATGATAAGTCAAGAACTCTCTAAATTCTACAAATGGTACACAAATATCCTCTTACGGTAATAAATTAAATAGCTATAAATCTGGAACTACGCTGTCCGTACTTGTATTTATTAACAAAAATCTCGTAGTGGACGTCGGCGAAATGATAGCACATGTTAATATATGAAGCATTTATTAAACAAAAATTAAACATTTGTGTAACAAAAATGATATAAATTGAAACAAGTACTTTATTTCTCAGTAGTGTGTAGGACCTCCCTTATTTTCAATAACTTCGATCATCCTTTTTGGTAAAGATTTGAATAATTTACGAATATAATTTTGTGACAACTTACTCCATTCATCCTTAAGACACTGTTTTAGCTCATTCATATTTTGAAATTGTCTGCTTTCCTTGTACACCATTCGAGCAAGCTGTCCCCAACAGTTCTCGATTATATTTAAATCAGGGGAACACGCTGGCCAGTCAAGAAGCGAAATATTTTCTGATGAAAAATAATCTTTCACTATTTTAGCTGTACGGACCGCGGCATTATCTTGCTGAAATATAAAATTGTTACCAGCAATGTGTACCGCACACTTGCTAATTTGTTGTCGTATTAAATCACGATAAGTGGTGGCATTCATTCGGCTGTCAATAAAGAAGATTTCACTTTTTCCATTGTAGCCGATGCCTGCCCAAATCATTACACTCCCTCCGCCCATTTGACGTCGCGCTTTTGACAATTCTTGTTTTTGTACATGATGATAATAGTAGTCCCAACCATCTGGACCATCCAGGTTGAATCTCTTTTCGTCTGTGAATATAATTCGCCGCCATTTCTTTTCCCACTGCATGTGTCGTTTTGCAAAGCTGACACGAGCCTCCTTATGTCTCGTTGTCAACGCAGGTTTCCGTTTTATTTTTCGTCGTATAATATTGTCACATGTCTGGAGAATACGACGAACATTTCTCAGATTAGTTTCAACTCCTGCTTTTTGAGCAATTTCACGCGATGCGAGACACGAGTTGGATGCAGCACGCCAAACGGCACGTTTTTCTCTATCGGAAATAGCTGGCGGTCGTCCACAGCTCTTCCGTGTGCCATATTTATTGCCGTAATTTAGTAAATTATAAATAACTTTACGACTTCTCTGCACAGTTTTTGCAATTTTTGATATGGAGAACTTTTCTTCTCTTAATTTCAAGATAACTTGTATTTCTTCTTTGCTTAATTTCTTGCCGCGTCCCATTTTGTTCAATGATGATTGGAAATTCTACCAAGATCGAGTGCCTACGCAACGCTACGTTTGTATGACTCGAAACGTATGGAAACAGTGAGATATCCGAATGGAAAGTCAAGTGTGCTATCATTTCGCCGACCTCTGCTACACGACTTTTGTTGATAAATACAAGTACGGACAGCGTAGTTCCAGTTTGTCGCTATTTAATATATTACCGTGAGACGATGTTTACGTACCATTTGCAGAATTTAGAGAATTCTTGATTTATCCTTGAAAACTAAATGATAGCACAGTTGTGCTATCTTTTTTTCCAGGAGTGTATAAGACATACAGTCTCTCGCAGTACTATTGGGACACTTTTAAAAAGACGATAACTTTTTTAATATTCGACCATATGACTTGGATTTTTTTGAGAAGCGAGAACAATTATAATCATGTTGGAGCGGATAAAATGTGAAAGTTTAAAATTTACGTGTTCCAGTAAAGATTACGCGTTGTTTACGTCGGGTTGACCTTTACATATCATAATAAATGTTCGAAATGTTGACCATCTTCGCTTATGCAATATTGCAATCTTGCATTAAATGATCTGTAGGCATTGTCGATTTCTTGAGACGTAATTGAAGTACATGCTGCAGTAATTATTACGATTTTTAGAACTTACACTACCGGTAGTTTTAAATTGTTTTACCACAACGGAAAATGCGTGTAACGAAGGACAAATACGATTCACAAATTTTTCACGATACAAATGTACTGCTTGCCTCAAAGATTGATGGCATTCGCCATAAGTGAAAACCATATCGATTCGTTCCTGTACAGTATAACGCATTGTTATCAATTTCACGTTTCGAATTCGAATAATGCAGAAGGAACAACGTACTTGTTCTAACCGATTAACCTTCTGTTAACGCTCTCAATGATACATACTCTAACACAAACATACGTTGTTTACTATGAAAAATATATCAAACATTTATTGTGGTTTGTAAAGGTCAACCCGACGTAAACAACGCGTAATCTTGGTGGAAAAACGTAAATTTTAAACTTCCACATTTTATCCGCTCGAACATGATTATTCTTGCTCAAGGTCATTTCAAGGTCAAAAAGGTGGTATCTATGAAATTCAGTTTTTTATTGTCTATCATGCTATCGTAAAAAGAATATACTATTCCATTTAAAAAAACATCGGTGACCTTGAAATTTCATTAAAAAACACGACATAAAAATTTTTTTTCTTTACCATTATATTTGCCCTCTGCAATAGTATCACTATGTAATCTGAAGTTTTCTGATAGGACTGTAAATACGACAGATATTTAGGTGTTCCCATTCATGTGGGACACCCTGTATAATTTTTAATGAAATATTTAAACGCGTAACGACTGTGAGTCACATCCACGTTATGACTTCATGACCTTATTGAACCATTTTAAACAAGTAAATTACGAACCACGACTGTGGTTATTTATACATTTAAAACATATTTCTTAATCTATTTGTCGCATACTACAAAACACCACGAACATTATGAAACGTAGATTTACAGCTACAATTAATACAAGTTTCTATGAAACATCAACCTCACTGAAAATTGAAAACCTGGATCCCAAAGTACAATAAACGGAAGATTCATATCTATTTTATCGTAATGTTAGAATATTAACATTTACAAGACGATCAATTTTATATATTTATTATATTAGTATGAAGTAATATAAGTAAATGTTAAGGTATTCAAATTGTATCGTCCTATTATATCTTCTTCCGCATCATTCAGTTCGCGTGTTCTTTTTTAGGTGCATCCCACATACTGCACTTTTCCTCGCACAATTTCTGCCCCTTTTCGCTGGATTCTACGTAGTTATTCCCCTTCATTCCCGTCTGCTTTACAAACATATTTCAACTCCAGTTTTTCATTCATTTACGTTCTTCTTCCTCGATTTTCCTCGGCTGTTACGCCTATTCAGCGTGCCCCGTTTGTTGTCTCTGAATGTTTTCGGAATTTCTCGTCTTGTTTCAAGATAAAGTTTTTACGGTGGAACAGCAGACGCATTTATATTAAAATTTCAAGTTTATCGTTTGCTATTCTTTGTACATTTACGGTTACAAATACTTGATACATTGTCAACGTGATGGTAAATTATTATTCACTCCTTATGCAGACATAAATGAAGAAGCAAATCTTATGAAGAACTGTAGCATTACGAAAAATTGAAAACAGTGTAGATGTTATTAGAAAGAGAGATACATAATAAGGAATAACGTGGGCGCATTTCAGTTAGAAAATAAAATGATTATTCTATCATTATTATTACTAGATTGTCGTGTATAAAAGAAAACAATAGTTTTTGATTTCATAGATGATAATTTTATAAACTTAATATAACAGCGTTTCCAAGTTCTTTAAATGTTTTTTACTATTTTGCATTTAATCTATTCATTTTTATCATAAATGCATAAAATCCGTAGGCTGATTATTATTATTTGAAACTGTACGTGTTTGTTGGAACTAAAAAATAAATAAAACATTCTATTAAAAGAGATGACGGCTAAATCTTGTTGTTAAACCCTCACAGAAAATATCAGTTCTTCGAAAACGATATTCATGTCAATAAACATACAAATTTTTGCTTAAAAGTCGTACATCTATTATTTTTAAATGATATACTTATTATTTGAAGAGTAGTACTGTAACATTGTTAGAAAATTATTTTCTTTTCTTTCTTAGATATGTACAAACCTTTAAATTTCAGCACTCCGTATTATAAATAATTGAGCAAACAGCTGCACCACCTCAGTGAAATATTCGAAACAAATCACCTGCAAAAATACATTAACAATTTGTTACAAATTTTCCAGTGAATACAGTGAAGGAACCAAATAGGTCGAGCGAGAAACGCATTCAATCTCGTTAATTAGATTCAATGAATAATTCAACGAGGATCCCGAGCCCGATAATCTTTAATATTTCAGAGGATCGTGCACGGCCAAGGGGAGAATAGCCCGAAAATTAATCGCCCTGTATAACAATTTTATCGCAACGTTCGTTCGTTGGTTGTTTTGCTGGTCCACGACGGTGCAGCAGAAAATGTAGAAATTTCGGTTGGACATAATGGTCGGCCGAGTACAGGAATCGGGCAGATCGTTAAGTTATGGGGCCCATGGAACCGGACGTTTTCCTTTTGTCTATCGTGTTGCGAGGAGAAATGCAGCCCGAGAGATAAGGTTCGTTAGTGGGCGAAAGGTTAAAAATAAACCGGCGTGCAGGGCAGCCCGTCATAAATCTGGCAATCCCAGGTGAAAAGCCAGCTTGCACCCTAAAAACAGGGATACATCCTTACCCACGATGCCAGCCAGCTATTCGTCAAGTTATACCGGCCTCATTTTCAGAATCTGTGCGCCCGAGAAACCCCAAACTAAATATTACACACTCCTCGACAAAATGATAGCACTACGTGTGCACATCTTCAATCTCTCGAAGACTGCATAGAACTTCTGAATGAAAAGTGTCATCATTAGACTGCGGATCTTTATGCATTTATAATATGTCGAAATATGCGAAATATATGCAAAACATATGCACGATGTATGCAAGGTATATGCTAAATAAATGTATAAGGAGTGTATGCACGGATCTGTAAAATAGTAATTATTTTATTGTTTTATTTATTATAATTTCAATTACAATATACAACAATAGATTTTTCTATATTGTCGACTGTAAATTGATGCCTCTTGTCTGTTAAAATTAATTTATACGCTGAAAAAGAGCGTTCTACATCACATGATGTTACAGGGGCATATTTAAATTGACCCCAATGATGTGCCAGAACCTCTCGTGGTCCTTCAACGTGTTCACCCTTTAAAATCTTGCTTATTTTTAATGATACATTAAGGTGTACATTTCGTTTTAATACAGATTCCATTTTATGTGTCACCTTTTCTCCATAATCACCGGGTATACTTTTTAAATTTTCTGTAACTGTAGTTACCAAATCTATAGATTCCGTTAGAGGTAATCTTATTGTTACCAATTTCTTCATGGCCTCAGGTAACATTTGGAAATGGCTCTGAAGAAATGTTAAATTTTGTTGTAAATAGTGACATCGTAATGCTTCTTTCGCCGATTTAATTAACCAAGCCTCCTTTTCATCGAACGATTTTATGACGTCTTTTATTCCTTCTAAATGCGTTGAATAAAAAAATGCTGCTTCCAACCAGGTTCCCCATCTTGTTATTACAGATTCTAGTGGCAATGGCATATTTTGTAATTGATTTTTATAAATTTCGACGCGTAGTGGAGATTTTAAAAATACTTTTTTAACAGCAGATATTAATTTATTAACAACAGGGAATTGCAGTCGCACTTCTTCAGTAATTCGGTTTAGTCCATGTACCAAACAAGTCATGTGCAACTTTGGCACATGTATCTTATTTATTCTGGCGTAGCATTAAATAGTCGAATATGTACTTACACAAAATTTATGCATTTATGCAAGAAATATGCACTTATGCAAAAACATATGCAATATGCAAAATATACAAAATATAAATATATTTTTGAAATAAAACAATCATGACGTAAATTTCTGTCCAGGTCCGATTGGTCTACCTGTTTTCTATCAAAATATGCATTTGCATAAACATCCGCAGTCTAGTCATCATTGTTAAGCTATGTCCATACTGAGGTTGCATCGAGCAAATTTTTGTCGCCCCTTGTTGCCTTCTTCATTTTACTTTTATGTCATATTTATTATACAGTATTTCATCGATAATTGTCCACAACATAGTTTTTCGCAAATATCTCGAAAACTGAGACCGAGCACCGGGTAATAGTAATGACAAAAGTTGTTCAGAATGTTGTCCTCAACAACATATGTCAAGGTCAAGGTCATCGGAGCATCCTCCCCTAAACGTAAGGTTTACCGAAACAACTACTTTCCATTTTAATTGACTTGATATGGTGTCAAGATTATCACAATAATGATCATGTCAAAATTACACGCATCTAAAACACTACATCCACAAATTTAACCCTTAGCACTCCAGTGGTGACTCTGAGGCACCACTATAAATTACTATACCATTATTCAAAATATTGTTTACATTATTAAATTGATATTCAATAAATTCGTTACCAAACATTTAAGTATTCTATGAAGTATCATATCAGTTCCATTTCTTCAAAATGATAAAAATCATATAGATTGGAAATATTCTTGATCGAAAGAAAAAAGTTTGGTTATGGAGTTAAAATACTTCGGAGCGCAAAGGGTTAAAGGATTATTTATTTCTTCAGTAAGAAACAAGTGTCAAGATTATCATAAGAATGATCATGTCAAAATTACACGCATCTAAAACACTACATCCACAAATTTAAAGGATTATTTATTTCTTCAGTAAGAAACAAGTGTCAAGATTATCATAAGAATGATCATGTCAAAATTACACGCATCTAAAACACTACATCCACAAGTTTAAAGGATTATTTATTTCTTCAGTAAGAAACAAGTGTCAAGGTTATCATAATAATGATCATGTCAAAATTACACGCATCTAAAACACTACATCCACAAATTTAAAGGATTATTTATTTCTTCAGTAAGAAACAAGTGTCAAGGTTATCATAATAATGATCATGTCAAAATTACACGCATCTAAAACACTACATCCACAAGTTTAAAGGATTATTTATTTCTTCAGTAAGAAACAAGTAATAAAGACTTTGTTGCAACACTGTCGTGACCCGTCTCAGGTATCTGATGTTCAGAATTTCGCTTAATATTGTCCGGTAACAAAGATTTCTTAATTACGCCACCCCCCCGACTAGGATTTCCTGACCTCGAGGAAGGAGGATTACACTTTAGGATATTGACATGTATAATGCAATTAGTTGGCCACGATCTCTAACATGCTTCTGACGGCAAGGGGAGGTATTTGAACCTGGGTAGGGGTAGAATCGATCGTACCCTCGCCGGCCAATAATTGTAATTAGTAATCAACACCATTATGCGCCTCCGGCCATCAGTTTCCCCTCCGCAGTTGCCATTAAGGCAATTGTACGATTTCCTTGGAGTCTTCCTCGTTCGCATATTTCTTTTCGCCCAGTTTAATTGTGCCCGGGGAAGAAAAAATTTCTTTGACGACTCCTTGGCCCACGGGTTCAAGAAGAAGAACGAGGGCCGGGGTAGCTGGATTCCGAGGGTATGGGGCAGGGTGGTTTTATTAAGGAAATAAACGCGTCGGCCCGGTATAGAAACGTCGACGCTGACTGCGTGATTATAGCGGACCTTTTAAACTGAGGGAGGGGTTGCCTCGGAAATTTTGTTGGGCATTTGCCTCCGCGAGCAACTGTACGTTCCGGCGAAGGGACAAAAGGAGAGGCCAATTAAAGGAAAATCTGATTTGCATTCGGATTAGTAATCCGAGAAAAATCACAGCTCGAAACTGTTCTGGAACTATCTAATAAGCTCACATGGAGAACTGGCTAACAGTTTGAAGAAAAAATATTTCAAATATTATAATATATAGTCGTTGTTCTACAATTCACATAAAATACTATTTTAAACAGTACAATTTCCGCAAATCAAATATTTTTATTTCGATAATCTAAAACGTAAAATAATAGACTTTTTGTGAAAAATAAAATAAAATACTTGACGATGAAAATAGATTGAGGAAATGAACAATATTAAAATGCATGAAACCATAGTATTCTCGAACTCGATCTTCCCAAAAAACGAGGCGTCAAATGGAAAAATTCATTCCATATTTTCATTTTATTTTCTCATGTAGAATCACCCACTTAAATAAAATTTTTACTATTTTGAGAATCCTTTGTCAGATTTATTTATAAAAGTTTGGTAATACGCGACATATTAACGATTAATAAACGTAAATATATTTAAATATACAACATTATATAAAACTAAATTCATATTCGCAGGTAAACATGCATTGATTATTGTGAACACTCAACATCCTTCAAATCGAATATTATTTTAAATTCTATTTTAAAAACTTTTTTTAGCAAATAAAATATTCTATTTTATTTTTAAAGTGCAAGTAAAATGAAAATCTTTCATTCAAAGAACTATAAATCAGCTGGAAAAAATCGTAGATCAAATTTTGAGCATTCCTTGTAAAGGGCAAGCTTTAAATATACGGAGGTTTCAGTCACGAGAAGAAATGTTTAATATTATTACATACATACGTTTCAACTTGTAACATTTAAGAAGTGTCGTCAGTTTCCTAGGCGATGTATCGTGCAAAAATATCTTATAGTTACATAAAGATCAACGATGGATGGAAAAAGTAGAGGCTTCAAGCTTTAAAATGAGTTCAAGTATATTGTTGTACTATACTTTTTAACGAAATGATCACAGTTCAAATATCGAGAATTTCTCGAGGCTGGGAAATTTAGTATTCAAATACTTTTTGGATCCACTGTGCATGTGGAGCTTTTTTATAAACGTCCACGTATAAGTTGGGATGAGAGTAAATGGAAAGATGTTCTTGAAAAGAAATGTTTTTGTTTGCATAGAACTAATAAAATAGGAAAATAAAAGTTTTTTCTACTATAGGGTCATGTAATTTGTTTCAAAATTTGATAACTAGACTGCGGATCTTTTTGCAAAACAAAAATCTCCCAGCATAATCCTAATAAACAGGACTTCAGTAGATTTCTTTTCATTCTTAATAATTTTAATAGATTAGAAATAATGTAACAGCATGCTTAAATTCTTCTTATATATTTACTGTTTTGCGTTTCATTTAGTCATTTTTGTCATAGATTCATAAAATCTGCAGTCTAAAATAAAAACTGAATACTGAATACTATTTAATAAATAGAATTGCAACAATATGGAATGACTATTCCAGTTAAATTTTATTATACTATTATACTCAGAACACTATTTTCTGAATAAAATATGCTATTTATTATAATTTTGTTACCTTGTGATTAAATACTTAAAAAGTAATATGATGGTTGTGAAGTTACCACGTTTCAATGATCAGATAATTATTGTTATACATTGGGAAAATTATTAAATAATCATTAAACCTGAACTGTTTTTATTTAATAACAAAAAACACTTTACCTTATAAAGGGACAGGATAAATGAAATTTAAAAGTTATATCTGGTATTTAATTTATTAATTGAAATATTTGATGGATTACCTAATGTAAAAATATTTAAATTTTCCAATCGTCATTTTTACGGAAGCTTAGTTATGTAGGGTTAAATGACGACAAAAGAGTTGTATAATACTTGAAAATGAATGAATGATAAATGAGGTTTGCATCAACTTACAAAAATATTGACGACAAAAGAGTTGTATAATACTTGAAAATGAATGAATGATAAATGAGATTTGCATCAACTTACAAAAATATTTCTATTACTCAACATAAATTGTCTATTATATTACGTCACTTTAATTGACAATTAGAAAGTATTTTTACCGTTCGTGCGTTTAATATGATAAGTATTGCAGAAACTACTATTTTTTCATTGAAATCCAATTTAGCCGTCAGGCACGATTTAAATTAGAATCGCGTGTCCCATAATAACTTTTTGGCAACAGTTGAATGTGTTTCCGGGATTTCAGCACCATCCACACGAAACGCACCTCCTTATTGTCAGAAAAAGGAATCCTAAATTAACATGTTAATTAAACGTTTCATAAATCAGCTCGTTATTGCTTCGCCCGCCTGCTTCGGTCGCAGTTCCGTCTGAAAATGAAGTTATCTGCATCAAACAGAGATTACAGTTAACGAACTCAGGGCAATTCATTCCAACTATTTGTACAAACTTTCCTGCAGCCGCCCATTTTAATCAAGCCGCCGAATAATAATCCTTCGTTAAAGAATTCGTGGTCTGCAAACACTTTTTTCTTTTCATACTGGAAATGCTATCTTCAAACCAAGAATACCTATGTTTGATCTTACAGCACAAAGAAAAATCTCTGAAATGATACAACCAATAAAGTTATTGGAAAAGTACATTTTATTTTTTATTCGAAGAAATCATTAATGAAGAAAATTATGTTCAATTATTAGTATATTTTGTTCAATTTTCTAAAATATGGCTGTCAGTTTATATATTAAAGATACGATGTTAGTCTCAAATGTTAACAGTTGTTAAATTTTAAAAAATATGTGAGAGTGCATGCATAGTAAGCTGTTCTTACAGAAATTTATACACAACAAATTTTCTAATATACATTTGCAATGTTGGTATGTGAAAGGAAACCAATTATCTCAAACTAATGCTATAATCATTTTGATATCGTTGTTAGTATGCAGATCTAGCAGAGAAAAGTAAAATGAAACATATAGGAAATGAAAACTGGAGAATAAGAATTTCTAAAATAAAAACGATATTTACAGGTGCAGTAATAATTGTACTATTTGTCTGTAAGAACGATTAGGAATGAAAATCGTTTCACTGTGATGAGATTAAATATTAAAAAAGATAGTTTAAATACCTTAAAACATACTGCATTTATTGTGCATTAAATTCATAAATTTGAAGCTGCATCTTATGACAAGATTAAATAAAATGCATATTATTCCATATTTGAAAATGTAATTGAAGGTACTAACAAGTATTAGATAGAACAAATAATCATTTTACTACGAAAACATCGTATTTCTATTATTCTCCCACAAGTTACCTTTAATTCGTATTTCAAGATCTCCCGGATATTTAAAAATTCATTAAAAATTTATTTTACTCTAAAATGTGATAATTCATTTTTCTTAACCAATCCCATCAATGAACTTTTGAAAATAATTCATAGTTATCTTTCGATCCTGGCAAGGTACTATTCGAAGATCGGTGTTGGAATTTCATTCGAGAAAAGGCAGCCTCATCGAAGTGGAACGATTTGAAGACTCGATTCCCTCGGCGACCCTGAAACTATTGTACCGTTACAAAAATTAATTATAAATTTACACCGATAATGAAAGTTCCTCTCACAAAATATGCCATGTCATTTACCCGCGTTATGCTTCAATGCTGTCATAACGAAGGTCAGAAATCGGCTACCTGTTGTACACTTCTTTCATTACAAGTCTAAATCGGTCTACAAATTATTTACACGTTTTTTCCTACCGGTAATCAAGCGGAAACGGGATGTTGCCGCTTCTATATTACTATACCCTTTGTTCGTAACGTATATCTGGAAATAAGAATGTGTATTCACCGTGTTGAATTTCGTCCAAGCTCGAATGAATTTAATTCTTCAACACTCCGTTCGGATAAACTTCCGAAAAGACCATACCTCCGATTTTTTTTATACTCTGGATTCTTACGTATTTTTACGTGGTGATTGCGAATATAATAGTGAAAATAGGCGCAAATGTCATTTTCATAGCGGAAACCATGAAAAAAAAACCATAAAAATCGTAGTTTCTTTCCATTTATTTCCGTAAATATTGGGAATTTGAAAAATACTTCAGATAAAAATTGTAGACCTCATCTAAATACACATTTTATGTTTCATTGATTTTTGTCATACAGACAATAGTTTTTGAGAAAAATGATAGGCTCGACTGCGTTTTGGAGAACTCCGTGTTCTTAACTTTTTTGAACTTTTTTTTATGTGATCCTGTGGATATACATGATGACATTCCGAAAATGTGTGTATGGCTGTTAGGAGTTCACTGGTTTATAAGTTATACGCGTGTAAAGACGAGCGTTTTAAGCGTTTTTGACAGGTTAGAGCTGGAATGGGCAATTTTGCCTCAATTGAGGCAAAACCGTCCACACACGAGACACCAGCGTACGCAACGAACGTGCGCGCTGCGTGAAAGAGAGGTTGGTGGGAGAAGCAGGCGTTTGAGGTGCCCACCACTGGGTTAGAGCGTCGCCATATTGGATATTCGTTGAGTGGTAGGTAGGTAGGTCTGTTCGGCGCATGCGCTGGATAGATCGTGAGTGTTTAGCGCATGTGTTAGTGCATAAAATCCGCAGTCTAATTATTATATTCTTCGTCTGAATATCTGCAAGAGGACGTAAATTTCTCAACTTAAACAGCAGTCAAATTTAATTTGGGAGATCCTGAAATTGGAGAAAGACATGGACATAAAATAGAATACGTCGAATAGTTTACAAAGAGAACTTTATCTCACATAAATTCGTACATATTATTATAACATTTTCCGTTCGAATATTTCATAACAACATAAATTTGTCCCTGTTGATAGCAATTATAATGTTAGAAAATCAAACTTCTTCTAACAATAGGCCAAAAAGGTTTAAATATGTTAAGAATTGCAGTTCTTTGCGATTTCCAACGCCTAACTGTAATAACTGTCCAACTAAGGATTCTCACATCTTTCAATGCCCGTTGTTTATTTCCGCATCAAGCGATTTTGATTTTGAAATATTACAAGAATTGAAGAATATCGATTGTTTATTTAAAACTGATTAAAACTATTCGGCGGAGAAATGAATTCTTATTTGGTTGTTATGTCTTGCAGTTATGATGCAAACAATTTTTATTTTGCATAAAGACCTGCAGTCTAATAATTAGACTGGTTTCGTACTTCAATAATTAACTGCGTTCTAACGATACTGTGAATTTTTCGTGTAAAATAAAACTTGTCTGTAATAATTGTCCAACTAAGGATTCTCACATCTTTCAATGCCCGTTGTTTATTTCCGTATCAAGCGATTTTGATTTTGAAATATTACAAGAATTGAAGAATATCGATTGTTTATTTAAAACTGATTAAAACTATTCGGCGGAGAAATGAATTCTAATTTGGTTGTTATGTCTTGTAGTTATGATGCAAACAATTTTTATTTTGCATAAATACCTGCAGTTTAATAATGAGACTGGTTTCGTACTTCAATAATTAACTGCGTTCTAACGATACTGTTAATTTTTCGTGTAAAATAAAACTTGTCTGTAATAACTGTCCAACTAAGGATTCTCACATCTTTCAATGCCCGTTGTTTATTTCCGCATCAAGCGATTTTGATGAAATTTTCAGAATATGTATAATTGACACACATCTACAATGGGTCCACACACAAAAGGTGTAAAATACAACTTTTAGTATTTTCTCTGCAATTCCAAACAATTTCAATCTTCTCAAACATTTTCTTCGCGTCATGTCGCAAACTAATTGTTCTAACTTTTTCAAAGAAACCCAAGTCGTAGGGACAAATATTAAAAAAGTTACCATCGTTTCAAGAGTGTCCGAATGTTTACGAGAGCGACTGTACCCAAAACACGACAAACAAAACTCCTATTTTCCGCGGTCTATTAATAACAACAGTGAAATCATTTGTATTACTTTTCCAATTATTCAAACCACTGTCGGTTGCAATTAAAAAACTCTTTTGTCTTAGGAATACATCGTGCGTGTCGGTGGTCGGTTAGAATAGAAGAACCAAGAGAGAAAGAGAGAGAGAGAGAGAGAGAGAGAGAGAGAGAGAGAGAGAGAAAGAGAGCCTGGTCGGTTCTAACGTTCCGTGACCCATGTTTTGAGGGGTAACTCCCAGAATCAGTCTAGTCTAATTACGCTCACGATATTAATATTCTTGGCGCAGGGCCGCAACCACGCGGTCTAATTATTCTCCAAAATTATCCGGCGTTGTCCAACCACCGGGAGATCCAAGTTCTGCGACCGTGAGTCCGACGGATGCCATTATTTCGAGGCCGACAGACGCGTCTGGCCAGGACTTAAATGGGCTTGGACAATCGGCGGCCCATTAGCTCGTAGTCCGCGCCATTAAAATCAGACTCCCTCGGACTACTGGCCGGCGTAATGCTAAATTCGTTACCAAAATTTTCGGAGCTGATATGCTCAGCCGGCCGTGAGGAAGAGCTACGAAGGGGACAGCCGGCCAAGTGGACATCAATGAGGCCGGGGAATCGAGAATTACGAGCAGAGTTGACGAGGTTCCTTGGGGTCTGTCTGTCGACGAATCCGATTAACCAACCGGCAAGACAAATATTCGAATCGCTCGCAGTTTTATCGATAAGTCTGCGCTCGTCCCGAGTTCCCGTCATTTTTCACTGGTTACTTGCAATTTCGACACTGTCACTGGGAACAATGTTTTCGACGATTTGTTGATGGCTTCTCGTGAAAGTTTCTCGACGAGGGACGACGTCTGATCCACGTACTTGGGCTCGGGCATTATCCAAATCAATTATTTGAAAAATAATCGTTAAAATAATGTATGTGTTATCCTATTGGGCTACATGTCGTTTGAAATAATCGTACGTTAGTTTATTTGAACAGTCAAATAATTCTTTAAAAATTATTTCATTGCTCCAAGTTTCAATGATAATCAAATAATTTTTTATTTCATCTTTCATTTCATCAAATAATTCGTACCCTACAAAATTCTATGTGGGGATATCTGTGGTGAGAATGAGAGAGAAACATTTATGAATGAAACAAAAGTGTATGAAGTGAATTTGGTTGTATGTTAAAATGAAATGAATGGGCATGAAGAAGCGATTTTGTTATTCTAAAAGTATGGCTGTGATGTAGAATGGTTGTCATTAATATGTTATATAAATATATAATTATTTGTTGAGATACATAATTCCATTCACTGCCTGAACATTCTATTTATTTCGTGTATTAAAGAACGATTTTAACCCTTAGCACTAAAAATTGCTATATCATTATTCAAAATATTGTTTACATTATTAATAGGGTGTCCCACGTAACAGTTTCCACGATTTTTCAAGTACTTGCGATAATCTGACAAAAAATATTTTCAACAAAAGTTGATCAGATTTCGATGACTATATACTGCAATAAAAGAAGTTCGAACAATATTTGTTTTTGTAGTATTGTCAAGGTCACTTTCATTTTTTTAAATGACACTTTGTATTTTTCACTTAACAGTACTATAGCCCGTGTCAAAACGAATTCAACGACCTAATATACCATGACCTTGGGATGACCTTGAAAGCGATGATATGAAAATTTCAACAAAACATGACAATCTGCTTGAATGAGTAATAATAACTTGTGTTTATTATTAAGACTCGAAATTACATTCAATTTTTATGGGGTCATTTACAGTCAATAGTTTATGCTGTTCCAATACAGAATAAGGAACATTCAACGACCCAGTATACCATGACCTTGGGATGACCTTGAAAACGATGATATGAAAATTTCAACAAAACATGACAATCTGCTTGAATGAGTGATAATAACTTGTGTTTATTATTAAGACTCGAAATTACATTCAATTTTTATGGGGTCATTTACAGTCAATAGTTTATGCTGTTCCAATACAAAATAAGGAACATTTAAAGCAGCGAATCCGTACAGCATGCGAAGAACTTCGCTACGACAGTATCGTAAGAGCAACCAATGCAAATTTACTACGAAGAAGGGAATTGTGCATACAACAAAACGGATTTCAATTCGAACATTTGATGTGACTTTTTTACGAAATCGTTTGCGTTCATTTAGTCAAGGTTTCTGAATTGAATGTAATTTCGAGCCTTAATAATAAACACAAGTTATTACTTCTTGCGTGCTTAGCATTTGCAAGAAGTAGAACTGGTTAGCCATGGACAGACGCGTCAGTAGACATTGTTTACATAATTAAATCATATACAATGGAAATATTCTTGATCGAAAAAAAAAGTTTGGTTATGGAGTTAAAATACTTCCGAGTGCAAAGGGTTAATAACGAGGCAGCTAGCCTAACACGTTGACGCTCACTCTGAAATCGGTGATGGACGACCTTGATTTTTCTTGTTGAAAATCGATTTTTTTTAAATTTAAAAAATTGCAATTTCTTGTCGGTTAAATACTGATTAACTTTGGTAGGAAACATTTTTCTGTCCGACCATCCGAACGGGCTGATAAAACGTGGGGACTAATTGGCGCCGCACCCTGTATAGTAAACTAATTGTTCTCCAAGAAAACCAAGTTGCAGGGTCCAATATTAAAAAGTTATCGTCTTTTTAAGAATGTCCGAATATTTATGGGAATCACTGTATCTAGGGTTAAGTACATAGAAATATTACATAGCATTATGTAGTCGTGTTCTAGGATCTCTTCTCTATCACAACCCATTGCGGTGCAAAGAGCTCTTTATTTAAAAACTTGTTACATCATATAATACAATTGCACGAGGTACATATATTAAAAAAAAAAATAGTCAGACAGGGTGCGTACTTTACCAATTAGCTACATTACAACTAAGAAACCGACAGTAATTGATATAATTCTAATCTGGTTTTGAGTTCCCATCATTTTTCACTGTTTTAGGACCTCACTGATCATTTCAACCCTTTGCGGTCCAAAGTGTTTTCTCCCCTCAGTTTCAAAACTTGTTACGGTACCATACGATTCAATTGTACGAGGTATGTTTGAAAAGTAATGAGTAGACTCCGGATTTTATGCATTTATGACAAAAATGGATGGTTGTCATTTAAAACAATAGAAATATTACAAGAATTGAAGAATATCGATTGTTTATTTACAACTGATTAAAATTATTCGGCGGAGAAATGAATTCTTATTTGGTTGTTATGTCTTGCAGTTATGATGCAAACAATTTTTATTTTGCATAAAGATCTGCAGTCTAATAATGAGACTGGTTTCGTACTTCAATAATTAATTACGTTCTAACGATACTGTGAATTTTTCGTGGAAAAATAAAACTTGTCTCCATTAATATTAGAGGTTAGAACATTAGTTTATTGCATGACGTGAAGAAGAAATTTTGAAAAAATTGCAATTGGTCGGAAAATACTAAAAGTTGTCGTTTACAACGTACTTATGTGGGTCTACATTAAAAATTTAAAAATTACGCTTGGTAGATCTGTAGAGAAGAGATTTTTTTCTCATAGTAATATTTACAAAATTTCAAGGTCATTGTTGATTTTACAAATGGGACAATGTACTTTGATTAGCATAATGTTCTAGCTAACGAAAAAACAAATTAACCATGTGCAATATGTTGACCTTCAAATGACCTTCGAAACAGTTATTCTTGCTTGAATATCATATTCGTATTTTATGTTATACTTTTTGAAAAATAACTCCTCTGAAGGTCATACGAAGCTCAACATATTATATCGTCGGGTTACTGCCAAAACAAGCTAACTTCACTTTTACTCAATTCGGTGTTAAGTACTCCATTAGATTAAAAAATGTTCGAAAAACATACTGACAAAACTGGAATTTTTCTTTCGTTTTGTTACTTACATTGATTTTTTTCAATCAATAAATCATTTTGAAGCTGTGACGATTTTTCATTTCAATTTCAATTTTCAAACGACGATTTCTCAAAAGTTCAAATTATGGAGTCACCTTGTTTTGGCAGTAGCCCGACGATATATTGTTGAATTCGTTTTCTTCACAAGCCACAACATTATTCTAATCAAAACATATCATCCTATTCGAAAGAACAACGGTGACCTTGAAATTTTGGAAAATATTAGCATGAGAAGGGAATCTTTTCTACTCCAATAATTGCCACATTAAGTCAATTTTTTTTCTTACGCATTTTCTCGTATCACTTAAAACAACGGAGATATTATTGTAGATATGAAATAAATTTCTTCGTTCAAGCACATATTGTTATAAAAATTGTGAAAAATCTAAATAAGTTTAGTATTATTCTAAGCAAAACATATCATCCTATTCAAAAGAACAACGGTGACCTTGAAATTTTGGAAAATATAACCATGAGAAAGGAATCTTTTCTACTCCAATAATTGCCACATTAAGTCAATTTTTTTTCCTTACACATTTTCTCGTAACACTAAAAACAACGGAGATATTGTAGATATGAAATAAATTTCTTCGTTCAAGCACATATTGTTATAAAAATTGTGAAAAATCTAAATAAATTTAGTATTATTCTAAGCAAAACATATCATCCTATTCAAAAGAACAACGGTGACCTTGAAATTTCGGAAAATACTAGCATGAGAAGGGAATCTTTTCTACTCCAATAATTGCCACATTAAGTCAATTTTTTTTCTTACGCATTTTCTCGTATCACTTAAAACAACGGAGATATTATTCTAGATATGAAATAAATTTCTTCGTTCAAGCACATATTGTTATAAAAATTGTGAAAAATCTAAATAAATTTAGTATTATTCTAAGCAAAACATATCATCCTATTCAAAAGAACAACGGTGACCTTGAAATTTCGGAAAATATAACCATGAGAAAGGAATCTTTTCTACTCCAATAATTGCCACATTAAGTCAATTTTTTTTCCTTACACATTTTCTCGTAACACTAAAAACAACGGAAATATTGTAGATATGAAATAAATTTCTTCGTTCAAGCACATATTGTTATAAAAATTGTGAAAAATCTAAATAAATTTAGTATCATAATTTTTATAAAATAACCAGATGAAGCACCAGTCACATCTTATGCTCGGAACGGTTAGTGTTAAAAGGTGCGTGGATTCTCTTTTGGTTGACTGTATATGGGCATGTATTTTGCAGAAGGCGAAAAAAATCTTTCCGTTTCCGTAAGCATTGTCACAATACAAACTCGGTCTATCGAGGCCGGTGGTATCCGAAATCCCAATGAAACTCGCGTGGGTGGAGGCTGAACTAGGAAACTCAGGGAGGCCTGAAAAGGGTCGGGGGGTGAATGTGTGTAGCGGGTGGAGGAGCATTACGGACATTAGATTGGGACACGAGTGCAATAAACCTATCTGTATAATCTGCCCTGCAGGAATTAACAGCCCTCTGAAGGTAGCCACTAACGAAGTAATTCACTGGATGAACATTGGTGGTGGCACAAGGGGTGAAAGGAGCAAGGGGGTTGGAGGGGGTGGAAACCCTGAGCCACACTGTATATAGGACGCCCCAAATCTGAGGTTTGCTTCGAATCACGACAGACCAACCACTCCATTTAACGAATTCATAATGCCCCATAAATAATATTTCCAGCCAAGAAAAGATTCAAACTGAGTTTCAAGATATTTTAACAGTCGCAAGACTGAAGAGAGACTTTTAGAAATTGATGAAGCAAATTGATGTCATGGTGTCTCAGTTGAGTTACTCCATTTTTCTTAACACGTTGACTACCGAACTACTATCCCAGAAATCCTAGTAAATCAAAGTAATTTAGCTGACGAAGTCAAAAATGAAAAGGTACAATTTAACACTAGGTTTACGGAGCACTAAAATTGATTATTTTACATTGCCTTATAAAAATAATAAAATTGTATTTACTTAGATTTTCAGCGGTTTTTATTGTAATATGTACACAAAAGAATAAATCTATTTAATAATTCCTCACGAATGACTGATTATACTCTTAATAATCGTAAATTAAAAATTTTTGAATCCGTCATTTTGACGGGCTCCATAAATCTAGCGTTAATACCGTGATTTAACATAGTGACTCTTTCGATTCTAAAAATCGCAGTGAAATTCAGTTTGCACAAACATTTTCCGCGAAAACTTAATTTTTAAAAACGCATGAAGAGTTGTATCAGCCACATAATATGATTAACGTGGCAGTCAACGTTCTTAATCATTGTAGTATTAACGCATGATTTTAGGTCTACCTCAAGGAGAAGATTATCTGTTTCTCTCAGCAAACTTCAGTTCTAAAAATTGCGGAACGTTCAAGCTACAATTGTGCACAACATTAGCTGCGAATAACAACAAATTGTAGTAATTAATTTTGCGAAATGAATGCGAGTATTGTTGAATCATTTGCATATAGCGCGTGGATGCATCATTTATTAGTAGATACTCTACACACTGGTGTTTTTTTTATAGATTTTTTTTTACATTTACATAATTTTTTTTACATAGATTTATATGTATGAAAAATATCTCGGAAGTATAAGAATATAAAAATCCTCAATGGAAAACTAAAAATTAGATAGAATTTAATATAGTTTTTGGTTATCTTTCACCCGCAAAAGTTATTTTTACTTCTATGAATTAGAAATTAGATTTTAGTGCATTAGAATTATAGAATTATTCTGGAACAGATAAATGATTATACATGAAATAATTAAATATAAATAAATACATAAATATGGGATAATACTGTGGGGATATTTGTGGTGAGAATGAGAGAGAAACATTTATGAATGAAACAAAAGTGTATGAAGTGAATTTGGTTGTATGTTAAAATGAAATGAATGGACACGAAGAAGCGATTTTGTTATTCTAAAAGTATGGCTGTGATGTAGAATGGTTGTCATTAATATGTTATATAAATATATAGTTATTTGTTGAGATATATAATTCCATTCACTGCCTGAACATAATATGTTATATAAATATATAGTTATTTGTTGAGATACATAATTCCATTCACTGCATGAACAAATACAGTTTTTGGATATTTTCCATCCAGAAGAATTATTACTACTCCCTTGAATAAAAAATTAGACTGAATTTAATAGTTCTTTTACATTTCTTAAAAACTAGTTAAACTTCCTCGAGTGTCGATTATCTTAAAAATGGAAAACTAAAGATTTGTACAAGTATTTGCAGACTAATAGTGGCTATTGTTTAGAACAAGTATATTGATAGTAATCATGTTTATAAATGGTAGATATTCGGTGGTTTTGGTATCGTTTGGAAGGCAGTGTAGCGGATGCGAAGCAGAACGAGAAATATAAGAGGGCAGGTAGATGTAACGGCCATGGCAGGCTGGAAATGTGGGTAATTGCTGACTTACACCCTGCCATTTTCCTCATATAGTTACTACCGTGAAGCCCCTACCGGGCCACAATTTATTTATGTCGATAGTTTCTTGATTTGTCGACTCATGCCTCTCATTTATATCCTCCCGTCGTACCCGCAGATACATTTCGTTCGGAAACGCGTTACGCACTGCCCCTACTTGCCTTCTTGTAACCACTATGCCTGCGTTTACCCTTGTGTTACAAACATTTCTCCTGCGAAGGAAAAGTGACTGGTGAATTAGGGTACTCATGGTGGAAACATTTTACACGTGTCGCAATGATCCTCAATTTATGCCGATAGTATAACCTGCGGAAACAGAATAGCCTTTTCAAAGTCTCCTTACATATTCTGACAGTTTGAAAAATCGATTCTTCTTTTATTTACTTCTTTACAAATTTATGTTTTAAGATGTTCCATCCTCTTCTGAACTAGGACTATGTCAATATTCGCAAATATATCTGTATTTTTTACTTATATTGTGTTAGGAAAATTTAAATAAAATCTAAATTAGGTTATTAGTGGTGGTAACGTTTTACACGTTGCGGTAATGGCCCAGAATTTATGTCGATAGTATAATGTGCGAAACAGAATAGCCGTATTAAGGGGTAACAACAGCAAAAGCAAGTGATTGTTAAGAATTTTTGAAGTGAAACTTCTTTAAGCTCCGTAGGCGTAAAATCTCGACGCGGTAGGAGTAAAACCGAAAGCGGAAAACGTAAAAATCTGAAAGCGGTCACTTGACCGGTGCTAGGTTTAGTGTTAACACATGTCCGACTGGTATTGTTGTTCTTCTTATTTCGCTGTTGTTTATTGAAGTCAAACTTCTTTAAGCGCGGTAGGCGTAAAATCTCGACGCGGTAGGAGTAAAACCGAAATCGGAAAACGTAAAAATTTAAAAGCGGTCACTTGACCGGTGCTAGGTTTAATGTTAACACATGTCCGACTGGCATTGTTGTTCTTCTTATTTCGCTGTTGTTTATTGAAGTCAAACTTCTTTAAGCGCGGTAGGCGTAAAATCTCGACGCGGTAGGAGTAAAACCGAAATCGGAAAACGTAAAAATTTAAAAGCGGTCACTTGACCGGTGCTAGGTTTAATGTTAACACATGTCCGACTGGCATTGTTGTTCTTCTTATTTCGCTGTTGTTTATTGAAGTCAAGCTTCTTTAAGCGCGGTAGGAGTAAAACCGAAAGCGGAAAACGTAAAAATCTGAAAGCGGTCAATTGTCCGGTACTGGGTTTAGTGTTAACACATGCCCGACTGGCATTGTTGTTCTTCTTATTTCGCTGTTGTTTATTGAAGTCAAGCTTCTTTAAGCGCGGTAGGAGTAAAACCGAAAGCGGAAAACGTAAAAATCTGGAAGCGGTCAATTGACCGGTGCTAGGTTTAGTGTTAACACATGTCCGACTGGCATTGTTGTTCTTCTTATTTCGCTGTTGTTTATTGAAGTCAAGCTTCTTTAAGCGCGGTAGGAGTAAAACCGAAAGCGGAAAACGTAAAAATCTGAAAGCGGTCAATTGTCCGGTACTGGGTTTAGTGTTAACACATGCCCGACTGGCATTGTCGTTTTTCTTATTTCGCTGTTGTTTATTGAAGTCAAACTTCTTTAAGCGCGGTAGGCGTAAAATCTCGACGCGGTCGGAGTAAAACCGAAAGCGGAAAACGTAAAAATCTGAAAGCGGTCGCTTGACCGGTGCTAGGTTTAGTGTTAACACATGCCCGACTGGCATTGTTGTTCTTTTTATTTCGCTGTTGTTTATTGAAGTCAGACTTCTTTAAGCGCGGTAGGAGTAAAACCGATCTGGCGATGAAACGATGAAACGAGATTCTATTCTATTAGCATATACGGTTGAGGGTTCGGCATTGTTTAATAAAGATTATGATAAAATTCCGATGATGCTAAGTGGAGATTTCAACGTGAACGTTGCATCGGAACAATCAAAATTATTAATAGAACTTTTTAGAAGTAAATTAAGATTGGAAATGGTAAATAATCCTAATGAAGCGACAACAAGATCAGGAATAACTCTTGATGCAGTATTTGCAAGACATTTAAACAAAATTGAATCAAGAATATTTATATCATATTTTAGCTATCACAAGCCAATTGTTTCAATAATGGAATCATAGAAAATTAAATGTCATAAAGTTTTAATAAAAAATCGAAAAAAAATTAAAGAAAGAAGTTTCACTTCAGCCATGTGGTCTAAGCACACACCAATCTTTTTGTATGTTTTAATGCAGTGAACCCTAAAGGTACTTGGACACTAAACTTCTGATTCTGCAAAAATTGTCGATAGTTAACGTTTGACAATTACGCAAAAAGTAAAACTACAGAAATATATGTGCTTATTTCAAAGCTTGAAGAACATTTGCTCATTTTCTTCTAAGATATTTTCGTATAATGTGGCCAGTGGTAACCTGAAGACCCATTTTTCCTAAAAAATGCTATGAATTGAAACTTCTGTTTAAAAAACTACAGTTTTAAAGGTTTTATCTTTATTCCCTCTTTGCAACGACCTTTTTAAAAATTGTTGCACCATTTTTTTCATTATTTTATAGAATAAAAATAAAGATCAAGTTCGGTCGTGAAAATCTTTCATGGTATGTATACCTTATTCTAAGCTTTCGTACAAAGCTTAATAAAACAAACCCGGAACATCGTACATGAAGTTTTTTTATGTTCTTGCAAAGGGGAGGCTTCAATCTTCAAATCTATCATTGATTTATGCTAAGCGATGATGCTAAGTGGAGATTAGAATAAATATCCATGAACATACGTATATTATAGCAAAACCTTGTTATTATTTTGTTAATTGTAGTGTTCAGTTTTCCTTGAAATAAAGTTTTTATTATTTAAAACGTGTCTATATTATTATATCTATTAAAAAAATAAAAGGTAGTGAGGCGCGGAAAAATATTTTTTTTTTCGAGGAGGCGTAGTAACATAAAGATTAAAAACCGCTGATCTATGTAGATACTGTGCTATATTTATAAATCCACTTTTTGAAGTTATTGCATTAGGGAGGTCTCTTCATATGTCGAACTATGTCATACCACCAAATCGTGTATAATTTCTTTGGACTAGGTTATCAAAATGTTAGACTACATTTAAACATCCATTTTTTCGAAGTTATTACATCAGAGTGGTCGCATATTCTAGCCTTGCCATAAATTTTCGATCTAAAGCTTTCAAAGCTACCGATTTCTCAAATTCGTGTATAATACTTCGGACTGTGTTATCAAAATATTAGATTACATTTAAAAATCCAATTTTAGGAGTTATTGCACCAGGGAGGTCTCATGATATAGCACTGTTATGAAGCTTCCATCTAAAACTTACAAAATTACCGATTTCTTAAATCTTGTATAATACTTCCGACCATGTTGTCAAAATATTAAACTGTATTTAAAAATCCATTTTTCGGAGTTATGACATCAGAGTGGTCGCATAATCTACTAGCCTTGCTATAAATCTTCAATCTAAAGCTTTCAAAGCTACCAATTTCTCAAATTCGTGTATAATACTTCGGATTGTGTTATCAAAATATTAGATTACATTTAAAAATCAAATTTTCGGAGTTATTGCACCAGGGAGGTCTCATGATCTAGCCTTGTTATGAAGCTTCCATCTAAAACTTACAAAATTACCGATTTCTTAACACTAGAAAGACTGAAACTTAGTATATACCTATATTGCCCAAAAGCAGTCAAAATGACTGCACTGTGAAAGAATAACTAATGTGTAAAGAAAGTTTAAAATTAATTTTTAATATTTTTTATATTATTTACAGTTATATAACAAGTTATTAGTAAATATTAACAAAAAAAGAAATTTACTTTTCCTGGGCATATTGATGACACTTTCATTTTCATCATTGGTGATCGACTCTTCTTCTAATTGAAATTAAAAAGCAGTCAAAATGACTTCCTTGGGCAATCTAGTGTTAAATCTTGTATAATACTTCCAACCATGTTGTCAAAATACTAAACTGTATTCAAAAATCCATTTCTCGGAGTTATGACATCAGGGAGGTCGCATAATCTAGCCTTGCCATAAATCTTCGATCTAAAGCTTTCAAAGCTACCAATTTCTCAAATTCGTGTATAATACTTCGGATTGTGTTATCAAAATACTAGATTACATTTAAAAATCCAATTTTTGAAGTTACTACATCAGGAAGGTCTCATGATCTAGTCTTGTTATGAAGCTTCCAACTTAAAATTAATAAATTACCGATTTCTTAAATCTTGTATAATACTTCCGACCATATTGTCAAAATACTAAACTGTATTTAAAAATCCATTATTCGAAGTTATGACATCAGGGAGGTCGCATAATCTACTAGCCTTGCTATAAATCTTCAATCTAAATCTTCCAAAGCAACCAATTTCTCAAATTCGTGTATAATACTTCGGACTGTGTTATCAAAATACTAGATTACATTTAAAAATCCAATTTTCGAAGTTATTACATCAGGGAGGTCTCATGATCTAGCCTTGTTATGAAGCTTCCAACTTAAAATTAATAAATTACCGATTTCTTAAATCTTGTATAATACTTCCGACCATGTTTTCAAAATACTAAACTGTATTCAAAAATCCATTTCTCGGAGTTATGACATCAGGGAGGTCGCATAAACCTAGCCTTGCCATAAATCTTCGATCTAAAGCATTCAAAGCTACCAATTTCTCAAATTCGTGTATAATACTTCGGACTGTGTTATCAAAATATTAGATTACATTTAAAAATCCAATTTTCGGAGTTGTTGCATCAGGGAGGTCTCATAACCTGTCCAGCTAAATCATAAAGTCTCTTTCCGTTGGCAGATTTCTCTTGTCGGGCGGCACGCGACGTCAAAATAGATCCGAAGGCTCCTGTCATTGGGATTATTAGTCTCGGCGAAGGGGTTATGAGGCACGGTTAGCTATCAGTTATACAAGGAATTAGACGTGTCAGCACACAGCCATAATTGATTATTACGGCACGACAGGAGCAAAGCGGTGCCGGCCACACGATCATCAGTCATCTCACCAAAAAGACAACGCGGACGATTCTACAACAGTGCGAGATAACGTTACCGAGCACGTGTCTCGAGTCTCGAGATTATACCCTTCGGATGATGCTAGTCATTTATCTTTCCGCTTTCCGGAAGAGACGGTGCGTGTAACATAGTACAGATATGACTTTACAAGCGTCCCAGCTATTCAGACTTTGACCGCGCATTTGACGAAACGTGTTTCGAGTTTGTTAGCTTCGCTGCGTCTGTTTCTGCGAAATGTACACATTACAATCCGCGATGATTAATCGAAGCTCGCAAGAATTTTGGTTGACGCTCTTCCGCAAAATTTCTGGCTTTCATCAAATCGTTCTATGATATGAAAACTTACGGCTTACCTTTCCTTTTTATTTATCTTTTCTCTACATTTATTTACCACATCAAAGTACGGAGATTCTTCGGATACGTCATATGTTTCGTATGCTTGTTGTGGTGTTTATTATTGAACTGAAATGTTGTTTCATAGTAACAACAAATATAGCAACGTGTCTATTTCTCCTCTCATCTATCAATAATAAAATTATACAGCAGCGACTATCATCTTCATGTGGGAAATAATTCTCTATTCTATTATAAAACAATATTAAGAATCTAACAATATAACTATAAAACAGTATTAAGAATGAGGAAAGAAACTAACTTCTTCATTCACTTATTCATAAACAAAATTACGCTGAAGCAACTATCATCTTCAAGTCTAAACAATTCTTTATTCTATTTTGCAACAATGCTAAGAAAAAGGAGAATTAGACAGGCGATTAAACTGCTATAAAGCAAAATTGAGAATGAAAAAAATTTGATTGGCAATTGAATTCATTTCATCATTCACCAAACATAAACAAATTGCACAGGTGTAACTGTATTCTTCGGGTATAAATAACTTTCTATACTATTATAAAGCATCGCTAAGAATGAGAAAAATGAAAGAGGCAATTGTATTAATTACTCCATTCATCTCTGAATAACAAAATCATAAAGAAGCAACCGCCTTCTTCAAGTTTAAATAATTTTCTATTCTATGCTGAAGCAATGTTACAAGAGAAGAAAATTAGATTGGCAATGGAATTAATTTTTTCATTCCTTTAACAATAACAACATTACACGGAAGCAATTACCCGTGAAATAATTTGAAAAATAGCCGTAGAACAAGTTTCTATCAACAGGAGAAAACGAACTGAATGGCAACAATAAAATCAACACTCCGACAGCGGGGTCCGGGTGTATTCTGATCTTGAGTATCAAAATCGTTATTCAATCAATCGGTTTCTGGTAAATTTATTAAATAAACAGCTGCTTTATTAG
Organism: Sphecodes monilicornis; assembly: GCA_913789915.3. Taxonomy (NCBI): domain Eukaryota; kingdom Metazoa; phylum Arthropoda; class Insecta; order Hymenoptera; family Halictidae; genus Sphecodes; species Sphecodes monilicornis. The sequence goes on along the minus strand of OU565286.1, from coordinate 1,581,172 downwards.
AAACAACAGGAAGGTCATGTATCTCTCAAAAGTACCTTCAAAAATAAGTTTTAATTGATGTATCAAGCAGCGAATGATCTTAAACATCATCAATTACGTAATTATAAGAATGATCCACCGTCGGAGGGTTAAATAATTTTCTATTGTGTTATAAAGTAACGCACGAAAAGATTAAAAATTAGATTAACGATTGAACTAATTTCTTCTCAATCACACGCGAAATAGTTCGACAATGAAAAAAAAAAAGAAAATGTCATGGAATAATTTTCTTTGAACGGGAAAGAGAAATGAACCGAAAGACGGTTTGAAAACAAAACGATAATAATATAATCTTCAGTTCGGTCTGCTCTCCGATATTTTTCTTTTTTCCTGGCGATGTATTCGTCTTGGGAACCAACGAAACCATGTCGAAAGGGCGGAAGGGACGAGAGGAACCGATGGCGCGCAGCATCGATTCCACCAATTCAATTTAAATTTCATCGAGTTTATAGCCCGTTCCGTTCGCTGTTATTCGGTATAATTAATTTTTCAATCGGGAAATGAAGAAGCCTTTTACGAGGCCGTGGATTAGCGGCCTGGGTCTCGGTTACGTCACTTCCGAACAACCAATGGAAGTCAGTCGGGTGTCCAGAGCCCCGAGTTCAGCTTTCGCATAAGTTTACGAGCGGCTCCGCTTTGTTCTTATTGGCAGATCCTTCTCTGTACGCGGCTCGTAACACTTCAGCTTTACAAATCGGGATAAAGGCGGACGTTACGCCTCGGCATTGTGAAGATCGGTTTTACGGGGCCGCGATGCTTTACGAGCTCGCGGAATTCCTCCCGGGAAAGAATAAACTGAGGATATGAAGATATTACGGTTGACGGTGGACGCCGTGAAGCTTTTGCACGACCAACGACCACGAGGACTACGGCCGGGATTTTAGGTGGAATTGATGGCTATGCACTAGCTATGCTTTCTATTATTCTATTTTGAATACCTTCTTTCGAGTGGCACCTCCAATTTTGCGATTTCAAAACGATCGATGAAAGTTATTTTCTGATCCCTCGAGACTTTATTTGGTGATTACACTGTCCAACACCAAATTTGTTCCACAATAACTCATGGGTGATTCTTATACAGGGTGTCCCAAAAATGTCTGAGTTCCTTTAAAGGGGAGGTTCCTGAGGCCATTTGAAGCGACATTTTCCTTTGCAAAAATGGCCGTTTCGGCTTTGTTAAGGAGTTATTAACGAAAAACACGGACCAATCAGAGCGCGACCTAGAGGCGTGTTGGCAGAGACGGCCCCGCGCGACAGAAGTCGAGCGATGGTGATACACCGCGGTCGAAAGCAAGGAACAAACAAGAGAAATAAATTTTTCGAGTCCTATGTCGGATAGTTCAAATTTGAATATGTTGTAGTCTTTAGTAGCCTATGAACGAATCTCGAAGGATTTTTCGAAATCTTGAAAAATGTTGGATTTGCAGACGTGTAAAGAAAAGTGGCAACTTTTCTTCAATAAATTATAACACTAGAACTAACGTACCGAGGAAAATGAGATTTTAGGAGCTTGTAGTGAACACAAAAGAATATCATATATTAGAATAACATATTCCCAAACATATTCAATATTATTCATTGAGTAGTATACAGTGTACAGTTTTTTTTATTTTTATAGTTTATAAGTCTTATTCAAACCAGAACTTTCGCTTTCAAGAACATTATTCGCTTTTCCTGAAGAAGAGATGTGGTAACATATTCAAAAGATTACATCGTCCGAAGAGAAGATGCAACGTACTCTTAATAAACAAAAATAGAATATTAGATTAGAAAACGACTGTCAACAGATACAAAATAATGTATATACACCTGTGCAAGGTTTAAAGTTAATTAATCAAATGTAGCCCAAGCTTTTAAAACTACGATAAAAAATGAAACAAAGAATAGCAAAAAGTAACGAAGCTGTGACGTCTAAAACATTATGCAACACATAGTTTGCACATCAACTATTGTCTAAAAATGAGTCAAAATGTTACAATAGAATATACGAGAATCTTTTAAACTAAAAAGAACATTGTTTGACTGTTTTAAAAACAATATTGATAAGAAAGTTTTCTCTACAAAGACTTTTTTCATTCTTTTGTGATTTATCGCTTCTTTTCTTCAGATACATCGTTAATAAATAAATGTTAACGATTTTGCAGTACACTAATACAATATATATGTAACAATTCCCAATAAGTTATCGTATATATTATTTATTTATTACATTCCCTGTTGAAATTATACAACGTTAGATGAGTTTTAGCTTTTTTTATTCATCGTGTATACAGGTTGGCCCAGTTAAAACGAACACTTGAATATCTCTGTTATTTTGGAGATATTGAAAAACTTGATTAACCAAACTTTTTTCAGCATAAAGGGGACTATAACATCGCTGTAACAAAAGGTTTAATCTGTTACACACATTGTCTTGTACACACTAATATCACAGTGTTTTCCATGACATGATGATTTACTGCGATTCAATAGGGAAGGCGTCTAGAGCAACTAAACTACGTTTCTTCGATTCTGACGTCCATATACGTCTGTGATGGACACGATAGGGGCCTCTCAAACGCCTGCTTCTCCCACCAACGTCTCTTTCATGAGCGAGGCCTGCGCACTGTTCGCGACGGGTGAAGCACTTCCTTCCTCTATGGTAACGGCAGATGCTGGGTGGGGGGGCGGTGGGCGCTATGGTGGGGATGGTTTTGTCTCAATCGAAACAAAAATGCTCATCCCTAATATACGTGATTTAATTGCTCATAAATAAATAGAGTCTTCACTGACCTTGTAGCGACATTTCTATTCGTATTGAAAACTACTATCAGTTGATAAACACAAAATATGGTAAATTAGATTTAAAGAATTCAACAAAATTAAAGCTGGAATATGTGTTAAATTATTAATTTTTCGATATACATAGGTTAATACTTATTTTTACACAGAACGACGAGCTACATCAGACAAATATATGTTTCTATTTAAAAACATGAATGTGACATTGAATTCCCTAAAGCTTTTGTATTTATAAAAAAAACTGTTATTACGATGTTATAGTCCCCTTTATCCTGAAAAACTTTGGTTAATCAAGTTTTTCAATATCTCCAAAAATAACAGAGATATTCAAGTGCTGATTATTACTTGACCACCCGGTATATAAAATTAAATTACATGGACTATAATGTATACAATGAGGAAGATGATAAAAACATGCTCAAGGAAATATCACTCGATTCCATTACCACTAGCCGTTTACCATTTTCGCGTGCACCATTATAAGAGCGAACTATGAAATTATAAGAAATTTCCCAAGTTTAATCACGCATCGAATAGAATACTTGACGTCATGTGGCGCAAAAACGTTCTGCCATTAGATTGTCAGGCTGATGATATATAGAGCTGTAATGCGTTATTAATTGGTTGTACGTAGTTTTATGAACTACATGCATTAGTTTCAGCAAACTAACGACAGATATAATGATCAGAATTTTCTTCGTAATATCTCGACATGTGCAGTATGCGAAACGAGTATGAAGTCAACTTGATTAATGAAAATTTAATAAGATCTACGAAGCAGGTAATTGCATGAATTAGGAACGTCTGACATACAGTCTTACATATACTGGGAGTAAGATTAATTCGATCAGTTATTAACGAGCTTGACAATATTGACGTTCTAAGAAGTTGATGATCAGTTTTTCCATACTAAAAATAACGATTACAACAGCCTCGAAATTTGTGAAATAGTACAATCGAAGTTTGAGTTAAGTTTAAATCATTGTCTCACTCCTTCCGACCTTCGTTAAAGGATATGAGCTATTTTTGAATAATTTATTCAGCTTTTCGGGTAAACGTTCATTTTAGTTACGAAATTATTTCTACTATGAAAACAATAATAATAATAATAATAATAATAATAATAATAATAACAGAAAAGGTACGAAATAAGTACTGAAGAAAATCTTGATTGCGATACGGTTCTTATTGTAAGTATTGTATAAAGCGGTCTCCTATTCGACTATCTTACAAGGAAAAGACGCGGTCATGGTGTCTCAGATTTTCTCGAAACTTTGCATATTGGTAGATTTCTGTTTATAAAAATGTAGCATTATAGGCGGCGATACTCAACAACTTTTGAGATACGTTAAGATTGATGAAGTTAGTGTTTCTTTCATATTATATTCCTTTTCAATAAAATTTTTATATTTTCTTTCCTATAGATATTATGAGTGTATTTTTCATGTGCAACATACAATTAATTAAAATAGATAAACTGAACAGAAAAAAAATGGAAAAAAAGGAAAAAGGGATTTGAACACCGGCCTTTCCGGTAATGTTTGTTTGTTTGTAAAAGTCGGTTTATTATTTCATATATTTACATTTATAGCATAAGAAACAATCGTATACCTATAAACTTTTTCTCTTATAATAATTGCACTTATGTGTAGTTCCTACAATTAATGCTTAATCTATTACTAGTATGTGTTTTCTGTACATGTTTGGTATCGTGTCCCTAAATTTTCCAAATAAAAATTTTTAGACACTTGACAAAAACGTCAACCAAAACTGTACTTAACGGCTTAACGGGTATAATGGAATTTAAATTGTAAATATCTCAACAAATATTGAGCATCGACGACTATAATGCTATATTTTCATAAACAGAAATCTACCAATATGCAAAGTTTCGAGAAAATCTGAGACACCATAACCGCGTCTTTTCCTTGTAAGATAGTCGAATAGGAGACCGCATTATACAATACTTACAATAAAAACCGTATCGCAATCAAGATTTTCTTCAGTACTTATTTCGTACCTTTCTGTTATTATTATTATCATTATCATTATCATTATCATTATCATTATCATTATCATTATCATTATCATTATCATTATCATTATCATTATCATTATCATTATCATTATCATTATCATTATCATTATCATTATCATTATCATTATCATTATCATTATCATTATCATTATCATTATCATTATCATTATCATTATCATTATCATTATCATTATCATTATCATTATCATTATCATTATCATTATCATTATCATTATCATTATCATTATCATTATCATTATCATTATCATTATCATTATCATTATCATTATCATTATCATTATCATTATCATTATCATTATCATTATCATTATCATTATCATTATCATTATCATTATCATTATCATTATCATTATCATTATCATTATCATTATCATTATCATTATCATTATCATTATCATTATCATTATCATTATCATTATCATTATCATTATCATTATCATTATCATTATCATTATCATTATCATTATCATTATTATTTTTATTTTTATTTTTATTATTATTATTATTTTTATTATTATTATTATTTTTATTATTATTATTATTATTATTTTTATTATTTTTATTATTATTATTATTATTATTATTATTATTATCATAGTAGAAATAATTTCGTAACTAAAATGAACATAAACAGGAGAACGAAATCTACCAGTATGCAAAATTTCGACAACATCTAAGACCCGATGACCGTGTCCTCTCCTTGTTAGTTTAAATAAAATGAGTGTCACAAATATACCTTGAACACTTTAACTTGTTACTTTTAAACAGTAGATAATTATATTGTATTTAAGTGTATAATACTTTTCGTGATATACTTCCGTATGAATATTTAATTAAAGACATTAATCACATGAAAAAATGAACAGGTAGAAGTTTAAAGAAGAATTATTCAAAAATCATTTCAAAGGTCCAACAGCAGACTGGCATAATGATTTTACAGAAATTTAAATAAAAGTGTATTGGTACTATTTTGATTACCAAGGATCCTGTTATACTGCAAAAAGCATGTAAAAATCTCGTTAAACAGTTTTACACATTTGATCGCGCCAAGTTTTAAAAAATCAAAAATACTTGTCAACGGCTATATAACAATACTAATTATCAACAGTTATAATTTTGATATGACACTACAAGCATTTAAATATATTTCGTTTGTGTTAATACATATTTATATTTTAGAAATGAATTTAGTGAGAGCTCCTGTAGTTACACTGAAGCAGAAAAGAAATCACTGAAAAAAACTCTATTACCTAGGCAATGATCGTATATTACAATTACACAGACAACATTGCCTATTTCTTCAAAGATATCAATGTCACCAACAGTTTTTTGTTAATCAATCCATCTGTATATATCGGCATAATGTCTATGACATAAGCTATCTAGTTATGTCATGCTGTATTGCCACTATACATAGAACAGCTCATAAAAGTCAAGTGTACACTTCTTGTCGAATTAAACATCCATATTGCCTTTTCATTGTTGATAAAACGAACTTCATAGAAACATAAAATTATACCATAATATATTTGAAACTATGTATCTTCTGTCATCATAAGACAAAATCACCAATTATACTCCCATCTATTTATAAAAATGAGGCAACATAAGGGACAAATCAATCCGCTATTATTGCATGTTTGCAAATAAGCCGTTTATTTTGAAAGTGGCCTAAGTCCATTTGTCAATTATTTTCTGTTGACCGTAGTAACTTGTACAACTTGAAGTTATCTGTCATAAACAACATTTGCTGTTAAGTAAGTAAGAATACTGTAATATTTTACACTATTATAATAACATAATATTGATAAAGACAGGTTTCTTTAAAATCGACAGTCATATATTCTATAAAGATACTTATCTTTCTGTACTTTTTCCATCTGTTCATAATAATTGGATCACACACCGTACAATGGCGGTCAGCTACTTAAGCGCATTCTTCGAAAACTAGAAGATTAAAAGATTAATAAAAATTAGAAGCATTAGTGTACTAGATAATGTGTAAAACAATATTTTTTAAAATTGATAGTGGTTGGCGTTGTGAAGAAAGAAGCGAAGGCCATGATGTTATCTGTGCCTATAACGAAAATTTAGAACATGCCTTTTGTACATCTATGTAAATTATACATACACAAAGTATCAACGTAATCGTGTAAGGTTTCTACGAGCCATGTATGATTGAAAATGTCAAAATTTGTGAGAAGATGCGATTTAAGCCCGAAATTTAAAGGTTTTGACATCTTTCAATGCCTATAGCATTTTTATGCGTCACTCGATGCGAATGGAACTTTGTACATGTTCTAAATGTTCGTCATAGGCACAGATAACAAAGTTTAAAATTACGGCTTTCACTTGTTTCTTCGCAACTGCGACCAACAGTGATTTTAACCAAAAAACGTTTTTTACATATTATCTATTAAACGAGTCCTTCTAACATTCCATAGAAACTCGAGTTATTTGGACTAATTTTAAAATAATTATTCGTTTTTGAAGGATGTGCTTAAGTAGCTGGCCGCCACTGTACATTCGAGCGCAGAATCCCGAGTGACGCCAGCGCGTACGGTAGCCGGCGATGATTTATAAAAGTGAATTATTAGAGAAAAATCTGCCGGACATCGGAATTCATGATCGACGTGTCCGCTTCCTGATACCGAAGCGATTAACAGCAAGCACAACGCCGGGCGTCGGCGCGCATTCACTTCCACTCATTGATGGATATCCCGGAGACTCCCAGCGATCATTAATAATTCATCCGTCATCGGTCGCAGCGGTAATGGCAGCGGTAGCCAGCAGCGAGGAACATTCATATCTGCGAATCGATCCCTAAACTCCAAGCCGCGGCTGCGGTCAGCCTTCAGCAGCCTTCTGATTTGCATATAAAGGCATTCCTTTGGCTATCCTTGCCGCGGCCGCGTAACTGTAAGTCCTCGTTGACAGGATCTGCCAACAATCTGGTCTGCATGATTTGCTGTACGAAGTATCCGACTGCTAGGATTCTGTTTGCGTATTGCTGCTCGCCGGTGCGCCTCTTCTTCTTCTTCGGTTTCGCAACCTGATGCTTGATGACCGATTTTGTTCGAGCAAACGACTTTTCGGATATCCACAGACTTGGAACAGTTATCCTCTTATCCTTCCGACGATTGGATGCATTCTTCTTTTAACCCACCGACCCCTCAGTGGCGAATACGGCCGAATTCGTAGACAAAAATATTGGGAGGTTCTTCTTCTTCTTCGGTTTCGCAACCTGATGCTTGATGACCGATTTTGTTCGAGCAAACCACTTTTCGGATATCCACAGACTTGGAACAGTTATCCTCTTATCCTTCCGACGATTGGATGCATTCTTCTTTTAACCCACCGACCCCTCAGTGGCGAATACGGCCGAATTCGTAGACAAAAATATTAGGAGGTTCTTCTTCTTCTTCGGTTTCGCAACCTGATGCTCGATGACCGATTTTGTTCGAGCAAACGACTTTTCGGATATCCACAGACTTGGAACAGTTATCCTCTTATCCTTCCGACGATTGGATGCATTCTTCTTTTAACCCACCGACCCCTCAGTGGCGAATACGGCCGAATTCGTAGACAAAAATATTAGGAGGTTCTTCTTCTTCTTCTTCGGTTTCGCAACCTGATGCTCGATGACCGATTTTGTTCGAGCAAACGGCTTTTCGGATATCCACAGACTTGGAACAGTTATCCTCTTATCCTTCCGACGATTGGATGTATTCTTCTTTTAACCCACCGACCCCTCAGTGGCGTATACGGCCGAATTCGTAGACAAAAATATTAGGAGGTTCTTCTTCTTCTTCGGTTTCGCAACCTGATGCTTGATGACCGATTTTGTTCGAGCAAACGACTTTTCGGATATCCACAGACTTGGAACAGTTATCCTCTTATCCTTCCGACGATTGAATGTATTCTTCTTTTAACCCACCGACCCCTCAGTGGCGAATACGGCCGAATTCGTAGACAAAAATATTAGGAGGTTCTTCTTCTTCTTCGGTTTCGCAACCTGATGCTTGATGACCGATTTTGTTCGAGCAAACGACTTTTCGGATATCCACAGACTTGGAACAGTTATCCTCTTATCCTTCCGACGATTGGATGTATTCTTCTTTTAACCCACCGACCCCTCAGAGGCGAATACGGCCGAATTCGTAGACAAAAATATTAGGAGGTTGAATAAGTTCTCGCTGTTTTCCGAAAGGTGGTAATACCAGAACTGCGTGAATTTAGTTTCAGATAGTAACGTATCTATAATGAAGTATTACATATATGCAAGGTTAGAATTCAGCGTATGTCATTCCACTGAAGTATAAACAATTTTTCTTTCATTGTGCTAAATGTCGAATTTCATGCCAAAGAAAGAGTAATTGCGGGGAATTTTATTACACTATTTTATTAAAAAAAATCTGCAGCTGAAGCACACAGAATTCTTGTTGACACCTACGGCGACCATGTTCTGTCGGAAACAATATGCAGAGATTGGTTTAGACGCTTCAAAAATAATGATTTTGATCTTGAAGATAAAGAACACCCTGGCGCACAACAAAAACTTGAAGACGAAGAATTTGAGGCGTTACTTGATGAAGACTCGTGTCAGATACCAGCTGAACTTGCAGAATCATTAGGAGTTGATCACACAACAGATTCGGAACGTTTGAAAGCATTAGGAATGATTCACAGGAAGGACGTTGGGTGCTGTACGAGTTGAAGCGATTTTTCAGCATGACAACGCGCGGCCACATGTTGCAAAACCGGTGAAAACGTTTTTGAAAACACTTAAATGGGAAGTACAACCCCACCCGCTGTATTCACCAAACATTTCCCGATCAGATTACCATTTGTTCCGATCGATGACACATGGCCTGGCTGAGCAGCGCTTCCAATTTTATGAAGATATCAAAAAATGGGTCCACTCTTGGATTGCCTCAAGACGTGTCGTTCTTCCGACATGGAATTACTATGCTGCCAGAAAGATGGGGAAAAGTAATGGCTAGCGAGAGACAATACTTTCAAGAACATATTTTTTACCAATTTTTTAAAATAAAGCATTCATTCCATAAAAAAAACAGCGAGAACTTATTCAACCTCCTAATAGAATAAAGTTTTTTCGAAATTTGAAAGATTTGTATAGCGTACGTTATTTATAGATAAACAGGGCATGTTTTGCCGTTGATTACAATACTTAAAGTTGAATGCTGTCAGAGATATGCGAGTCCAAAGTTGAGGTTTCTGTAATATTGTCGTTTCCAACCATCTTTAAAAATAGCTGTTCGATTTATTATCAGTAGACTACGGATTTTATGCATTTATGACAAAAACGAGTAGGTACAATTTAAAGCGGTAGACCGATTAAAAGAATTTAATATTATCAATGTATTCGTTCCTGCTTATTAAAGGCAATAAAGCAAGAAAGAAATTTCCATTTGGTTTCTCTATCTTGCAATAGATGCAAACAATTTTTATTTTGCATAAAGAACCACAGTCTAATTATCAGCTACATCGGTTCGTCTGCCATTGTTGATATTACTTTATTATGTTCTAATTGGTTTTATGTTATTCTGTTATTTATGAAAGTGGTGGCAACTAAGAATACGAGAAAAAAGTATTTTGTACGCCCTTTAAAAACGAATTTTAAATATGGACCAAACGGCTTGAATTTATTTGTGATATTAGAAGGATTAGTTTACTAGCTAATGCGTAAATAATTTTTTTTTTAAATTGCTAAGAAAAAAGTAAAGGTCACGATTTTAAATTTTTTTCCTCTGTGCCTACAATGAAAATTTAAATTTATTTAAAAAATATAAAGTTATAGTCATTGTGAAATGAAAAATCTTTGAATAAGGTTTTACGATTCAGTTGAATCGCAGTTTCTTACATTTTTTGTTATTTTCAATGATTTATATTTCATAGTAATCTTAATCAATTTTGATGAAACCTTGGTTATGTTTATGTATATGTATAACTTACTTAGATTTTCAAAAGGCGTCTTCTAAATCTTGATTACAGCATTACAATAATTTAAAAAACAAATGTTTACGCGTTACCTAGTAAATTAATCCTTCTAACATCTTGAAATAAGTCTCAAGACGTTTGGTACAACTTTAAAAGAATTATTTGTTTTTAAAAGGTGTACGAATATTAATATTTACAGGCACTGTGTGTCAGGAGAATAAGCAACATGAATACAGCTGTTTGGAGGCGATTATTTCGCAGCGAACGTGTCCAGTACAAAAATCAGCGTTAGAAACAAAAGGGTGAACTTTCCAACCCTCCTAGCAGGCTAGAAGGTGGCGATCGCATTGTCAACGTTACCACCCCTTCCTTATTAACATCCTTGATTCAGTAAACCAGCAATCGCTGGTCCTCGTTCATCTGGTCATTGTGATGTCACATGAGCTCGTAAACACGGTTTACGTAATTACGAGGGGCACGACGAGCGACTCCGGGCCTCCGGTCGACCCGGGATCGGTCTCGTCAACAAGTCGGATGCCATTAACATTCCCCGACCGGTTGGGTTAAGTCAGGTTAGTTACCGGGTTAACCTTACAAAACTGTCGGGTCAGTCCCGGGCGAGGCTGTAGGTCCGGCTGGGCCTAGGGGCCCAGTACCATGGACCAAGAAGCCCCGGGCGTAGAAGCCGCCCATGAATTTCGGCTAATGAGAACATTTCGAGATACGTCAGTTCCAGTATGCTAATGGCCATACAGATGCCGATACAATTTCGAGATGAATCTTTCTCTCCGCCCTCTCTTCGCTCCCATCACCCTTTCCCGCCGTCGCTGTCCGTCGTATATTACCGCTGTCCGCCATATCTCGGCCTAACTATGCAGTTCGTAGATCCCCGGTGCGTGTGCCGTATGCAAATACGACTGTATTTTATTTAATTAAAATCGAGGCTCCCGTGGACTCCCATCCTTGAGAACGGTTTCCATGCGGACGAAACGTCGTGACCCACGCAGCTTCCGAATGTCCAAGCTTTATGTAAACCAGATACAGCAGGACCTTGATTAATCGGGACGCGATTATCCGCGATCTCTGTCATCCTGGACCTCGGTTATCCACAGCCTCGAGATGTGCAGGCTGAGTCACTTAACTGGAGGAGGATGGTAAAAAGAGGCCAAAATTTTCGGGAGCATGTTGTCGGACATTTAAAGTATCGATGAGATGTTATACATTCGATTCGAACAAAGTGACAACCCACCATTGTTTTTTCGGAAAAATGAGGGGGGAAGTTGTTAAAAATATAGATGTAGGGTAAATGTCGGAGCGACGCCACATTTGTTACATCTTCTGATGGGGGAATCGCTTTGATTGTAGTTTATTTTCATGTTACTCGAGTGACTATGAAAACGAAATACTATCTGCTCGGATATCGCAGCACGTGTTGTTTTTATAACGTTATAATAATTTCTTGTAAAAAATAATACGTGTTCATCCGGTTTCTCAAATGGTGAAACACCTTACTTACTTTTCTAGAGTGTATTAACTTTTCTAGTATTATTATAGGTTTTTAACTAATATTTTCAACGCTTTGGGTTTCGTGAAACGGATTTGAAAGGTATATGGTTCTTTGAATGATGTTTACCGACTTTTCTGCGATCCGTCTGGTTTCAGGAAAAATCTCTCGGAGAAAAGGTGGTCGACGATGGTTGACCTTGAACGTTGAGTTATTACAATAGATGCTACGTACTGAGGTAAAATGTGTTATAAAAAATTCTGCTGACAAAATGTGTCCTCGCAGTGAGGGTGCTTTGACGCGCAGACGTTGTAAATTACACGTTCAATTCTAGATCGTAAAACCGGATGCCAGGACAGCCACCTTTGACGGCAGATTTTAGGGCTGTAATAAATTGTAACTTGTACAGTGTACCCGTTTCGACAATTCTTACGTTGCGCTTGCAACATTTTACTACTTAATATTTTGCGACAATTTACTTTGAGCAAGAGGAACATTAAACGGTGCTTGTAAGACGAAAAGTAAATAATGCGAATAAAAATGAACATAGAGTTTCTTATGTATCCATTAACAATAGTTAATCTATCTGGTTGTGGAATCTTATATTAATACAGAACACTTAACTAATAATTCAGTTTCTCACTGATTTATAGAACAATGTCAAATAAAGTAGACGTTACTGGTTATTGCACACGACTTTGTTATATTTAGTTCGATTTAAAATATTCTGAAAGTCATTCTCCTCTTTCTAACTGTGTTATTACTTCTTGTATTTTGTATATTTCGTGCTAAATTGTAATCCTACTTTTTTAAAGTTTCATTCAAGTAATAAAAAGTTTGGAGTACGTGTTCGTTCATAAAAATACCAAGGTCAACTTTGTTTTAATTGCATTGTATTCTACGCGTCATGATGATAGAAATTGTCACAGGAACCATGTGTCAAAACTCAACAGTTCTCATAAAAAATAACAACAAAGTCACATTATTAGTACTACTTATTTTCTTAAAAATACCAAGTTTCATAATATTTGCCGTGAAGAAAATCTTAAAAGAGTACTTTACCAATATAGACTTGAAAAACAGAGGAAAATGTAACTATTTTTGTCAGACGATTATGCAACAAAAAGCGAAACTTTTTAAGGAACGTTAAAGAGTCATTTAATATTATTGTCATGTACTAGTTTCACGTCCAAGTTGGCTTATACTAACATGCGAGTTTTGATTAACTTTAGCGATGATATTGTTCACATTTGCTTGACGAGTAACAGTCTTACGTCTCACACGAATGTTTCTGTTGACACTGCCAGTCTCACAAAATGTTTTAACAATACTTCAATATGCAGAACGTGATGGACAAGAACGTTCTGGAAATCTGTCTTTGTAAATTCGTATTGCTTCTCTTAGACGCTCTCGAGCTTCACATTAAATTAAAACCATTTGAATTTTCTCCTGTTCTGAATAACGCATTATGTCGATACACTGAGAAATCTAGCAGTGAGCAAACTCTTAAACACATATCTCTCTCACTCTCTATGTACACAGAGGAATAATACAATGTGTTTATTTACAAGTTCAAGTTCATGGTCGAATTTCTGTTACCGTTGAAATCTGAGATGTCGCTGAAAGTAAGTTCTGCATTAATTAGCAAATTTTAGAGTTCACGGTCATTTCAAGGTCGTGCTATTAAACATGGATGAATACACAATAATGTTTGCTATAAGACACAACAACAAAAAATGTGTGTACATACATATATGGTCTAAGGACTTAGGGCAAATAGGTGAGAAAGAAATGAAACCAAGATAGAAACACAAAACCGTGAGCTCTCAGGCTAAGCACGCGTCTGTTGCAGGATCTAGATGTCTCGTTCAACCGACACGTTCGTCGCGAAGCTTCGTGAAATGCTCGACGGCCCTTTTCTTGGAGAACGATGACTTTTCCAGGAAAGAACGAAAGAATTGCGACGTACGGATTGTTCTCTCCTGGCGACAGCCTCTGGTTTCATTAAAATTTAACTGATTTTGACCTACAGTTCCATACAAGATTCATTAACACTAGGACTACCGAGCACTAAATCACATTAATATACATTGCTTTATAATAACAACAAGATTACATTTATTCATATTTCGTGAAATTTTTATGTTAATATGTGCTTCAATAGAAAAGTACATTCAAAAAGTTTGCATCGAAACATTCTTATAATTTCAATAACCGTGGAAGAAGAAATCAGTAACATATCATTCTGACCTGCCCGGTAGTTCTAGTGTTAAAGTGTATTTGTATACTGGTTTTTCCTTTTCAAAAAATCCGTTTTTCTTTTTTGCATTTTGTTCAACGCTAACCGTACTACAACCGGTTAAATGACCGGTTTCACATTTTTTATTTTATAATTATTGAAAATGCAAAGATGCTTCGATTAGAAATTGTCAAATAAATTTCTTTACATATTCAAGTACAGGGTGTAAGGAAATGTTTGTTCTTGGCTGCCATAGGCGTATTCTACGTCTTCGGGTCGATGAAGATCTGTAAAAGAAAGTTGCCGCAAAATTGTCTGACCTTGAATTTCAAGGTCAACTTTTTTTTATTGCATTGTATTCTACGCGTCACGATGATAGAAATTGTCACAGGAACCATGTGTCAAAACTCAACAGTTCTCATTAAAAATAATAACAAAGTCACATTATTAGTACTACTTATTTTCTTAAAAATTGTTTACATTTCTAAGAAAGCAAGCATTTACTGTTGTTCTTTATGTGCTGTTTATCAGACGTCTTACATAATCAATATTACCTTCTTGAAAAATCTTCATTTTCAATTTCTTCTTCTACGCCAAAGAACCGATCCATTTTTCCTAATATTTCTTAATAGAAGATGATCATCTTTCAAAACTTAGATGGTAATATTGATTATGTTTAACATCTGATAAACATCATATAAACAACAACACTAAATACTTGCTTTATTAGAAGTGTAAACAATTTTTAAGAATGTAAGTAGTACTAATAATGAGACTTTGCTGTTTTTTATGAGAACTATCGAGTTTTGACGCATGGTTCCTTTGAAATTTTTTATTCTCATGATTCGTAGAATACAATACAATAAACAAATATGCTGACCTTAAAATTCAAGGTCAAGGAAATTGTTTCGGCAACTTTCTTTTACAGATATTCATCGATCCGAAGATGTAGAATACGACTATCGCAGCCAAGAACAAACATTTCTTTTCACCCTGTACATTCTGCTATCAAAATTTCAAGAAATCGAAATAGATTTAGTCTTGCACCTTTTATAAAACAATTTATATCAGTCGCATTTTGTGCTCGGTACGGTTAGTGTTAAATATACATATAATAAATGCTGTCGAACATGTGTACCAAAGGGTTTGTTTAAATCCGTAAAATGAACATAGTTGTCGGCGTTTGAAGAATGCAACTCGCGTTGCGAGATGCTGATAGTTGAATGTTTGAACGCGTCTTTTTCGAAACTGTTACTATGATATCTAAAGTTCTAGATTACTTGAAATTTAGTTTTTCATCGTGCTAAGGAGAGAAAAATATTTTAAAAAATCGGTAATTTCACTTGAAAATACCTTCATTTTGTACATAACCAAGATTATTAATTTTGTTTAGATTCGGACCACGATTGCCTTCATATTGATTAATAAACAACTTCATTTTTTGTTTTCGATCAGTAAAAAGATCACAACCATGGCAACCGACGACACATAATTTTTAAAACATACAATATAAAAAGATATATAACTCGTGTAATTTTGATTATTTTTACTTTTTGAAAAGTACGGATGTACTTCAAGTACCAATAAATATGTGTTTGATAGTTTTTATCAATAAAAGTGCGTACAGAAACGGCCTCGAAAATCAGGATAACATCGATTTAGCATGATGTCGAGTAGAATGTGTAAACAATTCTAAAAAAAGAGATTCATATATATGAAATAAATTGTAGTGATTCTTTGTACGCTCACGATAATATATTGCTTATAACCATTTTTTTGAAAAAAATGTTGATTTATACCGCAAAGTGTGTGTAAATTGAAATCTACTATGATAGGCATCTGATAATACCAATGTACTTGATGAGTAATTCATTTCATGTAAATCAATGTGATCGGTAATTACTCCAATGTTAACACGACCTTTATAAGTGCACATTGCTAACAAAAAATAATTTCTGACAATTTTCAAATGTCCGTAATTATATTTGTAACAAAGTTCCATAAATTTCCGACTAATTTAGTTTCAGATCGAAATAAGTTAATTTTGAATTCTACTGGGATAATAAACATGATATTTCGAATAGTACGTGAACTTTTGAGAAATATAATTTATTATTTATTTTCATTTATGTTGACAATCTCGGACCCATTTTTTGAATACGATTGATTATGCAGAACTTGATTTTACTGTAAATGCGAAATTTGTACTCGTCTTAATTAATATTATATAATAACTAAATTGCAGATCTGTATGCAAAATTATGACGTGGTAGATCGATTGTAAGGAACAGGAACTAAGTGGACATTTTTGTCTTTTATTAAACACTTTAATATGTTGAAAATAGTCTTAAAATATTCCTAAATTTTTCTAATCTTTCTACTATTTTAAATTCATCTTCTAATTTGTTACAAATCCATAACATTCACAGTCTACTCATCAACTTAAAAAACAGTAAAAATTTGCTTATAATTTTTACTGCGAATTTCGTAGATTTCGTGTCAAATTAAAGTTTAATTATTTTGTTTTGTAACAGATCAGTAGTATTAAGAGATAACAGTAGCAGATACTGCGAATATTTTTGGAAATGAAAATTTATTTGAAACAGTATTCAATTCTTATAATGTATTTCCATTTTATATTTCACTCGTATTTGACACAAGCGCATAAAGTCCACAATGATAATAATTTTACTATTGGTCAATTAAAGGTATCGATTATTATGTCGTAAGTATGTTTAGTCACTTACTGACGTCGCAGCACCTTGTATGCATGATGTACGTTCATTTCTTGGTATATTAATGCGGCACTCGACATATTTTTCCTGGCAATGCATTTGAACTCAATCTGAAGGCAACTCTAGCCTCATTATGCCAAGGGAAAATTGGATGAAAACATCGTTGTGATTGATTTATGATTGCTTGCAAATTACATCGAGATGTCGTGAACAGAAACAAGAAAGGAGGAAGAGATAAATATTAAATAATTACTATAGTTTGCATCGTCATTTGATTTGATGTAAGCATGAAACATGCAAATCCAAGAAATAATAAATAGATTTCCATTTACATATTTATAAATCTGCTCGAATAACAAAATGTTTATATGAAATGAAGAACTACATCGCACGATTAATGTTCATCTTATTGATTACTTATTTTGTTCGATTTACCTGAAAAAATATTAATCCATTATAAATACCTCTTTCGAATTGGTTATTCGATAAATACAGAAATAAATATTTGTTATTTACTTTTGTACTATCACAGAGCTTCTTCTGAGATCCGGCAGAGCTAATGATTAATATGTTTTTTTTATAGTACTTCTCTTTCAAGGTTGCGGTTCATCCAATACAATTAAACGTTTTGATCTGCTATTTTGCACTATTATTTGAACTAGCGGCATACATACAGGGTGAGTCACCTAACGTTTGTACCTCAAATATCTTTGTTGTTTCTAAAGATACGTAAAATATGGTAAGGACAAAATTGAATGGTTCAGTGGGACTCACACGATACCAAAAAAATATTTGTTGTCATTTTTTAGAGATTTTCAAGGTCACCTTGACTTTTTTAAATGGAACCACCCTGTTTTAAACACCTACAATGATAGTCCCTTTCATTACGAATTCAGTGACTATAATTACACAAGGTCATTCAAGATTGCGGATAGAGATAACGTATAAGATTTAACATCGATACATGCCTGTAAACGGGCTTTGAAGGAATGTTGCACTCTGTCCGTGACCTTGAACGACCTTGAGTAATTATAGTCACTGAATTTGTAATGAAAGGGACTATCATTGTAGGTGTTTAAAAAAAGGGTGGTTCCATTTAAAAAAGTCAAGGTGACCTTGAAAATCTCTAAAAAATGACATAAAAACAAATATTTTTTTGGTATCGTGTGAGTCCCACTGAACCATTCAACTTTGTCCTTCAGACATCTGACGTATCTTTAACCTGCCTTACTGCCTCACCCTACAATGATAGTCCTTTTCATTACAAATTCAGTGACTATAATTACTCAAGGTCATTCAAGGTCGCGGACAGAGTGCAACATTCCTTCAAAGCCCGTTTACAAGCATGTATCGATGTTAAATCTTATACGTTTTCTCTGTCCTTGACCTTGAATGACCTTGGACTAATTATAGTCACTGAATTCGTAATGAAAGGGACTATCATTGTAGGTGTTTAAAAAAGGGTGGTTCCATTTTAAAAAGTCAAGGTGACCTTGAAAATCTCTAAAAAAATGACAAAAACAAAATTTCTTTTTTGCATCGTGTCAGCCCCATTGTACCATTCAACTTTGTCCTTACCATATTTTACGTATCTTTAGAAACAACAAAGATATTTGAGGTACAAACGTTAGGTGACTCACCCTGTATATCAAGTTTAAAATAATATATATGTTGTTCAAGTTACGTTGCTTCCAATTATGAATGATTATGCGTCAAGCACAGTGTTGATTATGATTATAAAAATTCTGCCACGTCATAAATATAATTGTTTCGATAAGATATCTTTCCTGAGTATATTTCTTAGAACTTTTGATGATATGGCTGGTAGACACTGTAGAATTAAATAATTACAATTATATACAACAATAATGTTGTATTTGAAATGCATGTACAATTATCTTGATTAGTTGCAATCACTGAAAGTGAATTGAGAAACTTTATGATTGTAGATGTTTAACAATATACAATTCAATTAAACAAAACATTGTAAACAACCTTTAAATCATTCAAATATGACCAACTTAAAAATGGATTTATTCACGTGACTTGTTTTGGATGCATATAAAAGAACTGTCTATAAAATAAAACATAAATCATAATAGTAAGAATATTTAACTAGGAAAGTTTAATATCGCTATACTGTCAATTTGTATTTAAACAATTTATAACCTGTATTCCACATTCGTGCATCAACATTTGAAAATATACGATGGTCCAGAAAGATACCGACTCACTTAATCTCTCTATTACAATGTAAATTTAAAAAAGTAACATACTGATACAATCTACATTCTTGAGTACTTTATTAAATATAAAAATAGTTGCTTCAGAGGCGTTAATTATTTATCATTGACAAATAATTTAACAGAAACGCAAATCTTATAATTGCAATACATTAACACTAGACAATATTCAAGTTTTACAGGCAAACATCAACAAAATGGGATCAAGTAATGCTTTATTTCCAGTTATACATAATAGCCTTCGCGGGTCAAAAATAACTAAAAATCGTACTGATTAAACTTTATATTTTAATATTTTTCGAAAATTTTCATAACTCGTAAATACATTCGCTGTCTGATTATTACAAATAAATTGAACGCGCCAATATTTGTTATCCGCCGTATTGGAAAGCTGTAAACAAAAAAAAAAGAGGAAAAGGGGAAACAAAACGAAAAGGAAGAAGATGAAGAGGGTTCCAATCGAGCGCCGAGTACGGATATCAACTTCAGTGGTCAATGATTCCGAATTTCTGGTGGCAAAGCATCCCGGTCGATGGCGTGCTGCTTTATGGGGTGTGTAATGACACCGTATGGGGCTGCGAAAGCCCAGAGGAAACGTAAAACTGCGCGGCACCACGGAACACGCCAGGGAGGGGGGAGAAAAAAAACAGGGCCTTCAGGTTATTGGATGAACAACAATCATAAAATTTCCACCTCCGACACTAGAGGGATGCCGGGAAATTTGACTGTGCAACATATGCACGGGTATTCCTGATATTTACGGCAGGGTAGCGAGGGTTGTAAACTGGTCTGCAAAGTAAAGGCGTTGTCAGCAGTTTCCATAAGATTGGCCGCGATGCCTCACAGGGGTTACCAGCCCCTGGCTCATGAATATTCCTCGGCTATTCGATCCTCAGTCACTGCGTTCGCTGAGAATCTGCTGCGAAAATGTGAGTGGAATTTTTTCTTCTACCTCGTCTTCGTCTTCTTCTGTTGTCCCGCGAATAGGTGACCGTGCGTACCGGAAGTCGGAAGACAACATTGAATTTCCTTTTTTTTCTTGAGCTGTCACTATTGAATATGCAGTGAAGCCTCCCATGTCGGATAACAGAACAATCGATTTTCCCATATTAAATTTCATTTATTTAAATCAAAATCAAGAGTCTGTATAATATGTATAGAATGTAACGATCCCAAATCTTTTTGTCTGCTTATACGCTTTTGCATTAGGAGCTAATAACAACTTTGTTTTCGTAGTAATTAAAACAATTTAATTTTTCTTATAATACCAATATACTTTAACCCTAGAGTAGTCGCTCCTTATTTTGTGACATGAGAGGTCGCGCGCGGTCTGTGAGACCGCATCGAATATTAATCATAATGTTCAAGGTGTTTTCGTTTGTAAGTGCGAATATGTTCATATGCAAGAATATAAAAGTGTTTAACAAAAAAATAATGATATATTTTTCATTAAAAAAATTAAATACAGCATCGTTCCACAGAAATTTCAACTATAAACAGAAATTCAAAATTAACCCAAAGTATATTCTTTGACTAAAATCTTGCTTCACTTTCTTCCAAAATGCATTGGAGACGCTGCTGCTCCTTCTCGTATGTGTACTTCCACATGTTTATATCACAAACTACAATAACAAGAGCATATAACACCAGCAGGCGCGCGCGCGCGGTGTTACAGACCGAAAATGCCTACAACTTATACAAATGGCAATAATTAATCAGTTGATTAGAAGTTACGTTTGTGAGGTTATAATAGTCAGCTAGACCGAGAATGCGAAATGTGTGCACAATAGCAATTGAAATATGCTATAACAAATGACGGTGCGGTCTGTGAGACCGCGCGCGACTACTGGCGGGTTAAAAAAGAGAAACAATTTTAAATGTTGTTATATATAATTAAATGAAAATAAAAAGAACGTAAGATGGTAAAATGGCGTCTCTCCCACATCGTGTGAGAGAAGTATTTAAGAATATTGGTACGTTGCTTTTGAGTTATTAAAAATATTGAAAGGAGAAACACAGTTTCTCTTAGATCGAAAATTATTTATTTATTTTTAACACGGTTATTTCTTTAGCAGCCATTTTGTCAAAGTAAAAATATCCAATGCAAATATACTAATTCGTAAATGTAAGCAACAGTTTCAATAACAGACGGTTTTTCCGTGTTCTGAAATGATTAAATGGTTGCCACAATATTCCCATCCGATATCGATATTTATTAAATTTGGTAAGAAAAAATTCCAATATGGGATGTTTTCTTATAGAGGAGATTGAATGAAATATAATACCGCGCAGCATCATTTCATTTTATTCCATATGCTTTCATATCCTACGACTGCCAATCTGATGTCAAAATATTTCCCCAACTATATGCGCCTTTCTGTGATTTCTCCCTTAATGTGATCGATCGCCGTTTATCCTGGTAGTCGACTAATATGTATGCACATACATGTGTATAATACTATACATACGGTAGAATGATTAAAAGAACAATTTTTGTTTTGCAGAATGATCCACAGTGTAGATATCACTCTTTATTTGATCATTTGTATTCTTTTATTCTGTATGGATATGGACTGTATGAATATATTCTTTATGAAATCTGTTATTCTATATGAATAATCTAATGAAAATTGTAAGATTATATTTATATTATATTACGTTGATAAAATTTTAAAAACAAATATTAGAAAACCAATCTATACGTATACATTTACATTACGAATAACATAATCAATATTAATCCATTTAGATTCGAAGCTGATTCAGAAAGTATTTTATAGAACTTTTATTATAAATATAACTAAAGACGTTTAAAAATCATGAGAAAAATATAAAAACAACAAATGCATGTAAGGGTTGCTGGGAACCAATCGTTCCATATGTGGTACAGTAGGCTCCTGCATTTTCAAAAGTTAAAGTATGGCAGTTTTTAATGAACTGTACCATACATGTTATGGTACGCCTAAATGGGTTTAATCAAAATAAGTGCGTTTAGCCTGATATGTGTGTTTCTCAAAAATAATTGCACAAAAGATTGTCTCGTGGTTTTCAGCTATTTTCATTTTACATTTTAAGTCAACCAATTATGTTTCATTCATTATCCCATGTATGAAACAAAATATACCAAATGATACATATAAAATTACCCATAATATTATTCATAAATAAAATCCATTACATGAAAAATTTTCTCTAAATTTTGTATAAAACTCCTTAATTCATATAAATTAACTGAAAAATTAAATTAATATTACATTTTCTCTGAATTTTGTATAAAACTCCTTAATTCATATAAATTAACTGAAAAATTAAATTAATATTAAATTTTCTCTAAATTTCACATAAAACTCTTTAATCCATATAAATTAACTGAAAAATTAAATTAATATTAAATTTTCTCTGAATTTGATATGAAACTCCTTAATTCATATACATTAACTGAAAAATTAAATTAATATTAAATTTTCTCTAAATTTTGTATAAAACTCCTTAATTCATATAAATTAACTGAAAAATCAAATTAATATTAAATTATCTCTAAATTTTGTATAAAACTCCTTAATTCATATACATTAACTGAAAAATTAAATTAATATTAAATTTTCTCTAAATTTTGTATAAAACCCCTTAATTCATATAAATTAACTAAAAAATTAAATTAATATTAAATTTTCTCTAAATTTTGTATAAAACTCCTTAATTCATATAAATTAACTGAAAAATCAAATTAATACTAAATTTTCTCTAAATTTTGTATAAAACTCCTTAATTCATATAAATTAACTGAAAAATCAAATTAATATTAAATTTTCTCTAAATTTTGTATGAAACTCCTTAATTCATATAAGTTAACTGAAAAACCAATTTATATTAAATTTTCTCTAAATTTTGTATAAAACTCCTTAATTCATATAAATTAACTGAAAAATCAAATTAATATTAAATTTTCTCTAAATTTTGTATAAAACTCCTTAATTCATATAAATTAACTGAAAAATGAAATTAATATTAAATTTTCTCTAAATTTTGTATAAAACTCCTTAATTCATATAAATTAACTGAAAAATGAAATTAATATTAAATTTTCTCTAAATTTTGTATAAAACTCCTTAATTCATATAAATTAACTGAAAAATGAAATTAATATTAAATTTTCTCTAAATTTTGTATAAAACTCCTTAATTCATATAAATTAACTGAAAAATTAAATTAATATTAAATTGAAGAGTGGATTTATGGGAGTCACTGTAATCGTCACACTGTGCAGCGATCCAATTCGTCCCACAAATCAGCAAGTTCTCTTCGATGGGACTGTTGCCCGGTGAGATAAGGAATAATTCTCGAACACCTCGGTCGCAAATAGACGGTTGTCACTTACTCCCCATTATGCGAGAGCCCCTGGCGCATGAACAACCCCGACAGGTAAAACTTTGCGAGGTTTACGCGCTCGTCAGTTCGTCATGCCTGTATTTCTGACCCACACCCCCTTCTTCCCTCGCTTCTGGTGGACACGCTAAAGCACCCATTCAGTTTTTTTCAATTTCAAGTACGTGGGTGTGTGCCACCGTCTTCCGACCACGGGAGATCGAAGATACATCCCTAATGTTTATGCAATGCCGGTGCCGTGCGGAATTTTTCGCGAGGAATTGCTACGCGATACGGAATCGCGTGTGACGACGTACGCTGGCCAATAACGCATAACTCCGACAGATGGGATCTGCTTGGAACTGCGGATTCGAGCCTCGGAATGCGAAACTTTCCAGTTGTAACTGCACAAAGGATATTGTTGAAGGGCAAACGACGTGGCCAGGAGACTAATATCACGAAAATGGCCGCGGATTTTGTCCGACACACGGTTTTATTGCTATATAGTTCACTTGTTGTCCACTGTACTCTATGACGATGCATCGACATGTCGGCTATGATTGTGCATTAGAAACAATGACTGGATCGAAATGAACGGTTATGTTTCGTTTGTGAAATAATTCTGTTCGGGATTTTCAGGTTTTATTTAATGCTCGGATAACGAGCTTTTCCATGAAAAGTGTTTGATGTTGCTTGAGACCATTCACAGCTTCATTTATCAATTTTTTAAAACGTATTTTTCATAACATTTCGTGTAGACTTTATAGGTTAGACTTTCAATACAGATGAAAAAGTGGTGAAAATCAACTTTTACTACTTTTTGCGATTCCGAGTTGCAATTTTAAAAAAAAATTTTTTTACACCGCATCTAGTAACTATCGTGAATTCATGCGTAACAGTTAGTAAATGTTTTTATAGAACATGCCAACAGGATACAAACGAAGATATGCTCAACGTAGGAAGAAAGAGAAAATAAGAAAAGGAAGAAAAGAGAATAATAATGCTAAATGCGTGGGTTGTGGGAAGTTGTACAGCTGTACAACGAAACGCGACAACTGGATTCGCTGTATGAGCAGTAAAAAAATGGATCCACGAAGGTTGTTCAGGATTCTTAAAATACAATGTTCTATACAAAATCAAAAATTCAATAAGAGATAGGGCTATCAGCTGGGTCCATTCTGTTCCAAAATTATCCAAGATCTAGGGCTACCAAACAGAGCCATCTTCTTCAACGATGATCAAGACACTATGGTCACTTTCACAAAAATATTAGCCAATTCGAAGGGCTATCAATTGGGCCCATTTTCTTTCAAAATTATCCAAGATCTAGGGCTACCAAACAGGGCCATCTTCTTCTAACGATGATCAAGACACTATGGTCACTTTCACAAAAATATTAGCCAATTCGAAGGGCTATCAATTGGGCCCATTTTGTTCCAAAATTATCCAAGATCTAGGGCTACCAAACAGGGCCATCTTCTTCTAACGATGATCAAGAAACTAGGGTCACTTTCACAACAAAATTAGCCACTTCGAAGGGCTATCAATTGGGCCCATTTTGTTCCAAAATTATCCAAGATCTAGGGCTACCAAACAGGGCCATCTTCTTCTAACGATGATCAAGAAACTAGGGTCACTTTCACAACAAAATTAGCCAATTCGAAGGGCTATCAACTGGGCCCATTTTGTTCGAAAATTATCCAAGATCTAGGGCTACCAAACAGGGCCATCTTCTTCTAACGATGATCAAGAAACTAGGGTTACTTTCACAACAAAATTAGCCAATTCGAAGGGTATCAACTGAAGCCAATAAATTTTAAGCATTATCCAAGATCTAGGGCTACCAAACTGTATGGGAAGGTGTGGGAAGGTTATGTGTGAGAAAAAGAAATAATTGTTCGCCTGATTAACCTCACAATATGTATTTTTTACTTGTGCCATTACACCCTGAACTATGAGCCATCTTACCCGGACAATCCGGGTAAAATAGCTTTTCGCATAGATTGCAATTTTATTTTTTTTATGAAAGAATGTGCGATAATTTTTTTATTTCGATGTTATATTATTAATCTACATATATTTTCATCTCTAAATACATTTTTCTCCTTTATATACCCGTTAAATATACAGTGTACCGATTGTTTTTAAAAAAGTGGACCATGTCTCCCCGACTTACCCTAGTCTGAAACTTTCGCAGTCCAAGGGTAAATAACACCAACCACGCCAACTGTGCTCATAATTTGTAATATCTGTACTGCAATAAACTCGCCAAGAGACTAAAATAACGAGAAATCATTTGTCAAACAGTGAGATACGACGGAAAAGCAATAAAAAAATTTCGAAATCCTAATAATTGAGCGTTACTCAATGTGCGCGGGATCCCGACAATTTAGGGTACCGGAGCCCCCGGATCATGTCAAAGTTTGTCCGACCAATAAATATGTTCCCGAGAATTTCACATTTCGAGAAAACATTTTATGTTCGTACCGCTCATTTGTTGCGATAACGATTTATCGTTCATCCATTGATGGCTATTTCATTCCTTATTGCAACAAAACAACGATTCGAAGGTAAAATGCTTCCAAATTAAAAAAATCAGTTTGAGAAATTATGTTTCGGATCAAATATCGGGTCCCGAAATTCTCGGATACCCGACATATTTATAGGTCGTACAAACTGTCGGGATCCCGCCTGACACGACCCGAAATTTCAGGATCCCGCACACCCCTAACCGTTACCCGTTACGAGGCCCATCCT
The DNA here is from genome assembly GCA_913789915.3 of Sphecodes monilicornis. Classification (NCBI taxonomy): domain Eukaryota; kingdom Metazoa; phylum Arthropoda; class Insecta; order Hymenoptera; family Halictidae; genus Sphecodes; species Sphecodes monilicornis. Next base: position 1,554,489 of record OU565286.1, on the reverse strand, counting down.
CCACCATATCAATAAGACAAATTGATCTTTGCTTGGGCAGAAAGAATCCGTCAGGAAACGAATTGAACATCACTCTAAACTCGAACTCCGCCCTAGCAAACTGCTATCCTGGACTGACGCAACTCTCCGCGCCAAAGCGGAGGACACAAAAGAACTGAACAGAACAAAGATACAATACCTCCTTCGTTCCTTTCAGCGACCCCGGGTCCCATTCACGTGAATACGCGATTACCGGCCGATTAATAGGAGCAGCAGGTTGCAAGGGGTGGCGCGTATATGATTTAAAGGGGGTAGGGGATGCACGAGGGACACAATGGCCCGTGTCGATGCTCACGTTTCCTAACAGCGCTTGCCCAATTTCACTCAAACAGAAGCCGATTAATTTGCAGCGTCCAATTTAATCCGAACCTTCCACCTCCGCCCGTTCCAAGAACACCCTCGACGGCACTATTATACATATTTTAAACTGTCAGTCTCTCCTAGACGAACGGTATTCGGATTAAATGCGCGGGGTCAGGTTAGATTAGCATTGGGGCCAACGATCAGAACGCGCAAAGAGGGTGGAACTACCCTCTGCAATCTGCGGATTTCGCAGTTTCGTTCGCGATCTTCGGGCATTGGGAGACGCGTTGCGTCGTACATTTGTGATGATATTTTCCCTTTCTTCGTTTATCTATTATGCCCCCCCCCCCATAGGGAGCCAAAGAGTATTTTAAAAATCGAGGTTTAACCCTTCGCGGACCTACAGTTTGTCACAGTAATATTCTTAAGGTTGAAACAAACGACTTTAATTTTTACGAGATGTTAGAAGGATTCGTTTCCTAGCAGTCGTAAAAAGATTTTTTTGAAAAAATTGCAAATGATTAGAATCGTGAGCTTTACAAATCTTTTATCTGGGCCTGTATCAAAAAATGAAAAACTGCATTTGATAAATATGTTTCGGTTATGCAGTCTGCATACAGGGTGCTTTTTTTATCTCGAGAAATTGAAATATTTCGCGAAGGACTGTACTTGTAAACAAAATGTTTAGATAAACATTTTTTGATATAAAGGGGGACTTGGTTTGGGGGGAATTGGTTTTTCTATATGGAACCATACATTTTTTCCCGTATTATGACGGCATTTATTAAGATGAATTCAACGACCTCGTAATTTTGATATAACTTTCGAATCAGTAGAGCTATTGCAATGAAATTTTTACTAAAAATATTTAAAAAAGAAATTAATTTTTATCTATAGGTAATTAAACATTTTTTGAATTTGTTAAACAATAATTTTTTATTAATTTTCATTGATATTTTTGATGTAAAAAATAATTTTTTAATATAATCTTACAAACTATTTATTACGTTCTAAACATGTATTTTATATATTTATGTTTCATACATGTAACGTTTTATGGAATCCATAAAATATAAATTCGAGAAATCTTGTTGCAATCAACATATGCAAAAATTACCGAAGTGGTAAAAACGCATCACAAGCGTGTCAAAGATATTTTTTACAATCATTTATAATAATTATAATTTTTTTTATTGAAAAATCGTGAACAATGTTCGTGTAACGTTTAAATCGTAAAAGATAATGGCATGAAACTTGAAATGGATAATGCGGAAATGTCAGGTTATGGATAGGTTAAAGAAAAATTGTATCATTAGTGTTATTGTTGATGTTATTGTTACTATTATATTAATTATTTATTGATTCTAATACTTCTGCATTTAAGTCCTTAACTTTTTTAACATATGACTTCATTCTTATACTAGATATAGGATCGGATGTTAAAAGAAGTCGATGTAATATGTCTCCGTTTGTGGATATTCTCGAAGTTTTCCTGTACCATAGTATGAACATATAAAGTGTCTGTAACCTAAACAGTTTCCTAACTAGCTGGAGGCGCTCGTTCTTGGTTCGTTCGTTTCGTTCCTGACGGAGTTTCATCCATCCCGCGCGCGGGATCGATGTAGCGTCGATGCATTCAAAGTATAATAATTTATAGTTGGGGAAAAAACGGGGAACTAATTTTTGTGGGATCTTGTAGGGGAAGCAATGCTGAAAATGTTCCGATATGATAGAAAGTTTGACTTTGCTGCAGGTGGAAGATATCCACTATCAATTAAAGACAATCATAAGAATTTTTCATCATTTTTTCAGCTCTATATATTATTAATAAAGCTTTTTATGTCTTATAGTTGTATGATTTGATTACCGAGCCTCTAAAAATGGTATTGTACCAAACATACTACGAATAAAAAGATGACTGTAATTAATAAATCATAAAATCTGTATCTAAAGTAAATGGTAAACACCTCATTCCTCGAATTATAAGATACTCGTTAATGTGAGATGATTATCATGTTCTCTTACACTTGGTGATATATCAGATTAACTCACCACATTCCACGCCAGTGGTTCTCCATTCGAAATCTACCTAAATCTACTGTTATTAATTCAACACAAAAAAAAAACAAGTAGATCATAACACGTACGTAATATTTTTCAGTACAAAATTAAATACTATAAAAAAGTCGTATCCAATTATAAATAAGAAGTCTTTAAAAAAATAGAATTGAATGATAATTCATAAATACTAAATAAAAACATTAATTCTTTTTTATCTTTCAATACTACATTTATAGGAAGTTAACTGTACGAGTTTACAAAACAATATGTAATATTAAACTCATATAATATTAAAAAATATAATAGTAAAACACTGTCTTCGTGAATTTGATTGAAACGGATTGAACAGAAACGAGGTAAGCAACTCTTTTGCTTATCCACAGTCGTATTTTTGTATTTAATCTTAAATAAAAAGTGAAATGGAAAATTAGACAAAATTGCTTTGCGATTAAATGTTAATAATTTCATTTTTAGTAATGTTTACCGATACCTGTATAGAACGAGCACCACATTCTTGCAGATAAATTGTTAAACGATATTTTAAATGCAAACACTAATTCTTTTCTCTATTTTACAGATGTGAGTAGGTATTAAGTTGTTGCATAAGAAATGTTCGATTTTGGAATGCAAATGTTATGAAACGTTTTGATCAAGAACTATTATAGCCTGCAGGTTTATTATATACCATTTTAATTGATTGTATCGTCAGCTTTTGTTTAAATATCTAATTGCACTTTTAAATAATGATTATTTCAGTATTAATCAATGTGATTGTCTTGTATGCTTTTTATATGAGTAGAAAAGCAAACATATTGACGACAGAAGTATCAAAATGTTCGATGGAAATGTGATAGTAAATGAACGTGATGGTAGAAAAAAACTCAAAATTGTGGGTGACAGTTTTGCAAATGAACGTTTTGTGAACGATAAAAAGGAATTAAATTTCTACTGTATGAATGCTTGCTGCGATAGTCAAGATTTATTTAAGGAAAAGTTATGTTTGTTTAATGGCATCATAATGAAATCAGACGTTTCATATGCAGCAACCTAATGTATAAGGCTATTTATACGTTAAAAATTTCATTTTTAATAGTTGACGTTAACAGACTAGAATGAGCACTGCTTTCTCACCGATGAATTTCTCAAACGATATTTTCGAATTATCGTAGCGCCCCCAAACGACACCTCTTTTTGTTATGTTACCTTGAGTCCCCCTGCTAAGAAGATGAAGAACACCCTTTGCAAGGTGGAATGCTCCGAGTCACGTGAGAGCCGATGTGCCACGTGCAAAGTGTACCGTGGCTCTACTCGCTACGGCTCAGGTGGGGGTGAGTTAGCGGATTAATAACGCCTGGCACGAGCCTAATCAGCCGGTGTAGGGTTCACGGGGTGCCTGGTACTTCGCACCCCTCTCATACAGCCGACAGACCCCATAACAATATCATATTCGGGCCTCCCCTGAGTTATTAACCTCTAAGGTTACCGCAGCCACCCTCGCAGTGCCGACATAAGCCGCACTTAATTACCAGAAAAGCTTAACCACCGACCATTAGGCCGTGTTTGCAACAGGAACGAGGGGAATCACTTTTTCGCGAAACTTCTGCAGGAACTACGTCGATGGACGATTGACTTTTCTCTACCTTGCTAGCTTACGGAGCTATTCAAATACGATGGACTTATTTGGACTAAATTTTTGTAGGTTTGTGTAGGTTGACCTGTCCAATAAATGAACCGCCGCCCAGTGAATGAACATGATTCGAATTAAATGAAAAAAATTACAGTTATGTATATTACAGCCTTTTTATGTTGATATTTATACAGTAATGTGAATTTCCTCGCTTAGTTGCAAATCTGGATTGTTATCTTTGTATTTTGCGGTCAGTATCCGCGCCCGCTACGCATATTAATACCGCCCGCGCAACACTTTAATTGCGAGAAACTCGCTACGTCGCGTTGGCCATCTGGCGGTGGCCGCGGTAGGTGACGCCGTCGTGGCCCTCTGGCGGCGGTCGCGGTGTGGGTAGTCTCATTTTCTCCCGAATTTTCCAATTTCCGGCCAACTTTTCCAAACTTTCTTTGCGTAAAAACCTGATTCGGATTACAACGAACATTTAAAAAAAAAATTAGCCAAATCGGTCCAGCCGTTCTCACGTGATGTCGTGACCAACGAACAGCATTTGATTTTTATTATATAGATTCTGTTGTAAGTGCACAGATGTCTTGCTAAAGAGATCATCATTTTGTATGACCTATTCGGCATAATATTAATTTATTTAGTAGTTGATCGAACGACATACCACATATTTAAAGTGAGCATTGTTATCGTGAGTTCAGTAATTTGTATTTTGAGATGGTTCAATGACCGTATCATATGTTTGTTTGTCTAATTATTATTCACTGGGAAACCTCTGTTCATTGATGTTCTTTCATTGGTCATTTGGTCCATATGTCGTTTAATGCTGTGTTAGATTTTTAATACAAACTGTAACCATCAAATATCGTTAGAATTGTGTTCTGGAATGTAAAATCTTAACAATGACACAGCCTACTAACACTCAGGAAATTAAATAATAATTTGCGAATTCAAATTTCAACTAACTTGCAGCTGAAGTGTTCTTTCACTAGACAGTTCACCCCATTCGAAAAACGGAAGTCACAAATGACCTTAAAATATGTTGTCAAGGTTATCATTCCGAACAACTTTTTCCTATATGTATATGTAATTGGCGTTCACTTTTAGTTTTCAAGATATTAGCCGAAAAAGTTAAAGAAACACATATGTAACATATACATATACATATACATATTATATACATACATACATATAATATACAGGGTGTACCTCAAATATCTTTGTTGTTTCTAAAGATACGTAAAATATGGTAAGGACAAAGTTGAATGGTACAATGCCGCTGACACGATGCAAAAAAAAAATTTTGTTTTTATGTCATTTTTTTAGAGATAGAGCTTTTCGCGATTCATGCCCACAGCGAACAGCTCGATATAATAAAAATATAGCGCAACACTATCCTGCGTAGGATGCAACGGTTTCGTACATAACTAATGATTCCAACATCTAAAAAAAAAACTCAAGCCATTTGAACCAATTTTGAAAAAGTGATTCGCTTGTTTAGGGTGTCCGGATTGTTTCGCACGTCCCTGTAATTACTGGAGACGCGAGTTTTCTCTAGCTTTTCGCGATTCATGCCCACAGCGAACAGCTCGAAATAATAAAAATATAGCGCAACACTATCCTGTGTAGGATGCAACGGTTTCGTACATAACTAATCCTTCCAACATCGAAAAAAAAAACTCAAGCCATTTGAACCAATTTTGAAAATGTGATTCGCTTGTTTAGGGTGTCCGGATTGTTTCTCCCGTCCCTGTAATTACTGGAGACGCGAGTTTTCTCTAGCTTTTCGCGATTCATGCCCACAGCGAACAGCTCGATATAATAAAAATATAGCGCAACACTATCCCGTGTAGGATGCAACGGTTTCGTACATAACTAATGATTCCAGCATCTAAAAAAAAAACTCAAGCCATTTGAACCAATTTTGAAAAAGTGATTCGCTTGTTTAGGGTGTCCGGATTGTTTCGCACGTCACTGTAATTACTGGAGACGCGAGTTTTCTCTAGCTTTTCGCGATTCATGCCCACAGCGAACAGCTCGATATAATAAAAATATAAAGCGCAACACTATCATGTGTAGGATGCAACGGTTTCGAGGGAATCGCCACGTTGCGCCGAGGATAATGGCAGACGGGTAGCGCGCGCTTATTTTTAAGCATTCTGCAGCTTTGCCCCGAGACGACCTGGCCGAAACTTTTCCAATTTAAAGTTTCTTTGCGAACCGACTTTCGCGCTGCAGCAACCCGACCGGGGGTGTCTTTATTGCGCTCGACAACGTTGCCCTCGCTTCGGCCACTCGAGGGGGTACATCACCGGCCCCCTGCCCCCTTTCCGCCCACTTTCCACCCTCGCAACGCCCCCTTCGAGGCCTCCCCTCCTCCCACCGCTGCCGCCGGAATTTCAGCTTTCGTAAACACACGTCCTATCGACGTTTTTCTTTCCCGACTCTTTTCACCGACCATCGTTACTGTCAACAGGTAAACCCCCAAACTCTCGTTTGCACCCCCCCGAGTATTAATTAACTTTCGCGAAACTTGGCTGGCCGGGAAAGAGGCTGGAATCTCCTCCTAAAACGCTATCCCGCGCTTCTCGATGACTCTTGCTGTTTGCTTCATTGCATTCTGTGCTGCCCCAAGGATCCAGGAGAGGCCATGCTCTTGGGCGGCCATTTTCAGGGCTATTTTAGGGCAGGCTTGGGTCAGAGTCTGAAGATACGCAGGATGTTCACGATATTGTAGGCATTGTTTTTTTTCACAAATAATAAATATTAGAAAAAAATGAAACAGGAAATAGTGATACTGTTTTTTGGAACCTATATAATAGCGTATGTAACTTTTTTGTGGTTGGACTATTTTTTTAGAAATCAAGTTGACCTTCAATTTTCTAAAGATTTTGAATATTTCGTATTAATGCATTCGCATGTACAGGGTGAGTCACCTAACGTTTGTACCTCAAATATCTTTGTTGTTTCTAAAGATACGTAAAATATGGCAAGGACAAAGTTGAATGATACAATGGGGCTGACACGATGCAAAAAAAAAAAATTTTGTTTTTATGTCATTTTTTTAGAGATATCAAGGTCACCTTGACTTTCTTGAATGGAACCACCCTTTATTAAACACCTACAATGATAGTCCCTTTCATTAGGAATTCAGTGACTATAATTAGTCCAAGGTCATTCAAGGTCAAGGACAGAGATAACGTATAAGATTTAACATCGATACATGTCTGTAAACGGGCTTTGAAGGAATATTGCACTCTGTCCGCGACCTTGAATGACCTTGAGTAATTATAGTCACTGAATTCGTAATGAAAGGGGCTGTCACTGTAGGGTGAGGCAGTAACTATTGCCACCTCAAATATCTTTGTTGTCTTTAAAGATACGTCAATTGTCTGAAGGACAAAGTTGAATGGTTCAGTTGGACTCACACGATACCAAAAAAATATTTGTTTTTATTCAAAGTAACGGTTACGATTTTTAACTTTTTTATCTGCGCCTATGATGAAAATTCGAAGTATGCCTTTTGTAGATCAAAGTAAATTATATATATGTACAACGTTTCATCAAAACCCATTAAGGTTGCTACGAGCTATACATAATTAAAAATGGCAAAAATTCTATCAATGCCTATTATATTAGGTCGTCCCACAAGTTCGTGCCGTTTAGTCTTCTACTATTTAAATTAATTTGGAACATACCTAACCAATGATGGTCCCTTTCATTAGGAATTCAGTGACTATAATTAGTCCAAGGTCGTTCAAGGTCAAGGACAGAGATAAAACAAATTGGGTAGATAAAGTAAATTGGCTTTGAAGGAATGTTGCACTCTGTCCGTGACCTTGAATGACCTTGAATAATTATAGTCACTGAATTTATAATGAAAGGGACTATCATTGTAGGTGTTTAAAAAAGGTTGGTTCCATTTAAAAAAAAGTCTAGGTGACCTTGAAAATCTCTAAAAAATGACATAAAAACAAATATTTTTTTGGTATCGCAATTTCCACCAATGGCAATTTCGAATCAAAATGTTTGAACAAATTACCTAGTAAACTTATCCTTCTGAGATCTGAAAAAAATAACTCAAGCCGTTTGAACCCATTTTAAAAAAGTTATTCGTTTTTAAAAGGTGTCCGGATATTGTTGCATACCACTGTAATATTCGGTTGTTGCATATGAAATGTCCGATTTTAGAATGCAAATATCATGAAGCGCTTCGACCAAGAAATACTACAACCCATGGCAAAACGTATTCGATCACATTTAAATTGTATGAAGAAATTAATATTTTACTGAATTTATATTTCTCGGAAGCAATATACAGAGAACTTCATTTTTGTACCATGTGAATCATCAGCACTTAAATTATGCATTCTTAACGCATTTCGGCATAATGCCCTAATTAAATTACAACTCTTGACCAGCAGAGCGCAATCGCTAGAATTTTATTTATTTATCATACATGTATGTGATCACGAAACGTTGCTTTTCATACTCATTTTTATAGATTACCCATCCTAACGAACGAGGAACAAGGAAAAATTTATTTCGCCGACTAAAAGATTCCATGCGTTGCAATGAAATGAAAACTGTCATTAACTTTAACTGAGATTCAATGTTTCTCGCATTTTGTAAATATAAAATCGCCATAAAACATAATATGACGAAACATTGCATTAAAAATGTTTAATTGCCTCGAACGTAGTAGAATCTCTAACAAGATAAACATACATTTTCATTCCATTCCAATTTCAGTATCGACGACGCCTATCATATTAATGAAGATTTATTAATGATAGTTAATTAAATACACGACACGAATGCTCCGACATTTACATTCTCCTATATAAGTATGACATAAATTTATGGATTGATAGTCGCGAAGATAGTGTTCGTTTAATCCCTCTGACCAATTAAAAATGTTCAACTGTTCTGTTTTCATTATTCATTACATTATCACTAAAACGGCATCCCCCAGTTGAATTGTTTGTAATTGGATAAAGATTTCGCCAATTATGGAATTTAATTGGCATAATACAGGTATTTCGCAAACCAGTTTCCGCCGGTTATCGACGTATCAGCCAGGTGAAAGCAATGAGCGCACATAAGTCATACACCGGACTGTCGTAAATAGTCGATATTAAACGTCGATATGAGAGAATTAGCATAACGGTTCACCGTTAAAGCGGTGGGCTCGGCTGACTGGTAGCCGATCGCCCTGTCGTTTATGTCGTTTGCTTCTATCGACACCGTTGCTCATATGACTTCATGGCTCTGTATGGGTTCGCAAATCAATCGTCCCGGGATATACCACTCACTCGCGTTCATATGAAACTTCTAATTAATGCATACCGCTGCAAAGAGCGGTGGGAACGTTATGATCACATTCGATTCATTTGTGTACAAAATGCATTGGGAATATATTAACCCTTCCGCGATCATAAATAGAAACGTTACGCTTGAATAATAAAACCATTACTCCAGACAAGGTGATAAATTAACATACAGTATAACGATACTTAGTCCGAGAATTATTAACTAATCTTCAACTAAACGACGTCTATCTATAGTCCATCTAATTATTGTTTCAAACATGTTCCCGTTGAAACTGACTTTATCAACAGCTGTTCTAATTTTCTCAGTTTTATGGAGGACTAGAAACGATGAAATACTAAAACTGCATTATTTACTTAATGCATAAATGTATGAATGTATGAACTTTCAGCAGAAATAACTGCAAAGATACATTCGAATTTCTGATGTGTTACACAATTTTCCATTTGCATGTTTTACTTATCTGGATTGCTAAGCGGAAAACTTATAATTTATAATATACAATTTTCCTATTGCCTCGAGTTTTAAAAATATTTAAATATCTTCATTTCATCAACATAATCAATTACCCATATGAAAATTTGCATCAGATTACTTTTCGAGAACTAAGTATCTTTGTTAAACAGAGTTGTTAAAAATTCTCATTACATAATTTTGCATTTGTTGAAGCAGAATGCCGTGTAATTAAATATTAGAATAAATACATACACTCTTCTCGTCGATAAGAAAATTCATTTGTAAAAACAAATTAAAAAGAGACATTTCAGGCCTTTGGCGGATTGTTTTTAAAAAGATTAGAATACTGCTTCGCATTCATTCGTATTATTTGAAGTATACAAAATATTTACAAAATTTTTACAATTGTTCGAGCTGCAGTACTCTTAATAAGATCTTTTTAACAAAAGGCATGTGATTTTAAATTCTGATTTTTAGGAAATATTTCGCTTTTAACACAGTAAAAAATTAAACAAAATAAAGATTCACTGAAGATTTCATTCATGCGAATCTATTGAAGATTGTCTTAATATTTTCAATTTATTTGGCAAGTAGATCTTAAAATACCTTAAGAAGATTTCGAAGAAAACAAAATGGGTCTCTTTTATAACTGAACCGTACGATTACAAAATATAAATATTTGAACAGTTCGATACCACAATATCCTCTTAATGCACAGCCGGCCACGTGACCAAATTGAATCATTTTATCGCTAATTGCCAACGATCAAATTATTGTACTAGTCATACTATTCATTTGTGTATTGAAATAAACCCACCAGTTTCTCGCAATCAAAATAAATTAAAATAATGCAGGAACATTGACAGAAGATTAAACCATAATATACAATAAATCCAAAAAGGATTTGAACACCAAATTTCCGATTCGTGAAAAATTGTTGATATTTCAACTGTGATCATTTCGTTTAAAAAAAAAATAGTACAACAACGAATTTAGTCTCATCTTAAAGCTTGAGACTTCTACTTTCCCAAACTCCCATTCGTTTTAACCTAAAATACTTCTGCACAATGCAACGAAGGCAAAATTCAAGAGATGTTTTCTTGGAAAAGGCTACCAATTGTAGCGTTTCTAAAAACATTACAAAATGTTTTTGGTGAATAAATCAATGATAGATTTGAAGATTTAAGCTTCCCTTTTGCAACAACATAAAAAAACTTCATGTACGATGTTCCGAGTTTGTTTTATTAAGCTTTGAACGAAAGCTTAGAATAAGGTATACGTACCATGAAAGATTTTCACGACCGAGTATGTTCTTTATTTTTATTCTATAAAATAATAACAAAAATGGTACAACAATTTTTAAAAAAGTCGTTGCAAAGAGGGGATGAAGATAAAACCTTTAAAATTGTAGTTTTTTAAACAGAAGTTTCAATTCATAGCATTTTTTAGGAAAAATAGGTCTTCAGCTTACCACCCGCCACATTATACGAAAATATCTTAGAAGAAAATGAGCAAATGTTCTTCAAGCTTTGAAATGAGCACATTTACGTCTGTAATTTTACTTTTTGCGTAATTGTCAAACGTTAACTATCGACAATTTTTCCAGAATCAGAAGTTTAGTGTTCAAGTACCTTTGGAGTTCACTGCATTAAAACATACAAAAAGATTGGTGTGTGCTTCGACCACATGGCTGAAGTGAAACTTCTTTCTTTAATTTTTTTTCGAATTTTTATTCACACTTTATGACATTTCATTTTCTATGATTCTATTACTGAAACAATTGTCTTGTGATAGCTAAAATATGATATAAATATTCTTGATTCAATTTTGTCTAAATGTCTTGCAAATACTGCATCGAGAGTTGTTCCTGATCTTGTTGTCGCTTCATTAGGATTATTTACCATTTCCAATCTTAAGTTACTTCTAAAAAGTTCTATTAATAATTTTGATTGTTCCGATGCAAAGTTCGCATTGAAATCTCCAATTAGTGTAATCGGAATTTTATCATAATCTTTATTAAGCAATGCCGAACCCTCAACCGTACATGCTAATAGAATAGAATTTCGTTTCATCGTTTCATCGCCAGATCAGTTTTACGCCAACCGCGCCTAAAGAAGTTTCACTTCAATAAACAACAGAGAAATAAGAAGAATAACAATGCCAGTCGGACATGTTTAACACTAAACCTAACACCGGTCAACTGACCGCTTTCAGATTCTTTATTTCATAATTAATGAAGTTACAAAGATGGGCACGATTACGATAACCGTGGCCCCTACTTTGAAGGTTATATTTGTGTTCCTGGGATCATTTTAAGAAAAAAATGTGTATATAACAAGTATCCAATGGGCTCCGTTTAGCCGGTAAAGTAGATTTATTGTTTTTTTATAAAACTGCAAATATCTCGGAAACTATGCGAGATATGGTAAAATATCAAGAGACCTTTTTTGTAGAAAATTGAATTTTCTAAAAAAAACGTTAAAAAAATATTCATTGGAATTTTGTGGATTTTTATTTAATTTTTTTGAAATCTTTTCAAACAATAAGAGTAGATCACTTAGTTTTCGAGATATTCGAAACTACTCCTGGATTTTCGTATGCCCCTCCGCCCCCACTCACGACCTAACCCAAACTCATTCTGTTCACATAATCTCCCCATTGTAGATGTTATCCAGAATTTGGTCTTTTCAGAACTCTTTTCACTTGCCCCCACCATTATTTCACGGGAGAGGCAGTTGTTCTTCAACTTGACCGAAATATAAATATACTCAGAAACTGCGCAGCTAATAGAAAAAAGTCATACGACATAAATTGTTAGAAATTCAATTTCCTACAAAAAAGGTCTCTCAATATTTTGCTTTATCTCGCATAGTTTCCGAGATATTTGCAGTTTTATGAAAAACAAGAAATCTACTTTACCGGCTAAACGGAGCCCATTGGATACTTGTTATATACACATTTTTTTCTTAAAATGATCCCAGGAACACAAATATAACCTTCAAAGTAGGGGCCACGGTTATCGTAATCTCCCCCACTGTAAGTAAATATGCACACTTTTTTTTATTGAAGTATACATTATGATAAAAATGGCACAAAATCTAAATAAATTCCTTCGTGCCATTTTTATAAGAGAGCACATACTGGTAACTTTTAATGGTCGGTAGGTTTCGTGTTAATGTTACACGTTACACGCCTAAACGGTGTATTCTTGCGATGTAGTGTCACACGCAGTGAATTTCGAGAAACACGAAATTTACGAATCAGGATTCATCGGGGCCGTCGCGAGAGCATTACGACTATCAGATTTATTTATTTCCTTTCGAATTCGCTCATATCTCGATGAGTGTATCAAACCCTGTATTTCTTTCCACAATGACCAATAAATAAATTCCGCGTATTATGCGCGACAGTCCAATCAGAACCGCGCTGTAAAAGGAGCTGCGCGAGATAAGAACCGTTCCCCGTGGTAATTCCACAATTTATTTTCCGCTGATCGACCATTTTTGTCAACTCTCATAACCGGCTAATAAAAATCCGAGCGCTGTCCGCCGAATGAAAAACTATTCGCCCGAAGCGTAATTTTCGCAGCCATTTATTACCGGGTATATCATCGCGAGGCGAGCTTTATTTCTTGAATATTAATGGCACCACGATTCTACAAAGTAGCTTGCGGTTGTTGTACATGGAATTTTCAGTAGGGAACCTCGCTTCTCGAAACCGACCTTTAAGGCACTAAAAAAATAACAGAATCGCGCCGATTATTCGGGCAAAATTATTTAACCGTTCCGAGACAAGGAATAAACCTTTTCTCGAATGATTACTACAGAAATTTATTACTAGACTGCAAATTCTTATATAAAATAAAGTTCTCTAAACATTATTAACAGCCTGCGGATCTTTGTGCGAAATCAAAATTTTCTTCATCAATTGCAAGACAAAAAAGAAACATGCAGAGATTTCTTTCTTACACTAATAACTTCAGTAAATTGGAAATTACATATACAGTGGATCCAAAAAGTGTTTGATCGCTAAATTTCCGATTCTCGAAAAATTGTAAGTGTTTGAACTATGGTAATTTCGTGCAATAATAAATTTGCATTTATTTTATAGCTCGAAGTCTCTACTTTCTCAGACCGTCATTTTCTAGGACATTTGTGCAATATATAGCAGGTGATGAACTGAGTACACGTTTTTTATTGAAAACGTTACAGATTGAATCGTCTGTAAAAGCATTGAACAATTTTTTCCTGAATGTATCTATTACATACTTGAAGATTGCACATTTCCCTTTACAGTGACTGCTTAAGACTCGATGTACGACTTTTGTGCTGTTATAAAAATAAAAATGGGGAACAAATTTGATCAAATCTTAAATAGCCATTGTAAAGGGGAAGCTTCAATATTTAAACCTACGATGGTTTCAGTCACGAAAAAAATTGTTCAATGTTTTTGCATACGTTTCAATTTGTAATATTTTGGACCAAAAAAAGCGTCTTCAGTTTTCCAGTCGCTCAACCATGTAAAAATATCTTAATAAAAATGAACAATGGATGGTAGAACTAGCGCCTTCAAGCTTTAAAATGCTTCCAGGTATATTATTGTACCATATTATTGTACACCTTGTATATTAATGCTCCTTCAACACTAACTTGTCGTAACGTCAGATATAGATACCTTTTTTCTTCAGTAGGCAATCATATTATGTACATCGATTCTCGTACAGATCTAGACTTTTACACTCAAGGTCACGTAAAGGTTATGGTATCGTAGACCATAAATTGAACATTCAGATCCATTGTATTTGAACAAATTTCGGTAACATGGAATGTCGAAAAATATGATCCCCAGACAAACTTTTTGCTTATTGTTTTGAAACCAATTTTATCGTTGTACTAAGCTTTTAGACGATTTATTTTAAACATTCAAGGAACATCCGAACAAACAAGAACAATGCAAAACATTAACACAGAGCTGCATGCAATAAAAAGTTCAATAACACCCTTTCAATCATGTATACTATTAAAATAATGTTTATCCAATTCGACAATTTGTTGACTTGTCCATGTACTGCGACATTGATCATGACCTCTGTTGTTTTTATTAACAGGGTCAGGCGTTTATAATAATGATCAATTTTAATTAGAAATGACATCTGTTCTGAAATGGAAATATTGGAAAAAACAACAGTACATATAATATACTTTTATAAAATCTTTTAAAAAAGTGAGACAAAATGAAAAATTCTCTCGGATCTGTATTCAATAAATAAATCAGAGCGATACAGTGATACAACCAGAAAGTGTAGACTTCGTTAACTTTATATTTGCATATACCACGCGTGAAATGAGTTAATCTCATCGAATAAAAAACACAGAAATATTTATCGCAAGAGGGACGCGATGTCCACGCAAGAATGTAGAGAATCACGAACAACAATGCAATCTTCCCACGAATAAATAATAAATCCGCGTAAAAATTAATAAACAACGCGCTGAGAGGAAGGTATTCGAAGCGACTCGACGGAGGCACAGAAAACGCATAAAAACGTTCAAAGACGTTCGATGTCGGCGACGTTCGACTAACCATTACGAAATCAACGATGCGATGATAAATGTGTTTTCCGTCATAGTTTATGAAGCCGATAAACGCGTCCGATGCCGCATGAATTGCTAATGGAAAATGCTATTGACAAACGCGTCTGTGTAAATCACCTAGACGAATGGAATTCGCAATGTGGGCTGCGGCCACGTTGAAAGTTTCGTTCCTCGATGGAGGTTCGTCGGTGCGGAGGCGGTAGCTCAGCAATAATTGTTGATATTTAACTCTCGAAGAACGGAAACCTTTGTCGCGCACGCGAACAGCTCTTCACTGACTCATAGTACGATCTATTCTCCATCTATTTCTGAATCCGATCCTCTGTCATTCCGAAATCGTTTACCCGATCTCGATTTTATGCCCCTACTAATGCGCTAGAACATTTATCAGTAGATTACAGATTTTATGCGTTTATAACAAAAATGAGTAGATGAAACACGAAGCAGAAGAACACCACTTGTACATTACTTACAACCTATTACAATTATTACGAGAAGAAATGAATTTTTATATGATTCCTTTTTCTTCTAATCGATGAAAACAATGTTTATGTTGCATAAAGTGTTGCAGTCTACTTATTAGGTTCATGAATAAGTTTCTGCCGTTCTTTTGATAAATAAAAGTCTCTTGTTTACATGGAAAAATACAGAATATTTTATTCAAAATATTTTCCATCGTTGGCTATAACCTTCTTCAGCTTTTAACGTAATAAGTGGATTCCGCGATAGAAGAAATTCCATTCGTGTGAAGTAATTCAATCATCGAGCCAATTTTGATACACTCCTGGACAAAAAGATAGCACAACTGTGCTATAATTTAGTTTTCAAGGATAAATCAAGAATTCTCTAAATTCTGCAAATGGTACGTAAACATCGTCTCACGGTAATATATTAAATAGCGACAAACTGGAACTACGCTGTCCGTACTTGTATTTATCAACAAAAGTCGTGTAGCAGAGGTCGGCGAAATGATAGCACACTTGGCTTTCCATTCGGATTTCTCATTGTTTCTATACGTTTCGAGTCATACAAACGTAGCGTTGCGTAGGCACTCGATCTTGGTAGAATTTCCAATCATCATTGAACAAAATGTTGAAGAAATACAAGTTATCTTAAAATTAAGAGAAGAAAAGTTCTCCATATCAAAAATTGCAAAAACTGTGCAGAGGAGTAGTAAAGTTATTTATAATTTACTAAATTACGGCAATAAATATGGTACACGGAAGAGCTGTGGACGACCGCCAGCTATTTCCGATAGAGAAAAACGTGCCGTTTTGCGTGCTGCATCCAACTCGTGTCTCGCATCGCGTGAAATTGCTCAAAAAGCAGGAGTTGAAACTAATCTGAGAAATGTTCGTCGTATTCTCCAGACACGTGACAATATTATACGACGAAAAATAAAACGGAAACCTGCGTTGACAACGAGACATAAGGAGGCTCGTGTCAGCTTTGCAAAACGACACATGCAGTGGGAAAAGAAATGGCGGCGAATTATATTCACAGACGAAAAGAGATTCAACCTGGATGGTCCAGATGGTTGGGACTACTATTATCATCATGTACAAAAATAAGAATTGTCAAAAGCGCGACGTCAAATGAGTGGAGGGAGTGTAATGATTTGGGCAGGCATCGGCTACAATGGAAAAAGTGAAATCGTCTTTATTGACAGCCGAATGAATGCCACCACTTATCGTGATTTAATACGACAACAAATTAGCAAGTGTGCGGTACACATTGCTGGTAACAATTTTATATTTCGGCAAGATAATGCCGCGGTCCATACAGCTAAAATAGTAAAAGATTATTTTTCATCAGAAAATATTTCGCTTCTTGACTGGCCAGCGTGTTCCCCTGATTTAAATATAATCGAGAACTGTTGGGGACAGCTTGCTCGAATGGTGTACAAGGAAAGCAGACAATTTCAAAATATGAATGAGCTAAAACAGTGTCTTAAGGATGAATGGAGTAAATTGTCACAAAATTACATTCGTAAATTATTCAAATCTTTACCAAAAAGGATGATCGAAGTTATTGTTATTACAATTTCACTCCGGCGCACAGTGACCTAAGCCGATGAACTTTGTATAGACATCGTAGAACTTTTAATAGAAATGAGATAGCCCGGTAATTCTTGCGCGAAAGTAAAGCTGAAATATTGCAAGAACATGTGAAAATTATAGAGAAAGCAACATGAACAATGTGTGACCTTGAAAAACTATGTTGATGCGACATTTTGTCAATAAAATTTTTGTTTATCCATAATTGTGTGTTGTCAGCTTTTATTCGTAACATGTTATAAATCACTTCCGATAAATTTTGCGATATCGAAAGCAAATTCGGCGGTAGATTTGATCGACCTCTTCAGAATTTTAAGGAAAAAGTAATACCTGTCTTCCTTATTTCTCGTTTGAAATGTTATAATTAAGAAAACAATGTACCTTTGAAAGCAAAAAAATTTGATCATGATAAGCAAGTAAATACAAAAGACTGAATGCTTACGTTACTTCATGCAAACGTGAAAGTGTGATTATATAAAAATTAATTTTCAATTTACATAATACTTTGAAGTCTAATTACTGTAAGAAGTGAGAGTGAAGATAGTAGAGTCTATAATTAAAGAAACTACAACATTTCCGATAAATCATTTCTTCATTTAAAGACAAAGTGAATGTTTTATATGCTTATAGTACAAACTTTTTCCATATAAATCACTCTTTTCCTTATAAATTCTGAAGAGGTAGATAAAATCTGCCGCTTGGTTTAAATTCGGCATCGCAAAATCTATAGGACATGATCTGTAACACTTTAAGAATAAAATCGGATAGCACAGGGTAATGGATAAACGAAAAATTTATTGAGAAAATGTCACATCAACATAGTTTTTGAAGGTCAAAATTTGTTTAACTTGATTTCTCTATAATTTTACCTTATTCCGCAACATTTCAGATTTAATCTCATCAAAAAATGACCAGGCTATCTCATTTACTAACAAAAAGTTTACGATTTGAACACGTATAAGGCAAAAGTTTATTGACTTGGCGCACTGTGCGCCACAGGAGGCAAAACCAACAAAACACGCTCGGCAGTCAACGTGTTCAGCTGACAGAAATGGTGAATTAAAATTATTTAAGTGACACCTTAATTCATATGTGAAAGGGTTAAGCTGCATGAACGTGAATCATCGTACTATCGAACGATACACAATTTGTACGATTTGTTCGATTTGCACAATAAATGGGTTAAACATCGATTACAAAGACAATGAGAATCCGTGGAGTCTGATAGGCTAGAACAAATGAGCGTTTCAGACACTTGACGACCGATTGTAAACAATCGTGAACACAGTGAGTACTCCGGGCTGTAATGTTTGCTCAATTCCACGGAACCATCCGTAAAACTGTAATTGATCCTCTGATCGGTTCGAGGAAAGTATCTTTGGCACGAATGCAAGAGCCGAACGCGTTGCATCGGTAGTTGCAATTACCAACTAGATACCGGTCTCAATTAATGCATTGGTAAATAAACGGATGATTCTTCAGTTCGAGTCGGTCCGCAGCAGCCTAGCTGTCTCAAGAGGTCTCATTAACTGCAGTCCGCCAATTATATAATAATAAGCTAATAATAATTGCATTGCCGTTGCATCAGTCACCGGTCAGCCCGAGTGGACGAATAAATTAAGGACTAACTTCCCTCTTACGACGCCCTCGTCCAGACTGCACGTCAGGCTGCATCCAAACCCAGTCTTAAGTGCATTTTTAAGCATCTCGCCCTTCCCGTGGCCGGATATGAGAAAATGCATGAGAGCTGCCTCGGTGATTAAAAGCCACTGTGCAGCGATTATTGATTCTGCGAACGTTCAGCTCGATTCGAATCATCACTGACTTAATATTAACACCCCATCCTGTGGTTTAATCCATTACCGTATTATTTTCTTTACAGCTACGTTGTGCAGAAGCTGATTCAGCCATAGTGCTCTATAGATTTTAAAACTACTACATAAAAATTCGAAAATTGCAGATCGTCAAATTTAATACGTAACTAGTCTGCAGATTTTATACAGTTATTACAGAAATGAGCAGCTGAAATTTGACACATTGTGAAGATTGAAAAAATTGAATGCCATCAATATACAGGGTGTCCCGTAACTGGTGGTACAACCGAGTAGGGGATGATTCTACATGAAAAACTGAGTCGAAAATATAGAATAAAATTTTTTGATGCAAGCCTTTGTTTTTGAGAAAAATGAGTTTGAAAATTTGTCTAGTGCGCGTGCACTCGGCTTACTTACCTAACCCAGACCATCACTGACTTAATATTAACACCACATCCTGTGGTTTAATCCATTACCGTATTATTTTCTTTACAGCTACGTTGTGCAGAAGCTGATTCAGCCATAGTGCTCTATAAATTTTAAAACTACTACATAAAAATTCGAAAATTGCAGATCGTCAAATTTAAGAATCGAATTAATTTTTACACTTAATACGTAACTAGTCTGCAGATTTTATACATTTATTACAAAAATGAGCAGCTGAAATTTGACACATTGTGAAGATTGAAAAAATTGAATGCCATCAATATATAGGGTGTCCCGTAACTGGTGGTACAACCGAGCAGGGGATGATTCTACATGAAAAACTGAGTCGAAAATATAGAATAAAATTTTTTGATACAAACCTTTGTTTTCGAGAAAAATGAGAGAAGAAAAGTTTTAACTCTTTGCACTCGAAGAACTATTTTATCTGCAAATTCTAACATTTCTCCCGAATTAGAATATTTTCATTTTATATGATTTCTTTCATTTTATGGTTTGAAACTGACACGATGTCTGGTACAATACTTAAATATTCACAAATTTATGAAATACAAACAAACTTAAGAATACAGACAATATTTTGAATAATTATACAGCAATTTTCCGTGGCGCCTCAGAGTCACCACTCGAGTGCTAAGGGTTAAAATGTGCCTTTCATTATTTTTTCATATAATTCTTACCATGTGCAATTTTTTTAAAAATCTTATTTGCACGTCATTTATAAAATCAATGCTTCTAATTGCTAAACCAAGAAGCCAAGTCGTTTTAGAAAAGATATTTTGATTTAATGGGCGTTCGAATACTTTCGTGGTTCAGTGTAGTTTCATCGATTATTGAAGTTCTTTGAACCTTAGCTTTAAGGAAGGTGTAGTAGACATAAGACATAAGAAATAAAGGAAGAAAAAAATGGTTCACACTAGAATTCATTTTTTATTAATTTCTATATACGTCTTAGAGTTTTGTTACCGGTGTATACGTGTTAATAATAAAACATTTTCCTGTTGGAAGGACCGATCGGATCAACCATGTGCTATAGCCTCGTCTCATATGAAACTCATATCGCCGTGGAGTATGACCTTAAAGACCGCAATCGATTCGATTGTACCGCGGGATCGGTTGCATAAATAGACGCGGTTTGATTTACAGGTGTAACGCGACGCGTTCCCGTGCATTGTGATTTTTAATGCGGCCGGTCGCGTTGATTTATCATCTTGCTGCTGGCATTTCCATAATTTATGGGAAAATACGGGAGATTTATGGATTTCGATGCTCGCGCGCCTCCGATAAATACACACGCGTAACTATTTCATCGAGAACAAGGATAAGATACCGCCAGGGATATCTTCGTATTGCCAAGCCATTCGAACGTTAGGCTTTAATCGTTCCGGCGATCTTTTTAACGAGTAAAACATCTAATAGTTTCAAATAACCGTGCGCAGGATTTATGCGAAGCTGGACGTCTCTAACCAAGCTCCAAAGGTAACCGAGTAAAGAATTCATCCGTGATATTAACCGTTCCCTGAATAATGCAGTGATTCGTGGAATATGTATTATACGCGCGATTATGATATTCAACCGAACGCAAGCGTGATTCATTTACACCGATTTATGAGAAATATACGTGTCGCAGTTCTGGTGTCAATTAGATCCAAGGAAACCGCGTGACTTCTTAATTTCGACCTCCAATTTGTAAATTGATAGTATAGAGTAGATCTAAACAGCTGATACATTGTCTGTGTGCGTGAAACAGAAGCAAGATTTAGACATTCTGAAAAACGGTTTGAATCATCATTTTGCAAGGATTGTAATTTCGACAGCGTCTATTTAACCCAGAATACCAAAATCGATATTTAATGACTCATTTCCTGGAGATTAAATTACTGTATTTCATCGGTAATTGTCCCAAATGTCTCCGACATAATTGTCCCGAGTCGATTATGGTAGAAGTTTTTGATCGTGCATTATAAAGCTTGTAACATTATTTCCAAGATTTGATTTAGCTGCTCCCATGCTTTTGAATAATATGTTAACTTTGATACACGTACATGTGTACTGTCAATGGATTGTCTATGGGTGACATTAACAGGAATATTTGCACATGAATGCTTGGCTCGAGTTTATCTCACACGAGTTTTGCTGAATGCATCTTCTATTCGTTCGACCATCTATTGAATTTAACTGCGGGAATATCCTATTTTCTGCACTCGCACTTATCATACATTTATAACGTTATAACTATAGTCGTGCTGCTTATCCTCGTATTTTCCATATTGTACATATATATTATATATTACACACATATTATTACATATTATTATTATATACAGAGTGCCCCACGATCTCTGTCCTCTTAAATATCTTGGTTATTTCAAACAATACGAGAAAATGTTACTCACAGGAGTTGTAGGGTTTACGAAACTACGTCATATGGTATTAATGGTATTCTTGCAAGTGGATGCGTACAGGAGATATAAAGGTCAACTTGGTTTTTTTAAATGAAATGTCCAACTTTTTATGCTCGATTTCGATAGATTGTCGTATTCTGAGTATAAAAGTACTGAAGTGTATTTGTCCTAAAGCTTACCGTTGCTAAGATATTTGACTGTTTTCATTCAATTACTTTCATTACATTTGACGTAGTGAGCATATCCTGGAATACGTTCTATAATGAAAGTAATGCTATGAAAATAGTCAAATATCTCAGCAACGGTAAGTTTTAGGACAAATACACTTTAATAATTCTATACTCAAAATACGCCAATCTATAGAAATCGAGCACAAAAAATTGGATATTCTATTTAAAAAAAACCAAGGTGACCTCTATATCTTCTGTACGTATCCACTTGCAAGAATACCATTAATACCATATTATATAGTTTCTTAAACCCTACAACTTTTATGAGTAACATTTTCTCGTATTTCATGTTTTTGGCGCAAAGGTTCGATCTAATTTTACAATATTAAAGCAATCTTGCTGGTTTGTTGAAAAAACTTTCTACGTTTCGATCCTAAAATAGATCATTTTCAAGAAAGAAAAATAAGAACTGCGTCTGAAACAATTTTATTTTTAAATTAGACAGGAATTTGAATGTTGTATTATATGACCACAAGTCAAAATACTGTATTAAATTGCTTACTTGCTTCGTTTCTTTATAAATTATTTTTTCTGCATTTTCCTGCAAGTTT
This sequence comes from Sphecodes monilicornis, assembly GCA_913789915.3. NCBI lineage: Eukaryota > Metazoa > Arthropoda > Insecta > Hymenoptera > Halictidae > Sphecodes > Sphecodes monilicornis. The sequence goes on along the minus strand of OU565286.1, from coordinate 1,531,571 downwards.
CACCTTGAATGACCTTGAGTCACAGGTACTTGAACTCATCCTTATGACGTAGTGAGCATATCCTGGAAAACGTTCCATAATGAAAGTAATGTTATGAAAATAGTCAAATATCTCAGCAACGGTAAGTTTTAGGACAAACACACTGTAATAATTCTATACTCAAAATACGCCAATCTATAGAAATCGAGCATAAAAAAATTGGATATTCTATTTAAAAAAAGCCAAGGTGACCTCTATATCTTCTGTACGCATCCACTTGAAAGAATAACATTAATACCATATTATTTAGTTTCTTAAACCCTACAACTTCTATGAGTAACATTTTCTCGTATTTGATGTTTTTGGCGCAAAGGTTCGATCTAATTTTACAATATTAAAGCAATCTTGCTAGTTTGTTGAAAAAACTTTCTACGTTTCGATCCTAATATGGATCATTTTCAAGAAAGAAAAATGAGAACTGCGTCTGAAAGAATTTTATTTTTAAATTAGACAGGAATTTGAATGTTGTATTATATGACCACAAGTCAAAATACTGTATTAAATTGCTTACTTGCTTAGTTGCTTAATTTCGTTTCTTTATAAAGTAAGTAAGCAATTTCTTCTGCTGAAAGTAATAAACCTTTTCCCAATTAAACACATATGTTTCCCCTGCAAAATCTTTGAAAACATCTGAGTAACAGTCTTTCTTATCAAAGTTGCTTTCCTTCTCGGAGCTGGATCATTTGTAACAAGATTACAAATAAATCTAACAATAAATAGCAGTTAATAATTTTTTAGATTTAATTGTTACTGTTGCTAGGTAGTTGACATCACTTTTCTTTTCAATTCTTCAGTATACAAGTATATGAAAGTATAGTGTGAGATGAAACTTTTACCAACATATTCGTCAGATTTTTCGGATTGAAATAACTCCAAACACGACACAATTTGGACCATATTTACTTGTTTAATGTATGATACGATAGAACCTCGATTATCCGAACTAATTATGATAGAGCAGTTACTTGATTACAGTGGTAGACTAAATTCTTAGTCATCTTTGTACAGTAAATCGTATTGCATATTGAACTGAACTGTTTGCACTTGGACCGTATTCAAATAACGGAGAATTCAAATGTCATCAATTTTGATGAACAAGGCTCCACGGATTCCTGGATTAAAGTAGATTTTTTCCATGTAGAATTACACCCTTAAATAAAATTCTCACAATTTTGAGAAACCTTCAAATAAAATACTATTGTAAATACATTTTCTAACAATTAAAATATTTCATTTGTAAAACGTATGATTTCAAATAAAATAGACTATGTACTATTGTGTGTATTTTATCCAGCTCTTCCTTCGATGGATAAAGTGTTCACCAGCCATGACTTCTGAAACGAGCAATAAAAAGATTGTCGATCGCGATTCGGATAGGTGGATCGCGAAAGGAGAAATATGACGTAGCATTTTTCCCGGATCCACGGCTAACTGCGGAATGTACGGTTTATTGTTAGCAAAAGGGCCGCGCAACAGCAAAAACCACGGCTGGGGATTCCGTTTCTAAGGCCCAATTACTCGTGTCATTACACTTCTGGATTCCTGGAGTGCGACGGGCTGCGGCGCGGTAAGAGTTGCCAGTAGCGACCTGGCCGGGTCCGTTTCTTTTTCTTTTCAGAGCTCGCGGGGTCTGTGCTTATGTAGAAGCGGTTTCAAATCTGGTTAGGCTCGACCTGCAATTTTGTAATCCATAAACGTCGCTCATATGGCGCGTGCTCCAATTCCATGTTTGGCGAAAAACCGCGGCTGCCCTTGTTGCTGATGCCTTCGCGAGCGACGCGTTGCGACAGCCACGTTTCTCCGGGTTTCTATCATATCTGTGTGATTACCTTATACAAAAGCCATCTGACCGATCATTCGCGGAAAAACCGGGTAACGAGGATATACCGGTGCTCGGAACCTTTTGGTCGCGGACGATCGTGCCGAGATGTCGATCGCTCGTTTCGAAAATCTTCGTCGACAGACTGTCAAAATTCGATTTATATTCAAAATTCTTGGGCATAGTTAGTGTACAAACTAGTTACACAGGGTTTAATATCGACAAACATTTTGTAGCATTCCATTTGTTATTGAATTTTTCCGAAACTAACAATATTCACCTGTTTAAAGCACTCGTTGAGAGAAATTGTAACAAATGGCGGCGTATATCACAGTGGTGTAAAATCCAAATTTTTAAGATTTGAGTTAATGTTGCTTTTCGAATCTTAAAGGCATCGTTTATTTGCCGGCAGCATTAATTTATGCAGATCTTCGTTCTTCACTGAAATGGCAGCTTAAGAAATAATCGAATGAAGCTATAAGAAAAAATCTAATGGCGTTAGATCGGGGGATCGAGGAGGCCATTGACGAGGTCCCCCACGACCTATCCATTTGTTCCCAAATTTTTCGTTCAAAAATTGCTTGGTGATGATTGCAAAATGTGGAGGAGCGCCGTCTTGTTGGAACCACATTTCTCTTCTAACGTGCAGTGGCACATCTTCCAAAAGCGCAGGCAAATGATTTTTTAATAAATCACAATAACTCGCAGATGTTACAGTTTCTTGAAAAAAATAAGGTCCAATCACAAAATCTCCTATTAGGCCACACCAAACATTTAAAGACCATCGATGTTGAAAGGGAACACATCGCATCCAATTTGGGTTTTCCACGGCCCAATAATGCAGATTATGTCTATTTACATGCCCTGAATTCATAAAAGTGGCCCCATCGGAAAAAAGTATTTTGCACAAAAAGTCATTTTCACAACACCATGCAGCCACTCACAAAATCTTACGCGGTGATCGTAATCTGCTATCGAAAGCTCTTCTGATAAAACCATGCGATATGGATGATACTTTTGCCGTTTCAAAATTCGTTGAATCGATGAACGACTAATATGTGATGTTTGTGCAAGTGTACGTTGACTAATATGAGGATTTAATGTAATTGCAGCAAGAATACTGGCACTATTATTTTCATTAGTGACAGCTTTAGGTTTATTGCGAGCTTTTTTACACAATTCACCGTGCTCGCGAAGCCGCTTTTCTAAATTATGAAATGTTGCATGACATTTTTCGATCCCATAACGTTCAAAAAACATCACTGCTGCACGCCGATAATTTTTTTGGCATTCACCTTAATAACATTTTCGCTTCTGTGTCAAAAGTAGCCATAATCACAATGTTACTGCTTGAATAACAGCTCTAAACTGAAAACGTTTTCATAGATAAGTGAGTCAAACTCAAGAATTGTAAATATTATTGTTTGTGTTCCTTCATGAATAAGCAATGGACTCAAACGCGTATAATTCCATAACGCTATTTCCGAGAGCTTCAAGTACCTGCAACTCGAAACTTCAAACTGTTATATCCCATCATGGAAGTATCTGACAAAAAAATGTTTCAGACAAAATTTACTTGTTTTTTCCCGTAGAATCTAAATATGTAACATTTTATAGGGGGTTCCATTTAAAATTACAAAGGTACCTCCCCGCCCCCGTTAAAGGGGAAGGGAGGCCACTTCACGTTTATGTAGTCAGAAAGGCCCTTCAGTTCCATGCGATTTAAGACTAAGAACTTTAAAATCGATGGCATAGTTTTCGAGATATTGAGCTGTTCAGAGTTATGTGGGCCACCCTGTATATTCTCATGTTTATAAAGTTTGTCATCAAGTGTTTTCTACACTGCAAAAGGAATGATATGTTTTTTTATCCATCATGAAATAGTGCGATTTAAGATGAGTTCAATTACCTATGACTCAAGGTCATTCAAGGTCAAACTTGCAGGCAGAACTTGAATGACCTTGAGTCATAGGTAATTGAACTCATCTTAAAACGCACTATTTCATGGTGGATAAAAAAACATATCATTCCTTTTAAATAAAGAAATTTGACCTTTACCTCACCTTGGAGTGTCCACCGGGAAAAATAAAAGTTCTAACACATGATGTCCCCCTCGGTACTGAACAACTTTCATTTGAAACATTTTTGCGCATAATCAATATTTTTGGAGATATTCGTCTGTAATGCTTTATAATTTCCACCCTGTATATTATCGAATATTCTATTCGAATGATGTTTTAAAAGAATTGGGAGACACGTTTTTCTAACGCAGGTGATGGTGTTGATACGAAATAAATAGATTTTTGTAGAGTACAAATTATTTGAACAATAAATATAAAATAAATAAATTAATGAATTAAATGAATTAAGTTATTTGATGTTGAAATGAAATTATAAATTTAAATAATGATGCAAATTGATAAAAAATTGTTTGGCTTTTCAAAAAAATTATAATATCACATAATTATTTCAAATTATATATATATATATATATATATATATATATATATATATATATATACAAAGCGGTGCTAAAATATGTTATGGAAATAAATATGGAGGCAAAGAAAGTCAGTCTAATATTAAAAGCGGTGTATGTTGAATTAAATCAATGTTGTTCTCTATCAGAAACACTTAAAAAGTAGTATATTTCAATTCAATTTCATTGATGTATTATTCACGCCGCCGTAAAAATATTATAGTCTGTTTCATAAAAGAAGGAAGAAAGAATCATGAGATACTCCAACGACAACGCTAATTATACACCCCACTGTGACCACCCAAAAGTCGTGATCCTGAAATAACTATAGTGGAATGGACGGTTATTATGATCATCAGAGGACATAAAATTCCTTCTCCCTAATAACAAACTATACTACTTTTACAATTTCGTCGGATATCATCTTTGAACCAAATAGAATTGGCTATTGTTCCGAGGATCAAATATGAAATACAAACAAAATTGTTTACTTTATAGGATAAACGAAGTTGCAAAAATGTATTATTTTATTAATTCATTTAGTGTGATACACCAATTCAAGCTTTAAATGCCTTTTTTCTCGGAACTATATTTTTCGAAATGATTGCCACCATATTTCAGAAACTACTGCACCAATCGAACCCCAAATTTTGCATATGTCTTCAGCACATGTATGAAAAATTGTCAGAACCACAATCGTACCAAAATATATTTTACTCTACATTTTACAGCCACTTAAAAGTAAATGAATCGATGAAGGAACTGATAAATAAAACTGTGGATCTATATGAATATATGGCTTATAAAAATTTTCAGAAAATGCTAGAATATAAAATTCGATAGAATTTATTACGATTTTTATTTGATTTCGATCTACGAAAGTTGTTCCTATTAAGAATAGGATTTTATTTCGTTCTCATCTCTTAATATTTGTCTATAAAAATTGAAAATTGCATAAACATCCACAATTTCGGGAATATACGACAGTGTTTTTTCAACGAACACAATATAACAACGATGCGAACGACGCAGTATAATGTACAGTCAATACACAAAATAATTGACTACAAACAAGGACACATAGAACACTCCAGACATTATACATCATTAGAAAGCAAATTTTATGCATTTATGACAAAACTGAATAGATGCAATTTGATAGAATAGAAATGTTAAAAGAATTTAAAAATTGTGTGATGGATTATTATCATCACTGTTTAAACGTTGGCAATTTTTCGAGAATCGAGTATTTAGTGTTCAAATACTTCCTGGATCTACTATTCTACATGTTACATCGATTATGTTCTATGCAATTTCTATCAGAAACAATAGTAACAAAACTGCCGAGCAAACTTCTAAAGTCTATTTCTACAACAGGAACAACGGAATAAAGTAATGCAAATTCATCGAAAAACGATCGCGTGCACAACGTCGCGTCGCGTTCAAATGCAACCGTAGTGGCTTTACCCTTCGACAGCGGAACCCTGGTCTACTTTGACCACAGGAATATCAAAATCGTCATTTAACACTAGAAAGACTGAAACTTAGTATATACCTATATTGCCCAAAAGCAGTCAAAATGACTGCACTGTGAAAGAATAACTAATGTGTAAAGAAAGTTTAAAATTAATTTTTAATATTTTTTATATTATTTACAGTTATATAACAAGTTATTAGTAAATATTAACAAAAAAAAAATTTACTTTTCCTGGGCATATTGATGACACTTTCATTTTCATCATTGGTGATCGACTCTTCTTCTAATTGAAATTAAAAAGCAGTCAAAATGACTTCCTTGGGCAATCTAGTGTTAATTGTGCCGGTTTTTGTAGCGATTGAATGAATTGAAGAACTGTGATATTCTTAATATCAACACCAAGGACTAATGCGTCTACAAAGAAGCACTGCCAAAAATATGATAAACATAGCAGCGAATAATCCCTGAACATCATCCATTACAAAAATTGTAAAAATAATCCGCCGTCCGGTGGTTAATGGGTTAAGCAGAAACGCGACATCGTTCGGTGACAAACTGCGACTGATCAACGGTGGTCCGATACTTTTTAATTGTCATCTTTGTCTTCAATTCCAGATCGGTGAGCTCCCCTCGCCGGCTGTTCGGGTGCACCTTCGAAAGGCACCACGCAAAATTCGGGCCAGCGGCATTCCTCCGGAGCGGGGGCCCCGCGGAATCCCTGCTTGAGTCCCTGCTATTATTTTTAATGCCTCGACGTATCCCGCGTCGCGCCGAGGACGAAATAAAACGGAGGGAATGTCGAGTGTCGAAGCTGGCGCGGATTTACGGGGCGCTTTGTAACACCGCCTTCCTCAATTCAGCAATATAACCGGGGCCCTCCCCTCCCCCTCCATCACGGACGTTCTTCGCCCCCCCCCCTTTCCCACCCCTCACACTCTCCTCTCCCTCTATACTATGGGACCCCGCCACTGTCTGGGGGACCACATGACTCTCCCACGGGGGAGAGACACAGGGACCTGCCATCGGGCCCCCGCGTGTACCTCGCTACTTCGTGCTCATTAACCCTCTGTGCCCACGGATTAAATACTTTCGTGGCTACGCGTTCGTGTTTTTGTGAGAAATTGCCCACGGGAATGGGTGATTTGACGAGGTTTATAGGGTTACGGCGGGAATTCAGCGTGGGGCACGTACAACGCCCGGCGAACGTTCTCGGTCCGACCGATCCGGGTTAATGATTTCGATTAGCATTTCGATAGGGAACGGGAAAAATTCCGGTGACAGTGACTGGAAACGGTGTATGTACTGCTTGGAATATGGAAATTGGAAATGATGATTGGAGGGTTTGCAGCAATGTAAGGATAGTTCCTACATTTTTACACGTATAGAAGTATACAGGGTGTTTCGTCTAAAATAGGAGACCTAAATATCTCCTCTACCTCTGAAAATACAAAAAAAACGTTTCTAACGTAATTTAAATGGTTTCAAAAGACGAATCAGATGGAAGAATCGTTTTTTATAAATTGTAATTTTTTCATCGTTTTTTCAAGGTCACTCGTGTTTTTTTACATATATACACATATCTTTCGTTGTTGTATGTTATAGCAAACATTAATGTGCATTCATCCATGTTTAATAGCACGACCTTGAAATGACCTTGAACTCTAAAATTTGCTAATTAATGCAGAACTTACTTTCAGCGACATTTCAGATTTCAACGGTAACAGAAATTCGACCATGAACTTGACGTAAGTATCTTTTTAATGTAAGTATAATTGAAATTTTACGTTACACACGATTAATTAACAAAAAGAATATAATATCTTGTGGAACACAAGTGCAATTTTTCAAATTCCGATCACGCAATCAAAAAAACACAGATTTTAGAATAATCATTCTTTTCTTGTAATATATTGAGTAACCTGTTACATTTAACAATAATATTTACCATTTATCGAACATGACCATCTTCGTATTATTATTATTCCATTTCTTTTATTTTGTATTTTCTTTTTTACTTGGTAATAATTCCTATTATTCTTCTCATCTGCTCCTTTGTTTATCATTATACCGTGTATTTTATGCGTTCATAACAAAATTTAGGTAAGTAACATTTAAAATAGTAGGAAGATTAAGAAGAATTTAAGAATGTCAATATTTTTTTTCAATCTATTAATATTATTACAGAAATAAATGAGTTTCTATTCAGTTTCCAGTTCTTGCAGTTGATGTAGCACATTTCTATTTTGCATCGAGATCCGCAGTCTATTTATTATGTTTGTTAAATATATTTTATAGTAATAGCAGACAACAAATTCTAATTTATTAGTGCTACATTTTCTTTGTCGTACATGTTTTTTTTTATGTATGCTGGTTAAATATTGCAATGATTGTAACATAAAATACTCACTATAAACAAATGACAGAAAATTTCAATGTACATGTATATTTGACTAATAATCGAACAATATGACCGACATTTTTATTATGTCCCAAGGGTAACGTTGTTCTTTGATTTCACAGGAAAGCACGTTTTTCAATAAATAAAAAATTATTATAGGTAATTGATTAATTAAACACTTTCAAGCAATACTATGCACAGATAGAGATCACTGACCATGATGCTATGATTATTTCATTGTGTGCCGTATCCGTTCCTTTTCATTCGTTCCCCTCTCGCTGCCAACCTCGCAGCCAACCTCGGCCCTATCCATTTCTACTTCCGTTCACAGAGTTGGAGATGAGAAATATGTTTGGGATGACGATAAGATGACTGAGGTTAGAAAAAAGCTACTGTGGAACGAGGAAGTAGCAGAGAAAAAATACTATATGTACTTGTACACACGTGCATCATTATACACGTGCTTTATTTCTTGTTGCAACATATATCGTAGATTCATAAATTTCCAGGTATCCGATATTCTCTTGAACAAAAAAATTATACACACTACGTGCTATTATCAAATTTTGATCATTATATGTCCAGAACTCTAAAATTTACAAAATTCCATCAACATAATAGAAAGATAACTGTTTAAATTTATAAATTCCCATTTTACAAATGAAAAAATTTGATAATATGACTTCCATTCGCAATAAAACTTTTACGTCGAAAAACTTTTCTTTATTCGTTCTCATTGATACTTATACTATTTATTTATTGCTTTAAAATGTTTTCAAGACACTAAGCCATATTGCAACATAACCATATACAGTACAAATTATACAATATATGGTTATGTTGCAATATGGCTTAGTGTCTTGAAAACATTTTTTGAAAAAGTTCTGAGGTCCATGTTCCAGATAGAATCTATTAAAAACTTTCATAACTCTCAATCGAATGATCTCGGCAAAAAAATTCCAAATGTTTGAGAGACCTCAGAGATTTCGTATTCGCAATTTCCTTGCCATAGAGCAGCGATGGGCAATTTTGCCTCAATTGAGGCAAAACCGTCCACACCGTAGCGCTCTCTGTCCCCTTCCATCAAGCGCGGTACAATGGGGCAACGAAGACACGAGACATCAGCGTCACGGACTTGAGGGACTGTGCATAAGTCTGCGGGGGCGTTCCAAAAGACGGAAGGGGGATCGTCTTGTCGGCCATCTTGGTAGGACAAATCGGTGGTGCGCTCTATAGGCAACTTTAAATACTAATGTAACCCACGTTACGGACCCACGCTCGGCCACTGACAGTGCCGCCAGATCAGGGGAAGGTGCCTCTGAAAAGTTACCCTCTCTCCGATTACCGGGTTAAGCACGCATGCGCGACGGGAACGCAACGGGAATTGAGTGGGGAGCGAATGATGATACGTTGCGCGTGCGCAATGGGGACACAAGACGCAACACGGGTGAGTGGACAAATGACAGGACATATCGCAGATTATAGGTTATTGCCGCGTATCGTATCTATTACCTACTAAATGAAATCTGAAATGGCTTCACTGATGCCACCGCTACCGTTATGTGTCGCCTCAGTCGCGCGCGGCACGTCACGTGACCAGTCTACGGTCTTAGTGGGGGTCGTTGGAGTGTGCTCATGGTGGTGGAATGGGATGGTGGAAGGAGCGTCGTAGGGGCGGAAACGACATCCAAATGGATTACGTCTGGCACCACTGGTTGCACGATTCTGGCATCACTGGTGCGGTCAGTGCCGCCAGATCAGGGGAAGGTGCCTCTGAAAAGTTACCCTCTCTCCGATTACCGGGTTAAGCACGCATGCGCGAGGGGAACGCAACAGGAATTGAGTGGGGAGCGAATGATGACACGTTGCGCGTGCGCAATGGGGACACGATTATAGGTTATTGCCGCGTATCGTATCTATTACCTACTAAATGAAATCTGAAATGGCTTCACTGATGCCACCGCTACCGTTATGTGTCGCCTCAGTCGCGCGCGGCACGTCACGTGACCAGTCTACGGTCTTAGTGGGGGTCGTTGGAGTGTGCTCATGGTGGTGGAATGGGATGGTGGAAGGAGCGTCGTAGGGGCGGAAACGACATCCAAATGGATTACGTCTGGCACCACTGGTTGCACGATTCTGGCATCACTGGTGCGGTCAGTGCCGCCAGATCAGGGGAAGGTGCCTCTGAAAAGTTACCCTCTCTCCGATTACCGGGTTAAGCACGCATGCGCGAGGGGAACGCAACAGGAATTGAGTGGGGAGCGAATGATGACACGTTGCGCGTGCGCAATGGGGACACGATTATAGGTTATTGCCGCGTATCGTATCTATTACCTACTAAATGAAATCTGAAATGGCTTCACTGATGCCACCGCTACCGTTATGTGTCGCCTCAGTCGCGCGCGGCACGTCACGTGACCAGTCTACGGTCTTAGTGGGGGTCGTTGGAGTGTGCTCATGGTGGTGGAATGGGATGGTGGAAGGAGCGTCGTAGGGGCGGAAACGACATCCAAATGGATTACGTCTGGCGGCACTGGCCACTGACCACTCTGTACCCGGTACATGAGCGGCAAGGTTGGTGAATCGTCGTGGCTTTGTTTGTTTTGTGATGACAACGTGTATTATAAAGGAATGCAGTATATTATATTATATATTATATATCCCTGAGGTAGTTATATTGGAGTCGAATGTGCAACGATCTGTTTATTTTTACTGTTCATTTATTTTATCTTTGTTTTTTAGAAAAGTGTTTTAGTTATAAACTATTTTGTAATAATACAATGTAATTTTTGTTTTGTGAATACTGATAAGGTTTTGGCAGTTTTCCTTACCCTAGCAACAAATGTTGGTATTCTTTAATTTTTTCTGCCAAATAAAATATTTTATTGCTTTATCATATATTTTGCTTAGTTATTGTAGCACTCCACTTTCCTATCCCTAAAACAAACAATAAGTGTGAATTGTATTCGCTTATGAAATTTTCAGCTTATGTATAACTAACATAGATCTACAAAAGGCATATTTCAAATTTTCATTATGGGTTAAAATAAACAAGTTTTAAAAAGTGCCATTTTTATCTCTTCATGTATTTCCTACGAATTGCAATTCTTTCAAAATCTTTTTTGCACTTGATTTATTAAATCAATGCTTCTAATTGCTAAAAAAAGTCAAATGGTTTGGTCAAATTGTAAGAAAGTTATTCTGATTTAAAGGGCGAGCGAATACTTTTGTGAGTCATTGCAAATGTATATTAAATTTTAATATTTCATATGTATATACAGATATATATACAAATGCACTTGTTATACATTCATTTTTCAGAATCAAATCATTTCAATGTTCCCGCGCCGTTATATAGATGGCAACACTAGTTTATCCTACCAATATGGCCGCAGTCTACATTCCCTCCCCACTAATGGTACGCCCCCTCCCGCCGATAAACCCACTTTATGCACAGTCCTTTAGGTCCGTGATCAGCGTGCGCAACGAACGTGCGCGCTGCATGAAAGAGAGGTTGGTGGGAGAAGCAGGCGTTTGAGGGGCTCCACCCGTGCCCACCACTGGCCATAGAGTAACGGAAGTCGGTGCATAGAAATTTTTGTTGGCGTGACAGGGAACCCCAGGCTGCCATAGCAGGATTAATCAGAATAGAAAAGTCAACATTTAATTTAATAAAAATGTTTTAAATAGAACTTATTAAAAATTTCCATAATTCTTTCAATTCCTGCAAAAAAAGTCCACACTCTCTAACGATGTTAGAGATTTTATTTAATTGCCTTGCAATAGAGAAGCAGAAGTTAGTACATAGATATAATTGCAGGGACCGCGAGGGACTCCAGGCTACCGGCGCAGGATTAATCAGAATAGAAAAGTCAACATTTAATTTAATAAAAATGTTTTAAATAGAACTTATTAAAAATGTCCATAATTCTTTCAATTCCTGCAAAAAAAGTCCACACTCTCTATCGATGTCAGAGATTTTATTTAATTGCCTTGCAATAGAGAAGCAGAACTTAGTACATAGATATAATTGCAGGGACCGCGAGGGACTCCGGGCTACCATCGCAGGGTTAATCAGAAAAGAAAAGTTAACACTTAATTTAATGAAAATGTTCGCCCGCAAATTGCACTGCCCGAGGCAGATCAGGGCGGAATCCGATGGATGTCGCAGTCGCGGTGTTAGAATTTCGCATTGTGCTCGGCGTTATCACCCACTATGGCTTTGTGCCAAGTACCCACGTGGACTGACCTACGGGAACACAAGTCACGCTATTTCAGACTTGGAGTAATTGGTATGTAACACTAATAATATTAACTGCGCGTTGCACGTCGACGTACATACTTCGGATCGATGATGCTCTATGACCCATAACTCGGAAATAAGAATAAGACGAACCGAAGCAAGACTCATTTCATTACCATGTTCTTATTGCCAATCATGCTCTTATTGCTCCGTTTATGTTACTAACGCTAACGTGTATTCACGCTAACTCTACCTGACATGACAGGTCGAAATTACTTGTCTCTGATTTTTTTCTTTTCCGATTAATAAACATAGGGGAACGATTTCTTGAGGAACGTTTTAATAAACTTATTAATTTAAATATATTTTATAACAAAAATCGTGAAATTTCTGACCGTTCAAAACCGTTTGTCGCGCTTATGTCATATAACAATTTAGTAGTAAAGTATTTTGATTCAAGTATTGCGTTTTATGAAACAATAAATATTATATTGTATTTTATGAAACATCCCTTTCAATCAAATTTACAAAGTTCTGTATAAAAATGACAAAATGGAGGACTTTGAAGCCAATCAGTGCAAAGTTCCCGCTCATGAAAATGAATTCATTGAGTCTGTTAAAGCTTATGTTAGTTGTAAAAAAAATATTATTGCATACAAAGGTTTAGAGTAAAATATTAATTAACAGATAACAATACAAACAAACTTAAATACAAAAGAAAAGAAAACTAAACTACCCAAGTAAATTGATATATTGATTGCTTTCTGAGCCCTTCAAAAAAAGTACATTACCCACTTGTTACATAGAATGATCTACACACAGTATGTAATAAAATCAATCAATAATAATTGCACATATCACATAACTATTAATATATAAATTAGCACATATGCAATCATAAATTAAATTTAGTAATCTTTTAAATGCAAAAATGCCTGTACTCACTTATTGCACAGAATGATCTACACACAGAATGTAATAAAATTAATCAATAATAATTGCACATATCACATAACTATTAATATCAATAAATTAGCACATATGCAATCATAAATTAAATTTAGTAATCTTTCAAATGCAAAAATGCCTGTACTCACTTATTGCGCAGAATGATCTACACACAGTATGTAATAAAATTAATCAATAATAATTGCACATATCACATAACTATTAATATCAATAAATTAGCACATATGCAATCATAAATTAAATTTAGTAATCTTTCAAATGCAAAAATGCCTGTACTCACTTATTGCACAGAATGATCTACACACAGTATGTAATAAAATTAATCAACAATAATTGCACATATCACATAACTATTAATATCAATATATTAGCACATATGCAATCACAAATTGAATTTAGTAATCTTTCAAATGCAAAAATGCCTGTACTCACTTATTGCACAGAATGATCTACACACAGTATGTAATAAAATTAATCAATAATAATTGCACATATCACATAACTATTAATATCAATAAATTAGCAGACATAAAATGATAAATTAAATTAAGTAGCCGTTTAAATGTAAAAATACTATACTCACCCGTTGCATTGAACAATCCATATACAACATGCAACGAAATTAATTGATAATAATCGTATATTATATGTAATTATTATTATCAATGAATTATCGGACATATAATGCTAAATTATAGTTCGCAGCGTATATCTGATAGAATTAACTATGTTCGGAAGAGACAATTAACACTAGGTTTACGGAGCACCAAAATTGATTATTTTACATTGCTTTATAAAAATAATAAAATTGTATTTACTTAGATCTTCAGCGATTTTTATTGTAATATGTACACAAAAAAATAAATCCTCCTTACACTCTTAATAATCGTTAAATTAAAAATTTTTGATTCCATCATTTTGACGAGCTCCGTAAATCTTCGTTAATAAAGATTAAATCATAGTATCATGCTGTAAAAGCTATAGTCCATAGAATCGTCTATTTGTTGTTAAAGAAAAATCTTCTACAATTAAGGTGGATAGTAACGGCATCGGATCGAAAAAATTTGACAAATGGATTCTCGGATCGGCCCTAACGCCGAATAACCACCGCCTACCACCAATTTCCACTCACAAAACAATCTCTCCCCTTGTCACCATTATGCCTCATAGCTACCCACAGGCGTCGCTATTATAAACATATACAAATTCGTCAGTGGCCGTCGCAAACAATGGACCGTTTAACAGCATGGAGATATATCATCGTGCGCCGATTCCTCGGGAAGACAGGGAACCAGAAGGGAAAGGAGAACGTCCGCAGACGAAGAAGAGAAGTTTAACTACGGTTGGATTTACGGTGATCGCGTGCAACCGGTTGTTTCTTTCCACGACTATACATCATCTTTACCAGGTGAGAGGATTAACCTTCGACCAAGTGGGGATTTAATAGCCGCTGCCGGCTTTTATGCCGCTCTCGGATGGTCGACATTCGAGATTCGATAGAAATACGGTTGAACATTCATTGCGGAATTTCATCAACCAAGAATTAGCGTTCTGCCATTTACTTGCTAAATCTATAACCCTACCAGCGCCTACCAGTCGAACTAGCGGATCGCTTATCTTAAAATTATGTTTGATGACGACAGATGATTGTAATAAAATTCACATAAAATCTTAATAAGCGCAATTTATATTTAATGGACTATTCTCGTAACACTTATTGAAACCGATCGTAAAGTCTTAAATGGACGAAGGAAAATTATTTTCTTTGTATAAGATTGGTAATCTGTTCAAAGTTAATTCGAACACACTCCGCTTTTCTTTCTGTGGACAGATTAATTCACTTCTTATCCATTAAATGTTTCATGTTTCAATGGGCAAGCTTGTACGGTAAAATATCGATGACAATTTATTTGTAATATAGTATGTAATATTTGGAAATTTGATGTTGGGTATTATGTATCATAATTCGAGGCCTGGAAAAGTGTGAAATACATCATTTACATTTTTTTAATGGAACGAATGCAGTACTATTTATTTAGATGACTATTTTTCATGAATCTTTAGCAAGGATCTACAATTGTTTATTTCACCATTCATGCACCTCAACTGTGAAAAATTAAAGATTTTTAGAATTATTGTAATTTTCTAAATAGATTTTAAAAATATTGAATAAATTCGTTATGTAAAATAAAAAAGTCCTAAATCAATTATAAAATGCTGAAAATGTATGTCTTCGTTCAATCATCTTAATAACTTGCTCTCACTGATTTTTGTCCTAAATGCATACAATCTACTAAGATAACGATTGACATTACTTGCTGTTCATTAAAAACACAAATTTTTCGAAACTTGAACTTAAAAAAATTGATAATGTACACTCAAATAAATTATATATATGCTGAAAATTTCATCGGTATTGGTTAATTGGTTTATGAGTTATAAACGATTGAAAGTGGTAATAATTGCAGTTATAAGTCGAAAATCGTGAAAAACTGCAATTATTACCACTTTCAATCGTTTATAACTCATAAACCAATTAACCAATATCGATGAAATTTTCAGCATATATATAATTTATTTGAGTGAACATTATCAATTTTTTAAATCTTCAATACAGGCCCTGATAAAAAAGTCGTAAAAGTCAACATTTACTATTTTTTTCATCGGTTCCGACTAATTGCAATTTTTTCAAAAGTTTTTTTACTCATCTTGTAATAAAATAATCCTTTCAACTTCTCAAGAACACTCAAGTCATCTGTACCAATTTTAAAAAAGTTATGCTGTTTCAAATGGTGTTGATTCAGTTTTGCTCTTTACTGTATAACCAATCCGTCATAATATCGTTGACTATAAGTACCTCTTCACTTAATCACATTTATCTGCAGTTGCAATGAATCACAACTAAATCGCTAAAATTACAACACATTTATATTTGCAACCGAATTAATTTATTTTACAATCCAATATTACAACGTTATTTTGAATTCGAGTCTTTCAACCACCATATTAAAGACTCATTAATCACTTGTAAGAAGCAAGAGTTAATGCATCAAAAATAATAGAGATTATTTTGCAAACTAGATTTTGCAATACATTTTAGTTATTGGTAAATAATCAGCAAATTCACGGAATTCAGAAGTGCTGCGAATTAATGTGTACACCTAATAATTATTTAGTTGCTAACATGAGCGTGAAGGACTGTCGGTGGCTAGTAAGGAGGTATCAAGAAGAAACGTTGGTTTGATTTGTTGTTAATAAACTGTTGATCATTATGCAAAATAAGAATTGCTTGCATCAATCGCAATAATAAATAGGAACCAATGTTAAAGAAAAATGAAATAAATGACTATCCAGCTCCTGTATCCAGGAATTAACCTCTTAAGCGGCTTCTTTCGTTGTGCGCAGTGCGTTCCTCAGTGGCCAGTTTTTACTCGCCGCTAGCGTGTATATACGTCATAAGCATAGTTATTATTATTATTATTATTACACAGTATATTACATTATTTAATATTATGCAAATCTACAGGGCGAATCTCATAACATGACGACTTCAAATAACTCGTAAGTCATTTGTAGTACGAAAAGAATGTTCTTTGCAGAATGCGATGCTTCATCCGAGTTCGAGAAAAAATATAGAGCATTCCATTCGAAAAACTGAAAGTGACCCTTATATGGCAATGAAAAAAGGTAAGTAATAAAAAACAGATTACAGCACCGTATATTTCTCTGAAAATCATCTCACATTTGTTTGAAAACTCTTTTTTGTACACCAAATAAGTTACGAGTTATTTAAGGTCGTCGTATTACGAGACTCGTCCTGGACATACAGGTCATGAGCATTTTGCGATACATACATCATGACTAGTCTGCGGATCTTTATGCAAAATAAAAATTGTCGGCATTAATTACTAAAGATGAGAAGCAAATAAAAATTCTTTCTTTCTTTAATGATCTTAAAAGGTTGAAAATAGTGCATTGAAGCAGCTAAATTCTTGCAATGTTTTTCCTGTTTTAAATCGCAGCTACTCATTTTTGTTATAAATACGTTTTTAATGTAACATTTATAAATGTTATAAATAGATGACGATTATTTCCGTTATAGCAACTTAAGAGGTTAATGCAGACAATTTTTATTTCGCATAAAAATCCGCAGTCCTACTTATTAGATTTGGGCGGGTAGGGGCCCCCCCTACCTCTCCCCCCCCCCCCCGGAGACTGACGCACTGAAGAGTTAAATTCCTTTGTAGCCAGAGCTTCGGCTCGACGGGGTGGTAGTCGCGGAAATTTCGGTTCTTAGCAATCATCCCTCAATTGGGTAGGTTGGACAGCGTCCAACACCCCGTGAACGCTGCAACCAGCCAATATGTCATCCCTCTGTTCCGCCGTTCCTTCCGAATAACCCTCTGGCCGATCGCGGCGTGGCGCGGGCCGAAACTCCGAAAGAAGAAAGGCTTGCTCGCTTGCTTGGAGAACGAGAGAGGAAGAGAAAGAGAGAGATAGAGAGAGAGAGAGAGAGAGAGAGAGAGAGAGAAAGGGGAGAACGGGGGGAATGGGAGGCAAACTGGGCTGTCGCCGGATCGGGGATACAAATGGGCAAAACACCGCTCTGTGCGGATGCCGCGGGCCCGGTTGCAGGTGGCGTGGCCGCCGATAAATATGTCAGCCGGCAACACCATGCCGGGGCATACCACGCCGCTCTCTCGCACCCTCGATCTCCGTCCGGTTCCCCGGGCCCTCCTTTCCCACCACCCCGCGGAATATCTCTGTTCCCCGGGCCGTTTCTCGCCTCTGTTTCACCCTCGCCGCGCATTTGAATATTATGGAAATGTCGCCGCGAGATCACCGAGTCACGCCAGGAGTCGCGCCGGAGCCGCGCGCGCCGCGCCGCCCCGGACACACGTTGCTCCGCATCTGTCATACACCCTAATGAGGATCCGGGGGTTGGTTGGCGTTGGTTGAGGCTGGTTGGTTCGTTGAGTCGTTGGGTCGTTGGTTGGTTGGATGACTGGCTGGTTGGGTTACGTTTTCCAAGGGCACTGCCTATCTGCGCTCCACGGCTCCACGGTGCAACAGGTGAACCCTGGGTTCCTGGGGGTGTTCTTTTGCCGATCACTGGGCACACCCTGGACGAATCGATGCTGGGTAACGTTCGTCCATCAAACGATCACTAGGCAAAGAATACGGTCTCACTCTATATTGGTTCCCCCACTACAACACGCATTGTCGCTAATAGCCGAAGACGATGACGAACAGCGATAGCGGGTCATATCGAGGTTGAGTGAAATAATATGATTTCATAGTATCGGCGTAACCTCTTAGGCCTTTAAAGTTTAAAGTCGTCAGCCCATTTCACTCGGTCCCGATACAACCTGCTGTCGATCTTTATTATACATGCGGATTTTATGCATTTATGACAAACATAAGTAGATTGAATACATTGATTGCATATGAAAAGTATGCATGCTTTAGGAGTGGACAGAAGACACAAAAACAATGGAAAAAGTTTACATCAACAAGTGTCCTATTTGACCTTGCTTCAAACTTACAGACACTTTTGCGTTTCATTAATCCGTGATAGAGTAATGTTTTTAAAAGTTGCACGAAATGACAGTTTTGGATTTGTATTTAAACATCGTTTTGTATCATGTGGATATCTTATGGATATAAGCCACAATAAAAATATTCATCACATGGATCGTTTAATTTTACAAGTGAAACGCGTGTTTGGATAGTGTACAGTTCAAATGTTATCTGTTCGGATAATCGAGGTTCGACCGTATCGTGAATTAAACAAATTGATGTGATATAGGTAAATATAATAATAATTAATGTATGCATGATATAATTTGTGTAGTGTTTGACGTCATTATAATCAGGAAAATGTCACACACGTGTTATTTGTGTTTCAATGACGAAAATATAACTACACATACTTTTTCGTATTTATCCCAATGAACAACTACATTACACATATAGACTATCAATTCAGGTTAACGCTCCTATGAAATAGTTTGAATAGGAAAATTAGTACCAGGTTGAAATAATTATAATGATATTATTTAAGTTGCATATTAAGATTTATATTACAGAATATCGCAAAGTACAGATGATAATCTTTTCGTATTTGTAAAGTAGTGCTGTCATCTTTCTAAAAGTGGTACAATATAGCCATATGGTCACAATGGTTGTCCACTCCACATAAATCACTTCAGGTTCATAACACTTGGGTAGTCGGAATGGGTGGATTAAGTATTTTCTCTGTTCATGTTTATAAAGTTTGTCATCAAGTGTTTTCTACACTGCAAAAGGAATGATATGTTTTTTTTATCCACCATGAAATAGTGCGATTTAAGATGAGTTCAATTACCTATGACTCAAGGTCATTCAAGGTCAAGCTTGCAGGCAGAACTTGAATGACCTTGAGTCATAGGTAATTGAACTCATCTTAAAACGCACTATTCCATGGTGGATAAAAAAACATATCATTCCTTTTAAATAAAGAAAGTTGACCTTTACCTCACCTTGGAGTGTCCACTGGGAAAAATAAAAGTTCTAACACATGATGTCCCCCTCGGTACTGAACAACTTTCATTTGAAACATTTTTGCGTATAATCAATATTTTTGGAGATATTCGTCTGTAATGCTTTATAATTTCCACCCTGTATATTATCGAATATTCTATTCGAATGATGTTTTAAAAGAATTGGGAGACAGGTTTTTCTAACGCAGGTGATGATGTTGATACGAAATATATAGATTTTTGTAGAGTACAAATTATTTGAACAATAAATATAAAATAAATAAATTAATGAATTAAATTAATTAAGTTATTTGATGTTGAAATGAAATTATAAATTTAAATAATGATGCAAATTGACAAAAAATTATTTGGCTTTTCAAAAAAAATTATAATATCACATAATTATTTCAAATGACACAGCGGGATAAGATAATCTACTTAAATTAAATTAATTAAGTTATTTGAAGATGAAATGAAATTATAAATTTAAATAATGATGCAAATTGACAAAAAATTGTTTAGCTTTTCAAAAAAATTATAATATCAAATAATTATTTCAAATGACACAGCCGGATAAAATAATCTACTTAAATTAAATTAATTAAGTTATTTGAAGTTGAAATGAAATTATAAATTTAAATAATGATGCAAATTGGCAAAAAATTGTTTGGCTTTTCAAAAAAATTATAATATCACATAATTATTTCAAATGACACAGCCGGATAAGATAATCTACTTTCTTGAAGATCATTTTTCATACAATTTATTTCAATAATGCCCAATGCCTGCCTGGTAGCTAATAACCGAGCAACCCCGATGTTGTGAATAATTGTACGACTATATGCATACAATTTTAAGTGCTCGAATACGATTAAAATATAACAGCCGAGTGCGATGGGTTGACACTCGTTAATATTCTGTCGAAGACCCGTCCTACTTTTCTATTGGTGGGAAACGTTGCCGATGAACTACGTCGGAGGCATGACAATTTGAAAATTTGATGGAAATGAGGGTATTCGATGCCCGCTTGCCCTGTGAATATTACTAATTTTAGAATATACTTAAACGCCGCTATTGTGACTCGATTTCCGTTCCATGATGGGTCATCGGTAAGGTCGTATTTGCAATAACCGCGTAATTAGTAATATAAATGTATGACTTTAAAATTTGCATACAGTACTCGAATTTTTATTTAAAATGTATATTCGAAACGAAATGTTCTGTGCATATTTTACTTATCATCTAATCACTCTGTTCAGTGGACTGAACTGGAATGTGAATCGTATTTGAATGTACTTCTTGACGACAGCTCCAGTTATTTTATTTAGCGCTGACTAATTTTAATTAATTAAGCACAAGTGTGCAATACATTCTTTTTCAGGTTGTCGCTAACTTCAGATTATTTATATACATTCTTTAGTCACTTGTACCTAATTCTATTAATGAAATAGTTTTCTATTCTTAACCACTGTTCTTCTTTGTTTCATAAATAACCAACATTATGTGCCAGTTCAGTATAAATTAATCAGCGTTTTAAAAGAGTGTAGAATAATAGTTCAAGTAAAACCAAAAAATTTGATGGACGTATGTGTGAATTAATTTGCTCCATTTGGATTTAAACACCCAGTATATGGAAACAGAACCTGAGATTTCAAGTTGTTTATAAAATAATAGCGAATCATTCCTTCACGACATGCAATTTATTAGGATAGCGCAGTGATGCCAGAATCGTGGAACCGAGGAACTTGCCCCTCCGGTGGATCCTCCGGCTGAACCCCCCACTCTGACGTACCGTCGGCGCCTTACGTTGTTTCTTACTGCGCACGCGCTACACACAAGCGTACCTCGACGCCGTCGAGTCGAATAGGCAGCTCACACGGACGTACTAGAGGTACGCTTGTGTGTAGCGCGTGCGCAGTAAGAAACAACGTAAGGCGACGACGGTACGTCAGAGTGGGGGGTCCAGGCGGAGGATCCACCGGAGGGGCAAGTTCCTCGGTTCCACGATTCTGGCATCACTGGGATAGCGTATTATTCACTCTTCTGATAAACTCCGTTCTGTTAAGATGTACATTATATTTTTCCTTAAAATTGTGTTTTAAATAAATTGTTCTTTGTTCAATGATCTTTGGGTTACTCGATCTTCTACCGCAATAGTGTATTTAAACCTCCCACAGTATGTAACTTTTGCAATCGTGCGCATTCGTTAGAAAAGCAACATTTAAAAATTATTCGACTGTGAAATTCTTAATTAGTCTGTCCCTTGATAACATTGACAATACTTTTCAATTAAAAATAAATAGAATATTACACGTACGATATACGCATCTATTTAAAAGTTTGTAGTATAATATCTATTTGAATAAGTAATATAAGCTTTATTTGATTCCCCTCAGGGTTACAACACATCCCCTCGCCCCCTTTATCCGCTTTGCTTAATACTCCTTATTCTAAACTTAAAAGTTAACTTACACTATCTTATAATTGTTCAGGCAGCGAATGGAATTATGTATCTCAACAAATAACTATATATTTATATAACATGTTAATGACAACCATTCTACATCACAGCCATACTTTTAGAATAACAAAATCGCTTCTTCATGTCCATTCATTTCATTTTAACATACAACCAAATTCACTTCATACACTTTTGTTTCATTCATAAATGTTTCTCTCTCATTCTCACCACAGATATCCCCACATTTTACCCCCCTTGTTTTTATTGAATACATATTTCTCATTTACAATAAGAACAATAATTCTCATACATATTTACCTTATTTTCGCAATAAGAAACAATATTTATGCACGTATTACGTCACGAAATAAAACAATATTACAAACTTAAGTATGAAAAAGCAAAATTCACAGACCATGGATACATAATTCCATTCACTGCCTGAACAATAATTAATTTACACTACCTTATCTTCTAACTTACACTAACTAGCACTAAAACTATATACACACACACACACAGAGAGAGAGAGAGAGAGAGAGAGAGAGAGAGAGAGAGAGAGAGAGAGAAATACGCCTATATACAAAAGACACCTTACATACTATCTTATATCTACTCCTCCTCATCTTTCCCCCCGCTCCCGTGGACCCCCTCTTCCGGCCGCTCATCCACACAATACCCCGGCTGCTCCACTCCGACTCCCCTCCATCCTCCATTTCCCTACCACCCGAATTTTCCCTCCAATCCTCCACCATCCTCATCCAGTCGTCCCCTCCCCCCCTATTTGAATAAGTAATGTATTTCTCAAATAAACAATTGTCCCATTCATAATATTATTTTACTGTATTAATGAAAATGTATTTAATCGTTAAAATTAAATATGATAATTGTAAGATGTCAGATTTATTTGTAAAAGTTGGAGAATACGCGATGTATTAACGATTAATAAACGTAATTATATTTAAATGTGCATCATCGAATCACGTATCAATGCGATCTGCACACGACTCGACGCTAGAGTTACAAAAACATGCAGCCAAATTTATATTAAACTAAATTCATATGCGCAGCTAAACATGCATTCCTTGAAGTGAATACTGAAGATAATACTGGGTGTTCCAAAAATGTTGTACTTCCTTAAAAGGAGTGATTCCTGAGATCATTTCAAGTAACTTTTTTCTTTGCGAAAATGTTCTCCGCGGCTTTGTTAAGTAGTTATTAACGAAAAACACGGACCAATCAGAACACCGTTACAACGCACGAGTTCCAGCTCGGCGGCAAAGTCCCGCTGAGCGTGACGTTACCATTGGCCGAGCCGGAATCCGTTCGCTGGAACGGTGTTCTGATTGGTCCGTGTTTTTCGTTAATAACTACTTAACAGAGCAGCGGAGAACATTTTCGCAAAGAAAAAAGTTACTTGAAATTATCTCAGGAATCACCCCTTTCAAGGAAGTACTACATTTTTGGGACATCCTGTATATTTACTTTGTAGGAAAATAATTGAATGTAGTAATAAAAATGAAAGAATATTTTTATATTACTAAGACAAGACGCTTTTTATTCAACTTCTGTTTCTTGGAAGTAACGTGGAAAATATTTATTTTGCATAAAGATCCAGTCTAGTAATGAATAGGTATTTTGGGGAACGTGGCTAAAGAAAGGTACACGTTCAGCATTCTTGTAAAAAGATAAAAAAACTCTGTTTTTACAGGTGATAATTTTAATAAAACATACACGTTAGTAAAGAATTGCTTGTATAATTAAAGCATGCGACTGTTTTCAATCATTTGAACAGGACACTCTAGAAATTCTAAAAAGGACAGTGTTAGTGTCTGATGTTGGTCATACTCTCTGAGTCACGATTACCTTCTAGAGCTGTAACAAGAAGTGCCACAATGTCAATACAGTATAGAATAGATGATGCTGCTTATAGTGCACTTAGCAAAGGTATTAATGAATTGAGGTCATCGCTTATAGGCATTCAGAAGTCACAGCACACTCTGTAGTGTCGCATGCGGAATTCTGAAATGCCAGCATCTGCACACTTTAAAAGAGGACACGTTCAAATTTTCAATGAAATCAATGAGCAAATAATAGCAAATAATTTCGCTTTCATTATGAAGAGGTCAGGTTCATCTCAAAGAAGAGGATCAAAAAGTATACAACAAAAAAGTAATACTCAAAGATCTGTATCAAATCATGGCTGCCATGAAGTGTTAAAAAACGCCCATCGTCCAAGGGTTAACCGCTTAGAATGAAATGTAATCGACGTATACTAGAGCAATACAATGATAACCTAAAATCACACTAACAAATACGGTAAAACCCTTATTCAAGTAGCATCGTCAGACTATGAATGAAAAATGTGGAAGTGCAATTCACTTTCTTCTTTTGAATATAATTTCACATAAAAAATAACGTTAGTAGTTAATATATCATTTTGATTTCCTGTGAAGAAATATATTTTTGTTAACAAAAATATAAATAAATAACTATTGTTTATATAACAGTGGTATTTTTTATTAGAAGTTGAAGTGTTTTATTAAAGTTTTAATTATTAACGAATCGTCGACGTATACTAGAGCAATACAATGATAACATAAAATCACACTAACAAATACGGTAAAACCCTTATTCAAGTAGCATCGTCAGACTATGAATGAAAAATGTGGAAGTGCAATTCAGTTTTTTCTTTTGAAGATAATTTCACATCAAAAATAACGTTAGTAGTTAATATATCATTTTGAATTTCTGTGAAGAAATATATTTTTGTTAACAAAAATATAAATAAATAACTATTGCTTATATAATAGTGGTATTTTTTATTAGCAGTTGAAGTGTTTTATTAAAGTTTTAATTATTAACGAATCTTACCGTTTAGTAACAATTTTACCTAATGCGATAACAACTTGCTTCACAACGGAACAAAATGTTTTGCTTCGCCCAACAACAAATGAACGAAAAAAATATGAAAAACCTATCGCAAAATATTAAATTTTAGGTTACAATTTTAAAGTACAATAAATTTAACAATAAATTACTCGATAAAGAAGAGTAGGATAACTACACCTAATGTGGGACACTTGATTTTAAACGCCTTCCAACAGTAAAGACATGCTTTTTTCAATGAAACAAACGTAAAAACACGACAAAATTAATAGATATTTATATGTTATTAGCCAGTTATACAAAAGTTGAAGTATCTTGAAGTTATTGTAAAACATGTAAAAAATGGCAAACGCGGAGAGTAGAAAAAACGGTAACATGGAACCACGAGGAAAATCATAATTAAACCTCAAAAATTTTTATTTTTGCGATGAAAAATGAATACATATTTATCTATATAAAAGGAACAGATAAACAAATGTCTTTCATTTTTCAAATTTATATTGTATTAATCGTCTTCTTCTTCTTCCATACTTTGGGCACGTGTATAATGTACCTGATGCACCACAGTCTTCATTACCCGAATGGAAGCAACAAATGCATTGAACTCATTTTTCATCATTAGAGTTTATAAAATTATAATTACTACCATAAAATAAGCGTGCAACCAATAGGAAACATGCTTCATATTACATACACTCAATCTGTTCCATATTGGATACATACGTATTTAGCACTGAAACCCAATTGTAAATGTGATCGTTCTTTGCTTTTAACGAAACACCTTATATCGCTGCCGATTGGTTTTATAGGTTAATTACCGAAATATTGCAGTATTCCATATTAATTGCAGTTACCCTACATCCGTACAATTTTTCCAGTTATTTATACGTTTCTTCAAAATCGAAACTTTTAGCCACAATCTCCCCCAACCCAAAAATATGCGTGAACCGAGGTAAGATTCATTCCGCAGTGTACCGTCAACAATATGTTAATTTTGAGTAGGACAGAGGCGCCCTGGCAACGACTGCGAGAACAGGGTTTGCGTTCGTTCGAGTACGACCGCGAAATCATAAATACATTCCCGTCGGAATTAGTGTTCGGGATGATTACGCGTCCCAAAAAGAGCTGAATTCTGTCGAATCGAGATCCCGGTCGGTCAAAGTATCGCGGCGTCGAATTCACGGGCGCCGTTTGCCGGGAGTGAACACGATCGTCCGGCCTCTCTGTTGGCACGGCCTTTGGTTCCCCGGGTTGCCGGCCGTTGTTTTCACTCTGTTATGCAGCGACTGAAGCACCGTTGCACTGGAGTGCGGTCGGTTTATACACCGCGCGCGTTCCACGGCAATCGAGGCCAGGAGCCGTGCGATTCGACGCCGAGATGATTGTAGTTGCAAATGGGCAGTTTGCATCAAGAAGCGGCCGCCCCATGGCCGACAGGACATGCACGGCCAATGCAAACAAAGTTGACCCGGCTGCTGCTGCCTGTCCGTTCCTGGCTGGAACTACCGCTAGCCAGCCCATTCTACCCCCGGCCGAGGCACTGTAGGACGAAGGTACACACCGGCAAGGTATACAAATAGCCCATCTTTGACGCAGTTCAACCCTTACCCTAGGAACCGGCGTAATTGTCAGCCGCGTTCGATGACAAAAATTCGATTACGCTCGGATCCGGGGATCTCGATAGGCCTTCACCGAGGTTTGGACCAGCAGAAGATGTAAACCAACACACACACGACCGATGACGATTTCAATACCATTTCAATCCGGACCCGCGGAACGGCGGGTAGACATTTGCTACGCTTTCGAAACGCGGGCACAGTACAGAGATTGTAAGTTGACGCGCACCTACAAACTGTGTTAACAACACTACCATCGTCAGTCAAACAGACCGGTGCAAGATTATTTATTTTACAATTATTGAAATTATAAAAATGCTTCCGTGGGAAATGATTACTTACATAAATATTGAAGGAGTTTATTAATCAGAATACAAATAAAATATCGTATAACTATTAATGAAATTAATAGGACTGCGTTCCAAAACGCTCCGATCAGAACTATTGTTTTTTCAGTAACGCGGTAACGGCGCGTCGTCAATTTAATATCGATTATTCTTTACAGCTGACAGTATTTAATAATACAGTCACATTCACACCGTTATTCCCTACAATATATTTAGAAAGAAAGTCCTGACTCACTGACTCATCAACGGGCAGGCTAAACCCTTGGACCTAGAAAGCTGAAATTTTGCACAGAGGTTTCCTTTATGACCTATACAAGGAATAAGAAAGGATATTTCGAAATTCAACCACTGATGGGGTGAAAAGGGGTTGCAACGTTTGTATGAGGAATATTTTATTTGTGGTCGAATTTGCTTGAAACTTGGTCTTAATGTTCTTTGATATAATTAATCAAACATGGGACGTTAATTACGAAAATGGCATCAATTTTGAAATCTAAGATGGCGACATGACATAGAATTCAAACTCTATAGGGGTGAATGTGGGGTTAAAAGGTTTTATGGAGAAACAATATCAATTTCCGAGGGAATTAAACGGTTTCTTGTTTGAACGAAGCTGCGAGCAAAAGCTAGTACTATTGTATAATACGAATCGCACAAAATCAAAATAATCTCAATCTTGTTATTTTTACAAGACAGCATATGTCAGTTACTTTTAAGGCTCGTGAGGTTCAGTTGTTAATGTGTTATTGTAAACGAACTTGTAGATGATGATTTAAACTGTGTTATTATAATTAATCTAGAAGATGAACGTCCCTAGAAGAGATTAGGTAGACTTCCAGCAAGAGGGATGGACTGGCCAGCAAGATCTCCGAATCTTAACATTTTGGAAAATATCTGAGGAAACCTTGCAGGACCGGTATATGCTAAGAGCCGACAATTTTTAACTTCTGAAGAGTTAAAACAATGCATTGAACACGAATGGCACCAATTAAGACAGAAAACAATTAAAAAATTATACAAATCTCTGCCGAGACGAATAATATCCTTGATAAAAATAAAGGAGGCACTACAAAATGTTGAATATTCAATAGTACTGTTTGGACATTCCATTTTGAAAACGCATGTCCTATCATTTTGTTCCACTAATTTGTCTTGAAAAATTCACATTTTTCTAGATAAATTCATACGGCGCAACAACATTTCAGTTTTACCAACTGAGTCAAATACACAAAAATGGTGTGAAACGGTGTATGTACAAGAAATTTCATTTATGTTATCTACTAAATAAAAATTAACAAATTAATAGGGTGACTATGTTTTGGTCCATGACAGTATAACAAATCTAGTAGAGTGAGCTCCCTAGAGGAGATTAGGTAGACCTAGCAGCCTTGTCCCCTCGTCTCTGTACTGTTCAGTTTCTATCAGGTTGTTCCGAACGTTTCTTTCGCAATGTATATATCATATTACTAATTTAAATTATACACGAAATTTTATACCAATCTATTTTTATCTAATCAACCCCCTCAATTTTTTAAATAAAAATTTCATACAATATCGTTAGACAACACGAGCATATACAGACAACGTGATCGTTCATTCGCTAATGTTTAATTATTTTTTAAGCTTTTCCGAGTTACCTACACCATTGATGTAGTAACTATATTTACTTCTCTTTCTAAAAATTTTAATGAGTCCAAGATAGTATAACAATATTTTTAAATTCTTCTAATGTTTTTACAATTTTTAATTCTATCTACTCCCCTTCTATCTACTCTTTTACATATAAACACAGTTTAATTACAATATCTACTGTAGCAAATTTAAATTTGATTAAAACTGATAGAACACAGGTAAACAAAATAAATTTCTCTAATTGTAAGACCATATTTAATGTTTCAATATTTGTAAGACCTATTAACTTCTCCTATTCTAAAATGTATCGCATAGTATTTTCGGTAACGTGTCGACCGTATAAAAACAGAATTGGTTATTTAAGGTGGCTGAAAAATGTATTTATGCATCGGTGACCTTTCCTTTTTTAGTAAAACAGTTAGTTAAAGAGTATCTACGTGAAACTATGCTTTAATAGTTCTAACCTGAATCGAGCTTAATAAATATAGACACGCTAAAAAAAAAGTACACATTTTCGAAAGGAACTCAATCGAGTTACCAATTGGTATCTCTGAATGTAACTTATTACTTATTCTATGCACCGCAAAGGTGGATGAATCTCTTGCGCATACTATAAGTCAAATAAACAATAAAGTGACATTTCAAACAGGTCGAAAAATCCAGAACATTTTTGCCATATTTTTTATCACTTGAAAGGCGGAAAGTCACGAAATTATGAAAACAAATATATTGTATATCGAACCAAGATATTGTTTCCACTAAGTACTGCTCACAAATAGGCGACGACACAATCAAAACTAAAGAGAGCAATTGACAGGAAGAAGAAAAAAGTGATCTTATAAATAGTTTGAACTTTGCACCTTCAAACTGTCATTTATTTAGAGTTCAGAGCATTGCAAATTTGAACACCTGCTAAAAACAATTAAGTCAGTTTTTTGCTAAGAAGTCCCTGGAAATTTACAAAAACTGAACCTTGAAGTTATCAATCAAAATGACGAGAAATGAAAAGAAATTTTGGGACACTCTACTTACAAAAGCAAAGTATCAAAAACATTTTTAAGACAACTTGAAAGCAGATTCCCAGGTTATGGCGGCTGAAAAGTGTGTGAGAGGAGGAAAAAGGAGAAGGAGGCGTTTCGTCCTAGGCCCGCTAGAGGACTCATCGGTAAGGCTATCTAGCGGACCCGTGCCTTAGACGCGGGATGTCGTAAGGACAGTTTAGAAACAGAGGAAGATTCAGGTACTAGCGGGTAAGGTGTTGTCGTAATGTCCCTCTGTTGACGAGCATAGAAAGTAGCCGCCACAAGGTAACCAAGTGTCGACATAAGGATTAAAGACACCATAGAGACGGGACAAATAAATCTTACGATCTAACGACATCCCTCAACGCCGATGAACGCAAAGTATCAAAAACATTTTTAAGACAACTTGAAAGTAGATGCCCGAGTACCCAAGTATCGGCATAAGGATTAAAGACACCATAGAGACGGGACAAATAAATCTTACGATCTAACAACATCCCTCAGCGCCGATGATTTTTGGGATACTGTACTTCCAAAAGCAGAGTATCAAAAACATTTTTAAGACAACTTGAAAGTAGATGCCCGGGTACCCAAGTATCGACATAAGGATTAAAGACACCATAGAGACGGGACAAATAAATCTTACGATCTAAAAACATCCCTCAGCGCCGATGATTTTTGGGACACTCTACTTACAAAAGCAGAATATCAAAAACATTTTTAAGACAACTTGAAAGCAGATGCCCAGGTACCCAAGTGACGATATAAGGATTAAAGATGTTGGGCTTGGATTCTAATGAATAGGTAGCCTTATTTGCTTAACCTACGTTTATTATATACACTATAGATTGTAATATACACTTTCTATGTCTTATTGCACATACATCTTTTCACGTGTTCTATCCGTTGTTCTACCAAAAGACAACATAGAAACGGGACGAATAAGTGTTAACGATCTAACAGCATCCTCGGCACCAGTAATTTTTCAGACGTTCTACTTGCGACCGGAATATATCAAGAACGACATTGAATATTTAATGATGACTTCCGGTCACGGTCGCAGCATCATCAGAGAAGCCAAATAACTAATAATTAATCAAACGAAAGGCCGAGGCTGCTGGTCCGAGCCGAGTCCATGCTACGAAAATCGTTCAGTTCTAGTAACTCAAAGACAGGTCTGGGTCCAAAGGAGTCGGAAGTTTAGCTGGTCGGCATGTTTACATGGGAGTATTTCGCAGCCGGTTGGCCAGCCTGGCCAGTCGTCGCCGGATTGGAGTGCGGTGTATAAATAAAGCGGGAGTTCCGAGCTACCTTTTCTAACCGGTCCCTTTGCTGTACCGAGCGTTCTGCACACTCTATTCTACAGGCCCACGATACAGAGCTCTTTGGTCAGTTAAACATGCGCATATTGCATGAAACTGGTACCGGGAGTCGAGAGATCGACCTCTGTATTAACACCTCCGACGGTGTGTCCCCTCTACCCCACGTACCCCAGACCACCCCACCACCTCCCTGTTCACCGGCGTCGAATAGTTAAACCATTATTTTCGGCTGGACAGCCGGACAAAAGGAGAACCCAGTCGCTCGTGTTTTCTATAGCTCGTGACCGGTTCCACGACGGTGCAGAACGCTTTCCACCGACCGGAAAACGTTTTCCAAGAGACAGAGACGCGGCTACCGACGTCCAGGAACCACCAAATTTCAAACAGGTGCCAAGGATTTTGCGAACGGACCGATTCGCCTACTACGACCATAAATTAGACGATGGGTAAGCTGCCGAGCATCTAAAGTCTATATTAACCCTTATTCAAAATGTTGTTTACATTACAAAATTTATATTTAATAAATTAGGTACTAAATAGTTAAGCATTGTACGAGGTATTATATCAGTTTTATATCAACGAAATGAAAAAAATCATATAGTATGGAAATATTCTTGGTCGGAAAAAAAATGTTCAGTTTTGTAGTTAAACTAGCTCCGAGTGCAAAGGGTTAACACTAGGTTTACGGAGCGCTAAAAGTGACTATTTTATAAAAGTAAGAAGCATGTCTTTATCTAAATGTTCAGCCCTATATTTATAATATATACTGGAAGAAATAAATTTGTTCAAAAATTCCTCATGGATGCATTTGGATGCATGGTTTGCAATCTCAATGATTTATTATTTATTGAACTTAAATTGAAAATATTAAAACCCGTCATGTTGACGTGTCCCGTTCATTTATTACTAGAAACACTCCAGTAGACTGTATTATTATAGACGATACAGTGGAGGATGCTCTCCGGAAGGGATTAGGTGGGGACCTAGCAACCTAGTTTTCTTGTCCTTATATCGTTTAGTTTGAACATTCCGCGGCAATACTATAATATAGGACACTACATCAGAAATGGCAAACCTATGACACGCGTGTCATGTCACGGGGAGAAAAAATAATACGTGTTAAATGTATTTTTCCGAAAACTAAAATTTTATTTTGTATCTCTTTCTGGCCAGATTCTGCATCGTACACTGAATGTAATGGTAAATCAAATTTAAACATTTTGTATATTTTTTGAAAGTAACGTATAAATCTCATCATTACTTATCTAAGACACTGTCTGTTACTCAAAAAACGATTAATA
This sequence comes from Sphecodes monilicornis, assembly GCA_913789915.3. NCBI lineage: Eukaryota > Metazoa > Arthropoda > Insecta > Hymenoptera > Halictidae > Sphecodes > Sphecodes monilicornis. The sequence continues at coordinate 1,499,036 of OU565286.1, read as the reverse complement.
ATATTTCCAGAATAACAAAATACCGTTATGTTTAAAAATGACCTGAAATCATTAAAATTTGAAAGCTTTAACGCAAATGCGGCACGGGTTCCCGTTGTCCAATTGCTTCAAAATGTAGTACACTCCATTTTCTTACCAAATCTCGCAATTCAGGGACGGGGAGGGGGGAGACCAGAAAAAATCGAAAGTCGAATAATAAAGACCTACTGTGTATGCAGAATTCAATGCGCTAGTATGTTTTCGCAAATATCTCGGTAAATTATAATTTCCGCCAAAAACGAAAGTCGTATTTCGTATTCAGCACGTGAGAACGAGCAGAATGGCGTACAACAGGTGTTAAAAGCTTGGGGAGAGGAATTTGAAATTTCTACTTCTTATATTCGAATCTGACATTTCGAGTGGCGCCGTCTGCTGCCGAAAAGTAGAAATACTCTAAGCTTGACTTGGCTTATAGCAGCTTACAGTGTTAACAGGTGTTAATTACAGTATAAACTTACAATGTTAAAACAGGTGTTAATTACGAATAACGTTATGGAACCTCCAATTTCTCCACCGCGTAGCAAAGAAAATTTTGATTACTGTGCAGTGAAAGATTGTGATAGTAGAGCGAGTAAAAATTTGTTACTCCGTTTCCACACTTTGAAATGAAGTCTGTGATGTGAACTGCTTGAAATTTATAAGACCTTCATTTCTAAAATATAAGAAACAATTTAGTAAAGAGCAGTCTATTTTAACAGCTAAAATAGCTAAAGCTAGAGTGCATATTGACAGATTTAACCAGCGCAGCGTATAAAAATTTTCAAAATTCTTGGTTCAGTGATGCCTGTGGCATTGGTGCCTTTAATAGAAGATATTTGGAAAATTATTTGTGAATTAATTAATTAATGCCCTCACCAATTCTAAGCGATTGGAAACATAAAAAATTAATTGTAAATTTAGAAGGTATATTAAAAAACAAATTTTTTTTTGTACAATGAATTAATTAATAAAACATACTTGAAAAAGCCGGTCTCCTTCGACAAACTTAATTTCTGCAGGATTTGTACCTGCCCACTTACAAGTATCACCCATACTTACAAATATTTCAAGTAAAAACAGAAAAGAAGATATCAATACAATGTTAAGACCAAGCACTTCGTCGCCATATTGGATAGCTATAATATTGTCCACGCCCCCATGTCAGATCCCAATAATGAGTGTCATAGTTTATTTGAGGAGTCTTTCTTCAACAGCGAATGAAAAGCTAGCGAACGCAAAGTGAACGGGGAAAAAAGTCTGCAGAAGCTGGAAGGCTGTAAACGGCGCAGGTGTTAATAAAAGCAAAGCCTGCATCGGGTACATCAGTACCCGTAACCGGTATCGTTGTAAACAATTATAAACACCGAGCGAGCTCATTATTGCGTTTAAAATCGCGAAACGTTTGTGTAGTCATTTACATAGGCGGGCACCGATCGGTGGCTGCGATTATGCGTAAAATCGACGGACGATGCGCCGCGCAAATTTGTACCCATAATTCTTTCCACGTCGAATCTGCGAACAGCGATGGCCTCGGTACATTTAAGCCCGACCGCTGCACCCGCAGACACACGCGGGCCCGTGGATACACACGGACACGCCGTCAGCTCATACCAATTGCAACGACATGCCGCATCATTACGCCCCGCTAATTAATTGTGATTTATCGACTTCAAAATCCCCGATCAGACCTGCCTCAAGGAAATACAATGGCCGGCTACCCGGCGACCCTGCGAAACACGATGACGGTTCATAGGATACAACAACTTCGGCTCCCCTTTTCCCCGTTTAACCAGCGCGCGCGTTTTCATTCCGGATCAACCGAGGAATCCGCTGTCTTCATGTGCGTTTTCTTTTCTTATATCGAGGTACAACCGCGGCCGGATTAAACGAACAGCTCTTGCCAAGAAGGATAGCTGACGTGTGAGAATTTGTAATGTGGCCGAGACACGATTGTATACTGTGGATATCCTCCTTTCGTTATAGCGATGGACAAAATGATAGGACCTTTTATATATTTTAATATTTTTTATATGAAACACCGGGGCTAGTTGACTAATTTTTTAACACGTCTGATTTTTATATATAAACTACTGTTATTTGGTTGAGCTGTTGAATACGAAAAGTTGTAAAATTTACGTATGTAAATGTACGGGATTAATTTTGAAAGTTACTTTAATTAAGCATAGGTTAAAGTTTTTATTACATTTATCTTGGTGAGCGCAATTAGTCAACGAACCCCGGGTCTGGACGTAGTTGACATACACGGTGGGATCAGTTGACTTGACATTTAATTCTTTATTTTATTTCTTATGTCTTATAATGTCGATTAACGTTTTTGTCTACAAGTCACCGCCCAGATTACAATTATAAATCACTTTATTCGACTTGATGCAATTTTCGTGATTGAAAACTCTTTAACGACCCTATTAACATTTTTACCTTCGCCTATCACAAATCGGAGTGCCCACAAAATAATATCAGCTGATATTTCTCAGGTTTCTGTTTATAATATCTTATATTGATGCCTGCAGCAAATATAGCCAATTGACGCAAAAAGCGAAAAACAAAAGAAAAATGAGACAAAAGTAATATCCGGGGTTAAGTGTGGGTCTAGCTCTAGATCTCATTTGACTGATAGTCAATTAACCCCATTTGACATTTTCAAAATTTTGGCAGGTGTATGTCCATATCGTTCACGTGTCGGATAAATTTCTTATGTCTTATAATGTCGATTAACATTTTTGTCTACAAGTCATCGCCCAGATCACAATTATAAATCACTTTATTCGACTTGATGCAATTTTCGTGATTCAAAATTCTTTAGCGACACTATTAACATTTTTACCTTCGCCTATCACAAATCGGACTGCCCACAAAATAATATCAGCAGATATTTCTCAGGTTTCTGTTTATAATATCTAATATTGATGCCTGCAGCAAATATAGCCAATTGACGCAAAAAGCGAAAAAAAAAGAAGAATGAGACAAAAGTAATATCCGGGGTTAAGCGTGGATCTAGGTCTAGATCTTATTTGACTGATAGTCAAATAACCCTATTTGACATTTTCAAAATTTTGGCAGGTGTATGTCCATATCGTTCACGTGTCGGACAAATTTCTTATGTCTTATAATGTCGATTAACATTTTTGTCTACAAGTCATCGCCCAGATCACAATTATAAATCACTTTATTCGACTTGATGCAATTTTCGTGATTGAAAATTCTTTAGCGACACTATTAACATTTTTACCTTCGCCTATCACAAATCGGACTGTCCACAAAATAATATCAGCTGATATTTCTCAGGTTTCTGTTTATAATATCTTATATTGATGCCTGCAGCAAATATAGCCAATTGACGCAAAAAGCGAAAAACAAAAGAAAAATGAGACAAAAGTAATATCCGGGGTTAAGCGTGGATCTAGGTCTAGATCTTATTTGACTGATAGTCAAATAACCTCATTTGACATTTTCAAAATTTTGACAGGTGTATGTCCATATCGTTCACGTGTCGGATAAAATAAATACCCGAAATTATATATACAGGGTGTCCCACATAAATGGGAACACCTAAATATCTGTCGTAGAATACGATGCGATAAAAAGAGGTTGACCTTGAAATTCAATGTTAAGGTTAATTTTGTAGCACTTTTGTTAGATCTACTGCCACCAAACCGAAGGTGTAGCATCACGCAATGATAGACGCGACATACTTTTCTACCCTGTACATTCTTTTTAACCTTTGATCACCATGTCGCTCATATTTTGGTGACGGAATTATTCATACAGAATTGAAAATTAATTTTTACGTTGGTAGATTCCGTGCACGAAATTTGCTTACAATCTGCAAAATGGAAGAGGTTTCAAATAGTAATTTGTGGCGGCTACTTCCTATGCTCGTCAACAGAGGGACATTACGACAACACCTTTCCCGCACTACCTGAATTTTCCTATGTTTGTGTACATATACCGTCCTAAACTGTCCTTACGGCATATCGCGTCTAAGGTACGGGTCCGTTAGATAGCCTTACCGATGAGTCCTCTAGCGGGCCTAGGACGAAACGCTTCCTTCTCCTTTTTCCTCCTCTCACGCACTTTTCAGCCACCATAAATTAATATCAGAAAACTAAACTTCTCAGTTTTGGTTTTGTTAAATAAATTGCTTTGTTTTTGTATAATTTCTGTGGGTGTTGAGTGGGCGACCAACGTGTTAAATTGTTATTTTATCGCGTTCTACGGTAATCTACTATATCTGTTCCTATTATCTACGCATTTTTGTTTGTCTATCCTGTAAATTCTATTCTGTGAGAACGTTTAAAAAAAAAACACCGCGGTCCATCTTTTAAATGGACTCTATTAAAAAGTTCCCAAATGCCAGCTTTAAACTGTTCACAAAAACATGCAATCCGCAAACACGCAGCCGTGCAGAACAATTAAAAACCATCCTGTGTAGACAACCGTGTCGTCTTCAATAATCGAGTCTTTTCCGTGGCAGATCGAATCGAGGAACACGTCCCGTTCTATGGTACTCCACTTGTAGCTATGAGAGACTAATCCAAAACTGTCCCCAAACAAGCTCGTCCTCGAAAGATGATCCGGGCTACGCGGCAACCGGATTTGTCGTGTGCTGTCCTGTCGGACAAAGGTCTGACAAACGCGACAAATATTTTGAGCGGGCCGCCGATCCGTGAGTAAACGGTTTACACAGCGGAATTCTTACGGGGGTGCGACCACGGCCCCGTAAGACGTCACGCGGCGTAGAACCCCGTCATTGTCGAGTAACTTGTTGCACGACAAAAATTTATGCTTCGCGGAGCCCGACATCTAGGCGCAATTGTCATCCCGCAGCTGCCGGTTGACAAGAACGTTTCTGCGTTATTTCGTGAAATAATCTGTCGCAAAGGGATGATCAGGGTGACCCCGTTACTATTCGAGAAATCCGTCGGGGTTGCGTTTTAAGTGGCGTTGCTTCATTTTACACCGGGGTGCCTTTGGATCGTGAAACGCTTCTTTGCACGCGATTCTTCTTCGTTCCTCGCTTAGGCGGTTCCAAGAAAATATTGGAGATTTCGTTTTTTTTACGAATGAATCAGTTGCGGTGTATCGTGTTCGAGATGATTGATTTAATTTACGTTAAAACTAGTGAGACATACACGCGAGTGTTGTGATATGTACTATTTTATAATATAAAATAATATATTCATATTATTATTAATACCCATATTGAATTTATTTAGATTTTGTTCGATTTTTCTTTCAAGCTGTTTGGTGTTTCGATTAAAAAACTGATATATTATTGTAAACTATTGTGTTGTATTAACTTGTTTTATATTGGTTCGAATTTTAACGATATAGTTGTGATTCGTTGCAAATGTAGACAACTGGGATTACAAAAGAACCGCTTATAGTTTACGACTTTACAATTGATCGATTGTAATTCTGTAGTTTTTTAATAAATGAAAATCCTTTTACATTCGAAAACGATCTTTCACAAGTTAAAATTTACAGTGGCGTCTTCCGAAACATATTATCAAAGTCTATTCAGGGTATTTATGTAGGACTTATATAAAAAAAGTATTACAATTGTGTGAGTTTATATGTATAGGAGATATATTTGTAGTATGATTTATATAAGATATTGTTTTACATTCTACGTATTGTGGAAAGTAAATGAAAATATGAATAGAGCGCTTAATGTTGTTACTTTGATTATCTATTTTACTCTATTCTACTTCCCCAAAACATTAGAAAAATCGCATAACCTTTCGCATTCATTTACTCGTTTCATGCTTAAGTGGTATAGTAGTATAGTGTTTCAGGTTTCAAAGTATTGTACGAAGACCTCTCTAGAATTCCATATAAATTTGTTCAGATACCTTTCACACTAAACCCACCACCGCCGGTCAAATGACCGCTTTCAGATTTTTTAGTTTACAATTACTGAAGTTATAAAGATGCTTCCACTAGAAATGATTATGCATACTTTTTTATTCAAGCATACATTATGATAAAAATGGCATAAAATTTAAATTAATACAATCGTGGCATTTTTATAAGGGAGCACATACTAGTCATCTTTAATGGTCGGTAGGTTTAATGTTAAGTACAGTCGGGGGCAAAATTAAGTGGATATTCTTTAAAAACTAATAACTTGCTTAAAATTGAGTTTTTTCTGATGTTAGAAGGATTAGTTTAACAAGTAATGTGTATAAAAATAATTCTTTTGAATTCCGCTATTTTTCTATTCGCAATTTCGACTAATGCTAATTTTTTTAATACGTTACCTAGTACATTAATTCTTTATAAAGAGTACTCGTTTAATTTTGCCCACGGATGCATACACGTAATTTAAGACTAAATAATCGAAATGTTCAAAAGAAATTTGATATTTTTAACTATCGTACAATACAGTAGCGAAAGTTAATGTACAGAAATTTTGTTGGGGTCACCAGAGACCCCAGTATACCCAGTAAAGTGTTAAGATTAGTATTTTAAGACTAAATATTACGTAACAAAGAATAAGGGTCGACACTGTGTAATGTTTCCAAGAAATATTATTTCGCAGTCCCATATTAAACTTCAGAATAGCTCGAATCATAAGAAGATACGATTAGATACCCTAAACCCACCACCGCCGGTCAAATGACCGTTTTCAGATTTTTTAGTTTACAATTACTGAAGTTATAAAGATGCTTCCACTAGAAATGATTATGCATACTTTTTTATTCAAGCATACATTATGATAAAAATGGGATAAAATTTAAATTAATACAATCGTGGCATTTTTATAAGGGAGCACATACTAGTCATCTTTAATGGTCGGTAGGTTTAATGTTAAGTACAGTCGGGGGCAAAATTAAGTGGATATTCTTTAAAAACTAATAACTTGCTTAAAATTGAGTTTTTTCTGATGTTAGGAGGATTAGTTTAACAAGTAATGTGTATAAAAATAATTCTTTTGAATTCTGCAATTTCGCTATTCGCAATTTCGACTAATGCTAATTTTTTTAATACGTTACCTAGTACATTAATTCTTTACAAAGAGTACTCATTTAATTTTGCCCACGGATGCATACACGTAATTTAAGACTAAATAATCGAAATGTTCAAAAGAAATTTGATATTTTTAACTATCGTACAATACAGTAGCGAAAGATAATGTACAGAAATTTTGTTGGGGTCACCAGAGACCCCAGTATACCCAGTAAAGTATTAAGATTAGTATTTTAAGACTAAATATTACGTAACAAAGAATAAGGGTCGACACTGTGTAATGTTTCCAAGAAATATTATATTCACAGTCCCATATTAAACTTCAGAATAGCTCGAATCATAAGAAGATTCGATTAGATACCCTAAACCCACCACCGCCGGTCAAATGACCGCTTTCAGATTTTTTAGTTTACAATTACTGAAGTTATAAAGATGCTTCTACTAGAAATGATTATGCATACTTTTTTATTCAAGCATACATTATGATAAAAATGGGATAAAATTTAAATTAATACAATCGTGGCATTTTTATAAGGGAGCACATACTAGTCATCTTTAATGGTCGGTAGGTTTAATGTTAAGTACAGTCGGGGGCAAAATTAAGTGGATATTCTTTAAAAACTAATAACTTGCTTAAAATTGGACCAAACGACTTGAGTTTTTTCTGATGTTAGGAGGATTAGTTTAACAAGTAATGTGTATAAAAATAATTCTTTTGAATTCTGCAATTTCGCTATTCGCTATTTCGACTAATGCTAATTTTTTTAATACGTTACCTAGTACATTAATTCTTTACAAAGAGTACTCATTTAATTTTGCCCACGGATGTATACACGTAATATAAGACTAAATAAATGTTCAAAAGAAATTTGATATTTTTAATGTACAGAAATTTTGTTGGGGTCACCAGAGACCCCAGTATACCCAGTAAAGTGTTAAGATTAGTATTTTAAGATTACTATTACGTAACAAAGAATAAGGGTCGACACTGTGTAATGTTTCCAAGAAATATTATTTCGCAGTCCCATATTAAACTTCAGAATAGCTCGAATCATAAGAAGATGATTGCATGAATAATTAGGCCCTGGTATGCAGGACTCTACCAAACCTGAAAATTACAAAAAATTAGTTAAACACAGTACCCAGAATGTTGTTACCTTTATTCTGCAACAAATTTCCCATCCACAGAACAATTCTTCTTTCATAAAATTATTAAAACTACCAAGCTACAGTTTCTTTCTGTTTTATAGGCATTTATAAAAAAAATCTTCCAAACCACAAAAATAGCGACAAAATTAGTGGGCTGAAAATAAGACCAATAAGAATGGAAAAGAAAGAACCATATCTCCTTATGATTACACAGTATGAATTCTATAATCCTCTCCAAATAATGAATTTACAGATAGTTACTCGCGGCAGATATTTAACATTATTATTATTAGTTACACTTTTACGGATCTATCAATATTATGTATGACCGAATGGCAATCCCTTATAAGTGGCAAAACTGAAAAATATACAAGAAATGAAGCATCTAGTAGATTGTTTCCATTTTTATGATAATTTGAACAGCAACAATAAGATTGTTGAATATATAAATGGTTTCGACATGTAACAACTTGACCTAGTTGTGGATGATACCGAAACCGAATTTGCTGAATAATACCAGCCCTTAGAAAAGGTAAAATTACAAATAAATAACAATATTAGTTACACTACACACCGTTTAATAAGCCACAAAAACAATAATGTAAAACAAAAGTCATAAAAAAAATATATCCAATAAAAACGATACTGCTTGTTTGAATATCAAATCTTCAACATCAATTTTCTCGATTATCAGATCATTGTGGGTTGATAGCGTTCTGCATAATTGTGCCAAATTGCTTTTCAATTGGATTGACTCGAACGCGCGGGAGTCGTTTGAAAAAGCAAAACGTAGCAGCGCGAGAATATAAGCATGCAACTAATTGTGCATCGATTTCGCATAAGAAGGAACGAGACAGTGCTAGCAACCTTCAAAACGTTTTTCTTGTCAAGCACGGAAAAACGGCTCCCAATTATTTCTTTGACCTTTGACGAGAACAAATTGCCAAAAAACCGGTCTCGCACTGGCGACCATTCATTCTGTCTATCGGCACACGGGACGTTTCATTAAAATCATTTCCCTCGCAGTGGAACGCGTGCAGCCCGCCGGGCAAATCTATTTACGGGAAACGAGACATTATTGCACCTGGTACACCGAGTACAACCTCACCGCGCCTCTCCTTAGTCCACGGATCAACCCCCTTAACTGGATAAGACGAGTCCGCTGGACATTCGTCTATGTTATTAGAATAGCAGCACGTTTAATGAATAATGAGGCGACTCGCCGTGGGCATGCGGGAATGCTGCTTTCGACGTATGATAGTTTAGCAATGAGCTTGTTGCTCCCCGACTCGCAGAGCGAAAAACTAAAGGAACGCTGGAATAAATAATGAGAACAACAGCGAATCCGAAAATAAATTTTTACGGGCTCGGATCAACTCAGTGTTGCCACAACGCTTAACCAGTTAGCTGTGTAGCTCGAATTTATATGTGGGTTCTAAGAATTTTGAAATATTTCATTTATCACATTGACGTCGCTCCAATTACGTTTTGTTTACTTCCTCTTTGACTCGAAATATTCTAAGATGTCAGCAAATTACAAATGTGTTTTAATTTTCACAACAATTTTAAGATAAATAGCAAGCAATTCATTGTATTCCATGACGAGTATACTCGTCAAAAACAGCTAACTGGTTAAAGGATTGGAAGGAATATAAAATATGAGCTGTGGTACTTTTTTTAAAGAAAGGCCTAACATTAGAATGTGTTTTAATTTTCACAACAATTTTAACATAAATAGCAAGCAATTCACTGTATTCCGTGACGAGTATACTCGTCAAAAACAGCTAACTGGTTAAAGGATTGGAAGGAATATGAAATATGAGCTGTGGTACTTTTTTTAAAGAAAGGAATAACATTAGAATGTGTTTTAATTTTCACAACAATTTTAACGTAAATAGCAAGCAATTCATTGTATTCCGTGAAGAGTATACTCGTCAAAAACAGCTAACTGGTTAAAGGATTGGAAGGAATATGAAATATGAGCTGTGGTACTTTTTTTAAAGAAAGGACTAACATTAGAAGCCTCGATGAATGTAGACAAAGACAAGTTCCTCATATTGACAATTCTAGTTTAAAAAGGACCTGTAAAATATGAAAATAAACATGTTTCTACAGGAGTACATTCGATTTGAATAGGTTTTACATTATTTTCATAGAAATAGATTCATGTTGGTACTATAATTTTCTTAAAAAAAATAAAAAATGTCTCGTGATCTTATATTATACATACATCATTCTCCATTCTTTGAAGTCTTTTAATTTGAATGGGACAATTCTGCATACAGACGAATATAAGAACTATAAAATGTGCGAACAGAAAATTGAGTATGTAGGCACATACTGCTGTATCTCCTTCATGGCGCTAATAACAATATGTTTATATTGAAAATTCGCAGAAAAAAATTACAAATTCCCTGAAAAATGAATTTCTTTGTTTCTAGCTTATAAGAAGGGTCGAAGAATAAATCAAATTTGGATCCGATAACTTTTCTAACTTTTAAGAAGAATGTAGGCATGTTGGTTTTGCTGTATCTCGTTTATGCCATTAATAACAATATATTTATATTGAAAAATTACAAAGAAATAAATTAATGAAAAATTAATTAACGTATAAGGAAGGCTGAAGACAAAATAAGATTGGGCTTCCCTAACTCTTATGATTTTGATACAAATATTTTACGCGCAAAAATAGAAACTTGTCACATGATTCATTGCTGTAAACATAGAAACTCATAAATTGTAATTACCTTGAGTACTTAGTAAGGTGTACGTACGTGTGTAATCCCATTCTAGCGAAGACTGTTACATTTTTCAAGTATAAATAAATGCAACACCTGTTAATGCATTAGCGACCGACTGTTCCGTAAACATGTTACGGAGCTCCTTTGCTCTCCTTACCCGCATTGTCAAACGTAAGAAACGGGAGTGTACGAGGGAATACGTGACACTTTTCCGTAAGTCTCGCGTATGGGAATATTTCTCACTTTATCGTGCGCATCAAATATCGTAGGGGCACGCAATTGCTGGAGAACGAAATTATTGACCTCCTAGAAGTTAGCCCCCCACTTATAGAAATATATAATTTTAATTGTTGTACTGAATCGTGTTAAGTTTGAATATTAAGAATGCGATAAAAAATAGAGAAAATAATTTTTAAAATAGCCCCACCCCCCTTTTACATTTTTTTTCAATTTTCTTTATTGCGCTAATTTGTGCTATAAGTTGTGTTAAGACTGTGCCAAAGTATCACTTTAAAATTATAATAAGGAAATGAGATATGACAAATAATAGTTTTGGACGTGCAATTAATTTGGAATATACTGGAATATACTAGAATATGCTAGAATACTCTAGAATGCACTAGAATATACTAGAATATACTGGAATATACTAGAATACACTATAATATACTAGAATATACTGGAATATACTAGAATATACTAGAATATACTGGAATATACTAGACTATACTGGAATATACTAGAATATGCTAGAATACACTAGAATATACTAGAATATACTGGAATATACTAGACTATACTGGAATATACTAGAATATGCTAGAATACACTAGAATATACTAGAATATACTGGAATATACTAGAATATACTAGAATATACTGGAATATACTAGACTATACTGGAATATACTGGAATATACTAGAATATGCTAGAATACACTAGAATATACTAGAATATACTGGAATATACTAGAATATACAAGAATACACTGTAATGTACTAGAATATACTAGAATATACCAGAATATACCAGAATATACTAAAATATACCAGCATATGCCAGAATATACTAGAATATACTAGAATAGAATATACTAGAATAAATATAAGCCGAATTAAGACCCTTAGAGACCCTAAGCACTTTTGATGCCTCCTTATACAGGATCGCTTCAACGCAATGTAGTGTAGACCTGTACGATTTCTTAGGCATTTTCAAAAATTTGACTGGAAACTGTTTGATAACGGAATTTAGACTTTTGCTCGCTCGCTACTGATTTTCATTTTTCCACTATATTTTCGTTCTTTCCACTCCCCACACATGCGCATAAACACTTAAAAATAGTATTACTAGACAGCGGATTTTATGAAATTCTGACAATGACTAGGTGCAATTTAAGACAGTAAAAACATTATAAGAATTTAAAGGTACCATTAGATTATTTTCAACTGATTAATCATATTTCAGTTTGTTGTAATTCAAGTAGAAAATTCTTACTTTAGATAATGATCCGCAGTTGAATCATTATTACGTAAAATTTCAATGATGTCCCCCATTTCCTGATGCATTAAACACGTACTTACTTGACTTATCGCTTAATCCAGCATTGGAGACAATAGTACCTTTTATCATTATTTTACCCAAACGGTATGCATCAATTTAAATCCCGACGCAAGTATGCATTGCAATAAGATTCCTCTCGAATCTGAACAGATGTGCGCTGGCGATTTTTCTAGGAAATTCGAGACTGGTCTGTTCGGCTGGCCAACGCGCGACCGGCGTTAATTAATTTTTTGTCCCAATGTTCCTAGTTTATCGCGATTGCAGCAACGCGGTGCAGTGCAGTGCGTAGCCCAGCGACTCGGTTCGTGTAAAAATTCCTCGCATCGGATGCGAAGGTAGCCAATCACCTCGCAATTTTACCATCCACCGGATCTCGAAGGCGGACAAATTGCGCTGCACTCTAATTATACAACCCTGCGAACACATGCGCGGCCATCTTCCCCGTCCCGACTCGTTTCTCCAAGATTCCCTAAACGGCGTCCTCGCAGCCGCTGAAAAATCCTTGCTGAATGAAGCCGGAGACGAACAGACGAAGACGAAGCGCGCTGCACGCTGGGAAAAACATAGTCGAAGGGACAAAGACGGAGAAACGGAGTTTCGCATAAGCGACGCGAGGCTTTTTTGCCTGATCTCACCTTGTTTGATGGAAAAAGAGCCGGGGAAAGGGACGGGGGGGGGGCAGGGGCAGACGGTGCAAAAGGGGATCCGGACCCCATAGGGCAGAACATTCCCCGGGTTTCTTCGGTCGCGTTTCCATCGAAAGGATTTTTCTGCTTAGGGAAGGATACTCCTCATCGGAGACACGTGCGCGACCATTCGTGGAAGAATAAATCGTCGCATGAGTTCCTCGAACATCGTCACGGTTGGTCTTCATTAACCCTCGCGACAATCCAGTTTTAGTTTCTTGCTAATGAACGGCCGCCAGAATCTGCACAGTTTGCCAATCGGCGATCAACGATTTCAGATGTTGTCCTCTCCGTGTCTTTTGAATCTTAGGCCACGCGCAATGCGGATGGAATCGAGAAAACGATCTTAAGCGCGGTGGTAGGAAGGAGAGTCTAATTTGTAATTTGTACCAGCATCTATGTAGAGTCCGAGACAAAATGATGGCACACTTATTACTGTCATTTGTGAAGTTACAGTGACTCTTATATACAGTGTGTTCACGCTATTACTAGCCAGCGTTTTTCTTGCAAATAATAAATATTAGAAAAGAAATGAAAGAGGAAAAAATAATACCGTTTTTTGCAAGCAACGTAATGGCGTATGTAATTTTTTTGTAATTGCACTATTTTCATGAAAATGTCGGTGACCTCCAATTTTTGTAAATAGAATGCCATATATTTTTTCATACCATATGAAAGCGTGTGTCAAGACAAATTCATTCGTATACGATACAATGACCTTCAAGATCATCCAAGGTCAGAAATGGAAGAAACATTTTGAACATTTCGTACTATTGCGTTTACAAGTATAATTTATTGACGAGGCTATAGTAAATGTTCAATATAACTTCCTTGTGCCTGACTACATATTTCGGCTCTGTTAATTCTCAACTGATCACGAATTCAACTTATTGTATTTATTATTGCTTATATTTTAATTTGTGCTTTATACAGGTACCATAGACTTTGTGAATTTTGAAATCTTACCTGGAGATTCTGGAAAATACAGAAACAAGTTTACTCAACTAGCGATTCGTTAAACAAGTAGAAGAGTATTATTAACTAATCAATTAATTTGGACCTGTTAATTTAAAAAAAAAAGTGCTAAAATTTGTTGTACTTGTACACATATTTAAAAATTGCAAGAAAGCCTATTAAATAAACATAAAGTATATTACATTTTACAGTATTAAAAATGAATTCTTGTTAATATTCTTCACTCCAAATTTCACTTCGATATCTTTAATAGTTTAAAAGTTATACCAAAATGTCCCCGTATTTCTCGATCGGGACCACTGTGCGACGTCGATACACAACATTATAAAGCCGGTTGAACGCGGCAGAGAAAAGTGAAGAAAAAGATCGTTGAATCAATCTGTATTATCAACAATCAAGATCCAGGTTGCAGAGTCTGTTTAAATAGACAAACGCGCGGAAGGCGTCGTGCAACTCCCGAATGCGTCGCGACGCCTCGCTGGCGTATTTCGACCGTCATAATATTTGGAATTGTCCGAGGCCTGGCTGAACACTGTAGCTTTCTCGCTTCACAATCTGCCGTTGTGCTTGCAAATGCTTCCCCCGACATCAACTGGAGACGGGGAGCGTCTGTCAGACATCGCGACGCCGATTATTAATGCCGTTGCATTAACGCATCTGTGTAGTTTATAATTATTTTCTTAGCCTTAGCTTGTTAAAGAAATGTGTTAGTTATACTGCTGGAGGAAATTGTAGCAGTATGCAGGGACAGGTGATTATTCCGTGAAGGAAGCAATAGACGCGACGGCGTTCTACTGGCTTGAACAGAATATATATATTTGTAACGCTATACAATGAATGAGGACCATACGGTGGTTTTGGAACGACTGACGCATCCCGACGATCCCGACTCGCCGATACGACACACAGTCAAAGCGCTGGGACCGCACCACGTGCGCCGTCTACAGTTCGGTATCGCTCAACGGAAAGGGTCCAAGAAGCCGCGCTTACACTGTTTACAACAAAATGTGTATGCACAACATGTAAGAACTTTGAACGGACGTCAATTATTTTGCTGCGTGTTATTCAACAATTCATTCGTGTTAGCTTTAAAGAATTTTAGTCAAAAATATCCAGGATTTATACAAGCCTATCAAAGGAACATGGAAATTCATTCGTGTAAACTGTTGTACACATTTAACCCATGGACGGTGGACACTAGCGAGTAAACTATAAGAACATCCATTTTTACCGCTGAAGCCTTAAGGTGGGGGTTATACATGTCCGAAGTTCGGATCAGACCGAATATTGTTACCCAGGTTCAAATGAGAGTGTTCGCAATCGGAAATCGGCGTCCGACTTCTCAACGATTCTTTTTCTTCGAGTCTGGGAGGCCATATTCGTCGGGTTACTGCCAAAACAAGGTAACTCCATAATTTGAACTTTTGAGAAATCGTCGTTTGAAAATTGAAATTGAAATGAAAAATCGTCACAGCTTCAAAATGATTTATTGATTGAAAAAAGTCAAAGTAAGTAACAAGACAAAAGAAAAATTCTAGTTTCGTCAGTATGTTTTTCGAACATTTTTTAATCTAATGGAGTACTTAACTCCGAATTGAGTAAAAGTGGAGTTAGCTTGTTTTGGCAGTAACCCGACGATATGGGCTCCACAACTCCTTCAGCTAAACTATCGGTAGCTCTCCTTCACAACATCTCGACCGCATCACAAGTTACGTCAAAATTCGGACGGAAATGTATAAACACCCTAAAAACGCGTCCGATATCGGACGGATGTGTATAACCCGACCTTTATACAGTCCGCGACGCTCTCAAACATATATGAGCCGTCTATTTTGAAAGTGACCTAAGTCCATTTATACTTAAATTGACGTATTTAAAAGTTTGCATTTCAATCAAATTATAAATATACGTATAAGATACCTAAACGTATCTAAAAGAATTAAATTTACAATTCCTATTAAAGTAATAACAATTATTAAGTGAATAATATGTGTTTTTTTACCAAAAATGGAGTTAAGTCACTTTCAAAGTTAACAATCAGATTCGTTATAAAATTTGAAAGAGCCCAAGTCCATTCGACATAATTTAAAATACCTCAAATTGAAAAAACAATACTCAATTTATTTTATATTTCTTTACAACTCTTCAAAAACACAGTTTATGCAATTCGGGAAATTTTCTAACTACATAAATTACAAAAGAATTTACTGCTCATCTACATTTTGTGTATGCGGGAGGGATGTCATGGTGCACCGGTGGTATATGTAGTATATCGTAGTAAGTCCATTATGTTCTTGTATTTCGCTGTTGTAATACGTCCTATATTTTTATAAAGTGGTGTCAATACAATATTTTCGAATTTTTTTTGTTGAAATCATTAGTTACGAATTCTTGTTCACTATTTGAATTAAATGGTCTTGTTGTTTTATTCTTCCCCACGAGTGTAATAATTTGTATAATTTAATATTTTAAGTTTTATATTCAATTGTAAGTATGTATTGCGTGAATTTTTTTCACTGCTTTAATTAAACTAAAGCAACTGTCTAAAAACGTTTTTTTTTTTGTAGAGGTAATCAAACTGTCAAAAACTGAAGCTAACTTGTTAAATACTAATTCATTAAAATTACCAATTTTTAAGTTCAAAATACATGGCTTCGATACTTAACAATTTAAAGAAATAGGTACTAACCATTTGTCATATTGCAATAAGTTTGTAATAGCCTCTAAAAGTTAGAAATTCAAAAATTTCAAAACATCATACTGTGATATCTACGTAAATGTCTCCAGTAGTGTATTTTTCAAATTTTATCATTCACCTATATTTATATAATTATCAGTTTAGCATTTTAAAATTTATAATTTTGCTGTAACGGACCCTAAGGCAGTACGCTACAAAAATACTCAAATAAACTATTTTTAGGGCTGTTATGGTAATTCTCGGTTTATCGTTTGACTTCGCTCGCGATATTAAAAGATTTACGATTTTACGCCGAGAAGCCAAAACCGCAGATTGTTCATTAACTTCCTCGGTAAACTATCTTCCATCATCCTTCGTTGATTCGTTTTCGCGAAAGATAATAAACGCCGCGTGCCAGATCATGCCTTCTGATATTCGTTCTTGGAAATCTGACGAATAAGATCGAATTCACACTTGCTCTCAAATGAATGCGTTTAATTTGTAATTCTAATTAACGCAATTAAATATTATCTGTTATATTAAACAACGGTAATTCGTTCGTTAGGGAATACATCGTTTGATACAACCGAAATAAAAATTAGAAAAATGTAACGGCAATTAAATCTCACTGTTACGACCTAATGAATTTCTTAATGATTATTCCCATAATTATTTTACGACGAGTATCGCAATACTTAAACTGCATTCCTTGTATGCGATAGATAAAATATTTAGTGAAATTGAATATTATCATTTAAAATATGGACAGTGTGAATATTTATAAATATGAAATTGTAGAAGAACAGAATCGTAGTACTACGATCGTTAAAAACATTAACAGCAGAGTATTCTAGTGTTTCGCGCTTTACAGACATAAACGTTAGGCTTGAAATAATAGGACACAACCTACGATATAAATAGTGAATGGTCGTCAAATGTCAGTAAAGTAAATTTACTTCGCGACGAACCGATATTGCAGCAATGTCTCACTCTCCTCCGAGCTGCTCCGACTTGTAACTATTTATGCGTGTCTACATTCTCGAATATTCTTTCTCATTACTTTCCCAAACGAATCTCTCATTGTTTACGTAAAGATTAACTATGTTGAATTCTCATTTTACGTTCTTATTACGGAAGTTTACGGAATTTTCGTTAAAAATATTTCGAATTCACGTTGTGCAATTCAGAGAATTTAATAACTCCTCATTTTATCCGCATAAATTCAGACGATTTTTAAAATATTTTTGGAGCCAAATAAAAAAAACGTAAAAGAAGTAAATGAAATAACTTATTTATGTATATACTATTTTGTCGAAACATAAAAATAGCTTTACAGTACTAGAGTATAATAAAAGTAGCATATAATAAATGTGCCAAATCATTCTTATGATTAATAAGAAACATAGAAATACCTTCATTTTTGCAAAATTCAAAATACCCTAGAACCCAAGCCATGAAAAGAAGAATGATGAAACAAAATATTTACTAAATCTTTAGAATCTCTATTTATAACAACACGAACAACGAAAATAAATAAAAACACGAATTTTGTTTCATCATTCATTTTGAACATTTCCTTTAAGTGTGAGCAAAGGAATTTGTTCAAATCTGTGAAGATAACGTAGTTATAGGCGTTTGAAGGCACGAGTACGATTTCCGTGGCCCCTCGTACGATTTTTGCCCCCTCCACGACCTAACCACAACTCATTCTATTCACATGATTTTTCCATCACTAGTTCAAATTCTCGATGACAGCTGCAATGCAAAGATTATGCGCATCAAATTTCATTTTCTACAAAAAAAGGTCTCTTGATATTTTGACATATTTCGCATACTTATCGAGATATTTGCAAATTTATAAAAAAACTGGAAATCTACTGTACCGGCTAAACCAGGCCAATCTGACACCATGTTATATATACATTTTTTTCTTGAAATAACCCCAAGAACACAAATATAACCTCAAAACGAGAGGCCACGGAAATCGTACTCTCCCCCATTTGAAGAATGCAGCTCGCGTTGCGAAATATTGATCTATGATGCCAGATCCACCAAAAACTGGGTTGATTTTCCTCTCCTCCTTTTCCCCTTCCACTATCCCATTTCGCTACTTGCGCACACTCCAACGTCCCCCACTAAGACCGTAGACTGGTCACGTGACGTGCCGCGCAACGTATCACATATTACTCTGGTCATCAGAGAGGTGGTAAACTGTATTCTGCTCGATTCAACCGTTCCGGCACCACTGATATTAATAGTTGAATCTTTTAACGCGTGTTCTCTAGTAACCACATTTTTCGAAACAGTTGCCACGATATTAAAAATTCTAGTTGATCAATTGACTTGAAATTTTGAGAGAAAATTCATCAAATTACTTATTTGGGGCACGAACAAAAAATAGGTAATTTGATATTAATATTCAATATTAACAATTTCTGTGGTTCGATCACTGTGACAGAAGCTGTTAAGGAGTCTTGTATATTATAGAATAACTAATAAGAAAAATGTAACTAAGAGAAAAACACTTATATTTGAAAACTATCCGTTTACATCCCAAAAAGGCCAAGTGCCATATATCCAATAGTTGTTCTAAAAAAAAAATTCTTAAAAATCATTTGTTTCCACTACCGTTTCACGAGAAGCCTCTCCGTTAATGAGTTCGATTGTGTTGTTCACAAGAGTCAGGTTGTTTTTACCAGAACAGGCTAGCGAAATTTTGAAATCAGTGCCCAGCAATCGAGGGTTTTAGGTGGCCGGGCAAAGCTGACTTTCACGCAAGACTGTATTATCTGTCCGTTTCGGTGCAGATACGATCGGCGCGCAAATTTACGGCTGTCTTCCATCAGATACGCGGAAATCCCTCAAACTTTGATGACGGCTATTCGAAGCTTTTTAAATGTTCATGCTTACAAACTGGTTCACCGGTGTAAGGACCATAAAAGCCAATATGGTAGGGGACCCGGGCCCCAGAACACCCTTTACCGTCTCCCGTACCTTTATCTTTATCGTTATGCGTCGTTGTTTCAAGCTCTTTATGTCTGACAGCGGGCTCCCATTAACGTTTGATTTACAACTTTCTACGAATCTATAAAGGAGCCCTTACCTTTTCCAAGGTATAGATTTCTTTCGTTTCACCATATGCGCGTACAGGATTTCTGGGTGTCTTATGGGCCCACTGCTCTCTCTCTCTCTCTCTCTCTCTCTCTCTCTCTCTCTCTTTCTCTTGCACTCTCTCCATCTCTCTTTCTCTCTTCCCCTCTCTGTGTATATGTGGCAACAGCGATGGTGGTTAATGCGTTCTCCAGTAACGGGCCCTCGATAACTTTTGATGAGAATTGAATCATACCGTGCGCTATCTGCGACAGAAAAATTGTAATTCCTCGAAAGATCGGTTTAATTTATAGTTTAAAAGCAATCGGACTGACTGGAGTTCGGTGTACTTTATTCTTGACGCTGAACTGTTAGGTTTCTTTGTTCACTAAGCTCTCCGTTAATGAACATTCGAATCGCCCTGGAGCGAAATACATTTTTAACCTCGCTTTAGATTTATTTTAATATAATTTTAAACATTATTTGAATAATTTGGGGACAGAAGCATGAAGATTCTTACTAACCCAGACCTAACCCAGACCAAGCACTAAAAGTAACTGCTAAACACTGCTTTACAAAAGTGGCAACATTGAATTTATTTACATTCTTATTCAGATTCAACATTTGTCTAACTGATGTTCGATTAAGAAAATTTGTTCCATCATTTTGTATGAATGCATGTTATAGTTTCAGTGTTTTAGTGTTTAAGTGTTTTTAATTCTCAAATAAAAGACCAGCCATTTGGCCGTGGTAATTTTAATATCAAACTAATCCAAAATTTAATACATATATTTCTACAAATTTATTGCTTTATATATTGTTACGAATATGGCACAATAGGTACTCCCGTTATATCGTCGTTGCCTAATCGAGTCACTTCACGATCGTCGTACCGGTCGGACGTGCAATTCCCTTCCTCTTTTAATAAAGAGATTAATTACCTTATTATAACGGTCTTTTATTAAGTATACCTAAATTACGCGGTCGCTCTCGTAACACTGGTGTCAGAAGTGGGATAAGTAGGTTCGTGTTCGTGAAGATGAAGTTCAAGAACAAAATGTTGTGTTAAAAAGAAAAAAAGAATGATAAATGTTAAATGTTGTTATGTTAGCCGCCAATTTCCTCAGGTTTTTAAACCGTGGTTTTCCCTGAGGCAAGAAAATTAAGTTTTCTTGGGTGAATAACTTTCGTTTCTTTTTGTTCTTGCCTACAGAACCACTGGCATCTTTAGTGATGATAAGTTATTATTGAGTGTTTTGATGTTGTGAGTTCTTGTATTTTTTTTTTAAGGGGGGGGGGAGTGTTACGAATATGGCACAATAGGTACTCCCGTTATATCGTCGTTGCCTAAACGACGATATAACAAGGACAATGGACAGAGTCGCTTCACGAACGTCGTACCGGTCGGACGTGCAATTCCCTTCCTCTTTTAATAAAGAGATTAATTACCTTTTTATAACGGTCTTTTATTAAGTATGCCCAAATTACGCGGTCGCTGGCGTAACAATATTTGGCTGGGTAATATGCTATAAAACGCGCTCTACTGAATGAATAAATGCTAAATGTCAACCTAGAAAAATAACAACTCTTTACAATACAGCATCTGACATCTTACTCTACTTAAAGATGATTCATCCACACGAAGGATTTAAGTCAATCATTTTTGCATAAGTCAGAATAAATAAGAAAAATGCTCTCTTTTCTAGCAATAAATTACCATACTTAATAAAGCTTCCTTTCTTTTTCTTAATAAAGACGATATTAAACAGTAACAAAAATTTGGACGCACACGGAAGCATAACTTTTTCAAAACACAGCTGTGTTAAATTTTAATGGCAACTGATTCCTTTAACAATTGTTCTGACAAAGGCACTCGTAAATAAAATTCTGTTAACATTTACTGGCTAAGTTTCAAGATGAAATTGTTTGGCATTTTTCCCATTATTGCCTTATAAGAATGAAACTTTGCGCGTTCATTTACGTTGGAGTACACGAGAAGTACTCAAAAGGTCATTATCCTTAAATACAGTGTTTAATCATTGTAAAAAGTTTCGCGTGAAAGGACCTGTGGACATTTTGGGCCCAATACGAACGTCGTACGTCAATACTACAACTATCGAGAACTGAATATGAATAATATGTAATACGTTATAAAAATAACAAGAATTGAATTAATTTAAATATTGTGCGATTTTTATCATA
Source organism: Sphecodes monilicornis (assembly GCA_913789915.3). Classification (NCBI taxonomy): domain Eukaryota; kingdom Metazoa; phylum Arthropoda; class Insecta; order Hymenoptera; family Halictidae; genus Sphecodes; species Sphecodes monilicornis. Next base: position 1,476,944 of record OU565286.1, on the reverse strand, counting down.
TAACATATGCGCTTCTAAATATACTTATTCAATTATTTCCCATGAATGCAAGATTATAATTTCAATAATACCGAGATAAATAATCTAAAATTGATCATTTGATCGACGATGGTAAATTCAGAGTTAAACGATCAAAATCATAACGTGTGGTCAATTTTTTAATTTGTATGGGAAGGACGAAATAATCATTAAAATTTAAAAATATAATGGTATAAATTTAATAATAAAGAATTTTGTATTTAAAAAATTGTTATGCTATTGACAGTTCGATCAACTATTATCCACGTACATTCCTTGCCATTAACATTTAATACACAATTCTTCAGATCTGCATACAAACGGTCACACAGAAAGCAAAGATGCCATTATTGCAATATATAGAATCAATGAACACTCACATTCCAGTTTCATGTACACGATGCACTATAATTTCGTTCGTGCATTTATAAAATATCCTGACGCGACTAAAAATAATACTCGGCCTATGTAACACGTTTACACCTACTCTTTTCGTATTAAATTTCACAGCTGACCGTCCCCGAGTAACAATTTCGGTTCTCTTCGAACTCCATAAAATTTCACTCTTGAGTGTTTAACACCTTCTCTTGCCTTCCTTGCCCCCCCCCCCTCTTTTCCGTTGTCGATGTCAACTCCTTGAGGGGGAATTTCTTTCGTTTTAATGAAAAGAATCGTTTTGTGTTTAGAATCTTCCAGCTAAATTCTTTAGAAATGTCTCTGTAAAATTTAAAGTTGGAATTCATAGTATTTTCGAAGTTATTTATTAACCAATCGTAATCTAATTTTTGAGGAGTTTCTCTTGAAAAAATGTTTAATGATTAGCACGATTAAAAAACAAGTGTTAGGTCAAACAACTTAGTTATTATTTCCTTAATAGTAATTGTTGTCTGTTTAACAGGAGAATCCGATTTATGAACTTCATAAAATCAATTTTCGTTTTCTTCAGCTAATATTAGTATACGTTGAAATTCGAAATAATATGAACAGTGACTCCCATCAATATCCGGACACTGTTGAAAAGACGATAACTTTTTTAGCATTGGACACAACGACTTAGATTTCTTTGAGAAGTTGGAACAAGTAGTTTGAAAATTGCAATTTGTCGAAATTCCAGAAAAAACATTAAAATTGTACGTCTGTATCGATTATATACATCCTGAGAATTTTGTTGAAATCGGTCAACGTTGCAATGAGCTACAAAGAGTTAATATACAGGGTGGAAATTATAAAGCGTTACAGACGAATATCTCGAAAAATATAGATTATACGCAAAAATGTTTCAGATGATAGTTGTTCAGTACCGATTGGGACATCATGTGGTGAAAGTTTTATTTTTCGCAGTGGACACTCCAAGGTGAGGTGAAGGTCAACTTTCTTTTTTTAAATGGAATGATATGTTTTTTTACCCACCATCAAATAGTGCGTTTTAAGACGAGTTCAATTACCTATGACTCAAGGTCATTCAAGGTCAAATAAAAAAAAGTTGTAAAAGACAACCTTAAAAATGTTCTCCGCGTGTCTGACCAATTACAATTTTTTTTTTTAAATTTAGTTCATGCTACATAGTAAACTAATCCTTGTAACATCTCGAAAAAATTCAAGTCGTTTGGTCCAATCTTAAAAAAGTTATCGTCTTTTCAAAAGTGTCCGAATAATACTGTGAGTCACAGAGTATAATATACAGTTGATTAAACAGTGGCATATCACGCAGACAAGCCGAAAATGTCAAATGTATTTTTCTAAAAACAACTGTTTCGCAGTTAATGGACGACATTGAGAAAAAAGTGTTGCACCAATCAATTTAAAATTTCAACAGTATCTTAAGGAATAGTTCATTATTGTTCGACTTACAATAAAAATGGCAGGTTGCGCAGATTTTTTTTTAATTTCATAATTACGGTTTTTGAGTAAAATTGAACATTTGCGCTTAAATAGATATCATCACTTACAAAATAATGCTTCTAATTGATCATAGGCCAGATACTTATACAATGTATATACATATAACCTCATTAGAATTGTTCACATTAGATGGGAAGACAGACATGTCAACCGCCATTAATGAAATCACAAGAGCGTTTCGGTCTACCGCGGATAAAAGCTGCATCTACAAGCAAACCGAACCGAAAAAATTTATATGTCTCAATAAATGTATAATAAAAATCTGTACAGAGTTTCAAATTATTTGGTTACACCGTTCAACGTAAAAAAAAAATGTAAAAATGTTTATATCTTCCACCGGGGAGAAGAGATTGCCCCCTTAATAGTAATAACGGGAAACATCTACAAAATCTCGTATGGTTTATTCAGAAGGGTCCAATCTTTGTCGCTGTCGAAAGTAAAAGTATCTTTAACCGATCCCCATGCCCATCGGGACCCCTTCGCCCCCCTTGTCACCTCCGTTCCAGCGGCAGAGGACAATATTTGGCCCGGAGGGCCGTGGTCAGATCGGCAGGCTCGATAAAATTATACATCGAAGCCCATAAACGGGTCCGAAACTTGGCCGTTAAAATTAAAATCTACCGCAAGACGTTGTTCACCGATGAATTACGACGGGGGTATATCTTACGAAGACCACCCCTGCTTTCCCGACTTCGTCATTTCGCCCGACTGCATACATTTTTTAGCTTGCATTTGTGGAAATGCAGCGGGGCCGCTCCTGTACCTGAATTTACAGCGACACAAAAATGTTACGACAGCTCCTTTAAATATTCTGAAGAACGTAAAATGAATCCAACTTTTTACACCGGTTACAATTCTCATGATATATCATGTTTTCGAGAAAATACACTGTCCAATAGCCACAGACGGTCGATGATCCAATTATTAAAGCCACAGTGAGAAATATATATTTTTTAACTATTTGATTAATTATTTTGTCCACAGTGATTCCAAATGTATATCAGTAATTTGCGTATATAAATACTTCATACGAAAATGATAAGTAGACAGCGGATTTTATGCACTTATGGCAAAAATGAATGGGACTAATTTAAAACAGTCAAAACATTTCAGGAATTTAATAATACTGTTATAGTATATCGGTTCTGACGAAACAGTTATGAAGAATCGAAATGATGCTGTAACTGTTATGAGAATATCGGTTCTCGCTTATATCGGTTACGGTTACGGTTTTTGAGATCCGATATTATAACGGTTCTATAACTGTTATTTTTAGGTTTTGGATTTCGGTTTCGGTTCTTCAGACTTCAGAACCCATAATATGTCCCGTATCGGTCTCATATCGGTTTTGCAGTTCTGCGACTGATATTTTTTGGTTCTGTATCGGTTATACAGGGTGTCTCAAAATTCCTTCAACATCCGAAAATAAGAGGTTCCTGAGATCATTTGATGCGACATTTTCCTTTGCAAAAATGGCATCCGCGGCTTTGCTAAGGAGTTATTAACGAAAAACACGGACCAATCAGAGCGCAGCTACAGCGAACGGAGTCCGACTCGGCGACAGGTCCCGCTTAGCTTGGCGTCATGATTGGCCGAGCTGGAATCAATGTTTGTGCCATCATGGCCAAAACGTAACTGAGCCATGTGCCAGTGCAAACCTGTGAGAAAGCTAGTTATATGTATAGGTCGTTTCATTGGTCGATATCGATCGTTGGAAATTCAGAATCAGGTTGAGCGGTAAATTTGAAGAGTATAAAAAGGAACTTTTTCAATTGACTTGTCTTGCAAAGTAGGAACAATGTAAACTTTTTAAATTGAGGTTTATACAGTTGATGTGAAACAATGTGAAGAGAAGCAAATAGGTTAGAATCTATCGTGGATTATTGGAAATATCATCATAACCACGTATTACTGGTTCAGTAATGTAACGTGGTAGTCATGAATCTTAGGTGTTTCATAACATGGCCAGCGTAATTCTAAATTAGTTTATTGGAAAAATATATCTTGTTTCCGGCATCGCTAAAAAATATTTACACAACAAGTAAGTCTTCTTTCAAAATAATTCCTCTTACTGGCTTTCCATTAGTCGTTTCTTCAAGATGGTAAATATTAAAATCACGATGTATTTACACTATATCAATATAATTTTCAGACGCAAGTTTCCCTTGAAAAAGATCCACACACGGGTCGAAACGTTGGGTTTTATTTAAATTGCAAATTTGTTGAATTTTCAAAATGATCGAACCTTGCGCCAAAATCATTTTCTTTACTGTAACTCAAAATTCGATCGATAGAAATCATAAATATTATATCAATTGCCTAAAAAAATTTGCAGTCTTGCCGGCCGGACGCGGACCGCAACAAGAATAATAAAGGAAACACACAGGTTGGAATTAATTTCCCCGTTAACAATAAGAAGTCCCTAAGTACTCCCTGAGGCAACGGTGGCCCGGCCGGAGGATGCCAATGGCACCAGAAACAGCGTGAAATCGATAGAATAAGAATGAGATGAATATGAGAGCGGAGAACAGGACCCGAGGCTACCGAGAGATCGAACCGAAGAAACGAGTTGGGCGAAGGGAAGGAAGAGTAAAAAGAAAAACATGGAAGGGGGTCAAAGGTGAGGCCTGGCCTCTCCCACTGACCGGCCTCAGAGATCCAATCGGGCTCCTCGGTGAGTTTCTTCATCCTTAGCTTCGACTGGCGTCATGCTCTCATTATACTCGTATCGCGAGGTGCGATTAGAGGTGCAAATTTGTTGAAATCGTCGCTGCGCTCTCAGGCTTCGTCCCCTTCGTGTCGTGATTCCGCGCGAGGTACTTGTTTGGCACACGTTCCCCGATACGTGTACCTCGCGATTGTTACCATGAATTGTTGAAACCGACGCTGAAATTTCCTCCTTGCTGAACACTGCAGTCCCGTTTCCCTAAAAATGTGAAACAATTACTGATAAAGACATACTCATAATTAATTGCGCCGCCGAGATTTTGCGCTTTATTACTGCTTGTCGAAGAAATTTTGATGTCTCGTGTTGTTGTTGGCATAATCGACTATTTAACCACTTGATATACGTATTAAATGAATTTTGTGTTACCAAAGATACTGTTGCGACTTTTTTTCCCGCTTCACGTTGTCCGCCGCGACATCGTTGAATATTTGTTGATAAAACACCCATTTTAATGGTTCACCGTCGACAATCCGCACGCCAAATCGAATGTTTTTGCTCTTGATAATCGAAGTATTAGGTTGTTGCATATGAAATGTCCGATGTTTAACGCTAACTTAAAAGAACGACAACATTTTTCTAAATGAACTTAGTGATCAAAGTAAACACCATTGAATCACATGTTCTTTGATTGTGTTACGGTAAAAGTTAGATTTGTTGGTAATTTTATTTACAAGATTATTATCTAAACTTATTGGTAGTACTTTTTACCACCAACAAACAGTACGTTAATTAATCATAACATTTCGACCAAAAACCACATAATGCTACTGTCAATAAGTTATTTTTCCACACATACAAAAGGTATTGGATATTAATACCTTAAATATGATTTTGTAAGATTGACCTAAAGTCGGACATTTCATATGCAACAACTCAATATTTGAACACTAAATACCCGATGCTCGACAAATTGCCTACGTCTAGTATCCAACTTTACAGTAGTTTTACACGGCCCATCTTGTTCCACATTTTTCTTCCCTAAAACAGTTCCCAAACAAAAAATTAGAAACTTGTGAAAAACTGCATACAGCTCGATATGTCTGAATATTTTTTCAAAACACTGATATCCAGTTTCGAAATTGGAGTTCGAGGCTAAGCGGGTTATTTCGAGTTTAATGGATAAGAAAAATATTGTTAATTCGTTGTTTTATCTATTGTAGTGTCTCCGATCCACTGAGGACTGTTAAAGATCGCGCAGCCTCTAAAGAGACTTTGATAAAGTAGACTCTATCTGTGTTTTGAATTGACGCATCCTTTATCGACGATAAACCCATGGAAAATGTTGAGCGCGGTGGATGTTGCATGAATAAAGATCTCATTGCCGGGGCCCCATAAAATCAGTGTCGCTACGTTGCGGCCCCGATGCATGCATATAATAATGGCACCGTGTAATAAACTCCCTGTGGTGTGTCAGCGAAACGATTGGGCATTACTTTTCGTTTTATTATCACTTTATTATTACCGCGGCTTGCCTTTATGGCCGTATTAAGTCTAGAACGCACACGGGTCCCCGCGTGTGCGTGAACATGTTATAATTCATCTCTTATGGTGTTGAAGACTCGTGGAACTCGAAGGTTTACCACTCTATCAATTACACTGTCCAACACCAATTTTGCGTTTCGATAACCAGTAGACGTTGCATGTAGATTCCAACGAAATTTCATTTTGTAAAAAGACAAATCTGCTATCTTAAGAATTTCGTCTGCTTCGACTTTATAATAGCTATAGAATTACTTAGACTGCGGATTTTTATGGAAAACAAAAGCCTTCTGCTTTAATTGCAAATAAAGTGTTTCTTTGTTTAATCATTTTAATAAGCTGATGATAATGCATCGAAACTCTTAAACTCTTTTGACTGTTTTATATTACATCTACTCATTTTTGTAACAAATGCATTTTACAATAACTAAGAGAAATTGAAATCAATTAGATATTTGTATAATTAATTATGGATTCTGTTAAATACCCGATAAATCAGCAAGTTCGTTGAAAATGGATAATCTTCCGTTTCTGTGTCTGGTACATATAAATGTGTAACATATCCGCAAAAGGTTTCATCAAAAGAAATTTTATCGGTGCGTCCATCAAATTCGAGATTCAAACTAGGTACGTCAGATTTTCGTTACAGTGTTATAAAGATGTGTTTTACGATCTATTTCTAGTGGTAGACGACTATAAATTCATCTACTTTTTCGTTTGCCACGCATGCGTGCTTGAGTAATAACGTCCGCCGGAGCTACATGTTAAAGTGCAACAAACTGGAAAGCTGAAAAAAAATTCACGTTAAGTAAACTTGCTTGTATAGTGTCTAAAGAAATTTGATACGTCTGTCGCGACTATCAGAGTGCGATTCTACATCCTCGGTTTATTGCAAATGTATGTATAAATGGTGTCGTAAAATTAATCTTGACGTTGAATGTCAAGGTCAAAAATTGGTTTCTGTTTTCATCGTATTCTACTTGTCACAGTGATATAAAGTGAAAAAGACACCATTGGTCAAAACTCGATCGTTCTCTTAAAAAATTATGGTAAAGTTATTTCATTATCAAACTGATTTTAAATATTTTTATTATATTTTCATTCCTCGGTTAGATGGAGTTAATATAGCATGTTATTGATGAAGCCGATGGAAATTCTTTCTTCGTATATGAAATACAGTATTTCATCGGTAAATGTCTCAAATGTCTCGTACATAATTGTCCCTGAGATATCCCCACTACTACGAGGTGTACCCCCTTGATGGGCCACGAAGCTCGAGAGGCCTCGGTCGCCGAGAAATATGACACCATGCGGATCGGGTATATCGTTGAGGCCACACTAATCCGAATTTCCAACTTCTTTATTATTGTCCCTGGGCAGACCGTGTTGTGGACAATTATCGATGAAATGCTGTATATCGAAAATATTATATAAATAAAATCAGTTTGATAATGGAAACACTCTATCGTAATTATTTTAAGAGAATGGTTGATTTCTAACGCATTGCCTGTTGTACTGTTTATCCTAGTGACCACTAATAATATGATGCAATAAAAAAGGATTGTTGACCTTTTGACCTTGATAGTCAAAATGAAGGTTAATTTTGCGGCACCATTCGTACATCAATTTCTAATAAACCGAGTGTGTTGAATTGTACAACTAACCAAATGGTGACCACTGTGTAATCATTATAATTAAATTTGCAAATTTCCAAGAATTACTATGATTCTACTTGTATATGTGGGATTGAGTTATCTGAGATTCAGGGACGCATAAATTCGATTCCACAATACACAGAACGAGTTCTTAACAAACTATTAGAGTCTACATAAGAGAACTAGAGTCTACTAGGGTAAACGGTACCATTGCTGGCACTGCATTAGTTATCGGTACTATTGATTTAAACTGTAAATATTAAGAATTCCTGGTATAGAAAATCATTTTTTATTGCCTCTTATTTATATTTCAAAGCAACATTGTAAGTTTTCATAACAGAGATACGCATATGACTGTTAGCAACGCTGGAGGATATCCAGTAAGACCGACAGATGACCACAGTGCAGTGTAAATAGTTTTGTTAACATTTTCGTTACGAGTAAGTATACTTTATCGCTTTATCACTTAATTTCGGAGTTTACTACACATGTAATAAGCGTGTATATGTTTAATTATAAATCAAATAGCCTGTTTAACGTTTACTTCTTACTGATTACCAAATGTGCCAATGACTGTACTATTTGTCTTACGATTGTTATTCACCGAATATATTTCGTAATAAAAGATTTATGACTCGTAAAACTGTTTGATTTTGCTGAAAAATCTCTGTTGGCTTATAATAATAGCAAGCTAAGCTCGTTTAAACATTTCAAAGAAAGATAAAAAGATTTTTACTACGATTTTAGTTTAGGGTGCCAATCATTGTACAGTTTACCCTATTACAATCTATAATTAGAGAATCTGCACAAATATCGAAATTTGAAAACTTACATATATTTTTTCTTAAAGTAACATCAATCAGGGTGAAATACTGAAAGCGAATTTTTCATCAGATTCGAATTGTATACCATGAAAAACTCAACTAAAATTCTAATATAACCGTATTTTTTCTAGAAAGAATTTCAATGCCCAAAATTAATATCCACTGTTTATATTATCTCGGCTCGAATGACTACAAATCATTTTCAATAATTGTCACTCGCAGTAATTTGAAATGTAAGAACTGTATATGTACACGGTGGATTCATTTGCGGTCTGTCCACTTCAAGTACTCTCGCTCACTGTGATTCCAATGATAACAATTCCCTTTGTAATGCTTCCAACCCCGGTGGTTCTAATTGCACCGATTTTATGCAGCAATGGTTCCCGTTGCTGAAGCTTTCATTAAATACTCTTCTCCAGTTATCTCTTCAGTTTCAGGTGAATCAATCATTTTTACTTTGATTATCTGCGTTATAACTGTTCGGTCCACTAGAATTCGACATTTCAGTAAAACTGCAAGTAAATAGTGACATTTAAATACGCGGTTCGATTAAAAATATACTTAATGATTAGACTGCGGATTTTATGCACTTATAAGTAAAATGTACAAGTGAAGTACAAATCTGCAATTTCTCTTCTCGAAATATTATCGAGATTTGAATTGTATTTAATTTGTATTTCGTAAAAACAAATAATACAACCGGGGCGCGGCAATGGCTCAGTGGATAGAGCGCACGATTACAAACACTGTGGTCGTGAGTTCGAATCCCACCGCCGTCACCTCTGGAAATTCTTCTATGTGATATTATACTGCGTTGCCCAAGGTGGTTCGGAGCCCACCTTTATAAACTGTAGGTCCTTCACGCGCACGTCCATACACACACACACACCCATCGTACATTCACCGATTACAGTACCAAATCTCATTGTTCCACCCCCGTGGCTAATGACCCTGGCAGTTGAAGCGACGTTAAATAACAAAATAAATAAATAAATAAAAATAATACAACCATAAGCCTGGACTCATTTTAAAACTTGAAGCTTCTACTTTCGCAAATCAGTTATTTCGTACTTATGAAAACTATTAAAAGAAAAAATACATTTTCAATTAACTTCTATTTCTTACAGAAAATATTTATAATGCATAAAAATCCATAGTCTACTAATAATAATTATAAACTTATTTCTGCTATTCAATTGCTTTTTAATAATTCACGGAATTCATGCTTCTAACAATTGGAAGAAATCATATTACTTTTGGTGAAAGAAACTCAATTGAAAATGATTGTTACAAAGTTGTTATTCGTAGTGTTTATTGCGCGAGATTAAAACAAAAGAATACGAATTTTTAAGCTAACTCTGAAAAATAATATTGTATAGATAGCAGCTGTATGAAGGATAATATTGGTCAAGAGGGATTAAAAAAATTAACAAGACTACATAGACAGACGATAATATTCATTAGTATTTAATATTAGTATTGATTATTCAGATTGCGGATTTCACGCATCTAGGGCAAACATGGGTATGTACAATTTAAAATTGTGAAAAGATTCAAAGAATTTAGAAGCATTCGTGTATTATTTACACCTTATTAAAATTATTAAAGAAAGGGTGGTTACTTGGCTCCTGTTTCGTGCAATTGTTGCACAACATATTTTGTATTATGATCCATAATCTAATACCGAGTATCACGAAAGAAATAGTCAACAGTCTTCTCTTAATACCCGTAGTTTCCGACAATGAAACATTGCACTAAAGAATGTCTGCAATATTGCTGTTACGTGTCAGTTTACAATATTCATGATATTAATACTATTATTATATATATATTATATTATGTATAACTGTTTCAAACAGTTATTTTCAGAACGGTTTCAACCCCTGTTTAGTACCATTGCTCGGTGCACATCAAGAGAAAGTGGAGGATACCTTCATTTGAAAAGTGATGAAAGACAGTGTGAAGGAAGCGTAGATTCTAGACGTAATGTTTCGTTGTTATTAAGGTTGCTATGAGCCACAAATAATGAAAAATGGCAAAAATTGTGAGAAACTGCGATTTAGATCAATCGTAAGCCCAAAATTCCTATGTAGCCTTTTTATATGTCAACCGATTACGACGACGCTTTGCACATGTATCTAACTTACCGAGATTTACAAACGCCATGTTCTAAATTTTCATTATAGGCACAGATGAAAAATTTAATAACTGTGACCTTTACTTTTGTCTTTGCAATTGCAACCAATAGCAATTTAAAAAGATATTATTCCCGCATTGCCTGGTAAACTAATTCTAACATCTCAAAATATCTCAAGCCGTTTGAAACATTTTTAACACTAGAAAGACTGAAACTTAGTATACACCTATATTGCCCAAAAGCAGTCAAAATGACTGCATTGTGAAAGAATAACTAATGTGTAAAGAAAGTTTAAAATTAATTTTTAATATTTTTTATATTATTTACAGTTATATAACAAGTTATTAGTAAATATTAACAAGAAAAAAAATTTACTTTTCCTCGGCATATTGATGACACTTTCATTTTCATCATTGGTGATCGACTCTTCTTCTAATTGAAATTAGAAAGCAGTCAAAATGACTTCCTTGGGCAATCTAGTGTTAAACAGGTTATCCGGTTTTAAATGGTGTCCGGATACTTTTGCATGCCACTGTATATTCTCCGAGACAGTAAAATAATCGACCCCGTAATTTTCGGACAGTTTTATCTAGCCAATTATTTAGAATGTTCCTGGCAAAAAGTTGGTCCCTCGGTTTCTCAGTTTTCGTTATTCCTTTATGCGCCGGAAATGGAAAGTACCATTTCGGATGACGGTCAGTTTGGGACAGTTTCTTTCGTGCGGACGTTTCGCCGCCTCGAAAATTGAACAACCGACCGGATAAAGATCTTTATGCAGAGCGAAGGGCTGAAATACCAGCAGATCGTTAGACACCGTATCGAACTGCTACGGACATTTATAATTTCAGTCCGCTTTTGATGAAGTGAATTTACATTTGACCAGCCGCGCGCCGCTCCAACGCCATAAATACGCGGCTTTATTCGCGGCCGGCCCAAGATTTCACGGATTCCTGTTGATTCTAAGACGAGATAGTTTTCCTTAGCTGGACCACGCGAGTTTATTATAACAGTGGCAGACACGATTGTTCGCAGATCCGAACGTGTCTGATAATGAAACGCTTGTTTGGCCCGAAACGACGACACCTTTCATTGAATACGGTATTAAATTCGATTTAATACGTTATTGCAGTTCCTATGCTGTCCATATATTTTCAAAACACATCTGGATGTTCGTATTTCTTCTTTGCTATTATCAAAAATCTTTTAAGCTGCCAGAGATATGGGAAACTATAGTTACATTATTTTAACTGTGACAGAATTAACGCAGTATATATTAATAATAAATCAAATGTATTTTAACGGAACATGAAGACATCATCCGAGAAAACATAACAAAAGATAATAACAAAATGAAGACAAAACATACATTACAACGTTCATCATACTGCACACATCGATCATACATCATTCATTGCATACGTCATTGCTTACATTGAATACACGCACTTCAGCCAACAAACTGTTCAGAAAATTAATAAATCCTTTGTTCTAAATTGTTTACTTACTTAAATTTTTATTTACTTAAATTTTAATTCTATAGTTTCCATTTAATTAATCAAATTGGTTTTTATTGTACGGAAGATTTTGAGGTTGATATTTGGCACTTGATGTATTACAGAACTTTTCACTGTTACTTTACAAATAATCTAAAATAAACATTTTCTTCATCAATTACAAGACGCAGAAAGCATATGAAAATTTCTTTCTATCTTTAGTATTTTGAATAAATTAAGACTAACGTATAAATGTCCTCATGTTGTCTTAATGTTTCTACTGTTTTAGATTACACTCACTCATTTTTATTGTAAATACTTAAAATCCGCAGTCTAGTCGTCTCTATGCGAAATACGAAATTACTTTCCGAACAAACCAATGTACATACAATCACCGACATAAACCTAACTTTTCGTCGATGCCAACTCTATGCATTGCACACGCGAATTGAGTTTCATTCATTTCCAGAAAGAAAAACCGCACAAACTTTTCGTGTAAATAATGTATTGTTGCCAGTGTTATGCGCATATGCGCGTTGTTTCGCTTCGATTTCAGAGACAGGGTATTGTAAATTTCGAATAGGCGGGCAGCGATTACCATAGACAAGCTGCGCGTTGATTATAAACATAATTAAAAACAGCGAGGGTACACCGTCCTTCTTTTAACATATGCAACCGGCACGATGCTGGTGGTCCTGCCGCAGGACGCTACGACCCAGGAAGCTTCGATCGTGTCTCAGCAGCGTCGCTATCGATCCCCATCGATCCCAAGCATCGATACGGCTACCGTTCGTCCCCTCGGCCGTCCCGCGACAAGAAAATGGAAAAATCGAGACGGAAACTGGTCCGCGGTGAACCGCTTTTTCGCGGAAGCGGCCAGGATTGCAGATAAGGAGTGACGCTACCTAGGACATGGGACTTAGGCGGTCACACTTGTTACATTCTTGTAAATTCTGCAGAAATCGCTATCGTAAGATCGAACAGAAGTAACCATTTAACCCTCGAATGGTACCATGTGGTCATCCGCGACACCAGCAAATTTTTCCGTACACTGCTTTTCGCCGACGTACTGCAAAATAATTGAAAATATCAAGTTTCTTTGAGGAAATCTCTGCGTACTTTGATCAATAAGTTTATTTAGAGAAAAGATACGGTTCGTTAACTTTAGCGTTATTTCATATTTCATATACAACAACCTAACAGTCCCGCAAATGATGTTCTGCAACCAATTTTCGATGTCCTGTGAAATGACTGGATTTTTGTTCCGATAAACGTGCGATGGATGTAACTTTCATATATACTTTTTAAATAACTAATAGAAATAATATTGATACGTCGACTGTCGAAAATTCTAATCAAAACTGCAAAGTTAAAGTTTATTACACTGACTACTTCTGTCATTCTCTTACATCGAAAAATATTCGGATGACATTCGGTTTACGTAACTATGGAAGCGTTTTCATAATTTTAATAATAGTGAAATAAAAAACCGGTCATTTGACCATGGTAGGTTTAGTGTTAAAATTGTATTATATAAATAAACCATAATGTAATTTACAACAGTATATACGGTGGCTCACGAAAGTATTCGAACGCACTTTAAATTGGAATAACTTTTTGAAAATTGGACCAAATTATTTGATATTTTCTTTATCAACTACACGCACTGATTTACTAAGTGGGATGCAAAAAGAAATTTGAAAATATTACAGTTGATAGGAATTACATGAAAAAGTAAAAATGGCACTTTTTAAAACTTTTTTATTTCAGTTCGCAATGAAAATTTCAAATACGCGTTTTATAAATCTATGTTAGTTATGTACATGCCGCAAATTTCATCGATATCGGTTGACGCAGAAAAAAACGACACGCATCAAAAGATGTAGGAATTTGTGGATTTTAAGCAAAATTTCACCAAAAATCGTGAAAAACCGCGATTTTTTATCAGTTTTTAACCGCTTGTAGCTTTGGTTGAAGTTTTTGTCAAGTGCCAAACGGCGTGATGGTAACGTATTAGATTCATTACCGGGAAGGCCAGTGTTCAAATCCCTTTTTCCATTTTTTTCTTTTTTTTCTGTTCAGTTTAACTATTTTAATTAATTGTATTTTACGAATGAAAAATATTTATTCATAACATCTATAGGAAACAAAATATAAAAATTTTATTGAAATGAAACATAATATAAAAAAAACACTAACTTCATCCATCTTAACGTATCTCAAAAGTTGTTAAGTATTGACACCTATAATGCTAAATTTTCATAAACAATATGCAAAGTTTCGAGAAAATCTGAGATCCCATGACTGCGTCTTCTCCTTGCGAGTGCTCATTCAAGGGTTAATCTAAAAATGATGAAACGTACCTTGGCTCTTATACTCGAAGATTCGCGCCACCATTTTACTGATTTTCACCCGTTTGTAAAAACTGAGAAAATTAGATTTACGAAACTGAAGTGGCCAATTCGAAGCAGATTAAATTACTCGGTGATTTCCGAAGCCAGCGAGCAATCGTAGTCCTCGGGATCTTTTTGCCAAGCGAACGGTTCGGGACGCTTTTTTTCGAAATTACATGTTGTTGATTTAAGCGAATGTTGACTGCAGCAAGCAACTGGCCCGCGTAAATTGGACGTCAACAGCACGCAACGTACAGCCCCCCGAAAAAATGAATCATGCCCCCTGGGGGGGGGAGGAGAAGAGTAGGGAGGTGAGATTCGCTAAGGGGTCCCGGTCATGCGAGGTTACACACGTGTACCTCGCCAGCAACGACAGCAACGCCCGCTAATGACGCTCTGAGATACCAGCGATACCTCTAATTAATTCTTCCTATCTTCTCGATATACAAATGCCCACTGTTCATGCCGATTGCCAGGCCAATGTCGATGGAAGAGATTTATCGCGTTCCGTGACCAGAGGGTTGTTGGGAAAGGGTAGCTTGTGTTTTGTTACTGATTTTGCCGAAGTTTTACACTATTGCGTATATGTAGGTTTCAAAACGGAGAGGCGATAACACTACACCGAATTCTGGAAATGTCTTCTGTTATACACTGCGTGACGAAGACACTCCGTGAAATACTATAAATAATAGCAACCAACGATATAAACTATACAAATCTATGTTACAGTTTACTTGATGAGACTTGAAGGGACTTTCCCATCAAATCATCTAACATAAAATTGATATTTAGGAATTTTCTTACTTAAAATATACAACGTATTTATAAAAATACTTTTTGTCCGAAGTTTGTACACTCTTTCAGTATACAAACGCATTTATTGTAGCGGTTTTTGTTGTGATGTCATTTATAGATGGCGGTCGCTGCTTACAAAATATGGCGTGAAAATGGTGGCCATTATAAATCATTGTAAGATCATCTGAAACGAAAACCTGATAGAAATTGTTAAAGTTTATATCAGTGACTATGGTATGGCGAAAGGTGAGACAAAAAATCAAAATGGCGATGTTCAATGCGAATTTAATCGAAACGTATAAAAGCGGTCAATTTTACGTATAAAAGTATGGATAACAAAAAAATGTATGTTCCAAAATTAATCGTTTAGGTTCAGGCGATAGCCAATACAATAGCAAGAGTAACGACGCTAAAATTTTTCGAATCTGTTGTCAACTTTTTTTGTGAACGTGGCCACCGCTTTCACACCATATTTTGTAAGCAGTGCAGTGACCGCCATTTATAAGACACCGAGGAGCGCAACACAAAAAATTGTTTGTATACTAAAAGAGTGTACAAAATAAGGTCAAAACGTTTTCTTTGTAAAAATGTTGGATATTTTGAGTAAAAAAAGTATTTTATGAAGTATTAGGTTGTTACATATGTCCGATTTTAAAACGCAAATATTATAAAGCGTTTTGATCAAGAAATACTATTACAGTTTTAATATAATATCACTTTGGTGCAAAGGTTATTCTTAAGATCCTATCTTCAATTTTAATTTAGACACTTAATTTTACTTTCAAATAAATGTTATTTATGTATGTATGGAAAAACAGCGCATTGACAATAGCATTACATGTTTTTTGCCACTCGTTGATGGTAAATGGAGATGACAATCTTATAAATGAAGAACGTCAATTACCACAGAATTCAATTTCTACCATACAATACAATCAGGAAACTTGAAATTCATTGACAGAAACATTGATCACAATGGTGTAGAAATTGATTTAGAAAGAAGATGAGTTAAAAATCGAACATTTCGTATGCAACAACCTAATATAAAATTGCAAATGTACGTTTAACAACACAATAGGCAACATAATCATGTGTAATAAATACATTTTTCGTACCCACGGCTCTAATAATTTAATCACCCACTGTATTTGGATGACTGCAGAAGTGTCATGGGACAAAAGCCAGCAAGATGACCTTTCCACCGTTTCCGTTGCACTTTGTCACTGACCGGCTCCTTTCAACCGGTTCCTAAAAGTTCTCCGGCGCCGACTTTAACAGCAATTTAATCACACCGTCATCGAGGGTAGGCGGGAATCGTTTGTTTGGCCCCCTATTAGGCAATAATAACCGGGGTGCGGCGGCTCGTGCCCGCGAGATAATTTATTCCCGTTGGAGGCGCCCTGGGGCCCCGCCACGCCCAGAAGCACGTTCTGCAGCTCCATCGGCTCGTGCCGGTGTTTCTTTATGACACTAGGGTTTCGAAACGAGCGCGTCATAAACACACCCCCTTGTTGGAACAGATTTCGTCAAGAAAGCGGAGGAAACGCAGTGGCAATCAAATAATTGAGCTGTCTCTGTCAACCTTGCAACAAGTATTGGCCTGCATGAACAGAGCTAACTTTCCAAGAGGGACAGGAAAGAATACCACATCGAGAAAATGACTGTCACAATTCCTAGATTGACACTCAGAAAACCGACTGATGATGAAATTGTACAAATGGGATTGTTCTGCTCCATTTAAGCAATTCCTTTTTTTTTGTATGTCTGAAACCTCTATGGAGGTTTATATGAGTAGACCATGGATGCATTTATGACAAAAATGGGTAAGTGCAATTTGAAAGAATACAATGATTAAGAGAATTTAAGGGTGTCGATGCATTATTTTCGGCTTTTCGGTGATATTAACACTAGATTTACGGAACATTAAAAGTGACTATCTGATATTATTTTATAAAAATTATAAGAATATGTCTATCCAAATGTTTAGCCATTGTTTTTGTAATATATACCCACAAAAAATAAATTTGTTAAATAATTTCACACGGGGGAATCTTTACAATATCAATAATCGTAAATTAAAAATATTAGAACCCGTCATTTTGACGGGTCTCGTAAACCTAGTGTTAAAGAAGAAAACAAATTTTTTACTTGGTTTCAATTTCTTGCAATAAATGCACACAATTTTTAATTTACATAAAAATCCGCAGGGTATATTTGTATATGAGAGTATCACATTAGTAGACTGCGGATTTTATGCATTTATGATAAAAATGGGTATGCACAATTCGAAGTAGTAGTCATATTAAAAGATTTAAGGACATCAGTATATTAGTTCATCTTAATAAGATAATTAAAATTTGGCTCTTGTGTCTTGCACTCAATACAAACATTTTTCATTTTACATTATAATCCTTAACACAGTTTCCTAGCTTCTATAATTGTATATCTCTACTGTATACGTCCATTACATTTTTTTTAGGAAATTACATATTTTTAGAAAAGGGATAGAGGCAAGCAGTAATATTTCGTTTAACAATTAACGCCTCCATATTAAAGAGTAGTTGCAATTCTATATAACACCTTAACTAATTTTATTCCTCTATGCTCACAGAGACATTTGCGTTGTCAGACTGCGTGATTTCTATCTTCACTCTGATAGTTGCATATTGACGTCAAGAAGAAATTTTTTCATAGAATTTATACATACAGCTTCACATTCGGTTTAACCCTTCGAGGAAGAATCTAGAGGCCTAGAGATTTAATTGCTGAAGTTGTGAACATTCAATTTGAGTGTCTATTTTGACCCACAGTATTAAAATTATCATTCAGTTACTTAGTTTCCGACGAATTAATTAAACGAGTAACTGTTGCATTGTAGCCAATAGCAGGAGTAATGTGTCTACAAGAAGTACCTACAAAATTTATTTTAAAACATTGATAAATAAAGCAGTGAAAGGTCCTAAACATCATTACTTATATGTATAGTAATAAGAATGGTCCGCCGAGGATTAATTATGTACATACTAAAAGATCAGTACATGTTGTTTATTTCCACCATTATTTAAAACTTGGATTCATACTCTATTAATTCAAGAAAAATATTCTTAGTATTTCAAAAGATCCTCGTTCGCGCAGGATTAACAATTTAAAGAAAAAAGGAAAATTTACAAACATAGAGTGCTTATACTATTCTGTATACTCGAAAGTTACACTTTTTGATCAAACAAAATACTGAAAATATTCGATAATATGACGTAGAGTTTGGTCTACGTAGTAGCGATGTCGTGTCTGAAGGTGAGTATAATTTCTATATATTTGGATTGTTTAATAGCACGGCTCTTTTGGAATCTAGTGGAGGATATTAAAGTAACAAGGAGGAAGCAAGGTTATAGCTATTTGCACTGCATCGGTTAATAGCGACGATAAATTCACGCGTTTCACGGGTTCACGAGACATTTATCGTTGTACCACGGTATGTTGTTATTTTCATAGTAATATTTGAAGTATTCCTTGTATTTAGGTTGGTGTTCGCCAACAGAGCACTAAAAGTCAACACAATTAAATAGTTCACCCTTGGCTCTGCATCTGCGACAACATTTATCGTATAAATCAGTAAAAATTGAATCTAGCACTGTAACATAGTAACCGTTCTATTATTCGAACATTCATATTTTCCTGATTAGTTTGGATATCCGAGATTCTACCGTACAGCAGAGCCTCGTTTATACGAACCAATTAACCCTTAGCACTCGAGTGTCGACTGAAGCGCCACGAAAATTTGCTGTATAATTATTCAAAATATTGTCTGCATTGTTAAATTTGTTTGCATTCAATAAATTAGTGAATATTTAAGTATTGTACGAGATATCGTATCAGTTTCAAACCATGAAAGAAATCATATATGTAGAATGAAAATATTCCGGGGCGGAAGAAATCTTTGGATTTGAAGTTAAAAAAGCACTTCGAGTGCAAAGGGTTAATGCTGAGCCTCGCACTATAAGAACTCTCAATCGCTCCTCTATTATGCGAACTACAACTCAGCGTGCTACAGTTATACAGGGTGGTCCGTTTAAATAAGAACACCCATATATTTCTTCAGGTTATTGTGATGCAAAAAATATTTGTTACATAATATGCATGGTGTCAATGGACCAAATATCATCGATGTTTTTTGGTACATAACTACATTTTTTTATGCATCGTGTAACTGCTGAAAAAATACATTCAGATATGTATAATAACGTGACCTTGCAATGACCTTGATCCTCGAAAATTAAAGTTTTACCTAGAACTGATGTCTATTGAGATCGTAGGCTTTGACCAAGATTCTACATCAAGGGCGTGAACGTAAATAAACAGGGTGGTGTTTGCAGCAGTACGAAAATGACGAATCATTTCTTAAAAGAGTTTATTGGTCAACTGACAATCCACACTGGTTAAGATTAGTGGATAAACAAAGACCGTGGAGTGTAAATGTCTGGTGTGTCATATTAACTAATCAAATAATTGGTCCTTATTTCATAAACGGTACTTTAAATGGTGAAAAGTAGGCAACAATCTTGCAAAATGAGCTACAAATGCTTGTTCATGATGTACCACTAGATATCCGTTTAAGAATCTGGTATCAGCATGACGGTTGTCCGGCTCATTTTACACGCCGTGTCGAACAAATTTCGGATTTAAAATTTCCAAATCGATGGATTGGTCGTACCGGAGTTGTAGGATAGCCACCGCGTTCACCAGACCTTACGCCAATGGACATTTTTTGTGGGGAAAATTGAAACGAACAGTTTATAATGAACGACCAACTACGCCAGAGGAGATGAAGAATCGAATAGTTAGAGCTTGTGCTGATCTTAATGTCGAAACAATTGAAAGATCTGTACAGTCGGTCATTGCACGTTTCAGAAAATGTATCAACGTAGAAGGACGCCATTTTGAACATCTCTGATGATAACGTAAGATAACGTGAGTGTTGTTTTAACAGTTAACACATACACTCATCTGTTGATCAATATTCTTAGTGTGATAAAAAATATTTTCTTTGCATTCATAGGTTCAGGAGTCGTGGCCGAAGATATTCGACATCGGTTCTAGGTAAAACTTTAATTTTCGAGGATCAAGGTCATTTTAAGGTCATGTTATTATACATGTCTGAATGTATTTTTCCATCAGTTACACGATGCATAAAAAAATGTAATTATGTACCAAAAAACATCGATGACCTTGACAACTCCGAAAAAAATGACCCTCGGAAAAAATAGTCGTGCCAGATATTTGGTTCATTGATACCATGCACATTACGTAACAAATATTTTTTGCATCACAATGACCTGAAGAGATATTTGGTGTTCTTATTTAAACGGACCACCCTGTATAAATACGTATTCTCAAGTACATATTGAGTTGTTTGGAAAGTAATGTCATTTTTCGTGTAGAGATGCCATTGTTTCCATTTGTTATGGAAGCCCCCTTTTTTCTCGTTAACACTAAGTACTAAAAAAAATGTTTCTGTTTTCTATAAGCTACCGTAGTCGTATATTTCAGTTTTTATATCCCACCTACTTTTCGAGGAACGAAGGTGATCTACACTTTGTTAATTACGATACTGTATATGTTGTTACACCATACGAAACAGTATGTCAAGACGAATTCATTCATATGTACGACCATGACTTTCAAGGTCATGCAAGGTCGAGAATTAAGGAAATAGTTTGCACATCGTGTGTTACAAAGTTTACCGATATTTCTTATTCGTATGTTTATATTTCGTGTTCCACGTGACTCCTATTAGTTAAAATACTTTTTGCGCTATGTGCGTTACACGTGGTTTCCGGTAGCATAGTTTGAAATATTATTTTCTCTTCTCTCGAATAACGATTGATCGCAGTACAGTATCGGCAAAACCTTTGGGAGGTAATACAGAAATAATTCTGTACATTCAATACAGAAAAGTAATCACTGTAACAGCAACAACGCAAACCAAATAACAATATGAAGTCGCATTGAACGCGAAATACATTTTCGTCGATTTGTGTAATAAAGAGATGCATGAGCTTGTAGAACGTAGGAAAAGGTCCATCAAAGCCGCAGGGAGTAGTAGTTAGCGAGTCTCTATTATCCGACGCCGTCGGTTATCCGTACGGCTTCGAAAAAAAACGAGGTTCTACTGTACTAATAATAATCAGGCGCAAACGATATCGTTCGAAGGTCTCGTAGGTAAAGTAGGATCTGTCAAGCAATGATCACCCCGTGGGCAAAACCTGAACATCTCCTCCGACACACAGTTCCTTGACTCTAGCAATAAAACATCACGCCCTCCCATCAGAAACGTCTTCGTCACCGATGTAGTTCTCCGGTTGTGTCCGGTGGAAACGATTGGAAAAAAAATCTGCTCGATGAGGACGAGGAGCCCCTGCCAGGGAGGGGGAGGGGGCGAAGAGAGCCCGTAGCGGTGAGGCTGACTCTTGGGGGAGAGGAGACTCTTTGATTCGGCTGCGGCCGCGGTGCGTCCAAGGCCGCCACGAATCTGGACGCATAAACATGCCAGAATCGTGGGACGTCACTCCCCATAATAACAATAAGAATCTGTCGGTCCCGTTCCCGACGGCGGTGGGCCCAATCGGACCCTCTCGCTCTCTCAGGGGGCCTCGGCAAGATCCCACGTGATTACGAGCACGGGAGCGTCTTCACAAATCACTCCGGGGCCCGCTCGGAGAGCGCTCCTTCCGTTCGGGGGCCCTATTCCCCCTCCCAACCCCTGCCCCACCTCTCCCCTAACCGGAGAAGATATTCCTCTCTGACTGGGGGCTCCCCCCTCGGGCCCCTCTTCGCTCCATCGACCGATGTCGCAAGCTATTCCATTTGCGGTGCGCTCCTGCGCAACTTGCCAATAAGTTACGTCCAGTAGCCTCGTTTCGCTTATCGGAGAACACTTAACCGCGACGCTGAGGAATGCGTGGGACGCGGATTGATGGGGGCCATGGACGCGCGACGGAATGTCAGGGTTTTTCAGTTTGACGCGTGTTGCAATGAAAGTGTTGCTAGTGTAACCTTAGCCCTGAATTGCGCCCGGTTTTTCATCCCCCCCGGAACCTGTGTCGACCATGCACGAACTCTCTCTCCCTCTCTTTCTCTCTCTCTCTCTTCTCTCGCTCCCCCTCTCTCTCTCTCCCTCTCACCCTATACGCCTTCGACTCGATGCGATGCCGATGCGCTGCGCTGGCTCGTGGCGATTCATTGCTTACCCCCCTTGTCCTACCGGAAATGAAGTTTACGAGCAATTTCGACTTGCTGCGGAAAGATACGCCGCTGAACAACATTATAAGACACCAGGAAGATTACCGAAATAATAAATTCATTTTTTCGTTACATAGGAAATAAGGCTGCTCTGTGTTCCCATCACTTGGAGTCTGCTGCAGCTATCAATTTACGAATGTTTAGAGCATCTAGTAGCATAACGAACGCGCATTATAGATTAAAAAATTGTGCAAATGCTGAGTGAAACAAATTATACAATCCTATCAATGTGTGGGTTTGTTTGCATCATGGAACTATCCAGACGATGCAGCCTACCCGGCTGTATGGTGAATCTCGAAAATGTCTTTGACTGAAATGCGCGTTATCCTTGGTAGTAAAAGTACCATAAATTACGGCTTGACCGGCCAATTGGTTACTGAGACAAAGGAACACCGACCTAAGCTAATCTATCAATTACGTAAAATTAAGCTTCAATTACCTTTAAGTGTACAGGGTGTAAAGAAATTATACGATACCGCCACTATCGTAACGTGATTCTACACCTTCGGTTTGATGAAAATTGATGTAAGAAACGTGCCGCAAAACTAACCTTCATTTTCAAGGTCGGAAGGTAAACAATTTTCTTTTACCGCATCATAAGGATAAAAGTGCAAGAGGAACCATGGGTCAAAATTCAATTGTTCTCCTAAAAAAAACATGGTAGAGACATTTCATTATAAAACTGATTTTATTTATATTATATTTTTATTCCTCAGTCAAATGGAGTTTGTATAGCGTACCATTGGTGACGCCTTTGGAAATTATTTCTTGGCACGTGAAATATATCGAAAATATTAGTTGCCCAACCCAAAAATAATGCTCGCTTTCCATATTTAATATTTTGCGCTTGTTATTATAAAAAAATCCATTTAAATTTCCATATTTATAAGTTGAGAAAACTATAGAAAATTTACAAGAGAATTATCCAATGAATACACTCCTAGAAACACGATAAATGCTTTAATGTATGTGAGAAGTCAAAACAATTAGTTTACTATATGACGTGAACAAAAAATTTTGGAAAAATTACAATCCGTCGGAATAGCAGAGAAAATACTAAACAGTTGTATTTTATAACGTTTTTATGTGGGCCTATATTGAACATTTAGAAAATACGTTTTTTAGATCCGTGTTGTAAATCAAAAGATGGAAATAAAAGAGCACAAGATAGACTTACACCACTATGATTCCAAATGGTCCTTTCCATTCGTTTAGCGCCAAAAGAATAAGCTGCCACTTTTTCAGTAAAGAACGAAGTTCTACATCAATTAACACTGCCGGTATATACAGGGTGGCCCACATAACTCTGAACAGCTCGATATCTCGAAAACTATGCCATCGATTTTAAAGTTCTTGGTCTTAAATTGCACGGAACTGAAGGGCCTTTCTGACTACATAAACGTGAAGTGGCCTCCCTTCCCCTTTAACGGGGGAGGGGAGGTACCTTTGTAATTTTAAATGGAACCCCCTATAAAATGTTACATATTTAAATTCTACCGGAAAAAACAAGTCAATTTTGTCTGAAACATTTTTTTGTCAGATACTTCCATGATGAGATATAACAGTTTGAAGTTTCGAGTTGTAGGTACTTGAAGCTCTCGGAAATAGCGTTATGGAATTATACGCGCTTGAGTCCATTGCTTATTCATGAAGAAACACAAACAATAATATTTACAATTCTTGAGTTTGACTCACTTATCTATGAAAACGTTTTCAGTTTAGAGCTGTTATTCAAGCGGTAACATTGTGATTACGGCTACTTTTGACACAGAAGTGAATATGTTATTAACGTTAGGTGAATGCGAAAAAAATTATCGGCGTGCAGCAGTGATGTTTTTTGAACGTTATGGGATCAAAAAATGTCATGCAACATTTCATAATTTAGAAAAGCGGCTTCGCGAGCACGGTGAATTGTGTAAAAAAACTCGCAATAAACCTAAAGCTGTCACTAATGAAAATAATAGTGCCAGTATTCTTGCTGCAATTACATTAAATCCTCATATTAGTCAGCGTACACTTGCACAAACATCACATATTAGTCGTTCATCGATTCAACGAATTTTGGAACGGCAAAAGTATCATCCATATCACATGGTTTTATCACAAGAGCTTTCGATAGCGGATTACGATCACCGCGTAAGATTTTGTGAGTGGCTGCAGGGTGTTGTGGAAAATGACTTTTTGTGCAAAATACTTTTTTCCGATGAGGCCACTTTTATGAATTCAGGGCATGTAAATAGACATAATCTGCATTATTGGGCCGTGGAAAACCCAAATTGGATGCGATGTGTTCCCTTTCAACATCGATGGTCTTTAAATGTTTGGTGTGGCCTAATAGGAGATTTTGTGATTGGACCTTATTTTTTTCAAGAAACTGTAACATCTGCAAGTTATTGTGATTTATTAAAAAATCATTTGCCTGCGCTTTTGGAAGATGTGCCACTGCACGTTAGAAGAGAAATGTGGTTCCAACAAGACGGCGCTCCTCCACATTTTGCAATCATCACCAGGCAATTTTTGAACGAAAAATTTGGGAACAAATGGATAGGTCGTGGGGAACCTCGTCAATGGCCTCCTCGATCCCCCGATCTAACACCATTAGATTTTTTCTTATGGGGATATGTAAAGGACAAAGTTATGTTTGAACCACCGACGACAAAAGAGGATATGAAACAAAGAATACGTGACGCTTGCGCTTCAGTGACTCCCGAAATGTAAAAAAATGTTAGAACAACTTTGATGTTTCGAGTAAATAAATGTTTACAAGCCCGTGGTGGACATTTTGAACATTTAATTTAAAGTACATTTTATTTCTTCACGAATAAGCAAAGGACTCGAGCGCGTATAATTCCATAACGCTATTTCCGAGCGCTTCAAGTACCTACAACTCGAAACTTCAAACTGTTATATCTCATCATGGAAGTATCTGACAAAAAAATGTTTCAGATAAAATTGACTTGTTTTTTCCGGTTGAATCTAAATATGTAACATTTTATAGGGGGTTCCATTTAAAATTACAAAGGTACCTCCCCTCCCCCGTTAAAGGGGAAGGGAGGCCACTTCACGTTTATGTAGTCAGAAAGGCCCTTCAGTTCCATGCAATTTAAGACTAAGAACCTTAAAATCGATGGCATAGTTTTCGAGATATTGAGCTGTTCAGAGTTATGTGGGCCACCCTGTATATATGGGACTAAGGCTTTTTGCAATGTAAACAGATAGTCTTGTAGAATAAGTGTTATTTTTTAATTCCATTCATATTATTTTCCATGCAATTTAAGACTAAGAACCTTAAAATCGATGGCATAGTTTTCGAGATATTGAGCTGTTCAGAGCTATGTGGGCCACCCTGTACATGATGCCTCTATGATTCAAAAAGCAGTATTAACTTAAATCTTCAGAATTTGGACTTACACCACTGTGATTCTCACCCTGCCATACATACGCATACTCCATATTTGAAAAAAAGAAATGAAAGCATATCTTGGTTCCATTCGGACCAGACATTCATTCTGCACACTACCAAAATCATCTACCATTGGGGGAATACAACACCGTCTAATTGTTTCTCTTACATCTTATTATTTCTTTACAAAATCTATTTTCGTGTTCCACAAAACCATTGATATAAAGAAGCACGATACGAGAGTCTCGTTGTTCGGAATAAATATTAATGCGTGGCACCACTTTTAATCTCCGGCGACGAGATGAAATAAAAAGAAGCGAAAGGTTAGTCCCCCGACTCCCGCCGCCTAATAAAACATTCACTCACTTTATCCACTTAAAAAAGTCGGCTCGGAGGAAACAGAGGGATGAGACACTCGATTATAGCCGATCGCTTTGCCCACGGCGCTGGGACACGTTCGAAGATAATATTGGTACCGTCTCCCTCGGGACCAGTGTGGGGAGGGGCAGGGGCTATGGGGTGGGGGAGGTGGAGGCGAAGGGGGCGGAGATCGCCCCCGCATAACACAGCGGCTGCATTCGACGTCGCGCCGCCGCGGAGCCAATTAAATAAATATTCGTTGACATCACGACCGCGTCGCTTCTACAAACTGGCCCTCTGCATTCGTCCAAAAGGAACTCTGCTCGTCCTCCTTCGTCCCCCTCCACCCGTTTTGTTCCGACGAGGTGATTCTATGGAAAAGATACAGTTTACCAATACCTTCTGGTCGTCAAACACTTTTTAACGCGTTTGCGAACCATTTGGATACGGTCCATTCCCATACAACGCGATTCAAAAATTGTGTAAAAAAGGTTGGATATAGTAGTCTTTTGTGGCAGTAGATGTACGGACTTTTTAAACAATTCTTTATACATTTGTCGTATTGTATATTTACTGCTACCTGAAATCAGACCAACACAAATTTTAGTTAAAATGAATATAACAAATAACTTTTAAGCTTGTTTCCCTTAACCCTTAGCACTGAGGCGCCACTACAAATTGCTACACCATTATTCAGAATATTGTTTACATGATTAAATTTGTTTATATATAATAAATTACCAAACGTATAAATATTGTATGAGGTACTATATCAGTTTCGTACGTATTTAATGAAAAAACCTATGTACGATGAAAATATTCTAGGTTAGAAGATACGTTTGGTTTTTTAGTTGAAATAGCTCCGAGTGCAAAGGATTAATTGCTTTCGATTTTTCGATTTAGTTGTGCTGGTAAACCGATTTTGGCCACTGTGCGTCGTCGGTTCTTAGGAAAAATGTCCCCAAAAGTATCCGTAGGCGTACGGTGTACGCTGTCCGAGTCCTCTATGACACCCTGTCCTTTCCCGAAGGTGTCGGTAGATGTTCCCGGGACCTGGTCGTCGGGGACAAGCGAGATATATCGTCCGGCCGGCTGTTAATAAGACGAGACAATGCCGGGGCTCGGTGTGTATGCGTGTGCTTGGTCTGGTCTCACGAGAGAGGCCACGGGCGTTCATATGTTTATTAGCCAGACCCCGCATAAATAACGCGGCTATAAGAACGAGAGAAGAAAGGGTGAAAGGCGGGGTCCGGACGAAGGCCCGGGAGAGATCGGCCGAGTAAATTGTCACACGCTCTCTCCGTTCTGAGGGAACAAGGAATTGGGGTGGTGGGCCCAAGAGGCCCTGATCGGCCGGGAAGAAAGAGGAGCGGGTGGAGAAAGATCCTATTCCAAGCTGGACTCTGCCCGGGAAGAGCTAGTGATGAACTCAAGACGCTTCGAATCACTTCGAACCACATTCGGCTAATACCCCTACAAAAACCACTCCCTAAGCTCATTGCCAAACTGCCGATTTTAAACGTTATTAACAAATTTTAGTACATCAAATTTGGAACAGTTAAAACATTTAGAGCATTTAAAAATGCTGATTGCTTGGAACTCAATCAAATTATAAATGTCCATGTGGCTCCTGTAACTTGCAATGGATGCAGGCAGCATTTGGTTAACCATAAAGATGTGCAGTATACTAATCAGATACTCCCTAAGCTCATCGCCAAACTGCCGATTTTAAACATTATTAACAAATTTTAGTACATTAAATTTGGAACAGTTAAAATATATAGAGCATTTCAAAATGCTGATTGCTTGGAACTCAATCAAATTATAAATACCTATGTGGCTCCTGTAACTTGCAATGGATGCAGGCAGCATTTGGTTAACCATAAAGATGTGCAGTATACTAATCAGATACTCCCAAAGCTCATTGCCAAACTGCCGATTTTAAACGTTATTAACAAATTTTAGTACATCAAATTCGGAACAGTTAAAATATATACAGCATTTAAAAATACTCGTTGCTTGGTAGTCAATCAAATTATAAATGCCTATGTGGCTCCTGTAACTTGCAATTAATACAGACAGCACTTTTTTAACCATAAAGATACGTAATCTGCTTATTAGTAGATACATTTATGATAAAAATGTGTAGATGAAACATGAAACGGCAGAAGGATAGAAGAGATTTAACAGTGTTATTGTATTAGCATCAACTTATTGAAACTATTAACGGATGAAACAAATTTTTATTAGATTCCAGTATCTGTTTTGCATAAAGATCCACAGTCTACTAAACAAATACTCCCAAAGCTCATCGCTAAACTACCGATTTTATAGAGTAGTAACAAATATTAGTAGATCAAATTCGGAACAGTAAAAACATTTTTTAGAGCATTGAAAAATATTGTTCACTTCGAACTGAATCAAATTATAAATGTCTATGCAGCTCCTGTCGCATGCAGTTGATGCAGACAGCATTTATGTGACCACAAGGATCCGCAGTCTACTGATCAGATACTTTCAATTTTCCCTCCATTGCCTAGGTGAAATTGCTGAATTCACTAATTAACCTTTCGACAAGGGAGTTCGGGTCTATCTTGGCCAGGAGTATCAAAATCGTCATTCAATTACTCAATCTTTGTGGATTAAATTAAACGAAGAGCTTTATCAAAAACAGTACAAAGAGTAATAAGTCTACGAAAAGTACCTTTACAAATATGTTTGAAAAATTGACAAATAAAGCTGTGAAAGGTCTTAAATTTCTTGCTTCATAATTGTATAGTTGTGGGTAAAGTCTGTCTTCGAGGAGAATCAATGTACCAAGTTTGACTTTTTAATTACTAGACTGCGGATTTGATAAATTCATGAGGAAAATGTAACAAAGATAAGAGATACACACAAAAATAGAAGCATCTAAAGATTGCAAGAACATGATTATGTTGTTTTCAAATAATTAAGATTGTTCCGAGAAAAAATAAATTTCTATTTGTCTTTCGTTTCGTAGTTTAACACGTTCACACTGGCACTGTTTTGTAATTTTGCTCCATCGGGCGGCGCTGTAGTCAAAATTTTGGTTAGCAAAACTTCCGGCTCAGCAAGACAATTTATTATTATTATGCGTTTATTAGGGCATAATATTTTATGTTATTTTAACTATTTATTTTATCAATACAACAACCACCATGTGTACCACCGGTGGTACAATAAACGCAATAATAAACGCATGGTAACAGTAAATTATCCTGTGGAGCCTGAAGTTTTACTAAACAAAAATTTGGCGCCGCCCGATGAAGTAAAATTACAAAACAACACCGGCGTGAACGCGTTGATCATTACTCGCTGGTATAAATATAATCTATAGTTAAAATTTGAGCAAACGCGATGACTAAAAAATGGTGTAAGAAGACTGTGTATACAGGGTGTCCCACATAAATGGGAACATCTAAAAATCTGTCGTATTTACAGTCCTATCAGAAAGCTTCAGAGGACAAAGTGACACAATTGCAGGGGGCAATTATAATGGTAAAGAAAAAAAAGGTTTATGTCGTGTTTTTTAATGAAATTTCAAAGTCACCGATGTTTTTTTAAATGGAATAGTATTTTTTTTTTACGATAGCATGATGGACAATACAAAACTGAATTTAGTAGATACCACCTTTTTGACCTTGAAATGACCTTGAGCAAGAATAATCATGTGGGAGCGGATAAAATGTGGAAGTTTAAAATTTACGTGGTTCAGCAAAGATTACGCGTTGTTTACGGCGGGTTGACCTTTACATATCATAATAAATGTTCGAAATGTTGACCATCCTGGTTTATGCAATATTGCAATCTTGCATGAAATGATCTGTAGGCATTGTCGATTTCCTGAGACGTAATTGAAGCACATGCTGCAGTAATTATTACGATTTTTAGAACTTACACTACCGGTATTTTTAAATTGTTTTACCACAACGGAAAATGCGTATAACGAAGGACAAATACGAGTCACAAATTTTTCACGATACAAATGTACTGCTTGCCTCAAAGATTGGTGGCTTTCGCCATAAGTGAAAACCATATCGATTCGTTCCTGTACAGTATAACGCATTGTTATCACTTTCACGTTTCAAATTCGAATAATGCAGAAGGAACAATGTACTTATTCTAACCGATTAACCTTCTGTTAACGATCTCAATGATACGTACTCTAACATAAACATACGCTGTTTACTATGAAAAATATTTCAAACATTTATTGTGGTTTGTAAAGGCCAAGCCGACGTAAACAACGCGTAATCTTTGCTGAAACACGTAAATTTTAAACTTCCACATTTTATCCGCTCCAACATGATTATTCTTGGTCAAGGTCATTTCAAGGTCAAAAAGGTGGTTTCCACTAAATTCAGTTTTTTTTATTGTCTATCATGCTATAGTAAAAAAAATATAGTATTCCATTTAAAAAACATCGGTGACCTTGAAATTTCATTAAAAAACACGACATAAAAAATTGTTTTCTTTACCATTATATTTGCCCCCTGCAATAGTGTCACTTTGTTCTCTGATGTTTTCTGATAGGACTGTAAATATGACAAATGTTTAGGTGTTCCCATTTATGTGGGGCACCCTGTATATATAATTTCGGGTATTTATATTATCCGACACGTGAACAATATGGACATACACCTGCCAAAATTTAGAAAATGTCAAATGGGGTTATTTGACTATTAGTCAAATAAGATCTAGACCTAGACCCACATTTAACCCCGGATATTACTTTTGTCTCATTTTTCTTTTTTTTTTTTGCTTTTTGCGTTAATTGGCTATATTTGCTGCAGGCATCAATATAAGATATTATAAACAGAAACCTGAGAAATATCTGCTGATATTATTTTGTGGGCAGTCCGATTTGTGATAGGTGAAGGTAAAAATGTTAATAGGGTCGCTAAAGAATTTTCAATCACGAAAATTGCATCAAGTCGAATAAAGTGATTTCTAATTGTGATCTGGGCGATGACTTGTAGACAAAAATGTGAATCGACATTATAAGACATAAGAAATAAAATAAAGAATTAAATATCAAATCAACTGATCCCACCGTGTATGTCAACTACGTCCAGACCCGGGGTTCGTTGACTAATTGCACTCACCAAGATAAATGTAATAAAAACTTTAACCTTTATCCGCTCCAACATGATTATTCTTGCTCAAGGTCATTTCAAGGTCAAAAAGGTGGTATCCACTAAATTCATTTTTTTATTGTCTATCATGCTATCGCAAAAAAATATACTATTCCATTTAAAAAAACATCGGTGACCTTGAAATT
Source organism: Sphecodes monilicornis (assembly GCA_913789915.3). NCBI lineage: Eukaryota > Metazoa > Arthropoda > Insecta > Hymenoptera > Halictidae > Sphecodes > Sphecodes monilicornis. The sequence goes on along the minus strand of OU565286.1, from coordinate 1,445,156 downwards.
TCATTAAAAAACACGACATCAAAAATTGTTTTCTTTACCATTATATTTTCCCCCTGCAATAGTGTCACTTTGTCCTCTGAAGTTTTCTGATAGGACTGTAGATACGACAGATATTTAGGTGTTCCCATTTATATGGGACACCCTGTATATTTCTCTTTTGCAGCAGTAAGCGTACATCTACAATCTCATAAAATAGATATATATACTTTCTCTTGAACACTTTTCTGATCACATTTTACGGAAGTTTATAATACGAACAGAAAGGGCAATTGCTGCGGGGGGGTTGAATCGATGAAAATGGGGAACAGTTTGCGTATGAGTCAAGCAAATTGCTCGAAAAGTAACAGCAGAAAGAATCGAATGCCCATCACTAGAAGCGGACTGTCCCCGGATAGGGGGCAGACAGGGCCCCAAGACCCTCGATAGGGTGGGGAAAAAGGCAAGAGGGGAAGATGGACCGAGAACCGGGCCTACCTAATTTACCTCCCAGATAATGCGGCATAATTAAAGCAAAATGTAACGTCGCTGGCAATTAAAACAAATTTATGCGACCAAGATCCGCGATCGGCCGACCCGAGCTCCTTTCTGCCGGCCTTGGCCGCGTCCCTGCCTCCCGCCATCACTGCCGCGAGCATCGGCCAGGCATTATTATAGTTATTGCAATGATCGGAACCGGGAGATTTCTTTTCGACGAATCTGTTCGGGAAACAGACGAATTTCCTACGAGCCGTTCAAGGGAGGAAGCATCGCTGATCGAGAGAAAATGGGGAACACTTAGGAGGAATCATGCTTGCGAAGATCGCTGGCTATACCGAGATAACGAAAGCCACTCGATTATAAGACCCTTCCACTTCGATTCGGCCCCCCCTCTTAATTTAAATTTTATACGATGATTGAATAACTGATAAGAAGGTCGCACGAACGTACTGGAGTTGTGTTTCGAAAAGGACTAAACGACTTCTGCGTGATTACGCTCGAGATGTTTATATTTATTAACACTTTGCGATGCAGAGACTTGAAAGTATGATTTTGTCGATTAATTGTGAAATGCAAGGGACACTTAAATATCGACTTACGTATTGTATTTATATGTAGTTTTTCATAGCAATAATTACATAGTCCACATTGCACTAATGTTTAGTACTAAATAATTATAAAATAATTGCGATATCGAAACCTGGATCATGAATTTTATAAAACAGTGTTCAATGTATTAGGTGTACAATTATTTCGTAGCTTTTTCTCCTTGAATTTGTTGATTATTAACAAACTACATTCTACTGTTTAAAATAATCTCCATCACTTTTTCAATTTGATAATTGAATTGGATAAAAGATTTAGATTGAAAATAAAGTTACTACCGATTGATTATGAGGGCAATATATTAATTTGTACACCTAATATTAAACTGTATACATTTTTTTAAAACCTCGCAACATGCTAATTACAATATGTTAATAACCTCGTGATATGTCAATAATGTTTCTTTAACGTTTCGTAATGGTAATAATATCTTGCTTTTCGGTTCATCATTAAAATATTTCTTGAAATTCAATATTCAACATTGCAGTAGTAATCCTCAACAATTAATAAACCATAAGCAATATGAAGCTAGTTAACAAATTTTAAATAATTTAAGTCACTTTATTACAGTTACTTAAACAATTTTGACTTCAGAATATCAAAAATTAGTAATTATTAGGCTGCTGATTTTTATGTAAAATACAAATTTTGCAAGTCAATTGTAGAGAACAAAAATTCTTTTGATAATTTGAAGAAGTCGAAAATAATGTGATAATTAGATTGCGGATTTTTTGCATTCATGATAAAGATGAGTAGATACAATTTAAAGCAGTAGACTAATTGCAAGAATTTAAGGTTATCAATGTAGTAGTTCCAGCATATTAAAATCAATAAAAGAAGAAAGATATTTCTATTTGGCTCCTGTTCAATATTTATTTTACATAAAGATTTGCAGTCGTAATTTCCGGTAGAAAAGCGAAACCAAAGCAATAGATTGCAAATAATCAATTAAATGTATTCCAAAAATAATAATTTCGGCAGCACTGCTTTAAAAAAACTTAACAGTTTATGTGCAGTGCCAAAGGAATTATTTAGAGATAAAAGAAGTTCCTTTTGTAGGGTTATTTTTATTATATTTTAATGAGGTTGGCATTATGAGTGTAACGAGATTGAGGTTGGTATGAGAGCGCAGAGGTGTGTGTCGGTGCGTGTGTGAGTCCAAGCGTGAGTGCATGAAGAGAAGTACATGGAGAGAATTGTATTACATATTTTATTAAATATATAGTTGTTTATTTACAACAGCGAGTGAGTCATTGAACACAGTTAAACCACCCGTTCCTACAACAGCTTTTTCTATTTGCTTCCAGATACATAGAAAAGGGTGATGAAAATTAAATACCTACTATGATGTTCAGCTTGCATCAAAATTTGTACGAAAATTTGTATTACAGATCTTTGCTGAGGAAGCAGAAACTTCAGCAACTGTAAAGGCCGGCGGAGGACGGTGAAGGCTTTTCAAAGCAACCATTATATACAAAAAAAAAACTGTTGTACCCGAAAAAGGGCAAAGAAGAAAGGAACGAAAGATGGAAGGAAGAAGAAACTCCGTAAGAAGCAGTCAAACGTCGCATTTTCATTTCAGTTTGTCATCCCATCACGACGATCCGGTTTCTGTCGATCCTTTTCTAATGTTAGAGGTCCGCCACGTTTAATTGGTCGTCGATAAGATTCGTTTGTAACGTCTCTTGAATTTCTTTCCTGTAGGTCATCTCGTTTTTTCATACTGTATAAACATTAATGGAAACAATTGCGTTTATATAAAATCACAATAAATCATCTACATTTAACGCTCGCAAGCACCACATTGAAAATTATTTTACGTCGCGTTCAATGATATAGTACAATATATGATTCCGCAATTTCAATTAAAAGTTGCTATTGATTCCGCAATTTCAATTAAAAGTTGCTTGTAGGTGCTCATTAAATCGTTGTTTATCAAAAGTATGTGGACAATAAATGTCGTGATTATACTGCAGATTTTATGCATTTATCAGAAAAATGAAGTGGCAAAATATAAAAAAAAGGGAAAAACATCAGAAGAACTTAAGAAAATATATTATTTCGAATATATATAATAAATTATTATATATATATATATATATATATTCGAACTTCTTAAAATTATTAAGAGGAAATGAAACGTTTATGCGACTCCAATTTCTTATACTCAACACAGAAAATATTTATTTTGCATGAAAATCCGCAATCTAGTTATTGTAAAGTCTATACACAGAAAAATATTCGCTTCGAGTAAAAATCGGTACAGACCAGATCACAGTATAGATTTAGCAATTGCAATTTCGAGGTCGATATATTAAGTGTAAAAAATTGTTCATAAATTCATTGATTATTCATAAACAACTAAAAATGATTCTACTATTCAAAATAATCTCCATCATTTTCTACGTATTTAATCCATTTTATAAATAATTACTGAATCTTCAATTTGGTGGATAAATGATTTAGATTTAAAATAATCTTACTACTGATTGGTTATGGGGGGGGGGCAATGAAATTCTTTTTACACGTAATAATAAATTAAATTAAAAGCTGGAGAAGGTTCAACTTCGTCGAAATAAAATGCAATGATAATTTCATCTGTTTTCAATCGTTGCAAAAGTCCCCACGAAACCAGAAATCGCATAATTTCACAGTACTCGGTTGACAGAACAGCAAAAGGAGCGGCAGGTATTCTCTCAACGACCTTCGTGGACAAGAAACCGAAGTGCGCGAGAAAGGACGAAGAAAGAGGCAAAGAAAAACGGCAGAAGATCTTGAAGCTCCGTAAGAAAGCGATCTGACGTGGCCCGCTGTCCGAAAGACATGGCCACGATTTACCAATTCATTTTGCTCTTACCATTTTAGATTTAAAATGACGCATGGGACAACAGTCGAGGCTCAGAAAAACCTAACAAACTTACAAGGAGATGCTCGCAAACAATCATTTCAATTGCAACTATTTATCATTATATTGAAGTTATCCACCTATGAAAAAAACTGTATTGTATATTTTATTACTAGACTGCGGATCTTTATGCGGAATAAGCATTTTCTGTATCAATTGCAAGAAACAGAAACCAAACGAATAGTTCTTTCTTCCTTTAACCCTTAGCACTCGAATGGCGACTCTGAGGCGCCGCTACAAATTGTTACACCATTATTCAGAATATTGTTTACACGATTAAATTTGTTTATATGTAAGAAATTACTAAACATTTAAATATAGTATGAGGTACTATATCAATTTCGTAAGCATATAATGAAAAAAAATTATGTACAATGGAAATATTCTAGGTTAGAAGAAATGCTTGATTTTTTAGTTGAAATAGCTCCGAGTGCAAAGGGTTAATAATTAGAATAGATTGAAAATGATATACAGCAGAGCCTCGATTATCTTGACAGTTGCTCAATTATAATGCTAGATTCAATTTTTATTAATTTGTACAATAAATAGTCTCCTATTATACATATAGGTCTCCTTAGACTAAACTATTTACAACTGAAGCATTTGAGATACTAAAGACTTCAGACATTGGAGGTTGGGATAATCGCTGTCCTACTGTATTAACATTCTATAATTATGTTAATCTTCCTACTAGTCTAAATCGCATCTACTCCATTTTCTTACGAATGCATGAAATTTACAGTTTAAATATTTGCGGGTCACATCTCTGAAACAATTTCTATTTGGTCGAACTTTCCTTATGTTCAAATAATAGAATTTCTTTCTCTTTCAGACTAACAAAAGTTTTCTCAGAAGACATTACCAAAATGGACACATTTAGATAAGGAATACTTTAAGAAATTAATGGATCGAAGCCTTTAAAATTCATAGGTTAATAAATCAGACGTGGCCATTTTGTTAAAACGAAAATATGCTAAGTATTAGTTTTCTTATGACTTATAAGTTGTGATTACTTGTAATACATATACATGTATTATGTACATATATAATACATGTATGATACATAGCTGCGAAACTTTGTTTATAATAAAGAAATGTGGTAGGCTGGCAATTGTGTGTTGTTTATAATAAAAAAAAATACTCATTTATCTTAACAGGCTTTCATTATATTCAAATTCTACTTTTGTTTGCTATTTCTAGAGCTCCATCGTTACTCACTTGGGTACTAACATTTTTAGAGCTTTATAAAATGGCACTCAACCCCATTAAGACATTTTAGGACATTTATAGTAAGTCACATTAATATTTCAGAAAATTCATTCTCTACGAGAGTGAATGTTCTTCACGGTATGAGCTTCTTTGAACAGAGTATTTTCTTACTTGTAAATACATTTACTAATGTTAGAAGTTACGTGATGAAGGAATTTTCAAGAAATTGCAGAGAAAATACTAAGAGTTGTTTTTTATGTGGGTCCATGCCGAAAATTTAAAAAATAAGGTTTGTAGATCTGTGTTAATTATACATATGTATAAATCCTGGGAATTTCAACGAAATTGGTCTACGTTGCAATGGGTTAACGACGGTGAAAATTGTAGTTTAGCAAGATTTTCGGTCTCTAACAGTAATCAACCTGAAGATTTTTACATTTTTCAATGCTTGTCGTTTTTTTCTTCGCATCAACCGATTTCGGTGAAATTTTCAGAATATATATGTATGTATGTATGTATGTATAACTGACACATATCCACCAAATGTAGTTTTCAAAATTTCAATGCAAGCCCAGATAAAAAAGTTGTAAAACACAACCTTGAAAATGTTCTCCGCGATTCCGAGCACTTAGAATTTCTTCAAAAAAATATTTTCATATCACATAGTAAACTAATCTTTCCAACTTCTCAAAAAAAAGTTAAATTCGTTCGATCCGATTTTAGAAAAATTTATCGCCTTTTTGGAGGTGTCCATATTGTTGCTATTTGGAAATCAACAGAGATAATAAATAAAGTCACTCATCTTGTTTGATTGCTTCTAGTTGCGAAGCTGTGGTTGCTGTAAGTTCTGCCACTTCTCCCTGCAAGAACTGCCAAATCGCTTTGATCTTCACGGTACCCAAAATAAGGCCCCTCGTACAAGGAATTCTTTGCTTTATGACCGTATTTGTTGTATGTGCAGGCTTTGATACCGTCAGAATGCGAGATGTCCACGCGGACAGTGTATCCACCTTTACACCTGTATTTGTGTATATGGAGGTTACGGCCTAACGTATATGGGGAGACCGGTGGAACCAGCCCGGCCGTGCTTGTCATATCCAGCAAAACAGCAACTGTAGTAATGGGACTAGTCCCATGGCACAGCTATTAATATTGATACCTATCAATCCTCCGCTATCGCGTCGGAGAAATAAATAGATTTATTGATTCCCTTCTATTAATTACAAAAACCGAGGAAACAATGTCAGGGAAAATGTTTTTAAACCGTATAATAACGTTACACCTATCTTCCCATATCCAACATTTTACTCTTCCTTTTTACTTCATTGTTCATATCGTCTTTTTGAAAATGCAAGCCGAATGTTTGAGCATATCGTGTCGTGATGCAATTACAAGTAAACTGCGTGGATTATACATATAGGGTGACCTGTCCGATAAAGAAACGCTTAAGCTGTATGTTTGTTGAAATGAACCCTTTGCACTCGGAGCTATGTCAACTCAAAAATCAAACATTTCTTCTGACCAAGAATATTTCCATTGTACATAATTTTTTTCATTTTATACGTATGAAACTGATATAGTACCTCATAGAATATTTAAATGTTTAGTAATTTATGAAATATAAACAAATTTAATAATATAAACAATATTTTGAATAATGGTATAATTATATGTAGTGGCGCCTCTGAGTCGCCATTCGAGTGCCAAGGGTTAATATTCGTAAATTGTTATTGCATTTCCCGAGTACTATTTGTATAAGCGCAAAGCGGATTTTATGCATTTATGATAAAAATGAGTAGGTGTAATTTAAAATAGTTAGAACATTAGAAGAATTTAATAATTCTGTTATAGGTAAGTGTTACGTTAAGGGGAGTCACCTCGGATGACCTTGACCTTGACGTATGTTGTCAAGGACATCATTCTGAACAATTTTTCTCTATACATCTACCCGGCGCTCTTATTTATTATTTTCTACCTAAGAAAGAGAATAAATTTCTATTTCACTCCAGTTTCTTGCAATTCAGGTAGACAATTTTTATTTTGCAGAAAGATCAGTTGTCTATAAGAAGGCGGTGTAATTGTTAACTTCTGACATTCCATAACACAATTTTAACAATATTTGATGGTTGCAACTTGTATGCAAGATCTGGCATAAGATTAAATGAAAAATGGGCAAAATGACTAATAAATGATCATCAATTTTTAACGAATGAACACCTAAAAGACAAATTGATAGTCTCACGACAACAGTAGTTACTTTGAATGCGTGGGATATCTCTCGAACAACCGTTAAATAAATTAATGTAGTGGCGAATAGGTTATACAACAAATTAGATCTCTTTACCGAGAAATCTGTGAACTTACAATACAGTTGCTGCATAAATATTGTGGGAGGTTTAAATACACTATTGCGGTAGAAGATCAAGCAACCCAAAGATCATTGAACAAAGAACAATTTATTTAAAACACAATTGTAGGGAAAATATAATGTATATCTTAACAGAACGATGATAGACAAATTGTAAGAGAAACTCAACGTATTCCATCGACAACATCACGAAATATTGTTGAAACTCTACAATTAAATATTTCTTCAAGAACTGTGAGACGAAGATTAAAAGAAGTTAATCTGAAGAATTGTTTAACTAGACGCAAGCCACACGTTAGTAAACTTCATAAAAAGAGACGTTCAGCTTTCGCAAAAAAATATGTGAATGAGCCATTATTATTTTGGAAAAAAATTATATGGAGTGACGAGAGCAAATTTGAGTCATTAAATTAAAAAAAAAAAGAGAACACGCGTATGGAGAAAACCGAATGAAGCTCTCAAGAAGCAGTATGCGTTGCCTACCATCGAACGTGGAGGGGGATCCATAATGGTATGGGGATGTTTTTCTTGGTATGGGTTGGAAATTTAGCACCCATCCATGGCATCGTGAATGCAGATATGTTTGTTGACATTTTAAATGAAAATATGGAATAGTCAACCCTAAAAATGGATTTCGATGAGGGATGGATGCTACAACGAGATAATGATCATAATCATACGGCGAAGAAAACGAAAAAATTTTGATAAGATTGTGGGATAGATGTTCTCTATTGGCCTCCACAAAGCGCAGATCTTAATCCTATAGAAAATTTATGGAGCTTATTAGATTCGGAAATACCATTAGGAAAACGTGATAATAAAACAGTATTTTTAAACGAATTGCAAATAAAATTTCAACAAATTGATCGAAGTTACCTCCAAAAACTTGTGGAAATCATCCCACGACGATTAGTAGCAGTAATTAAAGCAAGAGGTTACAATACCAAATACTAATTGCTTATTTTCTAAATATTTATAAAGTGTCCACTTAATCTTGACCACCAAAAATTGTATACAATTTTGATTAATGATAATATATTCTATTATATTAACTTTTATTATTGATATTGTTGTTTATTTCATTAAAGTACACTTTGTTAACTTAAATGTACCGTACAATTCTAGTTTATTAAAATTATTTTTTAAATTGCGTTGATTTTTTGTTGATCATTAGACCTGTCCACTTAATTTTGTCCACGACAGTATAAAGTGTCCACTTAATCTTGACCACCAAAAATTGTATACAATTTTGATTAATGATAATATATTCTATTATATTAACTTTTATTATTGATATTGTTGTTTATTTCATTAAAGTACACTTTGTTAACTTAAATGTACCATACAATTCTAATTATTAAAATTATGTTTTAAATTGCGTTGTGTGGGAGGTTTAAATATACTATTGCGGTAGAAGATCAAGCAACCTAAAGATCATTGAACAAAGAACAATTTATTTAAAACACAATTTGTAAGGAAAATATAATGTACATCTTAACAGAACGGAGTTTATCAGAAGAGTGAGGAATGCGCTATCCTAATAAATCAATATCGCATGTCGTGAAGGAATGATTCTCTATTATTTTATAAACAACTTGAAATCTCAGGCTCTGCTTCCATATACCGGGTGTTCAAATCCAAATGGAGCAAATTAATTCACACGTTGATTTTTTCTTGATCATTAGACCTGTCCACTTAATTTTGTCCACGACTGTATATACTTGATGATGTTTATGACCATTCATTGCTACATTTATCAATTTTTGGAAACATATATCTAAAGGTATTTCTTATAGACACGTTAACCCCTTGCCTTACGATTTATTTTACGGTTTTCATGATTCGAATTTCTTTGTAGTTCATAATTTCTTAGGAAAAGGAGAAAATGTATATCTATTGCATGTCTATAGGTTCTCCAATGGCTGTACATTAACAACAACAAAATAGAATTATATTTCGGTTTAAAGGAAATTAATAACATACATCTTCGTTAAACTCTGTTCAGAATCTTCATCACGTCTCTCAGACGATATTGTAAGCGAAGGGGTTAATCTCCCTTTTTTTCTAACATAACAGATGCTCATTTAATTTAATCGCCAGAAAATGAGTAATCGAACGTCCATTTTAATATTCTGGGTCAAATAGACTCATGCTCCGCTGTTGGGGGGGGGGAGGGGTTAATATCGGATCGCAACATGGATACTGTTATCCGGACAAAGTTACAGCCTCGATTTCCCCGATACCAAAAAGAGGGTCCCCCCCGACCCACCAATAAATCCGCTGCTCAGTGTCTCGTTCCCTAACGATCCAGATCGGTAACTGCACCGATCTTATTAGCGACGCAAGCCCCTGACAAAAAGAGGGCTCGCTAAAGAAGCCGGTTGCAAGCGAAATTCATGCGCAACGCTGAAAGAAGAAGAAGAAAAGGGGGCCGCCGCGGTCGCTGAAATATCCGTAGATAAATTGACGTCAAATCGGATTTTATTGCAAGAGAGTGGGAGCGCCTGGACGCGAAGAAAGGTGATAGAAAACAGGTCCGGTCTCGCCTCGAGCGAGCCACAACTATTTTGTGTTTTTTATCGGGGTTCCGACGCGCCGCTATCGCTGCGCCATCTGCCTGACAAACCCGCGCCATCCTCATGAATACGTCATATCTATTCTTTTGCCAACCAGAGGGGGGACCATAAACCCGGACCTCGCTCCTTGGCTCCACCACACAAGTCCCACAAACTCGCCGTTTCTACCAATTCGGAATTCGGGGGCCCCGGCCGTGAGACTTCGACCTGCTGTAACCCCATCGGCGTCGCGATCTTGCGTGCTCTGCTACCGGATCCCGATTGTTCACCGCAACCGAAACCAAACTCTCGGGAACCAGGATAATTTATTCCCGTTGAGAATATACATCGCTTTTGTCCAGAACTACATCTTTCATATTCCTGTGCATGGTATTACACACCGCGACAATTGAAATAAATGTATGATTTCAATCAATGAATTATCGATCATTGGACGGTGGACCATACTTACTACTCTACAATTGACGCTGTTATCGGCGATTCATAGCATTATTTGTCAATTTTTCAAAACATATTTTTATGGTACTTCTTGTAGTACCGTCAGTCTTTCTGTTATTCCTAATGTAGGACACATGCATTTACAGTCACTCCCATTAATATTCGTAAACTCTAAAAGACGATTACGTTTTTAATGACATTTTTTTGAGACACCCTGTATAGTATACTATATGTATCATAGTATATCATTGTAAGGTATAAAGCTGATCTTTAACACTAAACCTATCACCACCGATCAAAGTAACCGGTCCCAGTCTTTTTATTTTACAATTATTGAAATAACAAAAATTCTTTAAATATATTAAATTTAGTAGAGCACACGTTATTCTAATAACCTCAGAAATCGTGTATTTCAAAGATGTACAACATTTTTGAGACTCCCTGTATAGTATATTATATGTATCATAGTATATCAGTGTAAGGTACAAAGCTGATCTTTAACACTAAACCTATCACCACCGATCAAAATAACCGGTCCCAGATTTTTTATTTTACAATTATTGAAATAACAAAGATGCTTTAAATGTATTAAATTTAGTAGAGCACACGTTATTCTAATAACCTCAGAAATCGTGCATTTCAAAGATGTACAACATTCTTGAGACACCCTGTATAGTATATTATATGTATCATAGTATATCAGTGTAAGGTACAAAGCTGATCTTTAACACTAAACCTATCACCACCGATCAAAATAACCGGTCCTAGTTTTTTTATTTTACAATTATTGAAATAACAAAGATGAATTAAATGTATTAAATTTAGTAGAGCACACGTTATTCTAATAACCGCAGAAATCGTGCATTTGAAAGATGTACAACATTTTTGAGACACCCTGTATAGTATATTATATGTATCATAGTATATCAGTGTAAGGTACAAAGCTGATCTTTAACACTAAACCTATCACCACCGATCAAAGTAACCGGTCCTAGTTTTTTTATTTTACAATTATTGAAATAACAAAGATGCTTTATATGTATTAAATTTAGTAGAGCACACGTTATAATACGAACCACACAAAGTCCAAATAAATTCAATCCTGTCATATTTATAAGGTAACATATACCAAGTGACTTTTAAGGCCTGGTACGTTTGGTATCAACATTCTATCTGCAGTTTTCATTGAGGTATCTAATTTTGCTTTCAAATCAATTTTATTTCAACGTCAATCAATGCGGTTGTTGTGCATTTTGTATTATATCGAAATGTGGTAATTAATCAACACACTATTCGTCGATGGTAAAAGAAACTATAAAATGGATTAGTAAGTAAGGGTTAAGTTAATATTACTCTGTTGTAATTCGAGAATTTCCATACCACTTTATATAATTTAAATTTATTTAACACTAACCGCGCCACGACCAGTCAAATTGCCGATGTCACATTTTTTATTTTCAAAATAATTAAAATTACGAAGATACTTCCATTTGAAATTATTAAATGGAGATGACAATCTTATAAATGAAGAACATGAACAAACCAAAAAATTCAATTTCTACAATAATATAGTCAAGAAACTTCTAATTTATTGACAGAACATGTTGCTTACATTAGTGCTTGCTTTGATTAATCGTTGATGTTCAAAATGGCACATTTCATGTGCAACAACCTAATACAAAATCATCGAAAGGGGCAAAACAATTTAGTATATTATACAAAAGTATATGTATAGTACAATATAATATAATATAATACAAAAGTAGAACAGAGGGTCACCGGCGGAAGCACACTTTGTGGAGTGCCCTAATTGAATGCAGCACAATCTAAATGACGTCGATTTGCCAGTCCACCACCCCTATAAGGAGTGTTAATACTCAGCGTCGAGTCGCGCCACCTGCCATAGCGAATTTTTTGCGGTTCATTACCCCATGAACTGTTTGTAGCAATTATCATACCATTTTCTTGTATCGATTTACCACCATACACAATTCAAACTATCCAGTATAAAATATGTTAAACACTATTATACTGAAATTAATTAGAATGTGATCAATACGTCATCACTCCCTTATATTAAACAGACCATGATAAAATAATAATTAATAACTAGAAGACGTACTAATTGTAAGTATCTCAACTGAATTATTATTTTTGATTAAATGCATTTGCAAATCGCTTTATCCTTGTGTTTGCTGGAATTTTACTTACCACAGAAGCTTACAACAGATACAAAATTAAGTATAATCTTATTCTTATACAATTTTGTTTCTATTTTACTTCTACAAATGTAAGAAAATAATATATTCTTTTATAATGAAAATGTAGTTATTAGAAGTTACAACTTTAACATTTTACATCAGAAAACACGGTTTTAATGGCGTGATGTAACTATGCAAAATTGATCTTTAGTACACGAAATCAATAGAATTTTAGAAGTACGAATTACTTGATTAAACGAAAGATAAAATGAAAAATTATTTGTATTTCTTTCAAAATGCAAATTGGGTAACTACACCTAATATGGACCACCGTAATATTTCGGCAACTAAGCTATAAAATCAAGCGGCAACAATATACGATATTTCATTAAAAGCAAAGAACGATCATATTCACATTTAGGTTTTCGTTGGAAGTCTGTTGTTCAATGCGAAAGTGATCGTTATTTGAAAGTATATAATAGTTTTTGTTTGAGAGTTATGCATATAGTGAAAATGTTTGCTGTAGGTAAGTTAAAAGATGTAATTTCTACATGATTTACCATTAAACATGTTTGCTTTTGAGTATTCAAAAATAATTTACTATTAGTTTTATTTCCTTTTTAGCATAATTATTATTTATTTGTCGAAATACTTACGTATATGTAACCGATATGAAACACAATGAATGTACGCAATATGAAGCATGTTTCATGCTTATTTTATGGTGATAATTATAAAAAAAAACGACGCTAATGGTGAAAAATGGATTCAATGCATTTGTTACTTTCATTGGGGTAATGAAAAATGTGGTACATCAGGTGCGTCATTCGCGTGTTCAACGGGTAGAAGAAGAAGAAAATTAACATAATATAATACAAATTTAAAGAATTCAAAATATTTGTTCTTTTGTTCCTTTTATATAAATCAATATTCATTTTTCAGCAGAAAAATAAATTTTTCTTGAGATTTAATCATCATTTTTCTGGGTGTTCCATGTTAGTTACCGTATCTTCTACTCTCCGGTTTTGCTATTTCTTATATTTTTTACAATAACTTTGGGATACTTCAACTTTTACATAATAAACTAACAGCATACGAATATCTATTAATTTTCTTGTGTTCTCGCGTTCGTTTAATTGAAACAAAAGCATGTCTCCACTTTCGGCTAACGTTTAAAATCATGTGTTCCATATTAAGTGCAGTTATCCTAATGAAATAATTTTTTTAAATTATTTGGACGTTTAAATACAACAGATTTACGAAATATACATTTTACAAAAAAAAAAGATGATGATTTCAGTAGACATTATTCTTCAAATAATTTATTTCAATAATGCCCAAGTCTGGTGTTTAATTAACAGGAAAGAAGATGTCTAATCATTAGCAGCGAGACGGATCCTTTCCTCCGCAAAAACGTTCAGGTACAGTGAAAATTCTTTGCTGCAGCGCATTTCTACACGGCTCCTTTAAGGGCTGAGTCGTTGTTTGAGGAAGGCGCGCGAAACAGGTAGGCGAAGGTGAAATTTCTACGCCGCAGGTGTCAAAACCAGCGCCGGCGCCTGTCCGCTCGTACTCTTTCCGGTTTTACCTGGACGATGAGCCCGAACAATCGTTGCGCAAAAATTACAGACCGTAAAGTGATTCGAAACAAAAGGAGAACCGTTCGCATCGAGTGCTAATGTTCCGAGTGTGTTTGTTGATTGTTTAGCAAAGTGTCTGGATTTCGTGGTCCACAATGCGCATGCAAATATGCATTTTGCGACGTCCTGTGTGATTTCAGGAGTATTTAATGTCGCTCTTCTTTCGAATCCCAAACCAAAACCAATCCATTCCATTTTGCACAATTTTTATTGTATATCAATGAATCAATGGGTTTTTCTGTCAAATTTAGTAGACAAAGTATTTTTAAATCATTTTAGTTGAACAATCGGTAGGAATATCTGACACAATGTGACTAGATATAACATGAATTAACAATAACCATGTCGAGCACACAATGTGACTGGTACACGTTGTTTTATAAAAATTACAACACTGAATTTATTTATATTTCTTGCAATTATTATATGTGCTCGAATGAAGAAACTTATTTAATAATTTCAAATGGAAGTATCTTCGTAATTTTAATTATTTTGAAAATAAAAAATGTGACATCGGCAATTTGACTGGTCGTGGCGCGGTTAGTTAAATAAATTTAAATTATATAAAGTGGTATGGAAATTCTCGAATTACAACAGAGTAATATTAACTTAACCCTTACTTACTAGTGCGTATTTTCTCGTTGGAAAATATCTGAACTCTGCTTTCTTAGATAATTATAAATTACGCATATTCATTTACATCATAAAAGTATGCGCTGAAATTATGAAGTCTAACGACCACAATGATATCGACTATCGTTGAAACTTCTGGATAATGACGTAAGAGTTAATCGAAACAAATGCATAGACAGTATTGCTTAGGACAAAGAAGCGAGTTCGAAATGATGTTAACCCTTTGCACTCGCAATTTATTCATTCTATGAATATGAATCTGATCCAATATGCACATAGAATACTGAGATATCTAGCAATTTATTAAATAAAAATTTAATTAGATTCGGAAATACCATTAGGAAGACGTCATAATAAAACAGTATTTTTAAACGAATTGCAAATAAAATTTCAACAAATTGATCGGAGTTACCTCCAAAAACCTGTGGAAATCATCCCACGACGATTAGAAACAGTAATTAAAGCAAGATGTTACAATACCAAATACTAATTGCTTATTTTCTAAATATTTATAAAGAGTCCACTTAATCTTGACCACCAAAAATTGTATACAATTTTGATTAATGATAATATATTCTATTATATTAACTTTTATTATTGATATTGTTGTTTATTTCATTAAAGTACACTTTGTTAACTTAAATGTACCGTACAATTCTAGTTTATTAAAATTATCTTTTAAATTGCGTTGATTTTTTGTTGATCATTAGACCTGTCCACTTAATTTTGTCCACGACAGTATAAAGTGTCCACTTCATCTTGACCACCAAAAATTGTATACAATTTTGATTAATGATAATATATTCTATTATATTAACTTTTATTATTGATATTGTTGTTTATTTCATTAAAGTACACTTTGTTAACTTAAATGTACCGTACAATTCTAGTTTATTAAAATTATTTTTTAAATTGCGTTGATTTTTTGTTGATCATTAGATCTGTCCACTTAATTTTGTCCACGACAGTATAAAGTGTCCACTTAATCTTGACCACCAAAAATTGTATACAATTTTGATAAATGATAATATATTCTATTATATTAACTTTTATTATTGATATTGTTGTTTATTTCATTAAAGTTCACTTTGTTAACATAAATGTACCGTACAATTCTAGTTTATTAAAATTATTTTTTAAATTGCGTTGATTATTTCTTGATCATTAGACCTGTCCACTTAATTTTGTCCACGACAGTATAAAGTGTCCACTTAATCTTGACCACCAAAAATTGTATACAATTTTGATAAATGATAATATATTCTATTATATTAACTTTTATTATTGATATTGTTGTTTATTTCATTAAAGTACACTTTGTTAACTTAAATGTACCGTACAATTCTAGTTTATTAAAATTATCTTTTAAATTGCGTTGATTTTTTGTTGATCATTAGACCTGTCCACTTAATTTTGTCCACGACAGTATAAAGTGTCCACTTAATCTTGACCACCAAAAATTGTATACAATTTTGATAAATGATAATATATTCTATTATATTAACTTTTATTATTGATATTGTTGTTTATTTCATTAAAGTACACTTTGTTAACTTAAATGTACCGTACAACTCTAGTTTATTAAAATTATTTTTTAAATTGCGTTGATTTTTTGTTGATCATTAGACCTGTCCACTTAATTTTGTCCACGACAGTATAAAGTGTCCACTTAATCTTGACCACCAAAAATTGTATACAATTTTGATTAATGATAATATATTCTATTATATTAACTTTTATTATTGATATTGTTGTTTATTTCATTAAAGTTCACTTTGTTAACATAAATGTACCGTACAATTCTAGTTTATTAAAATTATTTTTTAAATTGCGTTGATTTTTTGTTAATCATTAGATCTGTCCACTTAATTTTGTCCACGACAGTATAAAGTGTCCACTTAATCTTGACCACCAAAAATTGTATACAATTTTGATAAATGATAATATATTCTATTATATTAACTTTTATTATTGATATTGTTGTTTATTTCATTAAAGTACACTTTGTTAACTTAAATGTACCGTACAATTCTAGTTTATTAAAATTATTTTTTAAATTGCGTTGATTTTTTCTTGATCATTAGACCTGTCCACTTAATTTTGTCCACGACAGTATATATATGTAGAAAGCTTTAAAGGATTCATCGTTCCTCCGCGACTCCCGAGCCAGCCATCGCCACCTTGTAAGAGAGCTGGGAACGCAACCCAGAAAAGTCAACAGAAAACGTGCTTTGAGCAATAAAAGTGCATGCAACGGGCGGTTCCTCGACAGCACCTGAACCTTGGACCTTCTCGCCTTACCCCGAAAACCTTCCCTCTCCAAACGGAATCGTCGATACTCCTACAATTCACCTGTTCTCCCCCTCCGGGATCGCATGATAGAGTATTAGCGGACGCTTCAAAGCAGAACTGCCGGGTAAAAGGAGTCGGGACGGAGCTCTCGAAGATTAAAGCACGCTGACACCTTAAAGACGAACCCATAATAGGCCGATACCACCTTGGTGGAAACGGGAGGGCCAGCCAACGGACAGCTTTTTCGGGGATGAATGGGAAGGGTTCAATGAGCGCCTTTCGGCTTTTTTATTGTTTGAATACCTCCGAAACATGAATTCAAAGATCTCGCGGTTTTCGGGCAGAACATCCACCATCCCCTTGCCGCCATCGAAATCAACGAGATTAGGGATTCTGGGATGATTTAACAACACGGTAATATTTATACTCTGGTTTCTAGACTAAGATTATTAACCTGAACCCAGAGAATTAACAAACACGATACATCGATGTAGGCACCTATAATCATTAAGACTTCGATAATTCATGGAAAATAAAAATTACATAGATTACAAGGTACTGGAACCAAATAAAAATGTCTTCCTTTAGTACTGTTAGCAGGACAACAATAATTTGTCGATACTCTTCGATTCTTTTAATGGTTCTACTGGTTAAAATTGCAGCTACACATTTTTGTCATAAATACGCTACATCCGCAGTCTAGTCATTAAAACATTACAGTTTCGATAGGGTGTATTCATTGTGACTATGAATATGATACGACTTCGATAATGCTGCTTGACAATTTATATCGATAAATAAAGAAATGGAGATAAAATTCTATAACGCCCTAATACTCAATCTGTATAATATAAACAATGTTTTGTAGATTTACTGTACCTTTAATGTTACATAAAACACATATTACACAGTTTTTGATCGCGTTGTATGGGAATTTACTGTATAATAGTTTCTTTAAAACATGTAAACTTAAAAGTTCAAATAGGCACGTCTGTAAAACATGTAGATGTACCATGTATGTAATTTAAAAATATTATCCAAGATGTATTCAAGAATTAAGCAACCTATATACCACTCTATACAGCTCACTAAGAAGTGTGAGTAAACAAAAAAATAAATTAACAAAACACTTCCGACATTGAATGATGACGCAAAAAATCTAACGACACGATGCGAATTTTCAACATGTGAAGTTGATTAAACTGTGACAATGTAAAGTTGCAGCTACCGCGGAATATTAACATGGCAATTATTAAATCGCATATTACTATTTGTGATTGTGTTCATAATTTTTTGAAAATCTGTAATATAAATTTAATGTGAAGTTAATGAATAAATACCTATATACATATGTACAATTTACCAGGGTAGCTGCTTTCAATGTCTTGTGTATTAACAAAGATTAATGCTCAATTCTATTGTAAAATGAAATTAATAGTAACCCTCGCGAACCATTTCATAAACTATATAGGAATTTATGATAGACACGTTAATCTTTCTATTGTTCTTAATGCAATAGCTGTTCATTTAATTAATCCGACAAATACTGAACAATTTAATTTTTATGCTCTGTGTCACAGTAGACTTAGACTCAGCTGTTGAAGGATTAACATATTGTTGACCTGATCCAATGAAGTGAATCGTGCTTACCTGTTTTTATAAGAATCGTAAAACTTTAAGATACATAAAATGCCATTTAACATCTCAGGCCACCAATACCGGAGAAATGAAAATGAATTGACATCACCCATTAACGACATTCAAAAAAGGATTGGCATCTCCAGTCAAAAACGTTCGAAAAACGAAAGACGCCAAATTGACGCCTCCGGTTAACAATGCGTTAAATAAAATTAAAAAGAGATCGCTATTTTCCATAACCTCTGAGTGAATATGTTTTGCAGATGCGTTTCGATCTCTGAAGCAATAGACAACGTTTAAGAAATGGTCGAAATGGTACTGAAGCAGAGATCAATTTTTTCATTTGAAGTAGATTAGAAATCGCTAAATGTTTGAAATATTTGTGAAGCGGTGGATGAAGAATGTGTTAAAAATCGGGATAATAATACGTTATTCGCGAGTGACGAATAGTTTTTAATTCGAATAATTTTTATCTAAAATACTAATCTGATATTTCGAATAAATGTTGTGTTTGCATAAAACTTTATATGAATAACTAAATTAAATAATTGCAGCGTTATTTAAATGAGATGTGAATAATTATTAATTCAGAAATAAAGTTTCGTTTCAACAAATGTTTATTGATATACTAGTGACTACAAAAGTATTTAAAATAAATTGAAACATTACATTTGAGAAGAAATCTCCTTTCAAACATTTCGTCGGACAATTTATTGCATTTTAGAAGTTGTATTATATTGCAAAGAAATCTGTTTTATCGTAGAGTGTGCCTGTAACATCACGACTATCATCATTAAAATACTTTAAAATATTTATATCATCTTACGACGAACACTGTTCTGTTATTAACAGAATTATAATTAGACTAAAATGGACTAGAATGATATATCATGTATTGCGAATAAGATACAATAGAAATAACAAATACTGCGAATAAGAAATACTGAAAATAACGAATACTACGAATAACGTGAATAATACATAATGCGAATAGGAAATAATACAATAACGAATGCTATTGAAATAATCAATGAAACAACAATTCATTCGAATAATGCCCAACTCCGACTATAATAGGTTCTGGCGGATCCGTTAAAACCGCGAAAGAAACGCGGAAAGTGCGACACCGGTCTTTGTGCAGAACCGAATACCCCAACGCTCGCAGCATTTCCCTGACGGCGCTATAAAAACCGCGTAAGCGCGACGAGAATACAATCGAGGATCGCGAGCGCGCAGAGTCCGCACTGGTGGGGAAGCCCGTGGAATATTCACGCGGCATATAAAATCATAGAGACACGAGTGGCTTGCTATAATAATGCATAAGGGGGCGGAATCGCTTCTGACGCAGGCCACGCCTCTCGTCGGTCGTGCTCCTAGTGGGAGAACCCGGCGCAGCGACGGGGATGAGTTGAGACGAAGCCTCGAGTGGGGAGTTACAGAAACACAACTGAAGCTGAAGCAGAAAATCATCCGAACCCGTCAGACGGAAATTCTCCCTTTTCCTTCGAGCTAGGGGCGTGTTTAGCGGAAAGTGCCGATAGCTGATTAATGTATCAACGATCTGGCTAAATAACGAAACGTGTAGCGTATCCATTATTTCTCCTCCGACCAGTTATTTCGAAATTATTCTGCTGTGCTGTTCTCTACGAATCTCTTTCGCCGCGAAAGAAAGGTTGTTGGTGCTTCTTGAAAATTGTCACATGGAAAGTGCAGCGTAGGTTGAGCGCGTCGATGAATTCAGTGTGACGCGTGTGAGAGGCTCTACGAGCAAGAAACGTATTTCACGGTTGGTACTCTCTAGAAAATCACTTTCCGTGCCACTTAGGTACGTTTCCTGCATACGGTCGCATTCCTCGCACACTTATGCACACCAATCTTATCCGTTTTATAAAACAAATCTGCGTTTTGCGAGCTATGCGTGTAGGGTAGATTGCAGTTGATACTGGTCACGAAGTACTCCACCGAGAATTACAGTTCGTTGAATGAAGACGAAAGCACGTTAACATGTATGTTAGTAAATGACGGAGATGGTTAAGGAATCTGAGAATTAATGCAATAATGATTCAATTATTGTATTCAATGCCAGAATCATTATCTGTTTTATTCATTTTAATGCCGGGAATACTTGCTCTTTAAATTGTATTAACCCTTTGCGCTCCGAAGTATTTTAACTCCATAACCAAACTTTTCTTTTTCGATCAAGAATATTTCCAATCTATATGATTTTTATCATTTTGAAGAAATGGAACTGATATAATACTTCATAGAATACTTGAATGTTTGGTAACGAATTTATTGAATATCAATTTAATAATGTAAACAATATTTTGAATAATGGTATAGTAATTTTTAGTGGTGCCTCAGAGTCACCACTGGAGTGCTAAGGGTTAATCGTAATCACATCCATTTTTGCAAGGATTAGAACTTAATTCTTTATCCTTCTCATTTTGTATCTTAACCTTTTGAGGACGAACATGGACATACTGACGACTTCAGTATGAGTATCAGTACGACATCAGTCTAATTCCTTCAGTTATAAACATATAATTTAATTATCTACATGACGGAGGATCAGTGTATGTCCATGTTTCCCACTATTTAAGTCTTTCCAAAACAACTAAATCTTTTGTTAATAATATTTATATTTTTATGTGATTAGTTTCTTTCGTACTAGAAGAAGTATTTAGCCATCCTAGCCAAGGATTTGTAAAGACATTTTACTCACAAAACCCGTTTTTACAACCAAATAAAATAAATAATTGAACTATTTAACCCGCCAGATGATCTTCATTTATTTCGTGACACAAAGTATCTAGTTTTCAAACGTAAAGGTCAAATGTCATCAATCATCAACTCTCAATCGCTTGAAGTTCGAAGTGAGAAAACGATGAACTTGCAGGATTTCTTAATTCAGAAGCACCGAAAGAAGCTCCATGTCAAAATATATCACCCGATAACACGATGATAAAGCGACAGCTTATTCTCGAAAAAAGCATGTCAACCCTTTCACAAAATACTCTAGTTACGATCGAAAGACGGCTCAGAAACTGTTCGAAAAACTCGTGCGACAAGAAACCATTGTAGCAAGAAGCGATAATATCAACATTTCGACAGCCAGCAAGAAATATGTAGAGAACGAAAGTTGCAGTCATCCGACTGTTGGCGGGATAGAAACCGATCGCGTTAATAATTTTCGCATACACGGGCGCGCGAGCGCGCGCGCGCAGACGGAATAAGAACGGAAGTGGATCGGTCGGCGGCGTACGAATACTTTTTTTCCGGGCTCTGTACTCATCGAATTGATTCAGATTCATGAGTACACATTGAACTTGATCCCACCCCTGCCCTGGCGAGCGTCGTTCGGGTTCTAGTGGTGGGGTCGTGCGGCGCCCAGCGGTGGGGGTTCCGCGTGGGCAATGGGTGGGAGAAAAGCGCGCGCAGGCCTATCCCCTCCATCCCCACCAGGGCGCGACTTGGAGCGCAGGAGAGGGGCGTTGCGCTGTCAGGTCCAGAGCTGGTCCGTCCGTCGTCCGGCCGACTCGAGGCACCAGAGTCGCGGATTTCGCGGGAGAATATAAAACCATAAACACATATATACAAGTAATCTCTCGGCACACGTACGCACGGCCCGACGTAGAGCGGCAGGCAATCGACAAGGCACGCATAAGCGAACGTACGCACGCGGTGTCCCGCGTGGACAGACAGACAAAAAGTCGCTCCGGTGGCACACGTGCGCACACCGGTGTGTGTCGGTGTTTCAAACCCAATTTCAGTGTGTGACAGAAAGCTTAGTGAGAACATAGAGCGAAAGCTAAAAAGAGAGAGAGAGAGAGAGAGAGAGATAGAAAGATAGAAATAGATATATAGTTATAGATATTTATACGCATATACGTACATATAGGTAGAGAGATAGGGAAAGAGAGAACGAGCTAGAGGGAGAGAGAGAGAGAGATAGAGAGCGGTGCCACGTGCCGTTGGAGAAACTCGAGAGTGCGCGGTCTTCAGGATGGGTCGAGTGTGTTACTGGCCGAGTTGAGAGGAGCGTTCTTTCCGCATGGGATCGTTCAGGAAGTGGATTAGCGCGCGCAGGGAGGTGCGGCTCCCTGACAGTGTCGATGGTGAAGTACAGCAGTGAATCGTTTACTCTGCCAGCGAAATTACCGAGTGCGGAACCGGAACCGACGCGGTCCTCGCCACGGCGTGGACCGATGACGTGTCGGCCCGTCTGAGTAACATTTTCGCCGACTCGGCCGGGAGGAAACCCGACCAGGACTCGCCGCAACCAAGGATCAACAGGCAAGAAGGGATGTCACGTAGAAAGCAGGCCCGTCCTAGCCGTGCCCACCTCGAGGAGGATCTTGTCCAGGGGCCTCTGCTGATCACTGCCGTGGGAAACGTGAACGAGACCCGTAAGTGAACACCCACCCAACACACAAGTGCGTTTCTAAAAAGGGGAGGAAAAATGTGCCGCAGTTCTGTGAACATAGATTAGAAGGTCAGAGTATCCTGTAAGGATAGATGATAGAGAATCTCACCAGGTCGCGGAAAAGTGAATCCGTTCGGTCCCTGTGCAAGGTATCCCAGTTAGAGTTGTGCAACTTATCGCGCACCGTGTTGCTTACCGAGCAAGTACAACGGAAAGTGACCTGGAACGTATTACATACAGTTTTCCTCCACTGAGTGATCTGCCAGAGTCTCAAATATCAGAAAGTGTCGCTCGCGTTTAGTGCTGTCACCTAGGCTCTTTCGGAAAGTGTTCATCGAACGACCCCGGGTTGCTCGCCGGAGCAATTAGTCAAAGGTTCGTCTTGTAGGGGGATCGTCTTCGGGGAAATATGTATTTCGAAATTGTCTCTTTTCGAGCCACGACCCCGAAAGAAAAGTGCCCATCGGTAAACGTTCGACGATAACGTAGAAAGTTGCTTGACAGTAATAACTTTCAAGCGGTCTCCGATATCTGACATTATCCATCTATGACATCCCGGTAGTTATTATCTCGCGCATGGGATGATTTAAACGAACTTTCTAAAATATTCCTCGGATGTTTAGATAAGGTTTCGTTACGTGTCAAATTTAGCGTAAACCGTCCCACGAGAGCCCGTTGTCGCCGGTAAGTCACGAGCTATCTTGGTGAAAGTAGGGGTTTCCCTTCGGAGAGGTCGTTCAGACGTTCCCCCCGGTGTCGGAAACGGAAACTGTTCGTAGGAATTTTCGAGTTCGCGGGATTCGAAGCCGTCGCGCGTCGGCGGTGACGAGTGCAATCGAAACACCCGATTCGCGGCCGTCGGACTTCTCGCGCCGCGAAATGTAGTCAATTTTACTTCTCACGAATTCCACGCGTATTCCCGCCAAGTTCAACCAGAAACACCTGATCGGCTTCATGATTTTCCGTGGATGATCCGTCGTCTCGCGAGTCAACTGTTGCCCTAGTCGTTGATGGTGTTGAACTATCCATTGTAATCGCTGGACGCTGTACAGAAATACGCGTTTAAATTATGAGTATTTATAGGCGCGAGACTTGAGGAATCGAGGATGGATAGATTTTGTGTAACTTTTCTGATATTTTAGAAGGAATTTGTAATGTATAAGAGGTGTTAGGGACTCTTGGGGATAACTGATGCTACTTCCCACAGAATGTGTGATAGGCAGTGAGACTTTTGTCTTCGTAATGGCACTAGAAGTTGTTGGGCGAAACGAAGCACAGGAAAACGTATGGCGGAGACAGGTTCCTCAACCGAAGTGCGATGACCTGCTCAAAAACGCAACGAGTGATGTCACTTGCCAACCATTCCACAATCTTTGGATGCGCTTCGATCGCAATCCCTTTGTTCACTATTCATTGCTCGACTGGTTCTTCGAATGAATCTTCTCACGTGGGAAAATAATAATTGTTTCAAAGAAGTCTTTAGAATCGATGACTAATTGTATTAGACTTAATTGTTGTTGAATCTTCCAGGCTCCAATTGCTCGACTTCGAGGATACAAACGAGTGAATTTTTAGTCGAGGGAACGCGATGATTGTTTGAAAGGAATATTTAGAATCAATGACCATTCGTGTTGAGTTTAATTGATGTGAATCTTATGTGCTCCGATTGCTGGATTAGTCCTTCAAGAATACGAACGAGTGTATTTTTAGTCGACGGAGAATAATAGTTTATTTAGAAGAAATGTTTAGAATTATCAACCATTTGTATTAAGTTTAATTGGTGTTGAATCCTCCAGACTTCAATTGCTCGACTTCGAGGATACAAACGAGTGAATTTTTAGTCGAGGGAGAATAATAGTTTATTTAGAAGAAATGTTTAGAATTATCAACCATTTGTATTAAGTTTAATTGGTGTTGAATCTTCCAGACTCCAATTGCTCGACTTTGAGGATACAAACCAGTGAATTTTTAGTCGAGGGAACGCGATGATTGCTTAAAAGGAATATTTAGAATCAATGACCATTCGTGTTGAGTTTAATTGTTGTGAATCTTATGTGCTTCGATTGCTGAATTAGTCCTTCAAGAATACGAACGAGTGTATTTTTAGTCGACGGAGAATAATAGTAATTATTTAGAAGAAATGTTTAGAATTATCAACCATTTGTATTAAGTTTAATTGGTGTTGAATCTTCCCATGCTCCGATTGCTCGACTTTGAGGATACAAACCAGTGAATTTTGAATCGAAGGGGAATAATAAATATTTAGAAAAAGTCTTCAGAAACTATTTGTGTTAAACTCTTTTAGTATTGAACCTACCGCCATCAATGGTCGGTTTTATACAGTTCACTTTATAATTACTGAAATTATAAACATCTGTTCAAGAAAAATAATTGAATACACATTTTTACTCACTCTCGTATTATAATAAGAATCCCGCAACATTTAAGTAAATTCAATCTTGTCACACGTACACCAGTCACACTTAATGCTCGATAAGTTTAGTTTATTTTTGGCATCGTAGTAGATTCGTTGCTCTTCATTTGCATTCTTTAATATCAACCATGTCGCAAGATTTATACACGGATTAAACCGTCCATGATTTTTCCATTTGCTCTGCGAGTCGTATTGAAAAGATTTGTTCAAATGCTTCTGGTTCGTTCGATGATGGAAACGTTTTCTCGTCGTAGTCCTATGAAAACCATCCTCGCCATTTTTATACATTAAAAAGGAACTTTAATCAACAAGTGGCGAATATAACATTGATATTGAATATCGATAGGAAAGGAACAGCGTCCTGTCAAGGACATTTTGAGGTAACGAGGGAGTCATTGTTCTATGATTAGATGTCGCGTGTGTTTCCAGGAGAATGATTCAGTAAACAAATATCATAAGATGATACGATGATCCTTGCATTCAGGCTTAATAGTTCTTCGTTAGATGAATTGCGTCAGTATCGTATTCCCATTTATTCGCATTATAAGTTTGATCAATTTCCGGTGTGTCAAATAAGTCAAAGACACAAGGACCATCGTAGTAGTATGTACATCTAGGTTCTTCTGTTGATTCTAAGCAGCCCAAGTATTCGATCTTCGAGTTGTAGGTGTTCCGAATGGCGGAACTCTATTCCGCTTGTACCTGGATACCACAATCGATGCATTTCACAATCAGTTTGATGGAATTATTAAGCTCTTTTACGTTCTCCTCGACTCCGGCGAAGTTTCAGGTGGCCTTCACCTGTGAGGAACAATTTTCCAGTCACGAAGAAGTTGCGAATATCTCGAGTAATAACGTGAAACTTTCATGAAACCATATTGCAATGGAATATTGAATCACTCGCGGCATTTGCTCTTCGTGAAACATTATCGAACTCAAAATAGACAATCTATATTATGCTTCAGCGTGTTTCCAGGAGAATCTGGACACTTGTATAATTACATCTCGATCGAATAAGTATCGTATCTACGTCTCTCAGGGTTGCATTCAATCGAAATTGCAATCGAATGTATTTATCAATTTCGATGGTACAAGAATGACTGATCGTAGGTGTGTTTCGGATAAAATTCTGCTCGTGGATTAATTAAACCCTTATCCTATGATTTAGTTCGCTACTGCGACGAATAAGATTAATTCGTCTATAATAATTTCTTGCAAAAAATAAAAAATTGTTTATGCCACCGTTTATTCGGATGGCTAAGTATTGACAATAAAGACATAGAATTTCATTTCGATTCGAAGGAAAACAGTAACATCCACATTTAGTAGATTCTCTTCGAAATTGTTGTCACGAGTCCGACTCGATGTTATAGTACAAGCCGATAAATTACATTTGATCATCGAATAAACAGTCTTCTATTTATTTCTGCTCCAAAATGTTAAATCTTCGTATGGACAATTGTTTGAAATAAGCTTTTCAAGCGCGAGAAGTTATAAATGGCTGAAATTATAACCTCAAAGATAAAATAATTCGTCAATTCCTATTAACTTTATAACAGAATCCACAGTATAATCAATATAAACAGAGAATGTTTCTCTGACGTCGAATGTCGATGATAGAAACTTGCTCCGAAAAGTCTTCTAAAACTGTCATCGTTAATGCATCAATACTATTAAATTATGTAATTGATCTATGACGTTCTACAATTCTAAAACTTTTGCGTTTAATTAACTTTCTTCCTAGAACATTCAATGTCGCAGTAATCAAATATCGCAGAAATGTGAAAGATCATTGCTTTACAGTATCGAAAAAGTTGTTGCAAGAAAATGAGTCCATTAATTGATTACTCAGACGAATCCAAAGCGGCGAAATCCTTTGAAATCGAATTCCACGTGAAAAAAAAAAAGAAAAAAAAGGAATTTCTCCGCGTGAAATTTCACAGAACCCTCGTGAATCTCCAGCGGCACGCAGTTTGAAAAGAAACGTAGATAAGAAACGCAAGATTGAACGAGGCCAATGATAGGTTTCGCATGATCGTCGTGCTTTTTATCGTCTACTGATCCCGATATTTATCATATTAAATTGCGAGTGAATCTTGCGACGAAATTTACAAAATTGTGACATATGGTCGACTCAATTTTTAACACTTGCCGAGTTGTAACATAACAATGGCATTACCTTGTAAGTTAACTTAAAAGTCGCAACTGTGAACAACGCTAATGATGAATTCCGATTTTCTTATATTTATGTAAAACGGTAATTGTTAATGATAAATCAAAGACGCAGTAGAATTTCTGAAAATTGTTTTATACTTGATGAAGTCGTTCTAGAGTTTGTGCTATTTAATTGTGAATGTCACGAGTAAAGACCGGGTAAAAATATTGTAAAAAGATATTTCTATCAACTAATAATATACACGTGACTTTTACAATACTTTAGCATACAAATATTCAAGAATTTGTTTTCCATCTCATTAGATTACGTTTTGAATAGATAAACTGAAATAAAATGAAATTATATTTGCGCTGGTTTTTTTTATAATAATCATGAAGACTACACAATATTTGTATGCAGTAATATTTTCTAAAATGTAATATTCTCGAGTATAATCGAAAATAGACTTTGAATAAATAAAACGAGTTGTGCTCAAAATATAAATTGACAAAACACAGAGATTTCTAAATTCCAATACATACAGAACATTAAAATCTCATTTAAATATACAATATTCGTACAATCTTTAAAGTGACAATAAGTTTAGTAACAAATTACAGCACTGTATGGTTGCAAATTTTATCTGAAGTTACAGCTATACGAACAGAATAAAATAAATTATGCAATAATTTTACAAAATGGCTGGATGCATTAATTCCAGCTGAAACGTTAATCTGAATAGGTTCTTCGATATTGGAATTTTGTAACTGTTGCTGCAGTTTATTATGTTTTCTATTAATCTAACTGATTACAAAAGCTTTCTCATATTTTGTCTGAGATAATGATCGGAGAACACAGCTTATGCACAATACAAGACACAGCAATGAGTCACGACAAAAAGTTTAGACGATAAGAGTGGAGTTCGAACAAAGTTTCCGTAAACATTTGTCAATTATTAGTTATCCTGTCCAGTCACATCGATAAGCTGTATCAACGAGCATAGTGCACTGTACTTTTCTGATTTTCTATGGAAAAGTTTTGATCTGTTATCTATACAGTGTAATCCCAAATACGTAAATCCGAAAACACATAAGCAAACCACAAACCACGTCTGCGCAGTGTATGATTTTATATATTATTTTATTATTTGCAAATGTAACATAATAATAAGCAATCTACGGATTTTATGCATTTTATGATAAGAATGAGAAGATATAAGAGTGTAAAGATTAAGAACATTTAATAATATGCACACATTATTTACAACTCTTTGGAATTAGTAAAGAAGGAATACAATTTTAATCTGGCTGCTACTTGTTGCAATTACTCAAGAAAATTCTTATTTTGCACAAAAACACGCAGTCCACTGATAAGTAATTTCACATTCTACAAAATGAAATGAAACAATGTGAACCAGTAAAAAACACGCGCAGGTATTCCGTTAATTACTGTTAAGGAGGTAGACAGTAAATTTCGAAATATTGTAAAAATATTGCATACACCTGCCACGATTTATTTTCGTTGCAATCGTAAATGAGTGTGATAATTATTTAAACGCAAAGTAATGGTAGGAATGTGAATACTTAACAGACAGATTTCTTGAAATGATAGCAAGCGCTTGTACGGAAAGCAAAAAAACCTGTGTTCCGGTAGAAAATTATGTTATAAGATTGAAAATGACGTCCGTATTTCATGGAACAACTCGTACATGAGTTTCTCATATTTTATTCTGAACATGTTATGCGAGTAAGCGAGTCCTGAAGTGTTATACATAAACTAACGTAAAGCTATATTAGGTTGTTGCACGATATTATAATAAAACACAAATTTTATGAAGCGTTCTGGTCATGAATTACCATTAGAATGTACAAGTTTATTATACATTATTTTAAGGCACAATGCTGATCTTTGAGGTCAATTTTAATATCTACCGTAATTCAATCAATAAACTCGTAATTCTTTGACGGTATATATTGATTAGATCGATACTTACATTCATCCATAAATTGATCTAGAAAAAAGTTATTTCATTACCGTCGTATAGATGAATTACGCACAAAAAATCTGAACACACAGTAATACCTTATATTATAAGCGCATGCTTACCAATAACATTACATCGATTTACTCCGCATCAACACTAGAAAGACAAACTTAGTATATACCTACATTGCCCAAAAGCAGTCAAAATGACTGCATTGTGAAAGAATAACTAATGTGTAAAGAAATTTGTTTAAAATTAATTTTTAATATTTTTTATATTATTTACAGTTATATAACAAGTTATTAGTTTTGGTGATCGACTCTTCATCGCTATCTTCAGTGTCAGATGTTTCGCTTTGAATATAATCCGCTTCATCTTCAGATGATAGTTCAGAATTCGTTGCATCTGATTCTATATCGAAGCACTCTTCACTTATGTTCGTTAGCTTTTCCAATAACTCGCTTCTATTCGACATTTCTTTCATGAATTTAGGGCGCAAAAGAAATAAAATAATCAACTTGTTAGAACAAGTATCGCTGCATAAAGATTCGAATAACAAGTACTACTTTAGCTTATCGAGCAACTGCAACTTATCAAATCGACAATTAATTATGTACTTGTATGTTATCGTGTGATGATAATCGAAAAAAATGGAAACTGTTATTTCAGTACAGAGCCGAACTGGTCATATAAGAAATTTACTCAATTTAATAATAAGAGTCATTTGATTATTTCAAATTTCCGAAGCAGTCAAAATGACTGCTTTTGGGCAATATAGGTGTAACATATATATATACCGGAAATGAAGGAGGGGGAGGTAACTACAATTATTAATAAACGCATTTATATGTTGTACAAAAAGTCGCAAAATTCTAAAAAATTGTGTCATTATATACACAATTGTTTTTCTAATTGAAATTAAAAAGCAGTCAAAATGACTTCCTTGGGCAATCTAGTGTTAAACTACGAGAAATAGCACTGACGTGCATATTTATCAAATCTAATATTTTTCTTATAACTTGGCAAAGCTTGATCGCTAAACCTCGAAACACCTTGTACAAGTAAAAATGTATTTAATGTCGTTTAAATCGTTCTAATGTGACGTTTATCACACACAAGTCGCATAATAAAACACATTGCAGAAGCACGTTGCGCAACATTAATTCAAGTACGGGTTAGAAAAGATTTTTCTGCGACACTTGATATTTAATTTCACATCGTCCTGCAAAGTAACAAACACGGAAACACTTCCTTCAACCACCCTTTTGCGTATTATTACAGGAATAAAAAGTTCTCTGAATCGACGGGCGTCGCAATACCGTAGGTGTTCGAAAAAACTGCCATAAAAAAGTTGTGCAAATGCAAGTACCGCTATGTGGCGTGTCGCAATCGAACTCGCGAATCCGTCGGTGTCACTCCGGCTACCAAGTTGAAATCGACTCGCGGCAAAACAACTTAACTCGTAAGTTGACCGATGATAACAACGATCTTACAAATTGTCTCAATTGGCGCAGAAATTCTGTGCAAATGGAACTGTTCGCGGTATAGCCGAGCTGCGCCCGGTTGTCGGGGTCCCCTTTTTACGGTCGCATTCGTTTAATATGAACCCGTGGATTTGCCCAGGATTCCCGTGTGGAATCGTCAGCGATCGATCGGGCGAACAGATGGAAGAAAAATCGGTGGAATAAGAATCGCGTACACCGGGGCCCTGCGATCTCCGTGTCCGGTGCTAGAGTTAAGCAACGCTGTCGGCTATTTATTTCATTCTAACCGTCCGGTTTATGCGTTTCTCAATTAAACGATAAACAGAGATATCGTCGGGCCTCGGGATACGAATTGCTGAACGTCCGGAACTCCGTGTTTCTCGATTAATCCTCGGACGCGGCGCGCATCCTTCCCGCCTTTTTCACCGCGGCCGCCATTCGTAATGGCAAATTGTCGCGAAACCAGTGCGCGTAACAGTTTAATCATATCCCGTGATAGCAAACGATAAAGCCGCGACAAACCGGCCTTCTGATCCCTGGGACTTCGCAGTCATTCGCTACCCGCAAAATGTAGAATTGTTTCTACGGATGCGACGTCGATCAGGTTTACTCTGGGATACAAAACTATTTTATAAATGGCTTATGCGAGATAGGCTTCCAAAAAGTCAGAACTTTGTGTTTGATGTCATCCATTTTCTAAGATGGAATGTTCACAATTTTGTTAATTGCTTTGTGCGCGAGAGGTTTCCAATAAATTCAGAATTAGTTCTGTGAATTCGACATCGTTCATTTTTAACACTAGCCATACCACATCCGATAAAATGACCGGTTTCACATTTTTTATTTCATAACTATAATAGTTACAATATGATTAGAAATTATGAAATAAATTTCTTCAATCAGGTACGTGCCTTTATAGACATTGTGAGAACTTTAAATAAATTCGAACTTGTCACTTTTATAGAACTATGTACACCATTCGCATTTTGTGTTCGGTACGGTTAGTGTTAAGAGGGAATCTGGACAGTTTTATAAATCGCTTCTTTTATAGGAGGTCTTAAAAAAATTCAAAATTATTTCCTTAAATTCGACATCGCTCATTTTTAACACTAGCCGTACCACATACGATAAAATGACCGGTTTCACATTTTTTATTTCATAACTATAACAGTTACAATACGATTAGAAATTATGAAATAAATTTCTTCAATCAAGTACGTGTCTTTATAAACATTGCGAGAACTTTAAATAAATTCAAACTTGTCACTTTTATAGAACTATGTACACCATTCGCATTTTGTGTTAAGAGGGAATCTGGACAGTTTTATAAATCGCTTCTTGTATAGGAGGTCTTAAAAAAATTCATAATTATTTCCTTAAATTCGACATCGCTCATTTTTAACACTAGCCGTACCACATCCGATAAAATGACCGGTTTCACATTTTTTATTTCATAATTATAACAGTTACAATACGATTAGAAATTATGAAATAAATTTCTTCAATCAAGTACGCGTCTTTATAGACATTGCGAGAACTTTAAATAAATTCGAACTTGTCACTTTTATAGTAGTATGTAAACCATTCGCATTTTTTGTTCGGTACGGTTAGTGTTAAGAGGGAATCTGGACAGTTTTATAAATCGCTTCTTGTATAGGATAATTCTCTAAATTCGACATCGTTCATTATTAAGAAGGAATTCGAACAATTTTATAAATTGTTTCTTATGTGTGAGATTTCCAATGAATCAAACCCGTTTCTACAGTCTCTATATCATTTATTTTACTTAAGAATTTAAGCAATTTTATAAATGGCTTCTCGTGCGACAGGATTCCAAAAGTCAGAATTTACTCGGGAATTTAGTTATTTTATGAATTACTTCTTATGCGTGAGGTTTTTTAGAAATTCAGAATTATTTCTACGGATTCGACATATTAAAGTATTATGAAGAAAATTGAATGATTTTATAAAATACTTCTTACGTGTGAAGTATCTCGAAAATTTAGAGTTGTTTGTACGAATTCGATATCGCTCGTTTTTAAGAGGGAATTTGGACAGTTTTAAAAATGGCTTCTCATGCGTGAGGCTTCCGAAAATTCAGAATTATTTCTATGAATTGGATACCGTCAATTTTTAATCGTGATGTGACCAATTTGTTGAAGTTGATACTTTTGGAATTGTTTCTATAAATATCGTCATTGTTAGTTTTCACTTAGACGTTTGAACAGTTTTACAAAATGGCTTCTTACGCGTACGATTTCTAGTGTCCCCTAAATTATCTCACGAATCAGGATGTTTTAAAATAAAAGGAGCTTCATCATGAAAATATATAATATATTTGTTAAGATATATAATAATTTTTAGCAGCTTTGATCTTTAATTTGAAGAGAGTGTTTATCATAATTTTGGAGTACATGTGCAACATGTTTCTGACGTTTTGTATTCTGATAGAACTGCTACATTATTTATACAGTTTTGAACGGTTTAGATGTCTATTGCGTTAAGTAACCTTTTTTTAAATAACCGTTAAGTAGCATTCTTTCCTGTGACACCTACCTAAACAATTAGCATTTCATTATACCCTACGATACGTAAACCTATTATTCGTTTTGTTGTAGAATTTATTTTTGTATCGCAAATTTATAATAAATTGAACTTTCGTATCTACATGAGACACGTTTTTATGATTATTTTTTTGTTCATTACGTTAATGTAGAGACAGACAGTTTATGCGGCTTATATTGAATTTTATAGAGCCACAAGATATAATAATGTTGTTAGTGTTATTACATACACTGACAGTTATTCATTCGCGCTATGCTGAAGTATATAATAAATATAAATATAAATTATAGTGTTTCATGTCAGGAAATGAAG
This sequence comes from Sphecodes monilicornis, assembly GCA_913789915.3. Lineage (NCBI taxonomy): Eukaryota > Metazoa > Arthropoda > Insecta > Hymenoptera > Halictidae > Sphecodes > Sphecodes monilicornis. Next base: position 1,410,813 of record OU565286.1, on the reverse strand, counting down.
AAACTATACAAATTATATTTTAAATTCTCGGCATTAGCATATCTTCCACGATACATCATACGTATTTTCTATTAATTTCCATACATGCACTTTCTAACACGACGATCTTATCATATTAATCCTCAAGTAACACCATATAGAAATCTAATTATATTCCAAACGAATATTTTTCAAGTTTCACCGTGACGATTTTTACAGATCTTATTAATCCAAGGTTTTTTTAATCGATTCTCACACAAAAATGTGTTCAGCGTTTCGAAGTCCATTTTCTTGGAAGGTGACAACCGAACCTGACGTGAAATGTTTCGAAGCGTACACAATTTCTCATTAGCAAGACATGCATTATACATTTTATTATAATTAGAAAACTGAAAATTAATAAAAGATATCGTTACTGATTTAAATCGTTTTATGAATAATGAATAAACACGCGTTATGTTTGCTGAATGTGAAATTTTCATTCCTGTAAGAATTCGAAAGGATTGCGAATTGTAATAAATGTTGACACAACGAAACAAAATGCTTAAAAGTTAACTGATAGTTTAATAACAATAGTTCAGTTATGCGGCGCGATGCTAATGTCATTTACAGCCGGAATATTAATAATTAAATTATAACCAAAAAAGAATCGCTCTTTCTGCCATAACGATTCACTTTCGCGAAATTGTTGTGGAATTTAATATTCAACGATAAACTTTAAAGTAAACGGAAAAAATCTGTCAGCATGGCAATGATTTCTCGCGCCGTGTCCAGGCTTAAATATAATGAGACATTTGCATAAATATTGAACCGTTCTTCAAGAATTCTCGAGAGTCACAAAAGCTCTTATTCCCGAGCCGTGTTTTATTATGTCATAAATTAAGGGAATTATAAAACTTTTATTCTAACCACCGCCAAGCGATTTGACCGATTGAGGAATCGTTAATATTTTTTCACGCTGAAAGGCCTCGTCGATTACACCGAATTTTCTACTTTTTTAAAACGTGTTCGAGACAGCGTGACAAATTAAGCGGGAGAGAAAGGCGCGGCACCACGTTTTTCTCTGAAAATGATCACGATGCCTGGATACTTATGCTTATGCACGTGATTTTCTTCATAATAATCGTTACATTAGGTTGGTGCAAAAATAATGACCGTTTTCATCAGTTTTCATTAAACTTCAGCGATCTTTCTGAAGCGACGTTGAATCTCGTTACATTCGTGCAGTATATCAATCAGAAGTGCCAAGCTATCGATTTTTGTTCTGTCTTTTGCTGTGAACGTTTTTTATTGGGCAATGTTTGCTGTTAAAGTGAAATTGGAGAAGAAGCAAATTCGTGCGATCCAAAAACTTATTTAAACACTACATTTCCGATGCTCGACAAATTTTTGCCATTTAAATTGCGATGATTTTGTAAAAACAAATAGTGCAAAAGTCTGGACTCATTTTAAAGGTTCAGATCTCTACTTTCTCAAAACAGTGTTCATTTTCCTGTGAGATATTTTTACATGATGTAGCAGGTGAGAAACTGAAGATCCATTTTTTCTAAAAAATGCGGGAAATTCAAACGCCACCAAAAACATTCGAAAATTTTTCTTTTAAAGTAAATAAAACTGCCATAGATTTCAAGAGTCTAGCCTCCTCTTTACAACGATTCGTTAAAAAATTGATGATCGATTGTTTTTCACTGTTTTGTGAAAAATGAGGGATAAGTTCTATCGTGTATAGTCCTCCTATGGTGTAACTTATACTACCGTGTATGTGACAGAACACCTCTCATTCAAAGTTCGATAAGACCGCTAAAAAAAATCATTCATAAATGTTTAAAGTGTCGTTGCAAAGAAGAACATTCAATCTTCGAATCTATGGTGGTTTTAGTCAAGAAAACAATTTTTCAAAATTTTCACAACCGTTTCAATATATAACATTTTCGAGATGAATCGTGTTTTCGTTATCTCGCCCGCTCCATCATGAAAAAAATCTTAGAATAAAATGTATGATGGATTTTGAAACTAGAGGCGTCTATCTTTACAACGAGTTGCAATTTATTGTCGTACGATAATTTCCTACGAAATTATTACAGTTTAAGTGTAGGAAATTTTTTGAGAATCAGGTGTTTAGTGTTCAAACATTTATTGGATACAAAATGGCAGCAACTGCTCGCAATATTAACAACGCATTCGATTGGGGGACTATGGACTCTCGGTCAGCGGACCATTCTTATAACTATATACCTAATTGATCATGTTTACGACTATTCACTGCTGTATATATCAATTTTTATATTTTTGAAGATATTCCTTGTAAACACGTCAGTCTTCCTTTTCTTTCTAATGTAACGGCTGTCCATTTCATTTAATCGCCAGAAAATGAGTAATTATATCCATTTGATCCATTCATTATATCCATTATTATATCCATTATTATATCCAGATTATATCCATTATTATCCATTTTGATAGTCTGGGTCAAATAGACCCAGGTTCCGCTGCCGGAGGGTTAATAAGTACACAACTCAGCACTGGTTTCAAAAATGCTGTGACAGAGATAAAAGCCTCGAAGACGATGTAGCTCACGGACATCGTTCCGCAATGGATAAGAATGAACCAAGAACTATCATCGGAGTAAATTCTCGAAAAACATCTCGAGAGATTGCAAAAGAACTAAAAGTTGTGCGTACAATAATCATTGAACGTTTATATCAAATTAGAAAATAAAGCAAAATAGATAACCTTTACATTCAAGAACAAAAACCGCAATTATTTTTGCTACAACCTAATATTTTGTATTATTACACAGTCCGACCTCGTTTCTTTCGCGCGCGCGCTACTTCGCCGCGCTAACATAGATTGCAAAAGAACTAAAAGCTGTGCGTACAATAATCATAGAACGTTTATATCAAATTAGAAAATTAAGCAAAATAGATAACCTTTGCATTCAAGAACAAAAACCGCAATTATTTTTGCACCAAACTAATATTTTGTATTATTACACAGTCCGACCTCGTTTCTTTCGCGCGCGCGCTACTTCGCCGCGTTAACATGCTCGATTCGACTACTATTATAAAATAGCTAATTCGCAATATTTGTTCTGTGATAAAACAATTTAGCGTTTGTAGCATTCAATCAGCAATCAAACATTCATCATTACTAAACTGTGTACCTTTGCGCAGTTGTACCACGCAACAAAACTCCAGCAACAGGGAAAGAGAAAGTTTCATAAAAATGATTACAGCTGTTGGCTAATATTTATTACAGAAAATAATTTTATTGTTCTGGAATTTATCCACAAACGTGGGACTTCGCGTAAACATTTGCAGCAGAGTGGTAACACTTTTGCAAAATCAAAGTGCATCACATAATTGGACGATTTAGTTTGCTTTGTGAAAAGATTCTTTCATTGAATTAAAAACGGGTGTCTAATACTTAGTTGGTACGATGACGTTTTAACAAATATAACCCAAACACGAATGCAATTTAATTAATACCGCGCAGCACGCAAGTAACACACGAAGCTACATATCGTGTCAAAAGAGTACAGTAAATTTTCTAATTGCCTAACATTCAGAAAAATCAACAATCTAAATTGTTACGAGTCGTCAGAGTACCAACGATGCCAACTAAGGGTTACACTCGATGTTTAGGACATAAACAGCAGCAGATAATTGTTTTTAAACATTTTGGATATTTTTAATGTCTCGTGATTAGCTCGTGAAGCATCTGCCTTAGTTTTTCTAAGGTCGATGCTTTGACTTGCCGCAATAATGCCAATATGGCCATACGGAATCCAATTATGGAGCTGTGCCAAAAATCCAATAGTGATGTTGTCCAACGTCCCCAAAATAAAACTCGAAGAAATACAACGGCAGTTCATGGTATGTCAGAGATGCAACATCGCGCAAAGATCTCCAGATAAAATGGCTGCATGAACTTCGAAAACACGAAACATCCCATGAAAGTAAATTCAAAAACAACGTAGCTATTTATTATTCATAGCTGTTAACTTTCCTGGGAGAAAAAAGGGCATCGTTTAACACATTTGTATGCAAAAAGGTGCCAATGCAGTTAGGTAAAGATATTGAAAATTGTTATTCTGAATCTGCTTCGGAGTGCAAGATTTCCGGTCGCTCCGAGTCTTAGATTTATTGCTTTTTTGAGTAATTAGACTGGGAATTAACATGCTAGCAACCATGTGCCTAAATTGAATAGTTTATATAGAATTGTATCTGATATTTAAATACGCCACTGTTAAAATATGATTTTGTATTATTATTTATGGTAGTTAACTTGACGTATTGGGTAGGTAACTTGACATAAGGAGTATAAGGAAAAGAAGATCTGTTTTTCCATGTGGTACTAAGAACGATGTTCATGTAAGAAGATCAAGATTCACGTGTATATTTTATAATAAATAAAACGTATATTATATTGTGTGCATACATATAATGGATATAAAGATTTCCACCTTATTCTAACAGCCACTTTTTAAATTATAAGAAATATTACACAAACGAAAATTATACAAGCACAATTGACATTCTTTTTTTTTTAATGAAGTTGTTACAGCTTATTTACATTAAGGTAACGTTTTTGTAATCCTGTTGTTTAATGTAAATAGTTATTAACTTAGTATAATATTAAGGAAAAATATAGATTATAAATCAAAACTGGCGATATAGTTCATTACTGTTGCAAAACATTTAGATATTTCCATTTTTCTTGGTGTTACTGAAACATCTTACAAACCATGTTTGGATATTATTATAAAATATTATTATAATTGTAAGAAAATAATAAGTTTGTAAAGTTTGTAAGATTTATTAATTGGTACCTAGTGCTAATAAAATTGCTAAAAGGAAAATTTCTAAAGATTATTATAAAAGGATCCAGTTCTAAGAAGTATTGATAAATCTAGATCCAGTTCTCAGATCTAATGATAAACGAAACATATGAATTGGGACAGGATTTAGAAGAAAAATGAATGATAACTGTTCATCTCGATTATTTCTTGTTAAATCGATCTCCCATACAGAGCTTGTTAAAATTTTGGAGATAAAACACTTCAAATACTATTTTAAATAGTCGTCGTTCTATAATTCTAATAAAATACTATTTTTAATAAACAGTAAAATTTCCGCAAATAAAATATTTTTATTTTGATAATCTACAACATAAAATGAAATATATTTATTTTGGTAATCTAAAACATAACGTAAAATACTTGAAGTTTGAGTTAACCCCTTGCAATATAATATCGAGTCAGACTCGTGATGAAGATTCTGAACGGAGTCTAATAAATATGTTTATGTAATAGATATAAATTATACAAGGGGTTAAGTAGCATTTAAAATATTTCTTGCCGATGAACACAGATTGAGAATATGAGTAATATTGAATTAAATTGCAACAAAACATAATATTTTCGAATTTCTCGAAAACTATGCATGCAATGAAAAAATTTTATTCCATATTTTCGATTGATTTTCTCATATAGAGTCACCCCCTTAAATAAAATGTTCACTATTTTGAGAATCCTTCAACAAGATACTATTTTGAAAACTTTTTGTAACAAATAAAATATTTTATTTTTTAAAAATGCACTTAAGTCACCCCCTTAAATAAAATGTTCACTATTTTGAGAATCCTTCAACAAGATACTATTTTCAAAACTTTTTGTAACAAATAAAATATTTTATTTTTTAAAAATGCACGTAAGTCACTCCCTTAAATAAAGTGTTCACTATTTTGAGAATCCTTCAACAAGATACTATTTTGAAAACTTTTTGTAACAAATAAAATATTATATTTTCAAAAATGCACGTATGACTTCAAATAAAATAGACTGTTTAGTATTTGCTATTTGAAATAGTATTTTACCCAGCTCTGCTTCCATTTCGCATTTTAAAAAATGCTTAATAATTTTTTCTTTAATTTCGTCTATCAGTTGATTCACAATTTATTCCGTCAGTCTGTCCGCCTGTCTCCCAATTAGGGCGGGTTATAGTACATTCTACTGTAATACAGTTTTGCTGTATCGGCGACAAGTCGCCGACAGACGAATAGAGAGAAGTTGTGCCGAGTTCACCGGTGTTGACAACGCACTAAGAGGGTGTGTTGGTACGTAATATGTGCGACAAGCGACTAAGCACCGTCTAACATCCGACTTGACTGCATATTAATAGATCCTAATATACGCGTTGCTCGGCATCGTTATGTCTACCGTTTGTTCCGCGAACTATAGAGACTATTAGAGCGTAGACGGTTCGGCCGCGTAAATTTTTCTGCATTCCAGCAAAAAAATTCTACACAACTCTCGGAATCGGACATCAACAGAAGAATTAGTTCTGCTTGATATGTATATTCTGTCCGATATTCTTCACGGGCCAGTGATGATGATAGATCCTCGACACTAATCGAGATATTTTTTATTAAATTGTCTGTATCCATTGCAAGATGCGAGATCTACATTTATTTCTTTTCATTTTACTATTACATAAAATGCATATACACAACTTTCCTCAGCAGAATTTATTGTTCAACAATATTTTGAAATTCATGGAATTTTTTCACTGGTTTGAATTTCATCTACTCATTCTTGTCATAAATGCGTGAAATCCGCATTGCGTAAAATGCGTAAATCCGTGTAGCATAAAAGTATATGTCACATAAAATTGACGCAATTTATTTATACAATTTCTTATGGCGTACGGTGACACTATAGTTCACAGTTTCGGCGCAGATTGTTATGTCCCGTCTAAATCAATTTACAATTATCCAGGAAAGTAGGGATCTATGGCAATTTTAATATTTGTCATCGAGGGCACAGAATAAATTATTAAAATGAATTGGTAGTCAATATCTAGGTACCTGGGTATTAACATAAGGGTTAAACAAAAACTATCAGACTGAAAGACTGAGGTTTAATTAACTGATCCTAAGTAGATTTAACACACTCGATGCATTGGCACAAAAACGGATTAACCCTTTGCGGTACGATTATCTTCACAGTTGAAATGATCAAAGATTTTTCTTCTTTAATAATTTCTTGAAAGAAGAAGAAAATTGGTATTTATTATATGTACACTGCGGATTTTTATGCAAAATAAGAATTATCTGCATTTACTGCAAGATACTAAACCTATATAGACATTTATTTCTCTCCTTAATCATTTTATGGAATTGAAATGATTAAAGATTTTTCTTCTTTAATAATTTCTTGAAAGAAGAAGAAAATTGGTATTTATTATATGTACACTGCGGATTTTTATGCAAAATAAGAATTATCTGCATTTACTGCAAGATACTAAACCTATATAGACATTTATTTCTCTCCTTAATCATTTTATGGAATTGAAATGATTAAAGATTTTTCTTCTTTAATAATTTCTTGAAAGAAGAAGAAAATTGATATTTATTATATGTACACTGCGGATTTTTATGCAAAATAAGAATTATCTGCATTTACTGCAAGATACTAAACCTATATAGACATTTATTTCTCTCCTTAATCATTTTATGGAATTGAAAAGTATATACCGCAGAGTCTCGGTTACCCGAACCTCCTATGTCTGAAAAAGTGATGCCAGATCGGTTAAATCGAGGGGAATACAGTTTACCACCTCTCTGACGACCAGAGTAATATGTGACACGTTGCGCGGCACGTCACGTGACTAGTCTAGGGTCTTAGTGGGGGACGTTGGAGTCTGCTCAGATAAAGGAATGGGATAGTGGAAGGGGAAGAGGAGGAGAGGAAAATCCACCCAGTTTTTGGTGTTTCTGGCATCACTGGTTTGAAGTCTTTAGTATCCCAACACGCTTCAGATGTAAATAGCTCAATCTAAGGCAATCCGTATACAACACTATTTATTGTACAGATTAATAAAAATTGAATATAGCGTTGTAACTGAATAACTGTTCTAGCATTGAAACAGTCATGTTTAGTTCGGATTATCCAGGTTCTACTGTAACAGCTCTTTAAATTCTTTAAATGTCTTTACTGTTTTGCATAAATATAAATTTGCATTATACATATACACTAAATAAAAATATATATTACAAATGCATCAAATCCACAGTCTAATTATATGTCTGCATTTTTTGTAATGCTCGAATACTGACAACAGAAGGACAGAATTTTATTCCAACATAAAAAAATGAAAGTAGCATTCGTACTTCAGAGAGTTTCGTTTGATCTCTTCACCACGTGTCATACTCGATATTATATATAGACTGTGGTTTTCATGCATTTAGAATTAGTTAAAACAGTGAAAGCACTTAAAGAATTTATAATGATAGATTATTTCAAGTTCGCTAAGATTATTAAGAAAATAAATAAATGTCTATACAGCTACCGTAGTTTGAATGCAGACAATTTCCATTTTGCATAAAAGTCCGCAGTCTAATAATATGGCAATGGGTTAAACTGAACAAATAATTGATTAACAGTGTCAGTAGATTGAAAGACCGTATAGGAGGATCTGTTAGGTTGTCGCAATGTAAAATGTCCGATTATAGAATGCAAATGTTATGAAGCGTTTTGAACGTGTTGAACAAGAAATACTATTACAATCTTCAAGTTTAATATACGTATATTATTTAAACACTTTGGCTGCCAACACAGCAACCTCAAGAATTCTATAAAATCAAAGTATGATCATTTATTTAATGAAATACAAATTGAATAGCACTCTTACAAACTCCTTACATTTACACACGACAATCCAAATTTGGTACAGTGAATATATTATTGAAAAAATTAATTTTTAAATTTGTACAAATAATTCCGTCACCCATATATGGGTGACATGGCAGCCAACGTGTTAAGGTATGTACAACGCTGATCTTTAAGGTGCTGTCTTCAGTTTTTATTAAGATATTCAATTTTACTTTCAAATCGAGCTTATTTCAACGTCAATGAACGCGGCTGACGTGCATTATTTTTGTATTAAATTGATACAGCAATTTTATTAACGATCTACAAATTCATTGTTTACCGTAGTATAGCCAAGAAGTAATTCATTGGCAAGATATGTTGCATATAATAGTGCATGCTTTGATTAACTCCTTGCACTATAACAACGAGTCAGCCTCGTGACGAAGATTTCGAACAGAATCTACTAAATACATACATATGTATGTTATTAATTTCCTACATACCAAAATAAAATTCTATATATATTGTATAGTCATTGGAGAATACTAAAAAATGATGAACGATAAAAGATTTCTAATCACTGTAACCGTAAAATAACTTGTAGTGCAAGGGTTTAATAAGTTTATTCGGAGAAAAATTGTGCCTCTTAAATTACTGTTAAAAAGTCGCTGAACACTGCAACGTCTTGAACTCGCTCAATTTGCGCCGATTCGCGAAATAATCGTTAGAAAGTAGCATCCCCGTTGCTGGATGTGCTGCCGGTTTCACAGTCGTCGATTAGCATCAGTCTACTTTGCAAATCGGCTCGGAGTAATAATATACCCGGCGTATCAGCATGCAGCACGGACTAATCTAATTTGTAAATCGACTGTTAGCAGTTTAGTTTCCAAATTGACTTACAGTTATAACCTAATTTACACGTCTGCCGATAACAGTAACTTTATTTACATATTGACTCGTCGTGGCGGTAAAACCAAACCGAGCGATATTGAAGGATCGTTAGAAACACGTTGAGTCACCGGAAGAGACGCGGTCAAACATGATCTCACCAGGGATTCGTAGATCGAGATCGCTCGGTTTCGAACGATTTTGAAATGCCAGGAGCCACGTGATCTTAGGCGAACAAACGGAGAGATTTTCGTGTGGTCGCAGGCTTTTCTTCGGAAGTTTATTTACGACGTCGCGTCGTCGGTCATGCAGGAATTCCGAACGTCGTTTGAGAACGTTGCGATTCGCGCGAACTTTCAGCGGAATCGGGTTTATCGGAGCCGGCCCGGCCGGGGCGAAACACGATGGTGGACAAAGGAAGTCCGCCGAATTGGAATTTCTGCATGTGTATGTTAACTCTTTGCACTTGAACCTGTTTCAACTCCAAAACCAAGACATCTTTTAGTATAGAAACAAATTTTTGTTGTTGCGATGTCCTTTATAGATGGCGGTCACTGCACTGCTTACAAAATATGGGGTGAAAACGGTGGCCATCACAACTCATTGTAAGATCTGAAACGAAAAAACTTTAGAAATTCTTAAACTCTGGCATGAACCATGCGAGATAAGACATAAAAATGGCGACGTTTTACAAAAACGACCAATTTTATATATAAAAGTATGAGTAACATTTTAATTCATGCGATAGCCAATACAATAACGAATAGTGCTGCAAGAATATTTTGAATCGGACCACAATTTGTTTTGTGAACGTGTCCACCATTGTCATGCCATATTTTGCGAGAAGTGCAGTGACCGCCATCTGTAAATAACACCAGAGCAGGAGCACCAACAAAAACATTTCTATGTATAATAAAAGAGTGTACAAACAAAGGACGAACGCTTTTTTTATAAAATGTATATTAAAAAAAACATTCGTAAATATCATCTTTATTTCAAATGATTTGATGAGAAAGTCACCTTAATAACTTCAGCACCGAATGGTTTCTCAAATGTTCATAACATTCATCCAATCTGGGGCACCCTCGCTACAGTGACTAAAAGTTTAAAGTCTGTGAATACATTGACATTAACATCTGTAACCTTAATCATAGATGAATAAAAATAGTAGAATTGATTCGAATTGTGTTTATCTTCAAAAACATAATTTAAAAACTCGAGTTTCCACCACAATCCCCAGATCTCAATCCTATCGAAAATCTGTCTAGTATTAGTTCTAACGACTAATATTGTGTTCATTTACCACCACATTTTGTCTGAACATCATGTTTGTTTCTCCACGTTTATCAAAATAATACACGGAAACCACAACGATTAACATGGAAACAAACTGTATTCAAAAGAAAAATTGAATATCTAAACAAAAACTGAAGATCAGAGTTGTACCTCTAAAATGGCATATAATAATCCCATAGATTGTGATAGAACCTATTTCTCGATTAAAACGTTTTATAACATTTGTTTGCGTTCTAAAATTGGACATTTAATGTGGATCAACCAAATTGTTTTATTATAATAATTTTTATAGATACAAATTACAGTTTACGGAAAAATACTTCTTTCTCATTTAAACGATAACACTGTATACATGTACTGTCGCGGAGTGCAGTGAGTGCACATTGTTCGCATCATGCGAGAAAAAATAATGCGATGTCTGCATATAAAGAAAAGAATTTGTTTTATTTACAGTTGATGCCCAAACATTAGCAAAAAATGATTTTGATATCGTGCAAGAATTCCGAACACTCGAAGACGTTGCGATTCGCGCGAACTTCGGGAGGGATCGGGCTTATCGGGCCTGCGAAATAAACTGTGGCAAAAAGCCGAGGAGAGGTTCGGCCGAAGAAAACCGCCCTCGCGAGAAATAATTGTCAACCGAAACTGTGCGACACACACGCTGTGGCCCACCGAAACCAGTTCCAAACCGTCGTAAATTAATTGCTCGGATGCCTCGTGTTTTTCATCCGTTCGTGAAACGCTCCTCTCGCACACCGGCCCACCGATATTTTCGTATTGTGCCTTCTCCTTCGCCGTTTATTCGGCGCCGATGCTCTGCTATTTCGGAGCCGCAATAGGCATTCGCGAGAAATATGCAAATGCAGGGCAAAACACCGAGCCGCCCCCGGTGCTCTGCACGAGCTCTCGCAAATCAACAACCGGACCCGGGATCATCGTCATGCTTTTGGTCGATGATCCCAGGTGGCTATTGATAGACCGATTTATCGTGTCACACGCACGCTCACGATCGTCCTGCATGCACCGACACTGCTATACATATATATATATATACACGCAGGTAATACACATCACTCAGAACCGAGAGAGAAAAAATCGAAATTTTCGGCCAGACGCAACCATTTTAATACGATCGACTGGTCGAGGAGTTAAATTGTTTAGTTTTGCGCGAGTTGTCGTCCGGAACTTTGCGTTGGGTTAGTGATTTCGATAAGTGTTCGTTTAAACTGCATTTCTCTGATTGAAATTATTAACTCTCGGACAGCCGACCTTTCTTATAACTCAACATAATTAACGATGAGAACCGTTCACTGTTTTATTTATCAATTTTTTAAAACATACTTCGATATTTAATTCTTGCGGGCACGTCAATTTCCCATCGTTCCCTTGTGCAGCAGCTGTTCATTTAATGAAGGTATCTCGTGCAACGGCAGCAAAAACAAGTGATTTTTAAGAATAACTATTAACAGATAGTCTTCTTATTAATTATTGTATATTATAATATATTGGCATATTTCTCGAAACTGTTTTTAAACTGGCGTGCACGATAACTAAAAAACCAGTTTAGTAATCAACTTCGGACACAGCTCATTCATATCTTTATATATTTTTTTTAAGAATTGCACCTAAAAATTGTATTTGGTGTTTTATTCATAATATTTTGTTAAACAGTGTTATAATAAATTTAACTCAGCGGCTGAAAGAAAGTAAACTTGTCTTCTCAATCCTAAAACTGTTCCATCTTTTCTTCATATTCTTCTTTCAAAATAGGTTCAAACCCAGCATAGAGTATCCGACTTTAACGAAATTTCTCAGTTTTTGTGGATCGATCACTGTGGCAGACGTAATAATTCACGTCAACAATGCCTACGCAGCCGAAACTGTTACAAAGTCTCGTGTATTATACAATAAATAATAAGAAGGATCGAACAGAAAGAAAACCCTTGTACTTCACGACTGTCTGTTTACATGCCAAAAACGCCTAGTGTCATACATTCATCCTGAAAAAAATTCTTAAAAATCACTTGTTTTCACTACCAGTACACGAGAAGCCACCCTTAATTAATTCACCAAAAACTGAGGAGTAGAATGACGATTTTGGTGCTATAGGTCACAATAGCCCGAACCTCCACCATCCAAAGGTTAATACATCCGCTGTCGCGTCGTAGACTTGTGATCATCTCGATCTCTTATTTGACGTTAACACTTCTTTGACTACCATGTCAGTCATACGTGAATGACACAATGATTCATGTACTTTTGACTGTCCATCGACGGTGCCTGATTCTATCGCGACCCTGTGAATTAAATAAATTATTAATGTTAATCAAATAAATAACTGTACCGTTTGGAACAGCAGAAAGACTAATTCGTGTATAAGATGTATCTTAAAAATGATGTTTAACAAAATTGATAAACAAAGCTCCAAATTGTTCTACGTGTCGTCAATGGTATAGTTGTTGAAGGTTTGCCGTACGGGGATTATATGCTCATTTTCGTCATAAGATATTCGTGTAAATTGAATTTCTTAGGAGGTACGAAATCGAAAATATTTGAAGTGGTTCATTCAACGTGTTAAATAAATAATCATAACAATGACTATTTGTATTTACTGTATCTCTATATGTATTTATTTCGTTGCTTAATGCGTTTGCTACTATCATGCGTTTCGTTGTTCACCTTCATTATTAACATTTTTTTTTTTAAATAGAACGCACTTACTTTATGAAATATTGAAATAAAGTGGGCTAATTTTATGTAAAGTAGAGCTTGACTAGTTTCATGTAAATTACGATATGATTGACGTCACGTGTGACCTAACGGTGGTAATGGACGTGTTATATATATATATATATATATATATATATTAATAACAAAAGAACATCATCTTATTTCGGCTAACAAGAAAGAAGAAATTTTTATATGTAACAGATTTTGTTTCATGTCTTTGACAAGGGTTTAATTACAATACTAATGATCATCGAAGGAATATAAAAGTAATCTCACAGAATCTCACTTTCTCTAACAGAATTTAATTGTTTACAGTGATTATTTCATAAAAAAAGACTCACACATGATTGAAGACACAATCTTTCGCAGTAAATAATATAAAAAGAATTTTTGCAACACTCAGTTTAAATTAATGTAGATTAAGTTATATTTTTTAAAATAAAACTCGGCCATAGTTGCGAATATTTTATCAATTATTCGCGTTAGAAATTTCTTAGAAGATGATTATCTATCAAAAACGATTCACAGTTATTAATTACAGTCAACAAAATCAACTTCATTAATTCTAACAAACTAACTATTCAACCGAATCTAAATTATAAATGACCACCACATTGTAAGCTTGTAGTTGCCAATAATCCTTGTGAGGTTGATGATGCGACTTAAAAAAGGAAATCTATTGCAACGTAAAATGTAATAAAATTATATATGTTAATGTTTCGAAGTATCGCGTTAAGAATATTTTACAGTAACATCTTTACCAAACAAACAAATTTTTTTAGGTGGCAACACACTCAATGTTTAGGGAATGTACATGCATTAACGTGATCAAAGTTCTGACAATGTCACTAGTTAAAGTGGAACGCTGGCTTGCGATTGGCAGCATTACTACCGGTTATTAGAGAGATAAGGCTTAATGGTCATATGGTAATAATAACGGTAATAATAACCATTACGACTACAGTTATTATTATATCTCTAATATTACGCAATAATTGCACGTAAACATTATATAATAGATACACAGTTGATGCTATAATATATTTTGTTGGATAGAATTGTTGCATACCAGGAGTTACATGTTACGTGTTCGTGAAGATGAAGTTCAAAAACAAAATGTTGTTCGTGAAGATGAAGTTCAAGAACAAAATGTTGTGTTAAAAAAAAAAATGATAAATGTTAAATGTTATTAATGTTAAATGTTGTTATGTTAGCCGCCAGTTTCCTCAGGTTTTTAAACCGTGGTTTTCCCTGAGACAAGAAAATTAAGTTTTCTTGGTTGTGGTTTTGCTGGGACCACGGCTTTCGTTTCTTTTTGTTCTTGCCTACAGAACCACTGGCATCTTTAGTGATGATAAGTTATTATTGAGTGTTTTGATTTTGTGAGTTCTTGTATTTTTTGAAGGGGTGGGGGAAGTGTTACGAATATGGCACAATAGGTACTCCCGTCGTTTAGGCAACGACGATAAGGGCAAAGGACAGAGTCGCTTCACGAACGTCGTACCGGTCGGACGTGCAATTCCCTTCCTCTTTTAATAAAGAGATTAATTACCTTTTTATAACGGTCTTTTATTAAGTATGCCTAAATTACGCGGTCGCTCGCGTAACAATATGCAAGGAAAAGCCGTAAGAGAAGCGGTTTTTACTAATATATTTGGGCACACGGATAACCAAAGCGTTTTGACCGACGAGTTTTCGCAGCTGCTCTCACGATCGTTATTTCATTAAATTCTTCTGTTAATATTGATTTTCTCCTTTTATAAATTTAGCTATATATATATATATATATATATATATATATATATATATATATATATAGGGTTGTCTGTTAACATGCACATAAACATAGTTCATCCACACTTCCACTCTTATAGTTCGGGTTGTCTGTTAACATAAATAGTAGGTATATGCGTAAGAGAAGGATGCTGCCAGTTTAGAAAGTTCGCTTAAACCGATATTTATCGAAAATTCATAAAATCGATAGAACTGCAGATGAAATAGACAAGTAGCCGAGCAGAGATAAGCATGCATAGAAACAAGAAAATGAATGAGCAGAAGTAGAGGAATCTGGGAAATGCATAGCTGCTTTTTTATAGTCGACGAAGCCGACTTACCGGTTTTTTGACCTCCGTCGCGCGTGAATATTTTCGGTGTCGTTATCGCGTCGTTTAGCAGTGAAAATGCTATTGTAAGCGAGAGCGATGAAAATGCCAAAAAAAAAGAAAAAAAGAAAAGAGTAGATTGATGCTCGAACAGACGCGTATATCAAAAACCCTCGTCCCGGATTCAAAATAGAGTATTGCGGTATAACGGAATTGAAAAACGAGTCGCAGTCGTCCCTTGTGTTTCGGAGACTTGAATTCTTTTAGTTTAAAAATAAGTTACCGCGATACCGAAAGTTTCGGCAGATATTGTAAATCATTGTGATTTAAAAACCACCAATTCTATTTTCGTCTAGGTGGCTTTGGGTTACGGCATTGTTACAGAAAAATGGGACACGCAAAAATGAATCCTACACTTTGGACGATGAACCACTTTGGAGAATCACTTCTTTTTACCAGAGTGCGGATTTTATGAACTCGTGACAAAATGATGGAGGTGAGATTTAAAACAATGAAAATATCAGGCGATTTCAACAATACGATTGAATCATTCGTAATTTATTAAAATTATGAAAAAAGGAAATGAATATCTACACAGACAATCGATGCACAACATTTTTATTCCGCACAAAGTTCCTCGGTATTCCAGTTATTACTGGAGACTATCCTTGTCCTAGAAAATGAAAGTCTTTGGTAATTGTACTGTTTGTCAACAAGAACGCACACGAAACTTCGAAGATAAATTAAATGTAGGCACCTGGGTATTGATATAAAGGGTTAAAATGAGCACACTGCAGATTTTAAGCATTTATAGCAAAAATTAGTAAGCGTAATATCAAGCAATGCAACGATTAAAAGAATTTGAGGACATCAACAGGGGCTTGTCGTGTCACGGCAGTGAAGACTTATTATTTCGGCAGTGTATAAACGTTGTTGGCATACAATGCAGCGTCTATCAGAGTGATCAAAACACAAAAATTGAGAAATTTTCTCAAAATTAGATACTTTAGGTTGGGATTGAACCTATTTTGAAAGAAAAATATAAAAAGCTGAAAAAGTTCTAGCGTTCGCGAGAAAAGTTTAATTCTTCCGGCCGATTGGTTATATTTATATTGTTAAAAAAAAATATTATAAATACAAAATCAAGTATAAACTTTAGGTTCAATCCTGGAAAAATACGTGAAGAAATGAAAGTGCTTCGTCTAAAGTTGATTACTTTACCAGTGTTTTAGTTATCGTGCACGCCAGTTTAAACACACAATTTCTAGGAGTCTTTTGTATATTATACAATAACTAACGTGAAGAATTGAATTTCAAAAAACCACTTGTACTTAAAACTTATCTGTTTCCATCCCAGAAAGGTCTAGTCCCATATGTCCAATAGTTATCCTGACAAAATATTCTCAAAAGTCACTTGTTTTTAAGCGAGTCACTAAACGAAAAGCCCCCCTTAATGAACCTACTAAAAACAGAAATAAATTCCTATTTGTTTCCTACGTCTTGCAATTAGTACAAACAATTTTTGAATTTTCACAAGAAACATTTCCCAAAAGAAGAAATGATGTTATGGAGTTAAAAGTAGCGAGATTGAAACTTTGTCAATGCAGACTTTCCAGTCGCAGTTTTCACAGCGGAAATCTTGAGAGAGAGAGGGGAGGAACTGTGTTTCGTAGAATCGCACGCAGCCAAATAGGACAATAAGAGCAAAGTTTTCTCGAGCGAGCGCACCATAAAATTTCTTCTCGGTTGATTTTTGCATCATAATTTCGCAGCGCGGAGAAGTCGCGCCGGCACAAAAGAACAGATTAGTCTTCACTAAATCCATAATTTCTGCAAGAGCAACACGAGCGGACAGGCTAACTAGTTACCGGGCGATGTTTTTATAACGAAATCGACGTGGCGTATCAATGAAACGAGCTGGCGTCGCGTAATTTCGCCCGCCGTAAATTGATTTCGCTTGCATCTAGGATGCAAGTAACAGGTGGTTGCACTGGACAATTATGACTTCGTCTTACAATCGAGCGTTATAATTTCTTCAAGGCCGATCATAAAGTTTTCCGACCGCGTTTGATCGTGTCCGATAAATCTGCTGGCCGAGATAAGAAGATATTAGCGGATTCATATTTTCGAAGAAAAATCGCCTTTACGAGAACGTTACACGAAATTTATGAGCTGAGCCTTCGATGCCACGAGAAGCCGATGTCGATTTCTGTTGCTAATTCTGTTTCCCGATGAATTCGATAAGCGTTTGATGAGGCAAGGTAATTCAACGGGTAGTACCGACGCGCGACGATCCCAATAGCAACGATTTCGACGATACCATGTATTCCTCGCAGCATAATCAGAGTAAAGTTTGTTAAATGAAGTTCAACAAGACGCGCGTATTACGAAAATGGGATCTTCGAATACGGGAACGATGGAATTGATTTCAAACGCTATTCGGTATTCTACGAATACTCGAAACCCGTTCTTTAATGGTGGGATTTCCTGCGCACGTCACGGCGACGCTGCGTTCTGCGATCTTCGTGCCAGTTATAGGTAATTATTGCGAAACGGTCACTATACTACGATTTTGATGAAATTTAAATATGCTATAGATTTCGATATTTCTAACAACTTTTTCTTTTTCCAATATAGGGTGGTCGCTTTTGGTTTTCGAGATATTCGCAAAAAACTATTGCTAATACTGTATTGAATTTTCGTTAACTCTAAACATTGCGAATCGAGTACAAACGGAATCGTGATAAAATTTTCAATTATATCCAATTTATGAAGCGTACGATAAATTTTACGGGCACATGACATTTGTACAATTAAAACTGATTGATATCTCTTTAACCTTTGTTTTTTTGGTAATTATTGCGAAACGGTCACTATACTTCGATTTTGATGAAATTTAAATATGCTATAGATTTCGATATTTCTAACAACTTTTTCTTTTTCTTATATACGGTGGTCGCTTTTGGTTTTCGAGAACTATTGCTAATACTGTATTGAATTTTAAGTATTGTTGCACGCTCCCCTCCGGTGCGGCGTCTGTTTACTTTTTTTCGTGAACAAGGCGAATTGCATGTCTCAAGATTATCCCGTTCGTGATTGTTAACTCCAAACATTGCGAATCGAGTACAAACGGAATCGTGATAAAATTTTCAATTATATCCAATTTATGAAGCGTACGATAAATTTTATAGGCCCATGACATTTGTACAATTAAAAATGATTGATATCTCTTTAACCTTTGTTTTTTTGGTAATTATTGCGAAAGGGTCACTGTACTCCGATTTTGATGAAATTTAAATATGCTATAAATTTTGATATTTTTAACAACTTTTTCCTTTTTCAATATAGAGGAGTCGATTTTGGTTTTCGAGATATTCGCAAAACACTATTGCTAATACTGTATTGAATTTTCTGTATTGTTGCACGCTCCCCTCCGGTGCGGCGTCTGTTTACTTTTTTTTGTAAACAAGGCGAATTGCATGTCTCAAGATTATCCCGTTCGTGATTGTTAACTCCAAACATTGCGAATCGAGTACAAACGGAATCGTGATAAAATTTTCAATTATATCCAATTTATGAAGCGTACGATAAATTTTATAGGCCCATGACATTTGTACAATTAAAAATGATTGATATCTCTTTAACCTTTGTTTTTTGGTAATTATTGCAAAAGGGTCACTATACTCCGATTTTGATGAAATTTAAATATGTTATAAATTTTGATATTTTTAACAACTTTTTCCTTTTTCGATATAGGGGAGTCGCTTTTGGTTTTCGAGATATTCGCAAAAAACTATTGCTAATACTCCGTGGCAACGTAAGCCTGCTCTGGTGCGGCGTCTGTTTACTTTTTTTGTAAACAAGTTCTGGGGATGAGAGAAAAAACAGGGGTTCACTCTATATAGGGTGAGTTTTCAATTTTGAATGACTACTCCTGAATTTTCGTATGCGTGGTCGGTCCTAACGGCCGGACCTCTCCGCCCCCTCCGCGGCCTAACCACAACCTCATTCTATTCGCATAATATTTGCATTGTAGCTGTCATTCAGAATTTGACCTAGTAATGGAAAAATCATGTGAATAGAATGAGTTATGGTTAGGTGGTGGAGGGGGCGAAGATGACCGGCAGCCAGGAAAATCCAAGAGAGAAAATTCAATACAGTATTAGCAATAGATTTTTGCGAATATCACGAAAACTAAAAGCGACCCTCCATATTTAAATTTCATCAAAATCGGAGTATAGTGACCCAATCGCAATAATTACCCAGTTATGCTCTATTCGTCAAACTGCATCAGAAACGATCGCATGCGTCTGTTCACTATGCGTCCGGACTGATCCCAAAAAAGTAGCCTCAAGATGCACTGAGCCCGAGGGTGATCGCGCGCCTAACAAACCCAGGCGTGTCTTGTGTCGCATCTGGAGATTCGTGACTAGAATAGTAACAAACTAGAGTGAAATCAAAATTGATTTTCTTGCTTGATACGTTTAATAGGTTGAAAATAATATAACAGTATTTGTTGTTTTAAATGACGCCAACTCATTCTTTGCATAAAATGCGATGTCTATTCATGACACGCTAATTGCTATTGAGTTGGAAGCCGGGCCCTACGAGCGCACGCGTTCACAACTTCTGAAGTACTGACTCCAATGCTAATTAAAAAAAGCCAAAAATGCCGTGTGAACACAAACTTTGCAAAAATAGCGGATTTCAAACTAGAGTGAAATCAAAATTGATTTTCTTGCTCGATACGTTTAATAAGTTGAAAATAATATAACAGTATTTGTTAGATAATTTTACGCTGTTTTAAATGACGCCAACTCATTCTTTGCATAAAATACGCTGTCTATTCATGACACGGTAATTGCTATTAAGTTGGAAGCCGTGCCCTACGAGCACACGCGTTCACAACTTCTGAAGGACTGACTCCAATGCTAATTAAAAATAGCCAAAAATGTCGTGTGAACACAAACTTTGCAAAAATAGCGGATGTCTGTGAAATTTTGATCGTTTTAAGCACTCACACTACCGTAAAACATTTTTAGCATTTGTATCGTCAGCATCTTCGGCAATTTGTTTAGCGAACATTTTCGAATTCGATGCAATGCTTAGAATTGCACACTTTTGACGTAATGTTAACGCAGCAGGACGACCGAAACTCTGTTTATGCTATAATTATTTGATGAAGATTTCGAGCAGATTCCATTGAATCTGTATGTTATTAATTTCCTTCAAATTGAAATCAAAATTCTACTTTGTTGTTGTCGATAAATAGCCATTGGAGAATACAAAGGCGAACGATACATATCAACGTCCTTCCTCTTTTAGGAAATTGTGAGATTTTTAATGGCAGGTCTTTATTAAGTTTTCAGATATTAATGACAAACTTTCAAAAAAGATGTTTTTGAGCTCACCCGTTACATACAATTCCTCGGTTTGTATATATAAAAATATCTCAAAAACTAATAAAGACCCGCCGATGAAATTTCATAAGAAAATCTTTGCGATAACTTCTCATGAAACAGTTTTAGAGCGGTTTCCATTTCAGACGCAC
Source organism: Sphecodes monilicornis (assembly GCA_913789915.3). NCBI lineage: Eukaryota > Metazoa > Arthropoda > Insecta > Hymenoptera > Halictidae > Sphecodes > Sphecodes monilicornis. The sequence goes on along the minus strand of OU565286.1, from coordinate 1,389,614 downwards.
TTCACTTTTTTACACGATCCATTTCATGAACTGAACAAACTGAACTATTTATATTAAATACTATGTACACTGTAGACTTCTCACGACATGTAATATTAACGCTTCTTGTGTAGATTTACAACTGATTCGTAGAGGACAATTGGTATTGCCCACTTGAGGACTGCGATGTTTACGTCTTTCTTCATCACATTTCATACAGACGAATAATACGCATAATCTTCCGGATATTTACAGCTATGTGTACAATGTTGATTTACTAGAATGTACATTTTCTTCCGATATCGTATGGAAACGCAAAGATACGTAGGATGTTCTATCTTTTTGTCCCTCACTCTAGGACTGTCCGGTGTTACGCACGCGTTCTCGCTATGACCTCTGCTGCGAACATCCGAGTATGTACTATGGCGACGATAAGTCGTCTTTGTTCCACGAACACTGTGTATAATCAAGTTCAGGTCGCGCGAGGGAACAGGACGAGTGGCTGGAAAGCCGCGAGGAGGATTTACGAAGCGGCCGGTGCTCTTTGACGCCGGCGTGGAATCGTCCCGCGAGCAAAAAGAGGGCTGAATATGACCCGTCATAGGGACTCGCATTAAGCCGCCTTCGATAATTGGCGACCTTCGCCTCTTCCGCGAAGGAATGCCGCGGAAGGTTTTGCGCGAAACCGCCAAAGAACAGGCAACGTCCTTACCGGTCCCCCCTCCACCCGGCTACCAACGCGCGCTCTGCCATGATATAACGACAGACAGATATAAATAATATTAGGGGGTAATTGCTAGAGGCCTCGCACAGCCACGAAGGTGCCGACTTACTGGCGAATGGAATTCAGGAGGCCGATTGTTTTTTCAGGACCGGCCCGGTGGTATTTATAAACCGCGAAATCGGACATACGCGAGCGAAATCGTTTCACAGCAACGTTCTCCGGTTCTTTTGCTATTTATTTTTATGGAAAATGACCCGCCATTAACACGCTAACTGCCCACGTCACACAGTGGTCCCGATCGAGAAATACGGGGACATTTTGGTATAACTTTTAAACTATTAAAGATATCGAAGTGAAATTTGTAGTGAAGAATATTAACAAGAATTCATTTTTAATACTGTAAAATGTAATATACTTTATGTTTATTTAATAGCCTTTCTTGCAATTTTTAAATATGTGTACAAGTATAACAAATTTTAGCACTTTTTTTTTTTTAAATAAACAGGTCCAAATTAATTGATTAGTTAATAATACTCTTCTACTTGTTTAACGAATCGCTAGTTGAGTAAACTTGTTTCTGTATTTTCCAGAATCTCCAGGTAAGATTTAAAAATTCACAAAGTCTATGGTACCTGTATAATGCACAAATTAAAATATAAGCAATAATAAATACAATAAGTTTAATTCGTGACCAGTTGAGAATTATGTGACACAGAATTAAATTAATTATTCTTACCTTCTCTGTTAAAAGTTTTTATTTAATAATTTAAATTAAATGAAGAGAATATATTGACATTCTGAAATTCTTTTAATTCTTCTACTGTTTTAAATTTCGCCTACGTATTCTTGTGAGAAGTGCATAAAATTCCCAGTTTATTAATAAACACTCACTCGACACTTACGATTACTCCGAAATATATGCTGGTTTTTTTCTTGCGCAATTGATGCATCAAGGACACAAATTCATTCGTGGAATCATACAAATTTTCAAAGTTTCGACAAACACAGAACATTTCAAACACTATATTTCATTGGCGTTTCTGAAACACGAGTCCTGGATGAACACTATTTTTGTAATAAACGTAAATCCACCAAGAAATTAGGATAATTAATTGTGTTCTCTAAAAAATGAGCGAAACGAGCATTTGAAACGATTAGGCAACACTATTTTATCGTAAAGTCAATCTGCGACGTTCAATTATGATTTAACACTAGTTTGAGACCTGCATGTATTCACATTGCAATTTTCAAAATGTCAGCTCGAATGACTTAAAATTGTTCCAAAAACAATACATCCAAGATCATCGATCACTAGATCATCGAAAGCCATAATTTCGTGGCGTGGATTATTAATGAAGCGTTGTCGTATCGAGTAAGATCAACCTCGAACTTACTTTGTGTATATACAAGTTTAATGTTACTCGGTATAGTAATCACTACGAGATCGCGTGAATCGATACGACAGCCGCATTAATGACATACAATATACACAGTTTACGATAACCAGTCTAATCGTCAGGAGCAATTGATTCATTTAATGAATTGATTAATAATCCCCTTTCACGAATTTGAATTGACTTTCTGTATCTTTAGTTATTCAAAATTAAAACTGCTAGGCGAATAGGGTCTCGAAATAAACGACGATGTCATGCAGATATATTTGTAACAAATGCTACGGATAAACTGGATCTAGCAAATCTAGTTTACTCAGTTTTTCTATTGTTTAGTTTATCAAAATGAAGCTAAACTTGTATGTTCTTGAAAACGGCTTGGAACGCTCGTCGTTATGTGCATGCTTTCGTGGCCATTCTAAATTCTTCAAATTTTCCAAAATGTTGAACACAGCGCGCATAGTATATGAATTTTAAATTATAAAATTTAGTTTGACAAAATACGTACCGTCTTACCGAAATAGTTTGTTCCTAGGATTTATGAGTGCTCGTCGCTTTCCAAATAATAAGATCTGTTTAACTAAAAAAGTTAACGAACAAACAATTCAAAAGTAACTGTACCCGATGCTTCTTAATTCTACAGATTATTCAACTGTATCCAATAATTATAATTTACAAGTACGTACCATTATAATAAGTAGAATGTGTACAAGTAATAGGACACGCAACGAAATTTATAAATTACACGTATAAACTGGATCTAATGCGATGCTTCTTAATTCTACAGATTATTCAACTATACCCAATAATTATAATTTACAAGTACGTACCATTATAATAAGTAGAATGTATACAAGTAATAGGACACGCAACGAAATTTATAAATTACACGTGTAAACTGGATCTAATGCGATGTTTCTTAATTCTACAGATCAATCAACTATACCCAATAATTATAATTTACTAGTACGTACTATTATAATAAGTAGAATGTGTACAAGTAATAGGACGCGCAACGAAATTTATAAATTACACGTATAAACTGGATCTAATGCGATGTTTCTTAATTCTACAGATCATTCAACTATACCCAATAATTATAATTTACAAGTACGTACTATTATAATAAGTAGAATGTATACAAGTAATAGGACACGCAACGAAATTTAGAGTTAAATATACGCTATGCGATCGTTTTACGAGCGCGGTGTAACAATGTGTTCGTAGGACAGCGATTTATGATGGAGGAGAATACGCTGAAAGGCCAATTTTTACAAAAGAATGCCACAATACGTTGTAAGAGCAGCTCGAGAATAAACCACGCTCGCGAGCCTCGGCGGAATATGTAGTTGCGCAGCAATTATCGCAAGAGAAATTGGCGTAATTGCTGCAAAATCATTATAAAATAGCTGTTGCGTGAGAAGTATCCCTAGAGTGACTGTTGCAGAACAATTGCATAGTGAGACTCGCAAAGTAATTATTTTCCAACACCAGCTCGCACACGCTCGCGGTTCAGAAATTATATTGTCGTTAGAGGGGGGGATTAGGGCAGGGGCGGAGGGACGAAACGTTTTGCACAACGTGTACGACGATCGCGGAACAGTAAAGCGTACGAAAGAAAACCGCCTCGTTGAAATTATCATAGGCCGTGCCACCAATCATCTTCCTCGAGCAATTCCGTGCACGCGTACGAAGTGGTATTATCTGGCCTAAATCTAACCGCTGCGGCACACGGCCATAGTGTCGCCTGTAAGTGGATACGCCTGGGACGATGGGAGCTCAGACTCTCGGCTCTTCATCCACCATTCTTTTTCGTTGAACGTTGCCCTCCCCCGCAACCGGCCGACCAGATTCATCCTCATAACTTTCATTCAGACCCCCGGCCGAAGGAATTGCGGCCCCGGCCAACTCCTTCTCCAAAGACCTTAACCCCCCTTCTCTTTTACCGGAGGATCGAGGAAATCTGCGGAAGCTGCCGCAGACTACGACCAGGAACTCAAAGGCGTCGATGAATTCCATTTCACAATTCAATGACAAGCGCAACGTATCGTCCTCTTGCGGGAAAACCGTCGCGAATCAATCACTTCCGATTTTCTCGCTTTGAGAATGAGAAGCAATCTTTGCCCGCCAATACGTTGCATAGCAGGCCGTTTCTATGAAATAAGTGAAACTAATTAAAAAATGTTCGTGTCGTGAAATAGGTTGAAAGTAGGTCTTTTCGTAAGATAACACTCCATTAAGATAAACTGGAAAGGACACATAGGGTTGGGCACATTTCATTTAAAATAATGAATTATTTTAAATACTTGATTATTTGTATTTCACAAATAACGTGAAAAATTTATTTTCATTTCGCGTTTAAATGAAATAATATTTTTATTTCAGTTACAATTCGCACAACCCACACAAAATGAGTTCAGATTTTGTGGAGGGGATGGGAGATGGACCTAAATGCAAAATTTCAATGGCGGGTCTTTATTAGTTTTTGAGATATCACTGAAAAACTGCTAAAAAGATGTTTTTGAGTTCACCCGTTACATTGAAATTTCTCGTTATTTATACCTATAATTTATATATATATATATATATATATATATATATATATATATATTTACTGTTGTAAAACCAGAACTGTTAGAAAGTCTTGCATATTATAAAATAAATAATAATATGAATGGGACTCATAAAATAACACTTGTACTACAATACTATCTGTTTACATCCCAAAAAGCCCTAGTCCCATATATTCAATAGTTCTTCTAAAAAAAAGTCTTAAAAATCACTCGTTTTCACTGTCATTACACGAAAAACTCCTTTTAAGAGGGCATGCAAAGATTGCTAGCAATTACGGTACTTAATAAGCAATCTAAAATGTTTGTTTTACAAAATCCCTGTCAATAAAATATCACGAAAAATCCCATTTAAATAGAATAATTATTTTCACAAATAATAAATTAATGAATGCGTTCGACGTGTTGCTGGATGACTTGAGAAAAGTCTCCGAGTGCAAAGAATTACAGTATTTCACCGGTAATTGTCCCAAATGTCACCGACGTAATTGTCCCTGCGATATCCCCACTAGTGCGGGGTGTACCCCCTTGAAGGGCCGTGAAGTTCGAGAGGCCTCGGTCGCCGAGAAATATGACACCATGCTCGGGTATATCGGTGAGACCACACTAATCCGAATTTCCAACTTCTTTATTATTTATTATTTTTTTATGGGACATCGATGACCATGTTTGTAGCATTTTTCTAATAAAAATCATACCAAATATGATATAATTCCGATGAAATTTACTTGTGTAATCGACGATTAAAGTTTCGAGTAAAGGATACTTCCTCGCGCCCGAAACTTTAATCGTCGATTACACCAGTAAATATCATTAGAATTATATCATATTTGGTATGATTTTTATTAGAAAAATGCCACAAATATGGTCATCGAAGTCCCATAAAAGAATAATGAATAATAAAGAAGTTGGAAATTCGTATTAGGTATGTTTACATTTCTCGGTGACCAAGGCCTCTCGATCTCGGCTGTCCTTCTCTACATTCGGCAAACTTCAAACAATGATATCCCTCCGGCATAATTGTCCCTCCGCAGACCCGTGTTGTGGACAATTATCGATGAAATACTGTAATACTAGGTTTACGGGAGACGTCAAATTGACGGGTTCTAATATTTAATATTTGAAGAATTATTCATGAAATTTATTTCTTCGGGTATATGTTTTTAAAAAAAATAGCTAAAAATTTGAATAGACACATTCCAGTTATTTTTATAAAGTAATACAAAATAATCACGTTTAGTGCTCCGTGAACCTAGCGTTAAATAAGATCGTACCTATTAGTAATTTTTGATCAGTCCGTTTAAAGAGCGCCGCGACACTGTGTTCCTCTCGGCAGTAGCGTTCCCGCAAACTGCCGTCTTAATTTTTGCGAGTGTTAAGTGGCTGGTCAGCCAGTTCCCCGTTCAATCTTGCGTGCGAAACTTTTCAGAAGCGGACAGGGAAACCAATTTCGTACAGCGTTCACTGGCATAGGTGAAGGGCAGCAGCCCAATTGGCACAACGCCAAACGAACGTTTTCAACGCGTGAACAGCAGCGGGACAACTTGTTTCAGGCATGCGTCCAATGATCAGAGGAGACGTCATAATATCGGTGCGGTTAAAATTGCCATAAATAACCATTACTGATCGCCGCCGATGACAAGATAACTCAAACCAGATTTCGCTCGAGTATCGAAACTGACGATGCTCGAGAAACGTACACACAGGATGCGTCATCTTTAGCATTCCGGATTCCCTGGAAAGGCTAAACGTATCGAATTATACAGTCGTGGACAAAATTAAGTGGGCAGGTCTAATGATCAACAAAAAATCAACGCAATTTAAAAAATAATTTTAATAAACTAGGATTGTACGGTACATTTAAGTTAACAAAGTGAACCACCGACGACAAAAGAGGATATGAAACAAAGAATACTCGACGCTTGCGCTTCAGTGACTCCCGAAATGTTAAAAAATGTTAGAACAACTTTGATGTTTCGAGTAAATAAATGTTTACAAGCCCGTGGTGGACATTTTGAACATTTCATTTAAAGAACATTTAATTTCTTCACGAATAAGCAAAGGACTCGAGCGCGTATAATTCCATAACGCTATTTCCGAGCGCTTCAAGTACCTACAACTCGAAACTTCAAACTGTTATATCTCATCATGGAAGTATCTGACAAAAAAATGTTTCAGACAAAATTTACTTGTTTTTTCCTGTAGAATTTAAATATGTAACATTTTATAGGGGGTTCCATTTAAAATTACAAAGGTACCTCCCCTCCCCCGTTAAAGGGGAAGGGAGGCCACTTCGCGTTTATGTAGTCAGAAAGGCACTTCAGTTCCATGCAATTTAAGACTAAGAACTTTAAAATCGATGGCATAGTTTTCGAGATATTGAGCTGTTCAGAGTTATGTGGGCCACCCTGTATATATAATTTGTTGAAAGATACAAGTGCATATGGAAAAAAGAAAAGTACAGGAAGGATAGCAGCATCATCTGAACGTGATACGCGAGCAATAATACATGCTGCTTCCAATTCTTGAGCTACTGCGATGGAGGTCGCTAAGAAAGCTGGAGTCGAAACAAATATACAAAATATTCGTCGTGTACTTTAGACTAGTAACATTATAAAGCGGTCTAGAATAATAGCAAAACCATCGTTAAACGCAAGACATAAAAAGGCACGTTTGTTATTTGCAAGAGAACATGTACTTTGGAAGAAGACTTGTAGAAAAGTAATCTTTACGAATGAAAAGAGGTTCAATTTTGATGGACCAGACGGATGTACATATTATTATCGCGATGTTCGTAAGCAACCACTACCAAAAATTCGACGTCAAATGCATGGAGGTGGAGTAATGGTCTGGACTGGTGTCGGATATAAAGGAAAAACAGAAATGAAGTTTATTCAAGGCACAATGAATAGCGTCTGTTATGTCGAACTAATAAAAAATCAAATTTCTACATATAGAGAACGCATTGCTAAAACACCATATATATTCCAACAAGATAATGCTTCGGTACATACTGCTAAAATTGTTAAGCAATATTTTTTAAACGAAAATATTTCCACTCTTCAATGACCGGCGTTCTCACCCGACCTTAATATCATTGAAAATTGCTGGACAATGCTTTCGCAAGCAGTGTATGCTGAAGGTCGACAATTTTCAGATGTAAATGAATTAAAAACTTGCATTACAACTGAATGGGAAAATTTAGCTCAGGGCAAAAATTAAAGAACTATATAATTCTTTACCTAAACGGATGGTGGAAATCATATTAAACAAAGGAGGTTCCACACATTATTAAAAAAATGTAGTTTGGTGTATATATTGTTATAAGAAATATGTACACTTTTGTTTCATGAAACATATGTTGTAGGAATGGGTGGTTTAACTATGTTGAATAACTCACACGCTGTTGTAAATAAACAACTATATATTTAATAAAATATGTAATACAATTTTCTCCATGTACTTCTCTTTATGCACTCACGCTTCGACTCACACACTCACAGACACACACCTCTCCCCTCTCATACCAACCTCAATCTCGTTACCCTCATAATGCCAACCTCATTAAAATATAATAAAAATAACCCTACAACATATAGTTGTGTTGTATGAAATATATATATCTTTATTTTTCAAGTGTGCTATTATTTTGTCTGCGTCGGATCGTGTGTTTCCGTTTCAACTAAAAGAAGTCATTGAACCGAAGCCAATCTATTTTCTGTTTACATATTCGTAAAAGGTACGTTTTACATACCACACAGAGTTTTCACGCTAGCATAATTTTAACACGAGAAATTAAAGATAGCACACGCGCGCTATCTTTTTGTCTGGGAGTGTACATAACAGTTAATGGGTAGAATATTGATCGTGTGTTAGCCGATTAGGGAAACAATTGGACAATATTGCTGGCGAAAAACTGTCGCAATTTGGACAGAGGATTAGACAACAGACGAGAGAGGACCGTGATTATGACACTCAGGGTAGCGAGTGAGGGGATACGAGGCGAAATTGGCTGCGACGCGCGTTGAACCGGCGGCACATCAAACGCCACCCGTTTAAGGGTGCCATATTATTCAGCCCTCGAGCAAAAGGGTTATCATTGACGAGACCGTATTTGCCTAATAACCGGCGGCGAAGCGGAATTCGAGCGGACCCCGAGGATCTGCTCTTCCCATTCGCGCGTTATACCGCCACGACACTCCACGTTTCACACTACCATTATTCAACAGTCGACTTCCGACCTTTCTAGGCGGTTCCCTGCGTCGGTGTCTTTTTTGTTCGATGATTAGAAGATGAAGCCCGATTGTTTTGTTCTGCCTGAACGTCATGTTCCGTTTGAAAGGTCACGCCTGTACTCGAAAACATATTTACCTTTGAGAATTTTTTTGTGAGAAAATTAAATGCAGTTTCACGAGAAATTGTACTGGATATTATAAAGTACATCTTCAAAAATCATCACGAGTTTTCTCTTTATAGAAATAATATAATTTGCGGGAGATGTATAATATATTCGGAAAGTCGTTTTTACTAAAGTGTTACACGGTAATCGCTGTCTTCCGGTATTACAGCTTTAGAAATAGAAAAGTCCGAAATTTCGAATTAATATTGTATATTACATTGTCTACTATAATTTACGATTCTTTACAGGGCGAGTACGAAGAAACAGAACACATAAATATCTCCGTTACTTTTCGTTGTACAAAAAAACTTTTTAGGACAAAGTTACACCGTTTAAAGGCCCACATGTAACGGTGTATGGGAAAAATTTTTCAAGGTCATTTTTTTATGAAATTTTAAGGTCATCGATGTTCTCTTAAATGGAATGATATATCTTCGTTAACGTGTAATGTTGTAGCTGACAAAATAACGAATTCATCCATGTAACACAATATGACCTACAAATGACCTTCAACCCAGAAAAATTGAATAAATAAAATTCAACGTGTAAGATTCATTTGTTTTATTTTTGTTACGCAAAATGTTCAATATTCCTTGAGCTGCTTAGGTGAAGGTATTTATGATATCATAAATGCCTTTCTGTCAACACCGAATCTGTTGTTATGTTGTGCATTGCGATACATTCGAATGTAAGCAGCTCAAGGAATATTGAACATTTTTCGTAACAGAAATAAAGCAAATGAATCTTACACGTTGAATTTGATTTATTCCATTTTTCTGGGTTGAAGGTCATTTGTAGGTCATTCTGTGTTACATGGATGAATTCGTTATTTTGTCAGCTACGGCATTACATTAACGAAGATATATTATTCCATTTAAAAAAAAACATCGATGACCTTGAAAGCTCATAAAAAGAATGACCTTGAATATTTTTTTCCTTACACCGTTACACGTGGCCCTTTAAACAGTGTAACTTTGTCCGAAGAAGTTTTTTTGTACAACGAAAAGTAACGCAGATATTTAGGTGTTCTGTTTTTTCGGACTCACCCTGTATACTCGTCATGATACACGTATCATTATAATACGAGTTGGATATTCAACTATGTTTACATATTCTTCAGTGTTTCGTGAGCTTTTACGGAGTTACAGTGTTCAATTTCTGTCTAGAGCTTTGTCACACACTTATTCTCATAATGGGTCGTGGCAAAAAAATTAGTAAAAGCGAAATTAGCACAATTTTAGCTCTAAGAAAGCAAAGTTATATTGTCAGCTACAGCATTACCTTAACGAAGATATATTATGCCATTTAAAAAGAAACCAATGACCTTGAAAGCTCATAAAAAGAATGACCTTGAATATTTTTTTCCTTACACCGTTACACGTGACCCTTTATACAGTGTAACTTTGTCCGAAGAAGTTTTTTTGTACAACGAAAAGTAACGGAGATATTTAGGTGTTCTGTTTCTTCGGACTCACCCTGTATACTCGTCATGATACACGTATCATTGTAATACGAGTTGGATATTCAACTAATTTAGTTTACGACGAATTGAATGAAAGCAGTTGGAACCGCAACATCGGTAGCAAGATAGAGGAAGCTCCGAATGGGTTGTAGATTTTTATCTCCACCATCTTATACAGATCTTTATGCTCTTTAATCGGCTAGATTGTAATAATTACATGTGGCAAATTTAATCAAATTTCCAACTAATATTACGCGAAAGCAGCTCAATAAATTTTCACCAACTGAACAGCCTTTGTGGAAAATTTCCGTACATCTCTAAAACTACCAGAGACATTTCAAGCAGCCAACGTTATTAGACCACCCAGAACGAGCGTAAATCTGTTAAACTATAAGAAAAACTGTATTACCCTCGTACTGCTACATAAAATCCTTCCACCGTACAATGTATTCAGCAACATAAACGTCTTTTACGGCTTCGAACAAGTTCAAAATTCCGTTGCAGTTTATACGGCCATAAAGACGCGTGTAAAAATTGCATACGTAAACGGGCCAACTGTCACCCTACCGCAAAAAAAATGATTATTCGAAAGGAATAAGAAAGCCTCTTACCGTGCAGAGGATTTGAACAAACAAAAGAAAAATGTGTTCTCCTCTCCCCCCCCCCCCCCCTCCGATGGACTGAAACTTCATAATCACATCGTCTGTGGGAATGATTCCTCGTTGACAGACAGAGAAAACGGGACGAATGTGTCCAAATGTTTCCGACCGAGCGGATATCGCGAAATAATGACAATCCTCGAGCCGCAACATCGACAACGCCCGGAGGCGGACTAATGGGGAGAATCCCCTGGCCCGTGTTTTGCCATGCATTCGGGGGTTGGGGCGCTTCTTGCACGTTTTCCAGCTGACTTGGCTAAACGGGATCGCATTAGCACACAGTTTCCACCCTTCGACGTGATGGGAGATTAGCATCTCCGGTTTTTTTTTCCTTTCTGCTACTCTGCCCTCCCCCCCCCCCCCTCCCTCCGCCCCGAGCATCAAAATCGACCCTACATCCCGGTACCAGGTGACAGCGAAGAGCTAGCAGATTCCAGGACTTCGTGCAGTTTTCTAGTATACAGTGAAGAGCAAAACTGTATCAGCACCATTTCAAACAGTATAACTTTTTTGAAATTATTACTGATGACTCGAGTGTTTTTGAGAAGTTGGAAGGATTATTTTATTACAAGATGAGTAAAAAAACTTTTGGAAAAATTGCAATTAGTCGGAATCGTGGAAAAAAATAGTAAAAGTTGACATTTACGACTTTTTTATCAGGGCCTGTATTGAAAATTTAAAAAATTGATGATATACACTCAAATAAATTATATATATGCTGAAAATTTCACCGATATTGGTTAATTGGTTTATGAGTTATAAACGATTGAAAAAATTGATAATGTTCACTGAAATAAATTATATATATGCTGAAAATTTCATCGGTATTGGTTAATTGGTTTATGAGTTATAAACGATTGAAAAAATTGATAATGTTCACTGAAATAAATTATATATATGCTGAAAATTTCATCGATATTGGTTAATTGGTTTATGAGTTATAAACGATTGAAAGTGGTAATAATTGCAGTTTTTCACGATTTTCGACTTATAACTGCAATTATTACCACTTTCAATCGTTTATAACTCATAAACCAATTAACCAATATCGATGAAATTTTCAGCATATATATAATTTATTTGAGTGAACATTATCAATTTTTTCAATCGTTTATAACTCATAAACCAATTAACCAATACCGATGAAATTTTCAGCATATATATATAATTTATTTGAGTGTATATCATCAATTTTTTAAATTTTCAATACAGGCCCTGATAAAAAAGTCGTAAATGTCAACTTTTACTATTTTTTCCGCGGTTCCGACTAATTGCAATTTTTTCAAAAGTTTCTTACTCATTTTGTAATAAAATAATCCTTTCAACTTCTCAAGAACACTCGAGTCATCTGTATTAATTTTAAAAAAGTTGTGCTGTTTCAAATGATGTTGATTCAGTTTTGCTCTTCACTGTAGCTACTGGGTTCGTCGGGAAGTTGTACTGCTAGATTTTAGCTACAGTTCCAACGTTTTTTCTAAAGATTCTTGCAAATTTTTAATGCACATTTACTGCGAGTTACATGAAATTATCAGAGCAAGCTATTTGCATTCAAAAATTATTGGATCGTGTGAACATTAGCAAAGCGCTAACTTGATCGAAAAGTTGGGAAGCTAGATTTTACATACAAGTTTCTTAATGATGTTTTTTTAATTATTTTTGCAAATACCAAACGCACATTTATAGTGGGTAATCATATTGGTAGAGCAATTAAAAATTATTAGAGCGCATTTATATTAAAACAATGCATTCTTTAATAGAGTCCTAGCTACACTGAATTTTTTTGGTTACTTTTATAAAATATTTACGTTGATAAATTGAAAATTGGTCATTTGTGGCAACAGCGTAGGCAACATTAGCTGTCACATTGAAAATAAATATATTTTTCACATTGTGTCTCTAATAATTTCATCACTCGACTGTGAAGTTTTATGCAAAATAAAAATGTTCTGCAGTTGCCAGAAATAGGAACCAAATAGAAAGTTTCTTCTCTCATTAATAATTTTAATTGATTGAAAATAATATATTGATACTCCTAAAATACTTCAATCTCCTCACTATTTTAAATTTCGTCTACTCAATTTTGCCATACATATACCTGAAATCTGCAGCCAAAAGATAGAGTCAGACAGTTGTATCGTTTATTTTATAGAATAGTAATTATTAAATAGTTTTTGGTCATTTTCTGATCAATAGGTTAATACACAACTGTTACGTGCTTGGCACCATCGTATATTGCATTCTGTCATGCGCACTGCTATTCGTTTATTTGGGACATCAAAATCAATTCCATGTTGAGCATATATCAAATACGGTAAAGATGAAATTCACACAGTAATACAAAGAAAAATTGTTTCCCAGATTTAGGACAAAATTTATTAGATTAACAAGTATCTACTTCTCGTTTGCATCCCATAATAATAAAAATAATGTCATTTATAACTATCGAACCCGCCATAAACCTATAAACATTAATATTGAAATGTATCGCTGAAAAATTATTAAAATTACCGTCTTCTCTACTTTCAAACATTTAGATTTATGCTCAAAGTTAATTGCGTTACAGTCACATTTCTTTTCGACTCTTAAAGGCGTCGTTTATTTACCGCCAACGTTAATCGATGTAGAAATTCATTCTGTATTGAAAAAATGGCAGCTTATTCTTTTGTCACTAATTTTACAACACACATCTACAAAACGTATTTTTTAAATACATAAAATACAACTTTTAGTATTTTCTCTACAATTCCGACCAATTGCAATTTTTACAAAAAATTTTTTCACGTAATGTAGTGAACTAATAATTGTTCTAAGTTCTCAAAAAATCCAAGTTGCAGGGTCCAATATTAAAAAATGTAACGTCTTTCTAAAAGTGTCTGAATATTTATGAAAGTCTCTATATCGGTGAGTCAATCTTCATTACATAATTCGCTTGAAAATTGTATAAAATTTTGTTCCGTGCTTTATTTTTCACATGCAGACATTTTGTACAGTTTTCTGAACCTATAGATGTGTTTTTGCAACCGCAATGCGTATATGGAGTTTCTTTAAAACAACAAATGCAAAACATTATTTTCCTCGATATAGTACGATTATTTGGCTTACACCACTATGATTCTCAGCCCACCCTATACATTTTGTAACAAAATTTTGAAAAATTCCACGAAGTAGGTATGCATGCACGATTTTAACACTAGATTTACGGGGCGCGTCAAAATGACGGATTCAAAAATTTTTAATTTATGGTTATTAAGAGCGTAAGGAGGCATTCGTGAGAAATTATTAAATAGATTTATTTTTTTGCGTACATATTACAATAAAAATCGCTGAATGTCTAAGTAAATACAATTTTATTATTTTTATAAAGCAATGTAAAATAATCAATTTTAGTGCTCCGTAAACCTAGTGTTAAGCAATGCCGAACCCTCAACCGTATATTATGCTAATAGAATTTCGTTTCATCGTTTCATCGTTTCATCGTTTCATCGCCAAATCGGTTTTACTCCTACCGCGTCGAGGTTTTGCACTTAACGCGCGTATAGAAGTTTCACTTCAATAATTTTGTTAGGTATTATTATGCGAAATCAAGACTTTTCTAAAACTTTCTAAAACTACTAAACTTTCATATAATTAAATTAATAATTATATGATCAAATTTAATTGTACGAATTAAATTGTCTAAATGTCTTGCAAATACTGCATCGAGAGTTGTTCCTGACCTTGTTGTCGCTTCATTATTATTATTTATCATTTCCAATCTTAATTTATTTCTAAAAAATTCTATTAATAATTTTGATTGTTCCGATGCAAAGTTTGAAATCTCCACTTAGTATCATCGGAATTTTATTATAATCGTTATTAACACTAGATTTACGGGGCCCGTCAAAATGACGGATTCAGAAATTTTTAATTTATGATTATTAAGAGCGTAAGGAGGCATTCGTGAGGAATTATTAAATAGATTTATTTTTTTGCATACATATTACAATAAAAATCGCTGAATGTCTAAGTAAATACAATTTCATTATTTTTATAAAGCAATGTAAAATAATCAATGTTAGTGCTCCGCAAACCTAGTGTTAAGCAATGCCGAACCCTCAACCATATATCCTAATAGAATTTCGTTTCATAGTTTCATCGTTTCATCGTTTCATCGCCAGATCGGTTTTACTCCTACCGCGTCGAGGTTTTGCACCTAACGCGCCTATAGAAGTTTCACTTCAATAATTTTGTTTGGTATTATTATGCGAAATCAAGGCTTTTAAGATTCCTTCTGACAGGTACAGCAGAAGTAGCGAAAATTCTTTCGATGGGTTTCTGGTAGATAAAGTGTTAATTTAGTCATCTTAGAAATTTTCAATGGGGGTCACAGTAACTCGATTTTTAAAGATATGAATTTTAAGAAGTTGGTGACATTTTTAATAATTTAGCTAAACTTTCATATAATTAAATTATTAATTATATGATCAAATTTAATTGTATGAATTACATTGTCTAAATGTCTTGCAAATACTGCATCGAGAGTGGTTCCTGACCTTGTTGTCGCTTCATTATTATTATTTATCATTTCCAATCTTAATTTATTTCTAAAAAATTCTATTAATAATTTTGATTGTTCCGATGCAAAGTTTGAAATCTCCACTTAGTATCATCGGAATTTTATCATAATCGTTATTAACACTAGATTTACGGGTCCCGTCAAAATGACGGATTCAGAAATTTTTAATTTATGATTATTAAGAGTGTAAGGAGGCATTCGTGAGAAATTATGAAATAGATTTTTTTTGCGTACATATTACAATAAAAATCTCTGAAGATCTAAGTAAATACAATTTTATAATTTTTATAAAGCAATGTAAAATAATCAATTTTAGTGCTCCGTAAACCTAGTGTTAAATGAGTCGGAGCGTGGTGACATTACGGCGAATACACGGCCTCCATTAAAGAAAAATGCAACACAATAATAGTTCCGCATTGGCCAGCCAAAACAGTATGCATCGTCATTTTCCCCGATGTCATTTCGAGCAATACGCCGACATCTGTCACGCATTGTTCGTTTATTTTCATTCGACCCAGATCAGTCCGGATTTATACACTCGTTTCGTAGACGTAGAATAGAACAACGGGCGCTGTACCGGCCGAGTATCAATGCAGATCCGTTCAATGAAGACTATGGGAATTGTACGAGCCACTCGTCCGTCGACGTGCACAAACCACCGGCCAGTACCACAATTCATCAGTGCCATTCGAATCGGAATTTTAACCTGCGACTATGGTGTGTTTCCACATTCGTTTCGTTTTGTAAACATTTTTCACGGGCTGACGATACCGAGAACGTAATTAGGTTTATTAACATAATCAAGATTTACAGTCTCACACCAGAAAACGGTATAATACGCTGCTGACATGCTATCCGAACTGCGATTCCATCTACAACGCGCAATTCAGATGCATAACGTTACAAACATGCAACTTATGCACACAAATTTCTATAATTGATGTGATCAATTTAATTTTGAATTTTAACAAAGAATTTTGTGTTCGATTATTAGGTGTCGCTATTTTACGTATCATAATCGATATTAATTGTACACAATAGGTCACGTATGTTTAAATAATAAATATACAGTAGAATCTCGATTATCCGAACTAAACATGTATGTATGTAGACATATTTTGTTTTTACACATTTTGCTTTTTTATTATCGCAATGGTGAAAAAGCAATGCAAGCAAGGAGAGAGTTGTGTGTTAATTACAGAGAGAATATACCATCGAATTATTATTTATTTCGTTCTCTCCCACACTTTTTACGCGGTGTAAATATCAATTTATACGAAGGCGTCAAAAGTAACATAACTCAATTATTTGCTAATAAAAAATGGTCACTGTATCACCTAATAAATACATAATGACTTTCCGAACAATCCAATAAATCGACGACTTCACATTAACCGATTTATATGCTCGCCATTTCTTAAATTACAATATGACAGATGGAATGGAACATGCAAATTGAGGGAACATGCTATTCCTGTAACATGCAAAATATTGAAATTATAATTGGTCGTCTTAAACTTTTGTCGGCTACTGTTCGATCTCTGGTCTTCGCGAGCGCGGTCCGTCGCGAAAGGGGAAAAACAGTTTGTCGAATGTGATGCAGATTGTAATACTTAACGGTAACGGGTCAGTATGGCGGCTGAGTGGAAGGGGGAACAAAAAAATGGCGTCCCGAGTACCAGAACGCTTTGAGCTGTCCGACCATTGGACAAACAAATAAGCGGGCCACGAGAAGGAAACCCGAATACGAATTGTAATACAGGATCTTGGTAGGGCCGTGCGCGGAGTGTGAGGACCTGGCAGACAGGCTGTTATTGGCCGAGGACTGTACCCTCGAACCCCGTCGCCTCGTATGATATGCTAACGAGCGCGTGAACGTTCCGGGGGATGAAACCCTTTGCGCAAAGGGATTGGAAGGGCGGCCGAAAATCCAATCCCTTGGCGCATCCGCGGGACACCATACGGGGAAGCCGTATCCACGAGTGATTCTCTTCCAGTTCTGCAGTTACGATTCTGATCATTCGTTGGGATCGAGTTGGGTTTCGGACACCGGGGTTTAGTAAGGCTGCCTCCGTTTCTTCTTACAGTCACTTCGGATCGAGCTACTAAGAGGAACAGCCCCTAGTGACAATTTTTCTTGAGTAAATATTTACATTAGGGGCTTCCTCACCGATTTTCATGACGTTGAAATATGTTGTCAAGGTCATCATTCTGAACAACTTTTTCCTATACATGTTACCGCCGCTTAGCTTTAGCTTCCGAGATATTTGCAAAAAACTTTCAACATCTCGAAAAGTGATCGGAGTAGGTCTGGGTTAGATTTGAAATTGTGGTCGCCGATAACGCGGCCACGGTCACAACTTTAGGGTCTCTGCACACCCATCCGGGACGGGTCGCAGTTTTTTTTTTACATAGCTTTGGTATAGGCAGGGCTCTCCGATATGTCTGATCCGGTGTGGTACCGATTCTTCCCTCGCGCGACCGAAGGGCCATAATTCTTGCACTTTCGAGCGCGTGTTGACAGTTCCCTCTGTGCATAGCACAAGAATAATGTTTCCAGGGACTCAACACTTCCTTAAAGTGAACTATCTAATCTAACTAGCTAAATCCCGGTCCGGCCCGTCCCGGATGGGTGTGCAGAGACCCTAAAACGACTTCAATCAGTTGAGACCCACTGTCTTGTCTGTTTATGTTTACGAACTGAAACGTGAAATGAATCGTGTCGAACGCGAACTTATTTCATTGTCAGCTGCGTTAGCATACAGAGTATTAAGCATGAAACTATACGAATTCTTGGATATCTGCAACAATCAAGAAAATATACAGGGTGGCCCAGATAACTCTGTACAGCTCAATATCTCGAAAACTATGCAGTCGATTTTAAAGTTCTTAGTCTTAAATTGCATCGACATAAATTACATAAGAATTTACTGCTCATCTACATTCTATGTATGCGGGAAGGATGTCTTGGTGCACCGGTGGTACATATCGTAGTGAGTCCATCATGTCGTTGTATTTTGCTGTTGTAATTCGTCTTATATTTTTATAAAGTGTCGATAAAATATTTTCGAACTTCTTTGGTTGAAATCATTAGTTACAAATTCGTGTTCATTATCTGAATTAAATGGTCTTGCTGTTTTAATCTTCCCCACGAGTCTAAGCATTTATATAATTTAATATTTTAAGTTTTATATTCGATTTTGTGTACTGCGTCATTTTTTTTCACTGCATTAATTAAACGTACTGATTATTCAACTAAAACAACCGTCAAGAAACTGAGGTTAACTTGTTATTTCATTAAAATTACCTTCGTCACTGCCATCGGACATTTGAAAATCCACACTTTTCGGACATTATTAATAATTACAAAAAGTAATGATTTTATTGAACTAACTGCGAAAACTTACGTGTCCAAAAGTATCGCGTATACTCTGAGTACACATAACAGCAAATGTTGTTTATGACAGATAACTTCAAGTTGTATACGTTAATACGGTCAACAGAAAATAATTGACAAACGGACTTAGGCCACTTTCAAAAGAAACGGCTCAAATATGTATATTCTTTGAGGAATATGTTCTTAAAATATGAAAAAATCATCGTCCGCGGAAAAATTATTTAATTAAAACCCATGAATCCTCAATGTACATATACTTGCACTTCTAAGTGTATTGGTGCACGTCCACACGCATTGTCCGTAAATGATGAAAGTAAAACTTTTTATCGTACATTGTTTGCATGTTTACGACCACATAACAAGCTACTGTGAAGACCGTTTCAATGTGAAAACTCCTTTCCGTTATTTGTGGTGCACTATGCCGGCACACCCGGCTGTGCAGGTGCACACATAAGGGTTAAAAAGACAATATTTAAACAGACAGAATAAGAGGCAGAGTAATGCAGTAAACACGTGACTATAGTTACTTCATATCCAAACGAATTAAAATAATTCATAAAGGTTAATGAAAAATGATGGCTTCAAAATATCTTGGCATTTAAACTGCTACAATTTTGTAGCAAAGCACAATAACCCTTTTCCAGAGAAAAAACGTATCTTTAATTTTCCACCCGCTACATTCTCCAATAACAAATGAACGATGGACTATAAAAGTGGAGGAGGCTTCAAGCTTAACATTGAGCCCACGTTTATGCTCGCATTATTCATTTAAATATCGACAATTTATCAAAAATCGCAAACTCATTTTACCAATACTTTTTTTTTTTAGCCACGCAATAATACAATATCGTCCATAAGTATTACACCGGCCTTTAAAAACGTATAACTTTTTTCGGCAGAGGTCACGATTTTTCTCCTTTTTATATGTTTCTACAATAAAAATTTAAAACATGCCTTTCGTGAATCTAAATAAATTATACAGATACACAAAGTAACTTTGTACATGTATATAACTCACTTCGATTTACAAAAGGTATATTCTAAATTTTCGTTATAGGTACAGATGAAAATGTTAAAAAAGGTGACCTTCGCTTGTTTCTTCACAATGTTAACCAATAGTAATTTTAACCCTAGAGTAGTCGCGCCTTATTTTGTGACATGAGAGGTCGCGCGCGGTCTGTGAGACCGCATCGAATATTAATCATAATGTTTAAGGTGTTTTCGTTTGTAAGTGGGAATATGTTCATATGCAAGAATATAAAAGTCTTTAACAAAAAAATAATGATATATTTTTCATTAAAAAAAATTAAATACAGCATCGTTCCACAAAAATTTCAACTATAAACAGAAATTCGAAATTAACCAAAAGTATATTCTTTGACTATAATCTTGCTTCACTCTCTTCCAAAATGCATTGGAGACACTGCTGCTCCTTCTCGTATGTGTACTTCCAAATGTTTATATCACAAACTACAATGACAAAAGCATATAAAACCAGTGGGCGCGCGCGGTGTTACAGACCGAAAATGCGTACAACTTATACAAATGGCAATAATTCATCAGTTGATTAGAAGTTACGTTTACGAGGTTATAATAGTCAGCTAGACCGAGAATGCGAAATGTGGGCACGATAACAATTGAAATATGCTACAACAAATGACGGTGCGGTCTGTGAGACCGCGCGCGACTACTGGCGGGTTAAAATAAGTTTCTAACATCTTCAAAAAAAACTAAAATCGTTTAGACCAATTTTAAAAAAGTTATCCGTTTTTAAAGGATGGTCTTACAGTTATGGACGACAGTGTATATCGATACTCTTAAATCCCTTTTATGTATCTAGCGTTCCTCACTTACTTATTTCTGTCAGAAATGCATAAAATCCGCAGTGCGATCACTCGAAAATACAAGAGAGAACAGAAAGACGAGAAGAGAAAAAAATGCCGTAGGCTGTTCAACGGTGAAGTATGGGTCCATAGTCCTTTTTCGTTAACATGTACTTACATTCCTGAGCTCTCCGGGAAGAATACCGTTTTTCAAACCGTCCACAGTCCTCCCGAAAATGTGTCACGAGCCATGCTTCAAAAAATTTTCCCGAACGCTCAAACAGCCCCGGAGGAATAGCTCCGTTTCGGTCGCGTAGACAACAATATGTCCCGACAATGGAAATCAGTCTCTCGAAAAGACATACATATATCCGTCGGCCATAAATAAACATGTCCTTCCTTAAACCGCATCCACACACGTGCACGCAGCCGAGCACCATACAATTTCACCGAAAGGAATAAAGACAAAGGTTGAAGCCCGCCCCTGCCCAGAATCATCCCAAAACCTAAATCACCATTTCCAACCCCTGTCCTTTTCATCCCTCCTTCTTCCCTTTACCCCTCCCACCCCGCCTCCTAACCTCCCCCCCCCCCCCCCGGTTATTTCGTGTCACGAAACGGAGCAACGTTCCTCCGGAGAGAGGAACCATGGTCCTCGTGGCGACAGGACGCAGAAAATTCGATATCCCCGCGGTATGACAGGCAAAAACGCGGCCCGGCCCCCGTAGATGACAATTTTACCTCGCCCCCTCCCCTACGCTGATCCACGCGAGCCTCCATTCAACTTACAGAGTCTCATTGTCCCCGGCCGTTGTTTGCCAAGGTAATCCTGTACGCGAGAGGATGCGAACCTGCCTGGGCCCGAGTGTGCGTGTGTGTGTGTGTGTGTGTGTGTGTGAGAGAGAGAGAGAGAGAGAGAGAGAGAGAGAGAGAGAGAGAGAGAGAGAGAGAGCAAGGACACAAGGACACGACCCGGGGAACGACAAATTTTCCGGCACAGAAAATTCGAATGGAGGGAAAAGCGATCTCTCGCGGCCCTCGGCGAACGTATTACATTTTAAAACGACAAAAAGGGAGAGAGGGCCCCGGGGCCGGGCTAATAATGGGGATAATATGGGGCGCCCTCGAACAGTGAAACGCGCGGGCCCAATATCGATGCATCCTGGCGAAAACCGGTGTGTAAACACAGAGTTACCGCGACATCCTGTCAATCCTGAGTCAGGACCCCCCCTTTGGAGGGCACCGATCGGACCGCGTTATCTGATCGCGCCCTTCTCGGCCCCGTCGACAAAGATTCCGGGGGCTCTGCCGAGAGCTCGGATGCTGTTTAATTCGGGACTCGTTACAGAAGAGACGTTCGCCCGTGGCTTGTTATACTTCGTTCCTGGAGAGCCGGTTATGTTGCATATGAGTGGATTAAGAGAAGGAGAAGCTACGGAAGAACGAGAGGGGGCGAGACGACCGGAGGAGGTTATTGTTCTGTCTATCTTGGCCGCGTTGGAAGTGCTGGTAGCCGAGCTTGATGGAGAATCGGAGAATTCAATACTTTGCCTGAGAATCTTACCGTGTTTGATGGTCATTGGAGGCTTCTCATAGATTTGCGTTTGGTTAAAGTTATTCGGCCTGCCGTGAACGTTCCGTACTGTTACGAAAATTATGTTCCACAGATACTGATGAAGGACCTTTTATAACCTTTACTCGACACACCGCATAACAATTTCTTACGGTACACATGGGGTCTGACACACCCCAATAACTTCGAACAATTTGTCACGTTTAACACGTTGACCGCCCACCCGACAATCACAAATATTATACTAAATTGATGCAATTTATTTAAGAAAAGAAAAACCGAGATGTGTAATTTTGTTTCAAACCTCTTGGAAATCGTAAGCAAATCGTGTGCAGTCAATCTACCAACACAAGAATTAATTTGCAATTCTGTATAAACAATTCTCACTTCTATAAGTGATTTCATTTTTATATGTTTTATGCCTGGTAGGTTTAGTGTTAAAGTGGTTTGAAAGTACGTTAACTGCTACATGAAAGTTCGTATATGATAAAGAATTTTTAACACGATACTATTAGTCGTTGACTTAATGGTCACGTAAAAATTGGTCAGTATAGATTCATAAAGTCGCAAAACGACGAGAAAATAGACAATTCTGAGAAGGTATTGTTTGAAAGGATAAAATGTGACTATCTGTATAATTTTTGGATATAGTTATAGCTGAAAGGACGTTCTTCAAAACCACCTAGACAGTATTGGCTAAATTGTCATCTATAAAAATATATAATAAAGCAAATTTGGATAATTTCAGAAAACGAGTGCGGTCGTCTCAAAATGCATTTTCCTCTATATTCTGAGCTCATTCAAAATATTCTGAGTAACCTATAGTAACTTATCTTTATGTCCAAACGTAGTCTAAACATTTAGGAATGTATACCATAAATTTCATTGCTTTTGAACTGACAAGGAGAAGACGCGGTCATCGGGTTTTAGATTTTCTCAAAACTTTGCATATTGGTAGATTTCGTTCTCCTGTTTATGAAAATGTAGCATTATAGACGTCAATACTGAACAACTTTTGAGATACGTTAAGATTGATGAAGTTAGTGTTTCTTTGATATTATGTTCCTTTTCAATAAAATTTTTATATTTTCTTACCTATAGATATTGCCAGTGTATTTTTCATGTGCGAAATACAATTAATTCAAATAGATAAACTAAACAGAAAAAAAAGAAAAAAATGGGAAAAAAGGGAAAAGGGATTTGAACACTGGCCTTCCCGGTAATGAATCTTGTGAAATACCCAAAAAAAGAAGATGGTGGATACGATTTCCATGCTGAGGAACGTACGGCGATTATAATATTTTTTCAAAACTGCGCTTGGTAGTTGTAAAATATCGAGAATTAAATTACATTCGGCAAATGAAAATATCGTTAAGGATATATGACTGGCTGAATTGAATTTTTGCGACGACCTCGAAATGGTACTTCTTGTGAAATACCCAAAAAAAAGAAGATGGTGCATTTCCATGCTGAGGAGCATACGGCGATTATAATATTTTTTCAAAACTGCGCTTGGTAGTTGTAAAATATCGAGAATTAAATTACAATCGGCAAATGAAAACATCGTTAAGAATATATGATTGGCAGAATTGAATTTTTGCGACGACCTCGAAATGGTACAACTTGTGAAATACCCAAAAAAAGAAGATGGTGGATACGATTTCCATGCTGAGGAACATACGGCGATTAAAATATTTTTTTTAAACTGCGCTTAGTAGTTGTAAAATATCGAGAATTAAATTACATTCGGCAAATGAAAACATCGTTAAGGATATATGACTGGCTGAATTGAATTTTTGCGACGACCTCGAAATGGTACTTCTTGTGAAATACCCAAAAAAAAAGAAGATGGTGGATTTCCATGCTGAGGAACATACAGCGATTAAAGTATTTTCTTACCACTGCACTTATTAGCTGTAAATATTGGAGGATTAAATTACGATCGGCGAATGAAAGCATCGTTAAGAAAATGTGGCGTGCTAAATTGAATAGTTCGCGCCGGTTAGAAGGTTTTAAGATTGTTTATTGGCGCGGTTCAGCCTCGAATAACCCCGTGCCTGCCGTATTTCACTAATATCTCAAAGTTCCTCCACGGTTACAGCCGAGAGACACGGTCGGTTAGTATTTCATAAAAAATTGTTTTCGTCACGTACTTAGGGATAAGGAATTACTACGACACGATGTCTCCCTCAACACACCGAGGCACAACTTTCACTTGAAACCTCTCCCGCTATCTCCGGTAATGTGGCGGTAATTCAGATGGTCCGTGTTAAGTGACTCAGTGCCGTTGTAAAATCACAGCATTAAACTCGACGACGGCTTTCGCGATCGCCAATCAAGATTTTACGCGGTCGCTGGACAATTATGATATTTTACAGGTGATTTGGGGGGGCATAAGCTTATCGTATATCGCGCTCACCGGGCTGATAAGCGGGGAACGGCTGCCTGGAAATATCTGAATCCGTTTGACCTTGGATCCCAGCCAAATCGCGTTCGACGATCTCTCTTGGATGCGCAAGGACTGTTTCGAGTTGACTTCGCGCCTTGTTTCAGTCTGCGTTTGATTGCGTTTCGCATATCGAGCTCGAAGCTGCTGCTGCTGTTGCTGTTAAACTGAACTGGCTACTAAACTTTCGAGATTTAAAACGCGACACACGATCGCTATGACGCAAACGATTTTATTGCGCATGACCATAAATATTCTAAGCGAATCGCGAAAAGAAAAGAATGCGATTTCATACTGCCGTGTGTCAGATGACAATTGTTTAAACTCGCTACTGACGCGACGCGTTTCTGCCGATCACTATTATATATTTTATGAAAAATGAAATTCATTTTTTTTGTACCTTGATATTTAGAATTGTAACGTATACCATTGTGTCCGGAGAATTTTTCATGTTTCTATACAGTGTTTTTCTATGTATTTCATAAATGGATACGTTGCATTTAGTAAAATGTTATAAGACGACTGTGGATCTTTATGTAAACTAAAAATCGTATGCATTAATTGCAAGATATAGGCACCAAATAGGACTTTGTTTTCCATTTAGTGGTCTTATTAAGTTGCAAGAAATGTATCGATATCATTAAATTCTTATAATTTTCTTATTGTTTGAAATTATATCCATACACTGTTGCCGTAAATGCAATTTACTTGTTTTTTCCTGTAGAATCTAAATATGTAACATTTTATAGGAGGTTCCATTTAAAATTACAAAGGTACCTCCCCTCCCCCGTTAAAGGGGAAGGGAGGCCACTTCACGTTTATGTAGTCAGAAAGGCCCTTCAGTTCCATGCAATTTAAGATTAAGAACTTTAAAATCGATGGCATAGTTTTCGAGATATTGAGCTGTTCAGAGTTATGTGGGCCACCCTGTATTTGAGCCGTTTATTTTGAAAGTGGCCTAAGTCCGTTTGTCAATTATTTTCTGTTGACCGTATTAACGTTAACAACTTGAAGTTATCTGTCATAAACAACATTTGCTGTTAAGTGTACTCAGAGTATACGCGATACTTTTGGACAAATAAGTTTTCGCAGTTAGTTCAATAAAATCATTACTTTTTGTAATTATTGATAATGTCCGAGAAGTGCGGATTTTCAAATGTCCGAAGGCAGTGACGAAGGTAATTTTAATGAAATAACAAGTTAACCTCAGTTTCTTGACGGTTGCTTTAGTTGAATAATCAGTACGTTTAATTGATGCAATGAAAAAATAATGACGCAGTACACAAAATCGAATATAAAACTTAAAATATTAAATTATATAAATGCTTAGACTCGTGGAGAAGATTAAAACAGCAAGACCATTTAATTCAGGTATATCGAAGTATATAATAATTGTAAGGAAAAGCCGTAAGAAAAACGATTTATTTAATATATTTGGGCACACGGATAACCAATGTTCACAACCGATGTGTTTCTGCAACCGCTCGGGGCGATCGTTCTCTTTAAAACTTTTCTGTTCTTATCGATCCTCTATTTTTATAAATTTAGCTATATACAGGGTTGTCTGTTAATATGCACACGAACATACATACATCATCCGTACCTTCACTCTATATGTATAATAAGCTTTGTCCGAAGATGATTACTATACTGGTTTGTTAATTATCGTGCAGGCCAGTTTAAAGAACATAGTTTCGAGAAATATCCGTATATATTATAATATAAAATAAATAATAAGAAGAATTCAACTAAAAAGATCTTAACAACTCTTAACATCCCAAAAAGGACCAATGCCATATATCCAATAGCTATTCGTGAAAAATTACACTAGAAGTTACCCTTAAAACTTGATCCACAATTTTTGCTGGTTGATTTATTGAGCGTCGAATGAACGGTGTACTGCAATCTTAGAATGTTTAAATTTCGTAATGTAACATTCACAATGATTTCATAACATTTCTCACAACAACAGATGATTTGATTGCGTTCTCGCGTTTCCTGGACTCGCACCGTGACCGCCGCACGTTTGAAAACGAAATCCAATAGGAACTTATATTTCTCGAAGATCAGCAGGTTGCGAAAGCCGTCGGTATCTCGAATCGATCAGTGTACACCGGTCAATTATAGATTATGGAGGCGATCGATCGCGAAACATGTAAATCACGGCGACCAGGTTTCCCATCGGCTCGAGAGCCACGGCAACTCAATTAAACGAGATGACACGCCGGTAAATAATCGGAAAGATTATAAATTGAAAAGGCACGCCGAGTTAACGAACGTTGTCAGCTGATCGGCCCGATTTTTCTCATTACCCGATTGAAACGATTCAGCGGCGCGACGTGAAATAGTGCGTTCTGTCCGGGACACGTTTTCGTGTCCTGGTAATGACACGGGGCTGACTGACTTTCTTGTTAAACGAGGAGACCGAACCTTGCATCAGATTGGACATTTTATACCGTTCCGTTGCGTTTCAACGGAATGACGATCGATGAACTTAGTGCGGAGCTATCTACAAGATATTTTAACAAATCCGATGGAAATCGAGCAACAATGCCAGTGAAAGTGTATAGAACATTTATGCAACTATGGTGAAATAAATGTATTATTACGTTACGCTCTTAATCATTCTTAACGCATTACTTACCGGCGTCTAAGAATTTCTTCAAAAATTATTCAATTTGCAATGACAATTTTGAATATGAAGCAATAAGCTACCCTCACGAATGTAAATTAATAGTTTCTTTCAGAATTGTTGTTTAAAAGACGCTTTTTAGATTCTTTCTTGATATAGTACGGCATAGGGGTCATGTTTTTGCTTTCTTGATATAGGGAGCATGTTTTTGCTCGAAAATACTACAAATTGAATTGTCTGCAAAAACATTAAAAATTTCGTGCCTCGACGAATCTGCTACAGATTTAAAGATTGAACCTTTCCCTTAACAACAACTGCTTAAAACTGGAGGCCATCATCGTATGCCTCGTATTGTTGCAAAGATGGCAGTACACATTTCGTTCAAAGCTCAATAAGTTGTCTAGAAAAAATCTTAGATCAAGTTTTGAGCATTCGTAGTAAAGGGAAACCTTAAATCTTTAAATCGACGACGGTTTCAATCAGGAGAATAATTGTTCCACGTTTTTACAGACGTTTCAAATTGTAACATTTTTAACCAAAAATGTGTCTTCAGTTGCCCAGTCGTTGAATCATGAAAAAATTTCTTAGACGAAAACGAACGTTGGACTGTGAAAGTAAAAGCTTCGAGGTTTAAACCGAGTCCAAACTTACTACTGTACTTTTAACGAAATAACCACAATTTGACAAATGATTTTCATAAAATGAATGGCATCGAACGTCAATTTCTTACTGCCGTAATTAACTATATTATAGTGTAAGGTGAAAACTTCATTGTCCAGTAACTAACAATTGTTCTCAACACTATGTTTACGGGACCTGTAAGAACGTTGGACTGTGAAAGTAAAAGCTTCGAGGTTTAAACCGAGTCCAAACTTACTACTGTTAACGAAATAACCACAATTTGACAAACGATTTTCATAAAATGAATGGCATCGAACATCAATTTCTTACTGCCGTAATTAACTAGATTATAGTGTAAGGTGAAAACATCATTGTCCAGTAACTAACAATTGTTCTCAACACTATGTTTACGGGGCCTGTAAAAATGACTGGTTTTAAAATTTATTATTTACGATTATTGCGATTGTAAAGATGCATCCATGAGGAATTATTCAACACGTTTATTTATTTCGGCATGTATTATGATATGAATGGCTAACAATTTAGATCGATATATTTTTGTTATTTTCTTAAAGTAATGTAAAATAGTCACTTTTAATGCTCCGTGAACATAGTGTTAATAACAGTGTTTGCTTCTATGAATCAAATAAATCAGGAATGGGCATTTTTGTCTCAATTGAGACAAACCATCCCCACCATAGCGCCCACGGTCCCCCACCAGCATCCGCCGTTACCGAAAAGGAAGGAAGTGCTTCGCCCGTCGCGAACAGTGCGCAGGCCTCGCGCATGAAAGAAAGATTGGTGGGAGAACCAGGCGTTTGAGGAGCCCCTACCGTGCCCATCCCTAAAATAAATGAAACTTGTCGTGGCATTCGACGTGTTAAGTACCATGAATTGTTCGAGAATGGGAAATGCACTGTTCAAATCAGAAATCGAAACGAACAGTTACCTTTGGTTTCTGAAACAATTCTGTTCGAACTCATATGCTTCATTTAGGAAAATATCTGTTTCCATGGATTTTGTACGTTAAGAAATATTAATATCAGGAACTTCATTAAAAACAAATCTCATGGAACACATACCTTAGAATCTGTATAATCAAAGTTGCATGGAAACAATTTATGTAGAACGTGTATTAATGAAGCTTCTACAAAAGAAACACAAATAATCTTTGAGCTATGAATTAATTACATGAATGTTACAATTAATAACATGTACAGAGTATCGTTTTAATTGTAGTAATTATTTAATATTTTTTGAGTACTCTTCATTGAATGGTATTCAGTATTTGTTGTAATGATTGAGAACTCTTCTAACACGTTGACTGCTATATCACCAATATATGGGTGACACAATTACTTGTAAAAATTTGGAATATAATTTTTTTCACTAATATATTCACTTTACCAAATTTGGTTGGTGTGTGTAAAATGTAATGAGGTTGGAAGAGTACTCGGTGTTATATGTACACCTTAACGTTTCCATTTTTTATTTCCTTAAATTTAAATAAATGACTTCGATTTTATAGAATTTTTGAGGTACCTGAATTGACGACAAAGTGTAAATATTGATCAACAGAATATGTGTTTCCTGTTGTAGACAAATTTTTATTTTCATTTTTTATCTCCTTAAATTTAAATAAATGAATGATTTTATAGAATTTTTGAGGTACCTGAATTGACGACAAAGTGTAAATATTGATCAACAGAATATGTGTTTCCTGTTGTAGACAAATTTTTATTTTCATTTTTATTTCCTTAAATTTAAATAAATGAATGATTTTATAGAATTTTTGAGGTACCTGAATTGACGACAAAGTGTAAATATTGATCAACAGAATATGTGTTTCCTGTTGTAGACAAATTTTTATTTTCATTTTTTATCTCCTTAAATTTAAATAAATGAATGATTTTATAGAATTTTTTAGGTACCTGAATTGACGACAAAGTGTAAATATTGATCAACAGAATATGTGTTTCCTGTTGTAGACAAATCTTTATTTTCATTTTTTATTTCCTGAAATTTAAATAAATGAATGATTTTATAGAATTTTTGAGGTATCTGAATTGACGACAAAGTGTAAATATTGATCAACAGAATATGTTTCCTGTTGTAGACAAATCTTTATTTTCATTTTTTATTTCCTTAAATTTAAATAAATGAATGATTTTATAGAATTTTTGAGGTACCTGAATTGACGACAAAGTGTAAATATTGATCAACAGAATATGTGTTTCCTGTTGTAGACAAATCTTTATTTTCATATTTTATAAGTTCTGTTCAAACTAAAACTTTTACTTCCAGGACCTTTGTCTTTATCTGTCCCCATCAACATTCCCAATGGTAGAATCTATTAAAAGGTTCTAGAATTTTTTCGAACCCTGGTTCAAATACTTTGTGACGTACATATGTCTGAATAGAGGAGCAAGTACGGAGACCAGAGCAAAGGAGGCTAGAGTATCCGCTAACAAAAGGGTTAGAAGCGTCGTTAATTTAAATCACGGGCGCAAAATGATCTGATTCGTACCCTTCTAAACTCTATCTGGCGAAGAGTAAGGGCCGTGTAACTGGAACGGAATTCCAGTAAAACGGTGCGCCGGTGTTATTGGGAGCAAAAAGTGCCGAGGAGCCAACGTTGAGTCCCCACGAGAGCACTTATCTCATCGCGTGACGGGAAGCGAAGCACCAAACAGGAAGAAAACGAAACTGCGACGTGAATTTTCGAAAGTGACACTGAAAATCGGTTTCCAGGCGGACACCCGCGAAATCGTCGTTGAGCTGCACGCGTACGCGTGTTCGTACAAGCTGCGTGCGTATATTTCTAGTGTGGCACGCACGCGAACATACCGTGCCTACATACGTGCACGCAGGTGTCGCATTCAAGCGCGTGCAAATCTGATTCCGCTGTCACCGATAGCGTTGCAATGAGCTCTTCGATGAGCCTCTACAGTGATGTACAAAAGTATAAGACACTTCATATACAGGGTGGCCCACGTAACTCTGAACAGCTCAATATCTCGAAAACAATGCCATCGATTTTAAAGTTCTTAGTCTTAAATTGCATGGAACTGAAGGGCCTTTCTGACTACATAAACGTGAAGTGGCCTCCCTTCCCCTTTCACGGGGGAGGGGAGGTACCTTTGTAATTTTAAATGGAACCCCCTATAAAATGTTACATATTTAGATACTACCGGAAAAAACAAGTCAATTTTGTCTGAAATATTTTTTTGTCAGATACTTCCATGATGAGATATAACAGTTTGAAGTTTCGAGTTATAGGTACTTTTTTTTTTTTTTTTTTTTTTTTTATTAAGCTATAAAACCCCACATGGCTGTGCATGCTAACATTACATTACTTAGGCAGCTTATAAACTAGGATTGAGACAATATAATTAACATTCTCGAATACATTATTAACACTAAAGATATAAACAATGAGACTTAAGAAACGAATGTATGAAAAATAGAGGACAAATAAAGGGTCCGCACAAAAAGGAATCTATTGTATAGGGTGGAAAGAAACCTTTGCTGCAAAGTTTGCGAATCAAAGTGTCTCTATTATTGTCATAGAACAGACATTGCCATAGCACATGATTAGGATCCTGTACTAGACAACCACATGGACAACCCGTGTCAGCAGCAAGTCTAATCTTAAAAAGGGAAGCCCCTAGTTGAAAGTGTCCAGATCTAAGTCTATTAATCCAACAAATGAATTCTCTAGGGAGCCTCAGGTGTGCAAACCAAGGTTTAGGCCCAGGATGATAATAAGAGCTGAAAAATTTTTTGCCCTTGAACCCTGCTTCAGCAAGAATATAATTTTTAGTTAGCTCCCTAGCTTGCTTCCTAAAGCTGTGGGAAAAATCAGAGTAGGGAATCAAGATATTAGAAGAAGTAGCCAACAAGGATGCTTCTTCAGCTAATACGTCAACCTTTTCATTATGTGTGATTCCAATATGCGAAGGGATCCAAAACAGAAGCAATTTCTTGGATTCCGTGAAGTAGGAGTTTATCAAATTATGGATGTCAAGTAGAAAAGGATTGGATTTGGTATTGCCCGAGTAGTTACTTAGTGCTATTAAAGCACTCAGACAGTCAGAGTAGATGTACACATATTGATGGGAACAGTTAGAAGCAAACTCAATAGCGGTTTTAAGAGTTATAGGTACTTGAAGCGCTCGGAGATAGCGTTATGGAATTATACGCGCTTGAGTCCATTGCTTATTCATGAAGAAACACAAACAATAATATTTACAATTCTTGAGTTTGACTCACTTATCTATGAAAACGTTTTCAGTTTAGAGCTGTTATTCGAGCAGTAACATTGTGATTACGGCTACTTTTGACACAGAAGCGAATATGTTATTAACGTTAGGTGAATGCCAAAAAAATTATCGGCGTGCAGCAGTGATGTTTTTTGAACGTTATGGGATCAAAAAATGTCATGCAACATTTCATAATTTAGAAAAGCGGCTTCGCGAGCACGGTGAATTGTGTAAAAAAACTCGCAATAAATCTAAAGCTGTCACTAATGAAAATAATAGTGCCAGTATTCTTGCTGCAATTACATTAAATCCTCATATTAGTCAACCTACACTTACACAAACATCACATATTAGTCGTTCATCGATTCAACGAATTTTGAAACGGCAAAAGTATCATCCATATCGCATGGTTTTATCACAAGAGCTTTCGATAGCAGATTACGATCACCGCGTAAGATTTTGTGAGTGGCTGCAGGGTGTTGTGGAAAATGACTTTTTGTGCAAAATACTTTTTTCCGATAAGGCCACTTTTATGAATAAAAATCGTGATGCACACGTGGCTCGCGGAACTGTGAACCCGTTAAAAATATTCGGTACTCCTGCGGATTAATACTTAGCATCACGCGATCCACAAAGTATACAAAGATCGTGCAATCGCAAAGACCATTATTTTACGGTGGATGACTCGTAAATGACAACGTCAGAGAGCCGCGAACTGTGAAACACCTTAAAAAGATACAATACACGCTGTTGAAAGTATGTTTGCCTACATCTCCGAAACTATAGCTGAACATAATATTACTCGGGACATTAACTTTTATAACATATTTCAAGGTCATTGAAATCGTCCGGACTGTATTAGGCTATCCAGAAAGTTCGTGCCGTTTCCTGCGCTGTGTCTTTATTGCCCTCCTTTCCTAAGAAATAAAATCTGGTTTGATTTGATGAACACGCAGCCTTGCAGAAACGTTTCACACGAGCTCTCTCTACGAGCTCCACCGTGCATCTTAATTAAATTATGTTAATGTGAAAAGAAATGTTATATTACCTCTGCCACGGATCGGTGTGGCAAACATTTGATGGAATTTCGATCGTGAAACCGGCTGGATGATCAAGGTCGTAACAGACATCTGTCCGGTTATTTTTAATATCATCTTTTCATTTATTATCCCTTGAACGGCGAACCTTTTTTTATAACTATATAATTAACGATGGTTAGGTACAGCTTTGATTATTAATTGTTTAACCCTACGACAATGGAATCTGGGTCTATTTGACTAGTGTGCCTACAAGAAATTTCTTAAAAAATATATTTCTAAAAATTGATAAATAACTTGTCAAAATAATTGATAATACGGTAATTATTGCGAAAGGGTCACTATACTCCGATTCTGATGAAATTTAAATATGTTATGCAGCAACACATTTTGAACAAGTTTTGCCTTTTCCAATATAGGCTGGTCGCTTTTAGTTTTCGAGATATTCGCAAAAAAACTATTGCTAATACTGTATTGAATTTCGCCCCTTCCACGACCTAACCACAACTCATTCTATTCACATGATTTTTCCATTACTAGATCAAATTTTGGATGACAACTGCAATGCAAAGATTATGCGAATAGAATGAGTTGGCCGTTAGGCCGGCCCGACCATGCATACGAAAATTCAGGAGTAGTCTTTCAAAATTGAAAACGCACCCTATATAGAGTGAAACACTGTTTTTTCTCTCATCCCCACAACTTGTTTACAAAAAAAAGTAAACAGACACCGCATCGGAGCAGCCTTACGTTGCCACGGAGCGTGCAACAATATGGAAAATTCAATACAGTATTAGCAATAGTTTTTTGCGAATATCTCGAAAACCAAAAGCGACCTCTGTATATTGGAAAAGGAAAAAGTTGTTAAAAATATCGAAATCTATAACATATTTAAATTTCATCAAAATCGGAGTATAGTGACCCTTTCGCAATAATTACACTGTCCAACAACAAATTTTTTTTCCTAATAACTGTTAGGTGGTTCTTATAGAGTTTTTTGCGCTGATTCCGAATCTGTCCTTACTTTTTCGCCTACACTATTTTTCAACTTTAAACAAATATTGTGATGTTATTATAAAAGATATTGATTTGTTCTTTGCAGCAAAAGATTCTGTAGACTTTCCCGAATACAGTGATATCCAATATTAATACATTATGAATGTTTAAACATGTTTAAACAATCATTAAAGACGGAGAGACACCACTTTTGCACCAATTTTTGAGGATATTTTTGAATTTATCTCAAGAAATAAGGGTCCAGCACAATATATAAGCGCGCTTATAACAATAGAACAATATAAGCGCGCAATTATGTCAGCTTATTTAAATGTTAAATTTTATTAAATGTTATACTATTGTTGTTTATTATTTATTAGTACATTTATTCTGTATAAATTATTTTATGTATCTTTTTTAATGTTAGTCTCTTGTTCATAGTATATGTCATACTAAAAAGATCTTTCGTAACAAAAGAATAGTTTAATACAGAAATCTATATAATATCGCTAATGTGAAATATAATTATAATATACATTATTATACATTATATACAGGGTGAGTCACCTAACGTTTGTACCTCAAATATCTTTGTTGTTTCTAAAGATACGTAAAATATGGTAAGGACAAAGTTGAATGGTACAATGGGGCTGACACGATGCAAAAAAAAAAAATTTTGTTTTTGTGTCATTTTTTTTAGATATCAAGGTCATCTTGACTTTTTTAAATGGAATCACCCTTTTTTAAACACCTACAATGATAGCCCCTTTCATTACAAATTCTTTCATCACATAATTATATTGACTATAATTACTCAAGGTCATTCAAGGTCACGGACAGAGTGCAACATTCCTTCAAAGCCCGTTTACAGGCATGTATCGATGTTAAATCTTACACGTTATCTCTGTCCGCAACCTTGAATGACCTTGTGTAATTATAGTCACTGAATTCGTAATGAAAGGGACTATCATTGTAGGTTGTTTAAAAAAGGGTGGTTCCATTTAAAAAAGTCAAGGTGACCTTGATATCTCTAAAAAAATGACGTAAAAACAAAATTTCTTTTGCATCCTGTCAGCCCCATTGTACCTTTCAACTTTGTCCTTACCATATTTTACGTATCTTTAGAAACAACAAAGATATTTGAGGTACAAACGTTAGGTGACTCACCCTGTATATATTTTATATATATTATATATATTTCATTATTTATATTATATATATATATTTTATATATATTATATATATTTCATTATTTATATTATATATATATATTTTATATATATTATATATATTTCATTATTTATATTATATATATATATATATTTTATATATATTATATATATTTCATTATTTATATTATATATATATATATTTTATATATATTATATATATTTCATTATTTATATTATATATATATATATTTTATATATATTATATATATTTCATTATATGTAAGCTGACATAATTGCGCGCTTATAGCCACTGTATCGCCGTCACGTCGCGCCGCGCCGTATCCCGACGAACGACCGCGCTAGTGGAAGAGCACCACTGGCGGCAACTCATGTCGGGCGAAGATATTTTGCTTTCTGGTTCAGTTAAAATGTCGATGTTGCAAAACGTCAAAGGGAGGTTTCTCAAGATAAAAGTCTGCTCTATCACGGGACATAGTATGATTTTACGCTGGACCTTTATTTTTTGAGATAAATTCAAAAATATCCTCAAAAAGTGGTGTCTCTCAGTCTTTAATGATTGTTTAAACATTCATAATGTATTAATATTGGATATCACTGTATTCGGGAAAGTCTACAGAATCTTTTGCTGCAAAGAACAAATCAATATCTTTTATAATAACATCACAATATTTGTTTAAAGTTGAAAAATAGGTCTTTTTTGTCAAACTCGAATTTCTCAAAAACTGTACGCGTAGGCGAAAAAGTAAGGACAGATTCGGAATCAGCGCAAAACACTCTATAAGAACCACCTAACAGTTATTTAGGAAAAAAATTTGTTGTTGGACAGTGTAATCATTGCGAAAGGGTCACTATACTCCGATTTTGATGAAATTTAAATATGTTATAGATTTCGATATTTTTAACAACTTTTTCCTTTTCCAATATACAGAGGTCGCTTTTGGTTTTCGAGATATTCGCAACAAATTTCTCAAAAACTGTACGCGTAGGCGAAAAAGTAAGGGCAGATTCGGAATCAGCGCAAAAAACTGTATAAGAATCACCCAACAGTTATTCGGAAGCATAAAAAAAGTTGAAATTTGTTGGACAGTGTTACCGATAATACTTTTGGTGGACACATTAATCTTTGTGTTATTCACAAGGAATTTATTTAGCTTAATTGCCAAAAATTGAGTGCATAAATAATTATTTTAATACTTTTGTCTTGTCGGTGGGTTAATAAAGTAGAGAGTTACAACCGATTAATCATATAATCGTCGATTATAATCAGAAATTTAACAATAACAAGAAATTTCGTTTATGTTACGTGCTAATTAAAAATTAACAATTGTGTACCGTTTTGTTCCTAGCTGTATATATGACCGTATGTCGCAAATTGTTCTCAAATTCTTTTTTCTTAAGAAAAAGCACGATAGCTTAATGTATCGAGTTCAGGCGTTGCTGTCGGCGATTTCGCACGGCGCGACGCGTCCCAACGCTCGCGGAGAATATTGGTTGCGTCGAGATAGGTTCCCGGACAACTTGAATGTCGACCTTTAAACCGGGGTATTGGTTGTTTTTGAACGACACGAAGAGGAGGAGTGCCGTCGATCACGGCGACGCGACAGTCGCAGCTAAACCCAAAGCACGACGAGCCGTGGCTAATTGCCGCGCGCAACAAAAAGCTCGGCCTCTCTTCTTCAGCTCGGCACAGGCGTGCGCCACCGTTACGCTCGCGTATTTTCATCGGCATGCACGCGAGCAGCATCTGTCCGACGCGGTTCGTGCCCATTACAAACGTCCTTTAGCGTTCGTTTATCTGTTGTGTTTGCAACTTTCCATTCTTTCCCTCTTTCACCCTCGTTTAACGACTCAACCAATTTTCCGCATTTCATTTTTCCCGCGCGCTCTCGTCTCGACGTGGCCGAACGTCATTGTTTTTTTAAACGTTCGGCGAAATTTTTCCAAAGAATTTCAATAGATTTATAGTTGCACACTAGCGGAGAAATCGCGACAATCAAATGACAAATAACGGATACGTACTGAAGAATATCATATTAACACTAGAAAGACTGAAACTTGGTATATACCTATATACTAAGTATATACCTATATACTAAGTATATACCTATATACTTAGTATATACCTATATACTAAGTATATACCTAAGTATATACCTATATACTAAGTATATACCTATATACTAAGTATATACCTATATACTAAGTATATACCTAAGTATATACCTATATACCTATATACCTATATACTAAGTTTCAGTCTTTCTAGTGTTAATATGATATTCTTCAGTACGTATCCGTTATTTGTCATTTGATCGTCGCGATTTCTCCGCTAGTGTACAACTATAAATGTATTATATATGTAAACTATACAATTTTAATCTGGCTGCTACTTGTTGCAATTGCTCAAGAAAATTCTTATTTTGCACAAAAACACGCAGTCTACCGATAAGTAATTTCACATTCTACAAAATGAAATGAAACAATGTCAGTTGTACCAGTAAAAAACACACGCAGGTATTCCGTTAATTACTGTTAAGGAGGTAGACAGTAAATTTCGAAAGATTGTAAAAATATTGCATACACCTGCCATGATTTTTCTGCAGCTGTATACATATATTGATTTATAAATACCTTGCAGAAATAGACATTTTATTTATTCATCCTTTACAGACGGGCCCTGCCCCTATAACAATAAACAACAATAATTATTTTTACATCAAACCAATTTCTATTAACACATCTTTTCTTTAGTTTAGCTCTGACTGCTGTACTGTAGATTTTACATATTTACGGTAACAATAAATAAGTGGGTTATCTATAATAATTTTGTTAGTAACTATTAATAAATAATTTGAAGGAAAACTATATTTTTCATGAATTTCTGTGACGGACAATTGATTTAGAAAATTTCTATTTCACGTAATAGTCCGCAGCAGAGTTGGGCATATTCAAAAATAAGGAATAATAGATAACGAATAATATTTATTTGCGTTATTCGTGAGTAGCGTATAGTTTTTAAATCGAATAAAGTTTTATTCGTTCATCAAAATTAATTTTTATTCCAACGAAATAATGATCTGATATTGCGAATAAATGTTTTACTGGAATAAAACTTTACTTGAATCACTAATTTATATAATTGCAGCGTTATTTAAATAAGATGTGAATCATTTTAAATTCAGAAATAAAGATTTTCGTTTGAGTAAATGTTTATTGATATACTACAATTCTTTGAAATATTACATTTAACACCAACTCTCCTTTCAAACATTTCGTCGAAGAAATTATTGCTTTTTGAAAGATTAACTATAGTGACGTAAGCAAACAAATTTTCCACCGGTTCAGATAACGAATATGGTGTATTGTATCGCAATAAGACCTGTATCATCGTAGGACATGCCCGTAACATTGTCACTTCACGATGATAATTATTAGACAGCGGATATTTATGCAAAATAAAAGTTTTCTACCTCATTTGAAACAAACTGGAGTGAAATAGGTATTTATCTTTTCCCTCAATATGTTTAATAAGTTGAAAATAATATAACAGTATTTTTCAATTCTTTTCATGTTTTCACTGATTTAATATACACCTACTCATTTTTGTCATAAATGCATAAAATCCGCTGTCTAATTCATAGGATTGCATGACTGAATTGACTTCTTTATTTAAGCACATATTCTTATGGAAACGGTAAAAAGTTTCAATAAATTCAATCTTCTCAATTCTGTAATGCGTATTATCTTTATATGTTTTGTGATTAGTAGGTTTAGTGTTAAAATACTGTAAGATTACGAATAAGAAAGGATCTAAATAATAAATACTGTGAATAAGGAATACGTAGAATAACGTAAATAATGTGCAATGCGAATGAGAAATAATGTGAATAACGAGTGAAATAACGATTTATTCATATAATCAATTAAATAAAAATGCATTCGAGTAATGCACAACTCTGGACCGCAGACCACTTATTCCGTATTAATAGATCGACAGCTTGTCCGATCAATTTCATTTGGTACTTGATATCGATTCCTCTATAAAATGTTTTGATTCGTAGACGTTTCGGTTTGCTTTCCTCTCCTTGGGTGGAAACAGAATCGATTCATTATAGTCGCATGGATAAAACTGACCTTCTACGGGAGAGTTTCGTGGGTGGTTGCCGGGAATCGTGTAACCTTAACGAGGTTAACGAGCGTAGCGACAATAAGTTTAATTTGCTTATTGTTACTTGGCCACTGATCAAACACAGAAGCCGTACAGGAACAACTCGAGTGCCGCTGTTACAAAATTCCAAAATTGTTGCGAAGAAAATCAATATACAGTGGATCCAAATAGTACATGATCATAAAATTTCTGATTCACGAGAATTAGACGATTTTAACCTGTCACAATTTCATAAAAACCGATCGTACAGTGATCGCGTTTTAAAGCTTTAAGGCTCTACTTTTACACACCATTATTGACTTTCCTATAAGATATTTTTACACATTATAGTAGATGAGAAACCAAAGACCCATTTGTCTTGAGGACCAAGTTCCCTTATATCATTGTAAAGTTGCCTGTAGACATTTCATTTAAACCATAATAAAACGACTAAGTAAAATCGTACGTTAACTTTCCTGCGTCGTTCCGAAGAGAAGACTTCATCTGAAATCCACGGAAAATTTGTTCAAGAATAAAATTTTTTAATACTGAGTAGAGGCGCTTCAATTGCTAGCATTTTCGAGAGAAAACTCAGTTTTAAAACACTCCAAAGTGTATCGCTTGCTCTTATGGATCGATCACGCAAATGTATTAATTATAATTCATTTACGAAGAACATCTCGGTAACTATTAGTTTTTTATCCAGGCTTCAATTTTCTCTTCGATCGCAAGAATAAAATTTTTTAATGCTGAGTAGAGGCGCTTCAATTGCTAGCATTTTCGAGAGAAAACTCAGTTTTAAAACACTCCAAAGTGTATCGCTTGCTCTTATGGATCGATCACGCAAATGTATTAATTATAATTCATTTACGAAGAACATCTCGGTAACTATTAGTTTTTTATCCAGGCTTCAATTTTCTCTTCGATCGCAAGAATAAAATTTTTTAATGCTGAGTAGAGGAGCTTCAATTGTTAGCATTTTCGAGAGAAAACTCAGTTTTAAAACACTCCAAAGTGTATCGCTTGCTCTTATGGATCGAATACGCAAATGTATTAATTATAATTCATTTATGAAGAACGTCTCGGTAACTATTAGTTTTTTACCCAGGCTTCAATTTTCTCTTCGATCGCAAGAATAAAATTTTTTAATGCTGAGTAGAGGCGCTTCAATTGCTAGCATTTTCGAGAGAAAACTCAGTTTTAAAACACTCCAAAGTGTATCGCTTGCTCTTATGGATCGATCACGCAAATGTATTAATTATAATTCATTTACGAAGAACATCTCGGTAACTATTAGTTTTTTATCCAGGCTTCAATTTTCTCTTCGATCGCAAGAATAAAATTTTTTAATGCTGAGTAGAGGAGCTTCAATTGTTAGCATTTTCGAGAGAAAACTCAGTTTTAAAACACTCCAAAGTGTATCGCTTGCTCTTATGGATCGAATACGCAAATGTATTAATTATAATTCATTTATGAAGAACGTCTCGGTAACTATTAGTTTTTTATCCAGGCTTCAATTTTCTCTTCGATCGCAAGAATAAAATTTTTTAATGCTGAGTAGAGGCGCTTCAATTGCTAGCATTTTCGAGAGAAAACTCAGTTTTAAAACACTCCAAAGTGTATCGCTTGCTCTTATGGATCGATCACGCAAATGTATTAATTATAATTCATTTACGAAGAACATCTCGGTAACTATTAGTTTTTTATCCAGGCTTCAATTTTCTCTTCGATCGCAAGAATAAAATTTTTTAATGCTGAGTAGAGGAGCTTCAATTGTTAGCATTTTCGAGAGAAAACTCAGTTTTAAAACACTCCAAAGTGTATCGCTTGCTCTTATGGATCGAATACGCAAATGTATTAATTATAATTCATTTATGAAGAACGTCTCGGTAACTATTAGTTTTTTATCCAGGCTTCAATTTTCTCTTCGATCGCAAGAATAAAATTTTTTAATGCTGAGTAGAGGCGCTTCAATTGCTAGCATTTTCGAGAGAAAACTCAGTTTTAGAACACTCCAAAGTGTATCGCTTGCTCTTATGGATCGATCACGCAAATGTATTAATTATAATTCATTTACGAAGAACATCTCGGTAACTATTAGTTTTTTTATCCAGGCTTCAATTTTCTCTTCAATCGCAAGAATAAAATTTTTTAATGCTGAGTAGAGACGCTTCAATTGATAGCATTTTCGAGAGAAAACTCAGTTTTAAAACAGTCCAAAGTGTATCGCTTGCTCTTATGGATCGATTACGCAAATGTATTAATTATAATTCATTTACGAAGAACATCTCGGTAACTATTAGTTTTTTTATCCAGGCTTCAATTTTCTCTTCAATCGCAAGATTAAAATTTACCCTTTACAAGGAAGAGATTCAAGGTGACCTTTGTATCTCAATAAAAGAACAGAACAGGTGAAAGCTAATCATTACATTGTATGCTACTCTTGAAACCATACAACTTTCGTTTCAGCCATTTTTTCATATACATGTATTATCCATGTTCGAGTGGCACAATTACCTGAATCATCCTATATGCATACTTAAACTAATACAAATAAAATCCTCATCATGGGAAACATCGATGTTGAGGATCGTAATGACTAGACAGCGGATTTTATGCATTTATGGGAAAAATGAGTAGGTGCGATTTGAAACAGTAAGAAGATTAGAAGAATTTGAAAATACTGTTATATTATCTTTGATGGAATTGGTTGCGAGTGGGTAAAGCAACTTGTTGTTAGAAGAGATATATTTGAATATATATTTAGAATACAATTTGGTTTAGCACGTGTTACTCGATCAAAAGTCTAAACGAGAAGCCGCCGGGACGTTACCTTCGCGTCGCGCATAGCTAAGAACGCATTACAGGTAGTAATCACGTGACTGACACTTGTCTTACAATGATATAATAGATGTCGCGATTAGTCCTGTTCTGGCAATTTTCAACCTATTAAACATATTAAGAAAGAAAATAAATGTCTATTTCACTCCAGTTTATTGCAATTCAGAGAGAAAATGTTTGTTTTGCATAAAGTCTAGTAATGACTAAAGTACGGCGAGAAAGTGTGTAAGAATCGATCGAGACCGACGTCCAATGTTCGAGGATTCCCAAAAATAGTCTCTTAGGAAAATCCCTCGCCGGCACGGAATCGAGGAGCATCAGTTATATGAGTTTCCCATTTTTCGAAGATTGTAACAGCATGTCTGCCTATCTACCTTACTCTCACGTACGCTTCACTATCCCGGATTCCTTCGATAGGACATCCGAGTGCTGGCAACGCGTTATGGTGGCTCTATGCTTCAGTCATTCCCCATGGGAGGCATAGAGTAGCACGAGAGATCCCCGCGAACGAGAGCACGCACGAGCGGTAGCATAAAAAATAAACGAAACCGAGGAAGAAGGAGGACGAGTCCTTTTATTTACAAGAATGAAGAGGACAGCTTGATTCCCTCTATGCACAAGCCTCTACCAGGTTTGAGCATTTTCGAAATAAATTATATGAGAAATAACCGTTAACGTAATATATTACCCTATTTGGCTACGTGTCATTTGAAATAACCGTATGCCAGTTTATTTGAACAGCCAAATAATTGTTCATTTTTTCTTTTCTTCGATCAAATAATTCGTATTCCCCAAAATTCTATTTATTTCGTGTACGAAAAGACAATTTTAAAAGCGAATGCAGCTAATTTTCATCCAATTTGGATTACGTGGAAAACAGCGACAGGCATCGAATGACGTAAGAATCCTTCGATTTATTACAATTTAAGACCGAAAATTGTGAAAAGCAGCAAATTTTTACCATCTTCGAACAGTTGTAGCTCATTGCAACGTTTGAAGATTTTGGTGAAATATTCAGAGTGTATACAGTTGACGCAGATCTACAAAACGTATTTGTTGAATTTTCAATATGGACCCATACAAAACAGTTATAAATAACAACTTTTAGTATTTTCTTTGTAATTCCGACCAATTGCAATTTTTTCAAAATTTCTTTTTTTCAACGTGTAGTAAATTAATTGTTCTAACTTCTAAAAATAAAAATCCAAGTCACATGATCCAATATTAAAAACGTAATCGCCTTTTAGAGTGTACGAATATTAATGGGAGTGTATGTATTCAAGACGATTCATTAATAAGTTTCATTTCGTGTTGTTGACTTCATTTCTTGAGATTGAAAAATTCATCAATTTTGAACAATTTGAAATATTATGATTAGCAATCTGATGAGTTTACATTGCCATTTATATGCAAACTGGACATCACCCTGATAGTATAACGATAAGAATGGAAAATATTAAAAACTTGAATATTTTTTCGAAAATTTTGTTCGTCTATTATTGATTGATAATTGAGTATACCGTATATCTACAGTCACTCCCATTGATATTCGTACACTCTTAAAGAGACGATAACTTGTTTAATATTGGACTTGGACTTTTTTGAAAAGTTAGAATAATTAGTTTACTACATGACGTGAAAAAGAAATTT
This sequence comes from Sphecodes monilicornis, assembly GCA_913789915.3. Taxonomy (NCBI): domain Eukaryota; kingdom Metazoa; phylum Arthropoda; class Insecta; order Hymenoptera; family Halictidae; genus Sphecodes; species Sphecodes monilicornis. The sequence continues at coordinate 1,345,257 of OU565286.1, read as the reverse complement.
GAAAACAATTGCGACTGGTCGGTATTGCAGAGAAAATACTAAAAGTTGTGTTTTACAATTTTTTTATGTGGCTTACATTGAAAATTTAAAATATCCATTTTGTAGATCTGTATCAATTGTATACATTTTCAAATTTTCACCCAATTTGGATTACGTGGAAAACAGCGACAGGCATCGAATGACGTAAGAATCCTTCGATTTATTACAATTTAAGACCGAAAATTGTGAAAAGCTGCAATTTTTACCATCTTCGAACAGTTGTAGCTCATTGCAACGTTTGCCGATTTTGGTGAAATATTCAGAGTGTATACAGTTGACGCAGATCTACAAAACGTATTTGTTGAATTTTCAATATGGACCCATATAAAACAGTTATAAATAACAACTTTTAGTATTTTCTTTGTAATTCCGACCAATTACAATTTTTTCAAAATTTCTTTTTTCCAACGTGTAGTAAATGAATTGTTCTAACTTCTAAAAAAAAATCCAAGTCACATGATCCAATATTAAAAACGTAATCGTCTTTTAGAGTGTACGAATATTAATGGGTGTGACTGTATGTGGCACGGTGGGACTATTTGAGTCCCACCCTGTAACAACGAATTTAATTAAACTATTACTATTTTTTAATGTTTTTGCATTATGTCATACCTTTATTAATAAAAATATACTAATCTTGTTTCATTTAAAACGCAATAAAATTTCTATGCAACAAGAGTCTACTTTATTATCTGAAATCCTGTGCCACAAAGAGTTAAAGGGGCCTATGTATAATAACCAGAAAAGTAGGTATACTTTCGGGTTTCCTTTTCAGACGTGCAGTGCCAACTAAGTTAATTTATTGTCTCTTATAGTCAATGAGTACCTATTGTACAGTGTACATACAAATTTGCAGCCAAATTCAGACATTCATTTAAAATTTAAGATTGAGAAATCTGCCAAATGTGCAGTTGATCAGTCTGACTTCCGAGCGACTTTCCCTCGAATTTCAATGCAATAGTCATTGTATTACATCGACAATCATTTAATGCAACGGAGCATTTTTCCGTGTTTGATTTGACGGTATATTAAGTCATTCGTCGTTAAGATATATTATTGAAAGTTAAAAGAGTCTCAGGGCCAAAGTATGCTTTGAAAAAAGTGTCTCCAAAGGAAATGAAACATTTTTGGATGGTAGTAAAATTATTTAACGATATATGCGATCGATCATTAACCATCACACTATAGATTTTATGCATTTATGATGAAACGGTTAAACAGAATAATGCAAAATAGTCAAACCTTCAGAAGAATATAAGACTGTCCTTACATTATTCGCAATTTATTTTTAACTGACTCCTGTTTCTAACAAATAATAACAAAGACTCGTAATCTATTTTATAACAGACGAACAAATGAAATATAATACATTTTAAATCCCAATTATAGTTAAATAAACCGTCTATTAAATACATAAACTGTCTATGTATATTACAATTGAATAAAAACCTCGATTAAGGGTCTGCGTTGTATATATTTACGTTTTCATATAAAATAAAACAAAAGCAGTAGAATATCAAAGATCTGTGATCACTAAATTTTGATGCCAGAAAAACAAAATTTTCTTTATGAACTGCAAGCAACAGGAACCGAATAGAAATGTCTCTCCTCCTTTAATAATGCGCCGGTTTCTACACTTTTGAAATTGCACCAATTTTTGTGACGAATGCGCATAAAATTTCCAGTCCATTGCTCATCTTTCAATTTGTTGGTCAGATCGATCGATCCTCTCGTCGATGTCGAAGCGCATCCCTTAGCTGGAGGGAGGCTCTCGGAAAGGCTCTAAGGAGTCGGCGTCGGTTGCTATTTATAAAAGTGCATTTCGGACGGGTGCACAATAGTGACGCGTTCGATGCGACGGGGAGAGCGACCGATAAATCAGAGCGGCGCGGCGCGCGTAGATCACGAAGCGCACTCTTTTATTTTCATTTCGCGTGTTGAAAACGAAAATAGCGCGAGATACGAGGCACGTTCCGTCGAATTCTTGCTCCGGACACCCTTGAGAAATGCATCCGAGTCGCCGTTTTCTTGGTATCGTGACCGATTTATTAAAACTCGGCTTCTTTCGCTTCGCAATCGCCCGGAGACGGCTATTGCGTCTTGGTCGCCAAAATTTTGGACAGCCAATCAATTTTATTGGTCACGTTCAGTTGCTAATTTCTGCGAGGAGTTTGCTCGCGAATCGTTCGCTTATGGGACACCTTAACCCTCGGACGACGATGGACCGCTCTTCCAACTACAGTGGCCCACGAAAGTATTCGAACGCCCTTTCAATCAGAATAACTCTTTTAATATTGCAACGAACCTCTTGACCTTTTCTGAGCAATTAGAAGTATTAATTTAATAAATAATGTACGAAAAAGATTTTGACAAAAATTGTAATTGGTATATTTATGATTTCTATCGATCGAATTTTGAGTTACAGTAAAGAAAATGATTTTGGCGCAAGGTTCGATCTTTTTGAAAATTCAACAAATTTGCAATTTAAATAAAACCCAACGTTTCGGCCCGTGTGTGGATCTTTTTCAAGGGAAACTTGCGTCTGAAAATTATATTGATTTAGTGTAAATACATCGTGATTTTAATATTTATCATCTTGAAGAAACCACTAATGGAAAGCCAGTAAGAGGAATTATTTTGAAAGAAGACTTACTTGTTGTGTAAATATTTTTTAGCGAAGCCGGAAACAAGATATATTTTTCCAATAAACTAATTTAGAATTACGCTGGCCATGTGTTTGTGCCATCATGGCCAAACGTAACTGAGCTAGTTGCTAAATAACACCACGACCTATCCATTTGTTCCCAAATTTTTCGTTCAAAAATTGCCTGGTGATGATTGCAAAATGTGGAGGAGCGCCGTCTTATTGGAACCACATTTCTCTTCTAACGTGCAGTGGCACATCTTCCAAAAGCGCAGGCAAATGATTTTTTAATAAATCACAATAACTTGCAGATGTTACAGTTTTTTGAAAAAAAATAAGGCCCAATCACAAAATCTCCTATTAGGCCACACCAAACATTTAAAGACCATCGATGTTGAAAGGGAACACATCGCATCCAATTTGGGTTTTCCACTGCCCAATAATTCAGATTATGTCTATTTACGTGCCCTGAATTCATAAAAGTGGCCTCATCGGAAAAAAGTATTTTGCAGAAAAAGTCATTTTCCACAACACCTGCAGCCACTCACAAAATTTTACGCGGTGATCGTAATCTGCTACCGAAAGCTCTTGTGATAAAACCATGCGATATGGATGATACTTTTGCCGTTTCAAAATTCGTTGAATCGATGAACGACTAATATGTGATGTTTGTGCAAGTGTACGTTGACTAATATGAGGATTTAATGTAATTACAGCAAGAATACTGGCACTATTATTTTCATTAGTGACAGCTTTAGGTTTATTGCGAGTTTTTTTACACAATTCACCGTGCTCGCGAAGCCGCTTTTCTAAATTATGAAATGTTGCATGACATTTTTTGATCCCATAACGTTCAAAAAACATCACTGCTGCACGCCGATAATTTTTTTGGCATTCACCTAACGTTAATAACATATTCGCTTCTGTGTCGAAAGCAGCCATAATCACAATGTTACTGCTCGAATAACAGCTCTAAACTGAAAACGTTTTCATAGATAAGTGAGTCAAACTCAAGAATTGTAAATATTATTGTTTGTGTTTCTTCATGAATAAGCAATGGACTCAAGCGCGTTTAATTCATGATCTGAATTGTTTGACGTTTGGAAGAATTTTCGAATAGACGATCGTCTTAATGGATTGTACAAATATGTTTTGGAAAAATCGTGCGTGAAGAAACAGAAGAATCTATACAGGTTAATATTTCCAATTTCTGCAAACACAAATACGAAAGATGGGAGAAAAGTGAAAGAAAGTCTTATCCAGCTAGCATCACGAATCGGAACACTGTGCGTCGGTCATATATGGGTGACACTGTTGTTCATCGGGTTAAAAATTAATTGCTACTGTAACATATTGAAAAATATTAATTTTGATTAGAATGAAAGAAAGCAGCAGAGTTCAAGGAATATCCACCACAATAAATTTTATCCTTCCAGTTTTGATCTATATCATTCAATTACTTTGGTTTTGCTGGATTTTCTGGGGGTTGTAATTTGGCATTCAAAGTGTTAATATCGAAGCGAAAGGAAAAATGGACAATTTGTACCAAATCGTTTTATGTCTATTACAGTGGTGGGCAATTTTGCCTCAATTTAGGCAAAACCGTCCACACCGTAGCGCCCTCTGTCCCCTTCCATTAAGCGCGGTACAATGGGGCAACGAAGACACGAGACATCAGCGTGCGCAACGAATGTGCGCGCTGTATGAAAGAGAGGTTGGTGGGAGAAGCAGGCGTTTGAGGGGCTCCACCCGTGCCCACCACTGGTCTATTAGATCACTGGCCTGCAGATTTTATACGTTTATTCTAAAAATAAATACATGCCATCTAAAATAGGAGAAAAATATAAAGTATTGAAGAATATCGATGTACTACTTTCAAGTTATGAAAATTATTAGATTATCTCTTTAGATTGACTATTCTGTATGAAAATCTACAGTCTATTGCAATTTCATTATCGATAGAAAAGGCTGACAATATTGAGAATTTGATTGATATTTGCTTGATAAGGACAAAGTTAATTTTCTTGCGACCGTTATAATATTTTTTATACATTTTGTTTTTTGTAATTACGAGTACAAATTCATGTTGGTAATTCTAAGATCAGATATCATTCTATCACGAATTTGTATACAGGGTGCGGCGCCAATTAGTCTCCACGTTTTATCAGCCCGTTCGGATGGTCGTACAGAAAAATGTTTCCTACCAAAGTTAATCAGTATTTAACCGACAGGAAATTGCAATTTTTAAAATTTAAAAAAAATCGATTTTCAACAAAAAAATCAAGGTCGCTGTCATATCTTTTAATGGAACTGGGTATTTTTAACTTCATGATAATGTAGGCAACATCGAAACGAATTCAACGACCTGCTATACAATGACTTTCAGATGACCTTGAAAGATACTATCGCCATGCATCAATTGCCAGAATATTTGAATGCCCTTCAGTTCTATGCAATTTAAGACTAAGAACTTTAAAATCGATGGCATAGTTTTCGAGATATTGAGCTGTTCAGAGTTACGTGGGCCACCCTGTATTTGACCCATCGAGTACCATACTAAAAATTATTCCCGTCCGCTAAGAGTTAAATTCGTTTAACTTATCTCCTGCTTTACATTGCACCTATTGTTACCAAAAACGCATAAAATCCGCTGTCTATACATACATGTTTCTTATTTATCAGAAGCATCGTCCCAGCAGAAAAGACTATTTAAAAAAAAAATCGATTCGTCTTATTTTACCAAAGGCATGCAACGACTTGCGGTAGATACAAGCGATCCGAGGCTCACTTTCCGATGAAGGAAGATGCGGTCTTTCGGAGAGTAAACGGCACAATTAGGCTCGAATATCGGCCCAACGGCAGGCTACGTGTTCCCGACACGAGCGCCGATATTACTTTCGACGCCGGCCCGCCTAATATCCCTTCGCCCGAAGGTGAAAAACATGCTGAAGGAGGAAGATTGAAAGGGAAAGGACAGCGGGAGTGTTTGTCGAGTAACGCGAAACCTCAAACGAGGGCCATCCGTTTGCCGCGGCAGCCCCCGATTTTTCAAACCCTTATTGATATAATGTAATATTAATGCTCGGAACGCTAGTCCCGGCACGCTTGCGCTCGACAAATATTGCCGAGTATACCGGGTAAAAGAAAATAGGGGGGGTCGGTGCGCGGCGCCTCGGAAAATTGTATGCTGCGCGATGAAAAAACGATTTTGGTCGCGGCTCTTTGATCATCTCGGCATTCCCGACACGTAATTGTAGAAATTGTTTGCGCTCCACCTGTAAAGAATACTCACCGAGGATCGATCGATTGCTTGGCGACCAATCGGACACTCCATTTGCACGCAAAGTCTTGCGTCTAATTAAACAGAGATTTCTCGCGCGCCTTTGAACGATGTTTTACAATGGATTCAAACAATAATACCCTGGAAAAAATGATTGAATCGGACAAATCAAGTGTCCATCATTTTTAATCATTCCTATCTTCAATGTAGAAAATATTTCCATTAACAATAAAACTGAATGCAATGTGTAAAACTTGTCATATAGTTAGACTGCGGATGCATTTACTCCAAAAAAAAGAGTAGATGCAATTTAAAACGGTAATGGGATTAAAAAAATTTAAGAGTGTCTATGTATTATTTTCGTCTTGTTGAAATCATTAAAGAAAGAATGAATAATTTCATTTGACTCGTGTTTCTTACAATTGATGCAGACAAATTTTATTTTGCATAAAGATCCGCACTCTAGTCATGAGGTTTCCAGAAAAACGCATTTAGAGTTGTTTCTATTAGTAATATAAAAATACGTATGCCAAATTTCTTTTTAGGATGTATGCTTTAACACTAGATAGACTGAAACTTAGTATATACCTATATTGCCCAAAAGCAGTCAAAATGACTGCATTGTGAAAGAATAACTAATGTGTAAAGAAATTTGTTTAAAATTAATTTTTAATATTTTTTATATTATTTACAGTTGTATAACAAGTTATTAGTAAATATTAACAAGAAAAAAAATTTACTTCACTTGGAAAAAAAAATAATTTATGCATTATTATTTGTACATTTTATGCAAATGAAAGTGGAAATCTTTTTATGCGTACATCTTCCGCAAACATACTTTTGACATTTTTCACATATATTATTTGTTTTGTTGTTGTGGCAAAGTCGTACTTGACAAATTTTGCGTTTGTTAGAATGGGTTGCATTTGATGATGTTGCAGTTTTCCAATAACTCACTTCTATTCGACATTTCTTTCATGAATTTAGGGCGCAAAAGAAATATAATAAACAACTTGTTCGAACAAGTATCACTGCATAAAGATTCGAATAATAAGTACTACTTTAGCTTATCGAGCAACTGCAACTTATCAAGTATACGCCCAAATCGACAATTTATCATGTACTTGTATGTTATCATGTGACGATAATCGAAAAAATATGGAAAGTGTTATTTCAATACAGAGCCGAACTGGTCACATAAGAAATTTACTCAATTCAATAATAAGAGTCATTTGATTATTTAAAATTTCCCAAGCAGTCAAAATGACTGCTTTTGGGCAATATAGGTATAACACATACAGTGAAGAGCAAAACTGAATCAGCACCATTTGAAACTGTATAATTTTTTTAAAATTATTACAGATGACGAGTGTTTTTGAGAAGTTGGAAGGATTATTTTATTATAAGATGAGTAAAAATGCGTTTATTAATAATTGTAATTACCCCCCCCCCCCCCAAAACTTTCACAAAAATCGGCTTTCTTATTGCATTTTCTTAACACTAGATTGCCCAAGGAAGTCATTTTGACTGCTTTTTAATTTCAATTAGAAAAACAATTATGTATATAATAACACAATTTCTTAGAATTTTGTGACTTTTTGTACAACATATAAATGCGTTTATTAATAATTGTAATTACCCCCCCCCCCCCCCTCCTTCACTTCCGGTATATATATACAATATACAGTGAAGAGCAAAACTGAATCAACACCATTTGAAACAGCATAACTTTTTTAAAATTGGTACAGATGACTTGAGTGTATTTGAGAAGTTGGAAGGATTATTTTATTATAAGAGGAGTAAAGAACTTTTGAAAAAAAATTGCAATTAGTCGGAACCGCGGAAAAAATAGTAAAAGTTGACTTCTACGACTTTTTTATCAGGGCCTGTATTGAAAATTTAAAAAATTGATAATGTACACTCAAATAAATTATATATATGCTGAAAATTTCATCGGTATTGGTTAATTGGTTCATGAGTTATAAACGATAGTTATAAGTCGAAAATCGTGAAAAACTGCAATTATTACCACTTTCAATCGTTTATAACTCATAAACCAATTAACCAATATCAATGAAATTTTCAGCATATATATAATTTATTTGAGTGAACATTATCAATTTTTTAAATTTTCAATACAGGCCCTGATTAAAATGTCGTAAAAGTCAACTTTTACTATTTTTTCCGCGGTTCCGACTAATAGCAATTTTTTCAAAAGTTCTTTTACTCATCTTGTAATAAAATAATCCTTTTAACTTCTCAAGAACACTCAAGTCATCTGTACCAATTTTAAAAAAGTTATGCTGTTTCAAATGGTGTTGATTCAGTTTTGCTCTTCACTGTATATTGTATATATATACCGGAAATGAAGGAGGGGGGGGGGGGGGGTAATTACAATTATTAATAAACGCATTTATATGTTGTACAAAAAGTCACAAAATTCTAAGAAATTGTGATATTATATACATAATTGTTTTTCTAATTGAAATTAAAAAGCAGTCAAAACGACTTCCTTGGGCAATCTAGTGTTAAGAAAATGCAATAAGAAAGCCGATTTTTGTGAAAGTTTTGCATAAGTACTATCCGTTAATTAAATATTAGGTTTACGCGATACGCGACTCTATCTCCCGTGAAAATTCACGGGGAAGAACGCTTGGCATCCGAACGCGTAGAGATTGTTAAGTTTCTTATGCAAAGCGGATCGTGCTTCGTCCCCCCTATGAGTTAATGGCCTGGAAAATTATGATGATGAAATCTCGGATATCCCAAACCTCCCTGTGTAATCGAGCCGAGAAGTTACCTCCCTCCGCTGACGTTATCCTAAAGGGGTTGTTCTTGATTGCTCGGCTTCGATTCTTACATAAATTCGTAGTACACATGTTAAGCTTCCCGAAGCCATTGATAAATTAAAATTGTTTGCGTCGTAATAAACAAGTCCTGGAGATTACATAGTTTCTTATTATTATTCGTAAAAACGTATAAAAGGAAAATCTTCTTTGCATAGTTTCTCTCCCTCTCCAAAAATGATATTGTTAAAGTTTACCTTGGGGAAAGTTACAAATTGCTTTATAAATTCGTGAACCTTTTGATCTTTAAATAAATTTAAAATTTATTAAGAAGCAGGAAGCGATACTAATAATCAGAATTAGATATAAACAGACACAATTATTTGACAGTATTGAAAAAACGATAATTTTCCAAGCGGGAGAAAGTTGAAAGTTGAAAAAGTTGTCTCTATTCTAATCGTTGCTCTAAACCATTGTGCATTTCCACTCATAAATACCTATTAGATATTCGATATTAAATCAATATTGCATACAGTGTGTCTCGGTCTTTCTGTGTTACATTAGCAAACATATGTTCTCCGGAACACATAGGCGCTATTACATAATTATTCTACCCATGTACTTCGTATGCGAGTGTCTTATTAAATACAAGCGGCCTGTCAGTGGTTCTTCGTTCTTTGATCTATTCAGATTGCGCAGGCCAATTCGTTGACTACGATGTGATTTCGTATTACTACTACTTGCGATTGTACAACACAATTTAATTTACTACACAGAATCTACAAAATCTCCCTATATTGCATCATTGAACGTAAAAATCTTTTTTATAGACCAACACCATTTTAGATAAATACTTCCCGAGATTCGAGTATTCGGCAGCTCGAATTTGTCACGTTTGAATGATTATAACTCGATAACTGTCCATTATTGAGCTTTGTGCCCATTACATCTTTTGTTCAGTAGATCATAAGCTACAACATATGAAAAATCCAATTGATTTTACCGGGATAGATTTTGCATACGATTAGTGCGGGGTTCTTTAGAGAAAATATTTATCGACTGCCCCTTTATTTGAAATCGAATGGAAAAAAAGTGTGCAACGTGCGCCAACAAAATATATGAAAAATTCACTTTTTTTTTATGTTCGAATCACTGTATGGCGGTTGATACGAAGCGAGTCGATCGAAAACATGTCTGCTGTCAAACTCGCATGATCTCCTACTCACGGCGCGTACATTTCCGCGTGTGTACGTCTGTATAGAGACGCGTGTGCCGGATACGGTGCGGCGTGAGCCGGGTTGCGCGATGAGTTACGACCGCTGGGCCGACCGAGCTAGCTGCACCACTAAAATCCCGACTGATATATTATTACGTATTATTGCTCCTGTTCGGTTATTTATACCCATATAACATAATGCCACGCGAGATTCCGGGAAGTCGACGATACGTTACCGCGCGTTCGGTTCCCCTGGGATCAGGACCTCATTTTCCGCATCGGTCATAACTTAGAAACCGAGGTTCGCGGCTGCCGAATATTAGCCATGTCGAAACGAACCCTTCTATCGCCTTTTTCTTCTTTCCTCCATACTTCAACTTTAAGTCCCTTTGTTTATATATCAGTGACATAAATAATCCACGCACAGTGCGGTGTTTCACCCGAAAAGCGCGAAGAAACTATTACAGCGTTATTTGTAAGCTCAAAATCCTAAGATTATACAGGGTGTTTCGTCTAAAACAGTACATCTAAATATCTCCTCTACCCCTGAAAATACAAAAAATGTTTCTAACGTAATCTAAATGGTTTCAAAAGACGAATCAGATGGAAAAATCGTTTTTTATAAATTGTAATTTTTTAACACGTTGAGCCCGGCGCCGAATTTGCTGTCCTTTCCGTTCAGCCGGCAGCCGGGTGAGCGATACAATGTTGTAGGGTATCGCCGAAGGATAAAGAATTCTTCTTTGTCGCGCTATTTTCGACATCTTTTTGGTGTATGTGTGATTATGTTTACTATATTTTCGTATGATGTATAGGAAAGCCACTTACGTACCTTCGAGAGGCAATCAGTTGGAAAAGACCTACCGAAGTTTACAGATTGTTCGTAAAAAGAAAGTTGAGTTTAGTTCTGAAAATAATGAAAGACGGCTACAAATATTACCAAAAAAGTTGTTACGTATTGTAATATGTATAAGCCGCATTTTTGTTTAGAATGTTTCAATAAATTTCATTAAAACTACATTTGATCACATTTCATTGAGACTATATTTATTTCTTAACTTTAATACTGTCGGTCCCACGGACCGACGCCAGTCAAACGAAAATTCTAGTGCCGGTCCTCAGGGACCGGCGCCGGACCCAACGTGTTAATCGTTTTTTCAAGGTCACTCGTGTTTTTTTACATATATACACACATTTTTTGTTATTGTATGTTATAGCAAACATCATTGTACATTCATCCATGTTTAATAGCACGACTTTGAAATGACCGTGAACTCTAAAATTTGCTAATTAATGCAAAACTTACTTTCAGCGACATTTCAGATTTCAACGTGTAAGACTCTAATTTCCACGCAAGGCGCGTGCTTAATGCTATTCGATCGCTAATTGTAAATAAGGCTATGCTCGGTGGTAAAGTACGAGAGTTCCGACGGGTGCGGGAGTATGCGAGAGAATGACTGCTCGGAGTCATCCCTTGTTTCTCGGTGTCAAGAGTCCCAGGGCCAGGGGTTGACGGGGGGGGGGGGCGATGGTCGACGTGCAGGCAGCCGTCGGTCTTCCCGCGCTGAGGGTCCGTTCTTCGGGCCGCATCCCCGTTGCACGCGTTCTATCCTTGCTGGATACGCGACGTCTTACAAACGGTAACAGAAATTCGACCATGAACTTGAGCTTGTACGTGATACGTGAAATTTGAACATGAACTTGTGCATAGAGTGTGAGAGAGATACAGTCGTGGACAAAATTAAGTGGACAGAACATAAATTCTGAATAATCTCTATTTTCATTAATTGTGTTATAAATTTATTGCAGATGTTTAACATGAAAAATGTTTATACACAACGAAAGAATTTATTTAGTATGTAAAAGCATAAATGTAATGTTTCTGTGAATATTTATGCATATTTGTTTGTATGGGTGTCTTTGAGACCGTGGACAAAATTAAGTGGACGCCGAGGACATTCTGTGTTGGGACGGAAAAAATGTAAACAAACGTTTGACTCTCGCATTTTGCGGTGTCATTCGTGCCTCAGTAGACATTGAACTTTTGTTTAAACAAGATTAGAAATATAAACCGAGCATGTTTAAGAGACGAGAAGAATTTCCCGTGCACCTGCGAAAGTTAATTGTTTCAGAGTGCAAAAATAAACTAAGTTATCGAAAAATGGCTGAAAAATACAATGTTTCTAAGAGTACAGTGCATACAATTTATCACAAGTATTTACAGTATGATACTGTTGAAAATTTAATCGGTCGAGGACGAGAACGTAGCACAAATTCATACGATGATAGACAAATTGTAAGAGAAACTCAACGTATTCCATCGATAACATCACGAAATATTGTTGAAACTCTACAATTAAATATTTCTTCAAGAACTCTGAGACGAAGATTAAAAGAAGTTAATCCGAAGAGTTGTTTAACTAGACGCAAGCCGCACATTAGTAAACTTCATAAAAAGAGACGTTAAGCTTTCGCAAAAAAATATGTGAATAAGCCATTATTATTTTGGAAAAAAATTATATGGAGTGACGAGAGCAAATTTGAGTCATTGAATTAAAAAAAAAGAGAACACGCGTATGGAGAAAACCGAATGAAGCTCTCAAGAAGCAGTATGTGTTGCCTACCATCAAACGTGGAGGGGGATCCATAATGGTATGGGGATGTTTTTCTTGGTATGGGTTGGAAATTTAGCACCCATCCATGGCATCATGAATGCAGATATGTTTGTTGAAATTTTAAATGAAAATATGGAATAGTCAACCCTAAAAATGGATTTCGATGAGGGATGGATGCTACAACGGGATAATGATCATAAGCATACGGCGAAGAAAACGAAAAAATTTTTATAAGATTGTGGGATAGATGTTCTCTATTGGCCTCCACAAAGTGCAGATCTTAATCCTATAGAAAATTTATGGAGCTTATTAGATTCGGAAATACCATTAGGAAGACGTCATAATAAAACAGTATTTTTAAACGAATTGCAAATAAAATTTCAACAAATTGATCGAAGTTACCTCCAAAAACTTGTGGAAATCATCCCACGACGATTAGAAGCAGTAATTAAAGCAAGAGGTTACAATACCAAATACTAATTGCTTATTTTCTAAATATTTATAAAGTGTCCACTTAATCTTGACCACCAAAAATTGTATACAATTTTGATTAATGATAATATATTCTATTATATTAACTTTTATTATTGATATTGTTGTTTATTTCATTAAAGTACACTTTGTTAACTTATATGTGCCGTATAATTCTAGTTTATTAAAATTATGTTTTAAATTGCGTTGATTTTTTGTTGATCATTAGACCTGTCCACTTAATTTTGTCCACGACTGTATGTATTTAAGAGTTCGCTCACTGCTAGATTTCTCAGTGTATCGACATAATGCGTTATTCAGAACAGGAGAAAATTCAAATGGTTTTAATTTACGGTGAAGCTCGAGAGTGTCTAAGAGAAGCAATACGAATTTACAAAGACAGATTTCCAGAACGTTCTTGTCCATCACGTTCCGCATACTCAAGTATTGTTGAAACATTTTGTGAGACTGGCAGTGTCAACAGAAACATTCGTGTGAGGCGTAAGACTGTTACTCATGAAGCAGATGTGAACAATATCATCGCTAAAGTTAATCAAAACTCGCGTGTTGGTATAAGGCAACTTGGACGTGAAACCGGTATTAGTGTGACGAGCATATTCCGGATTCTTCGTTCACAAAAATTTCATCCTTTCCATTTATCTCTTCACCAAGAGCTCCATGGAAGAGACTTTGAAAACCGCGTACACTTTTCTCAATGGGGTATACGGAAATATGAAAGCGATGAAATGTTTTTCCAAACAGTATTGCTTACGCATGAATTTACAAATCATGGTCAGGTGAACCTCAAGAACATGCATTATTGGTCGTTTGAAAATCCACGATGGTTTAGACAACTCAATAAGAAGAGACCATGGACCATAAATGTCTGGTGTGGTATTCTGAATAATAGAATAATTGGGCCGTATTTCATCAGCGGTACGCAAACTGGGCAGAAGTGTGCTGAATTTTTAGAACATATTCTACCAGGTTTATTAGAAGATGTACCATTTAGGGACCGTGTAGTATCATAGTATCAATACGATGGGTGTCCAGCACACTTATCCCAAGAATAAGATCGACAACTTTTTGCGGATAACAATATGCGAACGTAGTGCATTAGTAAAATTTTCATCACACTTTTAGCATCAATTCGTTGAAAACATTGTCATTAAAAATAAAGTGCTCTTATTCAATCTCAGTTTAACGCTCTATGTAATCATAGACATCAGCGTTTTTGCTATTACACTTGATGCACACACAAGGTCTCCATGCATTTAATGTATGCATTTTTTTTCAATTAGCTATAATTGCATTTCTTTCAGATGTTTGCGACATATTCCAGCTGCGGTCATAAACTTCAGACATAGAAATGTTACTAATGGAAAATTCTTTGCATATTCACGATACAATAATATTCCTGTCATAAGAAAATGTTTGTAAGATGGTTAAGCAAATAGGTGAAATCATTCGGTTTGTTGTTACTTCTCTTCTATTTAACTACTGTCGTACTAAGCAAAATTTTTTGACAAATTTTAATAAGTAATTACGAATGCGACATTTCTGTTATAGCATACCACAATCTCAAGTGTAAACAAACAACATTATAAAAATCAAACATTTGGCACTGACGACTTGAAAAATAGAAAAACTTCTAAATCTTTGCTAAAAAAGTCATTGTTTTTTAGTGATATTAACATAAAGCAGTTCAAGAGAAACGAATAACTGTGGCTTCATCATATCTCATAACATAATGATCTTCTTCAAACATTTAGGTTAAAGTATCGAGAGTTCTTCAAAGATCGGAAATGCAGCGTGTCCATACTTTTTGGCAATGCCGGATTAAGACCTTTAGAGTTCCTAAGCACTTCAAAGATTTTGAGGCCCCCTTATACAGGATTTTCTCTAAATTTATATAAATCTCCCCAATTCATACAAATTAACTGAAAAGATCAGGTTAATATTAAATTTTCTCTAAATTTATATAAATCTTCTCAATTCATATAAATTAACTGAAAAGATCAGATTAATATTAAATTTTCTCTTAATTTATATAAATCTTCTCAATTCATATAAATTAACTAAAAAGATCAGGATAATATTAAATTTTCTCTAAATTTACATAAATCTCTCCAATTCATATAAATAAACTGCAAAGATCAGATTACTATGAAATTTTCTCTAAATTTATATAAATCTTCTCAATTCATATAAATTAACTGGAAAGATCAGATTAATATTAAATTTTCTTTAAATTTATATAAATCTCCCCAATTCATATAAATTAACTGAAAATATCAGATTAATATTAAATTTTCTCTAAATTTATATAAATCTCCCCAATTCATGTAAATGAACTGAAAAGATCAGATTAATATTAAATTTTCTCTAAATTTATATAAATCTTCTCAATTCATATAATTTAACTGAAAAGATCAGATTAATATTAAATTTTCTGAACGCAATGTAGGATGGACCTGTACGATTTCTTAGGCAATTTTAGTAATTCGACTGAAAAGTGTTTCTAACAAAAGTTAGTCTTTTTCTCTTAGCAATAGTATTACTATGTAAAAGATATAAAATTCTGAAAATTCCTAAGGTGTTTCCATTCTCCTGATGCCCTAAGCACGTTCCTACTTTGCTTATTGGCTAATCCAGCACTGCTTTTTGGCGTGACGGTGGTCACCGAAACCAGTGTCGTTGGTATCAATGTGACCCATTAAAAGGCAGCGTTAATTCGGATAATTCCTGGATGACGATATTCCGGCGAGATGATGGTTTTTCGAGACGGATAAGTTGAGGGAACGGCACGAATTTGGTCGCGAAGTATTTAATCACGGAAAGTAAAGATCGTATCATCGAGAGCAGCAGGGGCAGATGCGTCGGGGATTTCGTAGGAGGCCGTGGAACGCACACGTCGATCCCGCGGTTTTTATGAGGAGAGGATCTCCGGGCGTTACGACTCAAGATCTTCAAATATTTACTCGAAACGCGGACGTCCTTCCGTCGTCGAGTAGCGGCCCGATAAACGTCGAGGCCTGGCCGCCTCCAGACGACTTCTGGGTTTGTTTTGTGACTTCGTTTTAACCGCACGTGCTACGGAATTTCGTCATCTGGCATCGGGCTGTCGCGTCCTTTTTCCCGAAGAATGGCTCGGCTTCTTGCCGAGGACTGCGGGGTGTCTTTATCGTCGACATCGCGAAAACTTCTGCGCCATACGAAACTAATTTTTGCCAGTGCCCTTGGAATCCCTGCCGCCGGCCTCGACAGGATACCTGACGGCTCCCAGGCCTATAATGATTGACAACCGACAGAGAACAGTCCCACAGTTGCATTAAATGCAACTTCATAGTGCAATTTTATTATTAGCCCTTAGCACTCCAGTGGTGACTCTGAGGCACCACTAAAAATTACTATACCATTATTCAAAATATTGTTCACATTATTAAATTGATATTCAATAAATTCGTTACCAAACATTTAAGTATTCTATGAAGTATTATAGTTCAATTTCTTCAAAATGATAAAAATCATATAGTAAGGATAAAATATATATATATAATTTAATTTAAAATATATATATTTAATTATATAAAATATAATAAGGACAAAATTGAATGGTACAATGGGGCTGACACGAAACCAAAAAAAAATTTTGTTTTTATGTCATTTTTTTTAGAGATATCAAGGTCACCTTGACTTTTTTTAAGTGGAATCACCCTTTTTTAAACACCTACAATGATGGTCCCTTTCAGTACGAATTCAGTGATTATAATTACTCAAGGTCATTCAATGTCGCGGACAGAGATAACGTCTAAGATTTAACATCGATACATGCCTGTAAACGGGCTTTGAAGGAATGTTGAACTCTGTCCGTGACCTTGAATGACCTTGAGTAATTATAGTCACCGAATTCGTAATGAAAGGGACCATCATTGTAGGTGTTTAAAAAAGGGTGATTCCATTTTAAAAAGTCTAGGTGACCTTGACATCTCTAAAAAAAATGACAAAAACAAAATTTTTTTTTTTGTTATATATAGTAGTATATAAGTATAGATATACATATATGTATATATATATATATATATATATATATATATATATATGTACGAAACTAACTACTATAGGCGATCTCTCAGACCGCTGGCAAAAACTAAATTAGTCTTACTAAAAACTGGATAAATATTATAAACCATCGATTATTTTACGAATTTAACAGAAAAGGAATTAGGAAGGAATGAAAAAAGCTCTCTCTCTCTCTCTCTCATAGACCTGCTCTAGAAGCTAAGAATTAATATATGTCTAACATAAATCTGTGAAACGTATGTTATCAATTTGCATTAAAAACAAGCATTAGAAAGTTGGAGAAAAGCGACCTTTACCACAAATTTTCTTTATAGTTCCGGTAAAATGAAATTTTTTCAAAATTTCTTGTGTACATCACCTAGTAAACTAATACTTCTATACATCTAAAAAAAATTGTTATTTGAACTCAAATTGAAAAAATTATTCTTTTGTTAAGGGTGTACCGAAACTTTTTGTTTAATATATAACGAAACTTAATGAGTAGAAAATCGTTGAATATTAATACCAATCTAGGAACTGTCTTTTGGAGTACATTTTCAATAAAACATTAAAATTGAAAGGTAGTTGTTGGAAATATATATTTTTTCTTTTTATACTGATTTATTTCAACATAATGTCGAGTACGATCATTATTCACTACCATAGTCACATTTTGTTTCGAATGTATACAAGCATGTTTAACTATTCACTATTACATATGTAATCAGCGCTGCCCATAATTACTCGAACAATTTTAAACGTTCAAAAGATGCAACGTTCTACTTGAAGAATACAGCCATGTTACACAACAAGTAGACACGTAATAATACTTAATTGAAAAATTGTTAGCTGTCATTTAGTTCTACAACTCCCGCATAAAGAATTAATTTGGTACTAATGCTTTGGAACTAATTGTAAGATTCCAATTCGTCCTCTTCATTAACACTACACCTACCGAGCATTAATAGTTACTATATGGATCGCCTTATAAAAATGCCAAGATTGTATTTATTCAGAGTTTGTAAAATTCCTATTTCGATATGAGCTTGAGTAAGCATATTACCTACGAATGCATCTTTATAATTACAATAATTGTAAAATAAAAACTTGGAAGCGGTCATTTTGACCGGCATTGGTAGATTTAGTGTTAAAGGTAAGTCCATGAAATTATCCAACACATCTAAAATTTCAAATAACTAAAATCGTAAGAATTGTACAAGGAAAAGATTCCAATGAAAAATGATTTCTGTTAATAAATTAAAAAAGAAACATTTGTTGCAGTATTTGCAAGAAACAGGAGTCAAATTTTCTTTTTTCTTTAATAATTTGAATAAGCTGAAAATTGTATATCGATATTCTTAAATACTTTTAATCTTTCTAGTGTTCTAAATGGCATCTACTCACTTTTGTCATACGTGCATAAACACGAGCAAGTGCAATTTAAACAAATAGACTGATTGAAAGAATTTAAAAACATTTATGCAATATTTTCAATATATTCAAATCGTTAGAGGAAAAAAGAAATTTTTATTTGACTCCTGTTTCTTACAAATTGATGCAAACAATTGTTTTGAATACAAACTCACAATTTACTAATTACCATTAAAAAATCAGCGTAAAGTAGAAAATATTTGTCGTTCGTATAATTATGATTGATTCTGTACATGAATACAAAATTAAGATCTCTCGTATGAGTTAACGTCTAACCTAACAAATAATTTGATTAAAAGCTACTAACTGATTTCGCTGAGCTAGTTTTCTCAAGGAAAAATAATTCTGTCGACGTACACGCGTTCTTCCTCGAGTATCATAAATAATTGATCGGCATTGTATTAACGTGACCTTTCAACGATTCGAAAGCATGTAAATTTTGGAACATCCATTGAAATGTTCGGCGAGGCGATTCCCTCGGCAGAATTATTAAATCGAAGACTAAACTTCGCCACGACAGAAAAAGTGAATTAATTTGGCACGTAATCGCTTTCTGCAATTCAAAGACGTTTCATGATGAATAATGATAATCCCTGGTCGGCGCTTCGCGAACTATTTAAGCGTCTCGAAGTGGAATCTAATTCTACCCGGCCACAATTTGCATTAACTACTCCCGGCCGTAACATTGTTCTCATTTCCCCGGGAACGCATAATTTATACATTGGCTATTTTTGAGCGCCCGTGTCGCGGACCCGTGTCGATGAACTTATTCCTAGTCGAACAGTGGAGAATCAACCGAGAGAAATTCATCGTGTAACGAGCTTCCCCCTTCTTTTTCGGCCAGGCTTACAACGCTTTTTTCCCCCGTCAGCGACAATCAGAACTTTACAACGTTCTCATAAATTAACGCTTACACCGTAGTCTTACACGGATTTGATTTATTCGAGCGGAACGCGACCTATGAACTTCGTGTTTCCAGAATTTCTAAACAGTTTTTTACGTCCATGTAATACAAGCTATAGAAAACTATTCATTTTTATAAAACCAAAACGTTTTATATAATAATGTTAAAAGTAATTTGGGTGTATCATAAAATAACCGAAGGTTGATGTGTTGCAACATAAAACACATTCGAAAGTAGTTATAAGTGTAAAGCGAACAGTTATCATTAATGTACTATGTTTCTTCTTCTGTTTGAAACATTTGCTAGTAATTTCTGAAAGTGATTTATAAAATTTTGTTTTATGTTCTTGGCGGACTTGAGCCCATTTGTACTCGACAGAAATTTCTATTCATTTGAACTTTCAAACTGTCTTTTATTTAGATTATAACTGTTAATGACCGTAGTCCTCTATTTTTTTTATATGTTGAATTCGTGAAATTTCTTGCAATAAATAAATGATTCTAGTTCCTTGAAATAGAAATTAATAGAAATAATCCATGAAAACTAACACATTCGCTACCATAATTTATTTCGCTTTCTACCTTCGTTGTGAAAATGTTTCATTAAATGCAACGCAGCTCCTTCACGAAATATAAAAACAATCTGGCAGAAGAAAAGTTACGAAGTCTCTGAATATTATGTTATGCACCAGGGATGGGCACACTTTATTTGAAACAAGATCAAAAATAATCATTTGAAATAATGAACTATGTTAAATACTTTATTACTTGTATTTTCCAAATAACATAACCAATTCATTTTCATTTGGCGTTTAAATCAAATAGTATTTTATTTGAATAATTTTTTTATTTCCATTACATTCTACAAATAAAATAATAAATACTTTCACCAGAAGAAGAGGTTATTTTTTTAGTTCAATGATTACCGTTTAGCTGCATTCGCCTTTAAAATTGTTTTTTAGTACACGAAATAAATAGAGTTTTATACGAATTATTTGATCAAATAAAAGATAAAACGAACAATTATTTGGTTGTTCGAATAAACACACGAGATTATTTCAAATGACACGCAGTCATTTTCCAAATAATTTATTAAATACTAGATTAAAATTGAAATGAGAGTTATAACGGTCAATCCTGTTACGTACTACAGTAATTTTAAATAACAAACTGTATAATATTAATTTGACTATATCTAAGTAAATTGCGAAACCAGAAACGCTACATATGTATGTCGGTGGTAGCGTACATGTTAACGAAATATGAAACCATAACTTATTAGAAAATACAAGAAAGAACAAATATTAAGAAATATAAAAAACAACAAAAATTAAAAATATAAGTGAGAATAGAAATTAGAAAATGTAAAAAAAGAACAGAAATTAGCAAATATAATAAAGAGCACAAAAATGAAACGGAGTAAGAAATGCCAGTTAGATACATGTTAAGAAAAAAAAAAAGATGACTCGTCGAATCTGTTCCACTGTTAACGAGAAAAAGAATAGTTCTTCGTAATCTGCAGGGGGTTTTGTTTGGCCGAACGTGCACGTCAATACCCGTTGCAATTAATGCCTCGTTCCTCACGAGTGCCAAGAAACGGAAAATGTCCGCAACCAGCTTCAAACATTTTTTCTTCGCGGTCAACCCCCTTCGAGCCCACCAGTCTGGAATATTTACATCGGTATATTTAGTCTGACGCCCACGTTCATAACAGTTTATGTACGCTATCTCCGCGCTTTTGTCACGACGAAAAAAGTGCACGCGCGAACCGAGGGACACTGACAAAAGCACTGTCTTTGGCGCAGTTAACTCAAGTCTCGTAACTCGAAGGTGCCTCGGAAAAAAGGAACACTGCTTTCTTAGATAACAACGGTAACCCCTTTCACAGACGAATTCAACGAACCTCAATGTGACGAAATTTTCAGCATGTGTATTACTAACATAGATCTACAAGACGCATATTTTGAATTTTCATTACGGGCTGGAATAAAAGTTTTAAAAAGTGCCATTTCTATTTTTTTATGTAATGCCTACCTATTGCAATTTTTCAAAATCTTTTCCGCACGTCATTTAGTAAATCAATGCTTCTAATTGCGAAAGATAATGTCAAGTTGAGTTGTGCAATTTTAAACAAATTATTCTAATTTAAAGGGCGTTCGAATACTTTCGTGAGCCACTGTATATATTTTTGGCACTCGACAAATATTATAAATTTCTTCAATGCTTCAACAATTTCATGCTAAGAAATATTGTTCGAGCTATCATCATCATTTTGCTTCGTACTTGTAGTCAAAACAAGTGAATGAGGCTACGCGTGCCGAATTATCGGACATGCCGAATTATTGTATACCGGATTATAGGAACTCTACCTTATTTTGAGTTTTTGTGCACGTAAAGGCATCTTTTTATCCCTGTGTGTAGTTTGATAATGATTCGAAAATTTCTCGAGATTGTACGGTGCTAGCTATCCTCGGTAGCGCAAACTACTGATAGCGCAAAGGGGTTAGTACGACCCGTGAGCAACTGTTACAAACAAATAAGCGCAATTCCAGTGCGTTGCACGACGTACAACACCAGTCCGTGACCGGCATACGTACACCCGCAATTATCAGGCTTTGCTCACTGTTTTATTCCATGGGAACCGCGTCACGTACATCCGCATCGTGTTACGTATCGCCGTCGGCCCGGTCAGAAAGCGTCATTAGAGGTGATCATAAACTCATAAGAATAACCGAGACGCGGCCCCGAGACTAAATAATTAAAGAGAAAATGAATGGCTCACATTCGCCGTCTTTTCCCTTTCTAGAAACTCCTTTGGAGCAGCAAGCGACGTGCGCCGCGCCGCGCCGCGCCGCAAGAAACTGCAGTTTTCGTTCGTTCTCTCCTTTTTCAGAATTCGCTAGGCTTCCGGTGTTATTATGCCCCTTTTCAGAAACTTGAATCTCTTTTTTGAAAACCGGGCAAACGTGAAGTCGCGTTAATGAGTCCAGTCATCTCTGTGTTCTAGGTCTTGTACGTAAAAATAGGCTGCCGCGTTGTCGGACTTACTGTTTATGCACTAAACAGCTGGATAGTCGACGAACAAAAGAGTCGCCGACTATACTAATTCTGTAGTGACTATACTTACCGTGTTCCTACGTGTTCTAAGCTGCCATTTTTTCAACTAATCCTAGCTGAACATATTCGATCAAAATCAGAAATAAACGGATTTTAGTTGGGATTCAAAACAAAAAATTGCATTGCAATTGCATTTTGTCTTCTTGTCGAATATAAAATAATACAATGTCAAGCGTTTATGGAAAAATCATAAAACAATTTACGCAACACGACGAAATATTCTACAACCGATTATCCAAATTTCTCATTGTGTACCTTGAAAAAAATGCAAACGCATTCACGTTTACATTAACATTCTTTATGTATGATGAATTTCATTACCACTTCGCTACACACAATTTCACTACACTTCAAATCTTTGTTTAACATACAAATCGTTTGTATCAGTGCAGAACACAAGGACCAAATAAGAGTTTATTCACTTCTTTAGTAGTTTTATTATGTTATAAGTAGAAACAAAGAATAAATGATGTTCTTTGCGCCAAGAACATCATTTATTCTTTGTTTTAACATACTTACGATCGATAACCGAAATAACATTGTTATAAGTAGACTGCGGATATTTATGCAAAATAAAAGTTTTCTTCATTGATTGAAAGAGACAGAATCCAAACAGACGTTTCATTCTCCCTTTTATAGTATTAACAAGTTAAAAATAGTATATTGCCGTTCTCCAATTATTTCAATAATCCTATTGTTTTAAATTGCGCTTACTCAATTTCGTCATAATTGCATATATCCGTAATCTGATTATAAAAAAATTGTCTACATTTCATAGATCCATAATTGTGACGGCGAACGGTTAACCTGTTCGATCGAATACATTTTACCAGTGCATTCTCGTGTCTAAAATATTGCAAATCGATTTTGAAACAGTAAAGGAAATGATTAGCTGGAGAGGCATGTTTGAAACGATAAACAATTTCAAGTAAAGCTCTTCATTCTGAAGAACACGAGGCGCTGTCAGTAAGATCAGAAGTTCCCTGCAAGATATGCACCGGACACTGATAACGCAATTATACGATGGTTGCACGGCAATTTTTCCGCGGGTCGAATCTCTACACGATCTCTCCATTGAATGGAAATCTCGAACAGGTTTATCTCGGAAAAAGCGTGCTGCGCTCTCTTGAGCCCCTCCTATCGGTTTTGCTGCCTCTAAAATGGAAAAAGGGTAACAAGTGGTTCAGCACAATGGTTCAGCACAATACTGATTAACTTTGGCGGGAAACATTTTTCTGTCCGACCATCCGAAGGGGCTGAAAAAACGTGGGGACTAATTGGCGCCGCACCCTGTATAAGAGAATGATAAATACAAATGGGAAATCTTATTTAGATCTCATGGTGAAAATTCGACACTTTGAATGCGCGTCGAAGTAGCTTGTAGTCTTGAACCAGTTCAGTGATATCCTTATACGATACAATGCTTAATCCTTGAAAGCGCTAACGCAAAGACGCGTTAAGCATTCATCGGTTTTCTGTATACCATAACTAGGCAAACGTTTTGTCTTTCTGATGGAATCATTCTCCTGTTTTAGACCATACAACATCTTTTGATTCTTTGCCGCCAGTTGGTACAAACAAAATAGGAAACTCAGACAAACGATTAGAAGTTTTGCTATTTGCGAAGTTTGTTCAGTAAAAAACAAAATTACCGTGTCGATGGACATAGTTTTAAATAAATATTTTTAAGCCTTAACATGTAACATCCAGTCAGATTCGTAATGAACATTTTACTAAACATGAACACCATTCGATTTTCTAAAATTCAATTTTATACATTTACGACAAAAATGAATACGTACTGTTATGCAAAATAAAAATCCTCTGCATTATTTGCAAGGTGCAGAAGCAAGACAGACATTTACTTCTCATCTTCTAATAACCAGTGGCGTATCACCCTAATGGCAACTTGGGCAAATGCCCGGGGCCCCAAGCAAAAGGGGCCCTGAACACAAACCAAATATTTTGTATTTTGATGTAAAAGGTTTTCATGGATGAAGGAGAATTTATTTCACTTTTTATGCCGTAATAAATATGTAGATGTTTTTACACTAGTTTTATTTTTTCCAACGTGAAAGTTATTAAGCTGCGGTTAGGGACCCCGAAATTCTACTTTGCCCAGGGGCCCCAAGTAGTCATAACGCACCACTGCTAATAACTCTAATGAATTGAAAATAATACAACGGTATTTTGAATTCCTCTAAAAGCTTTTACCGTTTTCAATTTTGTCTACGCTTTTTTATCATAAATACGTACGACATCAAAATCTAAGAGTGATTAGAAAAATTTAAGAACATTTCTACATTACTTTTGACTCTGTTCAAAATAAACATTTCCTTGCGCAATTACGAAAAGCAGAAGTTGAGTGACGGTGTACGTTTTCTTTTACTAACTTTAACGAGTCAAAAGTAATGTAGAAATGTTCTTAAATTTTTCTAATCAATCAAGTATCGCAGGACCAGTATTCAACGTTATTAAAGCGACCGCATAGAAATTGTAATTATTGTAGCTGTGAAGAAAATCATAGGGGTTAAACATTTAATGTGATCAAAATTGTACAATCATTTATATTGTAGCCCGGTTTTACTATATAGTCCAATTTCCCTTGCACAACAAAAAAAAAAAGGAAATCGCATCTGTGTCTAAAATTGCTTACTTAATTAGAGACATTTATCTGATACACGCTGGCTAATTACAGCAAATTAAACGCGATGCAGCATAACACGATTACATCCACCGACATTAATCTGAAAATTATATACGCTGGAGGATATCTAGATACATACATGAATGGCGCAGCGCGCGTTCGCACGAAGACAAATAATCGCGGAAAACAGCACGGGCGTGTTTCCATGAAACATTACAAGAAACTGACATTCTGGCATTCTGTTCCCTCGAAAATTTCGTCGATAATGGCTGGCTCCGAAATAACGAAGGAAGTTGGAATGCCTCACGGTCGTTCGAATGCAACCGCAAGAAGCTGGAAAGATGAAGATCTCCGTGTAAATTAGACCAAAGCATGTTACTCAAAAAGTCATCAATTATTAAACCACCATAAGGTCCCGGCGCTGTTCGTAGAGAGCCATAAAACCATCATGGAAACACTGAAAAAATAAGTCACGGGAGACTAGTGGCAGCGTTTCTCGAGGGCTCGTCAGCCCGTGAAAGCAATTCCACGAGCACACGCCGAATCTCTCTCGCTATTGATAGAACCCCATAGACAACGGGCGCGGCTGGTTTTTCCTGAAACTTGTAAAAGTTCCACGCACCATCGACTAGCCAAAAATAGGAGTGCGCCGCGACCGAAACCGAAGGCCCCGATTTTATTTATGGCCCTGTTACACCCCCGAAATTGAAACAGCCACGCGCCACCCCCCCCCCCCCCCCGTTACCCGACGCTTTCCTTTCCCCACGTGACCTCGGTTGACAGTTCTCTGTCGTTTATGATGCACTCACAGAACCACTGGTTCCGCTAAAGACCTCTTCCTCTAGAAATTTCATGATTACTTACACTTTAGTTTCTCGAAAAATTACAATTAATCGGAAATTGTAATACTTACAGTCTGTCGGAAAAAAGTCATAGTTGTTTATTGTGTGTCGTGTAAAAATATTGTTGAGAAAATTCTGATTCACAAGAATTCTAAACAAAATAAGAAAAATGTTCGTTTTACTGCCGTTTTATCCGACAAGCAGAACTGTAATAACAATTGAAAATATATGTATAACAATAAAATTAATGAAAAGTGGATTTCTAGTAAGAACTTTTTACATTCTAAGCTGGGTAAAATTTTTGGGAAAAATATTTCAAATATTATTTTAAATCTTAGTCATTGTTCTACAATTCAAATAAAATACTATTTTAAACAAACAGTAAAACTTCCGCAAATACAATTTTTTATGTTCATAATCTAATAAACATGAAATGGAATATCTTTATTTTAATAATTTCAAACATGAAATAAATTATTTGAACTTTAAAGTAAATTGTTTTTTAATATATTCTTTGACGAATAAAATAGATGGAGGAAACAGATGATATTAAAATGCATACATTGGAAGTGAGGAATGGGCTGACAATTGGGAACATTGAAGTAATTAATCATCGTAAGTGTTGTTCTAATATATGCGTTTGTGATTATTACATTCTTAAGCGTTGACGGTGTTACATCAACTTCTAAATATTTTCTGGGGACAGTTTTATTATTTTCAATTTTTTTCATTTCATGGGACTGGATTCTTTGCTTCTCTTAACTTGTCCCCTCGCTTTTCACGGATTAAATCTTTTCGTTACGTTTCAATTATTTAATACAACAAACACAATGATTAGGGGTGCTGTGGTATTGCCACTGTATGAAATATTCAGAGTGCTTGAAGAAATCCCACAGGTAAAACTTCTGGCAGAAAGCAGGAAAGCTTTGATGCATCCCTTAGCAGCGGCACTCGGCCCCCGCACTTTAAAACGTAAACAAGAAGAAATCCCTTAAGCGGGGAACTGCGAGGGGTCACTCATCGCGTATGCTTATAAATAACTTTCACCGGTGAAAACTGTTAAAAATAATCGCTCGTAATCGAAAGCAAAACGCAGTCAAGGAAATCCCGGTGGACGGCGAGAGAGGAAGTCACGTGCCAGAAATTCGGGAACAAGGAAAACAGAGACGGGAAGGCAGCTGCTAACCTTCTCACCCTCTTCAGTAACTTTTGAGGATAAACGCGTGGAAATGACGAGAATCCTGGAATGGTGTGGGCTGTCTATTAGGCACGCTACTTGAATGTCACGTGGCCTCCTCCGAAAATAAGAGCAGCACGAAATGTGCCACCTTGAAATGTAGAAGGCTTGTGTTATCGCTGGACTGCGGATCTTTGTGCAAACAGATATTTTTATAAAGCTGTTCGAGAAGATTGCCATTCAAATTAGAGCTACTCCGTTCATTTTCTATTGTCACTAGCAATCTGAATAAATTCATTCTTGTGAATTATTATTAAGCAATCTAATATTGGTCGCTTTTTGTGCTTCGTAGATTTAGTTGTGTTATTGCTGGACTGCGGATCTTTGTGCAAACAGATATTTTTATAAAGCTGTTCGAGAAGATTGCCATTCAAATTAGAACTACTCCGTTCATTTTCTATTGTCACTAACAATCTGAATAAATTCATTCTTGTGAATTATTATTAAGCAATCTAATATTGGTCGGTTTTTGTGCTTCGTAGATTTAGTTGTGTTATTGCTGGACTGCGGATCTTTGTGCAAACAGATATTTTTATAAAGCTGTTCGAGAAGATTGCCATTCAAATTAGAGCTACTCCGTTCATTTTCTATTGTCACTAACAATCTGAATAAATTCATTCTTGTGAATTATTATTAAGCAATCTAATATTGGTCGGTTTTTGTGCTTCGTAGATTTAGCGTTTGACAAATATTTGTTTGCAATATCAAGGAATCAGTCAGTCTTCAAATAGAACTAACTATCAAAACATATTCAATTCTATTTAATTCTGTACACTATCAATACGTCTATAGCATACTAAAACTATAATTTATATGCTTATGTCGCCATTTCTTATACAAATCTACGTTTTCATAGTCAAAGAATGTAAACCTGTAGTAAAATAGGATTTAATCAGTTTCATTATTCGAACGGTCGGTTTTTCAACAACAGATATCTTCTTCTGTTGTAGAAGTGTGATCACCTTAGATTATTCTGGTGTTAACGGTTCGATCGGACATTTTTTTAGCTAAAATAACGTTATTTTTGCATTGCATAATGTACCAGGCAACCGTCATGTTGATACCATATCTCATAACGATACAACATCGGTACTTCATTGAAAAGAAACTGTAATTCATTCTTAAGGAATTTAGCATATGCCTGGCCGTTTAGTGTACCGTAAATAAAGTAAGGTCCAATTTGATCCATAGTATGTATATTATAAATATTTATAATCAGTGTTTCATAAAAATAAAAATATCGGCTCTTGTGAATTTCGAAGATCCCTATTTAAATTCATTATTATAATTGGAAAAACCTGGAAACAGTTTTTCAAGTCATCAGATTGGTGTAGAAGGCCGTATGTTCTAGTGCACTATGATTTATTTTACGACTGCAGTGATTAAAAATCATTAAATCCTTATTTATCGTTTGTGCATGTATTCTCTCCAATGGCTATATGTCGAGAATAGCGAAATAGAATTTTATTTTGGTTCAATAGAAATCAATAACCAATATGTTTTGTAAATTTTTTGCTCGAAATCTTCGCTACGCGTGTGACACGATGTTATAGTGTAATTCAAAATTCTATCCAATTTCTTCAAATATTTTCTACTACATTCTCTCCAAATATTATTTGTCAAAAAATAACAACTTAATTCGAGGACCCAAAGAGGCGCAAAAAAATCCCTCAGTTTTGCGTTACTCAGATCTACACCGATGTTGGGAGCATGTCCGACTACTGGTTTACTAACTTACAAAAACAATTAGATCCGGTCAGTAATCAGGCGCGAATAAAGTTGGACTGGAAAGGGTTAAAGCGTCAAATTCATTCGAATAATGTTCAGGCATAGTTCAAACGTATCCGGTACCTGAGGATCTCTCAGAGAGAAGAGAGAGAGAGAGAGAGAGAGAGAGAGAGAGAGAGAGAGAGAGAGAGAGAGAGAGAGAGAGGATTCATTTCTAATGACGCGACATTGTGTGATGAGAAAAATATAAATAAAATAAAAATATTTTATTTGCGGAAATTTTGCCCAGCTCTGAATAGAAGAGTAGTGTATAATATAAGAACAATAATGTTCAGGCACAGCTCAAACGTATCCGGTACCTGAGGATCTCTCAGAGAGAGAGAGAGAGAGAGAGAGAGAGAGAGAGAGAGAGAGAGAGAGAGAGAGAGAGAGAGAGAGAGAGAGAGAGAGAGGATCCATTTCTAATGACGCGACATTGTGTGATGAGGTCGAACTGTCGAATGTCGCGTGCAAGGTAAAACCGGTCAGACTCCGAAAATCGTCGAACAACGGAACAGCTGCGGGGGTGTTTGCAGCTGACCATCGGCAGGAAGAAACAAAAAGTGGGGACGACGCGAGAGACCAGCGTTGACCATCGGCTTTGCCGGACTATTGTCGAGACCCGTGCCCATTAGAACTACGCCAATTCCCATTGATAAAGTCCTCCGCTCCTTTTGCCATTACCCCTCTATTATTCGGTGGAAGCTGCTGCCCAATACCGCTACTACCTGCGGAATATTTCATAATCGGACGGGAAACAGGACGACTCCCCCTTTTTCGAGACTAATCAACGCCCACGCAAGCTGCGCTCCCGGCTGGAGCATTGTGCGCGTGGCCACGTTCTCTTTCTCTCTCTCTCTCTCTCTTTTTCTCTCTCTCTCACTCTCACTCTCTCTGGCCTGGTCGAGCTTCACAGACGCCAAGAATTGTTGGGTAATTGCGGAAATCTATTTACAGCTCATTACTTCGACAAGCTGCCGTGGATATACGCGTTGCACTGTTGTCCGACTATTTTCAGAATCACAAAATCGATCTTCGGCATCGAAACACATGGCCGGCGTCGTTCTTCGTCATTTTTCGCCTACACACACAGCGGGCCGTTTCTACGAGTTAGGTGAAATCAATAGAAATATTCCAATGCCATGAAATAAAGTTAAAGCTGGGTCTTTTCGTAAATTAATAATTGATTGAGATAGAAGCACAGCTGAGTAGAATACTATTTCAAATATTAAATAGTAAATAGTCTATATTGTTTGAAATCATACGCGCACTTTCAAAAATAAAATATTTTATTTGGTAGAAACAGTTTTGAAAATAGTATTTTATTTGAGGGATTCTCAAAATAGAGAGAATTTTATTTGAGCAGGTGAAAATAAATCGAAAATACAGAGATCGTCTAGAGAAAGTCGAGTTGTATAATGTTATAGTTTCTTGCACTTTAATGTTACCCGTTTCCTCAATCTATTTTAATTGTCAACAAATATTTTCAATACTTTTTAACGAAAAAAATCAAATATCCTATTTTATGTTTTAGGTTACCAAAACAAAAATATTTTATTTTACGTTTTAAATGATCAAAATAAAAATATTTTATTTGCGGAAATTTTACCCAGCTCTGAGTAGAAGAGTAGTGTATAATATAAGAACAATTCGATTCCGCTGCAAAAGTTAACGAGACAATTTCTCTGTTCTGTTAAATGAAATATTATATTAAAATATTCAACCCTACACCCTTCAAATTGATTAAGAATTGTTCGAATAAGGTCTCTTGTTAAACTTGCAGACTTTTCAGAACACTTCACTTGATTGTCAGCATGTTTCAAGTATCATAGATCGTTTTAGGTATTTATCGAAATTGCTGCAAAGCGAGCAATAAAAGACAAAGTAAATTTTAGAAGGAACGTTTGTACTGAACTTTTAATTACAACAGAAATATTTCAGATGGTAACGTTACATTTAGAGAGAATAACTGGCATTTGGATGGTAACTAATCTGTTATATTTCGCATAATATTTTATGCACTTATGATAAAAATGTGTAAATGAAATGTAAGATAGTAGAAACACCAGAAGAATTTAAGAAAACTGTGTTATTACATTTTGCATATTTTATGCACTTATGAAAAAAATGTGTAAATGAAATGTAAGATAGTAGAAACACCAGAATAATTTAAGAAAACTGTGTTATTACATTTTGCATAATATTTTATGCACTTATGATAAAAATGAGTAAGTGAAATGTAAGATAGTAGAAACACCGGAAGAATTTAAGAAAACTATGTTATTACATTTTGCATAATATTTTATGCACTTGTGAAAAAAATGTGTAAATGAAATGTAAGATAGTAGAAACACCGGAAGAATTTAAGAAAACTGTGTTATTACATTTTGCATAATATTTTATGCACTTACGATAAAAATGAGTAAGTGAAATGTAGGATAGTAGAAACACCAGAAGAATTTAAGAAAACTGTTATTTTTTCTTTTAATAATTTGAATAATTGAGAAATAATATAACAGTATTTTCAAATTCTTCTGATGTTCACTTTTCACATTTATATTTGATATAATGTATTTATTTTACATTTGATTAATATTGTATATATGTCAGTTACTTATTTGTTACGTAAATGCATAATATCAGTATTAGAAAGCATACAATTAGCAATTGACAGTTACTTTTGTCGCATATTTGTAATTGATGCAAATAATTTTTATCTTTCATAAATATACACAGTCTGGAGAGAAGGTTTACATAACCCATCGTACAGTGAGTCGTTTCTACAAAATAGGTGGAATCAACTAAAAAATGTTCATGTGATTTCATAAGCTAATACTTGATTGAGATAGACTGAAGAGGACACAGACTTATATCCGTTTGTATATAAGAAATTGCTAAAAATGTGTATGTGCGAGAAAATGCTAGAATTGTTGTATGTACGATTAATAGTAATAAACTTCATATTATGCATAAAAGGTAATGCATGTACTGTGAATCATGTATGTACAATAGGAATATTCTAGTTCAGGAGAAATGTCTTTCGGAATTAAAACTTTTTTAAGTTCAAAGGGTTAATATATTTTACAATAATTATAATTGTAAACTGATTAATTGCTAGCAAAAAGAGATTGTGATATTTTCATAAAAGACACCACTAACCGTACCGAGCACAAAACGCGACAAAACAGAATTTATTTAGATTTCTCACAACTTTGATGTCAATATGTGCTTAAATGATGTTCTAATGGCAGCATCTTTGTAATTTCAATATTTATCATATAAAAAATATGAAATTATTTGACCCATCGTGGTACGGTTAGTATTAAAGGATGCTTCAATTGTAACTGCTTGTGAATCGTGTTTTTAGAGACACTCTGTCAAAGAAAGGGTTGAAATGCGAAATTCGGGATAGTAGAAATGTTTGTTAGGGGAGAATTGGGGTTCTGATAACGCGTGAAATGATTAAGGAGCTTTTTAGGTTATTCGTACAGAAGGCACCATATCTGCAGTGGGATATGTGACGTCGACGACTCAATCGAATATTTCAGGTATCACGGTTCTCGTGTCTAACAGCTTTTCGAGCGTAGTCCGTGCGTTGGGAGAATTAATCACACCTACGTGGAAGGGTTGGTCATCGCGTGGTTCGTGGAAGGGGGAACTGTACGGAGACAGATAGCTCGGGAGTTTCTCTTAGACCGCATCAACCCCTTGCATAATATCTGACTTGAATATCAGATAGCTTGGAGTTAATTTTTAGAAACTACCTTCAGCGTCCGCCGAGCAGATATAAAGTGTCTACCAGACATTTCAGTGTTTATTTGTTAAGCCTGTTAGCTCGTGTGCATAAAACACACGGTTTCGCTTGCTTTACACCCCTTTCCGAACCATTTTCTTCACGGCTGCAGTGATTATAACGTGTTTATCCGCAGAAAATGTCATAGAAGAAGAAAGGAAATTTATATATTTTGTAAAGCTCCGTCTGCATCAATGCTTAAATGTTGATTACAGAAGAATACAACTTTACTTTGTCTAAAAAATAAGCCGTAACATTTATTTTTTAGACACTAAGGCTGTGGTAATAGGTACAGTCTGTAAGGCTATACACTCGTTTCGTCTAATCATTTCTAAGTTTTGAAACGACATCATTTTGTTAACTTCGACATTTGTTACATATTAAAGTGTTACAAAGACCACTCATATAAATAATATACAGGTGTACGAAACTCCTTTCTGGAGAAAAATAATTTTATCGGGGCTTTATTATATGAACCTTAGAGACTATGAAAATATTTTCTTGTTTTACAAAATGGCGGTGCAATTCATTTTCACAAATTTACATCGAATTTATTGAAAATTTGAAGGAGATACTCTTCAATGTATGTACAATCTAAAAAATATATTATATTTTTATACAGAAATACACATTTCATGTGTATCACCTAGCAAATATATCAATATGGCGGCGTTTTAACCTGTCAAAAAGGTTTAAAAGTGTTCAACATAATACGCGGATAACTTTCTAACCAATGAATTCCTCACAATAAGATTTTCATTTTCGGTGTTTTCTCGTCGAAATCTATAGGGTTGCATAAAAACCTTGAAAAAAAGTCTTCCGAAACGCAGTTAAACCAAATTGTTAGTTAAACATTTACCATTCTGGAATATTGAATAGGTTAAAAGGTTTTGTGGATCGCTCTGATAGCATGAAAATAACACTGAAATAAAGAATTTCTGTGTGGAATAGATCAATTTTTTTAGGAATTTATGATATGAACATAAATGTGTATGAAAATATGTTCTTGTTTTACAAAATGGCGGTGCAATTCATTTTCACAATTTTACATCGAATTTATTGAAAATTTGAAGGAGATACTCTTCAACGTATGTACAATCTAAAAAATATATTATATATTTTGCGATAGTTTGAAAGCTTATCTTCCGACATTTTTATACAAAAATACACATTTTATGTGTATCACCTAGCAAATATATCAATATCGCGGCGTTTTAATCTGTCAAAAAGGTTTAAAAGTGTTCAACTTAATACGCGGATAACTTTCTAACCAATGAATTCCTCACAATAAGATTTTCATTTTCGGTGTTTTCTCGTCGAAATCTATAGGATTGCATAAAAACCTTGAAAAAAAAGAGTCTTCCGAAACGCAGTTAAACCAAATTGTTAGTTAAATATTTACCATTCTGGAATATTGAATAGGTTAAAAGGTTTTGTGGATCACTCTGATAGCATGAAAATAACACTGAAATAAAGAATTTCTGTGTGGAATAGATCAACTTTTTTAGGAATTTATGATATGAACATAAATGTGTATGAAAATATTTTGTTACAATCGGAGTGGATTATGATGATTAGAGTTAGTAAACATTGCCAACAAATTTTAAAAAACTTGTCGCACCAACAATTTGGTCTGGATTAGATTAACATACAGATTTACGAAATGTATATATTTTAGGTATATCATACAGATTTATAAAAAAACATAAAAAATGACAGAAATTGAACCATAATGCTTCGACCGGGATAGATAGTTGAGCAATAGCATTTTTACTGTACTGATAAACGTCGTGTTCAGTAACAGTTTAATAAAGAACAAATTGCCGTGACAGTTTGTTAACAAATAAGCATGCCATTAAAACATATGTAGAGTAAAAATAGCTCGGAAGAAAATTCAGACTGAGTTATAGCTGTCCTTCTACCGTGATAAGCGTTGCTCGAGACTTCGAATATGCATAGTTATTTATACACAGTGGTTCAAAAATAGATCACTAAAACTACGAAGGGCACTCGACATTTGATTTCATTAAATACATGATTAACATAGAACCACGAAAATCAATTTTATTAATTGCTCTTTTTAACATTTCGAGAAGTACATTTACTTTATGGGCGATATAGCAATGTCTGCCAAAAAATAATTCACAGTCGAGAATTCCGTTTGCTTGACCTTAAAAATGATCACGCAAATAGTGCCACGGTTCATGAATCATTTAGAAAACTGATCTCAATGATGGTCGAGAATTCCGTTCACGTGCATTATTCAGTTTTCTAACGGCAAGTTAGAACGAATGGCAATTATCGCGAAGCGACTAAACGAGTGGGCATTAATCGTCGCTCATTGGACATTGCCAATCGAGCGGATAAAACTTGGCCGGGTCATAGCGTAAATCTTAGTAATGGTGTGAATGCACGCGGCTCTATGATAGAGCTCCGGAAACCCTGCTGTTAATTCCTCTTTTATTTAATTAAACGGAAACTCGTGCTAATAATCCTTTAGCGCAACGTACTACATTTCATTAAACAAGAACAGATCTTTCGAAGGATATTGCAAACTATTTACCAGAAGTTTATATTGCTTTTAACATTCGAAAATTTTCCAAACTTAATTTTGTGCAAAAACCAGTTTCAATGTAAAATCGCGGTCAAGTAATTGAATTAACCCTTAGCACTCGAATGGCGACACTGAGGCGCCACTACAAATTGCTACACCATTATTCAGAATATCGTTTACATGATTAAATTTGTTTATATGTAATAAATTACTAGGAAAAAGGGATTTGAACATTGGCCTTCCCGGTAATGAATCTAGTACGTTGCCACCACGCCGTTTGGCACTTATGTAATAAATTACTAAACATTTAAATATTGTATGAGGTACTATATCAGTTTCTTACGCATATAATGAAAATAAATGATGTACAATGGAAATATTCTAGGTTAGAAGAAATGTTTGGTTTTTTAGTTGAAATAGCTCCGAGTGCAAAGGGTTAATCAATACTCTCTTTTGATCTATTACTTTCATGTTTCTCTCGTGCTGTTAAATTGAATTTACCAAGGAGAGTTGATGAATATTATTATTATTCCGTAATGATGAAAAAGAGACATCCTTTGGAAGGATGAAATAAATTTCCTCAAGGATATTGGCAAGCACGATACGCATTAAACGATTATTTTATGGAGGAATGAATGAACAGTGATCCCCGTAAAATATCTGTTCAAGGATATACGTAAGTACGATAGGTATTAAACAATCATTCGACGGGGTATGAGCAGTTTCCGGAAAATATCGATCGATGGATGATCACATCTTTTAATCGAACCGCAATTTTTCGGTAGAAACATCCGGTGACCGGTTTTTCAAGCCTTTACTCTACTTTCCCGATACGCATGCCATTAGACCGTATATGTAATGAGTCGATCTGAGCAGCGAGCAAAGCCAGTTAATTATCGAGTATCGGTGTAAAATCGTGGATCGTCCGGGCCGATCATTTTGCGAAACTGAAGGTACGGCCTGGCGAGAGACATTCGTATGCATATGCGATTCACAATCTTAACTGTGCACCTCGTAAATAACGGGGCTAATAAGAAAAGAGAACCGATCCTCCGGGGTTTTGCTTTTACTTTCGCCAGTCTATTATAGAGGCATGAGCGCATTAGTGACGGCAGATTGACCTGTTGGTCAAACGCCGTTTAAATTGCGTCCAGAACATTGTTCGCATGAATCGCCACGCAATGATTCTTTCCCTCTGGGATTACACCACCGGGTCGGATGATGATTAGGTCAGCCGAATGGTTCGGTTATAGGTCTGTAAGCTGCGTGACTGATCGGCGCATAGCAAATCTCCTTAACTCGTCTGGTCAAGTTCAAGTCTGCGATTAGGATACTGTCGTGACCACGGTTCCCAAACTATTTTTAGTCGTCTAGTTGATTGAACCTTTAATTTTATTAGCGAAGCATGAACAATGAAACTATTCTAACGCGAGCCTTAAGCCCGACCATCATTTCCTCGCCGATCGAAATAGTCGTGCTATATAATTTCGTTCAGCAACGATCACCTGTCCTATCAAGAACGATGGAGCTTAATTAATCTGGTCTGCAAGACAATCCACCTGAAAATTTATTCAGCTTCTTTAATAGCCTCCGTCGCACCAGCCGTTTAAATTTGTCATAAAACTTATTATGCGAGTATTAGCGCTCGACAGGTTCACCACTGCCAAAACTAAAGTTAACCCAGCTGTGACCAATGTGTAATGCAGATTAGCAAATGTGTTCAAATAACTAATACGAAATATTCAAAATATATACAGGGTGAGCCACCTAACGTTTGTACCTCAAATATCTTTGTTGTTTCTAAAGATACGTAAAATATGGTAAGGACAAAGTTGAATGGTACAATGGGGCTGACACGATGCAAAAAAAAAAATTTTGTTTTTATGTCATTTTTTTTAGAGATATCAAGGTCACCTTCACTTTTTTAAATGGAACCACCCTTTTTTAAACACCTACAATGATAGTCCGTTTCGTTACGAATTCAGTGACTATAATTACTCAAGGTCATTCAAGGTCGCGGACAGAGATAACGTATAAGATTTAACATCGATAAATGCCTGTAAACGGGCTTTGAAGGAATGTTGAACTCTGTCCGCGACCTTGAATGATCTTGAGTAATTATAGTCACTGAATTGGTAATGAAAGGGACTATCATTGTACGTGTTTAAAAAAGGGTGGATCCACTTAAAAAAATGAAGGTGACCTTGAAAATATCTGAAAAAAATGACATAAAAACAAAAATTTTCTTGGTATCGTGTGAGCCCCACTGAACAATTCAACTTTGTCCTTCAGAACCGTGACGTATCTTTGAAGACAACAAAGATATTTGAAGTGGCAATAGTTAGTGCCTCACCCTACAATGATAGTCCTTTTCATTACGAATTCAGTGACTATAATTACTCAAGGTCATTCAAGGTCGCGGACAGAGTTCAACATTCCTTCAAAGCCCGTTTACAGGCATTTATCGATGTTAAATCTTATACGTTTTCTCTGTCCTTGACCTTGAATAACCTTGGACTAATTATAGTCACTGAATTCCTAATGAAAGGGACTATCATTGTAGGTGTTTAATAAATGGTGGTTCCATTTAAAAAAGTCAAGGTGACCTTGATATCTCTAAAAAAATGACATAAAAACAAAATTTTTTTTCTTTTGCATTGTGTCAGCCCCATTGTACCATTCAACTTTGTCCTTACCATATTTTACGTATCTTTCGAAACAACAAAGATATTTGAGGCACAAACGTTAGGTGACTCACCCTGTATAATTGACACAGATCTACAAAGCATATTTCTTAAATTTTCAATATCGGCCCGATCTTTTTTTAATTATTAATAAGGTGCAGAATTGTATTCAATCAATTGTATAGTTTCTAAGTGCAAGTGGCTTCTTTTCAGTCACAGTTATGTATATTTGCAATGAGTTATAACTGAATCATTGAAATTAGAATGCTTTTATGCTTTCGACTGAACTTATTTATGTTACAACCTACTAACTACTCTACTTGAATTTTGGAAGCAACACATTCATGTTTGTAATTTTCATGAAAACGCTTTGGTAATCATGTGTGTTTACCATAAATTGTTCGATTCATATATTCTCACAATGGAATCTCGATTGCAATACTGCGAAAGAAATGACCAATGAATGATCATCAATTTCTAATAAATGAGCAAAGGTACCTCAGTGAATGATAGTTACATAAGCAAACTTATCACAGGACCATCAAACTACCTCAAAATACAAATTACTAATCTCGTGATAACACGCAACAATTGTTCAAACAACTGCTGAATCAATTAATATTATTAATCAATTAATTTATATTACTGTATACATTTCAACAAAAAGAAGTAGAGTACTACTGGAACTACTGGAACAATCCTACATGTTCATTTTTTCGTTTAACCCACTCGCGTTATATGACGACCAGTGCCCGCACGAACTTAATATAACGTTTAAATTTTTGGAAATATCGGCCACTCGAGCCTCGAGTGGGGGTGGGTCGGTCGGGATCCTGAAAGTTTGCGTCGACCTATAAATATGCTTAGGTACCCGTGAATTTCGGGACCCGAGACTCGAACGGGATCTGATACTCCTTATCCATTTATTGATTGCAATTTGATTAATTATTGCAATAAAAAATCCAAATTAAAAAATCAGTGATTTAATACGACAACAAATTAGCAAGTGTGCGGTACACATTGCTGGTAGCAATTTTATATTTCGGCAAGATAATGCCGCGGTCCATACAGCTAAAATAGTAAAAGATTCTTTTTCATCAGAAAATATTTCGCTTCTTGACTGGCCAGCGTGTTCCCCTGATTTAAACATAATCGAGAACTGTTGGGGACAGCTTGCTCGAATGGTGTACAAGGAAAGCAGACAATTTCAAAATATGAATGAGCTAAAACAGTGTCTTAAGGATGAATGGAGTAAATTGTCACAAAATTATATTCGTAAATTATTCAAATCTTTACCAAAATGTATGATCGAAGTTATTGAAAATAAGGGAGGTCCTACACACTACTGAGAAATAAAGTACTTGTTTCAACTTATATCATTTTTGTTACACAAATGTTTAATTTTTGTTTAATAAATGCTTCATATATTAACATGTGCTATCATTTCGCCGACGTCCACTACGAGATTTTTCTTAATAAATACAAGTGCGGACAGTGTAGTTCCAGTTTATCGCTATTTAATATATTACCGTAAGAAGATATTTACGTACCATTTGTAGAATTTAGAGAGTTCTTGACTTATCCTTGAAAACTAAATGATAGCACACTTGTGCTATCTTTTTGTCCAGGAGTGTATGTATCGGACAAACTTTCGCGATCCCGCCCGACCCAACCCGACATTTCGGGATACCGCACACGATTAATATGTATGTATGTATAGTGTACATCATATGATTTCACAGTATTTACATACGACGTCAACGGGTTAATACGAATTATGATCATTGACTGGACAGGTCAGCCTAGTCGGTTTTAAAACGGACCAACTCGTACGTTCCCCCAGTCGGTTCCTGATATCCAATGGCTTTTTTAAGCGTCTCTGTTACACGGAGACCGGGTTTCTTTCTATAGAAGACATTTCTGATCCGACAATACGCAGGGAGTTCACCCCGCCGCGTCGAAGCCCACCAAAAGGCAAACCGCCAAGAAACTCGACCAGCCGCGATTACAAATAACGATAAATTCCCGGGGCCGAGCAGCGGTAACATTAAAACCCTCTCACACTCCGTGTTGCGCCCGTGAATTGGTGTACCTGGCTGTCCCACGGGGAACTTCGCGCGAGGAACGATCATGATTCCGCTCGGACGAGATAAGGGTTTCGCGTATGACATGCCCCGGACTGCCCCCACCTCTTCGGGCAAAACCCGAGGCAACTTCTACTTCTAGATTGGAATCCATAGCGACCTGTAGCG
The DNA here is from genome assembly GCA_913789915.3 of Sphecodes monilicornis. Classification (NCBI taxonomy): domain Eukaryota; kingdom Metazoa; phylum Arthropoda; class Insecta; order Hymenoptera; family Halictidae; genus Sphecodes; species Sphecodes monilicornis. The sequence goes on along the minus strand of OU565286.1, from coordinate 1,304,917 downwards.
CAGCCGAGCTCCTCGGACTCGCGAGCATCGATCGGCCTTCTTTATTCATTTGCAAACGAATAAATAACCGTGCACACCGAGGGACGGTGTACGGGCCGCTCGATAAGATAGAGTCCTGTAAATCTGTTGGTTACTTAACAGGTCGCCGAACGATCTTCAGCCTCCCCACCCCCCACCCCTCTCCTAACCGCCGTCCTTTGACTATGGTTCTTTATTACTTCGTGCCCCAGCGGACGGTGTTTTTGTTTCCGAGTTCCCTTCGCTCGAAGATAACAAAGCCCGGACACGGTTAACGCGTTACTGATCGCCTAGCAAACACGCGGATCGCAATAAGTCCTGCACAGGGAATCGCCCGATGAAAATGTTCGACACCTCCGACGCAGCGGTTAGGGCGATCCGTGAAAAACTGCGGATCGGCAACACCGAGATCAGCCAGCTTCATCCACACTGTACATCGCTGGTTCCCGCTGATAAATCTTTGGTTCTCGAGTTCTCAATGAAACTTTCGACAACGCCGTGCCGTTCCTTTCATGCTACCATGCGATGCTTCTCCGATGTTTGATGGATTTTGTCTTCTTTTTCAATAACAAAATACTGTAGCAACCGGATTTACACCAGCGCCAAAGCTGGACCTAATTTGTAAATCATAGTTAATCAGCAGCACTAGTACCTAATATGTACTTGATTTTTCTTGTTACGAGTATATGTATAGCTAAATCAGACTCAAAGCATAATCAATAATTACTAATCAATGAAAATACCATTATGAAACTTTGAATTTTCTTTCTCCAAGTATTTACATGGTGGTTCGACCAAAGTACTTGTCCAGAATAAATAGTTGCACGTTACATTTGATTTAAAAAAAAAAAGAATTGAAATATCTGTTTGAATACAGTGTTTAGCGAACTATTATTTCTGTTTCTTTTTCAATTTGCATATTCGAATAATTTCTACAAAAGTTTAACTCTTTATTCAATTTGCACATTCGGAGTATTTTTGCAAAGTTGTACCCTAGGCTGCCAAAGTGAAATATTACGTACTCGAAGTTTTTTTATACAGAAATATTTTCAAATTTTTCCGTATCTAGCATTTAAAACAGTGCAATCTGTACACGTACCAAAATCAGTGACATTAATAATATAAATTATCATTCGCTTAAGTAATTTCGTTGATGCCGATCGAATAAAAGTTTTGTATTGCCTATATTTATACGACCAGTCTTTCCTATCAAATACAAGCAAATTTTGTATTTAATATTAATTTTCCCAATCAGATAATAACATTAAACAGAGCAATATAATATTATATATATATATATATATATATATATATATATATATAGTGTGGCGTAAGCAACTAAAAATTTGCTTCAAGGCTACCAAAAAACGAAAAATTGACATTGGATCTAGTGTAAATGATTCAATAAAGTAAATTATGGAGAGCATGTTAGATACATATAATGACGTTCCTCCTGTACTAAATTTATAATTAATATTTCCTCGCACTTCATACAGAATAATTATTGTTTATCAACATTTTGATATTTATTTTTGCATTCAGCTCATGCGTCAACCCTTTGTGCTATCAATTTTTTTCAATTTTGTAGTCCATTAGTTTTGGTAGCCAATCATTTTAAGTGTTTTATTTAAAAGACGAACTTTAAAAGGCAGTTCCCTGATTGGCAATAATTTTAAACTATTTATATTAAAAATAGCTAAAAGCGTATATAATAACAAATAACACATATTTAAACTGACAATGTAAAAATGTCGTATCACATTCAACATAGGAGTTCCTATAAATAAAATGCGAATCATGCTCGGCACAAGGAGTGCAAAGGGCTACGATATAAACGTAGCCTACTCCTCATCTCATTCGCCTAAAAAGAGGGTATGCTTGACGGCCACCATACGACCACCAACTTGATTTACACTGTCGTCTCTATTTTCCAAGGAAAAGATTAGTTATTATAGATTGTACTTATAGATTAGTACAATCCTTAGAATGTGTAACTTTACACGGAATCCGAAACAATGCAATCGTTACGCAACGATCTTCGCCTATACACCTCCTCCCTCCCCCCTACGATCTAAAGTGATAAGGAGCAGGCTACGCAACGCCGAGAATGATCGTAAAACCAAATGATTCTCATTTAACAGTCGACCGGACGAAGGATGTCCGGGAAGGAAGCTACTGAGGCGGACAGCAACTTCTGGTCCGGGCAAAACGCTAAAACTCAGCCCTGTTCCTCCGCGGCAGGGCTCGTAAGCAGCAACGTAGAGAAAAACGAGCCCGAGCGGTCTGTAACTCATCGAGCCGACAGCAGTCACTCGCGAACAAAGAGAGCCCGGTCGCAAAGATCGCGAGCGGGGTGTTGAACGGGATGGGGGAGGCGATGGGGGCATGAGAGGGGGGGAGGGCTCGAGTTGCAAATATGGCAATCGTAATGGAAGGAGACTTCCATCTTGCGCTTTAGTGTCTACCCGGAGATAGATTAACCGTGTGCAACCGCGGCTATGCCTGCCTTGCCACCCCCACCGTTCTCTACACGCCCGTACAAAAGTATAATATGTACTATCGTCTGTCCTTTCCTCTCCTCGCGAGTCTTCCGCCGCCCCTCCACCTGGCCTCCTGTTACCACCACCACCTGCCCCACGATCCGTCGCAGTTCTGCTGAAGTGGGGGCGGGGGGGTGGCGGAGGAGGAGGAGGAGGAGGAGGGAGAAAGGGGGCCGTGGAGTAGGAAAGCCGTGGGGCGGTGGTGGTTCATTACACACAGGCAACGAACACCTTGGCCCGATGAGAAAGTGTGCATCGCACACGCACGCGGCGCAAGCCCGCGTATGCAACGAGTAAGAAAGCGTATTAGGTACGCAGGCATGCGATCCTGGCTAAAAGAGGGCGGTCCGAGGAGACAGGTGCGAGCCAATCGCGGCCCGCCACGTGCAATTTCCCTCGGCGTCTCTCTTTCCCCGTTCATTTCTCATTCCTCCTCTATCTCTCCCTGTGTTCTGGTTCTGCGCGCCTTGCCTCCCTGTCTTGCCTCTCTTTCCTCTCTCTCTCTCTCTCTCTCCCTCTGTCAGTGTGTGTGTGTGTGTGTGCTCCGCCGCCGCTGCTAACTTATTTAAACGAGACTCGACCCCGTCACTGCGAGTACGAATCCCTTTCGTATTCGGCACCGATGCGCCGTGACTCGAGAGCAACGACCCCCGCAACGATTCTTCCTTCGGCCGCGCGCTGCCTTTTATCGATCGGCCTTCTTTGTCCCGTGACCTTGCACTACACAGGATGCACAAATCCTCGTATCTTTCCTACGACCAACTTCCGGTTTCGCCTATTCATATATGGACGCCGCAAGGAAGGATCTCTCTCATGCACACGTCCGGCACGGCCTCCATCGGACCTAACATCTTCGAAATGAAAGACCGTAGGGTGTCGGCTAACCGTTCTCGAGTATTCAAGCTGAATTTTCCAATTGGTACCGTGGACACCTGTTCAACTCTCGTGTAGACCGAAAAAATGTATCCTACTTATGCAAGTGTAACTCCCGGACGGCGAGACTTGCGTCCATTTGGATCCAGGGTCGCAAGCGTTCTGTCTTGACTTTGCTTTTCTGGGCGCTAGCTTTAACCATTGCTTACTTACATTAGGCTCGACAAAAGGATCAACGCCAACCCGAGAGAACTAAGTAAACAATCAATGTACAATAGAACCTCGATTATCGGAACTGAACAGTTAAATATGACTGTACGAATATTGGAACAATTACTCGGTTATAATGCTGGATACAATATTTATCAACTTGTACAATAAATAGTGTTGCATATTATGGATCGCCTTAGATTGAGATATTTACATCTGAAGCATGTTGGGCTACCAAAGACTTCATACATTGGAGGTTTGAAAAACCAAGGTCCTACTCTAACAAGTACGCAGGAATTGAAACAGTTCTAGCCAAGGTTACTATCAAATCGTCAAAAGTATTAGTCCTACGAGGATTTAAGCGTTCATATTGAAGATTAATTAACCCTTCAGGGACAATACTTGATTCTCAACTTCTTTCTACATGATCGAGTTGCGTTACGACGTTATCTCGAGATGTTATTGATGGAATTGGTTGCGAGTGGGTAAAGCAACTTGTTGTTAGAAGAGATATATTTGAATATATATATTTAGAATACAATTTGGTTTAGCACGTGTTACTCGGTCAAGAGTCTAAAAGAGAAGCCGCCGGGACGCTACCTTCACGTCGCACATAGCTAAGAACGCATTACAGGTGTAATCACGTGACTGACACTTGTCTTACAATGATATAATAGATGTCGCGATTAGTCCTGTTCTGACAGTTATCATAATACGTTGATTGACTCTCATTAGGTGGAAGGTTTGACGATTTCATGCCAGCCATGGTTAGATCTATTCAAATCCTTATACAGCAATGTACGTGTTTTGATCCTTGATCTTTTAAATCAATATTGATCTCCCTATTGGATCCAATACAAACACCCAATGATTTCAGCCGACTATTAAAAATAATTTTTAGTTGCTTCGAATTTAAATGGTTGGTTTTTAACTCTAGGTCAAAATGGACTCGTCATCCGAGCGTTAATTAGGTCTTTGTAGGATATTTTTCGTAGCTATTTTCAGAATCTAGAAAGTACGCAACAATGGTTTCAAATGAATCGTTTCCAACAATCTCAATCCATCAAAAAAAGAAATTCGATGTGACCAACGGTACCATTTATTATTGAACTTATCATTTGTGCAAGCTTAAAAATGATCTTTCGTATAAACTCACAATGTTTCTAGGATGATAATAGACATGTTGCTGGAAATATTTGTTGTTAACGTTAAACAATGTTTAACTTCAATGTGTAAGATAGCATAAGGAACGCGTGGCGAATCCGAGACGTCTTTATACGTCAAGGGGTTAACCAGTAGAGAAAAAGTAACTATATAATGTACATGCATTGTCATTTTCATCGAAGGAAATAATGAACGACAAAGTTCAAGTCACTGTACAGTAGAATCTCGATCATCCGAACTAGACAAGAACACCTGAGAGTTCGTACAATAGAACAGTCACAAGAATATATATTTTTAAATTACGTAAAAGGATAAAATACTTTGTAATTACGAATTTCTGAATCACATAACAATTAAATTGTTAGCTTCAATTTGTATTAATTTGTACAATAAACAGTGTTGCATATGGATCGAGCTATTTAAAGAAACTTGTTGGGATGATAAAGACTTTACATATCATCGGTTCGGATAATCGAGATTCCCCGGTAACTCTAAAAGGCATCATAGGGCGAGTAGTGGCTGAACAATCTTGAAACAAAAGCTTGAACAATCATGTCAAGATCTGTTTTGATTGAAGATGCTCTCAATAATTTCTGCTTACGCCTTGATTATCCTGGACCTGCATTCACCCGTCTGTCTCCCAATCAGTCCGGTTAATCGGGGTGTTCCACCTTCGCTCAGGATTTGTTGGGATCGTTAACTTCCGAGATTCCTTCGATGAGTGCGCGGTTGCCTCTACCTGCGGCTGTAAATTAAGAAATCGACGTCTCCTCGGCCAGATGCGCCTTCCTCCGCTAGCACAGTTGCCTATGTACGCTTTATGGAAGTTCGTCAGGTAAGATTAAAAAAGAAGATCTCTAACAGGAAGCGCCTTTTACCTCCTCGGGTTCGTGAAAGTCAGAGGTCTATCGCCCATGTTTCCCAGCGAATTCATAGTTTCGTTCGAGTTGAAATATTTATGCTCCTCGAAGCAGGAAGCAGCAAGCCGGCTGGTTGTGCTGCTCCTCGGGCATGAATTATGTCTTCCGACCCATTTTCACATTGTCGCAAAGCCCGGGGGCTCGTTAACCTTCGCTCGAACGGCGGACTTCTTGAATTTATGATTTACGGTCATATAAATCATCTGGCCGAGAGAACCAAGGTCGCTGGTTCGACAAAAGTTCGCCGCCTTGTGGCACACGGGTCTCGGGGCACAGCACGTTGCGCAACCAACGACCGAATGCCCGTTCGCTTTTGACCTGCAGGAAGTTGCCCCGACCGAGGAAGGGACTGAGATTGTTGTCTCGTGCTTAAACCCCTACTGCAACCACCTGCACCGCTCCACGCGTTATTGGGCGCGTGTCGGGATTCCATTTTCAAACTTTGCCCACTCCACACGGTCATTGAAAGAGTTCCGTCCAGGGATCGAGAAAGCTATGGCACTCTTTCATACGTTTTACTTAACGCGTGGACCGTACAATTTTTTGGAAAGCGTTCTCAACACGTTGATCGCACACTCAACAATCATAAGAACTAGAATCAAAGCAATTTATTTAATAAAACAAGAAATAGGTAGGGTGACCTGTCCAGTGAATGAACACTTAAAGTGCATATCAGCTGTAATTAATATTCGAAAATTTTTATTTAATTTCCTGAGCGCTATTTCTATAAGAAGATGTTATTTATTTATTATATATGATATTTACTTATATATTAAACACTATAAAAAGTGTTATTATTGAGATATTACATTCCAGAACACAATTCTAACAATATTTAATAGCTACAGTTTGTATTAAAAATCTGACATTGTGATTAAACGAAAAATTTGATTTTTCATGAAGATCCGCAGTCTAGTTATTTTACGCAAAATTCGGTTTTAATAAAAGTACTAATTCAATGGATCGAGAAAGCTATGGCACTCTTTCATACGTTTTACTTAACGCGTGGACCGTACAATTTTTTGGAAAGCGTTCTCAACACGTTGATCGCACACTCAACAATCATAAGAATTAGAATCAAAGCAATTTATTTAATAAAACAAGAAATAGGTAGGGTGACCTGTCCAGTGAATGAACACTTAAAGTGCATATCTGCTGTAATTAATATTCGAAAATTTTTATTTAATTCCCTGAGTGCTATTTCTATAAGAAGATGTTATTTATTTATTATATATGATATTTATTTATATATTAAACACTATAAAAAGTGTTATTATTGAGATATTACATTCCAGAACACAATTCTAACAATATTTAATAGCTACAGCTTGTATTAAAAATCTGACATTGTGATTAAACGAAAAATTTGATTTTTCATGAAGAACCGCAGTCTAGTTATTTTACGCAAAATTCGGTTTTAATAAAAGTACTAATTTAATGGATCGAGAAAGCTATGGCACTCTTTCATACGTTTTACTTAACGCGTGGACCGTACAATTTTTTGGAAAGCGTTCTTAACACGTTGATCGCACACTCAACTATTATAAAAATTAGAATCAAAGCAATTTATTTAATAAAACAAAGAGCAGAGAAGTTAAGATTTATTATATTAATTACTGTTTTAAAGCTTTTGCATATCGCAAATCGTAAGACTTGGTAAACTCAATTCTAGTAACTTAAAAATGAATTTTTAATTCTAGATAAATAATTCCGTTACTCAGATATGGGTGACATGGCAGCGATCATAGTGTTAAGCTAGGAGTCCATTTCTCAGTTATGTACTCTCTCAAGTCACTTGAGTGACTCTCAACACAGTGTCCACTCGCAAGAAATAGGTAGGGTGACCTGTCCAGTGAATGAACACTTAAAGTGCATATCTGCTGTAATTAATATTCGAAAATTTTTATTTAATTCCCTGAGTGCTATTTCTATAAGAAGATGTTATTTATTTATTTATTTATTATATATGATATTTATTTATATATTAAACACTATAAAAAGTGTTATTGTTGAGATATTACATTCCAGAACACAATTCTAAGAATATTTAATAGTTGCAGCTTAAAAATCTGACATTGTGATTAAACGAGAAATTTGATTTTTCATGAAGATCCGCAGTCTAGTTATATTACGCAAAATTCGGTTTTAATAAAAGTACTAATTTAACGCTAGATAATGAATCTTTCGTATAAATGGCAGTAGGGACATCCGAGTCTTGTGACATCAGACGATGACCACCAAATATTTCAACTCATAGATTCAATTCACATATAACTGTTTCATTTTGTGTACTCTGTTTCTTTATGAGGTATTTTTACTAAAATATTTCTCTTCTTAATTAGTCATTCCGCGTGATAGTTTAGTTATCTAGGGGGGAATTAGTATTGCGAGCTACGCCTCAAACCAGTCTATTTACATCGCCATAATGTAAATTACAACGATAAAAAGTACGTTCGTATTCATGGCTTGTGCTTTAACCAAATCTATAATAATCTACAATATATTCTATATTCAAAATATTGTTTCCAATTCGAATGTTGAAACCGAATAAAACTTATAAAATATTACAAATTTTCTATCATAGGGACAGATATTTTATTCATCGATATTAAGGAGAGTTGTCGATCATTGTAACAAATACTGAATGATATTATTCAGTGTATAGTACTATAACATTATTGAATAACTTCTACAGCTAATTTGACATTCCAAATATATGATTGATTTTTAATATGTATGTAAACAATTCACGATTCATACCTTGCTAATGTTTCTCATGTAATATGTGTTATAAAATGACTTGTTAAGATAGAATTTTCATTCTAGCAATTCTAAAACATTTCTTCCATAAAAACCATTTTCAAAGTATCTAATATTCTATATTAGATGCCGTTATCTATTTATGTAGTTATTAAAACGATCCGTTGTCTAAGGGTTAAAAGTATGTATATCACGTAAATACATTCTTTTTTTTAATGTAATACGCAGCGATGCTGTTGGTATGGTACATAATATTGAAGAAAAGGTTCGGAACTGGTCGCGAAGTCATATGAAATAGCAGTGTTTGCGCTCAATAGCACGTAATCGAATTTAACCCTATTTTATGCCGCCTATAGATAATTGAACGAGAATCTACTCAGCTGGTGAGTTCGACACGCCCAGCTGTTTCTTTGTTCGAGAAACGATACTGCAAAACAATGCTGCTTCAATTACCTTCAAGAATGTACTTGTTGATAATTCTACTGAAAAACATTTTGCAATAATGCATACTAAATACCGGCAAGATAGAACAAATATTCCTATGGTTTACAGGTTGTGTGTCATTAAAATTGTTAGAACTTACGCTCTATGATTCAGATATCTCTTCAATCAACTTTGAAAAAGCGATTCCTTTCAAAAAATATGTCCTCGGGGAAAGATAAGAAAATTTCTCTTTCAGATATGACCAAGTTTTTTTTTAGACTACTGATACTTATAGGGGAGACACCGATGAACATTTCGGAGGACCTTGGTTTCTTGTTAGAGGGACTCCGCTGGCTTAAAGCTAAAGCGTGTTAGACTAATTAGGATTATCTTTCTTAAACCGTAGTATTTCAAGGACAAGCAATTAGTGCAATTTCGAAGAAATCGTTGGACTTGGATGAATTCACTTTTTCCCAAAACCATTCCTTAAAAGAAAAACGAAGAACATTTTCAAATTGAATTTTATTTCGACCTAGTGCTCGGCCTGTTCGACTTAGTCTTACTGTTATTTCAATAATGCATACAGAATAAAACATTCTAATTTTATGAGTAAAATAAAACGTTCGAGTGAAAAAGAATTTGAAGATATGCATATTCAAAGACGTTGTTAATGTAAACAGTTTAAATTTACCATTAGGAAAATTCTACGTGCTGACATAAATTAAAAATGATAATTGAAACATAATTATCAAAATGACTGAATGAATAAAAATAAAAACTCTTTAATCGAAGGATAATTCTTAACAAACTTTTACGCTTTTTAATATCAAAGAATGACACATAAGTCAATGTTATGTGATTATCAATTTTATTCAATAAAAATAAATGTGACGATAGAAATGACATTTGTTTATGACAACAGAATAATATTAGATACGCGCTTATGTGGTGAGTGCCGTTGCATAACGAAGATAAACAAATTAACTTCTTATCATTTGCCAATATTAACATAATATCAGAATTAAAATGTAGAATATCAAAACGATTTCAGTAAATGATAAGAACAACTAACGATAATGATATACTATAATTACAATAATAACAATTAACAATAAAAACATAACAGTTAATAGCCGTGAGCTTATAGATTGTCTGTAATATTATAACACGTAGTTGCTACTATATCTGAATATTTATCTATTAACTTATTGATTACAGATCATTATTATTTATTTACAGTTTGTGTCGATGTATTCGTCTGAAAGAAATCAAAGATAGTCTTAATCTAATATGGTTAGGTTCTGCAGTAAAGTAGCATAAGAAACGTATTTTGATAAAATGGTAAGTATCTACAGCAAAGAAACCGTTCATCCAATGTAAATTTTAACTTCCACAAGAGATAAAAAATGTTATTGCCATTATTTAGATAATTCTAGTACGAAACCATACCACTTATCCAATCAATCTGTCATATTATAATATCGGCGATCTTTATGCAAAATAAAAATCGTTTACATTAATTGCAAGACATGGGAATCAAATAGGAATTCATTTCTATCTTTAATGGTTTTATTAGGCTGTAAGAAATGTACTGATACTCTTAAGCTTCTCGTAATCTTTTTATTGTTTGAACTTATATCCCCCAATTTTTACCATAAATGCATAAAATCCGCAGTTCAAATATCACAGATGCGTGTTTGATCTCTATGCTCTCAATGTTCCGTTCATAAAGTATCAACAATATCGAAGTTTATGTCATTTGTTTCTTCTGAGTGTTTTTAAACGGCGAACATTAGTTTAAGACGAGTAACTGTTTCCAAACATTTCTCCAACAATTTCGTACATGCATAATAAATAATGAAATCATTCCAGTGCGGCTTTCATTGATTTAAGTTTCCCTAGATAGGAGAAAAGTATGAGAGTTAGATCTCAGAGTTTGTTACTAAATTATCGGGAATATGTCGTAAGACTACGAAAATAAAAGAACCTGGACAGAAACTGTTCGCAGGTAGGCATGGTACAAATGTTTAATGTCACATGCATATTCTGATTATGTGAGAAGTGGAAGACCTCGAATATCGACTTCTCGAATAAAAGCATTTAAGAAAGATTCTTTTTTATTTTTACCAGAATCGTAAAAAATTAGGTTTCATAAAATGCCATTTAACATCTCAGGCTACCAACACCTGAGAAATGATCGGTGTAATTGGCATCTCTCTTTAACGAAATTGAATAAACGAAGGATATCAATTTGGCATTCAATTTCAAGTTATAGCATTTCTGGCGAATGTAATGTAAAAACAACAAAATAAGCAACTATGGTGCAAAAGTCAATGTCGTGTAAGAAATGTTTGGTTTTTCGGCGGATCGGTTATTAATTAATGTTACCAAGCAATTTTGCTAATAATCAAATAATCGACGTTTCAATCCATGTTTGGATCATTATCAAGATTAATTTTGAAAAGCGTTTGCTTTGGTTCAATCTAATGTGTTATTTTGAGCATCGTGACACACGTGTTAAACCATGCGTTCTCGATACTTGTTGTCAGGACACTGAGCGTGTTGGAAACGATCTAGTTTATATCTATCGATATATGGCGGTAAATTTGAAAAACACAATATGTCTTCATTTACCAATGTTCACGAATATACCTTGGTTGGTAAGTGAATTTTTTAACGTTCAACTTTTCTTTGGAATTGGTTTTATACTAAAGTTGTATCAGATATAAAGTCAGTTCATATTTCGAGAAAATAAGTTAAGTTATTTTTGGTTGGAAAAAATTCATCATTAGACATTACTGATTCAGTAATGTTGCGTAATATTCATGTATCTTAGGTGTTTCGTACCTGAGATTTACGCTGTGGTGTTTAATCATATGAATAGTTTCCAATAATAACCTTTGATGTAAATTAATTTCTTCGTCAATTATTTTGACGTTCTCGAAATCAAATCTATGGTCAAATTCCAATGAATGTCTTGTCAAAGCTGTATGTTGTGGTGGTGGTAAAAAGATATTGTGTTTGTGTTCTGTGACACGTGTTTCCAAGTTTCTGGACGTTTATCCAATGTATAATAAATCACATCTCAAGCAAGGAATTGAATAAACGACATTGCAACTTTTTAATAGTGGTAACTTGTCTTTAACAGGTGGAAATAAAGACTTAAGATAGCGAGGTATTTTGAAAATTGTATGTATTCCCACTTTGCGAAAGATCCTTTTCATATCATTTGAAATGCTTTCAACATAAGGTATGACTACCGTGTTTTTTGAATGAATTGGACCAATTTTTTTCCGTCTATCATCCTTTCGCTTTGCAACGAACGAAGGATGATATAATTCAAAAATACGTTCTTTGATGATATTAGACGTGAAATTTTCAGGGTAACCGTTTCGTTTCAAAACATTTTTTATTAACAATAAATTGTCAGGTCGAAATTCAGGATTCGAGAGTAGGACAGCTCTATATATCAAACCTTTTATTAAACCCACCTTATGTTGCATTGGATGGAAAGAGTTAAAATTAACATATCTACCTGACCAACTTGCTCTATGGAACCAATTGGTTTTTAATTTATTTCCTGTTCTGATAACGCTGATGTCAAGAAAGTTAAGATTTGTATCGTTTTCAATTTCATGTGTAAATTGTAATCTTTCATGAAAGCTATTAAATGTGTTTAAGATTATTTCTAATTGTTCTGGTTTTATACATGTAATGATGTGATCTACATATCTTTTATATAGAATTAATTCAAAGGGTAATTTCGAAATAGAAACCTGTTCTAATCTTTCCATTACAAGATTTGCGACAACTGGGGAAATTGGAGATCCCATGGCTGTCCCAAATTCAATGTCGTGTGTTCGACACAGGACCAAAAAGAATGAAAAAGAATTTCCGAGAAGATGAAACCAAAGTCGCTGAAAGCAACAGCGAATATTCCTCTGTCGAAAACTCGCCGATCATATTTCCCCAGCTAATAAAAAGCCGAGGATTTCTTCTAAAAAAAGAAGGAAGATGGCAGTTTTCAACCGAGTCGGCCGGCAGATTCGCAGTGGCGGCGTGTCCGGCGACGCAACCTCGCGCGGGAAGAAAATCGAAAGCGGGACGCAACGAGCCGTGTCTCGGCGGCCGAGTGGAGGGACGCGTGCAGCTCCGTGAATCCGGAAGTTGCGCGGCGTAGGTGGAACCTACGGAGAGGGGAAACCTCTGTATAATAATTAATAACCGGCCGCTGAGTGGTCCGCGCAGACCCCGCCCTTTACCCCCTGATTTATGAACCGCACCGCCTTCCCTGTCATAACCGAGAGCGTAGAAGCTTGCGCGGTGGAGGGGATTAGCCTTGTTGGGTGGGGATGCGGCGACGCGGTGGTGGGGGAAGGGCAATGTGTGACGTCGCACGACACTACCTACGCCCAGGCCGGCTCTTTACCAAGCGATCAGTCGGTTCTCGTCCTTTGCCGGATGACACCAGTCGACGTACGGACGTCCGGCAGAAACCAGACGCAACACAGCTAAACCGAGCGAAACACGAAACGCAGCGCAGCGCAGCTTTGATGCGCCACCGCGTGTCGGCGCCACGAACCGGCTGCTACATCCGCGTACCAGAAGAGACATGCAGCTCATGAGATGGAGCATCACGCGCCGTCTCGAATCGCGCGGTATCAAGCAAGGCACCTGCAGGCAGTCCAGACTATCGTGTCCCCGATTCTCCGGTACGGTGCAACCCTTCGACGGGTTCTGTAACCTGGCATTTCTGAAAAATCGGAACTCGTGCCTCTTTCGTGAAACGTTATAATTATCAGTGCTATCCGAACGGAGCTACACAGTTCGCCGGGAATAGTAATCGCGTGATTTCCATTTTTCAGTGGTCCCCGTGTGCCTGTTAAAAGTTTTCAGTGGTACGGGTTTCGTGCATCGCGCTACGGAATACTAATTGTTCAAACATTTCTCCTTATCCTCTCGCCAAGGACTTTCTAGCTGGTTATATGCTAGTTTGTTGTTAGTGTCGTTTGTCATTGATCTTGGAAAAATCACTTCCGATGTACTGCGAGTCTGATAATTGGGATTAGACCGTCGGCGATCAGCGTTTCGCGCCAGAATCGCCAAGTTTCTGCTCCGCTTCGTTCTCGACGACTTTAATCGCGAAGCGAAGCCTTACGAGCTTGCGATCGCCTCTTCGTCGCGCGTCGTTTCCTGGATAACGTTGGCTTTAAAACTTAATCTTTGAAAGTCTAAGTCACAAACTCCTCGGATCGTTAATGCCTCTGTTGACGGCCATCCGGCGAATGCCTCTTGCCTTCGGAGGAAATTCTTGGGTGGTTTCTTCGGGGAAAAAAAACTAGTTCTTTTCACCGGAAGTATCCCTGTGGAACCTGCTCCGGGATCTGACCATTTATTAAGCTATAAACCGATAACATCAGTTACATATTTTACGCATTGCGCAATCGTGAGCTACAAAATTTACTGAGCATCGCGACAACTTTCATACATTATCTATTAGCTTTGTACAATGTAATACACTAGTTGTTGAATTATTGCGAATAATAATTTCTGAATTTATTTAGAAAAATATTAGGGCAATTCTTCCAGTTGTCAGCCATCTTAAGTGTTGTTGTTATTATTACTATATTGTTTTCTAAATTTTTTCATACGAGGACATGAAACTATACATTGGAAGTGAGAAATAGGTTAACCATTGTGCTCATTCAAATGTATAGGAGTTTGTTAGTAACTGTCTCATCTTTTTGAGCAATTTATTTTCAGAATGGCTGACTACTAGATAGAGGCCACAATAAGGCACATTTACGCTACAGTAAACATTATAGACATTATAGACGAAGTGAGAAAAATTTGTGTCGAATTGAAAACAGTTTTGTTCTCGTAAATGTTAGCGTTTGAAGGTTTTGCTAATAATGTCTGAACCGATCTGTTACAGGAGAAGAAAATGACTTTACATCGGACGGTGAAGAAAGTGGTGGTCCGGGAGGCGGAGGAGACGAAGCCGTGGATCTCACAGCAGTCAGATCTCATCAGGGCGATGAAGATGATAAGGACCAGGATGACGCTTTGGAGGAGGACGAAGAGGAAGGTGTGGATGAGCAAGATGACCAGGAAGACGACGAAGAAGGTTCCCGTAAACAGATGCGTCACCGTCAAGACGCGGAGAATAACAACAATTTCGTGGAGAGCGGTGCGGCTGCTGGTCTATTTCCACCAGCTGGGACTAGTCATGTCACCTTGGAGGCCCTTCAGAACACAAAAGTGGCGGTCGCTCAGTTTGCGGCGACAGCCCTTGCCGGTGGTGCTGACAGCGAGGCGGCTCTACAAGATTTGGCGCTGTTACAAAGCACCTTGTACACCCTGCAGCATCAGCAGGTGTTCCAGTTACAGCTAATCAGCCAACTTCAGCAACAACTGTCCATCACGCACAGCCAGTCGGCGCAGCAACAGACCGTGGGTGAGCCGTCGGATAACAAAGAAGTGTCTCCGTCTCCCATTATCCAACCGAAACCTATATCGAGTTTAACGTCGCCTCCATCGTCGCGTCCGCCGAGCCATCAACAGGCATCGCCGGTTCCCATGACGCCGAATCTGTCCCAGGAACGGCCGACTCCGACCAGCAGTGCTTCTCCTTTGAATCTTCCGTTACCATCATCGAACGCGACGGGTACCACGACTACCACGAGTAGTAGCCAAGTGCCGCTGTCTCACCAGATGCCACCCCTCTGTTCCATCAGTTCTTCCCTTGCCTCGTCGATAATAACCAATACCGATCCGCCGCCGTTGCACGAGCCGAACACTTTGGAGATGCTGCAGAAGAGAGCACAGGAAGTGCTGGACAACGCCAGTCAGGGTCTGCTGGCCAACAACCTGGCCGACGAGCTCGCATTCAGGGGTGGGAAAGGTTCCCGTCCGTCCCCATACGATTCAAAGTCTGGTAGTGGACGCGGGGAGCCGTTCTTCAAGCATCGATGCCGCTACTGCGGCAAGGTGTTCGGCAGCGATTCAGCCCTTCAGATCCACATACGATCGCACACAGGTGAGCGACCCTTTAAATGCAACGTCTGCGGCAGCCGCTTCACCACGAAAGGGAACTTGAAGGTCCACTTCCAAAGACATACGGCCAAGTTTCCACATGTTAAGATGAACCCGAATCCCGTTCCGGAACACCTGGACAAGTACCACCCACCCCTGCTACAGCAGATTGCCTCCGGTCAGAGACCAATGCCGTCCCCGCCGCCGCCGCCACCTTCTCATCATCCCTCTTTTCACCCGGCGGCGGCACATGGTTTTTTACCTCCCCAGCCACCCCTGCCACTCAGTTTAGCCCTGCCCGGTATGCCACCCTTGTACAGATCACCGGTTGCCGCTCATCGAGACGATCAGGACGTACCGGAGAATTTGAGTAAACCCATAACCACTGCCCCCACCACGTCTCCACATTCCCCCGCGATTGTGTCGAATTCTCGTCATTCCTTTCACGACAATCACCAACAACAAAAGCAGCAGCTCGAGCAGAGGGACGATATCAAGCTCGAGCATCGATCGCCTATGCAAGAGCAGTACCAGCAACGGCCCACGAGTCGGGAAGCTGCCGAGAGGATAACCCCGAAGAAAGAGCCGGAGGAAGCCGAGGAGCCGACGGAAGAGGAAAGCGAGGATTTTGAAGAAACGTCCAGGCGGTACTTGAACTCGCCCCAATCGTCCGTCAATCCGCTCTCTCAACCGCAAACGTACGAAGACTGCAGCATGGACAGCAAGATCAGCGGACGACTAGAAGCGGACGGTGACATGGAGGTCGACGAAGAGATCGAAGAACAACCCGAGAATTTGTCCGGTCGAGGAGCCATAAACCGTTTACCGCAACAGATCGTTGCTTACCCTGGAGCATCGCCTGCCAGCAGTAGCGCGAGTAGCGGAAGCCTTCAAACGTCGTTCGCAGGTATCCTTTTTCCCGGACCACCGGCCCATCATCAAATACCCCATCACGCTGCAGCTACAGCTGTAAACACGCCAGTAGTTTCGACCAGCGAGATGATCGATCCAGCCAAGGATCCAGCCATCTACTCGAGCCTTCTACCACGACCGGGCAGCAACGACAACTCTTGGGAAAGTTTGATCGAGATAACGAAGACCTCGGAGACGTCGAAGTTGC
Source organism: Sphecodes monilicornis (assembly GCA_913789915.3). Taxonomy (NCBI): domain Eukaryota; kingdom Metazoa; phylum Arthropoda; class Insecta; order Hymenoptera; family Halictidae; genus Sphecodes; species Sphecodes monilicornis. The sequence goes on along the minus strand of OU565286.1, from coordinate 1,287,854 downwards.
AGCAGTTAGTCGACAATATCGAACATAAACTGACCGATCCGAATCAATGCGTGATCTGCCACAGGGTGTTATCGTGCAAAAGCGCGCTGCAGATGCACTACAGGACCCACACCGGAGAACGGCCGTTCAAATGTAAAATTTGCGGTCGCGCGTTCACCACCAAGGGCAATCTGAAAACGCACATGGGCGTGCACAGAGCAAAACCGCCTCTCAGAGTACTCCACCAGTGCCCGGTCTGTCATAAGAAATTCACAAATGCGCTGGTCCTGCAACAGCACATACGTCTGCACACAGGCGAGCCAACGGAGCTCAGTCCGGAACAGATCCAGGCTGGCGAGGTGAACGAGTTCCCACCGGGTTATCCTCACCACCCATTGGCGTCGTTCCTTCCGCAAGGCTTCCCGCCGATCCATCCTGCAGGAGCGGGCTTTCCCTTAGGTTTTCCACCGAAATTGGAATTGAAAGAGGAGGCTCAACAACAACAACACCACCAGCACCACCACCACCACCACCATCAACAGCAGCAACAGCAGCAGCAGAGGTATGCGGAGGATCACAGCGAGGAGGCGGATGACCAGGAGGACGAGGAAGAGGACCGTAGAGAAGACGACGAGCGGTGCGACGTGAATCGCGACGGTCGATGCGAGCCAGAGGATGAGCAGGATCACGACAGCGAAGAGAACGAACACAAAGACCTCGGTTTGCCGAGTTTCTCGACGTCTCTAGCAGCTCTCGAGAACCAAGTGCGAACCATCACCACGATAGCCACCTCGAGTGCAGGGAACGTGGCCAGGTCACCACATTTTCACCGGTACAACGGCAGCGAGAAAAGCAACAGTCCGCCGAACACCGGTGCACCCTTAGACCTGACACCTCGTGCATCCTCCACGCCAGCCACAGTGGCGTCGATACCAACGCCGCCGCCGCCACCCCCGCCTCAGACAGCGGCACACCATCCACATCCCTTCGGCATGTTCGCAGGCCTCCTACAGGCGGTCTCGTCGTCGCCGTCCACTAGCAGTATAGGATCCTCGAGCATAAATAGTGTCAGTTCGATGAACGCCGTCACTCCGGGATCCGGCGCCGCTGGACCTCTGGCCTCGCTTACCACGTCAGCCGTTCTGGCTGCCACATCCACTTACAACCCGCTCGGCCTAGCTGTCGGAGGGCCAGCAGGTAGGCGCTGCTAGCATCAGGGCGAGCTGCAGTTCCTGCTACACCTCCCGATCGATCTGACACGATTCACTGATCCTGACCGAAAGACTGACTGATTCGTCCACCTTATCCAAGCTGTACTATCGACATCCTGTTTGTGGTGTAGCCGGACCTAGCACTCCTACCCTTCCGCTTAACTTTGTTATTGTCTATTTGTTACACCTTTTCGGAGTCTCTCTCTCTCTCACTCTCTGTCTGTTTTTGCCTCTCTATCACTCTATCGATCTTTTCTTCTATTTTCGAGTCACTTTGTGTTCTTGTCTGGAAATATGAAAAATAATAAATCCGGCATTTGCGACTACAAAGATCAGTTTTGTATTTATCCTTTTTTTGCATAAAACACGAAAGTCGGAACTGTGGATACATGGTGAATAAATAAATCTTTTTACCAAATTTATTGTTGCATTCACAATTCATTTCACTCCTTCCGTCGCGGGCAGTCGTGTAACGATTAGTCGAAAGGACTTTTTCAAGCTGTAATGTAGCGATAACAGTCGATTCATATCTTAAAAGCTCGCGTTACAAACGTCCCTGTCGAGTTCGGTGATTTTGCAACGAAATTAGTCGACTTTCTCGCGCTCGCCACGGATTAATTCACGATTAAAGCCGCGGTTATAAATTGTTTTCATGATCACAGAACGTCGTGGAAGTGTCGAGAAGCAATTGTAAAGGGCTACGATCTGTTACAGTGCGTGGAAACACCACATGTAATATCTGCTACAAGACATTTGCGTGCAACTCCGCGCTGGAGATTCATTACCGGAGCCACACGAAGGAGCGACCTTTCAAATGCACCATATGCGACCGAGGATTTTCCACGAAGGTAATGGTCTTTCTTAAATCAATTTATTAGGTGCACCAATGAGAACTTCACTTAATTTCGCTTGACACGCTGGAAATATCGTCGAAACTCAATGTATCTCTCCGTCGTTGCACTCGATGAAAATAACGCAAGCAATAAACGTTCGGGCATGAGTTATCCATTAGTACATCTAATAATTTTCTAGACTATAATTAAAATATTCGTTCCGAGAAATTTTTCAAAAGCAATCACGTTACACAAAGTAGTCAGTTTGTACGACTTTATTATTTTAATAAAATATCCGTGATCTGTAAAAATTAGTGTTCGTAAATTGGTGGAATGAGAACTTTTGAAGCAAGCTTTCGTCACACGTATTTCGTATCTCGAGATTTTCTTTTAACCCTTATGTCAATAACCGAGTACTCGTATACCCACTTTCAATATAAAACTTTAATTCTTTTATTGACAAATAACAAAATTATTGTAGATTTTTATGTTCTTGGATGATCACAGATTAATATACACTCTCGCTCAAAAGTATGTGGACAACATGTTTAATTTTTATATCTGCCTGAAAAAAATATGGAATCTTCGATGAGTTTCATTATATTTTATACGTTCTAGTTTATACAGTACTAGAGAATGTATTTTAATAATAATTCATTTTTCGTTTTCCATGTCTAAATATGTACCGTGCGACTTTATAATCGCTTTTACTAGTCGTGGCATTCTGGTTATTCATTTTTTCACTACATCACTCTAAATGTTTATCATATTAATCTCGAGAAAACAGCAGACCATGCTAAAGCCGTGGATTCATCGTAAATTGAAGAATGCAGTATTAGACCTACCGAATAAATTTTTATTTATTTAAGAGATTTGAATAATTAAATTGTACAATTTGATAGTATTAGAATAAATTACATATATACTTGCAACAAAGTGGCCACATACTTTTGAGCGGGCGTTGTGCATTTGAAGCATAAAAATATTGCGTTGAAACTATAAAGTGCAACATCAATGAATATCTTAGAGAATTTTAATTGTTGACAGAAGTATTAGAATAAATTACATATATACTTGCAACAAAGTGGCCACATACTTCTGAGCGGGCGTTGTACATTTGAAGCATAAAAATATTGCGTTGAAACTATAAAGTGCAACATCAATGAATATCTTATAGAATTTTAATTGTTGACAGAAGGGTTAGTCCCTTTTTTAGCTGCATGGAACCGATTCAGGTATTTTACTCAAACGGTTAGTCAGATCAGATTTCCATCGAGTTTTAGAAATATCTGTTTAAAAAGTACTACTAATGCTTGAAAAACTAAAGAGTCTATAAATATTCGTGCAAGAAAACTGTGTACAAATAGCGTTTACTTTTTACAAACGGTAAACATCGCGATGTATAGCAAATTGAAGCGATCTATTGGACTGGTAAAACAGTTTTTCAATATTTCTCTGGTGATAATCGGTATCGTTGGTTAGAAAATCGTTGAAAACGTGATCCTTTATTTCTTGAAAATCTAGTTAGACGTCCCGATAAAATAAAAATCCCGATAGATCGCAGATAGGCCAGAAAACAATTTGAACAGCTAGATCGAGAGAAACGTAATTGATTCGATTGATCGGGACATTGAAAGAGACCACTTTATCCCCGTAAAGATTTATCGCTTTTTTCCCATCATAATCCGAAATAGCTGGCCACGCCCAAAGCCTAATCCGCAACTGGTTCGGTCATCTCTCTATCTTTGTTTTTCTACGATACTTTCAGAACGACGGTTCCGGTCAACAAACGTGCAACTGTACATCTCAACCGTTGCCCGATAATAGTTCGATCACTTCACCCGATTCCCAATATCAAACATCGTGTGCCAGTAATCGAGAGAAACCAAAACGCAGGCGGCGACGGCCTGAGGAGCGGAAGAACCGGGGGCGGAGAGGAGCCGGAGGGGGGCGGGGGCTGACACCTGTCTATCCTGCCATCCGCCTACCCCCGCTGATGTCACCCGCCCTCGGACTTCTACCCTCGGCCCACAGCCTCCTGGTAAGAGCCTGCTCAGTTTTGACGAACGAAACGAAACCAATGATAACACCACTGTGTATTCTCGAAAGATTCCACGTTTGTTCGCAACCACGACCGAGTACGATCGAAATAGCTCCTTTCACGAACTTCTACAGACCTAGGGAGCAACTAACATGTTTCGCTTACCACGCCAATTCTACCGAGACTTAACAAATTCACGTTCTTTCCTCGAAAGTATCAAATTTCGAAGTTGAAACATTTCAGTAAGATTCACACTGTTCGTGCGTTTCTCTCGATGTTCCTCTACGTTTGTGATATACACTATGTTCAGCATGTTCCACATTCCTTTATCCAATGTTCTCACACCTACAAACGATAGTCACCGTTATTTCTTTGACATAAAACATACGAAAAAAAACTGGTCTCGCGTTCGTAGACTCAACGTGAGAAGGCCGTCATTGCCATCAGGTGTGATCAAAGTAATTTTGAGACATCTGGAATGATGCAGAGTGGTGTTAATCGACAGAGCGGTTGAAGTTCGAGTGTCACGGGTGGATAGGAGGTTTAACGAGGATTGGTATTTTGATTCGCAGGGGAACATGAAGCAGCACATGCTAACACACAAAATACGCGACATGCCGCCTCATCTGTTCAGCGATTCGAAGCAGCAGATGCAACAGCAATCTCAAGAACTCGAGACCTCAAGGAGTCCGATGTGTGCCGAAGACACGAGTTTGCCACCACCTCCGCCGCCGCCGCCGCCTCCTCCACCGATGCCACCGACATCGATAGAACAGACGATTTCAGTGAAGAGATCTCCGTCCGAAGGGGACTTACCAGCACCAAAGAGACCAGCTAGTAAGTAGAGACACTGTACTACATAAAACGTCCAATTTCGCTTCTTCATCGAGCACAATTCGTCCAGCCGAAGGCTTGGCTTGGCAGACTTAATTCTCTTCCGCTAACAGATCACGTTCCAGCATCTATCTGAACCTTCGAAGGTCTTCGAACGGGCTTCGCTTTATTTGCACGCTTCTACTTCCCGTACACCGCTATTATTCTTTTTTTTCACGCACTCTCCTGGTGGTAGCAGAGACCTGGATATCTATTTTTCGTCTATCGTTTTTTTTTTCTCGATCTACCGACGATTGCTGTCACGTCGAGCGTTCATTCGATTAAAATCTTCTTCGATTTCGGGCCGTGGGAGTACTTACACTCGGAAAAAGGACAAGCTTTTCAGATCCGCGAAACCTGTGTCAGGGCCTGTTTAGAGAAACTGTGTGTGTGTATTTGCAGGCGTGCCGAGCAAACACTTGTGCCAGATTTGCAATAAGAATTTCTCCTCATCTTCGGCGCTCCAGATCCATATGAGAACTCACACTGGCGACAAACCGTTCCGATGCACCGTCTGCCAGAAGGCCTTCACCACCAAGGGCAATCTGAAGGTATACATACAATTTTCCCTTGTCTCTTTCTCTAGTCTCTCTTTTCTCTATTTTTTTTTCTCTCTCCCTCTCTCTCCCTCTCTCTCTGTGTCTCTCTTTTCTCTCTCTCTCTCTCTCTCTCTGTCTCCGTCTCTATGTATAGCTATATCTCTGTGTCATTCACTCCCTGTTTTTCTCTATCTCCTCCTACTTCTCATTCTACTCGTGTGTTCTTGGAGTCTTCGAGTTTTTTCACTAACATTAGCTAACTGCTACCGCTTGTACTAACGCTGACGCGTAACGTACAAAATTGCAAGCTCGATGAAAGACACGTGCGCCTACCACACTCACAAACAGAGAAATTGACGTCGTTGTGATTTTTGATCGTAGGTGCACATGGGCACGCATATGTGGACCAACGGAGCTTCTCGACGAGGCCGTCGAATGTCGCTGGATCTGCCTCCCCTACCCATCACACCCAAGGACTCGGAATTTCTACAGCGACGACCGGATCTCTTTTACCCGTATTTACCCGCACCGTTCCTTAACGGCGTACAGCAGAAAGTAAGTCCCTTCGGCAGCATTTTATGATATTAAGAAGGTATTCCTAATTGCAGGGATCAAGCAAACTATGTTCATCGCATTTTTCACATGCTATACATTAATGTCTTGATATACAGTCAGTGTAAAAAGTATTCGTACACCTCTTCAAAACGAATAACCTTTATATGTGCACCAAACCGCTTGAATTGTTTTGAGATGTTAGAAGTATTAGTTTACTAGCCAATTTCTTTTTAAATTGCTATTGTCATCACAATTCCGAATTTTTAACTTTTTTATCTGTGCCTATAATGACAACTTAAAACATACTTTCTGTAAATCGAAGCACAGAGTTTCATCGAAATCGGTTGACGCATAAAAAAGCTATAGGCATTGTAATATGTAAAAATCTTTGAATTTCGGATTTGCGATTCTTTTAACCCTTTCGTTACGAGCGCCGACTATAGTCGGCATCCATTCGATGACTTGTATATACGAGCGCCGACTATAGTCGGCATCCACGTGACGACCTGTGCACACGAGCACCGACTATAGTCGACACGCAATGAAAGCCGACGTGCAATATGCACACTTTTCGGCGCGGTGTCCCGTTCAGTGGCATTACTGCGACGGAGCGGACTGCCGTAACGAAAGGGTTAAATCACAGTTTCTTACAATTTTTGCCATTTTCAATCAATTATGTAGGATCTTAGGAAAAATGAGGAATTCCGCGGCGGGAATCGAACCCGGGCCCCACGCGGTTGTAGCTGATCAACTCTTACACATACCCACGGAACCCTCCTACTTTTCCTAATCTCCATACAGTATTTGGTCCGGGAGGTCCTGATCCCACACTCGGCCATCCTGCTCCGGCATTCGCCCTCGAATGTCCGTCGCAGCGCCATCGTCTTTTTGGCCTCAGCGCCATCAACACAACTCGTCACCAACTTCGTCACTTTTCGGGAACACCATCCCCTACTGCCCTCTCTAGCAGTTTTCCCTGAATGTGTCCCTTACTTCGCTTCGTCGTCCTTTCGCACGCGTGCGACCGTCTTCGCAATGCTTGCTTACTCGTTCGTCGTCTGTCACCATGCGGGAATCGGTGTTCCCCCCATCCCGGACGAGCCCCCAAATGTAGGATCTTAGGAAAAATGAGGAATTCCGCGCCGGAAATCGAACCCGGGACCCTCGCGGTTGTAGCTGATCAACTCTTACACATACCCAGGAACACTCCTGCTTTTCCTAATCTCCATACAGTATTTGGTCTGGGAGGTCCTGATCCCACAATTATATTTCATAGCAACTTTGACCGATTTCGATGAAACTTCGTGCACGTATATAGCTTACTTAGATCCACAAAAGGCACCTTTTGAAATTTTCATTACAGACATATGAAAACCGTGAAAATTGTGACCTTTACTTGTTTCTTCGCAATTGCGACCAATAGCACGTTTTTAAAAAAATTATTTCCGCATTACCTAGTTAGCAAATTAATCCTATCATTTCAAAAGAAACTCGGACTGTGTGCGAATACTTGTTATACTAAGTGTGTGGCAAAAGTTCGGGACCGAAATGTCACTTGTATCGTGTAGAAACGGTTGTATCAGTGAGACAATACTAATCCAGTAACACATCTTTTTAATGAAACTTTTAACAATATATTCGTAATATTTTTCTGAATGAAATGATGTCAAACACAACGCAATTTGGATCACATTTGTTTGTTTAATCAACGATACTATATAACCTCGATTATACGAAATAGTCAGTGGAACATTAGTGTTCGGATAACAGGACATTTATCTAGTTACAGTGCTGGATTAAATCTGTAATGATTTATGCAATAAATCATGGTATGTGGATCGAGGTAGGGTATATGGATAATATATTATCTACTGAATATTTACTGAATCGCTAATTGAATAATTATGGGCCAAATTATACCGTGTTTGGTGTGATTCTAATCAGAAAAATGTTACAAATATGTTGGGGACAGTTTCCCCCAAAAAAATAATGAAGAACAAAAAAGTGCACATCACTTTCAAATATGTATATTAAGACAATACTGTATTTCGAATATGTGTACTTTCACTTACATGTTTAAATTCGGTGAAATATGAAAACTACAAAGATTTAAAGAAATTAGTGCTGCATACCCCTGGTAAATAATATTTGGTTGCAAATGCGGTGTTAACACCTCGCACATATAAAGAAAATATTAATATAAAAATGATTATACATGTATTTGTGTTTCTTATAATGTAGAGAATAAGAAGATTTGATACTGATTAAAGGAAAGATTCAGCAATTCACGAACGTTGAGGAAATATTTTTGACGAACTCTATCGTCATATTCATCATTCTTTCTTTCATAATACCCACATAACTTTTATCATACTTGTTTAGTATATTTCTAGGGTGGATCGGCTGAAAGAGGCCACCTAAATATCTCTTTAAATTGTAATGATGCAAAGTATTTATAAATATTTATGTTACATAATTTGAATGGTATCAAAGAACTAATATCGGCAAGAACTATTAATATTCTTCCAAGATAATTTATTCGGAGTTTTCAAAGTCGTCGGTGCTGTTTTGCATACAACTATTTTATTACATTATGTAGCTAATTAAAAACTACATTTAGATATGTATAATATCATGACCTTAAAATAGCCTTTATCTCCAAAAATGAAAGTTGTTTATCCACTGATCTAAATCGGTGTGAATTCTCAATAGATTAGTAGAGCATGCTTTACAAAAACATAAATTCTACGTAAATTTTCATTTACGGAGATTAAGGAGATCAAGGTTATTCGCGCTTAGGCTATTAAAAATTAAAATCGTCCGATGGCGCAACTACAGTCAAACTAGGGGTACAGTATAACACTATTGCCCTCTTTTGCGTATTCCATCATCCGCCAAAATTATGCTACCTTCTCTCTCATTCTCTCTCTCTCTCTTTAATCATGTCCTTCCCATACTTCACTCTTCCTCTTACCGACACTAATTGGATTATGACACAAGTCGACAGGTGGCCACTCAACCTTCCCCTATTCAACCGATTGTGTTTCGAAATCAAGTATGAGTCAGTCGTCGGAAGGCTACTGGATAGAGACACCACAAAGTGCAGCTTTCGCTTCCAGTCTTTTGCGTTACGCTCCTTTTCTAAGCTTATCAAACTTCTGCCCACGGGATGAGAGTCGAACTTCAGAAAAAGTACAGTTCCTTCATAATAATTAACTAAGATTATTTAGTGTAAGTGTAGTGTTGAGTTTTTGTGCCTCGTTACAAATTCCTTTACCACCTCTTTGTGCTTTGTTATCGAAATATATTAAATTCCTTAGACTAAAGAACTTCGCGTCGAGCCTGAACTGAAGTCGTAAACTAAAGTCCTGAACAAAGCAAAGGTCATTTCAAGGTCATGTTATTATAAATGCGTGAACTTATCGTTTTATCAAGTATACGGTGAAAAAAATAGATGTACACACAGTTCTATGAACAACAAAACATCGATGATCTTGAGAACTCTGAAAAAATGTAAAATAAATTTTTGCTTTATCATAATTCGAAGAGACATTGGGATGACCTCCTTTAGCTAGACCACTTGGCAAATAATTCTCTCAGCGACCATATTCATAATTTTCCTCCAATATTTTCTACCAGGGGTAAACATTTGTTTAAACTAATTCTCCTAACTTCTCGAGAATGCTCAATTCGTTTAGCCTAATATTGAAAAATGTTATTCCTGCAACCCTTTAGGGACGACGCCCGATCGTAGATACCGTTCGCTATGACCGTCGTTGTATGATATTAAAATAATCAGTTAATTGTGTAAAAATATTTTAGAAAGTAAAAATTGATGCACCAAAAACGTGTATCGCCTCCAATCACCTGGCCTTGCGCAATAAATTTTGATAAATCCATTACAGTCGGTACAGTACATTCAGTACATAAACGTCGCCCCTGCAGGGTTAAAGAGACCGATTGTCGGTTTCTTTTTGTGCGATTGGCGTTGTACGACGTTACAGACGTCGCCTGATTTAGAACCTGTGTCTTATAATTTGACGTGCAATCAATTTTGAAATATTCATCAGAGTCGATATGATGTACCGATGTCGTCTCTAAAGGGTTAACAGGAGTCACTGTCTGTATAGGACAGTGTAAGCATTAAGGATCATAAAAAGAGTAGCACCGCGAATCGCACCATTCACCACAAGTTAACGATGATTTTTTTCTTTGATTTTTATAGGTAATTTCCACCGAATAAACCTAACCAGTCGGCGTGCCTTACTTACAGTTGAACGAGATCTCGGTGATCCAAAGTAACAACGGATTACCGGGTCATTCGGTGGCTACCGGAAAGTACGCGGGCCTGTTCGGCTCGGTATATGCAGCCGGAGCTGGGTTTCCCTTGGACAAGCAGCCGATGGCGCCGACGAGCAACGGACCGCTGGTCGATGGTAAATCCTCGATTCCATCTGGTTCCATGCTGTTTCAAACATCCTCACCGTCCCACTCTCCGGGCACGCCATCGTCAAACGGTAGCAATCAGAACTCGACGGGTGTGCCCTCGTGGACGGGCGACGGACTTCAGCATCACTTCGACAGGGAGCCTTCGAATCGGTCGGAGAGCAACTCGACACCACCATCAGCCCGACTTCCACCACCCCCGGCTGCTAGGGGCGAAGGTTTAGCCACGTGAAGTTCAACCGGTACATATCTTTCTTCTTCGATTGAAAACTGAACTCCGGTTCGCTGCTAGCCAGTCTGGGCTAGATGTAGGAGCCATCGTGTGCTTCAGTGTTTCATCCAAAAAGAGAACAAGAAAGACTCGGGACCCGAAGTCTGACGACATATCCTCGTAACACCCAGAGCCAGCAGATACCATGTTCCTATTGTCACACTAGTCTTAAACGTGTTAAAGAGGACCGATGGGCCCGGCAGCATCAGCTGAGAGGGAGTCCCAGTTTACGTCCCGGTTTTCCAGAACCCCCGTGACGTGGTTTCGCACGAGGGTCTGACGGACGCGGTGCCTAGACTGAGCCGTTAGGCCGCAAGACACGTGGCGCCGCGACGTCCCGGCCCTCCGTACTCTGACCGTCCATGCGCGACAGTGATGGTCACCTCACTTAGGCTTATTTACGTTACAAATTTGATGACGCAGAGCGTGCCATTTTGCTCTCAACCAGCCCGATAATCACCGTTACCGTTCGCCGTAGCATGATCCCCAAAAAATTCGTCTCGTTGCTCGAGGAAATACACTCATGGACCAAAAATTAAGATACGTATCGATCGTTTGAAAATGACCCTATATTTCCTTTTCTTGAATACACATTGGTTGGAAGAAAAAATAACAAAAGATGCTTCGTCTCCATGTTTCTCAACTTTTGTCCCGTAAGTGCATTTAGTCAAATTTCTACGTGACTTTTGAAGAAGATCGGTCCTGCCGTATGGCTATCCATAACGGATGTCCTCGGGACGCGCCAGAGAGCCACGTGGTATGTTCTGCGCGAAATGATATAAATATATACATAAAAAGAGAAAGATTATATATATATATAAATATATAAATATACATATATAAATATAAAACATTATATTGGTGCGAAGGGGTACGAGTGCGCAAGTTGTACACACACACACACACGCGAGTACGTGCGTCGCTTTCTTTTTTCAAAGAAGGTCGTTTTTAGAAATTTAAAAGCGGGTCCGGCAACGCCCCTCGCTGTGATATGAGAGGAGCAGCCTGCAATCATTTAAACCAATGTACTTATACGTTGTACCATAGTATTATTATTTACACTCGATGTACAGTACGCACTGCAAATTAGCTTTGACGTTCTTTTGTATAGATGAAGAAACAGACAGCCGACGTCTATTTGTGTTTCCCCGAACCTCGACGATTTTCACTTTCTCCTCGATCGAAGCACCAGTAATCCATTTACAGAACTGAAATTCAATTCTTGTGGATAATACACACCGTGATGCGTAGTATCGTTGTAACGCTTATGCGAAGAATAAAGTGAGAAATTTCTCTCGATTCCTGCCGCACGATCCTCCTCGTTGGTCAATGTCAATTTTCGTTCTACCGACACCGTGTACTCAACTCGAAAAATTTGTATGCGTGAAAACCGTGATTTTCAGAATAGATCTTGGTCACGTGGTGTGCAACAGCTGTACCTTTAACGTTGTCGAGTGATCATTGCTCGACAACGTGGTACAAGAAGACACTGTTACGTTAACGATTCGAGCGCCACGAAACGTGTCGAAAAGTGTCAACGGTCGCGGTCCAACATGCTTAAATTGGACAGCGTTCGAATTTTAGGGTACGTAACACGTTAGTGCACCGTGATCACGTCGCTTGACACTGTTCGATTAAAATTTTTGCAAAGACCCTAGACATTCAAACGGTTAAAATGTACAAAATCATAATAACGTTCTAAATTCAACGTGAACGCATATAACAAATAAATTATAATGAATCGTTTGGCCACGATCCGATCAATCTGTATGTGAAATACTTCTACACTTTGGCAGACAATGCTCTTAGAAATGATTGTATATAATCTTTATTTTATATAATTGTCCAGAAATGTCAAATTTGTACATTAATTACCGACTAATGATATTTATTTAACATTGTTATCATACATTCTCTATTGGTAACATCGTTTCTGTTATTACGTGACGGGGTTTTTAATAACCGAAGCAAATTAAAGGGATGATTCTTCGTTGCTATGTAAGACAAAAATTGTGAATTGGTGAACTTTAATAGTTAATAACTTGAAAACGAAGCCAAATTATTCTGAATTTTTGTCTTGTACTATCACAAAGAATCCTTGCAATTTTCTCAAATTTGTTATTGAACACCCCGTGTTTTATCTTTAGGTAGTCGAAACGGTTTTATATAGTTTATTCAAGAATGTTTTGTTTCGTAAGCAAACCAACTGGCAGAGAAGAAATTCTTCTACTCGTTGATTCGCGCCAATGTCGCCAAATTTATTAATTAATAAAAGAATAAGAACTGTACAAATAGTAATGGGTAATTTATTAATTATTTATTATACGAAAACGGAAACCAAAATGAAAAGTATTCACTAGATTCAAAGATCAGCAAATTTACAGAATAAAACAGCAGTGATGTTCATTGGACAAGTGATTTTGTTTACGCCATAATAACTGAATGTACCTACTTTACGTTCAATCGACATCGTTAAGCTATGTCCACACTGTAACAACAACGAGCGAATTTTTGTTAATCTTTCATTCGTTAAAAACGACAACTTTTTCAACACGCAGCATCAACTAAAAGTTGCTCGTTGTTTCTTCAGTGTGAACATAATTTTACGCTGTACGAAATTTTATATGCGTTCTAATGTTCGGAAATGTTGTAAACGTGCAAACGCCGTTCATGATGCGGTCGATCGCATGCATCCATACTCGAAAACTAATACATACCATATGTGTAACGGCTTTCCTGTATGTTCTCGTGTTAAACCGTGAAATGCGAAGGAGATAAAGAAACTAAGCGAAGCGATACGCGTGTATATACCTGTAAAAAGTAATGATAGCGAACGTACGTATGTGCAGTAGACCCTTTATGTAATTTATCTGATTTTTAATTAGCGTAGAGGTAACGTTTTAAAAACTCCGTCGATTCGATGATTTATTGCGCGCGAAACGAACATGAAAGTCCGAAGCCACGATCTCGACGTCAACGATGACTTCTCGTAAATCAAAGTTACTGGAACCTATTCAAAATTCAGTATACTCAATTCAAAACTGTTAACCACAAAGAAACTCGCGAGCCTCTCTAGTAACTAAATTTTGGATCAGATCCGAAAGAAGATGATCCCTATTGGAATAAGGACTATAATTTTACAATATAAATTTGACTAGTCTAAGCAAATGAAACAGTGATACGAGGCTATGAAAAATAACGTCTGTTGCATACGTTGCAGTTATTATTTTAAAACATTATTATTTACAAACGTTTCAAGCAGCTAATACCCTTTTTTAAAACTTGAATCAAGTCACGGTATTATTTATTTAAACGACGAAGACAAATTTAAAAGAATTACGATTCATGAAAAAAAAACAGTACGATGTAAGTTGATAAATAAGTGGACGGTCAACGTTAATAATTTTAGTTAAATGTTGCACGGAGAGAAACGTGTGTTGCGTATTTTCAAGCTGACTATCTTTCATTATGCAAAAAAAAAACTTATCGATGTTACACGAAGAATGCGATGAACAGACAATTTTATATATACATTAGGAAACTACGAGATTTTAAACATTCTGACGCACGTCACACAAATATACTATAGTATAGCCTCGCTCATTGCAACCTCAGTTGCACGGAATCCTCATTCATTGCATACTAACGGTCCCTACCAATAGTAGCTAGTGGTTCTGGAACTGGTGGTGGGGATTGTGGTGGTTACATAGAAGCAAAAGAAGATCGACACTATGAATCACTATGATTAGCTACCTCTTTCGTTGCACAATCTCGAGTTTTGCACGCATTTCCGATTCTGTTCTGTGCAACTAGCGAGGTTCTACTGTATTTAAAAAGCAAACTTTTAAGACAGATCAAATTAATGATTCGAATAAATTTAGTCAACGCTTGTGACGTTACTTTTCTTTTTTGAATTATCACGAATCAAAAAGCATATCGATGGACGTATCCTCTGGACACTTATATTTTTCATTTATATAAATAACTAGCTGAAAGCAAATATATCGTGAACAGTTAAACGAATTGATATGATTTCTAATGCAGAAAGAAACAGAAACAGAGGAAATGCATCCAATGCAACGTATTTAAATAAAAGAAAACTCCAAGATAATGAATGTAGTTATAGGAGGAAAATCAAAAGATTCTTGTCGATCAGAACCGGACGGTTCTTCGACGAGGAAGACGGACGATATAAATATATACATAATGCTACTGTAAATAAGGAACCCGTGATAAGCGAAAACAAAATCGGTTAAAGAAGCCCATGTAAATCATTAGTGTACTACTAAAATGTTTCGTAAGATAAGTGGAATGAACGTTCACGCGTTTGATGTGCAGGTGCCGCGTGCGTGCACCACATTGTTTTTTCAACAATGGAACGGAGGGGGGAGACGAAAGCTCGGCAGCTAATCCTTGATTGCAAATTCTGTGAAATTGTCCAAAACGAAGTATTGCTTTTCTGTACATATTGTATAATCCATGTATAAACACAACTCTGCTAGTTGCGAAACCCATCATTGTAGTTAAATTACATTACGGATCATTATATCTATATCACTTCAACAATAAACAATTATTATGAGAATGAGTATGGTTCACTGATTTTAAATCACCTCGTCATTCATTCATACTATCATTTATTTACCATAGTTGAACACTAAAAGCACTGGCATGTATTGCCTTTTAAAAATGACAAGATTGAATTTAATTTAGACTGTGCACGATTTTTGTACTTGAATAAAGAAATTTATTTGTAGTTGTATTTATCTCAATAATTGTACAACAAAATATATAAACCTTTAAAATTATTCCAATAATTAATATAAATGTAATTCTTATAGCATAGTGTAATAACAATAGAACTTTCTGCTTTCACTGTAAAAGCTATACAAATGTACCTTACCGAAAATATTCCTATAGACTCTCCTCAATCAAATGGTACACAGTTAAAATGAAACAAAAAAGTTCATGCAAATGTATGCCCAATTTACCCATGTTTTCAACTTATACCGTCAACATGAACTGTCATCTTATAGAGGCTTATTAGAACGATTGTATCAAAAGATGGAAATTGTTGAAGTAATCACACCTATTTACAAACAATATCTACTATTGGATCTTATATGCTCATTCTGTAAACATTTCCTTTAAATATTTCACTTATAATTTGCAGAGTTGCTAGAAAATTAAACAAAGCTTTCAGGACTGTGACTTGTACACCGTGTTAAAACGTGAGATGATCATTTTGAACAAGTCTTTCGAAAATCAATAGATAGAGTGTATTAAACAAGAAATTTATTATAATTTGAAAACAAGATCAAATAGGACACGCATATATGAACTTTTTGCACTGTATTCATTTGTGAAATCCACCACCAAAAAATTCAAAGCTACAGGACTAATGAAAGAATTTTACATTTGAGATATCAATTACAGTGCCTGGAGTGCCTGAAAAAAGGTTACAGTCATCATTTATCTTTTTCGTATCTTACTATTTAAATGACAGGAATAAAAAAAGGACCAGATTGTAACATAGGTGAGCTTATATTCGCTGTAACACACTACAGAGAAGACAGTTAAATTTTTAAGTGAAATTAGTTACAGTAGTAAATCATTATGCAATAGTGTCTTCAATGCAAAAAGAACATTGATATGACATTACCTTCCATATTTCTCTACATCAAACAAAATTGGTAAAAGCAGCTACTCACTCTTTAGCACTGAAAAAAATAATACAGAATTCTTAATTTAAAATTTCATAACTAGTATTTTGTAATTTGATTTAATAACCCCTCTTCGTCCCCTTCGTGCCGATAGTTGCGTATGTTTGTAAATACATGTATCTATATAGAGAGGTGTAATTGCAGAGTTTTACAGCCACATACATACAACGGTGTAAGAATCAGGGGGTGTAGTAAGATGAGTAAGAACGAAAGTGCTCAAGCATGCTCAAGGCTCAAGCCACTGTAAAATATCAGTCGCTCACGCTCACGCCCGGGGTTTTGTCGTACTCGGTACAGTGCTGCCCCCTAGTCTAAATCTAGCCTGGATCAGATCCTACCAGTGGTGGATGTAGATAATGTGACGGATGTAGATAATATAAATTTACATTTTGATAATGTTAGATTTCTATGTTATCGACAATGATAACATTGATGTATTGTAAATTATCAACACAGACTATACCTCGTCTGTGCTTATATCTCGTCTGTGATGCAATGCATTTTTCTGTCTACGGTTCTGAATTACCGACTCTGTAGAAAATGTCCTAGTACGATAGCGGACTCGATCGAAATGGAACGATCACGTGGTGAACTACATGAGGTTGCAACACATAAAGTGTGTGTCCGAGGAGGCTCGATTTTACAGCGTTGTCAGCTTTAAAAAGCAATTGTATTCGTACAAAAATACTCCACGTATTATTCACTTGTGCCGCCTATTTTTTTACAGGACTTCGAACCCCCTGGTAAAAATTTGGCGAACATGATAAAGAAGTTTGTATCCGACAAGGACGAACTTATGCACATTTAAGAAGAGAAAGAAAGACAGACACAGAGCTGCTGAATACTGTGCACACTCGACAGAAAATTTATTAGTAACGCACTTGTGAGGAATTGTTTACAAATATTTGCAGTTAGGAAATATAGAATAGACCTTCAGCTACATTCACATATAGTTTATCGTCACATTTTATTTCTGACTAAATAGTTATAAACAATTATTCTAAGTCTCGTTCTAAAATAAACTCAAATAATTTAACAGATCTCTGGTAAAAAATAATCTTCCTTGTGATCGGAGGATCTAGAATGATGTCTCAGCTACATTTCTGTTGCAGTTTTATGTAGATTCGACGCCTAGTTAATTAGTTATTCACAATTTCCAGAGAGGTGACACAACGATTTGTGTGTTTACCTTTGACAAATACTCGGACTCTCCTTGTCTTACTCATTGCGGGCATAGAAGATAGAACTTATCTCCACAAAAATTGTTGATAAACTACTTCAGGTAATTTTTATAAATATTAGCTCTCGAAGAATATAGAATGGACCTTCGGCAACATTCATGTATAGTTTTCAATTCGATTCTAGAAGAGGTTAATTAGTTATAAATAATTTTCGTTACTCTTGTTCTAATGAAACTGTGCATACTAGTGAGAATTGAATATCTTGTACACTCCAAATGTTCATGCATAAAAGTTAATCTGTATCGCGAGTACTATTAGCTATTTTTATTAAAAAATTGGGTGGTGAGGTAACCAAACATATAATCGTTGTAATCGTTAAACAAACAGATATAACAAATTCATTAATTACATTTTTTCAATATAATTATGCTTAGTAATATTCATGTATCATAAATTATGCTGGATCTCGAGTTTTATTACTTACTTCTACTAAAAAATTAGATGGCAAGATGGTCAACGGAGTGCTCGTCGACATCATCGACAAAAGGAATTGTTTCAAATATTAACCAGCTAGAGATGATAAATTTATCAGAGAATTGTGTTCGATAAATTAATGCACGCGAATATTCATGTGTCAGAAGATATTCAATATCTCGAGTTCCATTACATATTTTTACTGAAATATTAGATGGTCAGATAGTCGAGGGAGTGCTTATCGACATAATTAGCAAAAGGAATTGTTATAAACATTAAACAGCCAGAGATAGTAACTTTATTAATTACATTTGCTTGATATAATATTGTTTGGTAATATTCATGGTTTAAAAGTTGTTCTGTACCTCGAGTACGATTAGCAGTTTTTACTAAAAAATTAGTTGGTAGATAGACAAGGGGATGCTTGTCGACATCGTTGGCAAAAGGAATTGTTATAAACATTAAACAGCCAGAAATAATAGATTTATCACTAATTATTATCACGGCAATCGAGATCTACCGTAATTAGTTGGGGTGGGGAGCGTTGCGCTTCGCTGCGCGCTGCGCATCACTGCCTACCTAAGCTCGCGGAGCGCGCTCAGTCAATCAGTCGGGCCGGGCCCTCCGGCAGGAGCGGATGGGCTCCGGGACCAGGAGGGTCTTCCAGCGGTACCCTGGCCTCTCCTGCCTACCTTGGGGATGACCAGTGGTCCTCCAGAGCTACCCTTGCCTACCTTCAGCTGGCTTAGGCTGGACCAAGGGTCCTCCACCAGTGGTCATCCAGAGCTACCATTGCCTACCTTCAGCTGGCTTAGGGTGGACCAAGGGTCCTCCACCAGTGGTCATCCAGAGCTACTCTGGCCTACCCTGAGGGTGACCAGTGGTCCTCCAGAGCTACCCTTGCCTACCTTCAGCTGGCTTAGGGTGGACCAAGGGTCTTCCAACAGTGGTCTACCCTGTGGTTGACCAGTGGTCATCGAGAGCTACTCTGGCCTACCTGTGCTTACCTTGAGGCTGACCAGTGGTCTTCCAGAGCTACCCTTGTCTACCTTCAGCTGGCTTAAGCTTAACCAAGGGTCCTCCACCAATGGCCTACCATTGTCTACCATGGTCCACCTTTAGCTAGCTTAGGGTAGCCCAAGGGTTATTTAAAACTTCCTTGGCCTACTTTAAGCTAGCTCGGGGGGGACCATGGACTCTTCAATGCTTCCTTCGTTTACCTTGGGTTCTGAGCCGGTCCAGTTTCGGTATCCGACATGCAGTCATTACCGTGCTGATCGACTCAGAGAGGGCATTCACTGCAATATCTTCGCATCTTCGAGTGAGTCATTTTGTTACTACCTTGTTACTATATTCGTCTGTAGAAGTAGTAGTATACCGTAGTAGTAAAGTGTAAAAGTAGTTAGTTGCATGCATGGGCAGGCCTCGCCGCCCCAACGATCAGCCGAGATGGGAACGTCCGCGATTTGCACTAGCGTTGCGACAAAACCACGCCTTGCATTTAGTCGATTTTGAACAGAGATTCAAGTTAATGTTACGAAAAATTTTGTTTAGAGCGTAGCGTTGCGAATCACAAATAGTCGCGGTTCAAAATTACATTTCAATTTGATAACTGCGCTTTTAAAGTTCATATTGTTGTTGTTTTACATATAATCTAAAGTAATCGTTTTTTGGATCTCTGTTCGTTGAATTAGCGTTGCGCACAAAAAGTTCGCGTTTGCTTTCGAGTCTTTCGACTTTTCAGGCTCCCATGCTCGAGCTGCAACGATCAACTGTGAGATGGGCACATCCGCGATTTCAAGTAGTGTTGCGAAACAAATTGTTACACGCGTTGTACTAGTATCAATTTTTAAAGTTGATGAAATGTCTAGTTAATGTTGCAAATAAATAGTCGTAATTTAAAGTAGTTCTAAAGATACCTGTTTAGAATTTTAGACGTTAGAGTTTTAAATTTCGTATTTAAATAGCATTTTAAATTCGATTTGTTGAATTAGCGTTGCGCATCAAAAGAATCGCGTTTGCAATAGAATCTTTCGATATTTCAGGCGCCCATGCTCCAGTTGCAACGATCAACTGTGAGATGGGTACTTCCGCGATATCGAGTAGCGGTGTGAAACAAATTGTCGGGATGAGGCCGAAGGAGCAGACGAGGTTTTACGCCAAAGATGCCGGACAAACTGTCATTCAAAAGGACAATCATTGCAACGTCTTCGCATCTTCGAGTGAGTCATTTTATCACTACCTTGTTGTTATACTCGTCTGTAGAAATAGAGTTGTAGTAGAATGTAGAAGTAGTTGGTTGCATGCATGGGCAGGCCTCGCCGCCCCAACGATCAGCCGAGATGGGAACGTCCGCGATTTGCACTAGCGTTGCGAAAAAAGTACGCGTTGCGTTAGTCGATTTTTAACAGAGATCAAAGTTAGCCTTTCTTCTAAATATAATAGTAGTCTCTATCAGCGATATAGCTTGTTTAAACTATAGCGTTGCGAAACAAATAGTCGCGATTCGTTTTGCAGAAACTGTATAGTAATCTTTTTTGGATCTCTGTTCATTGAATTAGCGTTGCGTACCAAAAGTTCGCGTTTGCTTTCGAGTCTTTCGACTTTTCAGGCTCCCATGCTCGAGCTGCAACGATCAGCTGTGAGATGGGCACATCCGCGATTTCGAGTAGTGTTGCAAAACAAATTGTCACACGCGTTGTACTACTATCAATTTTAAAACTTGATTAAATGTGTAGTAAATGTTGCGAATAAATAGTTGCGATTTAAAGTAAATCTAGACATACAGATGTACAATTTTAAACGTTGGAATTTTAAATTTCTTATTTAAATAGCAATTTGAATTTCGATTTTTTGAATTAGCGTAATTTTTTTTGGATCTCTGTTGGTTGAATTATCGTTGCGTACCAAAAGTTCGCGTTTGCTTTCGAGTCTTTCGACATTTCAGGCGCCCATGCTCAAGCTGCAACGATCAACTGTGAGATGGGCTCATCCGCGATTTTAAGTAGCGTTGCGAAACAAATTGTTACACGCGTTGTACTAGTATCAATTTTTAAAGTTGATCAAATGTCTAGTTAATGTTGCGAATAAATAGTCGCGATTTAAAGTAATTCTAGAGACACCGATATAGAATTTTAGACGTCAGAGTTCTTTTCTTATTTAAATAGTATATTGAATTTCGATTTGTTTAATTAGCGTTGCGCATCAAAAAGATCGCGTTTGCATTAGAATGATTCGATATTTCAGGCGCCCATGCTCCAGTTGCAACGATCAACTGCGAGATAAGAACATTCGCGATTTTAAGTAGCGTTGCGAAACAAATTGTAACACGCGTTGTAATAGTATAAATTTTCAAAGTTGACTTAATGTCTAGTTAATGTTGCGAATAAATAGCCGCGATTTAAAGTAGTTTTAGAAGTACCGAATGGTAATACTTAATTTTGTAAGACTTTCAAAGTTCAACTCTACCATATTGATACAATATTTTTGTCTAGAAATTGATATTCTTCAGGAAATTGATATATTTGTCTTGAAATTAATATTTATTTCAGGAAATTGTTATTTATTTCAGGAAATTGTTATTTATTTCAGGAAATTGTTATTTATTTCAGGAAATTGTTATTTATTTCAGGAAATTGTTATTTATTTCAGGAAATTGTTATTTATTTCAGGAAATTGTTATTTATTTCAGGAAATTTTTATTTATTTCAGGAAATTGTTATTTATTTCAGGAAAATTGTTATTTATTTCAGGAAATTGTTATTTATTTCAGGAAATTGTTATTTATTTCAGGAAATTGTTATTTATTTCAGGAAATTATTTATTTCAGGAAATTGATATTTATTTCAGGAAATTGATATTTATTTCAGGAACTTGATATATATTTCAGGAACTTGATATTTATTTCAGGAAATTGATATTTATTTCAGGAAATTGTTATTTATTTCAGGAAATTGTTATTTATTTCAGGAAATTGTTATTTATTTCAGGAAATTGTTATTTATTTCAGGAAATTGTTATTTATTTCAGGAAATTGTTATTTATTTCAGGAAATTATTTATTTCAGGAAATTGTTATTTATTTCAGGAAATTGTTATTTATTTCAGGAAATTGTTATTTATTTCAGGAAATTGATATTTATTTCAGGAAATTGATATTTATTTCAGGAAATTGATATTTATTTCAGGAAATTGATATTTATTTCAGGAAATTGATTTTTATTTCAGGAACTTGATATTTATTTCAGGAACTTGATATTTATTTCAGGAACTTGATATTTATTTCAGGAACTTGATATTTATTTCAGGAAATTGATATTTATTTCAGGAAATTGATACTTATTTGAGGAAATTGATATTTATTTCAGAAAATTCATATTTATTTCTGGAAATTGATATGTATTTCTGGAAATGGATATTTAGTTCTGGAAATTGATATTTTTATTTTGAAATCAATATTGCTCGGATCGGAGTTCCCTCAGGGACTCACTCACGGGATGGGGCCCGTGAGTGGGTACGGGGACTCGCGTCCCCGGGGCCACCCGAATCGCCTATAGATCGTTGCGTCCACAAATCATTAGATTTGGGCTCGACATGGTTTCGATTCTGTTTCGACTGGTTCGTATCAACTGGTTTTCGATTCTGTTTCGATTTTGGTTCATCTGGTTTTCGATTCTGTTTCGATTTTTTTTCAACAGCTTTTCCATTTGGAGTCAATTTTGTTTCAGCTGGTTATCGATTCTGTTCAAGAAAATTCGAAGAAAATTCATCGTACTTCGCGAAGAAAATTCATCGTACGAAGAAAATTCATCGAAAGAAGAGGATTCGTCGAACGAAGACTCCAGATTATTCTTAAGTTAGTTTTAGTGCGTGCGTTAGTTATTAAGATTGTCAAACGGCGTTGTAATTATGTCGAGTAATTATTGCCGTAACTTGACTTTGCTCGCTCCGTTTTCTGACTCCGACACAGCCTTCTGCTGTGTCGGCCTTGCTTGCAGGTTCTGAGTTGGTCCAGTTTCGGTATCCGGCGTGAAGTCATTGAGAGGGATGTCTAAGAGACTCGTTCACTCGTCTTCTGACGATCCTCTGTGTTAACGTAATCCTGGGCACGCCATGTTCTCATGTCACCCAGTAGCGCCAGAAACCGTTTGAGCGCATCTCTTTGCCATCTTTCTTGGTGATGGAGTGACGGGTATCGGGCTGGTCGGCTCAGGACTTGTAAGCACTGAACGCGTCGCGTCACCCTTGAACCAGAGCCTTCTGCTCTGGTTCGATCTTGTTTGTCTCTTTGAAAGAATCAGAGCCTTCTGCCTGATTCGCCTTTGGTCCTTCGTGGATCGGAGACTTCTTCTCCGATTCACTCTTTGCCCCGCAATAATTACTCGACATACGCTAAATGGAAAAGAAGTCTTTTCCGTGAAAAAGACTATTTTTCCATTTAGCGACCTGCGAACTTAGTTTCTAAGAATCGTCGTTGTAAGAAAGGGAGACAGAACGAAGGAAGACTTCGTTCTGACTCTCTTTCGGGTCTCTTGTGCAGCAACCTCCTCGTGGTGAGACCTGGGCAATCGATATTATCCATAATTCGCAAAATGCTATAATTTATAAATTATAGTATCTCGCATGTAGTGGATAATATCGAGCTAATAGCTGCACATTTAGAATTTGCGTAAATATGTATTTTATAGTAGAATGTAAGACTCGATACTTTCTTCGTTTTCCTTTATCCCAGCTTCAGCATTTCTTTTCAATTAATAATCCAATTACAAAGTTTTCGTTTCAGCATACGTGTACGTTCAACGAACACCTTCCAGTTTTCTTTTTGAATTTGTAGTTGGAATATGCTCTTGAACTTTCAAAGTTCAACTTTTACAAATTGATATTTTTGTCTTGAAATCGATATTCCACCGATCGGAGTTCCCTCAAGGGCTCACTCAGGGGATGGGGCCCGTGAGTAGGTACGGGGTGTCGCGTCCACAATTCATTAGATTCGAGTTTGATTCTGTTTTGAATTGGTTTCGATTTAGTTTCAATTTGGGTTCTTCATTTTACTTTTGTTGGTTTCGCCGAACTCGTGGGCGGGGTTAGCTTTGCTCTCGTGAGCGGGTCTTGCATTCAGTTCTACATGATGCAGGCCAAAGATGATGAACGTTACATATTGCATATTGATTCGTTATTAAAACATTGTTTTATATTCAATGATGAGGTAGGTTCTGGGTTAGGTCTGAGTTAGGTCGCACCAAAGTCAATATTTCGTATATGAAATCGAATGTTATCCAACTAAACATTAATTTAAGAAAGAAGACAAGAAGGCCTAATAAACTCTAAGAAATGTAGAAAACAATTAAAAAATGCCTATCATCTGCTTCACATGAGTACACATCCTCTCGTGTGTCGCTATGCTCACTTTTATGAAATAATAAAACGTTGGATTCTGACGGAGACTGACTCACCAGTCGGTAAGACTTGGTGATGATATTTTACCTCGTTGGCAGTGAATCATCTCGCCAGTAGTGTACCTCAATGGTAATGACGACTCGACTGCACGACTGCATCTCATCTTGTTGAATATGACTTACAAAGACGAAGTAAAGATTCTGTAAGTAGGATAAAAATGCATTTGATTTATCTATTTGAAAATATAGTGCAAATTCTTAATATTTAATTTAAAATACAATTTTATTTTTAAAATATAATCTTTTAAAAAACAATAAAACTTACGTCATTCTTCCATGGTCTTCAACAGCTTCAAGTTACTTTTCCATCTTTATTTGAAAATATGCTGATCTATAACATAATGAAAGAATGAAGCATATTTGTCATGCTATACAAAATTTACATTTTATTAAAAATGCATTCATTTAAACATTTTTATTTATTTAAAAAACTATATTTGTATAAACAATTGCATTAAAAGATTTAGTTTACATACGTAACATTATCTCTATTCAAACGATCCTTTTGATTTGGACTCTTCGGATCTTTCGGTACATAGAAAAATTTCCGTCAGTCCGAAGGAACGGGTAGCAGCAAAAGAGAGAGAGGGAGAGAGAGAGAGAGAATATGTGTAACACGTATCGATTGTCGGTTGAACAGATGACTGCGTCGATCAGCCGTTAGTGCGATCGCGCCTGTCGCCCATCACCCCGTTGCCCGCGGAATTCGCACGCGCTAAATATGTACATTTGTTTGCTGTAACCGTTTGATGGAAATACATATATAATAACGGGTTCGACGGAGTTTTCCACGGAATCGCGAACATAGGGATTTCAAATAATTATATCCATAATAGCAGAAATAATTTATTGTTCGATACGAATTTGTATACAATAATCTAATTAAACATTTAATTTAACAACTTCTCAGCCATTTGCTCTGTGAGATATTCGATTGGTAAGATTTTCGAAATCGAAGATATCACTGATTGCCCGGGTCTCACCACGTGGAGGTTGGCTGTCATGAGACCCGAAGGAAGCCAGATGAACAGTTTGACTATTAAACTAATTAGATTGAACAGACTAGTTAATCGGACCTCCTTTCACATCGATCTTAAGAACTACTTAGATCTATATAATTTAATACTTTCATAGCCGGCGAATACCACTAATTTACTGAAGTCAAAATGCCAAAAGAAATAGGATTAATTCAGCCAGCTATGAAAGCGTGAGTTCCCTCGGTGGGTGGTACTCTACCACTAATCTTTCGTGATCTTAAGACTAGACTTATTTCTAATATGCACGCGATTAGAGTTATTTCTAACACGCACGCAACTTATTTCTAATACGCACGCAACTTATTACTAATACGCACGCAACATAATTCTAATACGCACTCAACTTATTTCTAATACGCACGCAACTTTTTTTCTAATACGCACGCAACTTATATCTAACACGCACTCAACATATTTCTAATACGCACGCAACATATTTCTATTAAACACGCAACATATTTCTAATACGCACGCAACATATTTCTAATACGCACACAGCATATTTCTAATAAGCACGCAACTTATATCTAATACGCACGCAACATATTTCTAATACGCACGCAACATATTTCTATTACACACGCAACATGTTTCTAATACGCACGCAACATATTTCTAATACGCACGCAACATATTTCTATTACACACGCAACATGTTTCTAATACGCACGCAACATATTTCTAATACGCACGCAAGATATTTCTAATACGCACGCAACTTATATCTAATACGCACGCAACTTTTTTTCTAATACGCACGCAACTTATATCTAACACGCACTCAACATATTTCTAATACGCACGCAACATATTTCTATTACACACGCAACATGTTTCTAATACGCACGCAACATATTTCTAATACGCACGCAACATTTCTAATAAGCACGCAACTTATATCTAATACGCACGCAACTTATATCTAATACGCACGTAACATATATAATAATACGCACGCAACATATTTCTAATACGCACGCAACATATTTCTAATACGCATGCAACTTATTTCTAATTCGCACGTAACTTATATCTAATAAGCATGCAACTTATTTCTGATACACATGCAACTTATTTCTAATATGCATGCAACTTATATCTAATACGCATGCAACTTATATCTAATACACATGCAACTTATTTCTAATTCGCACGCAACTTATATCTAACACGCACTCAACATATTTCTAATACGCACGCAACATATTTCTATTACACACGCAACATGTTTCTAATACGCACGCAACATATTTCTAATACGCACGCAACATTTCTAATAAGCACGCAACTTATATCTAATACGCACGCAACTTATATCTAATACGCACGTAACATATATAATAATACGCACGCAACATATTTCTAATACGCATGCAACTTATTTCTAATACGCATGCAACTTATTTCTAATTCGCACGTAACTTATATCTAATAAGCATGCAACTTATTTCTGATACACATGCAACTTATTTCTAATATGCATGCAACTTATATCTAATACGCATGCAACTTATATCTAATACACATGCAACTTATTTCTAATTCGCACGCAACTTATATCGAATAAGCATGCAACTTATTTCTAATACACATGCAACTTATTTCTAATATGCATGCAACTTATATCTAATACTCATGCAACTTATATCTAATACACATGCAACTTATTTCTAATACACATGCAACTTATTTCTAATACGCATGCAACTTATATCTAATACGCATGCAACTTATTTCTAATATGCATGCAACTTATATTTAATAAGCATGCAACTTATATTTAATAAGCATGCAACTTATATCTAATAAGCATGCAACTTATATCTACTACACATGCAACTTATTTCTAATACACATGCAAACTTATATCTAATAAGCATGCAACTTATATCTAATACACATGCAACTTATTTCTAATACGCATGCAACTTATTTCTAATACGCACGCAACTTATATCGAATAAGCATGCAACTTATATCTAATAAGCATGCAACTTATATCTAATACACATGCAACTTATTTCTAATACACATGCAACTTATTTCTAATACGCATGCAACTTATTTCTAATTCGCACGTCACTTATATCTAATAAGCATGCAACTTATTTCTGATACACATGCAACTTATTTCTAATATGCATGCAACTTATATCTAATACGCATGCAACTTATATCTAATACACATGCAACTTATTTCTAATTCGCACGCAACTTATATCGAATAAGCATGCAACTTATTTCTAATACACATGCAACTTATTTCTAATATGCATGCAACTTATATCTAATACTCATGCAACTTATAACTAATACACATGCAACTTATTTCTTATACACATGCAACTTATTTCTAATACGCATGCAACTTATATCTAATACGCATGCAACTTATTTCTAATATGCATGCAACTTATATCTAATAAGCATGCAACTTATATCTACTACACATGCAACTTATTTCTAATTCGCACGCAACTTATATCGAATAAGCATGCAACTTATTTCTAATACACGTGCAAACTTGTTTCTAATAAGCATGCAACTTATTTCTAATACGCATGAAACTTATATCTAATAAGCATGCAACTTATATCTAATACACATGCAACTTATTTCTAATACACATGCAAACTTATTTCTAATAAGCATGCAACTTATTTCTAATACGCATGCAACTTATTTCTAATTCGCACGCAACTTATATCGAATAAGCATGCAACTTATTTCTAATACACATGCAACTTATTTCTAATATGCATGCAACTTATATCTAATACTCATGCAACTTATATCTAATACACATGCAACTTACATCTAATACACATGCAACTTATTTCTAATACGCATGCAACTTATTTCTAATAGGCATGCAACTTATTTCTAATTCGCACGCAACTTATATCTAATAAGCATGCAACCTAAACTTAGTCGGTCTCCTCTTCGCTCCTCATCCGGTGTCCTCTTCGCTCTTCATCCGGTATCCTCTTCGCTCTTCATCCGGTATCCTCTTCGCTCTTCATCCGGTATCCTCTTCGCTCTTCATCCGGTATCCTCTTCGCTCTTCATCCGGTATCCTCTTCGCTCTTCATCCGGTATCCTCTTCGCTCTTCATCCGGTGTCCTCTTCGCTCTTCATCCGGTATCCTCTTCGCTCTTCAGCCGGTATCCTCTTCGCTTTTCATCCGGTATCCTCTTCGCTCTTCATCCGGTATCCTCTTCGCTCTTCATCCGGTATCCTCTTCGCTCTTCATCCGGTGTCCTCTTCGCTCTTCAGCCGGTATCCTCCTCGCTCTTCATCCGGTATCCTCTTCGCTCTTCATCCGGTATCCTCTTCGCTCTTCATCCGGTATCCTCTTCGCTCTTCATCCGGTATCCTCTTCGCTCTTCATCCGGTGTCCTCTTCGCTCTTCATCCGGTATCCTCTTCGCTCTTCAGCCGGTATCCTCTTCGCCCTTCAGCCGGTATCCTCTTCGCTCTTCAAGCGGTATCCTCTTCATTCTTCATCCGGTGTCCTCTTCGCTCTTCATCCGGTGTCCTCTTCGCTCTTCATCCGGTATCCTCTTCGCTCTTCATCCGGTATCCTGTTCGCTCTTCAGCCGGTGTCCTCTTCGCTCTTCATCCGGTTTCCTCTTCGCTCTTCATCCGGTGTCCTCTTCGCACTTCAGCCGGTATCCTCTTCGCTCTTCAGCCGGTATCCTGTTCGCTCTTCATGCGGTATCCTCTTCATTCTTCATCCGGTGTCCTTTTCGCTCTTCATCCGGTATCCTCTTCGCTCTTCAGCCGGTTTCCTCTTCGCTCTTCATCCGGTTTCCTCTTCGCTCTTCATCCGGTGTCCTCTTCGCACTTCAGCCGGTATCCTCTTCGCTCTTCAGCCGGTATCCTCTTCGCTCTTCAGCCGGTATCCTCTTCGCTCTTCATCCGGTATCCATTCATCCAAATCCATTCAAGGTCTGAAACAGAATAAAGAATGTATTAATAGCAGGGTGTCATACTTTAAATGCCCAACGATCCTCTTCATGATCGGATGCATTCAACACCTGAAACAGAAAGAATATATATTAATTCATAATCTCTTTACATGGTTGTCGAGAAACAAGATCTAGCCACTGTATGAAGTCAAACAATGAAGTTACTATTCGCCAATGTGCGATCTGGGTGATTATGCTAAATATGTAACGGTAATGCAAGTAAAAATGTTCTTGTGAAGCAAGAACGACAATTCGCGGAAGGACGACAGTTCCAGATTCGTACACTGCAGAATCAGTTATACGCGGTGCAATGAACACCATATTCCCTCGATAAAACTACCACACCGTCAACGTAAAGATACCTTGTCTTCTACCTTTCGGGCCGACAAGGCGTTCGATACGCTGTGCATAGTGTACGTCCTCTACCGCGATCGAACCACTACGTTGGGGGGTGTGTTCAAAAAATGCATGCTGGTGAAACGCAGTAATACGTTCCCTGCATTTAGCGCTCACACACCATAGAATGGCAAAGGCACACGCTGCAACGTTCAAGTGAAGCTACAGTGATTTACTCCGCCATCGTGAGTCTCGTACCGCCACAGGTGACATAACTTAATATGTCTTCTTTTTGCGAACGGTATTTTCTAACGATAACGGACACACTTGTTCCATCGCTGGAACGACAAACGAGTTGTGTGTTTCACACATCGCGGAGAGTTGAACGTTGCAACATGTACCGTGATGTTGCGCTAACTGCGGCGGCAATTTAGCCTAAGAACGTATTAATACATTTCTACTCTACGTAGTGGTCCGGTGGGCGTATGCTCCACGTACCCACGACCCGACAAATACAAATAATTCCCAATATCCCGGGAATGTAGTATTCATGAACCTTTCAATACTGGTTCTGCACTGCACGAATTCTGATTGTAATACGTGACCGAATAACGGGGCACGCCGACTTTCGTCAAGATTCAATAAACATAAGAGCCGCGCGCGGTGCTCTGAAATTATTTTTATTCCGCGAGAAACAACGATTTCATTTCTGAAATCGACGGAGGGATAGTGGGAATGACGGAATTCTACTAATTGAATAATTTATGATTTTATACTGTACAATTGTTTGACTCCCTACTGTATACTAAAAGCATTATTATTTGTCATGACAATATCATTTGAATGGAAAGTATTTAAGAAATCAAAGGTTGCTGATTTTACTACTGATTACGTCAACCCTCTTTTACCCCCCTAGCAGAGGATCCAGAATGATCTGCTAATATCCAGGGCTAAGAAGAGGTAGCATCAGGCACCTCGGGTGCACCACACCCGTACTGCACTCGAGTGCAACCCCTGGGGACAACGATATTGAGTATAGTAAAATAATAAATCTATGTACATATTAAAAAATACCTCGTTGTAGAAGCTCGGTGAAATAATACAGACCTAACAGCGAAATCAATAATCCGTACCAGGCCCAATAAATCCTATTGACGATTTCACGGAATTATAAGAAATTGAAGAACTAATTAATAACTAGGCGGAGAAAAACGTGACTCTAATTTTCTAAAACAACACCTGAAATCGCGGAAGAAGTTACCACGCGATCAATAAAATTCAAAGTTAATAATAAAGCGAGCAAAGGCGTGACTCTACTCTAATTTTCAAAAACAAAATCCTGAAATCGCGAAAGAAGTTACCACGCGATCAATAAAATTGAAAAGACTCTAATCAATACTAGTAGACTCTACTAATAAACTAATTAAAATTCGCGACGCGGTAGCAGGAGTCTCTTCAGCTCAGTTTGAGCCGTTTAACTACTCATGCATCTACTTACAGCACTCATTTCGCAACTACATATTGGTTTCAACAGAGGAATAAGAATGTAAGATTGTTTTCATCTGGCTCGATAACCGAGTTTCGAGCGACCTACATGCATTACAGAGTTATTACACAAATGTATGTACATATGTGTACAAATTGTGGAATATTAATCAATACCGCGAATCGAATTAAATGTTATGAAAAAAGCTGTTATTTTTAATGTTACAGACATGTAGATATGTTACACGTATTCGACGTATAATTAAGCTAATAATAATAAGCCACACAATAAGCTAATCTTATTTGAAAATGGAAAAATGGAGAAATTGTCATATCACAATAATCGTGCAATGTATATGCCTAAACAAGTGTTAGCTTCTTAGCCATAATTATTTAAACGAATTCCGACCAATATACATAAATGATAAAATCAATTCGTCACCCTCGCGCGCAAATTCAAATTCAAACGCGAGCTACCAATAGATCGATACGAACCTGACATTGATTCTGGGACTACGATTTGAGAATATTCGTCGGTCGCGAGTCACCTGAACTAGGGTCAACGCTACAAGAAAAATCGGGAAAGCGGTAATACCAGTTTATTACAAGTTCTAGCTGTTATGTTGCAAAAATCTGAAACTGGTTCTTCGGTTATCAATTAGAGCAATTACAGATCGTCACCTCTTTCTCGCGCTACTAAATAGTTGACTTATATGAACACACCGAACGTCTAGTTTGAGGGGGCTCCGTCGGGCAATTGTTAATTTTAAATATTCACTTTATTAATTAACAACTATTATGTTTTGCCTGATATCCGTCATCGGCAATGAAGAATTGATGAAATAATTAAAAAAACTCCAAGCGCCCATAATCGATTGAATTTTTAATTGATAACTACTACGTTAACACACGCTATCATATGTTTGCATTAGAACGCATCCAATAAATTGAATACGCATTCGCAACTACATAAAAAATGAATTAAAAAAAAAATTAATCATAATTAATTATAATTGTTATTATTTGCGAGCGATTGTTACATTTGCTTCCGTTGCAAATGTCGCAACATCCCCCTCGGTATAAATCTACTTAAAAATTTTTTTCTCAAAACAGTCTCTCTTATAGAAAATAATTACGCCAAATATGAATTGGATAGCCAGGATATTTCGAAGCGACGTTACGTTACGATCCGATAAAAATATTAATAATAAAAAAAAAGGAAATTTTTGACCTTAGTACCGACTGTGGTCAACCCTCTTCTACGCCCTCTAGCAGATCTTCTTGATCCAGAAAGATCTGCTAGAGCCATGGGCAAAGAAGAGGAGGCATCGGGCACCTCGGGTGCGCCACACCCGTACTGCACTCGCGTGCAGCCCCTGAGGACAACGATATTGCATTTATAAAAAGAAAAGTACACCTCATAATAAAAACTAACTAACGGGACGACGACAACGACGGTGTACTTGTATTTGAAAGTAAACTAACGTTAATGCTAGATATCCTCACCAATGATAATATTCCTGTAAGTGACGAAATATTGAAGAGGAATCATATTATTATTCTCTCAGCGAGAATTTAGTCTAATCATTTTCCTCAATTCCATCCTTACTCTGACTATCATCAAAGGTAAGGTTGAAGTTTAATTGAGGGATCAACCCCATTCTCACACAGAGAACCTACAGGAATCATTTCCCTCTATTGTCCCGAATTAAATCTAAAAGTAATCTTCGATTAGTCATTACATTCGCTACACCCCCGTCGGTACAATCTACTCAAACATATTTTCTAAAAATTTGTTCTCTCTTATCGAAAATAATTACGCCAAATATGAATTTTACTGTTAAATTTTGGATAGCCAGGATATTTCGAAGCGACGTTACGTTACATAACCCCGGACCGATAAAAATATTATTATTAAAAAAAAAAGACAGCTGCGTTTGCACCGCAAACAACACCTTCAGTCTACAATCGAACGTAGTCACCCAATAAAATCGCAGTAGCCGACCGATACAATTATTGCACTCTAGAAATGAAATAAATGTAACAATCGCGCGGCGAGTAATTGTTTAACTCCATCCAATTGTGTGCGGATTTAACGCAACACGACCGAACGCATCGTCTGTGCCACAACCACACCGTATTGTTCTACGTTAATATGAACAGCATGCTCTGAGTTGATTACGCATGCCGAAATATACTGATTCAAGCAAATATTCTCTTACAGATAAAAACGGGGACTTAGACGGAGACCATGTCGCTTCATTCACGTGTGTGTCGTTTCGCCTTATCCTAGCTGCTCTACTCGCGTGTACCATGACAGGTAAAAAAACCTACGAACAAACCTCTGAAACAGAACAATTTAAAAATCAAAATTATTTCCGACAGAGAGACCGAGTCTTCAGAAAATCTCACTCTAATTCTCGCTGACAAATGTCTATTAGCTGCGCAAATATTTAATACTTACATTATTACGTCAATAACCGTGTAACAACGTTCAATATCTGTAATATTTTCGTTGACAAATAGCAAAATAGTTGAACATGTTTATGTTCTTAGATGATCACAAATTCATTCAATGTCTCAGGTACTCTTCGAGACATCCAACAAATGCTAACTACCGCTTTCCCGATCTTACCAAGCGTCTCTCAGAAACTATAGAAACGCTCAAAAACGTGAGAAATTAACTCAAATTTAAAGGATTGATTTCAGGTGACTGTGTCAAAGTTCCATCAATGGTACAATATCACGGGGCACGCGGCGCCAATAATCCTAGCTATGCTCTTCGGCAACTGAAGCGACAGACGTGGTCGCAAATTATTATTGATCATGGGACTCGTTGGGAAGTTCATCTACTCGTTCATGATCGTTATCAATTCGATGATGGACACGTGGGACCTGAATACCGTGGCCTACACCGCGAGCGTACCTATGAGGATGCTAGGGGGTGACGTTGCCGTCTTTGGCAGCTGTTTCGCGTACATATCTGAGGTCTCAGCTGTCCAGTAGAGGGCTATGAGGAACATGATACTGGAAGTTGGTACGTCAGCACTATGCCAACTGGTACAATTATAAATAATAAACTAGTCCTTACATTGACGAATAGACTACGGACTCTTATGCAAAATAGAACAGTTCTATATTTTATATCTACAGTTTTATATTTACTTCTAATATTTTCAATTCAAGATCTTAAAAATGCACCCAATCATTCAACAAATTTATTTCTTTGGGTATCTTCGACTTAAAAAATGGCTAAAAATTACTTCCACAAAGTAAATGTAGAAATAGTCACTTCCAGTGATTTTACAAACTTTTATTCGATCAATCAATTTATGCTGCAGTGGTATAAAATTCGCAGTCCATTTCCAAATAATGAACGAAGCTCGACTTATTTCACGCAACAGATTTAGGCAGTGTAAAATCAATTTTACAGGGCGCAATGAACACTGTTTTCCCATAATGACGCTACCACACCGTCAACGTACCGATACCCCGTCTTCTACCTTTCGGGCCGACAAAGCGTTCGATACGCTGCTCATAGTGTACATCCACTAACGCGATCGAACCATTGCGTTGGGGGGTGAGATCAAAAATACATGCGGGTGAAACGCATTGGTACCTTCCATGCATTTAGTTCTCACACACCATAAAATGGCCGAGGGCACACGTCACCGGGTCCAGGTGAAGCTACTAGCGATTTACTCCGCTGTCGTGAGGCACGACAATATCCATGGCTCCCACCGTATTAGATGCTAATACGATGGTCACCATGGTATTGTCGTGCGTACCACCGCAGGTGACATAACTTAATATGTCTTCTTTTTGCGTATGGTACCCTCACACGAGAACGGACACACTCGTTCCATTACTGGAACAACAAACGAATCGTGTGTTAATACACCGCGGGGAGTTGAACGCGATGACGTGAACCGTGATTTTGTACTAACTGCATCGGCACTCTGGCCTTAGAACGCACCAATACGTTTCAATTGGACGCAATGGTCCGGTGGGCGTATGCTCCACATTAACGGCCCCGGCAAATCAAAATTAATCCCAATGTCCCGGGAATCTAGTGTTCGTATACACCTTGCGGTACTGGTTTTGCATTGTACCAAACCTGTTGCTGATAATTCAAAAATGAAAAATGCAGTAATACTTGTCTTTTTTTTGGACGACAGTGTACTACCACGTGGTACTCAAATTTTTCATTATATTAAAGAATTCAATCGGCGTTACCTTAAATTGAGAAATACAAGAGCAGAAGTTTCTCATCGTTATGAAGTTATACTCTTGTATAAGAAACAGTTAAATTC
Source organism: Sphecodes monilicornis (assembly GCA_913789915.3). Classification (NCBI taxonomy): domain Eukaryota; kingdom Metazoa; phylum Arthropoda; class Insecta; order Hymenoptera; family Halictidae; genus Sphecodes; species Sphecodes monilicornis. Next base: position 1,252,133 of record OU565286.1, on the reverse strand, counting down.
CTACTTTATTTCAACATTAATTCAAGAATGATTCACTAAATACACTATCCTATTTTGAGATGTACAATGGAAAAATAGTCACATCCAATGGTTTTACAATCTTTTATTCGATGAAAACAATTTGTGTTGCAGTGGCATGAAATCCGCAGTCCATTGCCAAATAATGCAAGAAACTCGATTTGACTGTAAATTAATTACAGGGGTGGCTCTGGATTCTTATCTGTAGAGATTTAATATTAAAATTGACTAATCGAAAATCGATACCATGTCAGTACATAAATCAACAAGAATACAAAGTATAACTGGCTATTCGTGCCCAAAATAAAGATAAAATTAAATCATTTATTATAATAATGCTTTAGCCCAGGTAAGAAGTCAAACAATATCGTTGCTATTCCGCATTGTACGATTGCGGCGATGATACAAAATTTTGCAAGACGAAAAAATCGCGACCGCGACAACGATATCACATTCGGACAATGCAGAATTTATTTTGCGCGGCGTAAAAAACATTATATTCCCTTAACGAATCTACGACACCGTCAACGCACCGATACCCCGTCTTCTACCTTCCGGGCCGACAAAGCGTTCGGTACGCTGCACATAGTGTCTCTCCACTACCGCGATCGAACCAGTGCGTTGGGGGGTGAGATCAAAAATACATGCGGGTGAAACGCATTGGTACCTTCCACGCATTTAGTGCTCACACACCATTAAATGGCCGAGGGCACACGTCACCGCGTCCAGATGAAGTTACTAGCGATTTACTCCGCTGTCGTGAGGCACCACGATATCCATGGCTCTCATCGTATTAGATGCTAATACGATGGTCACCATGGTATTGTCGTGCGTACCACCGCAGGTGACATAACTTAATATGTCTTCTTTTTGCGTGTGGTACCCTCACACGAGAACGGACACACTCGTTCCATTACTGGAACAACAAACGAATCGTGTGTTAACACACCGCGGGGAGTTGAACGCGATGACGTGAACCGTGATTTCGCACTAACTGCGTCGGCACTCTGGCCTCGGAATGCGCAAATACGTTTCGTTTCGACGCAATGGTCCGGTGGGCGTATGCTCCACGTAAACGACCCATGCAAAGCAAAACTCATCCCCTTGTCCCGGGAATCTAATGTTCATATACGCCTTGCCGTACAGATTCTGCACTGCCCGAATTCTGGTAGTAATAAACGGAAAAATACTGCACGAATTTAAAATTTCATTAAAGAAATATAATTGTCTGACTTCCTACCTGTACTAAAGCTGTTTGCTAATACTAAAAAAATCAACACTAATTTAAGAAAATTATTGATGTTAGTACCGACTGTGGTCAACCCTCTTCTACACCCTCTAGCAGATCTTCTTGATCCAGAAAGATCTGCTAGGACCATGGGCAAAGAAGAGGAGGCATCGGGCACCTCGGGTGCGCCACACCCGTACTGCACTCGCGTGCAGCCCCTGAGGATAACGATATTGCATTTATAAAAAGAAAAGTACACCTCATAATAAAAACAAACTAACGCGACGACGACAATGACGGTGTACTTGTATTTTAAAGTAGAGTAACGTTAATGCTAGATATCCTCACCAATGATAATATTCCTGTAAGTAGTAACTTAAATTTTGGATACCCAGGATATTTCGAAGCCACGTTACCGTGTCTCTTAGGAACTATAGTAACATTAAAATACGTGGAAAAATTAACGAGACTCAAAAATGGATCGATTTCAGGTGACTGTGTCAAAGTTCCATCAATGGAACAATATCGCGTGGCACATGGTGTCAAAAATCCTAGCTATGTTCTTCGGCAACTGAAGCGACTGACGTGGTCGCAAATTATTATTGATCATGGGACTCGTCGGGAAGTTCACCTACTCGTTATCAATTCGATGATGGACACGTGGGACCTGAATACCGTGGTCTACACCGCGAGCCTACCTATGAGGATGCTAGGGGGTGACGTTGCCATCTTTGGCAGCTGTTTCGCGTACATATCTGAGGTCTCAGCTGTCCAGTAGAGGGCTGTGAGGATCATGATACTGGAAGTTGACACCTCAGCACTATGCCAACTGGTACAATTATAAATAATAAACTAGTCCTTACATTGACGAATAGACTACGGACTCTTATGCAAAATAGAACAATTCTATATTTTACATCTACAGTTTAATATTTACTTCTAATATTTTCAATTGAAGATTATTGAGATCGTAAATATGCACCCAATCATTCAACAAATTTATTTCTTTGGGTACCTTCAATTTAAAAAATGGCTAAAAATTACTTCCACAAAGTAAATGTAGAAATAGTCACTTCTAGTGATTTTACAAACTTTTAGTCGATCAATCAATTTATGCTGCAGTGGTATAAAATTCGCCGTCCATTTCCAAATAATGAACGAAGCTCGTATTAGTTCACGCAACTGATTTAGGCAGTGTAAAATCAATTTTGCAGGGCGCAATGAACACAGTTTCCCTTAATGACGCTACCACACCGTCAACGTACCGATACCCCATCTTCTACCTTTCGGGCCGACAAGGCGTTCGATACGCTGCTCATAGTGTACATCCACTAACGCGATCGAACCATTGCGTTGGGGGGTGAGATCAAAAATACATGCGGGTGAAACGCATTGGTACCTTCCATGCATTTAGTTCTCACACACCATAAAATGGCCGAAGGCACACGTCACCGGGTCCAGGTGAAGCTACAAGCGATTTACTCCGCTGTCGTGAGGCACGACGATATCCATGCCTCCCACCGTATTAGATGCTAATACGATGGTCACCATGGTATTGCCGTGCGTACCGCCGTAGGTGACATAACTTAATATGTCTTCTTTTTACGTACGGTACTCTCGCACGAGAATGGACACACTCGTTCCATTACTGGAACAACAAACGAATCGTGTGTTAACACACCGCGGAGGGTTGAACGCGATGACGTGAACCGTGATTTTGTACTAACTGCATCGGCACTCTGGCCTTAGAACGCACCAATACGTTTCAATTCGACGCAATGGTCCGGTGGGCGTATGCACCACATTAACGGCCCCGACAAATCAAAATTAATCCCAATGTCCCGGGAATCTAGTGTTCGTGTGCACTTTGCGGTACTGGTTTTACATTGTACCAAACCTGTTGCTAATAATTCAAAAAAGAAAAATGCAGTAATACTTGTCTTTTTTTATTAGGCGACAGTGTACTACCACATGGGACTCGAATTTTCCATTATATTAAACAATTCAATCGGCGTTACCTTCAATTGAGAAATTCAAGAGCAGAAGTTTCTGATCGTTATGAAATGATACTCTTGTATAAGAAACAATTACATTCCGACTTTATTTCGACATTAATTCAAAATTAATTCTCTAGATACACTATCCTATTTTCAGATGTACAATGGAAAAATAGTCACTTCCAATGATTTTACAAACATTTATTCGATCAATCAATTTATTTATTTTTTTGCTGCAATGGCATAAAACCCGCAGTCCATTACCAAATAATGGACGAAGCTGGAATTGACTCTGAATTAATTGCTGGAGTAGCTCGTCAACAGTCGCAATGACCCATTGCAGAGCAGTCAATCTATTCGGAAATGCGTTTTGCCGATACAATTATAGGATTCAGTCCTGCAGTCTATTACAAATACGAGATTTTCATCACATAATAATCCTCTATCTCAAATTGAAATTTGTTTGATCGAGCTAACATTAAACGACAATAAACGTGAGGCAGATTATTCGCCTCCGAATCCGACTTGCGATGGAACATATGAAAACGAAACCCGTGACCCATAGACGGCGAATTTTTCGCTCTGTCGTCACTTATGACCCAAATCAGTGCTCACCTCTTCAAAAATCAAGAGGTATAATTACAGACGAATCGTTTATTACCGCGGACTGTCTGCCAAAATCCTTTCAACGCGACGGGTCCAGGAGTTTACACGAACCTTCGACTATCATGGTAATGAAAGTAAAATTTCATGTTAAATCGGAAGTACGCGGAGATTTTGACTTGGAATGAATCATATGTGTGTCAGTAATTATACTGTGCAACTGTGCGCATTTGTAACAAAAGTATTGTTATTAATTAAATAAACCCTGTAATGCATGTACGCAAATGCTCTTAAAACTCATATAGGTGCATGTATAGATATCATAATTTACATATGTACAATATAAAAATATCGATGCAGTATAAACATATCATAAATGTATAAATATTGAATAAACACATCATTATCATATAGGCATTGAATATATTGTAATAAATTGAGGAATATACTACGCAATAAATCGATTGAAACAACCAATTAAAAATGTTAATTTTTGTCTTACTTATACTACAATTATTGCTATTGTTTCCAAAAATGCAGGAAATCAATAGTTATGAATAATGCATCCATTATGCAGTACTATTAAATGAATGTTTTAACTGAATTTATTCGAAATATGAAATGCTCAAAAAGCATTAAGATGTCATTCCTCTGTTGCAACTCTTACAAGAAGCATACTACATAGAACGGACTCACCGGCGATGAAATATCTGCTACCTGCTACATGATACCAGCAACACAATGTCGCAGATGAAGTTGATGCATTGTTCCCAATCTGTGAATTGTAATAAAAATTTGTATAAAGCTTACAAAGCCTATTCAGCAAATTTAGAACAATTTAAACAATCAAAAAATTATAGTTTAAACACTTTCATACTAGATGAATATTTCTGAAATTAATTAATAGTTAAGTATTCAGGAATAACAAGTCCTGAATGCACCAGTAAAATCAATTACCTCTTCCAATTGATCCAGTCAGCTTCCACCGGCGAGGATGTAGAAGCGGTTATTACGATCAATAATCTTAAAAACAATTCACAATAGATTAGAAACAGGAAATTGCAAAATACCTAAAATTAGAGTGTTAACTACCTTTTTGCCTTGAAGCAGTGAGTGTCAGAAGTAATCAGCAAGTAAACATCCTGCGATGATGCCAGTGATTGCTGTTGATCATAATTGATTGATGAATGCAGCTTTTAGTTGCTGTTGAGACTGAACATTCTGCCAAATGCCTAAAAAAGAATTAATAGGAGGAAACTTAGAGGGAAATTCATTTTAAATTTGTACAGACACAAATTTTACAATTTAAATTAAATTACCTATGAACAAGTTGATTGTAGAATAACACTGGACAATTTGATTGTGGAATTACACTGGTTTCGAAATTCAGCTCATTTACACCAGATCACGCTCAGATGCTACAAAAGCATAAACAAATTACTGAAGAGCAATAATTGCAGAAATTTCGTAATGCAGGACAGTTCAAAAACCTTTTTTCTAATCAAATGATTTCTTAATCGCGTTAACAAAGTGAAATTCTGAAAACAAGGTCAATAGAATTGCATAAAACGAAAATCGATATAAAATATAGAGTTTTGTAAATTAAATTAAAAAATTCAATTTAACAGAATGCATGTTAAAAAGTAAATTCTAAAAAATGAAATTGAACAAAATAAATTTTTAAAAATTAGTTTGAAAAATTAGATTGAAACAATTAAATTTAAAAAATGAAATAAACAAAATGTTGCCGAAGAGAATTGTAAAATCCTTAAAAAATGAAAGTATTTTAAGCAGAAAACATTAGAAATCATTAGAATTAAGGTACAATGAACAATAAGATCATGAAAATGACTGAAACTTACACAAATTAATAGTTAACTACATAATATTAATGCATATTCATCAGTTTCAATAATAATGCTATGGCAGGAGGTTTTTTATTCAAAAATTGGAGTAATCTCGCAGCTGCCGTTGACCGTCACAAAATGGCCGTCTCCGGAGAGATGATCAGCACGGAGACGTAAAGATAGCTTCGCTTGTGACGCCACTTCAGCGTCCACCCACTAATTTCAACCTGAAAAATTCGAATTCATTAATTCTCTAATAAAACTTACACACCTCTAAAATCAAATTAAACATCCATTAGGTATCTACTTCAATATTAAAAAAAAATTAAAAATATTAAATCAGATCGTTTTTTCTAAAAAAGTAAAAAATTGTTAAAATTACGAAAAAATTATAAAAAAAGAATAGTTACTAGGTTAAACTAACCGAAAATGATCATATTATTGAAAAGAGATCGAAGGATTTATTGAAAATCGCGAGAAAAGAGCCAAGATCCGCGATGATATTTGCTCGCCCAAGAGACAAACTATAAAATTCGAAAAATCTCGAAAAATACGATAGAACACGAGCCGCGAACATTAAAAACTGATAAAATATGGTTTGCTTACCATACTCTGCAATATTCGCGCGAAAGCACTGACTTTAATTCTTTAAAAGTTTAAAAATTCGAGAGAGCATCGCGGAGCTGATATGAACGGTGTAACAGTCGATAGAAAAATCAAAGATGGCTGTCATATCTACAGATCACTCTATGGAAATATGCAAGATGGCCTGCTTCTTTAGGGCAATTACCATGACGGACAGCCTCCCCCTGACGCCACACGAAGGACCGCGAAATTATCGAAAAATTCGACAAATAGGATTCCTGGCCGAAAAACGCGAAAAACCCGCAGAATTCCGACGAAACATGGCAAATGCAAATAGAATTAAACAATTCCCCTTGAAATTTACGAAATGTCGTTGTTGAAAAATTACAAAAATTTAAAAAATATTGTTGACTCACCGTTAGATTCAAAGGAAATAATAATTTTTACGAAATGGGACCGAGTAATTTAACCAAAAACGCAAGAAAATACCTCGGTGAATCGCGACACTTTGCAACGACCGCCGGTCGCAGTATAAAAATGGAAAAATTACGAAAAATATAATAGAGTTTGCGCCGGTAATTGTAAAATATTGAAAATTAATATTCGATCATCGTTATTTGTGACACTCGCGTGAAAACACTGACTATAATTGTTTAAAAAATTTAATAATTATTGAAGCACTCACCAGTGATGCGTACGGACTGGTACCGGCCGTTAAAGAAAGATCGACCGTTCGATGAAGGCAATATGTCTTGACGGTGAACATCCTCCCTCTGACGTCACGCGAAGAATCCAGAATAATCTGGAAATTCTGGAAAAATTCGAGAAATAAAGATTTTAGGCCGAAAGACGTGAAAAACCCGTAAAAATTCAGCGAAACCCTTCAAATATAGACGAAATTAACCTATTCCCATTCAAATCTACGCAATATCGGTTTTGAAAAATTATGAATTTAAAAAAAAAGTTGTAAACAATTTCCCCAACGTTCGATCAGGAAGAAATAATCAATGTTTTGAGAGGAGACCGAGGAATTTGGTCGAAATCGTGAAAAATTCGATGAACCCGATGTTCGTTGCAAGCATCGAAGGGACGCGCGATGATAAATTGAAAAATTTTCGGAAAACACGAAAGAACCCGAGCCGCGAACATTAAAAACCGGTAAATATGGTTTGCTTACCATACTCTGCGATATTCGCGCGAAAGCACTTACTTTAATTCTTTAAAAGTTCAAAAATTCAAGAGAGCATCGCGGAGCTGATGTGAACGGTGTAACGGTCGATAGAAAAATCAAAGGTGGCTGTCATGTCTATAGTTCACTCTACTGAAGTATGCAAGATGGCCTCCTTCTTTAGGGCAATTATCATGACGGACAGCCTCCCCCTCATGTCACACGAAGGATCGCGAAATTATCGAAAAATTCGACAAATAGGATTCCTAGCCAAAAAACGCGAGAAACCCGCAGAATTTCGACGAAACATGGCAAATGCAAATAGAATTAAACAATTCCCCTTGAAATTTACGAAATGTCGTTGTTGAAAAATGACGAAAATTTTAAAAAAATTGAAAAATCGTTGACTCACCGTTAGATTCAAAGAATATAATTATTTGTACGAAGGGGGACCGAGAAATTTAACCAGAAACGCAAGAAAATACCTCGGTGAATCGCGACACTTTGCAACGATCGCCGGTCCCATTATAAAAATGGAAAAATTACGAAAAATATGATAGAGTTTGCGCCGGTAATTGTAAAATATTGAAAATTAATATTCGATCATCATTACTTATGACACTCGCGTGAAAACACTGACTATAATTGTTTAAAAAATATAATCATTATTGAAGCACTCACCAGTGATGCGTACGGGCTGGTACCGGCCGTTAAAGAAAGATCGACCGTTCGATGAAGGCAATATGTCTTGACGGTGAACATCCTCCCTCTGACGTCACGCGAAGAATCCAGAATAATCTGGAAATTCTGGAAAAATTCGAGAAATAAAGATTTTAGGCCGAAAGACGTGAAAAACCCGTAAAAATTCAGCGAAACCCTTCAAATATAGACGAAATTAACCTATTCCCATTCAAATCTACGCAATATCGGTTTTGAAAAATTATGAATTTAAAAAAAAAGTTGTAAACAATTTCCCCAACGTTCGATCAGGAAGAAATAATCAATGTTTTGAGAGGAGACCGAGGAATTTGGTCGAAATCGTGAAAAATTCGATGAACCCGATGTTCGTTGCAAGCATCGAAGGGACGCGCGATGATAAATTGAAAAATTTTCGGAAAACACGAAAGAACCCGAGCCGCGAACATTAAAAACCGGTAAATATGGTTTGCTTACCATACTCTGCGATATTCGCGCGAAAGCACTTACTTTAATTCTTTAAAAGTTCAAAAATTCAAGAGAGCATCGCGGAGCTGATGTGAACGGTGTAACGGTCGATAGAAAAATCAAAGGTGGCTGTCATGTCTATAGTTCACTCTACTGAAGTATGCAAGATGGCCTCCTTCTTTAGGGCAATTATCATGACGGACAGCCTCCCCCTCATGTCACACGAAGGATCGCGAAATTATCGAAAAATTCGACAAATAGGATTCCTAGCCAAAAAACGCGAGAAACCCGCAGAATTTCGACGAAACATGGCAAATGCAAATAGAATTAAACAATTCCCCTTGAAATTTACGAAATGTCGTTGTTGAAAAATGACAAAAATTTTTAAAAAATTGAAAAATCGTTGACTCACCGTTAGATTCAAAGAATATAATTATTTGTACGAAAGGGGACCGAGAAATTTAACCAAAAACGCAAGAAAATACTTCGGTGAATCGCGACACTTTGCAACGATCGCCGGTCCCATTATAAAAATGGAAAAATTACGAAATATATGAGAGAGTTTGCGCCGGTAATTGTAAAATATTAAAAATTAATATTCGATCATCGTTATTTGTGACACTCGCGTGAAAACACTGACTCTAATTGTTTAAAAAATTTAATAATTATTGAAGCACTCACCAGTGATGCGTACAGGCTGGTACCGGCCGTTGAAGAAAGATCGACCGTTCGATGAAGGCAATATGTCTTGACGGTGAACATCCTCCCTCTGACGTCACGCGAAGAATCCAGAATAATCTGGAAATTCTGGAAAAATTCGAAAAATAAAGATTTTAGGCCGAAAAACGTGAAAAACCCGTAAAAATTCAGCGAAATCCATTAAATATAGACGAAATTAACCTATTCCCATTCAAATCTACGCAATATCGGTTTTGAAAAATTATGAATTTAAAAAAAAAGTCGTAAACAATTTCCCCAACATTCGATCAGGAAGAAATAATCACTGTTTTGAGAGGAGACCGACGAATTTGCTCGAAATCGTGAAAAATTTGATGAATCCAATGTTCGTTGTAAGCATCGAAGGGACGCGCGATGATAAATTGGAAAATTTTCGGAAAATACGATAGAATTCGCGCGGGATATATTAAAATATGAAAAATTATGCTTCTATTATCATTCTCTGCAAATTTTGCATGAGAGGACCGAGTTTAATTGTTTAAAAAATTGAGACAATAGGGAAGCACTTACCAGACGTCTGAATATGTGCCTGGATCCAAGAAGAATGATCGAATATGGCCGTTTGCAAAAGATATATGCGTTCGAGAAAGGGGGGTGTCTTGTTCGAGATGTCATGTGACGTCACGAGCCTCTCTAGCAACAAAAATTTCAAATTGATAGTCAAAAATTCACCTTTCTTAACAATTTCCCGACCGACCAAATTTTCGTGATATTAAATCTCTAAACGTGAAATTATGATCGCGTCGAACTTGTTTATGCAATAATAATGAATAAAATTTGGAAAGTGGAGAGCACTATATCTTGCGTCTAATCGCCAGTAGATCCAGAAAGGGAAAGAACTGGAAGCGAACGTACCTAGTCACACGACAGTGCACAAATTATTAATATCTGTCACACTAAAGATCTAGATAAAAAACACAGATGATTCTCCCATCGAAAAATCTGAAAATTTTATAGAACACTGTCACAACACACAAATTTTCCATTATTTATAATGGACCTGACTTTGTTTAATGAAAAAATTACCGATAACGAAAAAATTACTAGAGAGGATCGCACAGGTCGATAGTAATTTTGGTGTTTGCATTGTTACCATTCCCACAACGAGGGCGCATAATGTATTCTAAGCCTGTCACATTCGAAACATTGTCAAGTGTTCAAACAAATTTTAAAAAGCTTGAAAAATCAATCAATTGGTTTTATGAACGAAATTACAAAGTTCCAATGCTACAATGTATATTGACACGGATCAATACATGAATTACAAGATAAGCGTGTTTAAAACAGTGTAAAATGTGTTTGTGTGTGTAGCACATTAATCGTATCCGCCTGGGTTAGGATAACCTTACAACGTTATCAGAAAGTGAATTATTGTTGCTATTTGAAAAAATAATATGTAATAATACGTGACACACGAACGCGTGCACTGCTGGTGCAACAGGTGGCACACACTTGACTTTTAAGCGCGAATTCGCGAAAAGTTACGCGAATGCAAGGACTCGTCGACAAACCGATCCATCCACGCGTCCACCTTATCTGAAATGTTTGTTTACGTTCTCGACGCTGCTGCAACGTCTTCTGCTGGCTTCCTTCTTTCGTCGCACGTGGTTGCACGAACACGTGCTGCAGGCATAGACAAGCCCAGAATATTTCGTAAAACATTTACCCTTAATAGATACTCTTATGTGTTCGCTATAAGCTCCTAAAAACACATTTTCCTCGATATGTTAATTCTAGTGTTATAATTTAATGAAAAAAAGTTGACACTTTTCTTTACACGTCTGTAAAACCAACATTTTCTAAGATTTCGAAAAATCCTTCGAGATTTGTTCATAGGTTACTAAATACTATAACATATTCAAATTTGAACTATCCGAAATAGTACTTGAAAAAATTGTCTTGTCTTGTTCGTTACTTCATTCGCGGTGTATCACCGTCGTTCGACTACTGTCGCGTGCGGCCGTCTTTGCCAATACGAGTCTAGGTCGCGCTCTGATTGGTCCGTGTTTTTCGTTAATAACTTCTTAACAAAGCCGAAACGGGGATTTTTGCAAAGGAAAATGTTGCTTCAAATGGTCTCAGGAATCGCCCCTTTCAAGGAAGAACGATGTTTTTGGGACACCCTATATGCGCGAGGATTCTGTAAGAGATTTCATATTTTATCGTCAGGCTCGTCTTTACGGGACAACTTAGAATTTTGAATGACCGATTTTTGAATTTTCCAGGACGAATACTGAGAGCTGCTGGAAGATGCCATCATCAGCAAAGGGTAAATATTTTACGAAATATTCTCGGCTGGTCGATGAATTGCAAAGATTTCATTAATATTCGGTATTAATATATTTTTAGGAAATATGTGTCTTTCGTGAAAGTTCGTTGGAAAATAATTACATAACGTGAAACAATGGCGATGGAATATGATCTTTCGGAAACGAAGTCAAAGGGTTCGTGATATTCATTTTTTCTTCGCAACAGCGATAGAGATCGTCTTTTTAATTACCACTTTATTATTCTTTAGAAATTCCGGTTTATTTTCTTGATAAAAGCGGCACGAAGTAATACACTCGAAGCAACAGGTTGTAGAATGAAGTAATGCATTCAAAAAATTATTTTTCGACTAAAATGTCGAAATTTGAATTAATGTTCAATACTGACAGATTTTTAGGTATGGAGAAACACAGGGATGAAATATCATTTCAACTTTGTGGAAAAAGAGTTTCACTGGAATTTGGGTAAATTGTTTATAAGTTGTCTATAACTAATTGCAACATGCTCATTGATATTCTACATTGACAAACTTTTAGGTGAACAAAAGCAAGGCAAGAAGATACTACTAAAGATAAAGAGGAGAATTAATATCTCAGTGATGTAGTAAAATCATTCACGAGATTTGGTTGGAAGTTTGAAGAAGAGCTAGAAATGGAATTGTTTTAGCAACAGGTAAATTTTCAATGAAATGCTTCTGTCTATAATTTAATTGCAATATCTTGATTGATATTCTACATTCACACATTTTTAGGAGGAGAAATGCAAGACAAGGAGATATGTACTATTAAAGATGAAGAGGAGAATTAATATCTCAGTGATGTAAGTAAATTATTCACTCCACCGGGCAGGGAAGGGGGTCGGTCCTGAGGGTTTGACCACAGCTCACCTAAGCAGGATCGGCCTTACCGGAGGTCGGATACGCCATTCCCTCGTCGGTGAAGTGGGGGAAGGGGGGAACGACGTAGCCAGGGACCGTCGGCAAGGGGGCCTGTTACTCACTTGCCCAACGGGCGGTGCTAGGGAAGGGGGGGGGCACGGTGTCTACCGTCACCGGGTCCACATAGGGTAGCTTTTTTCCCCTCCGATGTGTGCATGAAACGGCGTGTCCATTCCGGAAGGAAGCAAATGCAAACCCGGACTGGGCCCTCTCTCCTCTAAACGAGGGGGGCGGGTATCCATAAGGCGGATTCCCCACATTACAAAAAAAGCTATTTTTACTAAAAAATTGGATGGTGAGGTAACCAAACATATAATCGTTGTAATTGTTAAACAAACAGAGATAATAAATTCATTAATTACATTTTTTCAATATAATTATGCTTAGTAATATTCATGTATCATAAATTATTCTGGATCTCGAGTTTTATTACTTACTTCTACTAAAAAATTAGGTGGCAAGATGGTCAAGTGAGTGCTTGTCGACCTAATTGGCAAAAGCAATTTTTATAAACATTATACAGCCAGAGATAAATTTATTCATTACATTTGCTGGATATAATATTGTTTGGTAATATTTATGTATTGGAAGTTACTCTGAATCTCGAGTACTGTTAGCAATTTTTATTAAAAATATAAGATGGTAGATAGTCAAGGGGATGCTTGTCGACATCGTTGGCAAAAGGAATTGTTATAAACATTAATCAGCCAGAAATAATACATTTATCAATAATTATTATCACGGCAATCGAGATCTACCGAAATTAGTTGGGGTGGGGAACGTTGCGCTTCGCTGCGCGCTGCGCATCGTTGCCTACCTAAGCCCACGGAGAGCGCTCAGTCAATCAGTTGGGCCGGGCTCTCCGGCAGGAGCGGATGGGCTCCGGGACCAGGAGGGTCTTCGGCTACCTTGGGCTGACCAGGGATCCTCCAGCGGTACCCTGGCCTCTCCTGCCTACCTTGGGGATGACCAGGGGTCCTCCAGCGGTACCCTGGCCGCTTCTGCCTACCTTGGGGATGGCCAGTGGTCTTCCAGTGCTACCCTCGTCTACCTTCAGCTGGCATAGGGTTGACCAAGGGTCCTCCACCAGTGGCCTACCCTGGGGTTGACCAGTGGTCATCCAGAGTTACTGTGGCCTACCCTTGCTTACCTTGAGGCTGACCAGTGGTTCTTCAGAGCTGCCCTTGCCTACCTTCAGCTGACTCGAGCTTAACTAAGGGTCCTCCACCAATGGCATACCATTGTCTACCATGGTCTACTTTTAGCTAGCTTATTGTAGTCCAAGGGTTATTTAAAACTTCCTTGGCCTACTTTAAGCTGGCTCGGGGTGGGCCATGGTCTCCTCAATCACCTTCAATGCTGAGGATGCCTGAGAATCTTGTTCATTCCGGATCTTCTTCGGCCTATGCAACTTCATACTGCGTGGAGGGCATGTCAACGCTTCCGATGCTGGCGACGGGCAATCATTACTCTTCGTGTTGGAGTGACGGGTATCGTGCTGGTCGGCTCAGAGAGGGCGATCATTACAGTGGCTTCGCATCTTCGGTGAGTCATTTCGTCACTACCTTGTCACTGTAGTTGCTTGTAGAAATAGAGTAGTTGTAGAGTGTATAAGTAGTTAGTTGAATGCATGGGCAGGCCTCGCCGCCCCAACGATCAGCCGAGATGGGAACGTCCGCGATTTGCACTAGCGTTGCGAGAAAACCACGCGTTGAATTTAGTCGATTTTGAACAGAGATTAAAGCTAACATTACGGTATAGATTGTTTAGAGCGTAGCGTTGCGAATCACAAATAGTCGCGGTTCAAAATTACATTTCAATTTGATAACTGCGCTTTTAAAGTTCATATTGTTATTGTTTTACATATAATCTAAAGTAATCGTTTTTTGGATCTCTGTTCGTTGAATTAGCGTTGCGCACCAAAAGTTCGCGTTTGCTTTCGAGTCTTTCGACTTTTCAGGCTCCCATGCTCGAGCTGCAACGATCAACTGTGAGATGGGCACATCCGCGATTTCAAGTAGTGTTGCGAAACAAATTGTTACACGCGTTGTACTAGTATCAATTTTTAAAGTTGATGAAATGTCTAGTTAATGTTGCAAATAAATTGTCGTAATTTAAAGTAGTTCTAAAGATACCTGTTTAGAATTTTAGACGTTAGAGTTTTAAATTTCTTATTTAAATAGCAATTTGAATTTCGATTTGTTGAATTAGCGTTGCGCATCAAAAGGATCGCGTTTGCATTAGAATCATTCGATATTTCAGGCGCCCATGCTCCAGTTGCAACGAACAACTGTGAGATGGGAACTTCCGCGATATCGAGTATCGGTGCGAAACAAATTGTCGGGATGTGACCGAAGGAACAGGCGAGGTTTTATGCCAAAGATGCCGGATAAACTGTCATTCAAAAGGACAATCATTGCAACGTCTTCGCATCTTCGAGTGAGTCATTTTGTCACTACCTTGTCGTTATACTCGTCTGTAGAAGTAGAGTTGTAGTAGAATGTAAAAGTAGTTAGTTGCATGCATGGGCAGGCCTAGCCGCCCCAGCGATCAGCCGAGATGGGAACGTCCGCGATTTGCACTAGCGTTGCGAAAAAAGTACGCGTTGCGTTAGTCGATTTTGAACAGAGATCAAAGTTAGCCTTTCTTCTAAATATAATAGTAGTCTCTATCAGCGACATATCTTGTTTAAACTATAGCGTTGCGGAACAAATAGTCGCGATTCGTTTTGCAGAAACTGTAGAGTAATCTTTTTTGGATCTCCGTTCATTGAATTAGCGTTGCGTACCAAAAGTTCGTGTTTGCTTTCGAGTCTTTCGACATTTCAGGCGCTCATGCTCGAGCTGCAACGATCAACTGTGAGATGGGCTCATCCGCGATTTCGAGTAACGTTGCCAAACAAATTGTCACACGCGTTGTACTAGTATCAATTTTTAAATTTGATCAAATTCCTAGTTAATGTTGCGAATAAATAGTCGCGATTTAAAGTAATTCTAAAGACACCGATATAGAATATTAGACGTCAGAGTTCTTTTCTTATTTAAATAGTAATTTGAATTTCGATTTGTTGAATTAGCGTTGCGCATCAAAAGGATCGCGTTTGTATTAGAATGATTCGACATTTCAGGCGCCCATGCTCCAGTTGCAACGATCAGCTGCGAGATAAGAACATTCGCGATTTTAAGTAGCGTTGCAAAACAAATTGTAACACGCGTTGTAATAGTATAAATTTCCAAAGTTGACATAATGTCTAGTTAATGTTGCGAATAAATAGAGGCGATTTAAAGTAGTTTTAGAAGTACCGATCTAGAATTTTAGACCTTAGAGTTTTAAATTTCTTATGTAATTTGTAAAAATGGTAATACTTAATTTTGTAAGACTTTCAAAGTTCAACTTTACCAAATTGATACAATATTTTTGTCTAGAAATTGATATTTTTCAGGAAATTGATATTTTTCAGGAAATTGATATTTCTCAGGAAATTGATATTTCTTTCAGGAAATTGATATATTTGTCTTGAAATTGATATATTTGTCTCGAAATTAATATTTATTTCAGGAAATTGTTATTTATTTCAGGAATTTGTTATGTATTTCAGGAAATTGTTTACTTCAGGAAATTGTTATTTACTTCAGGAAATTGTTATTCACTTCAGGAAATTGTTATTCACTTCAGGAAATTGTTATTCACTTCAGGAAATTGTTATTTACTTCAGGAAATTGTTATTTATTTCAGGAAATTGTTATTTATTTCAGGAAATTGATATTTATTTCAGGAAATTGATATTTATTTCAGAATATTGATATTTATTTCAGGAAATTGATATTTATTTCAGGAAATTGATATTTATTTCAGGAAATTGATATTTATTTCAGGAAATTGATATTTATTTCAGGAAATTGATATTTATTTCTGGAAATTGATATTTATTTCTGGAAATTGATATTTTTATCTTGAAATCAATATTGCTCGGATTGGAGTTCCCTCAGGGACTCACTCACGGGATGGGGCCCGTGAGTGGGTACGGGGACTCGCGTTCCCGGGGGCACCCGAATCGCCTATAGGTCGTTGCGTCCACAAATCATTAGATTTGCGCTCGATGTGGTGTCGATTTTGTTTCAACTGGTTTTCGATTCTGTTTCAACTGGTTTTCGATTCTGTTTCCATTTTGCTTCAACTGGTTTTCGATTCTGTTTCGATTTTCTTGCAATTGGTTTTCGATTCTGTTTCGATTTGGGTCGTTCATCTTGCTCTTGTTAGTCAGAACGACCGAAGAAAATTCATCAAAGGAAGAAATTCATCGAAAGAAGAAAGTTCATCGAAGGAAGCAAATTCATCGAAAGAAGAAAATTCATCGAAAGAAGAAAATTCATCGAAAGAAGAAAATTCATCAATCGAATAGGAATCATCGAACGAAGAGGAATCATCGAACGAAGACTCCAGATTATTTATAAATTAATTTTAGTGCGTGCGTTAGTTATTAAGATTGTATATCGTCGTTGTAATTATGTCGAGTAATTATTGCCGTAACTTGACTTTGCTCGCTCCGTTTTCTGACTCCGACACAGCCTTCTGCTGTGTCGGCCTTGCTTGCAGGTTCTGAGCCGATCCAGTTTCGGTATCCGGCGTGAAGTCATTGAGAGGGATGTCTAAGAGACTCGTTCACTCGTCTTCTGACGATCCTCTGTGTTAACGTAATCCTGGGCACGCCATGTTCTCATGTCACCCAGTAGCGCCAGAAACCGTTTGAGCGCATCTCTTTGCCATCTTTCTTGGTGATGGAGTGGCGGGTATCGGGCTGGTCGGCTCAGGACTTGTAAGCACTGAACGCGTCGCGTCACCCTTGAACCAGAGCCTTCTGCTCTGGTTCGATCTTGTTTGTCTCTTTGAAAGAATCAGAGCCTTCTGCCTGATTCGCCTTTGGTCCTTCGTGGATCGGAGACTTCTTCTCCGATTCACACTTTGCCCCGCAATAATTACTCGACATACGCTAAATGAAAAAGAAGTCTTTTCCATGAAAAAGACTACTTTTCCATTTAGCGACCTGCGAAACTTAGTTTCTAAGAATCTTCATTGTAAGAAAGGGAGACAGAACGAAGGGAGTCTTCGTTCTGACTCCTTTTCGGGTCTCTTGTGCAGCAACCTCCTCGTGGTGAGACCTGGGCAATCGGTATTATCCACAATTCACAAAATGCTATAACATATAAATTATAGCATTTTGCATGTAGTGGATAATATCGAGCTAATAGCTGCACATTTAGAATTTTAGTTAATAAGTATTTAATAGTTAAATGTAAGACTTAATACTTCCTTCGTTTTCGTTTGTTCCAGCTTCGGCATTTCTTTTCAATTAATAATCCAAATGAAAAGTTTTCGTTTGAGAATACATGCATGTTCAACGAACACTTTCAATATTTATTTTTACATTTCTAATTGGAATCTGCTCTGAAACGTTCAAAGTTCAACTTTCCTAAATTGGTATTCTTGTTCTGAAATTGATATTCCTCCGATCGGTGTTCCCTCAGGTGCTCACTCACGGGTTGTGGCGACTCGAGTTGCTTATAGATCGTTGCGTCTACAATTCAGTAGATTCGAGTTTGATTTGGTTTTGATCTGGTTTTGATTTGGTTTCGATTTAGTTTCAGGTAGGGTTGTTCATCTTACTCCTGTGCGGGATGTAGATTGTAGGTCAAAGATGCAGGCCAAAGATACAGACCAAAGATGATATAGGCTTTGAGATGTACGTTACATATTGCGTATTGATTCGTTAATAAAACATTATTTTAGATCCATGCCACAAATGGGGTAAAAAGATGAGGTGGGTTCTGATCCAGACTAAAAGTTAGTTCTGATTCATGTGTTAGAGGGGGTAAAAAGATGAGACAGGTTCAGTTCCAGACTTAAACGTAAAAAGTTGGCACGGTTTAACCCCGGCCGTGAGCACCCTCAATCCTCTCTGATACCCACATTACCGACGACATCTCCCCTACAGACAACCGCAGTAAAAATGAAATTTACAGTATATTCAGTTCTTGCTAATACGCCTAAATTCGTGAACTATCGGTAAAATTGAGCGCGACACTGATATGGTATCGCATAAGATGCAATATCTATAGTAGTCTTAAATCTGTGATAAAAATCTTTCTTCAAGTCGCCAACTCTTTTCGAATCACTTTTGGGGAAACATGTTTTTAATGAAAAATGAAGCTATTTGCAGTTTGAGCAAATTTGTGGTTTTATCGGTTTTCGGAACTACAGCCAAATTTATTATTAGTGGCGCGAGCAGTTTAGTATGAATCTTTGTTTACTGTATCTGTAAAAATGACTTGTCGTTTGTATTTTCATGATTAGTTCATAAAGTTCATAAAGCCGACATCGAACTGTTCCGATACTTACACTTTTGTCAAGATATGGCGTTATGTCAATGTGAATACGTATCATCAAAGGTCTTAAATCTGTTATCTTCGCATGAGTCGTAGCACCTACCTCATGATATTTTTCCGGGAACATTGTAAATATGTGGCTTCATGAATAGATCATTAACGCTTTAATAACATTTGCATTTTAAAATCAGACATTTCATATGCGACGATCTAATACCCCGGGAGAATGCATAGCAGTTGGAACCTAAAATAAAACTTATACTTGAGCATTTGGGCGCTATTATAGAGTCTGGTGTCGTAGAATGGTTGGAATGGTCGATAAACACTAAATTTACGAGGCCCGTCAAAATGACGGATTCAAAAATTTTTAATTTACGATTATTAAGAGTGTAAGGAGGCATTCGTGAGGAATTATTAAATAGATTTATTTTTTTTTGTGTACATATTACAATAAAAATCGCTGGCGATCTAAGTAAATACAATTCTATTATTTTTATAAAGCAATGTAAAATAATCAATTTGAGTGCTCCGTAAACCTAGTGTTAAATAAGCCATTGCCATTTTCCTTATCTAATGTCTTCTCCGGATTTACTTCGACGATCCTGCAAAGTGTTCTATATATGGATGTATTAATTGTGAAACTCGCAAATAATCTTAGTTTGATCTTTCAACTGAGTGGTTTTGAAATTACGAATGCACACAAAGACGTAACGAAGACCGAGTAAAATTGAGATAACAAAAATTGGTCTATAATCAACGTAAATACAATATAGCTTGTATCAATATCGATACTAAAATAGAATTAATTGAAAGACTTATTTGTTGGCATAAGGGAAAGATTTTTGAAGATGATAGCGAGTTCCAATATTGAATTAAATCATCAACCCCTTTTAAAAAGTTAACACGTTCGATATCAACGTCGCAGATATGTGACAACATTCGATTTCATATCTCATGTAAAGAAATTTAAATTGATTATGTGTATGACATCAACTTAAAAGATACACCATGATATTGAAAGAATTTATAAATCTTCTGTAATAACATTTTTTACGAGTTTTATATGCGTTCGCCATTTTTGTACAAACCGAGGAAAGAATACATTGACATTTCCTGGAATTTGAACTGCTTTTTTTTTTATTGAATGACATTTTCAGTATTTACCTCGACAACCCTGTAGAAGTTCTCGCAGCGAGCAGAAGGAAATAAACAAAATTATTGTCTTTTAGAGACTTTTGACTTATAGAGGTTCGAGTTATCAAGGTTGGACTGTACTCCGAGACCTAGTTAGGTGATGGGACTCCTCGAAAAGGGGTGCGGTCAGTAGGGTGGTGGCGTGTGAACTATCGGGATCCAAGTTTTATTTCAATCCTCGGTTGGACGTAATAAGGAACGTCACGAGGTCAGGCGAATGCATCTACCATGTTGAGTCCACGAAATAGATTATTTTAATGATTTTAGTCGCCAAACAAATGTCTGTAATGACGATAGAGTCGTTTGAATTTGAAACATTGTCACAGAACAACACAGTAATAAAATTAAACATATACACTAATAAACTAGTAATAAAATAACAATATAAAAACGAAAAAGCTAACGGTGGATTCTGAAAGTAAAGACTTTACATTTTAAAATATGTCCGAAATGAATTCCAATGATCATCAAAGCTATAAATTCTAAATATCTGTAATTCTTCAATAAAAAAAGTACTTCTTAAGGGATGATTTGTCTAACCTTTGAGGGCTGATTTTCCCAAATTAAAGCCCACTAATCGCAGTGCTCGAGCTCTAAAGTAGAAGTTATAGTTCTTCTATCTTTGATTTTTGTAAGAATGTTACAAAAATCATTGTTATGGGAAACTTGTGAAATAGTATGAATTTTATGGACATCGGTGTGGCATTTAGTATGTTAACTAAGTTCCATGTACACGGAACTTTTTTGTCTATTTTGTCTACGTTTTCGGTTAAATTGACCACCGTGATACCGGTCTTCTACAGTAGTATCTTCTGTTCTCTAGACCGTAGGATAACAAATACTGATACATGACAAAAGCAATGGACAGTCTCGTAGAATCCCGATCGCAGATGTATAGTTTGTGTTTTGTTTTTGGTCCGCGACGAGAGGAATGCTAACAACATCAACTAGATTCCACGAACAGAGAAATTTATGTTTAACTTCACTTCTTCAATTATTAACTTTTCGCACTACGATGTACTTTACGATTACAATGATTCTTCTTTATCATTCATAATTTCATACAAATATTCTCTAATTGCTATACAGTAAAAGTATTGGGGTGCAATGGTAAAATGATTATTTATTATCGAGATATTTTCACCTTAACTCAGTTATGAAAACAATTGGGAAGCGTTGTCTGAGATGTGCACAGTGTAATGGAGAAGCGTTTGAGCATCGATCTCTAGTTAGGATACTTTCTTAAAATATCTCGATAACCAATTATTTTTTTACCGCTGTACCCCAATACTGTTTACGTTGAATGGCGAAAACAATTCAAATATATAAAAAGTATGCACTTTTATTAAAAAATAATGTTACTATCGAATGCACATGCACTGTTGCACTTCTAAAATAGTGGTCATACGAATGTAATACTCTTTGAACCATTCATCTTTCTTCGGTGACATTTTTCTGTAATTCCACTGGTAACGGAGTTATAACTTGAAATAATTGCGTGAACCATCCTGTACTTCGACAACAACAAAACAGAATTGAATTTCAATGTACAGAAAATTAATAACGCGCATACTCGGTAAACATTGTTCGAAATCATGAGTGTGGCCCGATATTATAGTGCGAGGGGATAAATTGAATTAGAATATGTTTGACAGAGTTCTCGCTAAAACATTGAAACCAGCAAGTAATTACGCTCAGATAACCCATATACTAATAATAATATCCAGACTCCTCGAACAGAGAATTTTTTTCTCAATTTTGTCCACATTTTCGATTAAATTGATCGCCGTGATTCCATTATTTTATAATCTCTACAGCGAAGGATAACACATATTGTTTCCGTAACATAAAACAATTTCATATTATCCTGTTTAACAGGTCCTTAACGACCTGATACCAATTAGGTACTTTGTATTTTACTTTTGTACCACAACGAGAAGGAAGCTGATAACACCAACTGTACTCCATGAATAGAGAACTTTTATGTCTACGTTTTCGGTTAAATTGACCACCGCGATACCGGCATTCTACGTATACTATCTTATATTTTCTAGACCGTAGGACAAGAAATACTGGCTTCGTGACAAAAGCAAGGGACCAAGTTTCGTAGGATTCCGATCGCCGATAGACAGTTTGTGTTTTGCTTCTGGTCCACGACGAGAGGAAAACGCCAATTGCACTTAACTCCCCCCGACACGTCGTGGAGGTGCGCGAGCGCACGCCTATCGACCAGATTCTCGTCTCTCCTCTCGTTTCCTCGCTGCGAACAGAAGCATGTATGCATTTCACTTGAATCCCGGCTACGGCAACGCCTCAAACGTCTTCCGGGGATCGGAAATGTCCGGTCCCCACGTGGCTACGCGGAAACCACGAGGAGGGGAATCCTGTGCACGGCCTGAAAAAAATCGTCGCTTTTGCCTGGGGCTGGGTCTTTCGATCTGTTGACTTGACAGACGAACTGGTCGAAATACGACCGGATGGTCCATCATTATCTCATCACCGGCGAGAATTGAATTGGCCGCG
Organism: Sphecodes monilicornis; assembly: GCA_913789915.3. Classification (NCBI taxonomy): domain Eukaryota; kingdom Metazoa; phylum Arthropoda; class Insecta; order Hymenoptera; family Halictidae; genus Sphecodes; species Sphecodes monilicornis. The sequence continues at coordinate 1,229,480 of OU565286.1, read as the reverse complement.
TCGTCGTTTGAATCTCTGCGAACAGATACCGCGAAACAGGCTCGCCGTGAACCCGTCACCGACAACGAGACAGAAAACAGTATGATAGTGTCCAGAAAAGAATGTGACGTGTGACGATAGTGAATGTTTGTTCGGCTTGTCGAAGGTATCGTCTGTCTACCTCTTTGTTTATCGACGTGACAGATCGTTTCGCGAGAAATCTCGTTATCTCATTAAAACAGCCGCATCGAAGGAAATTCGGTGCACCGTTCTCAAGGTGCCTACAACCCTTCGGTACCGCGTTGCGTACAATAGCCCCAACTATTGTGCGTCAAATCTGACCCGTTTCGACGGCACAGAAATGGGATGTCATGTTCGGGCAACGAGCCTAATCGTAGCTGCAGAAGAAAAGCTGTTCGAGTTATTTTTCTAGTAAAATGCATCGGACGAACAGTATAGCTGCATCGAATCGCGTGGAATTGCGGCCTTCCTGACATTAGACGGTATCGAATCGAAGTATCCACAAGGCTTGAGTGTTATAAATTGAAGAAAACTCCATCGCCCAGTTCTGCCAGTAAATAGGCCACCTCTGGATAGATTCGATAGGAAGGATCCAGTTTTATTCAATCTTGCGTAGATGCAACGGAGTGTGGCAGAAAAAGATGCGGTTCTCGAAAAGGATGTGATACCACGTATCTAATCGACAAAATATCGATTTCGTAATACGAACGCTCCAAAAGGACCAAAGGCTCATTCGAAAAGCAAATGTCGTGACTTGCATAAGGGAAACCGCGCGGACGGTCTCCGATCAGGAAACTCTTCGTGAAACTTCGAAGAAAAACGTCTTCCAGTGTGTTTCTTCGTCGAGCTGACAGAACTAGTAATTTGGCAAACCTACCACTCATAATCGTTCGAGGCACACAACTCCACAGGAATTCAACGAATTTGAGAATTCGGCAATTATGTGTCGAAACGTTTTTACTATTCGATTCGGAGCAATGTCTGCAAGGGCTGATAGTAAGAACGAAGAGAATAGAGTCGAACAGGTGCATCGGTAAACCAAACGTCTGTGGTTTTCTTTACAAAGAGATGTCAGACAGTGCCTCCCACATGTTTTAGCAATATCAGCCGCTGATAACAATTCAAAACGATTCGATGGTGATAAGATTTCAGAAGAAAATGCTCATGCTTATTTTTACCAGATCTTTCAATCGCTAGTTATCGGTTAACGAGACAGACCTCGCTGGCATGTGTGATAATTACTCTCAGGAAGATGTAAGTCATTATCATATTTCTTAGCATGCAAACTTTCATTCACTTGTTCGACATACGGTGTAGAGCGACATACGTAGAAAACGCAACAACAACGACTTTAAAAAGTGTGATTTTAAAAGGAAAAGTCCGAAAAAGTATGACACAGTGGGGAAATGTCTGATGAATTATTGTCGCATATTTGAAGTCGGAGGTGATTAAAATTAGCTTACAATTAGTGTTATTTAAACTTTTTATTTCAAAATTACAAGGCTACATTCTATTTGTTATTTAAATTATTGTAGTTTTTGTTTTGTTCTAGATGTTATTAGGTAGTGATATACATTTTCACGATGAAGGAATTTCCTCAAAACATATCGGTAAGGAGAAAAGGCATATTTTCATTATAGTCGAGCAAGACAATGCGCGTCCAGTATACTAATGCTTTTTTATTTGAAGCGATCATATATTTTCGTTATTCTATTTATTATTTTTATTAGTCGTTTATGCTCAGTGAAAGAATCGGAAAAATTAGACATTAATTTGTCGTACAATTAGCTTACAATTAGTATTTGCAAATGCTTTTTCAATTACGAGTATACAATATCCGTTATTATTGAAATTATTTAAAGTTTTTCTATTTTTAATGTAATTGGATAATAACGTATGTTTTCACGTTCATTCTATTTAATGTTTTGATTCGTCGTTTAGGCTGTTTGAAAGAATCGGGAAGTTATAAAAAAAACTCTAAATGAATTTATCTTACATTTAGCTTACAATTACAATTTTTGAAATGTTTTTTCAATTCCCAGCATACAGTACCACTTATTATTGAAATTATTTCAAGTTTTTTCCATTTTGAATGTTATTAGGTAATAATACATGTTTTCACGTTCATATTTTGTTTAATATTTTTATTTATCTCTTTCTCTTCTTGAAAGAATTGGAAAATTATGCAAATTCGAAACGAATTTATCCTAAAAATATAAAACTTACAATTAGTATTTTTCAAATGCTTTTTCTATGGCGAGTATAAAATATCTTTTATTATTCAAATTAGTTATTAGATAGTAACATGTGTTTTCTGAAGAATTACTTCATAATACAATGTAAAATGAAATATGTTCTATATAATTTGGAAAGTATTATCAATAAGTGGGGCACGATTTACAATGAAAACTGTATTCTTATTTTAGGCTTCTAAATTACCATAGTTATGTACCTACAGTTTTCGCATAAATGTAATGTAATGTAAAATTGTTTTAACAAGACACAGAATAATTCAAAATAGTATAATAATATAAATGCGCATTTGTCCACCCACAATCTTTTATCAAGACCAGTGAACGTATTTTTTTTTTAATACTCCTTATCTTGCACAAAAGTAGGATACTCGTGAAATCAATAACGATCCATAAGCGAAAGCAATTCCAATCGTATGTCGTTTCGTTAACCATTCAATCGCATAATCATTTAGTGCGCCTCGTCCAGAAGGTCATACTCGAAAAATCGTGTAATCTGTGACATCAGATGAAAACCTGATTCAAAGTTTCCTGAATGCGTAGTTAACGAATTACTGATGTTCGACTTTGAGTGAAACAAATTATGATACATGTGCAATCATACTGATTGCAAAGGGGAGTTGCCAAGCGTATAATGTTACATCTACATTACACTTCTTTCGTGATATTATATACAGAGTGTCGAGAAAATTACTAATGTAACTAGCATTTTTCTTGCAAATGGCAAGTGTACGAAAAAAAAATAAAAAGAAAACAGCTGTACTGAATTGTAGAAACAACATAATCGCATACGTATGCTTCTCTTTTTTATAGAATTCTTGTAGAAACGTAAACGATCCTCAATCGTTGAAAGGGAATGCTACATACTTTTTTTATGTCAGATGGAACGAATAAAAGAAATAGTTCCAATATTTGGCACGATTACGATTTCCGTGGCCCCTACTTTGAAGGTTAAATTTGTGTTCTTGGGGCCATTTTAAGAAAAAAACTGTATATGTTATATTGGTACCAAATCGGCCTGGTTTAGCCTGTAAAGTAGATTTTCTGTTTTTTATAAACCTGCAAATATCTCGGAAACTATGCGATATAATATACATAACTTAACCTAACCTAATACATCAATAATATTCATTGCTAATTGAGCTTTAATGCATATACATTTCTTGAGTCTCGGATAAGCAGTTGTGAACGGAGCCTTTACGTCCCCCCCCCCCCCCACCATCATTTCGGGAGGGAGGCAGTTGTTCTGCAACTTCACCGAAATATAAATATACTCGGGAACTGCGCAGCTGATAAAAAAATGTCATGCGATATAAATTGTTTGAAATCTAGTTTTCAACAAAAAGGGTCTCTTGATATTATGCCATACTTCGCATATTTACCGAGATATTTGCAGATTTATAATTTCCGGGGCCACGGAAATCGTAATCTCCCCCAATATTTACTACACCGATCTAAGTAAAATAGTATTTGAAATAAAAATATTTTCGGAGACTATTTCGTAAATTGTGTTATGTACATTGATTAATTATTTCAAATTTTAACTTTTGTACAAATACAAATACTAATTTTGTACAAATTAAACTGTTAGCTATTTATATCAAGAAATCAATAAAAAAAATTAACATTGATGTCAAAGAAGTGGATTAGAAGATGTATAAATCAAAATTGATACGTAGATATTAAACGGATGTGGCTATACTTGCCATGAAATCATGATTACCGTTATCGTAAATTAAATAATACAGAAAATTTTGATGAAGTCAGACAATCTAATCAAACGGGACCAAAGTATGTATTTACTAATAATACTGCATAAGACAAGATACATTACATGATTTTTAAAATGGACAAATTTAAAATCGATGATTCCAATTTGAAAATACTTTTTAATATTTTGATTATACGAACAGTAACTTTGGGATACAGAAATATGAAGTTCTCTTCAGTCATTTTAGTAGTATAGTTCTTTAATGAGTTTTGAGACATTTGTATTTTTCATATACGTTCATTTCATGTTGCAGAATTTTCGTAGTGCAGACAGCGACGTAAAATTCTTTCAACTTTTCAAATTCATTTTTCTCTAATCGCTGAAGCGTAGTAGATTCTGAAAATCATTATCGCTTACCGATAAAAATAGAGCGGTTACATGCAGTATAGTGGAAGCTCTGTAACGATAGTAGCAGGATTTGTTAACACGAAAGTCTGAAATTAAATTCACTGACAGTTTTATTGGAGGTGCCAGTTCTTTGAAATTACATAGAAAGAAAATTCAGGTCTATATCAGTAGAATCATTGTAAGATACTTTATATTTGAGCACGAAGTGGTTTGAAAGGAACGTGCAGACATTTAGATACGTAGGTAAACATACGTGCGGATTATGTACACAGAATGTTTAAATCTTTATTGTTCTTGAGTGACAATATTTATGGCATGATATGGAAGAAATGCTGGAGAAACGATACAACTGTAGTACAACAATAGTAAAACAAATAGTACAATAAGTCTGGACACATTCTAAAGCTTGAAGCCTCTGCTTTTACAAAGCAGTGATCATATTCCTCTATGTATATAAGATATTTTTAATTGATTTTTAGAAGTGGGAAACTGTAGACCAGGGATTAAAAAGGTACCAAAAATAACTGTGTCAAACTGTTATATATCGGTTCTGACTGAAACAGTTATGGAGAACCGAAAAAGTCTCCATAACTTTTATAATTCTAGATTAGGTTAACCGATATACATTATTTCTGATCGACTGACCGATATGATATCGGAAAAATCAAATCCGTAACCGATATATATTATAACAGTTATGATATGTTTTCGGTTCTCCCTAACTGTTTCGCGCAATGGCTCAGTAGATAGAGCGCACGACTACAAACACTGTGGTCGTGAGTTCGAATCTCACCGTCGTCACCTCTGGAAATTCTTCTATGTGATATTATACTGCGTTGCCCAAGGTGGTTCGGAGCCCACCTTTATAAACTGTAGGTCCTTCACGCACACGTCCATACACACACACACACCCATCGTACATTTACCGATTACAGTACCAAATCTCATTGTTCCACCCCCGTTGCTAATGACCCTGGCAGTTGAAGCGACGTTAAATAACAAAATAAATAAATAAATAAAACCGAGCGGCGGTAACATGTATAGGGAAAAATTGTTCAGAATGATGACCTTGACAACATATTTCAAGGTCATCAAAATCGGTGAGGAGGACCAACTTGTATATAATTATCAAAATTGTTTGACAACAGAGTTTTGATAGCAATTTCACAGGAGAGAGGTTCGAAGAGAAAGGAGGATGTGGTAGGACATCCCAATCAAACGCTGATAATTCATTCGGCATACTCGAAGATAGTCACGGTTTGGCGTTATCGCGGTGATAAATAACACCTCACCCGTCAACTAACTTCGGTCGTTTCCGGCAGATTGCCACAGTGTGTTCGTAGAGATCAGAGCAGTACTTTTTCGAGTATTATTATATGACGGAGTTAGGTGGCAGCAACACATAATACACAACACCCTTCCAATCGCACTATACAAAAACAGAATTTTCTTTAATTCGCAGCCAGGTTTAACATCATTGTTTTAAAAAAAGTTTCTTTTGATAACGTTGAAAGAGTAAATCAAAGGTGAAGATGCGTTCCAATATATGTATATGTATGCAAGCGTATGGTCTTCTCACGTGGGACCTATACCTCACGTAATGTCACCTGACACCAGATTAAACATAACTAGATCGCGGGTTTTTCACGTAGACATTTTTTTCTTTTCTGAATAATTTTATTAAGATGGAAATAATACAACAGCATATTTAAATTCTCTAAATGTTTTCATTATTTTGCATTTGATCTACCCATTTATATCACAAATTCATAAAATCCCCAGTCTAAATATAATAGTAAGACCATATATAACGAAACCTATTAGTTTTTAATTACTTTTTTATGAAACTTTTACCAACATATTTATAACATTTTTTCTGAATACAATGAAATCAAACAGGACACAATTTGGATCATATTCACTTGTTTAATTGAGAATTCAGTAAAACCTCGATAATCCGAACCGAAGATATCTGAAATTTTCATTATTCGAATACGTTCGAAACAGTTCATCAATCTAAAGTGATCCGTATACAACACGATTTATTGTACCAATCAGTAAGGATTTAATCTAATGCTGTAACTAGGTTGTTTTATTCAAACACTCTTACTCTCAATCTCAATTATGTTCTAAACTCTTAATGGAACAGTAGTAGTATAAATGTTACTAACAAATTAATCAGTAGCATACCAACTTGCCTTAAAGCTATAACATTTCATATCAAATTAAATATTTATAATTTTTATGCCATAAAAAAAATATTATTTAAGAGCAAAAGGATACTACAATTATTAATTTCATTCAAATGTATGTCAGATATCTAATATTGATTGCACACCTTACTCTTCAATATTTTCATAATGGATAAAATGTGTCTACACTTTTCATTTGGATTTGTTTACTTATTAATATAAAATCAAATCATTGTTCTATTTTTGATTATATGTGACAAATAACCAAAGAAAATATATTACTAAAATGTATATCATTATTATTAAACATAATTATATTTCTTTCCCCACAAAATTCAATTGTAAGAAATGTAAATGGTTCTCAACGAATGATTTCGATATTCCTGACATTTCAGCAATCACTCGAACTGTATAATGTAGACTGTTCTTTAAGGAAACTGGAGATTTGATACTTATCAACCTTGATAAGTCTAATAAGATATTTATCAGCTTACGGATACTTATTACCTCTTGTTTATCAGAATATTAGCACTGCGGTATGCAAAACGAAAATGTTTGCGAATCATTTGTAAGAAACAAAACTTATTGTACATAGAAGTGTGGAATTTCTTTTAATAATTTCAATAAGTCTAAGATGGTGTAACAATGTTTTTAGATTCTGCTAATGTTATCACAGTTTTCTATTTTACATATTCGTTTTGTCGCAAATGCATAAAATTCCGCTGTCTAATGATAAATTTTATCTTTCCAGTTACAGTTCCAATAACTAAGTTATTACGATTTTATAGAAGTTTTATGAAGTTGTGATCCGGTAGTTAATGTGTTAAATAATTATAATCATTTAAGTGTAAGATACAATTTTATTGTACTATATGTTATTAAAGCAATGTATTTAAAAAAGCAATATTGTGTGTTTAGGTACTGTTACGCGGTGGCGACAGGGTGCGAGATAATGAGCGTAACCTTTTCAATTTCGAGTTTGACAGTAAGGTTTACAAGAGTCGACTGCGACTGCGAAGATGGTTGATAGGCATTCTAATTTTCCTGCTAACATCTTTGGTCATCATAAACACCTACACCACAGATCAATTTCCGGCCGTACACTTCGGAACTGTTTTCAACATCTCTTCTCAAGGTATATACGTTTGTTTATAATGATTCTTGCCTTCACATAGTAGCTACAGTTTCATTTTCTTAGCCTGACACTTCTACTCGATTATCTACGAATCCACGTATAACACGGTTTCATTTAACACTGCAGCTAGCTAATTATTCTATTATCCGAACGCTCATGTTTCTCTGATTAGTACGGATAATCGAGGTTCTATTGTATCGTGGATTACAGGGCCCGCTCCAGGGGCGGGCAACTCGGACATTTGTCCGGGGCGTCAAAATTTAGGGGCGCCATTTTATCTTTATTTAAAAAAAATATATACAGGGTGGCCCACATAACTCTGAACAGCTCAATATCTCGAAAACTATGGCATCGATTTTAAAGTTCTTAGTCTTAAATTGCATGGAACTGAAGGGCCTTTCTAACTACATAAACGTGAAGTGGCCTCCCTTCCCCTTTAACGGGGAAGGGGAGGTACCTTTGTAATTTTAAATGGAACCCCCTATAAAATGTTACATATTTAGATTCTACCGGAAAAAACAAGTCAATTTTGTCTGAAACATTTTTTTGTCAGATACTTCCATGATGAGATATAACAGTTTGAAGTTTCGAGTTGTAGGTACTTGAAGCTCTCGGAAATAGCGTTATGGAATTATACGCGCTTGAGTCCATTGCTTATTCGTGAAGAAACGCAAACAATAATATTTACAATTCTTGAGTTTGACTCACTTATCTATGAAAACGTTTTCAGTTTAGAGCTGTTATTCAAGCAGTAACATTGTGATTATGGCTACTTTTGACACAGAAGTGAATATGTTATTAACGTTAGGTGAATGCCAAAAAAATTATCGGCGTAGGTTTTTTTCAAGTATCGGGCATTTAGTGTTCAAATACATATTCGATCCACTGTATTCCAGACAGAACTGTACTACGAGCCCCTAAATCATTCTCGACATGTTCCAGTGAATAAGAAACCTATACGGTGCGTTTACTCAAGCCCGCTACTCCTTTCGCCTTTCTTTTTCAGATAACTACGTGGAGTTAAAGACGTTCTTCACGCCTGTGTCTAATTCCGGCTTCGTAATCCATAACCAGGGTTGTCGAATTCCAGCGATGGACCCTTTCGATCCGGCCATCACACGATTCATTCGCAAGGAGAAACCGATCGCCTGCGAACATGGGACACATCTACCGCTTGTCGATTCCAACAACACAGCGGTATACATAAACCCGATGGCAACGCAACATTTTTACAACGAATCCGAGGACGTTAACTGCTGTTGGCGACCTTTCTGGCGAATGAAAGACGAGGATAATGTTGTTACGTCAGTAAGACTCATCATTTTTACTTGTAACAATACATAACGTTTTCGAAGCAATCGGTGCTTCAAAAATTCCAACGGAAAGCTATTGTAAAGGTATTCCATGAAATAAATAATTCAACCTACCGATGAAATTTCAATGTGCATCGCAGTGAAATGATATGCGGGGTCTGTCTGAAGAGTATCCAATTTTTGTTTATATACAGGGTGGCCCACATAACTCTGAACAGTTCAATATCTCGAAAACTATGCTTAGTAGAAATTAGCAACATTAATATTTAGCAGATTTTGTACAGAACTTGTATTTATCGCGAGACTGACTCGATGTTATGATGGAAATACAAATATTTTGTATGTTTTTCGAAAGTAATACATAAATCTCATCATTATTCATCTAAGGCATTGGTGTCTAAGGTAAAATAACGAAATACAGTTATGTTTGAAAATGATATAAAATCTTTAAAATTTGAAAACTTTAACACAAATGTAGCCTGGGTTCCCGGTGTCCGATTGCTTCCAAATTTTGCACACATTTTCTCACCAAGTTTTACAATTAGAGGGTGATACCAGAAAAGATCGAAAATCGATAAATAAGAACCACCCTAGTAATCACTCAGCAAAAATTTATTCTATTAAATGAAAGCATGTAAAACTATTTTCACTTGCAGATTCAGCAACGAGTGTTTCACCTTCCAGAATTCGTCGACAGTGAGGGCCGAGTTCGTGAAGATCGAATGTTCCCGGAACAAGGAGATAATATACAAGGACTACCACGCGTTCTTGCCACGTTTCCGATCAATAGAAAAGAAATACGAGGGCTCGAAAGCCGCTAATACGAAATCCGAATACCTCAGCTTGATGATAATCGGTCTCGACTCGGTCTCTAGGATCAATTTCCATAGGATGATGCCGAAGACCGTCGGGGCTTTGGAGAAGCTCGGAGCGATCGAGATGTTAGGCTACACGAAGGTAGCCGACAACACGTACCCAAACCTAGTACCTGTTTTAAGCGGTCTATCGGACGGCGAGCTGCACGATCTTTGCTGGCAAAAGAAAGACAAGACTTTCGACGAGTGCCCGTTCATCTGGAAGAACTTCAGCGCGGCCGGCTATCGAACAATTTTCGGCGAGGATGCTTGCGGGATGACGACGTTCAATTATTTAAAACCGGGGTTCCGAGTACAGCCGACCGATTACTATTGGAGGCCGTTCTGCATCGCTTCGGAAAAAGACATCGGCAATACGCACAAGCTGAACGCGAATCTATGCGTGGGGACCAGGAAGACGTTCGACAACTTGTTACACTACAGCCGGAAAACTGCAACGCAATTCGCCGAAGATCGTTACTTCGGTTTATTTTGGGAGGCCAGTTTGACCCACGATTTTTTCAATTACCCGCAATTAGGCGACGACTCCTATCACGACTTCGTCTCGTACTTGGTCAAGGAACAGTTACTTAACCACACAGCGCTGATAGTGATGAGCGATCACGGAATGAGATGGGGCGAGTTCCGCGAGACGTACCAGGGCAGAATGGAGGATAGTCTTCCGTTTGTGTTCATCGTGTTGCCTCCTTGGTGGAAGGATAAGTACCAAATAGCCTGGGCCAATCTTCGCAAAAATACCCGCAGTTTGACGACAGCTTTCGACTTGCACGAGACGTTGATGGACCTGCTACAGCTGAAGAACGTGGAGGAACCTACTCTGAAGGAACGTTTCAGAGTACTGTCGTCGATAGAACGCTTGCCTCGAGGGATTAGCTGGTTCCTACCGATACCTGATTACCGAACGTGCACTATGGCAGGCATAGCCAGCCATTGGTGCATGTGCCACAGCAGCAACGATGTACCTTTAGACGACAAGAATCTTCGGGACAAAGCTCTCTTCCTCGTCACAGAGCTGAACCAGATGCTAAAGAAATTCGTGCAATGCGCGACTCTTAAGCTGAAAGAGATAAGAGCCGCGAAAGCGTGGAAAGACAAAAGTGATAAATCCGACCTTATTGATTATACGATAACGATTCAAACGGAACCCGGCGATGCGATATTCGAAGGGACAGTGCGGGACAGGGGCAAGGATAGTAGCAACAAATTGGTTGGGTCTGTTAGTAGATTAAACGCATACGGCAAACAAAGCGCTTGCGTCGATGAGTTCAATATGAGGCTATATTGTTATTGCCTGTAGAGTTTACGTGTTTCATCGCCTTCTATGGTTGCTTTGCCCGCGACTCTAATATCTTCGGATAACATTGTCGCTGTGAAATGTATATGAGTCACACTGTGATAAGATTCTTACCTTAAGGATGTAGAATACTCGCGACGTTTCATACTTAACAAATTGAACATTAACATTTTTCGAGGTCGTTGTCACCTATTGGTTGGCTGCTCGTTCACTACCAGGTGGCAAGATTCTAGTCCGTTTTTATTATTAGACTGCAGATTTTATGCATTTATGACAAAAATTGAGTTATTTCAATTTGAAAGATAGGAAGATTAAAAGAATTAAAGAGAAACCGTACATATATTACTTTCGACCTATTAAATTAATTAAAGATTCGACCAATTAAAATAATTGGAGAAAGAAAGACATCCATAAGTGGCGCCTGATTTTTGCAACACATGCAGACATTTTTTATTTTGCATAAAGATCCGCAGTCTATTTTTATTATGTACTCGATCGTTTCGAAGTCGATTTAACTTCCCTAGTTATAGCAATTGGCCTAAGGGGGTGTGGCACTGTTGCACTGCGAATTATGAACATGTCTGCAAGTCATTTAAACAAAGTAATTGTCAGAATATTGTTTAAAAGCAAAACTCTTTGAGACAAATAATCAGTACACGAATAATCGTCCAATGATTTTGGACGTTACACATGAAACAACTGTACGTATTTTTGTTGAAAGAATGGCCATTACTAATTTTACAAATCATGTTGTAATGATGTAATATTGGTATCTGGGATCCACTCTATTGAAAATGGCGTTCTACACTTTCAGTTAAAATTTGAAGTGAAAATTGTGAAAATGTACAATAGTTTCGTGATAAACGGCTCTAAAGTTTGAGGCGATGTTTTCTACGAGCTAACGCGTGGCTCAAAAAAATTTAGAATATCTTTTAGTCCGAGTCCATGCAAGGCTTTTCCACATACAAGATTTTATTTATTCTATTGAACAGTATCATTCACGCGCAAATTTATAAGAGCAACGAGAAAATATTGGCCTCTTGATGTTTAAATGGTGCTGCGTCCCCTTAATGGGGTGGTTTTCAGGGCCTGAAGAATATGTCTGCCAAACGAATTTTTGAAATTGAATCAATTGTCGAAGCTAGAAGAGTTTGAATTGAACAGTGTAAATAAAACCCCAATATTTGTAATTACATTCGTAGTCTAGAAAAACGATCTGGAGCTTGGTTGAAATACTGGTTATCTAAGTTCAACTAACCCTTCAAGATGGTAATTGTTTGATATTCAATAAGTGCTATTTTCGTAAAAAAAATTAAAAAATTAATTTAACTTGTAGTACTTGTACTGGCTTATACATGATTTTGTAGTTAATTAATGGAGCTGTAAACATGCTATATGCCCGAGGTAAACTTTTACTTGTTGAAAATCGCGCATTGCCTATTTTACATCTCTTCAAGATGGCAATAATTTTGAACACTTTCCTATATAATATACAAAGGCCTCGTATGCAAGCTGTACGAGAACATACAGAAATGCAATGACAAATGTGATGTTAGAACAATTGAAATTTAGTAATTTCAAGAAAATTTCTTAACTTCTGTTGCATACTTATAAGTACGTGTAGTATTTTCTTCTATTTTAAAAACTGTCAAATAGTTGCGAGTCTGAAACTTTAAAACAGTGCTCCACAATATGCTCACATTTCTAAATATTTTTTCGCGAACCTTTTATTATAATTACAAGATTCTTACCTGTACGAACAAAACAAAACGCAATAATATTTGAATTATTTTGAATGACGCGGCGAAATAAGACAGTAAAACATTAATTGAAATTGGAACTTATTGAATTGATTCAAAAATGGACACGTCGATATCGTTTTCTTTATAATAGAATGAAAAATAAGGGAACTCTTTACATTGCATCGGTAATGAACGTTAACAAGATCAAATCTGTGACACACACTGGTATTTGTCCAAATTTATAGAAAAATCAAGGTGTGATTTATCGATCGTCATATATAAGGTAGTTTATTTAACACCGATTTGAAGTTTCAAGAGACATCGCTGTAATTACATCTCGTTTCCCATCGGTCCGTATGATACAGGTAGCCCCCCTACAACACGGCATCCTGTAACACGGTTTCGCTATAACACGATTCATAAATTGCGGGAACCTTCCTACAACACGGCAACCTATAACACGGTATCGCTCTAACACGGTATCGCTCTAACACGATAAGAAAATTGCAAAAACCTTTGTACAACACTGTACATTAATGGTTCAATCATATTTACCCATATCACAGCGAGTTATTATTACACCTTAAACAAGTAAATATGATCCGAATTATGCCGTATTTAGACTTATTTTAATTTAAAAAATATCACAAATACGTTGGTAACAGTTCTGTAAAAAAAATAATTAAAAATACAAACTTCCCAATTTGCATTGACATTGTAATCGATACGCAGCCCTTTGAAATTTACAATGACCTGGTAAGAACCAGCAAGCAAAGTAAAATTACAGATTTTCTAAAGAGGCAAGAAGATGCAAGAACTTTAAATGAAGAAAAAAGTTCTGAAAGTGAAGGCGATATCATTCCACCGAAAAACGTTCTCGGTTGATTATACTGAACAGTGACGACGAAGAAATTTATTAAATTAAAATAATATTTTTTTTTGTTTTGTGTTGTACATACATTTATTTTTTTAATAAAAATTAAGTTGTTTATGTAGCATTAAAAAAATATTTGTTTTTAATCAGTTTTTGGGACGTAACCCACCTTTTTGTACTGGCTCTGGGTCTCATACAACACGGCATTTTCTAGGAACCTATCTACCGTGTTATAGGAGGGTTACCTGTACGTTCATATTGATTAAAATAAACTAAATTATTATCGTAGGTATACCTAGTAGATATATCTACCGTGTTATAGGAGGGTTACCGAATATGGACCGTCGCCTAGATTGGACCATCACCGTGTATGTCCCGTTTAACACATACAGTCACTCCCATTAATATTCGTACACTCTTAAAAAGACGATAACTTGTTTAATATTGGACCATACGACTTGGACTTTTTTGAGATGTTAGAATAATTAGTTTACTACATGACGTGAGAAAGAAATTATAAAACAATTGCAATTGGTCGATATTGCAGAGAAAATACTAAAAATTTTTTTATGTGTATATTCATAATTGTATACATTTTCAAATTTTCATCCAATTTGGATTACGTGGAAAACAGCGACAGGCATCGAATGACGTAAGAATCCTTCGATTTATTACAGTTTAAGGCCGAAAATTGTGAAAAGCTGCAATTTTTACAATCTTCAAACAGTTGTAGCTCATTGCAACGTTTGCCGATTTTCGTGAAATATTCAGAGTGTATACAGTTGACACAAATCTACAAAACGTATTTGTTGAATTTTCAATATGGACACACATAAAACAGTTATAAATAACAACTTTTAGTATTATCTTTGTAATTCCGACCAATTACAATTTTTTCAAAATTTCTTTTTTTCAACGTGTAGTAAACTAATTGTTCTAACTTCTCAAAAAAAAATCCAAGTCACATGATCCAATATTAAAAACGTGATCGTCTTTTAGAGTGTATGAATATTAATGGGTGTGACTGTACTTGCCCGTAATATAAACAAAATGCTTAGCTTTGATGTGTTGAATGCTGCTGCATTTAATTTTAAAGCTAAGCATTTTGTCTATAATACGGGCATGTATGTGTTAAACGGCAAATTCGGCAACTCTCCTCCACATATGGTTGAAAGAAACCCTTACTTTACAAATTGTGAACGATTGATTTAAAATTTTTTAAATCATGCAAGGATGACAGTATTAGATCAGATTAGGAAATTGGCTAGTATTAAGGATGTATTCCCGTTTAGAAAAGTTGAAAATCAATGTTTATTTGTATTGCATTTTCTAACAGTCTTATGCTGTAAAAACAATCCGAAATTATGTGAACGAAATATTGATTATGTTAAATTTAATTCCTATGTTTTAAATGAGTGTTGTAATCAGGAAATTCGTCACTTAAAACGAGATACTGCAACTTAAGATAGAACATGGTTGCATACAAATTTTATTTTACGAACAAGCTCAGATATTGCCATCTGTACAGCATCAAAAACTTTCATTCATCATCAATTAAATTCTATGACCTTTGGTTTGTCAGTGTTACTTTAAGATACAGAGATGTACCACCTAAATAGATAATCACCTGTAGTCAATCGCGTGTTGTATACAGTATGTTTATTTCAACAGATAATAAAAGAATATCTTATACACCATTGATGAACGATTATTATAAAATTTGTTTTGTATAAAGAGAGACATCACATATTGTAAATATGTTTTGTACGTATAACATTGCAAAGACATTTCTAAGTTGTACTTAGTTTCATTAAACAAATTGTTAGATTAATATAAGCTAAATTGACAAACTTTGTTCACAATACTTTTCCAAACTCTGTACACATCAAAGTTCATAACGATTTGCATAACATACATACATACAGTATACATGTATATTCCCATGCATGAGTATATGGATATCTTTGATATGCATAAAGTTTTAAGAAGCGGTTCAAGCAAAAGTTACTCGGTTTAACACGTAGAGAAGCTTATAATTTCATTAAAGAAATTTAGTTGATTTTGAAGTTTTCGCTGTAATTTCATGTATGAAAAAATCATTTACAATTATTTTGTACTTTGAATGATGTATGAGATACACTCTATGAGTCCAGTTTGAAATAACATGCTGTATATAATAATCTGCTTTTTTACATTATCAAGCTGATTAAGTATAATGTTGTATATTTGTTGAGTGTATTGTAAAAAAAATTGGACTGGGTCCAACATAAGCCTAATATTGCCTAAATTTTGAAATATGGATTTAGTTATTTGTTAGTTAATAAATAATTATACATAATTCACAGAATTTCCTCATTCAGTATGTCTACATATGTATTTAATGTTCTTACTGTGATAATTAAATAATGCTTATAGTATTTGTTTATTTCATAGTATGAAAAACCATTTACTTAAAAAATTTGCTATGTATTAACTTCCAGAAACTAATATATAATTTCACACGGCAAAATTGCTGTATTACAAATCTTCTCAATTTGACCGAAATTTTTCTATTAAAATCGAAATATAAATATCATTTTTTTATGTTACAACATTGAATTAATGTCACTTTTCATGTACAAGGTGTCCCAGATATGCATTAATGTATTTACATGAATTGTGAGCAATAAATGTAAAAATAAATACTCTGACACAATGTCCAACCATCAGTTTTCAATTAATAGTAAAATGCCTAAAAATTTTAAAATTCTGTAATCTATTTATGCTCTAATAGTAATAATACAGAAAAGTATTAATATATTCTGTCATATATGTATACTATAAATATATGTATGTCATATAGTGCTACATACTAAAAAACAAAGGCATGTCGGAAATGGAATTGCGGGACATTTACTTTGAATTTAAAGTGATCTTATGTTGTTGGATTAATATCAGGGTTTAATTTGGAATGATTTAATGATATGTATTAATATAAAAGAATCATAAAGTTGACAAATATAAGACAGATAGAAATATGACAACTACATATATAGAAACTGTAATGTATTTAAGTCTTCATTTGAATGAGTGCAGTAGAAAATTTATTTATAAATGAACAAAATACAGCATTCTCGCTATAAATATCCAAAAGATCTTGCCTTTAATTGTCCGAGAACTATCCCCACTACCGCGGGGTAACCCCATGAAGGGCCAGGATGCTCGAGAGGCCTCGGTCGCCAAGGAATGTAACATAATACGGGCCGGGCATATCGGTGTGAGACAACTCCTGATCCAATGACACTTATGGGACTTTCCCATAAAAAAATAAACAAATTTTGTTATTGGATTAGGAGTTGTCTCACACCGATATGCCCGACCCGTATTATGTTACATTCCTTGGCGACGAGACCCATGAGCTTCACTGTCCTTCCCAATGTTCGGCAGAGGTCAAATTATATTATTTCCTTATAGATAAATGTCCTTGACCGGGCCCATGTTTTGGACATTTATCGCGAGAGTACTGTAGTTACAAGTGTGTTGTACTGAATGAAAAAATTGTACCTTAGGTCTTGTAAACAAAACATATACAACAGTGTTACACAAACACATGTAAACTAAGAAAAATGTACAATTTAATGTAAACATTTTTTTAATAAAAATCTTAAATGCCAGTTAAATAACTAAATAGTACTATTTATTACAATGGAATTGTTTTACGGTTTATTGCCTATAATGCTGATAAAAAAGTTGACATATACAGAAACCTATATTTAAAAACATGATCATTGCATCTTTTCCACTGTTTAAATGCAAAATTCTGTTTTTATAACACATTTATGCATCATTCATACATGTTAAACATAAAATAACTTATTTTAAATTATGTATTCACATATTGTTGACGTTGGTATAAATTATTGGCGATAACAAAGTCACCACTTTTGTATAATGAGACAGGAAGTATGTGTACTCAACAGTTACTATATTATATTATGCTAGTTGTATACAACTTAACCAACCTAACGTTTGGCTACCAATCCCGTTGGTACCACATATTCAAAGGAAGCAAAACACACCACCTGGTATAGAAACACACAATGTCAACATATGCACTTCAATTATATGCACAGTTTATAATGTCACTTTGTCTATACATTGTATTTCATATTCTTAGATTCCTCTTATTCCATTATAAATTCGATTTACTGAGTCTTGTTGGAATAAATTGTTTATTTCTGAAACAGATATAAAAAAATAACAATGTGTTGTAACATTAAACAAAAAGGCAACTTAAATTAATTAAACTCACCCTCTTTTTGTGTATTTGTGAATTCTGTTTCAGGAAATGCAACATCAAACGTAATCCATAAAGTACCATGGAGATTGTTATTGTAATAATTAGGCATTCCTTCTCCTTTCTTCCGAATACGAGCACCTGGTTTAGTAATCTTATCCCTTTGAATAATCACTTTGTGACCATCCAAATGTTTCAGATCCATTTTAAAGCCTACCAGAGCATCCTGCATAGATATAGTTACATTTGTGAAAAGATCATCACCAATCCTTTCAAATACTGGATGTGGATGTGTTCGTATTTTCAATATCAAATTCCCAGGTTCTCCATCTACATGGGGTTCCCCTTCTGCTATAAACTTAATTTCTTGCCCATCCACCATACCAGGTTCTACTTCAACTTCAAGCAGTCGTTCTTCAGTGACAAATTTAACATTTGGACACTCTGAACATACATCTTGTTGTATCATATGATATCTTCCATTACCTAAATTACGAGTGACAAATTCTGGCCTACAATTACATTTTCTAGTTCCTTTAGCTGGCTTCATAACAGGCTTGTTTCTAGTTATCTGAAAATGAACACATGATACTTAAGTTTTGCCGATTACTTTGATTATAATATTAAATCTCACCTCTATAAAACTTCCGCTAAATAACTCTTCTAAGGTAACCACTAAATCCATTACAATATTAGAACCTTTTGGTACTTCTTGTTGTTGTTGTTGGGATTCCCCACCAAAATGAAAACTAAAATCTCCAAAGAAACTCGAGAAAAGATCAGGATTGTTCGTCATACCATCTCTTTTCAAACATTCTTCTCCACACGAATCATACATTTCTCTCTTTTCATTATCAGAAAGAACTTCATAGGCCGCACCTAAGTCTTGGAACTTTTGTGAAGCAGTTGGATCATCTTTGTTTTTATCAGGATGCAATTCTTTCGCCAGCTTTCTATACGCCTTTTTTATTGCATGTTGACTGGCAGTTTGTGGTATGCCTAAAATGGCATAAAAGTCCCTCCTACAAACCACATAGCTTCTTGTACACTTTACGATTAAGAATAATTAAAATTGGAGATACTATAGTATCAAACAATTTAGCACATAGTTTACAAAAGCAATGTATACAATTCTGATAAAATATTCTGTAAATAGAATACAAAAATGGCAAAAATATATTTCACTAAAAACTTCAGTATATTTGCTTGTATTTAAAAAGCTTACTTGCATTTGTTTTTTTATTATTATATTTTTAGTTTCGTAAGCAAATAGTTTATGAAATTGGAGGTTATAAAGCTTTTGCAACCTAAACATTTTCTAAACTATGCAATAAACAAATTATAAAAAAACAATTAGGTGTGTTACTTACCCTGCTGCAGCTAAGATTACGTATACTGTTAAATTTATGAACAAAGAGAAAATTAATTTTATTGCTGCCATCCTAGCAGACGTTACAACAAACATCAGTGCATAGATCGTGGTTGCTCCGGATTGGCGCTGAAATTTTCAGGCATATTTCTATGTAACGAAAATGTGCGGGTACTGGCTATGTAGGTACTCGGGTACAACGTACAACCGGTACAACCGTACAACTAATTTTTATGAACGAAATTGATCGATCGGTGTAGTACAACCTGGTACAACTATATAACATTAAAATGTGAACAATATAGTTAGACCAGAGATGTACATTAGAAATGTACATTCCTGATGTTGAAATATGTGCATACACATAATACATATGCGCGACATATATGTAAATAGACACTTATTTACATCATACATGTGTATAGATACAGATAGATATGTCTGCATATGTCTGGATCATGGATATAGGAATATATCCATGGTCTGGATATGTATTTACATCATAGAGGAAGTTCTTCAACAAGCCGCTATGTTTGCTTTATAACAAAGATTTCCTCTAATTTGCCGTGCTCAAGAATGAGCAAAAATGTAAGTTACGGTGTAATAAGGTGGTAACAGCACGCAATGTTGCTTAGTCAGTTTTCCTGAAATGATGTACATACATCACTATTACAAATCACTGATATATATACGCAAACTGTAAAGGAATAATATCATAGGACATGTAGATATCGACTGTCGAGCGGCGTTACCAGGTGTCAGTTTACTGCTTCAGGATAGTTGACATACAAATACACAATAATAAGAAAGTCAATTACTGGTTTAATCATGTCAATATGTAAATTCTATCCAGTACTACTGCAGAAAAATTTATCACAACAAATCCAGTCACAAATTACATGACAAAAACGTTGTTGGCTATAATTGTTACCTTATAAGATACTCATAGGTTATGAAAATAGTGTATCAAATATCTCGCAAAATGCAGAAACACATGCACTTATGGAAAGGTGTTGATAAAGTATTATACAGTTTTAGTGACAATCCTTGTGGCATTATTTCCAAATTGGTTACTATTAAAGATCATATATTTGTAACGACTACCTCAAATAATTTATATCATGGAGAAGTATCATTTACGGAAAACGAACCTCCAATATTAATTTTCAAAAGTGCTCCATTCAATGTAGTTGACATAGCATCCAACTCGGAGCATTTGTTTATTGTAGATACTAATGGATATGTTTTGAAAATAAATCCTCAAGATATGAGTATAATAGATACAATAATTCTAAAAGAAGAAATCAAATGTTGTAGTCATGGGTATGATTGAAATTTTTATTTACTATTCAAATTAATGTTGCAATTAATTCTTTGTCTACAGTTCACATACTAAAATGATTACATTTAGAATCGTTAATGTTGTTGCAGATATAAACAAGAAAATGAAATTCTTAAAGTAAAATCGATAGCTGTCAACGATCAAGCAGCATTGTTTGTAACAGAAGAAGGCCAACTTTGGGCTAGTGGCAATCAGTCGCAAATAGATATCAATAGCACAGAGCCCAAAAAGGTTAAGTTTTTTGAGGGTAGAACCATTTCCATTGTTTCATGTGGTTTTAACTTCAATGTAGTCACCGCAAGGAAAACACTGAAAACTATCAAAGATGATACTGATAGCGAAAGCGATTTAAAAGAAGATGTTTTTGTTAATTCATGTCCTCAGTGTCTTAACACTATATTACTAACTCCTACAAGTGTAACATCATCGGATACTTGTCCAACTGGACTTATTGCACAACAATTCAGCGAAGATCGCTCGACCATCTCGACTAGTGCTTTATCAATTAATAGTAGAGAATATGATTCTACATCTCTTGCAGATGCTATTAAAGCAGAACAAATTTCTAAGCTAAGTGAAAATGATGAACAATGTTTGAACAGTACTACAAACTCTGACAAGGAAGAAAAAAAAAATGTTATTTTTATAAA
The DNA here is from genome assembly GCA_913789915.3 of Sphecodes monilicornis. Lineage (NCBI taxonomy): Eukaryota > Metazoa > Arthropoda > Insecta > Hymenoptera > Halictidae > Sphecodes > Sphecodes monilicornis. The sequence continues at coordinate 1,208,047 of OU565286.1, read as the reverse complement.
TACAGAAGTTGCAAAACAGTTTCTAACTAAACAGTTATCTTGGGTTTCTTCTTATGGAAGCGTTAAAGAAGACATACCGCTAGAAAATATTGAAACACCCACACGATTACTCAAACAAAATGTATCTAATGTAGCTAATTTGGTGTATGAAGGTGTAAAAAATGTAGGCGATAAAGTTGTTACATTATCTAGACATATGAGTGGAAGTTCAGACATTAACGAATCAAAAAATGACTCTTGTGAACATTTAATAGAGCAAGCAGAAGAATGTTTGGAACCTGCTAATACCAGTTTGACATTAAGTTTACGATGCGAAGAATTTCCATGGTCGTCGAGTAGTGGCACTTCGGAGCATGAATTATCCCAACAGGGTTTAACTGAAAGAATTAATACATTAACACATGCTGGCAGTAACATTTTGTCAACTGAACTATGGACATGGGGTGACATTGAATTTGGACAATTGGGAACAGGAGATACTATTAATCGTTTGCGACCTGTTTTAGTGGCAAAACTTAGCAATATCGGACTCAGAAAAGTTACATGTGGTGCATTTCATATTGTTGCCTTAACATTGGATGGAAGAGCCTTTGCTTGGGGACGAAATAATTGTAAACAAGTGATGCTAGAGTCGAGTGCTTATGAAAGTGCACCTCAATTGTTTTCCACCAATTTATCGGTAGATGAAAGAGCCAAAGACATAGCAGCTGGCAGCTTTCACAGTTTGATCATGATGCATCATGGCTTATACTTTATTGGAAAGTCAAGGTAATTTAGTAGTAATTCAATTGTAAACTATTATACATAAATAAAGTACTTCTACTGATTTATTAAAATTCGTTATAATGGTTTCAGTAAAATTGGAGACATGTTTCATCTTGATATTGAAATATGTAGCGACTGCAGTATAATTGAGATATTTGGTTCAGGAGAATATAGTTGCTGTTCTGTGATAAATGAAACTGAAAGAAATATCTCTCAAGACTTAATAGAGGATCAAACTTATTTGGAAGAGACATTGATTATCTATAAAAATTTAATCAAGCCATTGCAAAAGAAGGGAGGTGCTATGCAAGAATTGAATGTTTATGAAACGTTATGTAGATGTTATACAGAACTGTTAAGTTTTAGTGTACTGCACATTATTAGTCTATGGAACTATTTTAATCATATTAATGAAGCGTATGAAGTAGTACTTGTTGCCAATGTTGAGGAATACATTACTGTATACAAATATTACTTAAATGCAATATGTGATATTATCTCTCTAAATGGCTTTACATATATTGCAAAAATAATTGAAGTACCACGAGTAATAACAAATATATTTACCAATAAATTGAAAAGTAACGAAAAAAAAAAACTTGAAAATGAAATTGTTATTACTATGGCATTGACGTATCCATTGCATAATCTAAATAGGTAAATGTAATTTACATATATGAACCTTCATTACTTCTTTCTTTATGTATTAATAAATATATATCATATGTGTACACAGATATAAAAACATGATTCATAATTTGATGATGTGTAATGATGCAAGAATGGGTGTAGAACGATTTCAAGATGCTCTAATAAAATGGGAACAGATATGTGAGGAACAAGAAAAAAAACAAAAGGAAGCTGATGCAACAAAGTCATTTTGGAATAGTTCTGGCAAGTTGGGAGAAGTTTTAAGATCTCCTAATAGGAGACTTATAAGAGAATCAAGATCACATCCCATAGCAATGTCTAATACTGGATATTTTTCTACTCATTGGTTTGCTTTGTTGACTGACATATTTGTTCATGTTACTGGAACGACTCATACAATTTATCCACTTAAAACCTTGTGGGTATCGATTTTAGGAGATTCTGAAGTACTACAAGTAAGTTAAACTACATTTCAGGAATTTGAATTCAGGTTATATTGATTAGTTGCTTGTAGTATAATTTCTTATATGTTTATCTTTCAGAATGCTATATTGGTAAAAGCCCCAGAAGATGCATTTGTGTTGTATACTGAAACACCCTGCGAGCGTAATGAATGGCTACATACTTTGCGATATGCTATAAAATGTAATCTACAAAGGGTTGTGGGGCATGAGCCACCAATAACACGCTCTGGCTCTTATGTTTTTACAAAGCACAGTCTTTATAAGCAAGCAAAATATTCTGGTTCGTACGTTATTTGGAAGATTTTATAATTATAATGTATTTATTGTATATCTACACTTTGAAATAATTATAACCCAAATTGTAAAATCATTTTAATTCTTAATGTTATAAGATAATAGAAGACAAGTTATAAAACTTGTACATGTAAATTGAGACATAATACATGATGTAAGTTCTGTATTTTCTCCCATTTCCATTACAAGAATTTACTTTATCCAATGGCATAATCAGTTATCTACATACACAAAAAGGTACATTTATTGTAGGTCGTTGGCTACTTGGTAAACCACATGGTTTTGGAAAACTGGAGTGGGTCGATGGTCGTATATATACAGGACAGTTTCATAAAGGTGTTTTTCATGGAACTGGAAAAATGGTAATTCCATCGCATGGTACATATGATGGACAATGGAAAGATGGTCAACAAACTGGATATGGGACCTTAAAGTCGGTTTATTAAATAAATAATAATATAATTCTGTCATAACATATTTTAGACTGAACATAATATATTTATGATATAATATATTTTAGGTATAGTAATGGAGACTTTTATGAAGGATATTTCAAAGATGGAGTACCACATGGTCATGGTATTAAAAAAGAAGGTTACTTCATGGCATGTGTAGCATCTGTTTACATTGGAGAATGGGACAACGGTGTCAAGCAAGGTTATGGAATTATAGATGACATTATAACAGGTATATACGGTTATTGTGTAATAGAATTAGAAGTATGCCCAAAATTTTAAAGTGTTTTAGAAAACAAGTAGTAAGCACTCGTTAAATCTGTAAGACGAAGTCAAGTAAGACAAACATAGTTTGTGTTCTTAAATTCTAATATGCACTGTTAATAAAAAATAATAATTACGAAAGATACTATTTTCATTTTATTTATTAAAAAAGGAATGTAAATATTCAATGATAAAATATAACAATAGAAATGTTTGATAACTTCATAATGCATACATTTTTCTTATAATTACATGTTTAATACAAAACTCGTAATTAGCCTGCAATAAATTACCCTTACACTCTCTGTGTCTAAGCATTTTATTAATTATCGATTCATTAAATAATGCAATGTCATTGTAGGTGAAAAATATTTGGGATCTTGGAATAATGATATGAAACATGGTCCTGGCTTAATTGTAACTTTAGACGGTATTTATTATGAAGGAGTTTTTACGCAGAATGTTTTAACGGTAGAATTCTCAAAGATTAAACCTTTTTTCGAATATATATAACACAATAAATTTCTAGAAACATTAAAGCAAACATACCACTTAATTGAAGGGTCATGGAGTCATGGTATTTGAAGATGGTACTCACTATGAAGGTGAATTTAAATCAGCTGGTATATTTTGTGGAAAAGGTACATTAACCTTCCAAACTGGTGAACGATTGGAAGGCAATATGAATGGAGTATGGAATGAGAGTGTAAAAGTTGTTGCAACATTACATTTAAAAGAAAGTAGGGAAAATGTACAAACCAATTCAAAACCAATGTACGTGATTTATAGGGCAATGAGTGTTCGTATTTATATGCAAATGATCTTCATTATTTTGTTACAGATCATTTGGGAAGTTATGCGTACCACCAGATCAAAAATGGAAGGCCATATTTAAACAATGTTATCAACAACTTGGTATACTTGAAGCAGACTCTAAATCTACAAATATGACGGACAAATGTGCCCAAGCACAACGTGCATGGCAAAATGTTGCTAGCATAATGACTAAGTCTCGCCAAAGAACACCACGTAAAAAAAATGTCTCAATACTTACATCGACTACTAATGAAATAAATGACAAAAGTACTGACGAGTTAAATAAAATTCCCAATTTTGGGGAAAAATTAACTTATGAAAATTATAAAGATATTCATACATATTTGATGAAAGCTTTTGAATGTCAACATCATCCATTGGGTGCTCTTTTAACAGATATTTCTACTGTATACACAGCTACATATGGTGGTGTAAGAGTTCATCCTCTATTGCTCGATCATGCTATATCTGAACTTCACAGTATTACATCAAGAATATATGAAATAGTTACTTTACTATTCCCAACATTACCACCTGATGGAACAGACCTTTTGTTAGAATCTGAAAATGAAGAAGAAGGGTATGCTGGTTTTATGTAATTACTATTTCTTCACGTATTTTGTGTACTTGTACTATTAGTGATTGCACAACATATAATAAAATAAACAACTTAGTAAAATTTGAATAATTGAATGTAGGAAATGAACTTCAATTTTCTTTTGTACGGAATAGTTTAATTATAAATACAATTAACTAACTGTAATAATCTAACTAATCACTGTACATTTAATAATTTTTACATTACTTTAGTAGGGAGGTTGTAAATACTATTGCTATAATGCATCCAATAATATTACCTCGCATGCACTATGTACTGTTTGTACTATATGCTCTACATAACACAAAAGAGGATGAAGCTTACTGGAAAAGACTAATGAAATGGAATAAACAACCGGATATAACATTAATGGCTTTTCTGGATATCGATCAGTAAGTATTTATGTACTGCTCGTATTGAAAAATATAATTTATTATATTTGAATATAAACTGACAAATGAAATTATAGGAAATTTTGGAAGAATGCAGATTTAATAAATTTGGCCGAAAGTAGATTACAGTATCAAGCCAAATCACATTTCAATGAAGCAATAGAAACTTTGCAACAACTGAAAACCACATTTTCTCCATTAGAGAAGTTATTAATCGTAAAAAATACATTTGAACAAATGACACAAGTAAGTATATTTATAATCATGTATCATATTATGTAAGAAAATACTATACCCAGCTTTCATTAGATAGTACAAAGAGTATTGGGTTCTACATATCTATGGACGATGGACGAACTACTCCCTGTTTTTTGTTATGTCGTTATACGGGCTAGTATATTAAAATTAGGCAGTGAAATTCAGTTCATAGAAGACTTTATGGAACCCTCCTTGTGGAATGGTGAGCTTGGAATTATGTTTACCACACTTAAGGTGAGACATAGTTTTTCAGAAAATAATTTAAAAGGAAAGCAATTTAAATATTTATTTTTTTAGGCAAGTTATTACCAAATATTACAGGAAAAAATTAATGTAGGCGACTAAAAATGTAAAGAATACAATATTATTGTAAAATAGATAAAACTGTGAACAAAAAATACATTCTAATAATTCTTAGAATGATCAACAGTTAAACAATAAATTCAAAAAGAAATAAAACTCAATAAGTAATAACAATGTACCTCAGACATTAATGTTACTTAGGTAAAAACAATGTAATTTAAGAAAATTATATGCAATGTATCAAAACTGATTATTCATTTTTGTAAATAGTAAATGATAAACTTATTGCGTTATTTCAGCATAGCATAAATGTACTGTATATAGAAATTAAAATCATTGATCTATTAATTTGGTTCCACTATTTTTATATACAATAAAAAGTAGTAATACCAATGCATTTATTTGACTTACAAAGTAAGAATTTCTATATTAATAATATGTATTGTATATTTTAATTTGTAATTTTGAATATTAATGTATATTCTGAAAAGTTTTAAATTCTAGAAATGAGTATCCAAGTTGTTTTAGAGTCATTTCCAGGTATATGAAAAATGCTAAACCAAAAATAAAGAAATCTGTAACATCTATAATTATGAATGAATAAAAAATGTACAGACATTGCATCTTATGGGCTTTACTGTCTAGGCCTCGGGGGGCCACAGTGGCCCCCGTACCATTTCGGTGTCGCGCTCAATATTACCGATAGTTCACGAATTTACGCGTATTAGCAAGAACTGAATATTCCGTATACTGTATTTTTACTACGGGTGTTTAATATGATTTAGAGGCTACAAATGCATACGGCGCGTGTATTTTAACGGTGAAAATAACATTTATGAAGAAAGTACTACAAAAATACGAATTGTAGTAAAATAAGTTTCTATATAGGTTTCTATACGTAACATTATTTTTATTACTCGTGTCAATAATGAATGTATATTATAATAGTTTGTGTATTATAATAGTATTTATAATAACTATGCTTGTGTTTTCTTGTTTTTGAAATAAGTAGGCCAAGGAAGTTTTAAATAACCCTTGGACTATCCTAAGCTAGTTAAAGGTAGGCCATGATAAACCAAAGCAGGCCATTGGTGGAGGACCCATGGTCAACCCTACGCCAGCTGAAGGTAAGCAGGGATAGGCTAGGGTAGCTCTGGATGATCACTGGATGGCCACTGGATGACCAGTGGATGACCAGTGGTTGACCAGTGGATGACCAGTGGATGACCACTGGATGACCAGTGGATGACCAGTGGACGACCAGTGGGTGACCAGTGGTTGACCAGTGGATGATCACTGGATGACCACTGGATGACCACTGGATGACCACTGGATGACCAGTGGTTGACCAGTGGATGACCACTGGATGTCCACTGGATGACCACTGGATGACGAGTCGTTGACCACTGGATGACCAGTGGATGACCCGTGGTTGACCACTGGATGACCAGTGGATGTCCACTGGATGACCCGTGGTTGACCACTGGATGACCAGTGGATGTCCACTGGATGACCAGTGGATGACCACTGGATGACCACTGGATGACCAGTGGTTGACCAGTGGATGACCACTGGATGTCCACTGGATGACCACTGGATGACCAGTGGATGACCCGTGGTTGACCACTGGATGACCAGTGGATGACCCGTGGTTGACCACTGGATGACCAGTGGATGACCCGTGGTTGACCACTGGATGACCAGTGGATGTCCACTGGATGACCAGTGGATGACCAGTGGATGACCACTGGATGACCACTGGATGACCACTGGATGACCAGTGGATGACCAGTCGATGACCACTGGATGACCACTGGATGACCAGTCGATGACCAGTGGATGACCACTGGCTGACCAGTGGATGACCACTGGATGACCAGTGGATGACCAGTGGATGACCACTGGATGACCACTGGATGACCAGTGGATGACCAGTGGATGACCACTGGATGACCAGTGGATGACCACTGGATGACCAGTGGATGACCACTGGATGACCACTGGATGACCAGTGGATGACCACTGGCTGACCAGTGGATGACCACTGGCTGACCAGTGGATGACCACTGGCTGACCACTGGATGACCAGTGGATGACCACTGGATGACCACTGGATGACCAGTGGATGACCACTGGATGACCAGTGGATGACCAGTGGATGACCACTGGATGACCACTGGATGACCAGTGGATGACCACTGGATGACCACTGGATGACCAGTGGATGACCACTGGATGACCACTGGATGACCAGTGGATGACCACTGGATGACCACTGGATGACCACTGGCTGACCAGTGGATGACCAGTGGATGACCAGTGGATGACCACTGGATGACCACTGGATGACCACTGGCTGACCAGTGGATGACCAGTGGATGACCAGTGGATGACCAGTGGATGACCAGTGGATGACCAGTGGATGACCAGTGGATGACCAGTGGATGACCACTGGATGACCACTGGATGACCAGTGGATGACCACTGGATGACCACTGGATGACCAGTGGATGACCACTGGATGACCACTGGATGACCAGTGGATGACCACTGGATGACCACTGGATGACCACTGGATGACCACTGGATGACCAGTGGATGACCAGTGGATGACCACTGGCTGACCACTGGCTGACCACTGGATGACCACTGGATGACCAGTGGATGACCACTGGATGACCAGTGGATGACCACTGGATGACCACTGGATGACCAGTGGATGACCACTGGATGACCACTGGATGACCAGTGGATGACCACTGGATGACCACTGGATGACCAGTGGTTGACCAGTGGATGACCACTGGATGTCCACTGGATGACCACTGGATGACCACTGGATGACCACTGGATGACCAGTGGATGACCACTGGCTGACCAGTGGATGACCACTGGCTGACCAGTGGATGACCACTGGCTGACCAGTGGATGACCAGTGGATGACCACTGGATGACCAGTGGATGACCACTGGATGACCACTGGCTGACCAGTGGATGACCACTGGCTGACCAGTGGATGACCACTGGATGACCACTGGATGACCAGTGGATGACCAGTGGATGACCACTGGATGACCACTGGCTGACCAGTGGATGACCACTGGCTGACCACTGGATGACCACTGGATGACCAGTGGATGACCACTGGATGACCAGTGGATGACCACTGGATGACCACTGGATGACCAGTGGATGACCACTGGCTGACCACTGGCTGACCAGTGGATGACCAGTGGATGACCACTGGCTGACCAGTGGATGACCACTGGCTGACCAGTGGATGACCACTGGCTGACCAGTGGATGACCACTGGCTGACCAGTGGATGACCACTGGATGACCACTGGATGACCACTGGATGACCACTGGATGACCACTGGATGACCACTGGCTGACCAGTGGATGACCAGTGGATGACCACTGGATGACCACTGGCTGACCAGTGGATGACCAGTGGATGACCAGTGGATGACCAGTGGATGACCAGTGGATGACCAGTGGATGACCAGTGGATGACCACTGGATGACCACTGGATGACCACTGGATGACCACTGGATGACCACTGGATGACCACTGGATGACCACTGGATGACCACTGGATGACCACTGGATGACCAGTGGATGACCAGTGGATGACCAGTGGATGACCAGTGGATGACCAGTGGATGACCAGTGGATGACCAGTGGATGACCACTGGATGACCACTGGATGACCACTGGATGACCAGTGGATGACCAGTGGATGACCAGTGGATGACCAGTGGATGACCAGTGGATGACCAGTGGATGACCACTGGCTGACCACTGGCTGACCACTGGCTGACCAGTGGATAACCAGTGGATGATCACTGGATGACCACTGGATGACCACTGGCTGACCACTGGCTGACCAGAGGATGACCAGAGGATGACCACTGGATGACCACTGGCTGACCAGTGGATGACCAATGGATGACCAATGGATGACCAATGGATGACCAGTGGATGACCACTGGATGACCACTGGATGACCACTGGATGACCAGTGGATGACCAGTGGATGACCAGTGGATGACCACTGGCTGACCACTGGATGACCACTGGATGACCAGTGGATGACCAGTGGATGACCAGTGGATGACTACTGGTGGAGGACCCTTGGTTCACCCTAAGCCATCTGAAGGTAGGCAAGGGTAGCTCTGGAGGACCACTGGTCAGCCTCAGGGTAGGCAAGGATAGGCCAGAGCAGCTCTGGATGACCACTGGTGAAGAACCCTCGGTCCACCCTAAGCCAGCTGAAGGTAGGCAAGGGTAGCTCTGGAGGACCACTGGTCAGCCTCAGGGTAGGCCAGAGTAGCTCTGGATGACCACTGGTGAAGGACCCTTGGTCCACCCTAAGCCAGCTGAAGGTAGGCAAGGGTAGCTCTGGAGGACCACTGGTCATCCCCAAGGTAGGCAGAAGAGGCCAGGGTACCGCTGGAAGACCCTCCTGGTCCCGGAGCCCATCCGCTCCTGCCGGAGGGCCCGGCCCGACTGATTGACTGAGCGTGCTCCGCGAGCTTAGGTAGCCAGTGATGCGCAGCGCGCAGCGAAGCGCAACGCTCCCCACCCCAACTAATTTCGGTAGATCTCGATTGCCGTGATAATAATTATTGATAAATCTATTATTTCTGGCTGTTTAATGTTTATAACAATTCCTTTTGCCAACGATGTCGACAAGCATCCCCTTGTCTATCTACCAACTAATTTTTTAGTAAAAATTGCTAATCGTACTCGAGGTACAGAACAACTTTTAAACCATGAATATTCATACGCATTAATTTCTTCAACACAACTCACTGAAAAATGTATTGCTTCTAGCTGGTTAATATTTATAACAATCTTTTTGCTAATGATGCTGACAAGCATCCTCTTTACTATCTACCATCTTATTTTTAAGTAAAAATTGCTAATAGTACTCGAGATACAGAGTAACTTTTAACACATGAATATAACCAAACAATATTATATCAAGCAAATGTAATTAATAAAGTTACTATCTCTGGCTGTTTAACGTTTATAACAATTCCTTTTGCTAATTATGTCGATAAGCACTCCCTCGACTATCTGACCATCTAATTTTTCAGTAAAAATATGTAATGGAACTCGAGATATTGAATATCTTCTGACACATGAATATTCGCGTGCATTAATTTATCGAACACAATTCACTCATAAATTTATTATCTCTAGCTGGTTAATATTTGAAACAATTCCTTTTGTCGATGATGTCGACGAGCACTCCGTTGACCATCTTGCCATCTAATTTTTTAGTAGAAGTAAGTCATAAAACTCGAGATCCAGCATAATTTATGATACATGAATATTACTAAGCATAATTATATTGAAAAAATGTAATTAATGAATTTGTTATCTCTGTTTGTTTAACGATTACAACGATTATATGTTTGGTTACTTCACCACCCAATTTTTTAGTAAAAATAGCTAATAGTAATCGAGATACAGATTAACTTTTATGCATGAACATTTGGAGTGTACAAGATATTCAATTCTCACTAGTATGCACAGTTTCATTAGAACAAGAGTAACAAAAATTATTTATAACTAATTAACCTCTTCTAGAATCGAATTGAAAACTATACATGAATGTTGCCGAAGGTCCATTCTATGTTCTTCGAGAGCTAATATTTATAAAAATTACCTGAAGTAATTTATCAACAATTTTTGTGGAGGTAACTTCTATCTCCTATGCCCGCAATGAGTAAGACAAGGAGAGTCCGAGTATTGGTCAAAGGTAAACACACAAATCGTTGTGTCACCTCTCTGGAAATCGTAAATAACTCTGGAATTCGTTCCTCGAATTCACTGCCCGCCGTTCAAGAGAAACTCTTCGCTTACGTTATACGCCCCCTCTATATATCTCTATATAGTGGCTTTTGTGCGTGTAAGCGTTCAAGAGAAACTCTTGGAAGGAATCGTGTTTCCGATTCCGTACGGCCACCCGTGTAACACGGAGGACACTCTTTCCGAGTACATTTTCTCTGCCTCAAGCTCTGGCATACGCTTTGACGCCCTAGTGACGCAGAAGAACGGATACTCGGATTGTGACAAGGTCCATTCATTATACGCTTTGCGGGAATTGATCGGTCCAGCCACAAGTCTTGATTGGTAAGTCCTAGCCTTGTCACCCTCCTTTGAGAGAAAGCGTGACGACGATCTCGGCAGACTTGACCCGTTCAACCGCCATAGTCGCACCCACATACGCCGTCGCTAGTGCTATATAGCTACTACCAGAGCGGGGATTGTGACTGGTTGAACAACACTTACAATATACGCCCCCTCTATATATCTCTATATATAGTGTCTTTTGTGCGTGTAAGTGGTGAGTTGGACCATTGATTATCGATGAAGAATTACCGCGGCGAGATCGATTTGTAATTTAGGGCCTGCTAGCAGATGATCATTCAAGCATGGTCCGTTGTCGGTGAGGCTGGCGTTGAAAACGGCGCGAAGGTGGGTCGTAGGGCTGCCCGCTTGAAAGACGGGGTGATACTCGCGTTCGTTCGGACGGCAGCGTTAGGAGGGACCCAGAAGAGGTGCTCCGATCAGAAAGTGGTTGCGCGTGAGAGCTGCTGTATCGTTGGCATCGGCGGAGAGAGGGCAGATCGGGCGCGAATTAAGACATGCCTCGATCACGCACAGTAGCGTGTACATTTCCTCGTACGTGAGGGTTCGCCCTTGTATCACCCGCCGAAGGCGATGTTTGGCGCTTTTCACGCCGGCTTTCCATAAGCCTCAGAAATGTGGCGCCCCGGGGGGATGAATTGCTATGAGATTTCTCCCTGTTGCCAAAAGGCGGTCACGGCCGGCGATGCAGCAGCGGAGTGGATCGCCTGACGCAGTTCGCGGTCGGCCCGCGGAAGGTGGTTCCGTTGTCGCTGTATAGCTCGGTGGGGCAACCGCCGACGGGCAGCGAAACGTTGTAGCGCAGCGAGAAACGACGATGTTGTGTAGTCCGACACGAGCTCGAGATGCACTGCTTTCGTGGCGAAGCATACGAAAAGGGCGATATATGCCTTGGAGGTGCGGTGACCGCGTCCCTTTCCAATCCGCGCCGCGATTGGTCCCGCGTAATCCACCCCGGTCCGCGCGAATGGTCGAGATGGAGAAACCCACTCGCGGCGTAGGTCGGCCATACTTTGCGACACCGCGGTCGCCCGGTACCGAATGCACGTCGTTCAACGATGCACGATCGCGCGCACGGTCCGTCGCGCGTGCAGCAGCCAGTAGTGCTGTCGCAGCACGTTGAATGTAAGCTGAGGGCCCCCATGCAATGTCTGTTGGTGCACGTTGACGACCAGCATCTCGGAAACGTGGTGCGACGGCAATACAACAAGATGTCGCTGGTCGAATGGCAGCGGCGCGTTCCGAAGTCGACCACCCACGCGGATTAAGGGTCTCTGCACACCCATCCGGGACGGACCCCGGAGAGTTTTTTTTACATAGCTTTGGTATAGGGAGGGCTCTCCGGGATTTCTGATCCGGTGTGGTTCTGATTCTTTCCTCACGCGACCAAAGGGCCATAATTCTTGCATTTTCGAGCGTGCGTTGACAGTTCTCTCTGTGCATGGCACGAAAAAAATGTTTTCAGGGGCTCCACAGCTCCTTAAAGTAAACTATCTAAACTAACTATCCAAATCCCGGTCCGACCGGTCCCGGATGGGTGTGCAGAGGCCTTAACCCGTCGTCGTCCACGAAGGGATCCAGGCGGTGCAGAGCGCTACCGGCCTTGACTGCCTCCCCTTTGCGCAGCGCGATAATGTCGGCTTCGAAGGCGACAGAAGAGCCGACACCGGCGTTTGGGAGGAGTGCGGCTCCATCCGCTTCCCGCCGCCCGGACGGGCCCCCAGATCCGATTGAGGAATTGGAAAATCACGCGTGTCGTGCGGAGGAGACGCTCCCACATGGACACAGAGAATGATAACAGGTCTAACGGACTCGTCGGAGGTATCGCGGTGGTATGGGTGGTGACTTTCGCGGATTCTTCCTTAGGGGTCGCGGCGGCTAAATCGACGGACTTGGGCCAGTCCGATTCGGGCTCGCAGAGCCAGGACGGTCCGTTCCACCATAGCGAGTGCTCGACGAGCTTTGGGGGCATAATCCCCCGCGAGGCGCAGTCCGCCGGATTGTCCGCTGAGGGGACGTGTCGCCACACCAGGTTCGGGGTGAGGGTTTGGATTTCCGAGACTCGGTTCGCGACGAACACTCGCCAGGAGGAAGGGTGTCGTCGAAGCCACGCGAGGACGAACTTCGAATCGGACCAGCCGTGCATCTCTGCAGAGGGTAGAGGCATGTAGCGCGCGACGCAGTGCATTAGTCGGGCTAGTAATGCGGCCGCACACAGTTCGAGCCGTGGAACGCTGACGGTTTTTATCCGCGCAACTCTTGCCTTCGCGGCGAGCAAGGTTGTGTCGTGTCCGGGGCCGTCGTGTCGCGGTGTCCGGCAGTATACGACCGCCGCGTATGCTCATGTCGAAGCGTCCGCGAAACCGTGGTGCTGGCAGCCCGGTGCGACCGAAGGCCACCCACACCAGTCCGGTATTCGAACGCGTTAAGACTTGGAAGTCCCTCGACATAGGATCGCCACGCAGCGTGCATCTCGAGCGGGGCGTAGGCGTCCCAATCGGGGCGCTGGACCCACATCTCCTGCAGCATAATTTTGGCGGTCACGACGACGAGGGCGACCCAGCCCAGGGGATCGTATGATCGTCCCGCAACCGACGATATGGACCGTTTGGTTTCGACGGGGTTTGACAGGAGGGCTTGAAAAAAATGAGTAGCTCAGTTAATTAAATAAGGTATCTGCATTTTACAAAGCAATAAGTTACACAAGTATATGTTATAAGAAACCAAAGACGTAATGACACGCATCATATAATACAAATTTGAAAGAGTAACCAACATAGTTGACTCGGTGACGAAGTGTTAAATATCATAGAGCGCATTTTTTTCTTTCGCTTGTAAAGAAGTTTTTTGGAGTAGTGTCGATATCCATTTTCACTGCACATACAAATTGCATGTATACAATGTCTATTGAAAGGCTATGATGTGATTATCGAACGTGTGAGTACGAGCGCTTCGACGCTACAGTATCCAGAAGTTCGTAATCCTGTGGAAGACTGGAAGAACGACAACGTCGACGACAATTACTGTCGGATAAAAGATCGTCGAAATGCACGTCGCAAAGCAAAGTACAGAAGTCATTACATTCACGTCGACTGGGTATTATAGTTAGCACCTAAATTCTTTGTTGATTGTTTCGACAAGCCAATGTGCTGCACAAGCTGATCGCATAGACCAGAAATAGGCATTTTTGTCTCAATTGAGACAAGCCCGTCCTCAGCATAGCGCCCACTGTCCACCACCAGTATCCACCGTTACCATGGAGAAAGAACGAGCTTGTCTGACCGCCGCGAGCAGTGCGCATGTCTCGGGTCAGGTATAAAGATGGTGGGGGCAACAAAGGCGCGAGACATGCGCGATCGCGAAGAAGACGCGCGCTGCATGGAAAAGAGGTTGGTGGGAGAAGTAGGCGTTTGAGAGGTTCCACCCGTGCCCATACCTCGTATAGACGGTCATGTTCATACAAAGTAATGATTTCCATCATCGTTTCCGTATTCATCTAAAAATTCCAGTCTACTGATCATACAATGTTATAAAAGATAATTTGCAATTTAATATTTATTCTTTTAATTTTATTGGCTATCATGAAGATAATGTTTTGATATTGTTCGGCAGTGGCGGTGGCATTGAAAATGAATAACTAATTTTGTCTGTCCTAAACTAGCATATATAGAGCTTTAGAGTAATTTGGAAATGAAGAACACTTTGTCAAGTGATAGCATTGATCATCACTTGACTGCAGACATTATGCACTTATAACATACTTATGTGTTCATGTATCATGTACTCAATATTGTAAAAAGTTGAATAATCCGCAATGCGGGTTTTCCCTCATTTAAAATTCGGTAGAATCTTCCATGGGATAAACCAATATCCCTCCCAATTTCTATAAATTAGGCCACAAAAATCTGTATTTACATAAACATCCAGTCTAATAATTGCGAAAAATAATCCATATGAACATGTATGTAGACAGTTTTTAGTAATAACGTATAGATTTTCGGTAGCATAATAACATTGTTACACATTTCGCCGATTACTCTGTTATACCCTTATACTACTTCTTACTTTTTTCTTGATACAAATGAAGCTCAGCGTTATGCGACCATGAGAAAGGAGAGAAAATAAGCTCTTCTTATAATTAAATCGTCATCAAAAATATTCCAGTCCTGCCCTGCATATTGTAACTTTACTGTATATTGCATATTCATAACTATGGCATGAACGCATACAAAATTTTAATTCAGTGGCAAGTACAAAAAATATAATTATTGCCGTCGGTATAAAAAAACACTAAACCTTTTTAAATTCATATGGGTTTAGTAGCATTTTCAACAAAGAATTTTTTATTTATTTCTGGCTTTTAATGTATGAAACTTTATTTCTAATACGAAATGGCATAATGATCCGCCAACTACTTACAGTCCCAGTAATACTTCATCTCTATTGATACAATAGAAACATGTCATCAGGCAACAAACTGATCTTGAAATTGTTCGTACTACTTTTTATAATTGCGTTAAGTACATTCAAAGACACCGTACAATTGTATAGAAGAAACATTGGACATAAAAATGTATCATATTTTGAATGAAAGTGTTCATTACTGGTCTAATATAAAAATGTTTTCGTCTTAGAGATGACGTTAGGGGCCTATTGTTATGATATTTTTATCAATATATTCATAATCTCCTTTTCTACGTTCACGCACAGCTGGACACGAATCAGACCATTCTTAAACAGTCATGTTTTTAGTTACAAAATATAAGTACTGGGTGTAACATGTTTAATCGTGGAAGAGTGTACATACAGAACAAAAGATTTAGTTTATTTACTTATAACATAACAATATTTGACGCTTTAATGTGTTCAGTTTACGTTTATAGAAAATGAATGAAAGATGAAATCTATACAAGAAAACGGAGACCTTATATACGGTGGCTCACAAAAGTATTCGCTCGCCCTTTAAATCAGAATAACTTTCTTAAAATTTGACCAAACCAATTGACATGTTCTGAGCAATTAGAAGCATTGATTTAATAAATCGCGTGCAAAAAGGATTTTGAAAAAATTGCAATTAGTAGGAATTACATGAAGAGATAAAAATGGCACTTTTTAAAACTTCTTTATTTTAGCCCACAATGAAAATTTAAAATATGCCTTTTGCAGATCTATGTTAGTTATACATATGCTGAAAACTTCATCGAAATCGGTTGACGCAGAAAAAAACGACGCGCATCGAAAGATGTAAGAAACTATGGATTTTAAGCAGAAACTGACCAAAAGTCGTGAAAAACTGCGATTATCACCACATTCAACCGCTTATAGCTCATATGTTAGTTAACTGATTTCGATGAAATTTTCAGCATATCAATGTTTCTAATCGCACAAAAAATGTCAAGTGGTTTGTCAAATTTGAAGAAAGTTATTCTGATTTAAAGGACGAACGAATACTTTTACGAGCCACTGTAAATTGGTACATACAATCAGTCACATAATTGCTATCACATATTTTAAACCAGAATAACTTTTTTATGAATGGACCAAAATACTTCTGTTTTTCTGCCAAGTTAGAAGGATTAGTTTACCGAACGACGTGTTAAGAAAATTTTTGGAAAAATTGCATTTAGTCGGAATTAAGAAAAAGAAATAGTAATAGTTGCTTTTTACAAATTTTTTATTTGAGTACCTAACGAAAATATAAATAATATATTTTTTCAATTCGTATAAGTTATATGGATACTGAAAATCGAAACTACATTTTCGTAATTCCGACTAATGGCAATTTTTCCAAAATTTCCATTACATTTCATCTAGTAAACTAATCCTTCTAGCTTAGCAGAACAATTTAAGTCGATTCGTGCATTCATAAAAAAGTTATTCTGATTTAAAGAGTGTGCCGTCAATTATGTGACTGACTGTAGATTAATATATTCCCCACAAAGACGAACAGAGTGTTCTCGACATCACAAACGCAATTCGTATACAAATTATGTACTATATTGATGATGTTACCGTTATTGTGTTTTTCAAAACTTACTATAAATAGCAGTATTTTGATTTTAATCTCTTTCATTCGTCCACATGAACTTTTTTCTCTGGTCAACATTTTCACCTCCCAGAGTATAGATTTTTCTTTTCTAATCACGCTACA
Source organism: Sphecodes monilicornis (assembly GCA_913789915.3). Lineage (NCBI taxonomy): Eukaryota > Metazoa > Arthropoda > Insecta > Hymenoptera > Halictidae > Sphecodes > Sphecodes monilicornis. Next base: position 1,190,471 of record OU565286.1, on the reverse strand, counting down.
TGAATCATTTTTCGTTTTACTTTACACCTTATTTTCAATTCATGCTAATCCATAAATAATTCCTCGACAGTGGGTACAGCACTCGAATCTTCATTCTTGCTTTCATCGGACTCAAAATCCGATAATGGTGCGGATCAATCACTGGAAGCGAAATAAATAATATAATAAAGTAGATAATACGCCATTATTATGTTTGTTTACACTAACTCGTTTTGTGGGACAAGCAGTATGTTAATAAAGACACGTGCTGGTTTAGTTTTATAAACGAGCTGCCGTTCGCGGTATCGGTGTTCGCGTCGCGGAGGATCGGCGCGGACCTGGTGGAAATCGCGGAGTCGTGGTGGTCGAGGAGCAGGGTACGCCCTGCTCGGAGACGGTCGGTGGGGGGGGGGGGGGGAGAACAGGGTACTCCCTGTTGCGGTAGTCGGAGAGCGGGGGACGCCCCGCTCGGAGGGGTTTTGGGCAGGAGGCCAGCAGGGTACTCCCTGATCGGTGCGGTGGGTGAGGAGGGGAACAGGGTACTCCCTGTTCGCGCTAGGATGGTGCGGTGAGGTGCGGAGCAACTTACTTTTACGAACTCCTTTCGGTGATAGTGTGCTTGTGAACGGTGGTTTGCGGAATGTCGTGAGAGGCTCAGAGGACAGGTAAGGTAATGTTAGACGGTCCGGATTCAGGTCGGTTTCTCAGAGCGGTCCGGATTACAGTCGATTAACGAATCCGTGCACCGGGTTATATTTACGCGACGGTTCCTCTCTAGCGGCGAGAATCGCGATACGCGTCGTGGCCATCTGGCGGCGGCGCGCGTGACTAGCGGTGCGGTGCGGTTACGGCTTCGCAACAGACAAGGTCTGTTACAATATAAAAAAAGACATGTTTACGCTTTCGTAATGTAGTTTGTTAAAACATGTTAAACATAAATGAGGTTTGCTTTCACACGTGTTGTAAAATAATACGACTTTTCTGATTCTATTTCTTGCTATTTTACGATTGCCCGTTGAGCGCTTTCCGCCAGCCGAACAGAAATCATACCGAAATTGGCTCCGCACCCAACTTATTAAGTATCATTTTCATATACTTTAGTTTTACAATTCCTTAAAAGATATTTTGATTCAACTAGAGTATGTATATTCTTGCATTATACGTTTATGACTTTATGCAAATAAAAATACTACTCATTAACAATTAGTACAAAATTGATTATATCTCTTGACTGAAATATTACCTATCACTGTTTTCAGTCGTTGCCTCTTCGCTGCAATCCAAATCAAGATCACCCTGTATCGCGCTCTGTAGATCATCAATTCTTTGTAGTGCTAGTCTTAGGTCGTCTTTGGCGATTTTGGTCTCTGCTTCGGCGGCCTCAAGACATTTTTCTAATTCGCGACGAGTACGAGTCGCTTCTTGCTCACGAGTTAATGCTGAAGCAGCCTCTTCGCGAGCCTCGCGTAACGATCTCTGTACTCGTCTTGCAGTTTCTTGAGCGGTCTGTTCCTTTGTTTTCAAAGAAGCAGTTTCGATTTGTAGTTTTTCGACGTTCTCTTTCAACCTTGTTATTTGAGTCTGCAACAAAATTGTTAGGAAGCTGTATAATTGTCGAGAATTAGTTGTTCAAATTAAAATAAAAATGATTTTGAATATTTCAATCGAATATATTTAATTATAAAATCGAAACATCAGTGACTAAACTAACTAGTGAGAATTCTCATGAAAGTTGTATGAATTTAATGTCTTCCCTTAATTTACATATTAATGACTTGCAATTCATTCGTCTATCGTTGAATCGTAAGAGGATTGGATCCCATGGAAATCATCGACAGAAGGCTTCGGAGGAGAGGGAGAGAGGGAGGGAGAGAGGGAGAGAGGGGGGGAGAGAGGGGGGGAGGGAGAGAGGGGGGAGAGGGAGAGAGAGGGGAGAGGGAGAGAGAGGGTGAGAGAGGGAGCGAGAGAGAGGGAGGGAGGGAGAGAGGGAGAGAGAGAGAGGGAGGGAGGGAGAGGGAGGGAGAGAGAGATTATAACATAATAGACGTTTTATCAACGTTGTATGTGCCCTCGCTAGTGGGCGTGCATCCAGGTGTCTCTATAAGAACCCTAAATCTCCAGATACTTAAAGATTCAACATGCCGTGACGTCACGCGGCCTACAACGATTTCTGATGGGCAACATGCTGCCGAATATCCTAAAGTACGTCTCAATATCGCAAAAGTAGGCTGTCTCTATAGTCAAGCGCACTAGATTTATCTTTCATTTAGTGGACGTGTTTAGTCAAAATTCCTACTTTTGCGTTTTTTCGCCGTGAAAACGGGCCCCGCGGAACCTTGAAATAGCTTGAAATCTCGTACGAGTTTCCTCTCTGCTCGTATACGTATAGGCTAATCTAGCGGAGTGTGTGTGTGTGTGCCACACATTCTCATTCGAGCTTCCCCTAGCGGCCGCTTGGAGCGCTGCGCGCAGCAGTCCGCACCCTTCATTATTATGAAATTTACAGTCTACTTTTAATGTATGGCAGATTATCTATACATATGGTTATATATGACATATTACCTCCAAGCGTACCCTTGTTGTTTGTTCCAGTTCTAATTTACTTTCGAGTTCTTTAGCTCGAAACTCGAGACGTCTCGTGGCTAAACTGTTAGCTGTAGGATCACCAAGTTGCTCCACGGACTCTAATCGTTGCGATAATTCCGAAAGTTGATCTTTTAGCGAGTTTCTTTCTGTCTCCAAAGCGGCAATTTGTACCTGAGCCTCTTGTAACTGCGCCTGCTCCGCCGACACTTGCTGAACCGCCGCCCGATATTTTTTCAAAACCTTATAAAACACATCAACCAAGATTTTGTGAGATTTTTTCCATTATTCTTTTTACATTCAAATTTTACACTAGTCAAGTACATAATATAGACAAGATAGTCTTTTCACTAGCAAAACTCGTTTACAAAAATGAGTTATGAAATGATACTGTAAAACTGTATTGATTTATTTCGTCTTTCTACATAACACTAGAAACTTATAAAGAAGAGGCCAGATGAATCATCTTGTACACGTGACATACAGGGTAATTTTCGTAACGTGACGACTTTAAATAATTGTTAAATTATTCACTGCAGAAAAAAATGATTCAAATTAAAGTTACAGTTACTTTGCTTTTTTTTTATAGAAATATAAAGGTCACCCTCATTTATTTTCAATGGAGTGCCTAATATTTCATATTGAACTTGAATAAAACATGAATGCGTAAAAAGTTTTAGAAGATATAGAGTATAGAGTATAAAGGCCGGCTATACCAAGAGTATAGCCGAATAAGATGTGCAAAAGGCCCCCCAAACCAAATTGATTTTTGGTCAGTACATTCGATAGAGTTCTCAAAGTAAAGCCTGTGTGGCACACTTCAAGTCGGTGTCCCTACCATAACGGCAGTTATACATAGAGTGAACACGGTTATTAACTATGGTAGATTTAATAATAAAATCTGAAAAAATGATTGCTTTCAACAATGTCTCACTACTGAATTCTTATAAAACTGGTATCACCAAAACTTCAACAGAGGAATGCATTTTTTCGGATTTTTTATTACAAATACACTAATGATCACGATGAGACACAACTAACATAATATCATAAACGTGGTACACTGAAAACTTCCGGATTTTTTAAAAATCGATTTTGCAACACAAAATTCGGAAAAAATTCAGTCATGTGTGCTATTAGATAGAATATTTAAAACTGTGTTTACTCTATGTATAACTGCCCTTATGGTGGGATCACCGACTTGAAGTTTGCCACACAGGCTTTTCTTTGAGGGCTCTATCGAATGGTCTGACCAAAAATCAAATTGGTTTGCGGGCCCTTTTGCCCACCTTATCTGATTACACCCTTTAATACTTACCAAGCTATTCTCAAAATCATAATCATGTATTTGGAAATACAGTTAGTCAACATTACTAAACGCAACTTGTTTATGACGGCTAGTCATGTTTCAGAACGCAGCTAATGTTAGATTGGGAACACTATCAGCATCGAGTACCTTTTTATGTATTTCAGGCTTTGAAATAGAAATATTACACATTTTATTAAGAAAGAAATGAAGGTGACCATAGTGCGAACAAAACACAAAATAAGAAAAAATAATTATAACGTTGTGCCTCAAAGCTATGTAACTTGCAGACGAGGAGTGTCCGGGGACCCGAAATTTTGGGTTCGATTCGGACATGAAATAAGTCGGGCAGGTACCGACATTATATGAATGCTCGAGCAACCCGACATTTTCGGGAATCCTGATTCTGTGGAGCTACCCGACTGCTTCGAAGAAAGTCGGAAGAAGCTCGGTTATGATTAGCTCGGAGTCCCGACATTTTGCAGCCATTTCAGAGTATTAATAAGACTCAAGTCACATTAAGACTCTAGTCACATTTCCACTGCATAAGTGGGGGAACACCGATGCCCGCATGGTGACAGACGTCGAACGCAGCGAGCAAGCGTTGCGAAGACGGTCGCACGTGAGCGAAAGGACGACGAAGCGAAATAAGGGGCACATCCAGGGAAAACTGCTAGAGAGGGCAGTAGGATGGTGTTCCCGAAAAGTGACGAAGTTGGTGACGAGTTGTGTTGATGGCGCTGAGGCCAAAAAGAAGATGGCGCTGCGACGGACATTCGAGGGCGAATGCCGGAGCAGGATGGCCGAGTGTGGGATCAGGACCTCCCAGACCAAATACTGTATGGAGATTAGGAAAAGTAGGAGGGTTCCTGGGTATGTGTAAGAGTTGATCAGCTACGATCCTACATATGTATGTATGTACTTACACAGTGCGAATGTGACTTGAGTCATAATTTTTATTAATACTCCGAAATGGCTGTATGAAGTGGGTACCCCGAGCTAATTCACAACCGAGCTTCTTCCGGCTTTGTTCGAAATTGTCGGGTAGCTCCACAGAATCGGGATTCCCGAAAATGTCGGTTTGCCCGAGTATTCATATGATGCAAGTACCCGCCCGACTTCTCAAGAACCCGATCCGAGGATTCGGGTACCCGCAATTTCGGGAACCCTCACACCCATAATGTGGACACACTCACCTCTGCAAGCTCTTCTTCATTTTCCTCCAATTGCGAAAGCAGTTCAGTTCTCTCGCGATTAGCTACATTAGCTCGATCTTCAGCTTCAGAACGTTGTCGTAGTGTTTCCTCTAGTGACGCTTGTGTTTCATTTAATTCTTGTTCGACCGCCTGTTTCGCTTTAATTGCAGTTGCTCGAGCACACTCTGCATCTTCTAACTGGTTCTTTAGTTGTCGTAAAGCTGCCTTACCCGTCGAATCGCTCTTTGATCTTTCTAGCATTGTTTGAGCGTCTCTAAGCAGCACTTTCGTTCTCTTGAAGTCCCTTTTCAACCTAATGTGGGAAAAATGCATCTCATCTATGAATGCCTCTACTCTCTCGGTAATATGGGACAAAATAAAAAAAGTCAACGGATTAAAAAATAACTCCGTCCACCCCAACACCATACTTATAGTGGACAAGAACTGTATAACCGAGAAAAAGAAGCGGCTAACATTTTGGCGTCTACATTCGCAAAGAACTCCAACTCCGCTCAGCCCTGAACCTGACGTAATATGCAACATTTTCCTTAAACAACTCTCTCATAACGCCATACAATATATAACAAAACTGTACAACGATATCCTAGCAGTTGGAGTTTTCCCTGACAAATGGAAAGATTTCACGGTGATTCCAATCCCCAAACCGTATAAGGGCCTTACTATTCCGCAAAATTAGACCAATCTCACTTAGATCCACTTTAAAGAAATTACTTGAAAAAAATTATCAATAAGAGTATTTAGAAAACACCGGTCAACATTAGGCCACTTAATAAATATCGAAAGTAACATCTGTGGCTCCTTCATTACGAATCAACATATAATAGCTATAAGTCTAGATCTGGAAAAAGCTTACGATATGGCATGGAGAGACAGAATCGACAAAATATTACTAGACATTGGTGTCACTGGACAAATATTAAAATTTATCATCAGTTTCCTACAAGACAGAACAATTAGAATCAAATTCAAAAACCATCTTTCAGAAATGTTCACAATCAGAAACGGTAGTCCCGCACGGATCCGCCATGAGGGTAACGCTATTCCTAATAGCAATCAACAACATATCTTCCAATATACCGCGACCTATAAGAACACGCATTTACGCCGCAAAATAGGTTTCAAAATATCTAAACCTCAATCTGAATAAGTATTGTTCTCCAAAGCAAGAAATACAAACGAACATATCAACCTAACTCTGGGATCACATTGTCTAAAAAATTCTCGGACTGATTTTTTGTGATAAATTCACTTGGCAACCTCACATTAAATATTTAGAAACAGAATGCATCCGTGATATGAACGTAATTCAATCAATTTTATCGACCGACTGGGGCGCAGATAAAAACATCACCCTATCTACATATAAAAATGTAATCCGATCTAAACTCGACTATGGTGCCATTGTCTACTAATCAGCAAAACCTCACATATTAAATAATCTAAACCCCATCCACTCAGCTGGATTAAGATCAGCATTGGGATCATATAGAGCCAGGCCAATCATGAGTATATTATCTGAAACAAACGAAGAACCTCTACATATCAGAAGAAAGAAACCTTGTTTTTCCTACGCTTCAAAAGTGTCCCTCTAATCCAGTACATCCCAATGTTCCGTGAAATCGACAATGCCGACCTTTACAACAAAAGGAAAACCTACCCAAAACTATTCCACCACCTACTAAATAGCTACCTAAACTATATTAACACTACCTTCCTTCAAGTAATAACAAGACCATCTCCAAATTACACTGTCCAACAAATCTCAACTTTTTTTATGTTTCCTAATAACTGTTGGGTGGTTCTTATAGAGTTTTTTGCGCTGATTCCGAATCTGCCCTTACAATTTTTGAGAAACATGACTTTGAAAAAAAACCGGTTTTTCAACTTTAAACAAATATTGTGATGTAATTCTAAAAGATATTGAATTGTTCTTTGCAGTAAAAGATTCTGTAGACTTTCCCGAATACAGTGATATCCAATATTAATACATTATGAATGTTTAAACAATCATTATAGACGGAGAGACACCATTTTTGCACCTATTTTTGTAGATATTTTTGAATTTATCTCAAAAAATAAGGGTCCAGCGTAAAATCAAACTATATCACGCTTGGGTTGTTGATAGTCTTTAGTCTTAACTCTATATACATGAAGTAATTGCGGAGAAATCACAGACTAAAATAGTCGGCTGCGACGAAATGAAGAAAATGGATGTGCAAATTAATTTGAAAGCTGTGAAATAATTTGGAATTCTTTCTTATTTGATAAATATTGCATGTAGCATACCTATGCACAGTCTCTGCCTCCGCAGCTCGCTCGGTTCGGTCCTGATCTTCTATGGCTACTAGGCGACGTTCTAATTCATGTTTTTCACGAAGAAGAATAGTCCTCTCTTCATATTCATTTTCTAACTGTGATTCTAAAGCTTTGACTTTTTTCAGCACGTTACCGCGAATATCTTCGAGTTCGTCGTCCCGCTGCTGCATTTCTTTCCGCATTTCTTTTCGTTGTTGTTCGAAGTTCATCTCGAGTCTTAACTTCGCTTGTTCGAGAAGTTGCACCTGACCAGCGAGGTCGTCGAGCTCTTCTTCTTGATCTTTCACCCTTTTCTCCAGTTCGTGTTTAGACTTCTTCAGCTGCGCTACTTCCTCTTCGGTTTTACCACCGAATGTCAATTCTTCCAATTCTTGGCTTAACGTACGCAATCTTTCTTCTTTTAATTCAATTTCTAATCTCGCGTCCTGTACAGAAAAACATAACTGATATGAACAAAAAACTACGCAAAAGTAGGCAGTACATTAGTACGAGACTACTGTTTGTCTTCGAAGTACACTGCTGGAAATATATAGTATACATATACATATACACAGGGTGGGGCATTATAAACAAGTCACCTGAACAACTCGCTTGCTTTTGAAGATGGAAGAAAATGCATCAAACCAAACTTACTTGATATCGAGACGCTCGTAATCTGATGTCATTAATTTTTTTACAGGAGGAGACGTCAAGGAGATATGAAGGTCAACTCTGTTTTTTTTTTAAATGGAACGGTATGGTTTTTTATTTACGTTCTGATAGTGTGTTTCAAGGCGAATACAATGACCTATTATGAAGGTCACTCAAGGTCACGCATATATATATGTATATATAAATTATATTATAGTATATATATATATAAAAATTATATTATAGTATACATATATATATATATATAAAATATATATAAATATAAATTATGAAAATTTAACTTTTTAAACAATTGTTCTAACATTTAATTATCGAAATAATAATTCAAATAATAAATATGTTAGTTTAACAACAAATTATTGAAATACTTTAAATAATAAGTCTTGAAACAAATTATGAAAATTTATTTATTTAAACAATTATTTTAACAATAAATTATTGAATAGAAATTATTGAATAAATTATTGAATAGAAAAAAATTATAAAAATTTATTTATTTAAAAATTGTTTAAATTCTAAATAACAATAAATAACTACTTAAATAATAAATATAGAAGGCCGAACGCAATACAGAATAGAATAGAATACACAATGACAGAAGACAGAACCGGAACTGGAACCGATATCCAGAACCGAAAAATAACCGTTTTAGAACTGAAATAACCGGTTCTCGGGAACCGTAACCGTAACCGATATAAGCCAGAACCGATATTCTCGTAACAGTTATAACATCATTTCGGTTCTTCATAACTGTTTCGATCATTATATATATATATATATATATATATATATATATATATATACTTATACTTTGTACATATACATATACGATCAGTGTTAAATACCGAAAATTTAATTCGTATGACAGCAATAATGTGTCGATATTCATATTAATTGTGACAAGCTCGAGTTACGCAATAATTATTTATGGTAGTGCACGTGACTCATTAATAAATAAATGGGAATATAAAGAAATGTGTAAATATGTATACTTACGCTTAAATTTTGCTCTACGGTAAACTTTTCAGCGAGCGCTATTTCTTTTTCTCTCGCCAACTTTTCCCGTTGACCTTTTTCTTGCCGGATATCGTTCAACAAATTTTGCATTTCCGAATCGAACCTGATTAAATAAGTTTTGAATTATAAAATTGATAGGAATATTTAAATAATTCAAAATATTACGAGAAAGATGCCAAAAAATAGTCTACAAATTCTTTAAAATGATTGGAACAAGTAAATTTGCTAAAAATATACGTACATATATAACTAATAGTTATATTACTATAACATGCTTAACTTAAGAATAATGGAATTGCAGGTTAGTGAAGAGTATTATTTGTGTACACCCGCGATAGTGCTTGTAACGTCTTATTTATGCGATACGGGCTTTTCGGCACTGGCTGCAATGAAAACCGAATATCGAGCCAGGTTAATAGTAGAAAATGAGATACGAGTGGCACTTTGAACATTGCTCCCAAGATTTGATAAACTTTGTACCAATAAACAATAACAACCCTAGCATTAAATTTTGATGCGATAAATGTAGTTGGTTTAAATGATTAAAAAGAATTTAATATAAAAATAAATATACGTGTACGTATATGTTATAACAAAACCTTATCATTATTCTTTTAATTGTAATTTTCAGTTTTTTTTTTGGAGGTGTAGTGCCATAAAGTTTGGAAACCGCTGTCGTGACGTGATGTAATGTAACGTAATGTACTGAAAAGACATAATGTAACATAATTCCTGTTTCTATAAATCAAATCAAGCCATCGAAGCATAAATTTGTTTAAACATCATTGTTTTTTCTGAGATCGGTAACGAGCTCCTAGTTTTGGGGCGACTGTAAATCTATTCTTGGAGTAATCATTCGGAGTTTATGCACCCACCGAACGTTTGACTAAACGTTGATGTTGTTGGACGCGTAACGTTAGCGACCTGGCCGATTGCCAGAAACACTTGTTGCCGACGGATGAAATGAGAATAGAGCTTCTCCCAATACTGTAGTGTAAAAATTCGGTGATTTTTTTAACAAAGGGCAACGATGTTTTCTCCTATAATATCTACTGTACTTATACATGCTGCACACTTTACACTGTAAGAACACTGTAAGTACACTGTACGCTGTATACTATACAGGGTGTCCCACATAAATGGGAACACTAAATATCTGTCGTATTTACAGTCCTATCAGAAAACTTCAGAGGACAAAGTGACACTATTGCAGGGGGCAAATATAATGGTAAAGAGAAAATTTTTTTATGTCGTGTTTTTTAATGAAATTTCAAGATCACCGATGTTTTTTTAAATGGGATAGTATTTTTTTTTTACGATAGCATGATAGACAATAAAAAACTGAATTTAGTGGATACCACCTTTTTGACCTTGAAATGACCTATACAGTCCTATCAGAAAACTTCAGAGGACAAAGTGACACTATTGCAGGGGGCAAATATAATAGTAAAGAGAAAATTTTTTTATGTCGTGTTTTTTAATGAAATTTCAAGATCACCGATGTTTTTTTAAATGGGATAGTATTTTTTTTTTACGATAGCATGATAGACAATAAAAAACTGAATTTAGTGGATACCACCTTTTTGACCTTGAAATGACCTATACAGTCCTATCAGAAAACTTCAGAGGACAAAGTGACACTATTGCAGGGGGCAAATATAATAGTAAAGAGAACATTTTTTTGTCGTGTTTTTTAATGAAATTTCAAGATCACCGATGTTTTTTTATATGGGATAGTATTTTTTTTTACGATAGCATGATAGACAATAAAAAACTGAATTTAGTGGATACCACCTTTTTGACCTTGAAATGACCTATACAGTCCTATCAGAAAACTTCAGAGGACAAAGTGACGCTATTGCAGGGGGCAAATATAATGGTAAAGAAAAAATTTTTTTCTGACGTGTTTTGTAATGAAATTTCAAGATCACCGATGTTTTTTAAAATGGGATAGTATATTTTTTTACGATAGCATGATAGACAATAAAAAACTGAATTTAGTGGATACCACCTTTTTGACTTTGAAATGACCTTGAGCAAGAATAATCATGTTGGAGCGGATAAAATGTGGAAGTTTAAAATTTACGTGTTTCAGCAAAGATTACGCGTTGTTTACATCGGGTTGACCATTACAAACCACAATAAATGTTTGAAATATTTTTTTTATAGTAAACAGCGTATGTTTATGTTAGAGTATGTATCATTGAGATCGTTAACAGAAGGTTAATCGGTTAGAATAAGTACGTTGTTCCTTCTGCATTATTCGAATTCGAAACGTGAAAGTGATAACAATGCGTTATACCGTATAGGAACGAATCGATATGGTTTTCACTTATGGCGAATGCCACCAATCTTTGAGGCAAGCAGTACATTTGTATCGTGAAAAATTTGTGAATCGTATTTGTCCTTCGTTACACGCATTTTCCGTTGTGGTAAAACAATTTAAAAATACCGGTAGTGTAAGTTCTAAAAATCGTAATAATTACTTCAGCATGTGCTTCAATTACGTCTCAGGAAATCGACAATGCCTACAGATCATTTAATGCAAGATTGCAATATTGCATAAACGAGGATGGTCAACATTTCGAACATTTATTATGATATGTAAAGGTCAACCCGCCATAAACAACGCGTAATCTTTGCTGAAACACGTAAGTTTTAAACTTCCACATTTTATCCGCTCCAACATGATTATTCTTGCTCAAGGCCATTTCAAGGTCAAAAAGGTGGTATCCACTAAATTCAGTTTTTTATTGTCTATCATGCTATCGTAAAAAAATACTATTCCATTTAAAAAAACATCGGTGACCTTGAAATTTCATTAAAAAAACACGACAAAAATTTTTTTTCTTTACCATTATATTTTCCCTCTGCGATAGTGTCACTTTGTCCACTGAAGTTTTCTGATAGGACTGTAAATACAACAGATATTTGGGTGTTCCCATTTATGTGGGACACCCTGTATACATACTGTATATTGTACGGAATGGGTCAACTTATGTAATCGCATTCTTACATAAACCAACCTGCGAATCGCAAAGTCAACGAAAAGGATGAACGAAACAGAACAGATCACAGATAACACTGTCCAACACCAAAAGCCGTTTTCCTCAAAAACTGTGAGAGTAGGAGAAAAACTAAGGACAGATTCGGAATCAGCGCAGAAAACTCTATAAGAATCACCCATCAGTTATTGTGGAACATAAAAAAAGTTGAAATTTGTTGGACAGTGTAATTAGTAGAAAAAAATGTACTACTTTTAAACAACTGATTCTTATGTACACTCTGTCGACTATCCTTTCAACCTCACTGTTGCTCATTTCATATTCCTATAATCTTTCTGGTAATTCATCGAAAGTTTCCAATTTCTAAACGTTGCTATCACTAAACGTACTAATACCAATCAGCGATGCCATCGAAATCAATATCAATAATAATACGTATAATAGTAATAACAACAATTACGATGAGATTAATAATGACAGTAACAATGACAATGAAGAACATAAAAATTAGAGTAAAGATATCAGAAATATTACGTACTTGCGTTGCTTCTTTTCTAGGAGGTTATTCCTGGCTGTTTGTTCTTCTAGTAGAAGTCTCGCGTCATGCATTTCACCGTTCAACTTTTGTACACGCCGTTTCCATTGCCCGACAACTTGACGTTGTTCTTCTACTTCTTCGTAAGCATCGGTTAACTATAGAATTGAATAGTAAACGGTATAAAATTATGTGATTTCTATGAAACCAACGATGTTTTCTGCGACGTCTTTATATTATAATATGTACGTGCGACAACACGATTTTTTTGAAAACTTTTCTAAAACATTTTGTCATTTCCTTTCAAAAATACGATAATTCAAAAATAATTGAATGCACAATGCCAGCTGTCCATAGTGTAGCTGTATTGTAAGCTGGTTACAATGCCAACTGCCAGCACAGGTAGAATATTCGGGCCATGGGTGCAAAAGATTAAACGACAATTTCCAGTATATTATTATTACCTACTTTTCTTGCAAAATAATAGTAAAAGTCATTTTCTGCACCAAAACGATGAGTAATTGGTTACGCAACCTCGCGTCGAATATGATCGCCTGTAACAAATTTCTCTTTTTCCGAGTTGAAAATAAAGAGAAATGAAATACCGGCTGGCATACTTTAGAAAGCTTAAAACTATTTGTAGCCAAATCCCAGGTAGTGGAGAGTTATTAATAATTCATTTCGTGCATTTTCAAGTTATACACAAGGTGGAAATATCACTACACTTGATCAGCCGCATGTATCGCGAAGTAAAAATCTCAGAACAAGCAAACAGTTGGAGGAAATTATGTCCAAGCTATTTACATATAATTATAATACTATATACACATAATTACATATAATTACAATTTTGTAATTTATTTACAAAACTGATCGAAATTCTTAGCAACTTGTAAAATAAAGAGTAATTTGGTATCGCATAAGTTGTGGCGCGTGAAATAATGTACTAAATTGTATGTATTTATATGATGTGCTATTTTTACGCTTAAATATTTCATTATCAAAATTCGAGTTTAGCATTGTATCAATGAAAACTGTGTTCTCTTTCGGCAAGTTTAGTTCATCATTTCTATTCTCTGTTTACTTCTTGAAAATGTTTGTAACGTTATCTATTTTCTCGGAACTGAAAATAATGGAAATAATCCCTAACCTGCGATGTCTCCGGAAATATTGACAAGTGATTAGTCTTGTCTTAATTTTTCACGCACATTTAACTTGAAACATCGAAATGGACAGTCGTGTCGCAAAAGATAGATAAACTTGCATCTCTAAAGGCCAATACAGAATATTGAGAATATTGAAATTGTCCATTTTGTTTAACAAAATTTAGAATATCTTAGTGTATAAGCATTATTATTATTTGAAAAACTAAATTCATATAATATTTTACAAGAGACATTATTTGTTTCCTCCACCTTGTGCGACTCTAGCCAGTACCGGGCCCGAGCTAATGCAATTTATTCATTTGTAACATTGTATTAATTTGCACGAGACCAACAAGTGCCTCGACTGAAAATAATATCGCAGATACTCAAGGATTCAACACAGACAACCATTCAAGTTACCTGGAAGGCAAGTCAAGGCTTTATAACTGAATCTCTCGTAATGAGACATCTGAGGAAAATGTATCGACATCAGCCGCACTAATCTACAGGTGGGCTCAAATAAAATACTAAAAGTTATTAAGTATCTACGAAATTGTAATAGTTGTCGATTGAATTGTTTCTTCAATTAAATGGGGATTGGCTTATTTGATATATATGTTAGCGTCAATGTGTTTTAAGCCAGGCCAAGGGTTTGTATCGAGGCGACTCTTAGGCCTAGAAGGATTTATGGCAGGATCTTGGCCTGCGTGAGGCCCTAAAGAGGGGTGCTCGAGACTAAACAGAACCGTCGATGGACGATGGCAGGCGACCGCGCTGGGTCTTCCGGCTATCGGCCGTCACGGGAATGTTTATGTGAAACAGATGAGTGAAAGTTTGGAATGACTCCGTGAGAAATACAGAGAGAGAAAGAGAGAGAGAGAGAGAGAGAGAGAGAGAGAGAGAGAGAGAGAGAGAGAGAGAGAGAGAGCGACGAGTGCGTTGCACAAGGATTGGGACTCTGCCCTGAAGGAGCTGGCCACGGAGTGGGGAAGGCACGGGGGTGCTTTCTGGTAACAGGGCTGTGATGAACTGTTCAGCACTTATCCCAGAACCATAGAAGTATAGAGTTCTCATTAACCCATGGAAAATTGATAATAAATAACCCAGACTGATCGCTTCATTGAATAATATAGGTGAAACTTGTGTGAAACGCACAAAATTCATACGATATTCAAGATCCACAAGAATTATCTTTATCATACGATCAAGCAGAAGATTAATTTGATTGCGCATACCTTTTTCTCCAATTGTTTCTTAAGTCCCACCAATTGTTCAAGATCGTCTTCGTGTTGTTGCGCCATTTTTCTTTTAGTAAACTCAAGTTCTCTGACAGCGTGCTCGTATCTCTGTTTGTAAACGCCGCTGTCTTCGCCGTCCTCCACATCGGATACAACACCATTTAAATCAGCAGCTCGGGCATACAACAGTTCCATTTCCAAACGTTCGGTCGCTTGCTGCAGATTTTTGTTTGCTTCGGTAACGTCCTGCAGTTCTTTCTCGAGTCGTAGGCGTTCGGTTGTTTCTGCATTGATTCTTTCTGCTGCCAACGTAGACGTCGAATGTTCTTCCGCGAATTCGGCGGACATTTCACTTAACTGAAAGGAAAGTTTATTTCAGAAGTTATAACAATTTATTTTATTATTTTGATGATAATTTCGCATACGAATTGAGACTCGTACGAGTATACTTTTTAGATGTGACAAAAATATTTCTTACATACGGTATATTGGCTCGGGTTCATTACTGTGTATACATACATATAATACCATTCGCGACAGCCAAAGTGGTACTCGAGACGGCACAGGGGCAAGGGGGCGCAAATTTCACACACACACACACGCGATGCTATTGGGATCTGACATTTTGAGTGGCGCCATTTGCTGCCGAAAAGTAGAAATACTCTAAGCTTGGCTTCGCTTGGCTTATAGCAGCGTACAGTGTTAACAGGTGTTAATTACAGTATAAACTTACAGTGTTAAAACAGGTGTTAATTAAAAATAACGTTATGGAAGCTCAAATTTTTCCACAGCGTAGCAAAAAAAATTTTGATTACTGTGCAGCGAAAGATTGTGATAGTAGAGCGAGCAAAAATTTGTTGCTCCGAAATGAAGTATGTGAAGTGAACTGCTTGAAATTTATAAGACCTCCATTTCTAAAATATAAGAAACAATTTAGCAAAGGACAGTCTATTTTAACAGCTAAAATAGCAAAAGCTAGAGTGCATATTGAAAGATCTAACCAAAGTTTAAAGACTTTCAAATTTCTTGGTTCAGTGATGCCTGTGGCATTTGTGCCTCTAATAGAAGATATTTGTACAATTATTTGTGGAGTAATTAATATGTCCTCACCAGTTCTAAGCGATTAGAAATTTATGAAATTATAATTGTAAATTTAGAAGGTATATTAGAAAACAAATTTTTTTTGTAAAATGAATTATTTGATAAATCATACTTTATAAAGCCGCTCTTCTTCAACAAACTTTCTTTTTGCAGGATTTGTACCTGCTTACAAGATTGATCCATACATACAAACATTTTAAGTAAAAACAAAAAAGAAGATATCAATACAATGTTAAGACCAAGCGCTTAAGACCAGAGCTATATATATTATCCACGCCCCTATGTCAGATCCCAATACACCTGAATAGCAATAGTAATCTTCTCAGCGAATAGCGAGAAGCGTGTGACTTAACTGTGTGCGACGAAATTCGCCTCCTAGAAGTTAGCCCCCCACTTGTTGAAATAAATAATTTCAACAGTTGTGCTGAGTTGTGCTAGGTTTGTGCTACATTGTTCTCGAATATTATAACAATAATATAAACAATAAGCCTAAAAATTGAGAAAAACGATTTTTTTTAGTAGCCTCCCACTTTTTGTTTATTTTCCAATTTTCTAAATTGTGCTAAGTTGTGCTAGGTTGTGCTAAGATTGTACCAGAATATTATAACAATAATATAAAAAATAACACCGAAAATTGAGAAAAACGATTTTTTAGTAGCCCCCCACTTTTCGTTTTTTTCAATTTTCTCAATTGTGCTAAGTTGTGCTAGGTCGTGCTAAGATTGTGCTAAAGTATTACTTTATAAAAATAATAAATAAAGAAGTTATGGTAAATAATCGTTTTGAACATGCAATCAACTTTTAAGATAGTAACAGTTATCCAAACAGCATATAATCATATATCTGAATTGTGCTACACTAGCACAACTCAGCACAACTTTCCTTTTCGCCAGCACAACGATATAAAGGGCACTTTACTCTTGCTCGCGGCCCTTCGCGGTGGACACTATATTGTTAATTTGACTTTCTGGTCATCCGACAAACATAATATTGCATATCTGATTTGTGATAGCCTAGCACAAGTCAGCACAACTTTCCTGTTCGCCAGCACAACGATATAAAGGGCACTTTACTCTTGCTCGCGGCCCTTCGCGGTGGACACTATAGAGTAAAGTGCCCTTTATATCGTTGTGCTGGTGAAAAGGAAAGTTGTGCTGACTTGTGCTAGGCTAGCACAACTCAGATATGCAATATTATGT
This sequence comes from Sphecodes monilicornis, assembly GCA_913789915.3. Taxonomy (NCBI): domain Eukaryota; kingdom Metazoa; phylum Arthropoda; class Insecta; order Hymenoptera; family Halictidae; genus Sphecodes; species Sphecodes monilicornis. The sequence goes on along the minus strand of OU565286.1, from coordinate 1,173,179 downwards.
TTGTCGGATGACCAGAAAGTTCAATTAACAATATAGTGTCCACCGCGAAGGGCCGCGAGCAAGAGTAAAGTGCCCTTTATATCGTTGTGCTGGCGAAAAGGAAGGTTGTGTTGACTTGTGCTAGGCTAGCACAATTCAGATATATGATTATATGCTGTTTAGATAACTGTTACTATCTTAAACGTTAATTGCATGTTCAAAACGATTATTTACCATAACTTCTTTATTTATTATTTTTATAAAGTAATACTTTAGCACAATCTTAGCACAACCTAGCGCAACTTAGCACAATTGAGAAAATTGAAAAAAACGAAAAGTGGGGGGCTACTAAAAAAAATCTTTTTTCTCAATTTTTAGGCTTATTGTTTATATTACTGTTATAATATTCGAGAACAATGTAGCACAAACCTAGCACAACTCAGCACAACTGTTGAAATTATTTATTTCAACAAGTGGGGGGCTAAGTTCTAGGAGGTACGAAATTCCTTTCGCATTCCTTCCGAGTGCGACTTTGGGCCGCGTGTATAATACGTAGGTTTTCATTATCAACATCTTGTTTACACAATAATGTTCCTTCGTTTGCCGAAGTTTTCGATCAATGCTTAGTTTCAGGAAACCATCGCGGTGAATAAAATAATGAATAACATAACATCTTGCTCGAGTAAAGGTAATGCATAGTACGTCCATTTCGGATACGCATTATTAACGCTTTGCCGTTCGGCGACACCACAGTGGTGTCGCGCACAAAGTATTGCTCAACGGCCGGCGACACCACAGTGGTGTACTGGACGGCATAGTGTTAATTGCGCATTATTTAATATTTACTATTTACTATTAATATTTAATATCTACATATGTATATCTTCCAAATGTCATGGAAATAGGGGACAGGATTGAAAACTCACGAGAGGTAACGATGACATTAGTAAAACTTGAAAATTGATAATCACCCGATAACCTCAAGAACGGCCCGCCGCCAAGCGAAGAAATTTTTACGAGACGCGCGGACGGCAAAGTGTAAATAATATTGTGACCGATAGAAAAGTGTCCTTCGCACGTACGAAATAAAAGACAAGTAAATATATGTACATACAGGAAATAATAAGTTTATGTACCTCTTGACCGATACCATCCGAAATAGTTCTGTCTTCCGAAGCACGCGACAAAGACTGTCTGGAAGAAGAACTTTTTGCGATGGTGTCCGCTCTAGTATAATATTGAAATCCACGTATCATAATGTTAGTAGCACTTTGGCTTCTACCAATGAACCCCCTAGGTAGGTTAGCCGATCGTTGTGAGAACAGAACGTTATCAACTTCGTTCTTATGCCCCAAACTTCTCCACTCGTCCATTATGTGATCGGTTCTTTCCAAAAATTGCGAGATCTTTGCAGATAAATAAGAAGAGGCGGTTGCTGGTTCGAGGTGGGAGGCAGTGGGCCTGAAAGACTGCCTGACCCTCTGCGTATCGCAACCCAGTACAAAATTCAGACTAGCATCGAATACAACAGGATCTTGTTCCTTAATCGAGGCATCCTCGGTTGTGTTCGGAAGAACGTTCTCGAATGGGTATACTCTTCTCGGGGGTGTTGAGAAACGCGCGAGGGAGTCTAATCTCCCGATCGAACGAGGTCTTCCCGACATTGTGGACAACGACCTCGAACGGTAAGATTGAAGGCTGTTGGACGAAAGGCTGCAGGGTGAGGGACTTCTCGTCGAATTCGAATCGAGCAACTGTAGTCTGCTGGCTGGCCTCTTTAGGGCGCATGGTGGCAGCGGCGGCCTTTTCAGCAGATTGTTCGTTACCGCGGCTCTGGACAAATGAACGGCCGTTGCCTCGAGACCGTGGCCATCGCGCAACAAACTGTTCGGAGCCGATTCTTGCGAGCTCTGCGAGATTTCGTTAGTCGTCGAGTACATTACTGGTACCGACGGCATACTATGGTTACTATATCGTATCTCCTTTTGATTCTTCCTAATCCGCTCGGTCGTTCAATATTCAAAATCGGCCTAACCCCGATGATGTTTCGATGACGGTACTGCGGAAAAAAGACAGCGAAGTGTTAACGAATGCAACGTGCAACAACGTTTCTCGGTTACTTGTACATACATCCCGGCGCACAGTTGTATCGTTTGTTGCGTTTCGTCTCTCATAGTGGATATTTCGTCTTTGTTTGCCAGGAATAATGTATAATAGAATAGAATACCGTAATACCTTCGATTCGACAAATATTAAGGAGAATGTAGAAGCGTAACGTCAAGTGTCATACACTGTTTGCACATACAGTGAAGAGCAAAACTGAATCAGCACCATTTGAAACAGTATAACTTTTTTTAAAATTAGTACAGATGACTTGAGTGTTCTTGAGAAGTTGAAAGAATTATTTTATTACAAGATGAGTAAAAAATCTTTTGAAAAAGTTGCAATTAGTCGGAACCGCGGAAAAAATAGTAAAAGTTGACTTTCACGACTTTTTTATCAGTGCCTGTATTGAAAATTTAAAAAATTGATAATGTACACTCAAATAAATTATATATACGCTGAAAATGTCTTCGATATTAGTTAATTGGTTTATGAGTTATAAACGATTTAAAGTGATAAAAATTGCAGTTTTTCACGATTTTCGACTAATAACTGCAATTATTACCACTTTCGATCGTTTTTAACTCATAAACCAATTAACCAATATCGATGAAATTTTCAGCATATATATAATTTATTTGAGTGTACATTATCAATTTTTTAAATTTTCAATACAGGCCCTGATAAAAAAGTCGTAAAAGTCAACTTTGACTATTTTTTCCACGATTCCGACTAATTGCAATTTTTCCAAAAGTTTTTTTTACTCATCTTATAATAAAATAATCCTTCCAACTTCTCAAGAACACTCAAGTCATCTATAATAATTTTAAGAAAGTTATGCTGTTTCAAATGGTGCTGATTCAGTTTTGCTCTTCACTGTATACCAATGGCTTTTATTTACTCGATTTCGTCTCAGTTTCGAATTCGAGCCGATGCGAGGGCGACGGCAACGATGACGACGATGATGCGTATATCCTGTGACCACTGAATGCGTTTCGTTTCTTTCGGCAAAACGTCGTCGTCGATATCGACGCGCTCACCGCGATTCGAGAGACCATTACTCGCCGGTCTGTTCGCGGACCTTAACGGCCGGCATATCTCTAATTGGTTTTCGATTTCGAGTAGATCGTGCCGAGCGGGTCATCGGATATGACTTGCCGCAAGCCTTTAATCGAGTAACATCGAACAACAGCGCCCGTGTCGAGAGGGAGTCCCGGAGCGACTAACTCTTCTTGGGGTCTGCCGATACTCGCGTCGCTTACGTTTCTTCAAGAAGACGACGGTCACCTTCGAGTTATTCTAAGTGAAATAGAGAGAGCGAAGGAGACAGTAGAACGAATAGCAAGAAGTACCAGAGAACACGAGATCTAGCCACAGTTTTGGCTTCGTGCCAAATCCTCTGTAAAGTCCGCGAGGAAAGTTTCGGTGAATAGAAGACGGGAGAAAACGGAGCAGATTTCGAGATTTTTTTGAAAAATTTTACAGCGGGTCGGAACAAATGGTTGACACGATAACGCGATGCGACACGGTTTTGATCGAACCTCTAATGACCAGGTATTTTCAACTTAGTTAGCGCACATGAAATTTTCGATCGAAGCTTCAGAACGTTTCCCTTTTTCGTGGTGGGTTTATTTTAAACATTGCTAAAACGAGTACTCAACGGTAGCCAAACGTAGTAGGTTATCGAGTTTGTTGTGAACGGAATTTAAAAACGAAATTACACAATGCTTGTAGAATGAAAGTGTATTATCCATTTGGATGATAGCAATAAAGCTCGTGTGGCGCCTATATTAAACTATGCTTCATTCGTCGTTTACACTGATTACCTAACCCAAACTTTCCTGAAACGAAGAAAATTTCACTTCATTTGGACGTTGAAGAACTATTGCAGGGTTCTGTAGTTCAGAAGGCATTGCGATCCTAAAAAAATATTCAGAATCGCAGGAACTCGGTGCGACAAGATACATTTTTCACAAAATTGAAATTGTAAATTGAACAACTGTAATTATATGATTGGGAAATGAGAAACCGCTACACTAGCCACACCTGTGGGAATTATTAGTTTTTAGCAGTTCATACTCCTCGTTCAAAACGACAGTTTTACAAGTATGTAAAATCATACGTTTATCATACGAGCAGGTTTCATTCTGTAGCAACATAAATATAGGTCAACTGAATTTTTACCTGAATGTAAACAGAGGATGATGATTTGTAATAGTTTGTTGTTCAGACTCATAAGACGAGAAAAAGGGTCTAGCAGGGTAAGCATAGGAAAACGGCACCAGCACCGATTTTAGTGTTTAAACTTTCGAAATGAGGCTGTTTGAACGAAAAAAGGTTCGGATTGTAAATTGTAAGTGTAAGGAGATACTATAGAGGAAATTGTTTAAATGTTCAAATGTTCGTTATTCTTTAGCTCGGAATATTTTATTAAGAAAATACTATATATATGTTCACAAATATATATGCGCAAAATAAGTAGACATAAGTATGTATTATACGACATCCGATAATTTTAGTGTAACAGCAATTAAACATAGACCTATTATTAACACATCACACCCACACACTCATTCACGCATACAAGCTCCCACACAAACACTCGCAATACTCTTTCAGGTTTTTTTCTCATTTTCTTTTTTTTACCTGAAGCAACCTAGACTGATCGACAAGACTGACCTTTTACAAACGTCGAATTAGTGATAACTTTTAATATTAAGAAAATACTGTGATGAAGCGACGAACCAAATTGCGTTCAATCTTTATATAACACCGATAGACTAAGGTAGTTTTTTAGTATTTTTATTTGCGCCGTTTGTAAATACTGTTAAATTCTAAGCAAATAAAAACTTTTTGAAAAAAAAAAAAAAGGTTCGATTCCCGGTGCGGTGCCTTCCTTTTTCCTGAGATTCTACAATTGGGGACTCGTCCGGGATGGGGGAAGCACCGTCACCGCCGCACAATGGCGACGATGACGGACGAAGATGAAACAAAGTACGAAATACGAAATGTGAAGTTACGAAACGAGGTGTTGTGTTGATGGCGCTGAGGCCAAACATACACAAAAAGACGATCACGCTGTAATGAACATTCGAGAACGAATGTCATTTGCAGGATGGTCGAGTGTGGGATTAGTTAGGACCCCCCAGACCACAAATACCGTAGGAAATTAGGAAGAAGGCGCGAGGGTTCCATGGGTGAGCGCGTTAAGGTCGGGTTATACACATCCGTCCGATATCGGACGCGTTTTTAGGGTGTTTATACATTTCCGTCCGAACTTTGACGTAACTTGTGATGCTTTCGAGATGTTGTAAAGGAGAGCTACCGATAGTTTAGCTAAAGAAGTTGTGGAGCCCATATGGCCTCCCAGACTCGAAGAAAAAGAATCGTTGAGAAGTCGGACGCCGATTTCCGATTGCGAACACTCTCATTTAAACCTGGGTAACAATATGCGGGCTGATCCGAACTTCGGACATGTATAACCCGACCTTTAGTCGATCGGCTACCACCGCGAGGGCCCGGGTTTGATTCCCGGCGCGGTGCCCTTCCTTTTTCCTGAGATCCTACACAAATTTTCATTTATTTAATATTTTGCGTATACATACAACGAGAAACAGTAGTATCAATAGAAATATAAAATCGCCCGGCGGGCCACACAATTTAACTTGGCGGGCCGCGTGTTGACCAGGCCTGATTTACAACTATTAGAAAGTACAAAAATATATCACTGGCTATATGGATGAATGGAGGCGAGTCCCCTCTAATTTTTTACTCCAACCTGAGCTTTCTAGCATGTTCAGTTTTCGCGTAACATCTAATTTTTTTTATCAAAATCATACATTTCTACAAAAACCAACTTCTTCGAAAACGTTGCGTGATAGAGCAATTCTGTTTCCAGATTCCGTTTTAGAATGACGAACTCTATAGGAATCTTACAACAGATATTGCAAAAAAGAAAAAAGTTTTTTTTTTTGGTGGATTGTGTTACTAATTCAAGAATTTTACTTTAAAATGTAAACGATAAAAGAGCATCGGTTGTTTAGCGTACCTTAGTTTCCAGTATGTCATTGTCGTGTTTCAGGTGATTGCGTTCTTGTTCTAATCTCTCGACCTTCGCTTTGAGAATCTCGAGCTCCTCCTGATCACAAAGATTATTAATTTCGTAAGAAATCTTACTTTGTAAGAAAACTAATGGCAATACATTTTAGGGGTGAATCTTTAGATCGGTGGACATTTGTAAAAGAAAAATGTCGGAAAATTGTTTATAACAAAGAAAATTGTTGTGAAAAATGTTTCTTACTTCAATATCTTTCGCTGATTGAAAATAGAAAAAAGGGGACGTTCGACGCTACTTTTCTTACACACTGTACTTTTTTTACAATTTCTGTACGTGTTAATTAACTAACAGGTTAAGTATAGAAATAAATACAGTTGAATTCTTACCGTTTTTGCTTTTAGCTGATCTTCCGTTCGATGAACGTTCAGTAAAGGTGCAACTTTTATGTATAATCTCCACCATGGCCATTCTCGAACAGACATCCACTTCCTAACGTTTCTCTGTATACATCTAACCGCAAGATCTTGTAACTGAAAAAATATATCGTGTTTATCCAGTGTACAATAAGAAATGATCAACCGATGAACACAAATGTTCAATATTCGCGTTACATATGCACGAAACGCCATTTGGTAATTATTTACGATAGGAAAACACCCTCAAATAATCTTGACCTTGAAATAACCTCTGAAAGGTTTTAGCCGTTGCTCATTGTTTCTTAGAAAGTTATTAAAAGTCAGCATGTGGTATTGTATACGTGTTGTACAGGATAAACTTGTTAAAGCTACGACCTCATCAATTTGGAGTTGGTTCGGGTGTTAACACTTTATCGACCGCTAGCCTATTAATCGGCTTTTCGATTGTCAACGCTTATCGACCGATAGCCTATTAATCGGCTTTTGGTTATCGACGGTTTATTATTAAAAAATTGAATTACTATCACCTAGAATATATTTTATGAATATTAGTTTACAAGCCCCTTTATTATATAAAATAAATACAAAATAAAGTATAAATATCTATAAAATTACATTCCTTTGAAACAAAAGGAATAAGCACAACACAATGAATAGCGAAAATTTAGCCGGTACTGGGAGCAAATGCGCGCGGGACTAAGCCGGTCCTTAGTGTGTGGCAGCGTCTTTTGGGGGTCTGTTACGCGTCTTTTGGGTGTCTGTTAGGCGTCTTTTCGGGGTCTTTCGGGGGTCTGCGAGGCGTCTTTTGAAGGTCTGTTAGGCGTGTTGTGGGGGTCTGTTACGTGTCTTTTGGGTGTCTGTTAGGCGTCTTTTCGGGGTCTTTTGGGGGACTGCGAGGCGTCTTTTGAGGGTCTGTTAGGCGTCTTTTCGGGATCTGTTACGCGTCTTTTGGGAGTCTGTTACGCGTCTTTTGGGAGTCTGTTAGGCGTCTTTTCGGGGTCTTTTGGGGGTCTGCGAGGCGTCTTTTGAAGGTCTGTTAGGCGTCTTGTGGGGGTCTGTTACGCGTCTTTTGGGTGTCTGTTAGGCGTCTTTTCGGGGTCTTTTGGGGGTCTGCAAGGCGTCTTTTGAGGGTCTGTTAGGCGTCTTGTGAGGGTCTGTTACGCGTCTTTTGGGCGCCGAAAAAACGACTGTTTCGGAATTTAAAAGAAAATCATATCGCCACGGCGGCCTGGACGGGTAAGATCGGTAGTAGTTGTTGGCACCTGCCAGGGGGGTTCCTGATTATAGTTTTGTCGTTTGTTACAGTTGTTGCGTTATGCTCTCGTCGTCGGGGTCTCCAATTTGGCGCGGTTGAAATGTGTTGGTAACTAGGAAAGGGAAATAAAGCGTGTTTTGACCTGGGCCCGCTAGAGGATTCGTCATCGGTAAGGCTATCTAGCGGGCCCTGCCTTAGAAACAGAGATATCGTAAGGACGGCTTAGGAGATCTTCTTGTCTCTCTGTCCATCTGGTGACGAGCGTAGGAGAAAGCCGCCACGTTATATTAAAGATATATTACGGTCGTCTCAGATAATTCGTTATAATCATATGAATGGAAGTAGAAAAATGACTGCTCCAAATTGGCGCAGTCACTTTTATTATTGCAGCGGCGCGGATACACACCCTACATTAATTAAAGATCTTATTAGAACTTGTATAAAAGAAAGACAGAAAGAATGGGACGAAGTATTAAAACTTATATGTTTTGGTTACAATACGGCAGTGCATGAAGGAACAGGCCATTCATCCTTTGAACTAACTTTTGCTGTAAAAGCAAACTTGCCAGGCGCGATATCTGCTACGAGTACGCTCACGCAGAATGAACTCTTTTAAACTATGGACCAAGAAACATGCAGATTATCTAGAATCCGCAAAGAAAACAATAGAAAAAAAACAAAGCTAGAAACAAAAGAGATCAGAATAGGAAAATAAGGTTACAGAGGTTATTTAATATAAATGATAAAGTATGGATCCACAATGACCATAAGAGCAATAAGTTAGACTCAGAATGGTTAGGACCTGCGGTCATATTAGAAGTTAAAACGCCCTATTACATATGTAGGAAATTACGGAAATAAACTAAAGTTATATAAATCTTAAAATTTCAGATGTCACCCACGGGAATAATACTAGCATTAAGCATTGCCTTAGCAAGTAGCTTTACATTAACACCTCTAAATGATAGTAGTTAAAAAAAATAAAGATGTCATGACATACTTTCAACGTGTTGAGTTTACGACGTGCCAAGTATCCTCTGCATCTTGCTTGCAAAAGAATAATGTGACCAGTTAGTTTCTCGTCTCTTTGAGCTTCTAGACGTTCCAGGGTCCCCGATCTGAAAAATATCTGTCAAAAGGAAATAAAGAAGTATTAATATTCAGCACAAAAAAATTAATTAAACTGATTATACAATATTATAAGTATCTGCACAGTGTACAGTGTAAAATATAAGTAAATTATTAGAAATGTTTTAACAATTTCGTAATTTTTATCTATCGAAGGAAATAATACAAATATCATCGTACATTTGCCGGAAAAATAACAGAATTCATAAATCTTAGAAAACTACGTTGCAATAGCTAAAGGAACATTTATTATCCTGTTAGTTTTTTTAAAATTATTGGGTTTTGTATTACTATGGCCCATACGTCCTAGGCCTTGTGCTCTAGGCTATTTGGACTGTGTTTGGTTGAACGTATGTTGTATTTCTGCCTTTACTGTTGTTTTTCTACATTCGTGTAGAGTATAAAGTTAAGTATGTGGTCTTGGCTTTCACGTAAGTAGGTTATAATGGGGTGGTTCTGTTTTTCTTATTAAGAACTCACGTGTTATTTTGGTGTGCCAAGTGCTCAGCGGGGATAACATCGTAACTTTTCTTTCCTCTTCATATTAATTACTTGGCACTAGAAGCGTTACGATCAATTATCGATACCATTTTGATACTTAACGATATAGCAATAATACCGTTAAAATATCGTGAAGGCAACGTTACACGTTAATGCAATTTTATTACTCGCACTATTCGAGATCTATCTACATTCAGAGATTTTAATTGTCAATAACTTGAGAGTGAAGCTGAAACTGCAATTTTTGTACTTTTGAATTCTCTCTTATTTTGTTATGTAGAATCATCTTGGGAATTTGTTTCCATGTTTTATAGAAAATCCTGAGGGGTCATAAGAACATCCATAAGGTCTAGTTGGATAATGGGGTAAAAAATCGCGTTACGCAGATTTGAACGCAGCATACAAACCGTTCGATAGCTCAGCAGAAAAGAAGACTATCTGTCAAGATCAATACGGTACTTCGCCAGTAATGGTATTTACAAAAGAAATTTGAAAACCCGGGTTTTCCCGCATTTTCCCCTTTTAATTGCGTGGAAAACATCTGAAAAAATGTGCCACTTGGCTCATAATAAGTCGCATATTACAGAATTCTTTCCGATTTTTTAGTTGCAAGCTGTGATTTTTTGAATCGTGGAGAATATTATGTATTACGATAATACTATTGAAGCGACTAAGAAAAACATTAGTTTCACGTCAAATTGTCATTCAACTACAATTTCCAATAACTTCGAGATGTGTACAACAAATTTAGCGCAACGCACTAAACGTAAATTTTAAAAAACCTCAGAAAAAGCCGACACGAAGGGAACAGCATAAGGCTAATCAGCTACAATTTGCAAAAAATTATATGCACTGGACTGGCGAATGGAACAGAGTCATCTCTTCCAATGAGAAAAAGTTTAATTTAGATGGTCCAGATGGATGCTCCTCGTACATATTCCATTCATCGGCGCGATATGATTTCTTGCAAATTGTAACCGGTTAGCCTTATGACGTTTCTTTAACATCCGCTTTTTCTGAAGTTTTTCAAAAAAAAACGTTTGGTGCGATGAACTAAATTTGTCGTACACGTCTCGAAGTTATTGGCAATTTTAATTGAATAACAATTTGACTAGCAATTAATTTTTGGTCGCTTCACTTATAATACTTTTTTTCTCGTCTTATTATTTTTGTACTACCTTTTGTAACATGTTTTTTGTAGTGAAACTTCTTTAGGCGTGTTAGACGCAAAACCTCGACGCGGTAGGAGTGAAACTAATCTGGCGATGAAACGTTGAAACGATGAAACGGTGAAACGATAAAACGATGAAACGATTTAGTAAAACCTCAAAGCGGTAGGCGTAAAACCTCGACGCGGTAGGAGTATAACCGATCTGGCGATGAAACGTTGAAACGATGAAACGATGAAATGGTGAAACGATAAAACGATGAAACGATTTAGTAAAACCTCAAAGCGGTGGGTGTAAAATCTCGACGCGGTAGGAGTGAAACCAATCTAGCGATGAAACGTTGAAACGATGAAACGATTTAGTAAAACCTCAAAGCGGTAGGCGTAAAACCTCGACGCGGTAGGGATAAAACCGATCTGGCGATGGAACGATGTAACGATGAAACGATGAAAATGAATCGATTTAGTATAACCTCGACGCGCTAGTAGTAAAACCGATCTTGCGATCAAACGATAAAACGATGAAACCGTAAAGCGATGAAACGAAATTCTATTCTATTAGCATATACGGTTGTGGGTTCGGCATTGCTTAATAAATATTATGATAAAATTCCGATGATGCTAAGTGGAGATTTCAACGTGAACTTTGCATCGGAACAATCAAAATTATTAATAGAATTTTTTAGAAGTAAAAGATCAGAGATGGTAAATAATCCTAATGAAGCGACAACAAAACCGCAAGCCAATTGTTTCAATAATAGAATCACAGAAAATTAAATGTCATAAACTGTTAATAAAAATTCGAAAAAGAATTAAAGAAACAAGTTTCACTTCAGCCATGTGGTTTAAGCACACACCAATTTTTTATTTCATTTAAAAATTTTCCTTCTGCCATTTCTCGTAGATGCTATTGTAACACGTTTCACTCTGCGACATCGACTGGCGTGTAAATGCGGAAAATTGCGACGCATAAATGTTGAAAGTAAATGTTGAACTAAGTGAATATCCCCATCATGACAATATCATCTATCTTTTACTTTCAAATAAGCATGAAAATTCGTAAATTTTGAAGTGCGTCTAAACGAATTGCGCTCACTGTAGCAGTAAGTTATCGCGCCGATCATGATGCATTCAAATCGGTTTAACACTAGATTTACGGGGCCCGTCAAAATGACGGATTCAAATATTTTTAATTTACGATTATTAAGAGTGTAAGGAGGCATTCGTGAGGAATTATTAAATACATTTATTTTTTTGTGTACTTATTACAATAAAAATCGCTAAAGATCTCAGTAAATACAATTTTATTATTTTTATAAAGCAATGTAAAATAATCAATTTTAGTGCTCCGTAAGCCTAGTGTTAAGGACATTTTGACCCCCTTATCCCGCTTAGCCCTTAGATCAAATTCGAATATTCCATCGGAGCAATATAAAGGTACATTCTAAAATATTTAAGACAACGTTCAATAATTATTTGTGAAAACTATCAGATATATGAGAAAACAAGGAAAAGAAAATATGCAATTATAATATAATACAGTATACAACGTGTAATTTTTCTATTATTCCTTGGAATTTTTGTTGAAAAAAGAAGAAGAGGAAACAAGGCACCACCGAAAAGAAGAAGTTAACGTATCGAGGCTGATAACTTCCACGCTGTTATTTACACTGTAATTCTATATTATGTATGTATTATGTAAAAGAATAATGATTTACGCGACGGACCTGTTGGCTATCGCTGTAGGATCTGCCACCTTTCCGCTGGTCTTTTCCAATGTATTCCACAGGCTTGCTGTCGTCACCTCTGTCCCTGTCGTTACTGCTCACATCACTCGAAGGCAATACACTATCCCTCACAACAGCAGTATCTTTTGCAGGTTCAAGTATATCGATGGTGGTAGCAGGAAACGTTCCTTCAGCAACTTTTGGCTGCGGGAAAAAATGTTTTCTTCCGTACCCCTGAGTTTCATTCTCCACATTTTCCTTCCATTCGGATTCATTTTCGTTGCTCATGTGACCACTGTCCTCCGAACAATTGCTATCCGATATGTACCCGTTATAGTCATTTACAGTCTTAACATTTACATTTTTCTTCGAAACGATAACCGACGTTGGATCTCTCGCTATTCTGGACGCTTCTGCATTTTTACAATTGAAAAAGTTTACCAAATGTTCTATTTCTTTAGCTCTTTTACCAACCGAATTTTTATTCTTTGCCTCTTGCGTAACTTCCGCGTCCGCATCCACATTTTTCTGCTTACTATTCGTCAAAGTCAAAGTCAAAGTTTTCCCCTGACCAGACGTCGAGTCGCATTCTGAATCGTTCTTCTTTTCAGAATCACCGATCGACTGTTCATTACTTTGTTTTTCCCAGTTCCTCTTGAGCTTATCGATACTCGACTTTGATTCGTTCTTCCGCTTCGATTCTTCGTTGACACCGTTTGTTTGTTCGTTTCCATACCGTTTCGATCGATTACTAAATTCTTTCGAGTTCGACCGATTTTGTCGACAGACCGCTTGGAAGTTCTTTGTTTTAAATCGATCGCGATCGCTCTCTTTCCCAGCATCCGGATGACTTTGTCCTGGATCATCTCCTATTCTAATCACCGTAGCATGATATTCCGTCTGAAATTTTCCGTCGGATTTGTTCCGTTCGATATCAAACTCCTGTACCTCGTAAACTGATCTAATTCTACGAGGTGGAGCAGAATCCACGGGATCGTTTGACGAAATTTCCATCCGATTCTGTTTGTCCTTGTTGTTATTGTTGTTATTATCGTTGTCTCCCACCTCTTCCACGTTCTCGTTGTTCTCGTTGTCCGCTTGTTCTTCCTCCTCGTCGTCGTCCAACTGTGCCATTAATCGGGCGACTCGTTCCTCAAAATTACTGCTAGACACTCGAACCGACTGACGATGCTCGGTCAAAGCTGTTCGGCAGCCGAACGCTTCGCGACAATTTTCATAGATATGTTCGTCCATCGAACGATCGAGATCGCGACCGAGACCGAGACCGACATCGACATCGACGCCCAATGGTACAGCCGCTGCGTAAACCGGCGACTCTGCGTCTCGATCTACTTGCGATAGATCGGCGAGAGATCGACCCACGCGAGTGTTTCGTGCCAAAAGCGGAATCTTACTAGGTCTCGAGGACATTCCAGAATTCTTCTTGCAATCGTTTTTCGAAACGGCTCGGATGTTCCAAAGACTGGTAGACCTGTTCATCGTTGTTCTTATGGATGCCGGTGGATGCTCTTTTTCTTCGCAAGATCGTTTCATCTCTTCGGCCAGGCTCGACTGCTTTTTAATCGCGCTGGTGAAAGAATCGTTGAAAGGTAAAGACCCCCTTGTCTTGAAAGACTCCCTCGGGCTGTCGCGAACGTCGTCGGAAACGCAGCCGAGACTCACCGAACGATCGAGACCCATCTTCTTTCGCAGCGCATCGGACTTTTTAGGTAACTTTACCGGAGTATACGAAAGCTTTTTCTTTAATAACGATCTCTCTTCCAAGACCATGCACGACGGCGACGCGCACGACATGCTCTTCGAGACCTGTCTTTTCTCGTTCCGTTCATTCCGTATGCCCGATGACGAACACTTTGTTGTTCCAACGCTGTTATCCACTGCCGCGCGTCGAACTTTACTGGAAGAGGATGCCGCCCGTGACTTTGTATGATCTGTCGATATACTTGTACTATTTTTTATACTATTCGGGCCGTCGGGAACGATTTTGCTGCATGTTTTCAGAGCGGTTTGACACTTCGAGACTCTGGACTTGACCGATGTCGTTCCACAGCCAATCTGATCGGATATCGTTTGTTTCTTTGCAATTGATAATACTGTCTTTGACACGTTCGGACTGCTGCGAGCTTTGACTAGTCGTGATCCGTTATTGGTTGTTGACCATTTCACCATACTGTCCAACATGATGGACCAGGTACGAAGGCGATTGCCTTAAACACTAAACAGAATTTCACAAATCTTCGGGAATGATAAATGTTAGGGATGCCTGTCGTTTCTATCGAATTTGCAGCGCACTATAATACTCTTTTTATGCACGTAGTTGACACATTCTCGGTGAAATTTGAAAAGAAAGCTCGGTCGGAGCTGTTGGAATGATTTGTATAATATAAAACGAATAGAACACTTGTTTCGATCATCGAAATGTATTACAACTTTTTCACGTTCACACACGGATCGGCTCTCGCTACACTGTGAAAGTGACACACTTTCATTATATCAACAGACGATTCCTCTCGGTCAAGTGCACCTGCACGACGATCTTGCCTTTAAAAGTGTACATTTTCTCGATAACTGACGAATGCTTGTGATTGTTGAATTAATCTTATCGATCTATAATTTTCACTGTATCGCGTGGCCTTGGGAAAGGACGACGTTCACGACGACCTCCTTCACAGTTTTTTTCGAAAGTCCCTATTCACTTAGTTGAATGGAGGGCGGCTCTTTTCACGCCTGCTACCTCAACGCTTGTTCGTACTGTCATTTTACTTAAATCTCATTACGGATCACCGTTCCTTCGTGAATCGTCGTTCGCCAACGTTTTTCTGACTTTTCTCTCTCTTTTTTTTTTTCTGTAGACGTCACAAATTTTTAGCAAAGTCGCGCGCGTTCGAGAACGGACCGTCGTGTCTCGGAAAGGCCTTCTTCTTGTACGAAGAACGACCCACGACTAAGTACCGTAAAAGCTGCGTAAAAGTGGACGTACGTTTTATGGTTGTGAGAGGAAAGGAAAGAAAAAGCGTAAGATGGGGGGAGTAGGGAGCTATGGAGAGGGGGACTGCGAAGAGAGCGAGTAACGAAGTAGAAGAGAAGGGGGCGGAGGGGACTGTTGAAGCGGAAGGGTAGAAGAATAGAAGGATGCAAGGACGGAATGGAAGGAAAGGAAGATAGCAGATAGAATCGCGGAGCAACTGAGAAAGACGTCCATCGGTGATTATAAATAAACGGTCTGCAAATTTGATGCACTCGCAGCGAATGTATGTATGTACATATACAGAGTGTTTCGCGCAATTGTTTCAGGCTATAATTTCGTTACAAGTACAGTTACAGATAAACGTCAAAGGAAAAGGATGAATGGTTTGAAGAGCACTATATCCGCAGGACCTTATTCTTTTTTTAAAGTGCAATCGCGCTTGTGTAATCAACAATTGCATTACTTTTTAAAATGGAAATTCATACTTTTTGTACATGGATAGATTCCTCTCGTTATTCTACATAAAAAAAGTATTCGGCGTAGAATGACAAAAAATAATTAGTGACCGAGATATTTATAAAAAATATCTGCATTGAAGAGGATGCTCAAACGCTTCTCCATTACATTTCTGATTACATTTATTACAACCATATATTTATGAAGAAAAATGCTGAAGGGTTATATTTACGAACGAGAAGAGATTCAATTGACAACGTGTTAGATGAACCTAAAAATCTCAATTATTATTATCGCCATGTGGGATAGGGGCAACTTGCGCCATCGTCAAATGGGAGGTGCTGGCGTACTGATTTGGTCCGATATAGGCTATTGCGAGAAGATGGAGATAAAATTTATTGCTGGAAAAATGAATAGTACAAAGTATTTAGAAATTATTGATGAGCAAATAAACGCATGTCCCACAAGTTGGGTCAACCCGCCGTAAACAACACGTACTCTTTGCTGAAACACGTAAGTTTTAAACTTCCACATTTTATCCGCTCCAACATGAATATTCTTGCTCAAGGTCATTTCATGGTCAAAAAGGTGGTATCCACTAAATTCAGTTTTTTTATTGTATATCATGCTATCCTAAAAAAATATACTATTCCATTTAAAAAAACATCGGTGACCTTGAAGTTTCATTAAAAAACACGACATTTTCTGATAGGACTGTAAGTACGACAGATATTTGGGGTGGGATATATATATATATATATATATATATATATATATATATATATACATAATATATAGCGCGCAAGATGAATTTACGAGAAGACGGAAGAATACAAAGATAAATCGCGACGAGTAATTTAGACAGATCGGTATTGTCTTAATGCTTCGACGAGCAAGGAGCTATTAGACAGAATGCCCGCTTGGAGTCATCCCTTGGTCGTTGAAATTAAGGTTAACAGGACTAGGGGTTGGCAAGTAAGTGGTGGTCTTCGACGCGCAGGTAGCCACTGTCGTCTGGTCCGTTCCACGGGTCGCGGCCTTGCTGCATGCCTTTCATCCATGCAGGCTGTGCGATGTCTTACAAGTGTATAGGCAAATAATGAATAATAGTTTCCTAATAAACATTAATAGAAATGGCTATGATTTTCTATCTTATAAGCCTAAAATCCGTATAGTTAATTTATTATATTCCCTAATTTTCAAAAATACAACACTTATTTTTGTTTGAATATACTAAATCCTTTCAATAATAAAATAATCACACATTTTTATTGCCTGATTAAGTGTCATAAAATCTAAAAAAACACAATTTTTGATTTTTTCATTGTTTCATTTTTTACGGGTAGAATTTAAAACCAGAAAATCTGAAAAATTCTCAAAAATGCACCTGAAGACCCAAAACATACCACATTTTTTTCAGAATTTTAGAAAGCATCAAAGAGCGGAAAATGCGTGGGAAAGCGCGAAATATAATTTACCCTGTAACTACCCTCACCGGCAAGCTAGAGGGTTGAAATTTTACTCAGAGTGGTTTTTCTCGATCAACTTTCGAATGGTTCAATGGTCATTGAAAAACCTTTAAGGGCATTTTTGACCATCTTATTCGGCTAGGCCCAATTTGAGTATCGCGTAACATTGGACTAATAATTTCTTACATTGTTAGAGGATTTTCAGAAATTTTAAAGTCTTTAAGTTTTACTTTCTTTCACATAGAATTACATACCTTTGTTATATGTATAAATCGATTTATCGGGACAGAATTAATGGCATGTAAGATAATAATATAACATGATATTCTTACAATACGATTTGGTTCGAACACGATTCGGGGCTATTAATAAGCAGTACTTTTGTTCAATTATATCGATTGTTTGAGTAAATATGTTTCTCTTATAGTTACTTAATTACAAGCTAGAAGAAGAATATGGTATAACGACTAAAATATCTCATTTTTAAAATGATGATATTTCGCAATCAATCTATGAAAAATAATATACGCAGCTCTCTGCAGAAGAACTAAGTGGAGATTTTGAAATCTTCGAAGGTCTATTGCCTACACATAATATAATCTTTGTGAATAACCTTTTTTTCATATTAGTAAAAATATCAGA
Source organism: Sphecodes monilicornis (assembly GCA_913789915.3). NCBI lineage: Eukaryota > Metazoa > Arthropoda > Insecta > Hymenoptera > Halictidae > Sphecodes > Sphecodes monilicornis. The sequence continues at coordinate 1,155,289 of OU565286.1, read as the reverse complement.
GATGATCAAGTGATTAAACTTGTAGGCCCACCCTTGATGAGTTGCCTTACAGTTAGAGAGAAGTTGTTTGATATTAGCTTTTTACCAAACATAAAGAGCCATATCGGAAACATCAAAAACAAAAGATATCCGTCTCTAAATGGAATCTGATCAAATATAAAATACGCATATTCCTAGGTCATATTAAACTTGCACCAGTTACGCTTTTTGAGCAGTTCGTAATATTAAATACATGTGTATGCAGTAACGTAGCTTTTTTTCAATCGTAACAGTTCTACGAACTACACTTACACACGCAGACATATGTATGTGTGTATGTAGGATGTATAGAATCTAAAGCCTGTCCGATGGACAATTTTTAATTGTTGGTTCTTTTCTTCGATATTTCCTTGGGAGATTATACTATAAGTATGCTGTGCAACATTCAGACGAGACATATTTTTCGAAATCTAACAAATTGCTTGTGTAAGATGTAAGAAGAAATTTCACCTGCGCGCATATCGGTAGGCTGAAAATCCCGTTAAAACCACTTTCTACCGTTAAAATAAAACGTATCGTTTTGTTACTAACAGATATCAAAACGTTAACTAAATGGGCAATCATTGGCAACGTTTGAGCGATTAAAGAGATCGGTCCGCTAGTGTTTGTGCAGACCAATATATTAAACTGTTTCCACCGGATAAATGAGCCAAGGATCATCGAAAAAACACTTGTATGGTCCGCTACTTTACTCCGAGGCCGATCCGTATTTACCGTTATCGAAGGTAACAGGTACCACAGGCTATAAACTCTCTCTCTCTCTCTCTCTCTCTCTCTCTCTCTCTCTCTCTCTCTCTCTCTCTCTCTCTCTCTTGCTTTCCCTCTCCCACCTGCTATCACGAGTTAATCGAGAAATCTACGTAGGTACTTCTTCAACTCTCTCTTCCCTCTTTCTTCCGTTTTATTCTTGTCCATAAGCATTATATGTATATGTATACGTATACTGTACTGTATTGTATATATTATAGTATAACATCATTATGCGGTTACCTAGATCAATTTAATCACCAGCTACTGTACAATGAAACGTCGTTGATCGAAGCACTGATTAAAGGAACATGCGGATGTCGGAACAACGATTGACGAAACGTCCGAATATTGAAACTTCATTGTCTTATTGGTGAAACGTATAGTACAAAGATTCCACAAAAGTAAAGGAAGAAAGCTAGAGACTTTATAAAAGCTTAAGGACAAGCACTAATATGGTTATTGTGTAATACCTATGTTACAGATGCAGAAGGTTCGTATACGGAAAATATAAAAATGGTACACCTAATATGTAGTATCAGCATGAGTAACTTTTTCCGAATGGGATATTACATCAACTTGATGTATTAGATTTTATAAAATTGATCGTTCTTTGATTTGACAAACTCTTCAATTATTCCATCGTTATACCATCATATATTATAGTATAGCATCATTATGCGGTTACCTACATAAATTTAATCACCAGCTACTGTACAATGAAACGTCGTTGATCGAAGCACTGATTAACGGAACATGCGGATGTCGGAACAACGATTGACGAAACGTCCGAATATTGAAACGTCATTGTCTTATTGGTGAAACGTATATTACAAGTATACTACAAAAGTAAAGGAAGAAATTAGAGACTTTATAAAAGCTTAAGGACAAGCACTAATATGGTTATTGTGTAATACCTATGTTACATTTGCAGAAGGTTCGTATACGGAAAATATAAAAATGGTACACCTAATATGTAGTATCAGCATGAATAACTTTTTCCGAATGGGATATTACATCAACTTGATGTATTAGATTTTATAAAATTGATCGTTCTTTGATTTGACAAACTCTTCAATTATTCCATCGTTATACCATCATATGTTATAGTACAGCATCATTATGCGGTTACCTACATAAATTTAATCACCAGCTACTGTACAATGAAACGTCGTTGATCGAAGCATCGATTAAGGGAACATGCGGATGTCGGAACAACGATTGACGAAACGTCCGAATATTGAAACGTCATTGTCTTATTGGTGAAACGTATAGTACAAAGATTCCACAAAAGTAAAGGAAGAAAGCTAGAAACTTTATAAAAGCTTAAGGACAAGCACTAATATGGTTATTGTGTAATACCTATGTTACAGATGCAGAAGGTTCGTATACGGAAAATATAAAAATGGTACACCTAATATGTAGTATCAGCATGAGTAACTTTTTCCGAATGGGATATTACATCAACTTGATGTATTAGATTTTATAAAATTGATCGTTCTTTGATTTGACAAACTCTTCAATTATTCCATCGTTATACCATCATATATTATAGTATAGCATCATTATGCGGTTACCTACATAAATTTAATCACCAGCTACTGTACAATGAAACGTCGTTGATCGAAGCACCGATTAAGGGAACATGCGGATGTCGGAACAACGATTAACGAAACGTCCGAGTCTTATTGGTGAAACGTATAGTACAAGTATACTGCGTCGAAATTTCACTCGGGTTTGGAAATGAGAGCTAACCCTCAACGGTTCTCGAACCTGTTGTCAATAGAAAGTCTACTGTGAGAATTCACAAGTAAATGAAGATACAATTAGTTAGCTTCGTTGCCAAGAGCGTGAGTTAAATACAGAAAAGTTGTTTTTGCTGGAATTAAGTAAATACTCGAACAGAGTGTAACGGTCTGCGTACAGTCATTGCATACTAAATATAGTGGGCATTTTAATTAATGAAAATTGGAATCGTTTGAGTTTTAAGTGCCAAGTAATTGTTCATCAACATTGTATGTGACCTCGCTAGCGGGCGTGCATCCAGGTGTCTCTATAAGAACCCTAAATTTCCAGATACTTAAAGATTCAACATGTCATGACGTCACGCGGCCCACAACGATTTCTAATGGTCAACATTCTGCCGAATATCCCAAAGTACGCCTCAATATCGCAAAAGTAGGCTGTCTCTATAGTCAAGCGCGCTAGATTTATCTTTCACTTAGTGGACGTGTATACTCAAAACTCCTACTTTTGCGTTTTTTCGCCGTGAAAACAGGCCCCGCGAAACCTTGAAATAGTTTGAAATCTCGGACGAGTTTCCTCTCTGCTCGTATACGTATAGGCTAATCTAGCGGAGTGTGTGTATGCCACACATTCTCATTCGAGCTTCCCCTAGCGGCCGCTTGGAGCGCTGCGCGCAGGAGTCCGCACCCTTAACAAAGCATGATTTGATGAGAATCAAACAAAACAGTAGAAGATGAAAAAATGGAGTATCTGTGCATTTTAAAATATTTTTTTAAATTTCTCCTAAAAACTATTTTTAAAATTTATTTTTCTAATTAATTTTCTACAGCTGTTGTCCGAAATTATCGTGCGATATAGTGGAATAGGCCTACAAGTGCTAATAGCACTAAGGGAGACGCCTACTTCTCCCACCCGCGCATCTCGCTCCCCGGGACGGCCGTAGTCTTCCATCTCCTCAGACCCGTGCCTACCGCTTCCAATATGTACCGCGTGTGGCGCGACGGGGCGACTCTCGGACCCACGGTAGGCACGGGTTTGAGGAGCTCGAAGCAGTGATGCAGTGATGAGGAATCGTGGAACCGAGGAACTTGCCCCTCCGGTGGATCCTCCGGCTGGACCCCCCACTCTGACGTACCGACGTCGCCTTACGTTGTTTCTTACTGCGCACGCGCTACACACAAGCGTACCTCGACGCCGTCGAGTCGAATAGGCAGCTCACACGGACAGACTAGAGGCACGCTTGTGTGTAGCGCGTGCGCAGTAAGAAACAACGTAAGGCGACAACGGACCTCGGTTCCACGATTCTAGCATCACTGCACCGCACACGGACACGGTAGGGGCAGTGTTGGGATATGGTGCATCTTTTCTCGCGCATGCGCGGCGATTACGGCCTCAGTAAAGTAAGATTCTCGATAAAATGGGGTACCTTGAGCACCCAGCAGAATTTTAAAAAATTGGTATGATTTGATTCTGAAAAATGAATGTGTAACATGTGTATTTGTGTATATTTTGTAACTCGTAGGACACGTCCTGAAGTCTTTTTGTCCGGAATAGATTGTTTCGATATTTTCCCGCCAATATAACTGTCTTAGGGCTCCACTACCTCGTCATCATGATATAGATACGTTACTGTTTTGTCCGCGCATGCGCGAGAAAAGATGGACCATATCCCAACACTGGGTAGGGGTAGAGCTTCCTCGTGTGCCTAGCGCTAGTGGAAGCAAAGTGGGGGTACGTCTGAACACCGATGTAGGGGAGTCCGTGGCCGCGCGCCCACGATTCTGGCATCAGTGCGTCCAAGTAAGATTAGGCGATGAAGGGCCGCATGGTTAGTGGAGCCCTAAGACAGTTATATTGGCGGGAAAATATCGAAACAATCTATTCCGGACAAAAAGACTTCAGGACGTGTCCTACGAGTTACAAAATATACACAAATACACATGTTACACATTCATTTTTCAGAATCAAATCATACCAATTTTTTAAAATTCTGCTGGGTGCTCGAGGTACCCCATTTTATCGAGAATCTTACTTTACTGAGGCCGTAATCGCCGCGCATGCGCGAGAAAAGATGCACCATATCCCAACACTGCCCCTACCGTGTCCGTGTGCGGTGCAGTGATGCTAGAATCGTGGAACCGAGGAACTTGCCCCTCCGGTGGATCCTCCGGCTGGACCCCCCACTCTGACGTACCGTTGTCGCCTTACGTTGTTTCTTACTGCGCACGCGCTACACACAAGCGTGCCTCTAGTCTGTCCGTGTGAGCTGCCTATTCGACTCGACGGCGTCGAGGTACGCTTGTGTGTAGCGCGTGCGCAGTAAGAAACAACGTAAGGCGACGTCGGTACGTCAGAGTGGGGGGTCCAGCCGGAGGATCCACCGGAGGGGCAAGTTCCTCGGTTCCACGATTCTGGCATCACTGCAGTGATGGGAACTCCGTGGGCGCTGGGCGAAAATACTACCACCACTCTGAGGTACCGTCTTCCCCTACTTTGCTTCTATCGCGCACGCGCTACACACAAGCGTATCTCTATTCTACACGGACATAGTAGAGGTACGCTTGTGTGTAGCGCGTGTGTGGTAGAAGCAAAGCAGGGGAAGACGGTACGTCAGAGTGGAGGTAGTATTTTCGCCGCGCGACCACGGAGTTCCCATCACTGGCTCGAAGGACTACAGCCGCCACGGGGAGCGAGACGCGCGGGCTGCAGAAGTAGGAGTCTTCCTCGAATTGGCGACCAAGTGAGCTACTCCTGGACATGCCTGTCCGACAGTCTACAGCAGTGGTGGGCACGGGTGGAACCCCTCAAATGCCTGCTTCTCCCACCAACCTCTCTTTCATGCAGCGCGCACGTTCGTTGCGTACGCTGATGTCTCGTGTCTTCGTTGCTCCATTGTACCGCGCTTGCTGGAAGGGGACAGAGGGCGCTACGGTGTTGACGGTTTTGCCTTAATTGAGGCAAAATTGCCCATCTCTGGTCTACAGTATCGAATCTAAATGAACGAAAGTTCATTTTTCCAACACAACACTATATTTTATCGATCTGGACAATTGTAATTTTCTCGAAGGTCAGGCTCGTAACAACTTTCTAGTGCAAACATTCTACTGTCAATGAAAAAGGAAGACTTTCTTCACTTTTCACTCCTCATCCCTCGAGAAGTATTGTAGCACATCGAAGAAGATACTAAAATGTTTGTTTAATGTGAGGATTGGGGTACTTTTAGACGGTACATCGTAGTTACTTCACTGAAATACTGTCTTTAACACTTTCCCTTTCGTGCCAATCTTCAACTTCAGAAATGTGGGAAAACCATAGAATTCTAGAAATTTTATAATAAAAGAAGAATCGGCAATTCACAAAATTTTTATATTCTTTCTACTTTTTACTGTTCTCTTAAGGGGATTCGATGTAAGTTTTATGACGAGGCATTGCCAAATTCACAGTTCACAGAGATGACAACTGCACCGCGAAATTGGAAGCTACGCAAGGAACGTATTGGAAAGCTGTTCCCGAGATTGCCCGCTGGCCTACTGCCGAACGAGAGAAAGGAACTGATGTAGAGGAAAGACGAGATAGCATCACAGAAAATAGCTGTGACCGCATTATGAAATCGCAAGAAAGTTTTTAGGTTGAGTAAGTAAGTAATCGTTGAATTTATTCTATTCACCTGTCTTGCTATTACAATTTCAGAGAGGACGTTCACAGGAATTTTCAATGCATGCTTTTTGAAAAACAACGTATCAAACTGCAACTGAAACTCGAACGAAAATTCACACTTCCCTTATTTCGTTCCAGTATAGGATGGTCAAAATTCCACACGAACCAAATTCAACGGCCTTCAATTCAATGAACTCCGTACAATTCAATGTTCTGGCATTGAAAAGGGAGTAATTTCAAAACAGTTCTTTGTGACTGCAGCTACTTACCATATCAGCAGTTGTGGTTATTTTAACGAATTTTAAACAAAAATTGTATTTCCCCCTTTGAATTTGAATTTTAAAAGACAGAAACAAATTTGTTGTCACTACGATAAGAAAAAACATGGTCTTGTTATTTCTAGTTCCAACAATAAAGAGACACCATACATCTTCCGCGTATGTGTACAATGATCGCAAGCATTCTCATACAATGAGAAAGAATTCGACCGAATAGTAAGTAAGTCGGAAATAGTTTTGTAACAGACCTTGTCTGTTACGAAGCCGTAACCGCACCACGCCGCTAGTCACGCGCGCCGCCGCCAGATGGCCGCTACGCGTATCGCGATTCTCGCCGCTAGAGAGGAGACGTCGCGTACATATAAGCCGGTGCACGGAGTCGTTAATGCATTGAAATCCGGACTGCTCTGAGAAACCGACCTGAATCCGGACCGTCTAGCACACCTACCTGTCCTCTGATACCGTCCCGACATTCCAAGTAAACATACCTAAAACACCATCACCGACGCAACCGTCACCGAGGGATTTCCACCGTAAGTCCCTCCGCACCGCGCCTCACCGTCTCAAAACTCCACCGAACAGGGAGTACCCTGTTCTTTCCACCCACCGACCGTCTCCGAGCAGGGCGTCCCCTGCTCTCCGAAAATCGCGACACCGCCTTCTCACCAGGCCCGCACCGACTATACGAATACGGAAATATCGTCACCGCGACAACCCGAACCGTTACAGTTCTAGGATAGGTACTGATATTTGGTCCCCTCAGGGTTTCAAATCCATTTTACCATTCTCCCCCTTCTTCCACTTTGTCCACTCTCACCTAACACTAATGTTCAGCCTATTTCAGCCTACTTTTTAGCGGGACCTACTGTTTATTACGGTGGATTCCGAACCACCAATGGTCAACGACGCAGTATAATATCACATAGAAGAATATTTCCATTGGTGACGGCGGTGGGATTTGAACTCACGACCACATTGTTTGTAGTCGCGCGCTCTATCCACTGAGCCACTGCGCGCCCTCCGTTACAGTTCTATTTAGGCATATAATAACACTGTCCAACAAATTTCAACTTTTTTTTGACGTTTCGATTCTTGTAGATTTTTTCGCGCTGATTCCGAATCTGGTTTTAATTTTTCTCCTGGACGCACAGTTTTTGAGAAATTTGAGATTGAAAAAAAGACATTGCCGCCAGCGGTGCTCTTCCACTAGTGCGGTCGTTCGACGGGATACGGCGCGGCGCGGCGTAATCGCGATGCAGTCGCTTTAAGCGCACAATTATGTCACCTTATTTAAAAGTTATATTTATTATTATATTCCCATTTTATTAAAATATTTATTCTTTATTTATTATTTTATAGTAAAAATAGGAATTTATAAGATAGAAAACATACCTAAAACTTCTTTCTTTTTGACTAACGTTTATGAGATGTTTCCGCATCTGTTGTTAAATTCCAACAATAGCGTGCAAGCATGGTTGTATTATCTTTTCCCAAGTATCTTGTTTCCATAAATGTCTTCCTGGAACCTTGATGGAATCTTGGTAGGACCACAAATTTATGTTACGAAAAGCATATTTATCTATTGTTAAGTATAGTATTGTATATGACTGAAGAGAGAAACAGTTTCGAATTAACGAAATCAAACACGCACGAACAAAACGCACGCGCTGATTAGCGGTCACACTTCCGTTCCAAAAACCTTGTACGGAATATTTTTTGAGTTAATATTCTCGGCTGCGAATAGCTTCAAGTCAGAGTAAAAAAGAACTACAATGATATTCCATTTAACTTGACCCCTCGGTAAGTAGACTTGGCAGTTCATTCCAATGAGAAAATAATACAGTTCATTTACAGTTCAATTACAGTATATGTTTTCCTTTACATTTTCATTCTACACATTATAAACGAGAAAGGGTGCCATTCTCTGTTAACTTCAAATAACTGTACGAAGGTATCAGTTTATATTAGGTCACACTTTGGTTGGAGATTTTCTAAAATATCGCATTTAAAAGTGGACTCAATACGATTTTCAAAACTTTTATTATTGTCGATCATAAGTAAAAATTATCTTTCGATTGACCAATCATTTGATGAACGAATGAACGAATGAAATGAACCAATGGCTACGTTTACATATATCTCCGCAAATAGAATCGAACTGTACTAATTTTGTTTGAAAATATCTGAATTGTCTGCTAAAATTAAAAGTTTAAAAGGGTATAGTATATGTGATATGATATTACGGGTTATATTACCACGTCACAGAAATCAGTAATTTAATACAGTGGTTTACGTCCCTGTATTCTCTAGAAATGGACGGGCAATGTCCAAATTTAATATACTTGTTATATTTATTAGTTTTCAAGGTGTTTCGCAAAATGGTGCAGCCGTGGTACTGCCATTACTCTAGACTTTGATTCTTCGTGGCAACATGCAACCCGAGTATTTTTGAAAGACGGTTTCAAGAGATTCGGATCGTGGCGTGGATCCAAAATAAAGCAGAAGAGAGCAGCATGTGCACGCGATGAAACACTTTCGCCGGAAAAAAGTTTTGGAACAACACTCAATTCTGTGGACACGGGGAGATTGCGAAGAGTGCAATGATTTTTATCTAGGCCACGAGAAAGTCATGGGCCGCGTGTCGCTCTTATTGCGAAAAATACTTGCCGGGTTGTACTTTCACGGTCAAACGGTTATACGCGAGCTCTCGCACTCTTGATCCGATATGGCAGTATGTACCAATTGATAATTTAATCATAGACGGGTACATTGCATTGCATTACGTTGAGTCACGTTGGGTCGGGTTGTCGCGTTGCGCCGCGCTAATGCGATTTCAAAAAAGCGAATATGCCTATACTTATTCTAGTATACAAATTTTATCCTTAATCCGGACAGAAAAGTGCAAGACGACTGTACTTCGAAATGTTGGTAACTTAATGTTAATATATTCGATTTCATAATGGCAACTAGTATTGGAGAAAGAGCTACTTGTCAATTCATATTTGAAAATCGAAAAAATATTTGCGAAACTATGCGGGGTGACTAAGGTACCCCATTTTAGACCAACTTTTCATAATTAGAATTAAAAATGTACGCATGTACAATTCGAAAATTTTACACAACTGTGTACAAAAGATTACATTTAAAAGGAAACATTAATTATGAACAAATATACCAACGAAATAATTGATACCTACACAGGGATTACACATATACATATGTATATGTACCTATGTAGAGTGCTTCAAAATTTGACTACAGTATTCTTGCATAAAAGGGCTAAATAACACTGGTCAATAAAATTAAACATTTTGTATCACAAAAAACATCTATATACGTCCTTATAGATTTGCATGTGCAGGACACGAATCCGAAAGCTGTTTGTCGCCATCAGCGTCAGTTTTTCAGAAATTTGAGTTTGAAAAAAATGTCGAAATACAAATTTTAGAATTTTTTCTGATTTAGCCAAAAAAGCTAAAAAAAGAAAAGAAAAATTTGTGAACTCCCCCGAATATGACGGTATTTTTTTATAACATCATACACAATTAAACATGGCTGTCGCTTCGACATTAAACATTTTTTACACATGTTTAAATGTTTATAATGTTCTAAAAAAAAACCATCATATTCGGGAGAGTCTATAGAATTTTTCTACGTAAGCCGAAGCTTATGGCGACAAACGACTTTCGGATTCGCGCCCTGCACACGCAATTCTATAAGGACGTATATAAATGTTCTTGGTGAGAAAATTAATTGTTGAACAGTGACATAAAACAATAAATGTATACGTATGTAAGCACTTTATACAAATAAATACTCAGAATCATGTTCATGGATCTTAAAACTTAAAACCGATTCTGAAAGTTATGACATTCCCATTTGTTTAAGATATACCACCTGCTAATACCAGCATATGACTGAAATACTTCCTAGAGAAAGTTGTTTGACATCCTTTAGCTCAGTTACCCGCTATCTATACATTCGAAATGATACGTGTCGAGTTTACAACAGGATATCTATTCAATTTTCAAGACGGTCGTCCAGTTGAACGTATCGAACGAAATAGTTCGTTACTCCACTTTTGTTTCCCAAAAGTGATGAATTCCAGAAAATAGTATTTTCAACTACATATCTACTTAATTCACCGCAAATTGAATCTAGTAAAATTTCTTTCAGCAATCACGTTCGTGATAGTTTCAATGAATCCATTTAATCAGGCAAATTAAAATTTTCATAGAAAATTTAGGCAAGTACTTCAAATAAAGTGAGTCGAACGAAAGTTTCATTCTGTTAAGGAAAATTTCAAGGGATTCAAGAAACATTTAAAAGTATTATACAGGGTGGAAATTATAGAACGTTACCGACGAATATCTCCAAAAATATGGATTATACCCAAAATATTTCAGATGAAAGTTGTTTAGTACCGAGGGGAACATCATGTGGTGGGACTTCTATTTTTCCCGGTGATCACTCCAAGGTGAAGTGAAAGTCAACTTTCTTTTTTTAAATGGAATGATATGCTTTTTTATCAACCATCAAATAGCGCGTTTTAAGATGAGTTCAATTACCTATGACTCAAGGTCATTCAAGGTCAAGCTTGCAGGGAAATGCAGAGAAGTTATGATCGTTTTATTTTAATTCGTGTCTTTGAACTTTCACACCAAAACAATAACATGTGTTCAATATCAGCATTACTGAGGACAACATCAATGTCATTATCAATTAAATGAAAGCAAACGTATTCATGTATTACTATGCTCTTCTGCAAGATAGTCAGTTTACTTTCATTATTAGTAATAATTTTGTACACATACTAAATAAACTGAACTACAAAAAAAACGATCACACCTATTCTGCATTTCCCTGGGAAATTTCCCCAAGTTTGACCTTGAATGACCTTGAGTCATAGGTGATAAAACCCATCTTAAAACGCGCTATTTGATGATGGATAAAAAAGCATATCATTCCATTTAAAAAAAGAAACTTGATCTTTACCTCACCTTGGAGTGTCCACCGGGAAAAATAAAATTCTCACCACATGATGTTCCTTCGGTACTGAACAACTTTCGTCTCAAACATGTTTGCGTATAATCAATATTTTTGGAGATAATCGTCTGTAACGCTTTATAATATCCACCCTGTATAGAAACGAGAAGAAAGCCCCGATGGTTATTTCCTCCTGCCAATTTGTAGTCCCTTCTTAGTTTTTCCAGCAGTTCGATATCAAGAAAACCAAAACTTTAAGGAAATACTATTCCCAACAATATAAGACCAATTATGTCAATTAAATATGTGTTGCTTTAAATTTTCTGTGCACTATGAATTGTGTCGAAATTATAAACCGGATAGAGTGATAGAGAATAATAGAGCTTGACAATATTGATGTTGACATTAATTTGTTTGCCAATAATATTATAGCTACCATATTATTTAGATTTAAAGTAACGCCTTTCCAGAACCTTTTCTTCATTATTTTTGTTTTTTTTTTACCTATTTGTATTCGTCTTTATTGAAAAAAAAGCAAAGCATTCGTACTCGTTATGAAATCAAACGTTCGTTCGTACCAGTCAATACTGAATGCGTTCATTAAACATGATACAAGAATTTTCCTGGTGCACGTAATGTAGACGCCGAAAAATTGTACATTAAACATGAGTACGAATTGATAGTAAACAAATTCTTGAATCGACTTACCTGACTTTGTCCAACCCGGTACGACGCTGGATCAATGTCAACAGTCAATAGCATGTCTTCCACGGTACGACGTTCATCGCCTACAGGACTACCTGGTCGAGTATTACAGTCAATCGATAATAATCTGAATCGTCTTCTAAATTCACCTAACGCCATATGTTTAGGGAATCCGACTTTATGCAACCGAACAGCGTCAATTATTTGGCTTCCTCGCAACTGCAAAACAAAGAAGTTACTTTAAACAAATTATATTAAAATGTTATAACTCGATGGTTTACAAAACAAAAATACCATTAAGTAGAAGTAATCATTTACTTATATGTTTTAAATGCTTACCTGTGAACGTAAAAGCGGCACATTAATGATACTGTCCTCGTTCTGATTAGATTTCACAGATAATAAACTCTTATTGTCGGTACTACCAGAAGTGTGTTGTGGTAGTACACAGTGGATAAATTTGACTCGTGTTCTCCTCAATGTCTCAATCAGCCCATCCTATAAATTACATTTTATTGTCGTTATGTACAAAAAATATTATATACGCACAATATAAGAAATACACCGGGTGTTGCGTTTAAACACTAATGGTGATGTAATTTGTCATCGAAGCTACTAAAAAAATGTTCCGGCAAAAGTTGTTTCGTATAATGGACACAATATGTGATATAAATAATTTTCGTGTGGTTAACTAATTTTTTGAAATTGCACCCTACATTTTTGTACCCATAATGTTGTGGAGGATATAGATACGAATTTAACTACGTGCTATATGATTTAATTTCTTGTAGCAAAACCTTAAATAAGTGGAATTGAAGTTGCGTTCACCACTGGCATTACTTTACTATAAAGAGCCATTGCATGCACGAGAGCTAGTTTGATGGCCAACATCCCCCCACCAAGAAACTTAACCCAGGCCTACCCAAAATTCGCTTTAAATAAGAGAGCTTGCTGTAGTAGACCCAACAGTTTTTTTTGTGAATATCTCAAAAACCGTGTATAGGGATACGTTGTTTAGAATGTTGGTCTTGACAACATATTTCAATTCTGTTGTACAACAAATCAGAGAAACTAATAATTAAATAAACTAATATAGTGTAAAGTATGGAACTTGGACAGTCCGCTTATAAATTGAAATTAATGCTGCAAATAGCATGAAGTAAAATTCATTTCTCAGCTGATTTTTCTTTATGTATAAGCTCTACGTTGTTATCAATAGATGCATACAATGCATGTATTGCTCGTAACAGCCAAAGTGGTACTCGAAAGGAATGCGAAAGAAATTCGCAAAGAAACCGCCTGATCAGGCGCGTACAGTTCGGACATAGGCTTCTCGCTATTCGTTGAGAAAATTGTCACTACCACTTTCAGGTGTATCGCATCATGTGTCTGCGAACTTCGCGGCCCTTGTTCCTGTGCCGTCTCGAGTATCACTTTGACTGTTCATGTATAGTACTGTAGATTGTATATTACATTTTAATTATGAAAGTAGTGGTTATGCATGACAGCCATTTGTAAGTAGCAATAATGTTAATTGTTATACTTACTACAGTGAATTTCACTTGTAAACAAACATTTTTTCTTTTCACAGCAGTAAATGTACGTCTAATACTCGAAGCTCTCCTTAAAGACTGCGAACCTTCTAAGCCAGACATCGAACTACATAAAGTTCCAGAAACTCCAGCACCCCGTGCGTTTACAAACAGTGTGTTTACATCTTCTCTGATATTAAAACAAAAGGTAGCATCAGAAATCGAAATAACAACATCTTGCATATAGGAAATTTAAAAAAAAAACATAGTATTATGAACTGTGTATGTAGGAAATGTGAAAGTACCTTGTGCTTTCTTGAAGAATTGTAATGGCACTTTTAGTAACCGGATTTTCTCTCGTAGCTTTAAGCCAACCGGTGGCTGTGTATAGTACTGGATTAGTACCCAATAAATGTTGTAAAATGAACTGATTGCTACCAGGTGCTTTCCTTAATAAAATTTGATGATCTGTTAAAACAACAAAAAAAAAAAAGGTTAAACGATTACATGTACATTTTAGCATTCGCTACATTTAGAAAGTAGGAGTACAGATATGTAGGTACCTCGATCGCCATAATGAGAGAACAGTCGATCTAAAAAAGTCTCGTCGCTACCTCCAGGACAAACTGCTTCTTCATCTAGTAACCACAGAAGCCCCTTTCGTTCCATTGGTCTACTTCCGCTAAGATCATTCTGGCTACTTCGTAACATTGTTGCACCTTGCGAATTTCCACGATCCAAAAGTGAAATCAGACCTTGCGGAAATCCAATACCATTGTCATCACATTCGTCTTCATTATCTACATCAATTCCTTCTTGGATGTACCTAAATTAAATTATGAACCATAAATATTCACCAATTTAATAGTTAGTAATTAATAATTCTACGGCAACAATTCATCGATATATTATATTATCCCAGATAGCCAAACCACCCATGACAGAAAACCAGCTGAGTCTGCTGGCAGATTCTTGCCAACATCTGCCATCAAAGACTGTTACGCCATTTAACAAAAATTTCAATTTCTCTACGATGTAGAGCGAGCATATATGTATACAATTATACATAAGTTTAAGGAGCACTAAATCGGAGCTGGGCAAAATTTAGGAGAAAAAATATTTAAAATGTTATTTTAAATAATTGTTGTTCCATAATTAATATAAAATACTATTTTAAATAAACATTAAAATTTCTGTAAATAAAATACTTTTATTTTGATAATTCAGAACGTACACTAAAATATTTTTATTTTGGTAATCTAACAATGAAACATGAAATGAAATATTTGAATTTTGCGTTACATAGTATTTACAATATTCCTTGTCAATGAAAATAGATTGAGGAAGTAGGTAATATTGAAGTGTTAGAAGTCATAACATTTTCGAAATCGATTTTCTCGAAAATGAAGCGTCAAATGAAAAAAATTAATTCTATTTTCGCTGTATTTTCTCATATAGAATCACCCCCTCAAGTAAGAATCAACTAGATACAGAAGTGCATCTATTCAGGCTGTAACAATTTGTTTTAAAATGTATGCCGAATAAAATAAGTTTATTATATAATTTTACGGATATAACTAATGATAATCAGTAAATAGTCTATTTTATTTGAAATCATACGTGCGTTTTTAAAAATAAAATATTTTATTTGTTAGAAAAAGTTTTTAAAATAGTATTGTATTTGAAACTTTTTAAAAATAGTGTGATTTTTATGTGAGGGGTTGATTCTACATGAGGAAATAAAACGAAAGTATAGAATAAATTTTTTTCATTTAACGCCTCGTTTTCGAGAAAATTAACTTTGAAAATGTTATAGCTTCTTGCATTTCAATATCATCTACTTTCTCAATCTATTTTCATCGTCAAGAAATATTTAAAACACTGTTTAACAAAAAATTCAAATATTTTATTTTATATTTTAGATTATCAAAATCAAAATATTTTTTTTAATTACTTAAGCAATTAACTGTACCACTCTGTACCTAATACACAGGTTGCTCAATTTAAATGGGAACACCTAAATACAGTAGTATACGGTTAACCCTCCAGCCGCGGGCGACGTAAATATCGCGTTACACTTATTCTACATATAGAATTCGTTCGGATACACTGTTTATTCGTTAAATCCATTTCCGTAATTTTGAAACATTCGGTGTAGTTTTTTCTCCATTCTCATATCTTACGTGTAAGCAATTTACCGATGTAATAAGATGAAGATTGGTCACGCCTGAAGGGTTAAATTTACATAAAATTGGAAACCAGCAGTTAAATTCTCGCGTACGGAACACCGTCTTTGTTCCCTTTCTTTTCATTGTATTCGTCCTGGTCCACCGAGATGGCTTCGCCTAGCTCAAGCCACTGACAAGCGAGTGTTAGAAGAAGAGTTTAGAGTTGGCCTCACAAGCCCTCACAGCAAAGTGGTACTATTTTAAGGGATACATGCAACGATGAGCTTATTTTTCCAGAGATTTCAGGGTCATCGGTACTTTTGTAAATAAAACGATCTAGTTCTTAATGTATATGTTTTTAAAGCATAAAAGAACAAACTTGTCGACTTAAAATAGTACAACCTTGTCCCGAGGACTATTTCGATGAAATCATGAATAATCGAGATATGTAGGTGATACCATTTAAATGTTTCACACTGTATTTTATTCACAATCAGTTATTAGTTATGTATGCACCAAAAGAATAAAGAATCTGATCGTTCTGCTGTTCAATCAATCACAGTAACTTCGTTTGAGGTTGTGACACCAAAGTTAATATATGCGCACTATTGCTGCATTAGTTTATTTTTATTTCGATTATTTCTTGGACGTTAACATCAAATTTTAAGAATCAAATATGGCTCTCAGATTTACAATTATATACATATACTATAGATTTACTGTACATTCGCAAAAGCATGAGACGAACGGATTTAAGAAAATCAAGCACCTGTCCCTTGGTGCCACCAATGTTGTATAATGAAATAACAATTGCAATCGTTCTTGCAAATAATTATGACACAGATCTTCGAAGCAAGCTCCAGTTTGCCGGCCACACGTAGCGGGATTCTGGAAACCCGGGGAATCGCACAGCAATACAGATGCAACCGTGTGCACGGACGATGATATGGATCTGTGAGTGAACAAAAAAATTAATAGATTATATCATTATTGATATATGTCGTTTGATATTCTAATTGTAAGAATAGTCTAATTGCACAACATTTCATCCTTATAATCGTGATCTCAATACCCCTCAGCCAGCGGACCAGCGGAGCCGAGTAATTTTTGCACATACAGTGGCTCAAATTAAAAATCGGACACTTACCTGTTTACCCTGTATAAAGCGATTACTGGTGTAAACAAAATTTTCAAAACCAAAAGATAAAGTTACTTTTATTATGTTAGATTCAAGTACATATGATAGAGTGGAGGGAAAATGCGAAAGGTAAAATGTCAGGTGTGCAGGAAAATGGGGGAAAGAATGAAGTTTGAAGGGGCTGGGATGTCTGAGGAGCGACCAGAAGGGGGGGGTCCACAATTAGAGTAAGGAATGAGAAGGAGCAGTTTTTAAGTAGTTGTAAGTTCTTTTTCTGTACATAGATCTCTCTCTCTATCGTTTTAGCACTAGTGTTTAAGTTTGAGATATAGTAATTGTAAGCATTTAGATAAGGTAGAGTAAGTTAGTTTAAGTTAGAAATTAAGGATAGGATAAGGATAGGATAAGGAGGAAGATGTAGAGGTAAGAGAGGAGTAATGGATGAGCATTGCAACCCCGAGGGGAGACAATAAAATATATATATATATATATATATATATATATATATATATATATATATACATATGTATAGTGCGCTTGTGTGACGTTTGAGCTATCGGAGTGCTACGTTCTTATAATATTGGTAGTAATCGGCAATATTTGCCGGCTCCGCAGCGCTCGGGCACAAAACTATAAGTAGTTTAGATACTAGTAGAGATACTATAAATTTACATCTTTGCAAACAATTTACAATTTGCAGTTTTTACTTTCATCGGTACATCGAAATAACCAGTCAATCAAACTACCAACTAACTGTTCTGGTTCGATTCGAGCGATTATAGAGAGGATAATACTGTAAGAGAAAAATATGTATATGGTCGTACTTGTTAATAAGAGCCGCAATGCAATGGAATACTTCGGAATAAAGCCCAATGAGAAGTCCTTCGAGAGCGTCGAGACCAGTCATGTCCTTGCTTTGCTCTGTAGGACTTGGTGTTCGCAATGTCGGTCTTGGGGTATTCGGTGTGCCACCACCGCCGTTCCAAGAGAACACTATTCTACTCAATTCCTCCACTGTGGTGCCTAGCAATGTGGCTGCTTTCTCCGCACATTCTACTTTCGCAAACTGCCATCGACTTTGAGAACTAGTGCCGACTTTGACGGCACCCGCGCAACTCAGATGATATATACCAGTGAGCACCAGCCAAATCGCTTTCTCATCGGCTTCTGATATACCAAGAGTCCTAAAGGCGACCGCGATCCGATTAAATTCCACCATGGCGCGCTGTTTGTCTTCGTGCTTCTGTAGAGGTGTGATGAACGAATTATTTTCCGCAACTAAATTCGTAAGATGCAATTCCTTTCTTAAGGCACCCTCAGCGCCTGCCAGCAAGCGATACATTGCATGAAAGGTTGGATCCCCGTTTGCTCGTTTACCTATTCTTGACTTCTCGAATAGTAGCACCTTGTACAAACAAACAGGCAAAATTAAGATCAACAACCTCATAAACCGTTACATAAATAGCGGACCTTATGATAAAATATTCTGCCAATTCGCTCCTGAGACTATTTTCCTAGACATCCAACGTGCAATTTTTTAATCACATATCTAATCAGTTGAAGTCTATGAAAATCTGATAATAAAGCTATTCTTTTTGATTTCGTTACACATTTTACAAAATGAAAATTGTACGCCTTAAGTGATTTGGTTGTACCGATACAGAAGAATAGTTACAATTAATTACAGAACTGTATTGCAATATTAAACATAAACGTAATTAACAGTAGCACAGACAGATACATCTATATTATTATACTACCTGTAAGGAGGCGGACGCAATTTGCCCCGATTGATCGAAGTCTAAACTAAATAGTTGCGTGAAACGTGTTGCATTTGAGTTCATGTACGTTCTGCAATTTCCAAATGCTTCTAGGATAGTGAAGACGGCATTGAGTTTCTCGATAGTCAGAATCTAGAAAAATACAATAATTGTTACTGAATTGTATTATATAAGAAGTGGGCATGTAACAAAATCATTTACTACATAACTAACTAACTACTATATACTGCTACTGTATAGTATACTATAATACATACATATTATAGTATGATATCGTATGGTATATTATGATATAGTATAGTATACACAGAGTCTAGGCCAGGCATGTCCAGAAGTAGCTCACTTCGAAGCATTTTCGAGGGAGACGCCTACTTCTCCCGACCGCGCGTTTCACTCCCCGTGCCGGCCGTAGTTCTCCGAGCTCCTCAGGCTCGTGCCTACGGCTTGCGGTATGTATTGCGTGTGGTGCTTTGGGGCGACTCTCATGCCCATAGGTTTCCACATCACCCATGAGGTACTATGGTCAATGCGCTTTTTTTGTCAGTGGTATCCCCTATAGGCATATTCCACTGCGTCGCACGATAATTTCGAAACAATAAATTTGGAAAATAGTTTTTATTATACTGTCAAAATTTTACTAACAATTTTCGAAATTATCGTGCGACGCAGTGGAATATGCCTATAGGGGATACCACTGACAAAAAAAGCGCATTGACCATAGTACCTCATGGGTGATGTGGAAACCTATGGGTATGAGAGTCGCCCCAAAGCGCCACACGCAATACATACCGCAAGCGGTAGGCACGAGCCTGAGGAGCTCGGAGAACTACGGCCGGCACGGGGAGCGAGACGCGCGGTCGGGAGAAGTAGGCGTCTCCCGCGAAAATGCTTCGAAGTGAGCTACTTCTGGACATGCCTGGTCTAGGCTATAGACGATCTCCGAATACGCAGATCAGTTGTGATGTATGTATATAGGAAGGCCGTGACATTTATTTACCTTATTAACTGTACCAGCAGAAAGTATAAGGTAGTGAAGAGCATGTTTAAAGTTTGTAGTTTTGCCTGATCCACTGCGGCCAAGAAAAACTAAGGAATGATCCCTTCGAGTTGCTAACATTCCTCTGTAAGCTGCTTGCGCCATCGCATAAACATGGGGAGGCACATCCTCGCTCTTACATCCTCTGAACATAAGCGCCACCTTAATGGAATAAAATCATTAAATACGCTTGCAAAATAACATTTAAAATTCAAGAAAAAACGTCGGCACTAGATTCGTTTTGATTAAAAATGATATACAGCAGGGGTGGCCAACAAGTCGATCGCGATCGACCGGTCGATCATACATCACTAACAATGTAGTCGTCGAGCGACCGTTGGACAACGCCGCGACTGCAATTATTACCTTTTCTGAGTAAATTGCCAATGGCGCCACCGGATTAATGATGATCATACTATCGCCCGCATAAGTATGTATTAAATTACTAGCATAACGTTGTCTCAGTGTGTGAAGAACAGAGGACTCATTAAGAAATCGTAATCGAGAAAGCTCTTCAGCCTTGTCGAACTGCGGTGGATTGGCCTGTAAGAGAGTAAACAATTAAACGATTTCATAATTTAATTTTAGTCTAAAATATTCGTTAAAGTATTCTACCCTATTTTAACTTGCCATTCATATTTAACTCTTCACCTTTTCACTTAAAATCACTATTCTTCGTTTTATTTCTTAAGTAATGACTGGTTCTTATATTTGACTATACTATTGAATACCTCTGTTAGTATACATATACATACATATAATAAGTTGTATTCATCTTCAAATATAGAAAAGTTGACGTTAAATTAAATTCATTTGCCTATATATATAATATAACATAATATAATATATATAATATATAAAATATATATAATATATAAAATATATATAATATGTATATAATATATAAAATATATAAAATATATATAACATATATAATATATAAAATATATATAATATATATAATGTATATAATATATATTACTTTTGTTAAATCAACTTCATAAACAAGACAAATAATGCTCATAAAACAGGTTCCAGTACCGTTTGCGTTATGAAGTATCTACAGCAGGATGTCTCGCGAACCTGCAAGAGCGCTGTAACTCCTCTGCACTAACCAAATAGTGAAGATACATAAATGAATCAGACTTTCATAATTGGTCGACGAAGAGTGATAATTCGAAAACCATGTTCATAATTTAGTTGTCATTTTCATCGCAAGTACGCGCTATGGTGTGAACGGGCTTACAGGCTATATTTGCTTCTTGTCTTTCTTTTGTTTTCTTTTATTTGAAATGGTAATTGAAAATGCAGTAACGGGGCTATCTATTGTAGCAAGAACTGTTCATAATAATTTCGTAATAAAGTAGATATTACTAGCGTCTATTTCTATGTCTAGGTCTGTCTATTCTTATTCCTGTTCCTATTCCTATTCATTTTTATGTTTAGATCAATACCTTCTCCACGTCCTCCTCGTCCACAAGGAGTTCCTCGCCGGAAGTAACCAAACGAATCCTCAGTTTTCCCGTATCCGGATCCGCCGAGCCGTATCTCGTAGCAAGGGTGAAACCACCCCGATGCAATAGCCAAACTTTTTCGTAATTCAGCCATGCCTGTTCTTGCGCCAAGTGTTCTTCCGATCGTGCCTGTTTGCCAATTAGCAAGCAAACGAACAAACATATACATACATATGATTCGGCATAGGAAAATCCCCGTGGCGGCCGTAGTCCTCCGAGCTCCTCAGACCCGTGCCTACTGTAAGTCCGAAAGTCGCCGCAACGCGTCACACACAGTACGTGCCGCAAGCGGTAGGCACGGGTCTGAGGAGCTCGGAGGACTACGGCCGCCACGGGGAGCGAGACGCGCGGCCGAGAGACGTAGGCGTCTCCCTCGAATTTGCGTCCAAGTGAGCTACTTCTGGACATGCCTGATCTATGCACTGGCACAGTCCAAGGGTTCTGCTTAGATCGAATATTTACTGTACTATGATCTCCGAAAGTTTCATTAAGATCTGGAGATGTCACTTTGGGATATTACATTGTGTGAGAAGAAAGCTTAGCATCATCGCTATGTAATTCGTAGTAGTAGAGAGTAGTGACTGAAGATATTAACAATAATATCAATAATAAGAAATATGATAATTGCAACCATGTTAGTGGTTTTATATTTTAAAAATAAAATATTGATGAAGATCAGACATATTTACCATACTGTCTTTGAATCGCAGGCTACCGGATCGTCGAAGCATGCCGCTACGAATATTCGCAGCAGCAAGCTCAACTTGCTGTCCGTCGTTGTCACCTCGTCTTGATAATTCTGAGAGTTCTGCAACCGGCTGCACCTGAAAATATCGA
Source organism: Sphecodes monilicornis (assembly GCA_913789915.3). NCBI lineage: Eukaryota > Metazoa > Arthropoda > Insecta > Hymenoptera > Halictidae > Sphecodes > Sphecodes monilicornis. The sequence continues at coordinate 1,133,125 of OU565286.1, read as the reverse complement.
ACTACACATGTAATAAGAACTGATACTTTTAACGTTCGCTTCCTTAACGGCCTGTTTAAAAAGAATCAAGATCAAATAATTTGTACTTCTTGTATAATTTTATTTGTCAAATCAGTAATCAATTTAATAGGAACTTTAGTTTCGTTTTAACATTTTGAAGTGTTAAATTTACGAGACTGATAAATCTTACAAAGCGAGTTCGTTTCTGTGAAGAAAATTGACCACTATATGTACGTATACAAAAAATATGTATTTTTTATAGCCGTAGAAAGTTTTACTAAAATATGTATTTAATTATTTTCTGAAATAATTGTTTTGTCTCTCTAAATACCTACACTGGTAATCTCGAGAATGAGACGAACGAAGTATAATTGCAATCGATGCTCAATTGCAGGTAAGTTGGTTTGATCGTTCAATTATCGCATATTAGTGTGAAGAAGAAATAAAACAAACATAGTAAATCCACACTACTTTCATCGTTAAACTTACCTTTACGACGACACTGTTGGCAGATCGCTTGATGAGATCAATAATTTCCTCGCGTGACTTATCATCGACGTTGATTCCATTGACCTCGATTAGTCTATCACCGGGTAATAAGCCAGTATCGTTGTTGTGTTGCACCAGCGAACCAGGTTCAGCAAAAATCACTGATCTCATCTGTGTACCAGCTCCTCCCGCGGCTCGTTCTACCACAACAGCGCGACGCAAAGAAAACCCGAAATCGTTCCGTGGTGGTGGTTGCCGATAAATCGTCAATTCTCGAGGTTGGGGCAGTTCCAACGGAATAATTTCGGGAAGTTGTAGTTCAACACCCTGTTCCTCGAACGATGCCGTCGACCGCCATCTTGCAAAACCTTGGGATTCTCCGATGGGTGACAAACTGAAAGGGGGCGTGGCGAAACTTGAATTCGTCGTGTCCGTTAAAGAATCCGCCGACGGACTAGCACTGGTTACCACCTACATTGACAAGAAGAAAACCAACATTTAGAATAGTTTCTAATTTTTCATTCCAATTTTATCGACATTTTTTAATTAATATCTAAGCGTTTGTATACGTATATATGTAGGATCTCAGGAAAAAGGAAGGCACCGCGCCGGGAATCGAACCCGGGCCCTCGTGTTGGTAGCCGATCGACTAACGCGCTCACCCACGGAACCCTCCCCCCTTCTTCCTAATTTTCTACGGTATTTGTGGTCTGGGGGTCCTAATCCCACACTCGGCCGTCCTGCAAAGACATTCGCCCTCGAATGTTCATTACAGCGTCATCGTCTTTTGATGTATGTTTGGCCTCAGCGCCATCAACACAACTTCTCGCACTCGTCTCGTAACTCGTATTTCGTAATTCGCACTTTTTCTCGCTTCGCTTACGTGCGACCTCTTCGCTACGCTCGCTTTTGTTTTCGTCTTCGTCCGTTATCGTCGCCGTTGTGCGGTGATCGGTGCTCCCCTCATCCCGGACGAGCCCCCAAGTGTAGGATCTCAGGAAAAAGGAAGGCACCGCGCCGGGAATCGAACCCGGGCCCTCGTGTTGGTAGCCGATCGACTAACGCGCTCACCCACGGAACACTCCCCCCTTCTTCCTAAGTTTCTACGGTATTTGTGGTCTGGGGGGTCCCAATCCCACATATATGTAGCCATTCGGCAAAAGGGACGATAGAACTAGGTCGACGAATTTTTTCAACAATAACTTCTTTGCTAATCCAACACAAATAATGTACCGGTTTTGTTGAAATTTGTACTAGTTAGCTTTCTGTTCATTTGTAAACATAGTTGATATACACTGTGGCGGCTACTTCCTATGCTCGTCAACAGAGGGACATTACGACAACACCTTTCCCGCTACTACCTGAATCTTCCTCTGTTTGTATATATACCGTCCTAAACTGTTCTTACGACATCCCGCGTCTAAGGCACGGGTCCGCTAGATAGCCTTACTGACGAGTCCTGTAGCGGGCCTAGGACGAAACGCTTCCTTCTCCTTTTTCCATCTTTTCATAATTCGACAGCCGCCATAATTGGTGACCCCGACAAACGAACAACAACGCTACCTTCTGAGCAGAGGAGACGACAACATTAATAAACCACGGACAACATCAGGAGGACTGGAAGGTGACTACTCTGTCACTGCCTTGCCTGAACTACTGCCCGACCAACAGCGAGGACTTCTCCCTACTATGTGCATCTGACGTCATCTTCGCAGCATTATATGGTTTAACGTTTTCGCACCTAAATTTGTGCGACGTTTTCGTATCTACATTTGTGCGACGTTCATCCATTGTTTGTGCGACAATATGAGTCCTACAAGCAGCTTAGGGAGCTACTCAACTTCGTCAATTCGGCAGCATCACTGGCGGGAACACTGACAGCACACAAAATTTGTCCAGATAACGTTGACCACTGGCAAGGTGGTAATGTAGCGGCTACTTCCTATGCTCGTCAACAGAGGGACATTACGACAACAACTTTCCCGCTACTACCTGAATCTTCCTCTGTTTGTATATATACCGTCCTAAACTGTCCTTACGACATACCGCGTCTAAGGCACGGGTCCGCTAGATAGCCTTACTGACGAGTCCTCTAGCGGGCCTAGGACGAAACGCTTCCTTCTCCTTTTTCCTCCTCTCACACGTGTGGGTGGTCACACGGTCGTGTTATTGTTACGTTCTTCACATGTTTCGATCCGAACAACTTTCAATTGTCTGATCGTTGTCTAATCGATTCTGTATATTCAAATTTCCTCCTTTTCTGGATCTTTCGATCGCCTACGGCGTTTGCGGTTCGCGCGTTCCACTCGCTCCCGACAGCCAGTCGTCTCAGCGCTCTTCGACGCGACACATTTTCACCAGCTCTTTCCGACTAAGCTCACATTGGTTCGTTACTACCGTTCTCACGCGATCGAGCGAGTTCCTCACGCCTTGTTCAACGCTCAACGTTTCGAGCCACGTCTCCGGTTTTTTGTGCGACCACTATTCTTTCAAATAAATTTACTTATTTTAAATAAGTTTCCTCCACGTCCGACCGGGGAATTTTCACCTCCGCGGTGCACCGTCACTCACTAATTATCAGTGAGATAGCATAACCCCGCACCGCCATTGTTGAATTCAACTCACCCGTAAGACGGCTTAGTCTATCTCTATAAGTCTATGATCTTTAGTGACTCCTATCGATGCGACTAAACTGGCAGGACCATATCCCGGGTTCGGGGGACCTGGATGCCTTTTCCCTTAACTGAAAATCCAGTGCCGCCTTCACGCAGGAAGCGGCCTTTAATTCGGGCGAGACATCGTCGTAAAGGGAATTTCAGATCAAGAGAAAGATCAAACCTGCCAAATTGAAGTGAAAAAATATCACTTCAATGTGATACAACTTATGTTTTCGAAAACGGTCAAAACATATAAATGCATTATCTTTATTTTAGAAACAAAATCGATGCCAGAAACCACATACACTGAGTGTTGAGGATTGCGCCTGTCAAACTCCACTATTTTGTGAGGTTAGAGGCAGCACGTCTGGTTGCACTCAGTAGCCCCATGGACGCTCCGTTGACGGCGCATCCGTCGACTTGACGTAGGCCAATTGATCAGTTGGATCGATTGGAGGTAACTCACTATCTAACCAGAACCAGACCTGCTGCACTGCCAGCCAATGAGCGGCTCACGCGTGCTCGCCGTCAAATGCGATCACGTCGTATTGACGGTGTGCCAATAGATCGATCAGATCTCTCTCATTGACTAATCAGCGGCTGCACACAGCACTGACGCCCAATGAGAGGGATCCACGCACTGAATCGTCGAGTTCGTACCGGAAACGACGCGCTCTCGAAACTGTTCTTTTTCCGGTTCATTCATTCCGTTCTTTGAGCTTAGAGACTCTGTGTTATCGCTGTCTTAGTATTCATCGACTAAAAAGAACTGCTCGCTTGATCGCATCGTCAAATTAATGACTGCTCGTGAAATCACGCGTGCTCGTGAGTGATTTATAGTCAAACTCACTTCACGTGGGACATATACGTGGTCTGCTCGCTGCGTTCGCACCGCGGCGTCGTGATCGACGTGCAACGTGATCACGCCATATTGAACAGCTCAACAAGCTGCGCACTGAGTCGTTTTCGCACAACCGGTCGCGTATTAAAGTTGCACCCTCCACCGTGTTGCAACACTGACGTACTAAGTAAATTGCAAAAATAACATTGCTTAAGTATAGAAAATCGTACAAATAGATTAATACTTAAAGAAATACAATATTTATATGCAAAACATAAATTTGGGACTTAAAATCTGTTATAAAATTGAAAAAGTAAGATAAAAAACAATCAAATTCAGAAAATAATGCATCAACTGACCTGTAAAAGTTTTGAATCACCCGGATGATGTTGGGTATGATGATAAAGATAATATTGTTGTTGTTCTTGCTGCTGCTGTTGATTATGTTGAACAGATCGTTGAGGTGAAATTTGCCACGAATTTTGACAAGCTAATGTTTCTTCTTCGCTGCAAATTTCTTCTTTATTTAAAGTATTACTCAATCCGTGTAAATGCGAGGGCACGTTTTGATAAGCGATCACTTCATTTTGGAGGGTATTTCTTGCTAATACATTGTTAGGTTCTTGATAATTAGTTTCGTCACCATTTGACAATGCGTTCTCCTCGGTATGTGCATTCGGTGTACTACTTACACCTAGGCGCGAACCCTTCAGAATTCCCCGTTTAGGAGGCTTTGGTGGTAATGGTGGCAAATTCTTTCCCAACTGGCCTATAGCATTGGCAGACGTTGCTGACGATAACGTGGTAATGGTTAAAGACGTTAACGAAGTCTCAGATGAATCACTCTGTATTAAACCATCTGGTGTCCTATTGGTCGAATTGTTATTAGTACGCACACCTTGCCCTGAATTCGACGAGTTTTGTGAATTTTCTAAAAGATCCCGATCTAAGTACGCAAAAAACGAAGCACTATAGTCTGCAGTGATTCCACTTGGTAACTTTTCTTTTTCCTTCCGTCGTCCAGGTATTTTCAATGACCTTCGAACCTGTAATTAGATGAAATACTAGTTAACTATTTGATATACCTTTAATAAAGGAAGATTATATATTGTATGTTATTTCAAATTTTGAAATTTCGGAATACAAATTGGAAACAAATCCCCAAAACTCGAAATATCCATTAACGCCAGCATACGCTACCGAATTCATTATACATTTTATACATATTATACATCAGTATATATTACTTCTCTTCTTATGCGTTACAGATAAATCTGCCTAAAACATCTACTCAAAACTAATCGTATTTTTTCAATATCGGCTAAAAAGTAAGAAAGGAAACCCGTCGTGTAACAGCTGACACTCGGTAGGTGTAGGTATAGTCTACGCATGTATAACGAGACAGTACACGTGTGCTTATAAATAATTTCTCATGTTATAATTATGATAGTGCAAAAATTTTGAATAATTTGTGAAGACTACTGTAACGGATTCTGGGCGTGAGAAAGGAAGAACTTTCGGACGCGGAAATTCTCTCTTTCCCAAAGTGCTTGACCTAGGAGGTCGGGTTTAAAGACCAGATCATAAAATAGACGATTGCCAGAACCCTGGTCCGACCACCAAAGAGTATTAGATAGCGACGATGTTTCGAGTCGGTATTTTTAGGAGAAACTTTCCCCATGCCCTTGAGGACAGGGAATTTTCCCCTCAATAAGACATCCTCGGCTTGCTCACGAAAACGCTGGGCCAGAGAGAGAAAGCGTGTAGTGTTTGACGAATACACATCGCTTTCGAAGCTTAGTCGATGGTGCTTCCCGCAGCGGCGGTACGGACACGGGGTCCGTCTTCGGGGCGGTCTCCCCGGGGTCACGGTGCGGCTTACTCTCTAACTTAATCCTAACTTACAACTACCTATACATCTTAACCTAAGTGAACGCTTAACCTAACTTACGACTATCTATACAACTTACAACTAACTCAACCTAAGTGAGCGAGCCCCAATCTTACGGCCCGGCGAGTGGCTCGCGGTTCTGCGGGTGCGGCTGGAACCGGGCGGTGAGGCGGCCTCCGGGCAGGACTCGAAACGCCAGGCGTTCCCCTGGCACCAGGGCCCGGTAGCGACAGCCGACCTATATCCGTGCCGGCTTGAGCAGGACCGTCCCTGGATGGTCCGGCATTGGGCCGCACGGTAGCGGCGGTGTGGTCGGTGCGGCGGAGACGGCCGCGGGGTCGTCGGCTGCGGTCGGCGGTGACGGCAGGACCCGGACCGTGCGGGGTCCCTCGGCGCGGGCGGCCACGGGGTCTCCTGCCCGGTGGCTCGCTGGCGGTGGCTGCGCGACCTCGTCGACGGCCTGATCCTGGTCTCCATCGAGCGTTCGGCGGGGTCTCGCCGGAGCGGGACGAGGGCAGATCGGCTCGCAGGCGACGGTCGACGTTCTTGCTGCTTCGGCATCTCGCTGCTTAATGGCGCGCTCGGTTCGCGGCCCGCTATTTATACCCCCGCTTCCATCGGTTTCCACGGATTCCCCTTCCCCGTAGCATGGCTTGAGGTCTTGGAGGTGGACGCGATGGCGTCGACTTCTGCCGGCCTGCACGAGGACCACCGTGGGGCCGATGAAGCGACGGACGGTATATGGTAAGCTGTATTTCGGTGCGAGCTTTGCACAGAAGCCGTCGGCACCGGACGACAGCGGGTGCTCTCGCTTCATGACCGCGTCGCCAATTACTGGCGCCCAGTCCCGCCATTGCTGTTTGTAGGCTGCCCGTTGTGGTCGGTCGGTCCCGTGCGTCGCTAACTGGCGGCCGTACGTTGAGTACGCCGGAGTTAGACCGGTTGCGCTTTGCCGGGCGGTGTTGTAGGCGAATGTGGCGGCGGCGGCTGCGCGGTCCCAGGCTCGGTGGTCGCCGTCGGTGAGCTAGGCTATGGCCGTCTTCAGGACCCGGTTCGTTCGCTCCAGCGGGTTGCACTGCGGGGTGTACGGTGAGGTGGCGCGGTGTTCGATCCCGTACTTCCGGAGGAGCGCCTGGAAGTCTCGACTTTCGAACTGGCGCCCGTTATCGGTAATGGCGAGCCTGAGGCACCCGTGTCGAAGGATGACCAGCTGCTCGAAGGCCCGAGTAACGGCGGGGGCCGTGGCTTGCCGGAGGGGCCGCGTTTCGACCCATTTAGTGAAGCGGTCCTGCATCACCAGGAGCGTCGTGTACTCCTGCGGTGTCCGCGGCAGGGACCCCACAAGGTCGAGGGCGATTACGTCCCCGGGGCGCGTGGAGGCTGCCGTAAACATCCCTCCGACAGGGGCTCGCTGTAGTGCCTTGTAGCGGAGGCAGTTGGGGCACCGGCTAACGTAGCGGGTGGCGTCGCGTCGCAGGCTGGGCCAGTAGTATCGCTGTAGGAGGCGTGCGATGGTCTTAGCTACCCCGAGGTGGCCGGCGAGCGCGCCGTCGTGCGACTGTCGCAGGACTTCCGCGCGTTGTTCCGTCGGGACGCAACGCTTAACGTAAATGCCGATAGAGTTCGCCCTGTTGCAGGCGGTAGTCGGGATAGCGCCCGGGGTGCCGCTCGACGTCTGCTCGTCGTTGCTCGTATCAGGCGTCCTGGGGCGCGTCCAGCAGGTCCGCTTCTTCGGGTCGCCGGGAGAGCGCGTCAGCTACCAGGTTGTATTCGCCCTATCGGTACTGGATGTCGAAGTCGTACTGCTGGAGCTCGAGTCCCCAGCGCGCGAACCGGCCTGAGGGATTATCCATCGTCTGGAGCCATTTCAGGGCCTGGTGGTCGGTGACGACGGTGAAGCGGTAGCCCTCCAGGTATGGTCGCATCTTGCGAATCCTCCACACGACGGCGAGGTACTCCTGCTCGGTGACGGAGTAGTTCCTTTCGGCTCCGTTGAGGGTGCGGCTAGCGTACGCGATCACGCGTTCTTCTCCGTCCGCCTCCTGGGTTAGGACGGCGCCCAAGCCGTGCTGGCTGGCGTCTGTTTGGGGGACGAACGGCCGACTGAAGTCGGGGCAGGCCAGGACTGGGGCAGTGGCTAGTTGCTCCCGCAGGGCCTCGAAGGCCTTGTCCTCCTCGACTCCCCAGCTCCAGCCTCGGCGCTTTTGCAGGAGCCGGTGCAGCGGTTCGGCAATGTCCGCGAAATGTGGGATGTAGCGGCGATACCAGGACACCATGCGGAGTCGGGCCTGGCGGAGGCGTTGTAGTACCTCGCGGAGATTCTCCAGGTTTTCCTCGAATGTGCGCCCCAGTACGATGATATCGTCGAGGTACGCGAAGGCTCTGGGTTCCAGGCGAGGGCCGATGACGGAGTCCAAGAGGCGCTGGAAGGTGGCCGGCGCCGAGTGTAGTCCGAATGGCATGACCTTAAATTGGTACAAGCCACGTCCGGGGACGGTGAAGGCCGTGATCGGCCGGCTCTGCCTTTCTAGCGGGACCTGCCAGTAGCCGTCCAATAGTGGTTCACCCGACGGAAGTCGATGCAAAAGCGAGGCTTGCCGCTTGCCTTGCGGACTATTACCACCGGGGAGCTCCAGGGGCTATCGGATGGTTCGATGACGTCGTCGTGGAGCATCCGGTCGACCTCCTCGTCGATGATGGCCTAGGTGGCCGGGTTCCGGCGGTGGGCTCCCAGAGTGAGCGTAGCGCCGATGGCCTGTAGCGTGTCCATGCCGAACAGAACGGCCTGGGACAGCGTGGGCATGACCGGACAAGCCATGGCCAACGTTTTTCCGCAGACCTGTGCAACGATGTGCAGGTCGTCTCCTAGCTCGACGGCTGAGCTATCGGCGACGCGGACAATCGTGGCCCCGGGAGTCGTTTGGGCACCATTCTGCCGGCACCAATCGGCAACGTCCTGTCGCAAGTAGGTTCGGGTGGCACCGGTGTCCACCAGCGCGCGGTAGAGTCGCCCGTAGGCGTCCAGGTCGACGAAGATCCGGGTATCGGGATCTAGTCCCGCGGAGGCGTCATGCTGGGGCTTGGTCGGGAGGTGCCTCGGCCGCCGGCCCCGGAAGCGTTTCCCGATACTGCGTTGCACGGGCACCGGGTGGTGGTTCGACCTTCGATTCCGCAGAAGGAGCAGAACAGCCGGGAAGGGCGGCGGCATTCTAGCCGGACGTGGCCGCGTTGCCCGCACCTCTAACAGCAGGTGCTGCGGTCGTAGGCGGTCTTAGTCGCGGCTACGGCTACCGGACTCGGGGCGATTTCGGGGGCTAGGCTAGCGGCGGTCGGAGTCCGGCTGTTCGGTCGCGGTACGCGGAGCGTCCGTACCTCGGCTCGTCGGAAGGATCGCCGTAGTCCACGTGGAGGTTGCGGTAGATCCGTTCGAGCTCGTCGTTCGGGGTCATTCCCCCGTGGCGGCGCATCAAGGTGCGGAGCTGGGTGACATAATCCCTTGCGGTTTCCCCCGGTTTCTGGAGGCGGCCGCGGATCGCGTCTTCGAGATCGAAGAGCCGGCTGCCGGGCAGGTACTGTCGGCGGAATGCCGCGAGGAAATCGTCCCAGCTTGTCCAGGCCTTCCGCTCGTTGCGGTGCCACTCGAGGGCTTTGCCTCTCAGAATTTCTGAGAAACAGCGCAGGGTCTGGTCGGGGGCGATGCCGTAGCCCTCGTGGAGCTCGTCGAGCCGGTCGAGGAAGTCCTCGGCTTCGGAGCCGCCGTCGTAGTGGGCCTCACACCGGCGGATAGTCTTCATGACCGCGGGGTCGAGCGGTTCCTTCTCTCCTTCCACCTTTGCCATCTCACGGAGGCGTGCGGTAATTCGGGCACGGAGGTCGTCCACGGTCCCGGATTCGACTAGGCCAAGACAGCGGGCTTCGGGTTTGCGGAGACGGTAGATCCAGTCGACCGTTGAGATCATTTGCGGTGTCTCCCTAGAGTCCCTGTTCGGGCGCCATTTGTGACGGTGACTCGGGAGACGAGTTGCCAGCTCAGTCGATACGCCGGATTCGCTGGTGCGCGAATGCGGTCGGCGGCGGTGCAGACGGTAGCGGCGATGCAATCGGTGTCGGACGGAAGGCTTACAGCTATCTTACAAACTAACTTACATGCTAATTATAACGACGTACTTAACCTAGCCTAACCTATACCTTAAACTACGGTGCTGTCCTGGACGTCTAGGCTAAAGCCTGTTACGGCGTCCACGAAGCGGAGAGGAGGCGATACCGCGACCCTGGCTTGGTCTTCATCCATCAGGGCGCCGCCGGAAACCCCTTCGTGCTCGGTGCCTTAGCACACGCTCTAGGCGGTCCGAGCGGGGCAAGGAGGGTGCCTGTGAACCGATTCGTTGCCACACGGTTTCACAGGCGAGTGCGAGTACACCGGCGAGGGACTATAATAACACCATCCACTCGCGGCCCGCAGAAGGAAGAGAGTCGGGGGAAGGAAGGTCGACGGGTCGGAACTCGACTTCGTCGTATGTGCAGTCGTCGTAGCCTTGCGACGGAGACGGTTTGCGAAATTAAAAAGCGGCTCGGCAGCTTACGGTCAGGTTGATATTAGCGGTAGCTCTGGGTTGGTGCGATATCGGTTAGTCCGGCCGGCGCTATCGGTACTGGGCCGCGCGGCGGCATATATACGCTCGCCGCACGGTTTCAGCAGCGAGAGCGGCCTCGCGGCGGCAGCCCGCGAACTAGCATATACGGTTGAGGGTTCGGCATTGCTTAATAAAGATTATGATAAAATTCCGATGATGCTAAGTGGAGATTTCAACGTGAACTTTGCATCGGAACAATCAAAATTATTAATAGAATTTTTTAGAAGTAAATTCATATTGGAAGTGCTAAATAATCTTAATGAAGCGACAACAAAATCAGGAACAACTCTCGATGCAGTATTTGCAAGACATTTAACAAAATTGAATCAAGAATATGTACATATATCATATTTTAGCTATCACAAGCTAATTGTTTCAATAATAGAATCATAGAAAAATAAATGTGATAAATTGTTAATAAAAATTCGAAAAAAAATTGAGGAAAGAAGTTTCACTTCAGCCATGTGGTCTAAGCACACACCAATTTTTTCTGCTCTTATCCGCCTAAATTGTGAAACATGGTCAAAGATATTATATGTGCAAAAGGTTATAGCTGGATAAGATGGTCAAAAGTGCCCTTGAACCGAATTTTATCGTCGATGGATCATTTGATAGGGCATAAAAAAACATAATGTGCAAACTTTCAACCCTGTATCTCGATCGGGAGAGTAGTTATGGGATAAAATCGAAAAATCAGTTTTTGGCCTATTTTCCCTAGTTAATAATGTTTATAAATTCTGGTAACAATCTGACACATGTCAAGAACCCAAATGCATACCTTGCAATTGGTTTCAGATTTTTAAATTGAATATCCCGCTTGTAAAAAATCAGAAACCTCATAAAAATCGAAGAAATGCAGATTTCACATGGAAGTTCTAGAGTGACTAACTTTATATTTTTACAGTACCGATATATTATTATAAGTATCGTATATGAATTTTTTCTCAATTTTCAGTTTCTTGCGCCGTTGTTAAAAAAAATAAAAACCGTTTTTTCGCCATTTTTTCCTTGGAAAACTAAGCTAACCTTCAAATTGTAACATTTTATTTATTCTGTAAGCCTATTGGACACTGATAAACCTTGAACATTTCACAGAAATAATGAGATCTTCAGGACCAAAATCAGTTTCGACGGGCTACGCCCGCCTCATGCTTTTAACTCATTTTCTTACTTGTATAATAATACTAAATATTTTAATGATAAGAATGTGTTGTCTTACTTTGATGCAACAATGTGTGCCTTTCTCTGTTGGTGTGCAAATGACTTATTTATTCTTTGGCTTTTAAAAGTCATTATGGTTGTTACCTTCGAAAATGTGTCATGTGTGCGTCAAACACAAGGTAGGGATCGAAACAACTTGGCAATGCAAACAATGCAAGGTAGCTTTACATTTACCAGAATATTTTTAAAAATATATCCACACGATTTCATTAACGACATGACATGTAGAAAGCACCGAGAATCATTTCATTGAGACAATTATTTCACAATAGCCCTTAGATACTGTTATGAGTCAAAAGATAAGGTTGCTAAATAAACATTGTCGATAAACTCAGTGTCACTGAAATCGTATTGATGAAAACATTGTCAATGATCCACAAATAAGACACTAGCTAGTTCTTGATATTTTGACAAGAAGTGTTGATGAATGACATGACACGACATGAATGAAAAGAAGAGTAAATGAGAATACGTACTTCATCCAGACGCAGTAACTCTTCCGCGGACATACTACTTCGGTCACGTTTCTTGACATCCTTCCGTTCCTTTTTCTCACGCTTCCTCTTCTCCTTGTCGTCCTTCTCCGTGGCTTTCTTCATAAAGTTAAACATCTTCTGAGTCACGATACAAATCTCGAGCTGGACACGAGAAAGGGACACTACACGATATCTCCTCTCTGAATTGCTCAGTTGAACGAAAACTTTTACACGCAGTCGCGTATTTCAGTCGACCCCACGCACATAATGTGACAGTGTCCATCGAACTGATTGTGTAGATATCACTGCATTCTATACCGAACTAAACTGAATACACCATCTCTATGTAAGGTGACGATAGTATTAGTGTTATAGAAAATATGGGAGTAAAAGGCATGTGGACATTTGGGGGCCATATGCATCTGCATGTCATGTGCATATACATACATGTATACCCTTATAACTCTTATGACACATGCAGACACTAAATGAACACAAACCGGTAATAGGAAATTCTGTGTTATGGCCAAATATTCACTAAACGATACATTGGTTTTGATGTTCTGTTATTTTAAAAAGTAAACACAAGCACGCTTCGATATTCCTAATCAATCGTACATTGATCGTACGTATTTACAAATAAAATTTGGAATTGTACTTTATGCTTATGTTGAATTATCACTGGATTGTCAGTCAACGTGCGTTGACCACCTACTACACTACAGAATATTGGACAAGAACGAATTTTCTATGAATGTGAAATTATCAGTACAAGATATAATGCCTACAAGGGTGTGAACCTATTAGAGAAAATGGTTTTTTTTTATGGTGGGTCATTTCCAGCATTCGATCGCAGTAAAAGTAAATCTATGAGTATGTACTTAGGTGATATATTCATTAATTATAAAACGGTGCATTTGTTAAATCAATACAACTAAATATGTACTCTGGAAATCAAATTTAATTACATCTAGAATTAAATAGAATATGAATGTTTTCTTTATTTTGGTTGTTCGAAAGCATAAATTAATAGGAATCAGCATGTGCGCGTTGGATTTATCAAACATTCGTTGCAGGTGCCGAATTCGTAGATTGTCAAAAGAAGACTTAAAAATCCGCTTATCTAAACAACAAGAAAATATGTAATGATAAAGGAGTAGAAAAGATGAGAAAAAAGCTAGAATGAGTAACACCTATCATAAATCGTCTACATGTCACATTCCACCACACCTTATACTCCCGTTGTTTCGTTCGAGTGAAAAGATCTGCTTATATACAACTGACATGTATCTAAGACATAATTCGATATACCACACCGCACCGCGCCGCAACAACGTGACAAGTTGATGTACTTTACATCGGAATTGAATAAATCGCGAATTCTAACCACGGATGATCGAATGTATGACGAAGACGCAACGCGATTCCAAATATACGAGGTAACTGACAGCCAACATAACAGGAGAGAGGAGACACGAGACACACGTCACAGAATCGTCACCATATCACCACCCGCCATTCACCAGAACGAAAACGCGTGTTTAGAACGCAAACGACTACTCTAGTGCATCACACTACATTGGGTAGAACGAAACACGAATACCATTGTTCAGCTGTAAAGCATGCACAGATAAATGTTCGAAGGCGTACTCCAGCTTAGCCCATCGAATCGTTTTTCTTATCGTTATTAGTAGATAAAAATTGTACGTCGCACTCGTGTCACACTGATAACTATCATGGTAGACAACTCGTCGCAAGTTACAAGTAGAACCGGTGGCGACTGCTGGCGTCCTAAACTAAATCATGGCCTGTATCTGTATTGTAAGGCCCGCACCCTTCTTTCCGCAACACGTTACTACGCAAGCGTCAAAAATCGATCATATGTTATGAACCGAATAGGGAACACATTTTTTTATTTAAATCTTTTCGACCTTAAGCTAAAGATATTGAACGTTACCGATTATTCAACAGATTTAACATAGTTTGTTGACATAGTATTGATTATACGATAACTAATTTTAGTTTTACATTACACAGTATGCGTTCGCATACTAATTTATTTTGGAAGTTTTAGCAATAGCTACACCTAATATACTCTGTAGAAATATTCTGTAAGAATGTTTTCTCTCTTAAAACATAAATCAATTTACTTTCTATGTAATTGATAAGTCGAATTTTTATGTCATTGTCAGATACTTCATTTTTTCGTGATCGATCAACAGCTTGCTTGAATGAATGTAATCAAGTGTAGATACCTTCCAACAGCTGGCAGTACGTAATAGAATTTGCCGAGTAAAGAAACAAATATCAAGGGGTCTTGTAACCGTGTCATAGGTATTATCAGAGAGGATATGAGAGTGCTCACGCCCGGAGTTTCGGTGTCCACGCTTTTTCACTTACGTCGTCTTTTAGCAGGAAGCATAACCCGCTGCATTGTTTGCAGACATTACAAGCAATGCATTTTTCTGTCCACAAGAAAGCATACAATTTTTAATCGTAAATAATTTTACCAAACGATCATCTGAATATTCGTTGACTTGTTAAAAAAAATATTTTACATTTTTGTTCATTTTTTCTGCGAATATAAAATTGTTAAGTTTTGTTTTAAGAATCTTTAAGAATCCATATATAGCATAAACAGTTGTTAATAGAAAAAACATCCGTTACCTTGAAAACATGAAAAATGACCTTGAAAACATTTTTTTTCTTCTGATACTATATCCACCTCCTTACATACTACAACTTTTGTTTGAAGAGTTTTTTCATATATACATAACTGACAGAGATATTAAACAAGTTCATTAATACGCTCCAATCTTCAAAAGAAAAACAGTTCTAAGATCGGAAAAAAAGTTATTATGAATATTATGTAAATTACGAAAAGAGGTGACAAAATTATTTCGTCCCGACTTTGCTTGCGGACTCGTCAGTAGGACCCAGCAAATCCTGTCTCAAAACGAGGCTTATGCGTTTATAGAGAATTTACTGTACAGTATTTTATGCAGTTTTCTAATTAGAGTGATACGGAGTATGATATAATTCCTTTCATATTAATTTGTGCAATGAATGAGTGTTTTGGACCCAAAGAGTGGCGGGCTTTTGAACTGTACCCGCTGCCGCGACTATCCGTGTATCTTTCTTTTCCATACGCTGTCTTCCTTTGCGCCCGAAACTTTCATTGTTCATCGAATTTTTTAGAAATGGCAGGCCTTCAAAGTTTTTAATTTTTGCCCATTTTGGCGAGAACAGGTCTCACTTATAATTTTATATAACCATTTTTTCAACCTCGGAAATCAACTTTATAACGTCAAAAAATTTAAACAAATTCTTTTTCTACGTTTTTTTTCGATAATATAAGATGGTACATAGTCAAGGGGATACTTGTCGACATCGTTGGCAAAAGGAATTGTTATAAACATTAATCAGCCAGAAATAATACATTTATCAATAATTATTATCACAGCAATCGATATCTACCGAAATTAGTTAGGGTGGGGAACGTTGCGCTTCGCTGCGCGCTGCGCATCGTTGCCTACCTAAGCCCACGGAGCGCGCTCAGTCAATCAGTCGGGCCGGGCCCTCCGGCAGGAGCGGATGGGCTCTCCTGCCTACCTTGGGGATGACCAGGGGTTCTCCAGCGGTACCCTGGCCGCTCCTGCCTACCTTGGCGATGACCAGTGGTCTTCCAGTGCTACCCTCGTCTACCTTCAGCTGGCTTAGGGTTGACCAAGGGTCCTCCACCAGTGGCCTACCCTGGGGTAGACCAGTGGTCATCCAGAACTACTGTGGCCTACCCTTGCTTACCTTGAGGATGACCAGTGGTTCTTCAGAGCTGTCCTTGCCTACCTTCAGCTGGCTTAGGGTTGACCAAGGGTCCTCCACCAGTGGTCTACCCTGGGGATGACCAGTGGTCATCCAGAGCTACTCTGGGCTACCCTTGCTTACCCTGAGGCTGACTAGTGGTTCTCCAGATCTACCCTTGTCTACCTTCAGCTGGCTTAGGGTTGACCAAGGGTTCTCCACCAGTGGCCTACCTTGGGGTTGACCAGTGGTCATACAGAGCTACTCTGGGCTACCCTTGCTTACCCTGAGGCTGACTAGTGGTTCTCCAGATCTACCCTTGTCTACCTTCAGCTGGCTTAGGGTTGACCAAGGGTTCTCCACCAGTGGCCTACCTTGGGGTTGACCAGTGGTCATACAGAGCTACTCTGGGCTACCCTTGCTTACCCTGAGGCTGACGAGTGGTTCTCCAGATCTACCCTTGTCTACCTTCAGCTGGCTTAGGGTTGACCAAGGGTTCTCCACCAGTGGCCTACCTTGGGGTTGACCAGTGGTCATACAGAGCTACTCTGGGCTACCCTTGCTTACCCTGAGGCTGACGAGTGGTTTTCCAGAGCTGCCCTTGCCTACCTTCAGCTGGCTCGAGCTTGACTGAGGGTCCTCCACCAATGGCCTACCATTGTCTACCATGGTCTACCTTTAGCTAGCTTAGGGTAGTCCAAGGGTGATTTAAAACTTCCTTGGCCTACTTTAAGCTGGCTCGGGGTGGGCCATGGTCTCCTCAATCACCTTCAATGCTGAGGATGTCTGAGAGACTTGTTCATTCCGGATCTTCTTCGGCCTATGCAACTTCATACTGCGTGGAGGGCATGTCAACGCTTCCGATGCTGGCGACGGGCAATCATTACACTTCGTGTTGGAGTGACGGGTATCGTGCTGGTCGGCTCAGAGTGCAGGGCGATCATTGCAGTGGCTTCGCATCTTCGGTGAGTCGTTTCGTCATTACCTTGTCACTGTAGTTGTTTGTAGAAATAGAGTAGTTGTAGAGTGTAAAAGTAGTTAGTTGCATGCATGGGCAGGCCTCGCCGCCCCAACGATCAGCCGAGATGGGAACGTCCGCGATTTGCACTAGCGTTGCGAGAAAACCACGCGTTGCATTAGTCGATTTTGAACAGAGATTAAAGTTAACATTACGATATGGATTGTTTAGAGCGTAGCGTTACGAATCAAAAATAGTCGCGGTTTAAAATTATATTTCATTTTGATGACTGCGTTTTTAAAGTTCATATTGTTGTTGTTTTACAAATAATTAAAGTAATCGTTTTTTGGCTCTCTGTTCGTTGAATTAGTGTTGCGCAACAAAAATTCGCGTTTGCTTTAGAGTGCTTCGACTTTTCAGGCTCCCATGCTCGAGCTGCAACGATCAACTGTGAGATGGGCACGTCCGCGATTTCGAGTAGAGTTCCGAAACAAATTGTCACACGCGTTGTACTAATATCAATTTTTAAAGTTGATTGAATGTCTAATTAATAATGCGAATAAATGTTCTTAGTTTTGAAGATACCGATCTACAATTTTAGACGTTAGAATTTTAAATTTCTTATTTTAAAAGCATTTTGAATTCAGATTTGTTGAATTAGCGTTGCGCATCAAAACAATCGCGTTTGCAATAGAATGATTCGATATTTCAGGCGCCCATGCTCCAGTTGCAACGAACAACCGTGAGGCGGGCACATCAGCGATTTCGAGTAGCGGTGCAAAACAAATTGTCGGGATGGGGCCGTAGAAGCAGAAGAGGGTTTATGCCAAAGATCCCCGACAAGCTGTCACTGAACAGAGCAATCGTTGCAGTGCCTTCGCATCTTCGAGTGAGTCATTTCGTCACTACTTTGTCACTATACTCGTCTGTAGAACTAGAGTAGTAGTAGAGTATAAAAGTAGTTAGTTGCATGCATGGGCAGGCCTCGCCGCCCCAACGATCAGCCGAGATGGGAACGTCCGCGATTTGCACTAGCGTTGCGAGAAGACCACGCGTTGTATTTAGTCAATTTTGAACAGAGATCAAAGTTAGTCATCCTTCCAATTATAATCGCAGCTTCTACCAGCGATATAGCTTGTTTAAAGTATAGCGTTGCGAAACAAATAGTCGCGATTCGTTTTGCAGAAACTGTAGAGTAAACTTTTTTGGATCTCTGTTCATTGAATTAGCGTTGCGCAGCAAAAGTTCGCGTTTGTTTTCGAGTCATTCGACTTTTCAGGCTCCCATGCTCGAGCTGCAACGATCAACTGTGAGATGGGCACGTCCGCGATTTCGAGTAGAGTTGCGAAACAAATTGTCACACGCGTTGTACTAATATCAATTTTTAAAATTTATTAAATGTCTAGTTAATGTTGCAAATAAATAGTCGCAATTTAAAGTAGTTCTAGAGATGCCAGTGTAGAATTTTAGACGTTAAAGTTTTAAATTTCTTATTAAAATGGCATTTTGAATTTCGATTTGATGAATTAGCGTTGCGCATCAAAAGGATCGCGTTTGCACTAGAATCTTTCGACATTTCAGGCGCCCATGCTCCAGTTGCAACTACCAACTATGAAATGGGCACATCCGCGATTTCCGATAGCGTTGCAAAACAAATTATCAAAGTTGACTTACTGTTTAGTTAATGTTGCGAATAAATAGCCGCGATTTAAAGTAGTTTGAGTGGTACCGATTTAGAATTTTAGACCTCAGAGTTTTAAATTTCTTATTCAATTTGTGGGAATCGTAAAACTTAATTTGTAAGAATCGTAAAACTTAATTTGTAAAAATCGTAAAACTTAATTTGTAAGAATCGTAAAACTTAATTTGTAAGAATCGTAAAACTTAATTTGTTAGAATCTTAAAACTTAATTTGTAAGAATGAGAGGCAGACGTCGTTCTGATTCCTTTTCGGGTCTCTTTTGCCGCAACCTCCTCGTGGTGAGATCTTGGCAATCGATATTGTCCACAATTCGCAAAATGCTATAACTTAGAAATTGTAATATCTTGCATGTAGTGGATAACATCGAGGTAATAGCAGCACATTTAGAATTTTCGTTAATAAGTATTTTATAATAGAATGTAAGACTTAACACTTTCTTCGTTTTCCATTGTCTCAGTTACAGCATTTCTTTTCAATTAACAATACACATACAGAGTTTCTATTTCAGAATACATGTACGTTCAACAAACAGCTTCAATATTAATTTTTGGATTTGTAAATGAAATCTGTTCTTGAACTTTCAAAGTTCAACGTTCCAAAATTGATATTTTTGTCTAGAAATTGATATTTTTGTCTAGAAAATGATATTTTTGTCTAGAAAATGATATTTTTGTCTTGAAATTGATATTTTTGTCTTGAAATTGATATTTCTCTCTTGAAATTGATATTTCTCTCTTGAAATTGATATTTCTCTCTTGAAATTGATATTTCTCTCTTGAAATTGATATTTCTGTCTTGGAATTGATAGTTCTTTCAGGAAATTAATATTTCTTTCAAGAAATTGTTATTTCTTTCAGGAAATTTATATTTTTCAGGAAATTGATATTTTTTCAGGAAATTGATATTTTTTCAGGAAATTGATATTTTTTTCAGGAAGTTGATATTTTTTTCAAGAAATTGAAATTTTTTTCAGGAAATTGAAATTTTTTTCAGGAAATTGATATTATTTTTTTCAGGAAATTGATATTATTTTTTTCAGGAAATTGATATTTTTGTCTTGGGATTGATATTTTTGTCTTGGAATTGATATTTTTGTCTTGGAATTGATATTTTTGTCTTGGAATTGATATTTTTGTCTTGGAATTGATATTTTTGTCATGGAATTGATATTTTTGTCTTGGAATTGATATTTTTGTCTTGGAATTGATATTTTTGTCTTGGAATTGATATTTTTGTCTTCAAATTGATATTCCTCCGATCGGAGTCCCTCAGGGGCTCACTCACGGGATGGTGCCCGTGAGTGGGTACGGGGTCTCGCGTCCCCGGGGTCACCCGAATCGCCTATAGTTCGTTGCGGCCACATATCATTAGATTTGTGCTCGATGTGTGTCGAATTTGATTCAACTGGTTTTCGATTATGTTTCGATATTTTTTCATTGGGTTTTCGATTCTGTTTCGTTTGGGATTGTTCATCTTGCTCTTGTTAGTCAGGTCGCACTCGAGTGTGGAGTTAGGTTTGCTCTCATGAGCATAGCTAGGTCGTACTCGTGTACGGGGTTTAGTGTCATGTATGTATGGCATCTTTACCATCGTCTTTTCATCGTTTTGTTCTAATTTGGTTCATACATTGTATTGTATCCAACTATGATTAGTCTGCTTCAGTTAGAATTAGAGTACAACAACTGATCATCTTCATCGTCGGACGAAGAGGATTCATCGAACGAAGAAAATTCATCGAACGAAGACTCCGGATTATTTCTAAATTAGTTTTAGTGCGTGCGATAGTTATTAAGATTGTCAATCGTCGTTGTAATTATGTCGAGTAATTATTGCCGTAACTTGACTTTGCTCGCTCCGTTTTCCGACTCCGACACAGCCTTCTGCTGTGTCGGCCTTGCTTGCAGGTTCTGAGTTGGTCCAGTTTCGGTATCCGGCGTGAAGTCATTGAGAGGGATGTCTAAGAGACTCGTTCACTCGTCTTCTGACGATCCTCTGTGTTAACGTAATCCTGGGCACGGCATGTTCTCATGTCACCCAGTAGCGCCAGAAACCGTTTGAGCGCATCTCTTTGCCATCTTTCTTGGTGATGGAGTGACGGGTATCGGGCTGGTCGGCTCAGGACTTGTAAGCACTGAACGCGTCGCGTCACCCTTGAACCAGAGCCTTCTGCTCTGGTTCTATCTTGTTTGTCTCTTTGAAAGAATCAGAGCCTTCTGCCTGATTCGCCTTTGGTCCCTCGTGGACCGGAGACTTCTTCTCCGATTCACACTTTGCCCCGCAATAATTACTCGACATACGCTAAATGGAAAAGAAGTCTTTTCCATGAAAAAGACTACTTTTCCATTTAGCGACCTGCGAAACTTAGTTTCTAAGAATCTTCGTTGTAAGAGAGGGAGACAGAACGAAGGGAGACTTCGTTCTGACTCCTTTTCGGGTCTCTTGTGCAGCAACCTCCTCGTGGTGAGACCTGGGCAATCAGTATTATCCACAATTCGCAAAATGCTATAACATATAAGTTATAGCATTTTGCATGTAGTGGATAATATCGAGCTAATAGCTGCACATTTAGAATTTTAGTTAATAAGTATTTAATAGTTAAATGTAAGACTTAATACTTCCTTCGTTTTCGTTTGTTCCAGCTTCGGCATTTCTTTTCAATTAATAATCGAACACTTTCAATATTTATTTTTGCATTTCTAATTGGAATCTGCTGTTGAACGTTCAAAGTTCAACTTTCCTAAATTGGTATTCTTGTTCTGAAATTGATATTCCTCCGCTCGGTGATCCCTCAGGGGCTCACTCACGGGATGTGGCGACTCGAGTTGCTTATAGGTCGTTGCGTCTACAATTCAGTAGATTCGAGTTTGATTTGGTTTTGATTTGGTTTTGATTTGGTTTTGATCTGGTTTCGATTTGGTTTCGATTTGGTTTCGATTTAGTTTCGATTTAGTTTCAGGTAAGGTTGTTCATCTTACTCTTGTTGGTTAGCGCGGTTAGCGTTGCTCTCGTGAGCGGGTGTTTGATTTGCACTCCTGTGCGGGATGTAGATTGTAGGTCAAAGATGCAGGCCAAAGATACAGGCCAAAGATGATATAGGCTTTGAGATGTACGTTACATATTGCGTATTGATTCGTTAATAAAACATTATTTTAGATCCATGCCACAGATGGGGTAAAAAGATGAGGTGGGTGCTGATCCAGACTAAAAGTTAGTTCTGATTCGGTTGTTAGAGGGGTTAAAAAGTGGAGTTGGGTTCTGGTCCAGGCTAACAAAGTTAGTTCCGATTCGGTCGTTAGAGGGCGTAAAAAGTGGAGTTGGGTTTTGGTCCAGGCTAAAAGTTAGTTCCGATTCGGTCGTTAGAGGGGGTAAAAAGTGGAGTTGGGTTCTGTGCCAGGCTAGATTTAGACTAGGGGGCACCAGTATACCGGGCACGGGCAAAACCCGGGCGTGAGCAATCTCAGTACTCTCTGTCTGTGGTAGTAGTTTTAAGTCTGTATCTGATACATGCCATAGAGGGGGTAAAAAGCTGAGGTAGGTTCTGATCCAGGCTGAAATGTAAAAAATGGGAACACCAAAACCGCGGGTGTGAGCACTCTCCAGCACTCTCATATCTTCTCTGATACAATATTCTGCCGACTACTGTACATACATGGCAGTATTGATAATGAGCTATCATTTATGAATGTTGTCACAATGTTGTGCCGATGTATTTCTAGTGCTCGTACTTTTGTCAACACATTGAATAGTACAACACGTTTACATTGTACTAAAAGAATCACATTTTGTCAATGGTCACGACGTCTGTGTTCTGTAAATGCACAGTGCTCCACCATCGGTGAAATTATCGAACAATGGAGCCACCGGTTTAGTAACGAAGGTATTCCAGAACCAGTTGAATCGATCGAGCATATCGTTGCAAATGTCATAGGCACTAACAAGGTACAAAATGCAGAGATCTATGTTTGCCAAAATGGCAGTATCTAATTGAGATAGTTTCGTTACAAGTTACTTTTTCACCATTCTTCTCGCTATCTGAAATCGTTATTTTAATCGAAACTGCATCGAAACGTAAAAAACTATATCGAGAATTGCTAGAAAATATACAGAAATGAATAGAAATATACGATATAAATCCATGACATATATTATTATAAATAAAGATTGTATTCAATAAATAATTATTTTAAGTACATATTACGGAAACATTATTTTACCTCATTACAATAAAGTGAATTGTTATGAATTTTAGTTCCAGTAAAGCTACATATCGTACCGAAAATTTTAGATATATTTATTTTCAGATTATCGATCTCGTAAACGTACAAAATGAGAAGCTTACATCAGAACAATATCAGAAGATGGAATCATTGTGTGAATGCCGGTTATCTAGGTAAAAACAAGACACATACCTATAGTCTAATAGGTACATTTTATTTGTACCTTAAATCTGTTTATGAAGGTCTTGTTTTTACAGAATGCCTATTCAGTATATAATAGGAGAATGGACTTTTCGAGATATTACTCTAAAATTGATTCCACCAATTTTCATTCCACGGCCGGAGACTGAGATTCTAGTAGATTTTGTACTAAAAAGAATAGATTCTTTGGAAAAAACAAAACAGAAAGTTTTAGAACTTGGGTGTGGTTCAGGAGCGATATCCCTTGCAATAGCTCATGCTAATAAAACAGTAATTATTATTAAACATGATTATTTATACATAAAATTTATATAAATTTACAAGATATCACAAATTGTTTGCGAACGATAATTTACAGGAATAAGTATATTCGTCCAGGTTGTAATGATATTCCGTTTTAGGTGACATGTGTAGCAGTAGATGCAAATCGACAAGCTTGTGAACTCTCTATGCAAAATCGAAACAAACTAGGTTTAGAAAATCAGGTTATAATTGTGCATGCCACTCTGGAATATAATGGAAGGATAAAACATTCGGATGTATTAAATGGATCTGAAGATCTTGATCTAAATTCAAAAACTTTTGACATCGTAGTTAGCAATCCCCCATATATACCTACAAATCAGATTTCAAAATTATCTCCAGAAATAAAAATGTAATCCAATATATGTACTTCAATACTTTTCTATACAAGATCATTTAGCTGTTAGAAAATTTGTTCATTTGTAATATATTTCAGTTATGAAGATTTAATGGCAATCGATGGGGGAGAAGATGGCTTAAAAGTTATCAAGCCTTTATTGAAATATGCTGCGGAAGTTTTAAAACCTGGAGGACGTTTACTTTTGGAAGTTGATTCTAGTCATCCTGAATACATAAAATTTTTTACTGAAAAATACTCGATTCTTCACCTTCAGTACGAACATACATATAAAGATTTTTGTAATAACGACCGATTTGTTGAGTTATCAAAAATATCATAGAATTATACACACAAGTTTCTGTATATACACACAAATAGTTAATAAAAATTATTCATAGTGGTAGGAAATCATAATTTTATTATCATTATATTATAATAAAATTACTGTAGTAAATCAACATCAACTTCAAAATTTGTTTAATCTGTATTGTGCAATGGTCGTAGTATTTGCAAGCAAAGTAGTCAGGGAACTTTTCAGAATAATATATGTATATATATATATATATATATATGTATATATATATATATATATACATATATATATATATATATAATTTTGATATTCTGTTTTCCTGTTACTCTGTTCTTTTATTTATTCTGTTTCTGGTTCTCGTTATAATAACATTTATTTAATGTCACTCTTGAATTTTAATAATGTTAGAAAATAATTGATCTATAGAATTTCATTTATTATAATTAATCTAAAATAAAGTTTGCTTATATTCCTAAATAATTTCCGAACACGTTAAAATCCAAATATACATATATACATATATATGTGGTGTATTTGGTATCAGGTTAGGTGGCCTGCCGCGACGTACAAGTACAATGTAACATTTATTACTTTCTGAGTGTTGAAGTTACAGAGGTATTTTCACCTGCCGGCATGCGGTCTCGGCCTTGCCCGAAATGCGACTAATTACGCACACACAATACGTGCGCAGTTGCTCACGCCACTCACACATACGGCACACATTACATACACGACAATATATATTATATATATATAAATATATGTATATGTATGTGTATAATTAGAATAACTTTCTTTGTTTCCATTAGCTTATTTCTAATCAGTTCTTATTTTAGCAAAATAATATGTACTGCAGTAAACCATTCTTATAAATACAATAGATAACAATAAATTAAATTCTACTTAAGATAATTTAATATGTAACAAAAAATGTATATCTAATGTTCCCTTATAATTTAAGCAGTCGCTGTGAACTATGATATGTACAATGAAATAGGTAATAATAAGGTATGTAACAAATGCATGTTCATATAAATATATGAAATAACACAAACATGAGGTGAATGATTGCTGATTGTATTATCTGCTCAATTAACCTCATTCTTTAGGTAAATATGATTTATTATTATTGTTATAAGCATTAATGCATGAAACTGAAAAAAGTTGTTTCATGAAGAAGTTAGTACATATGTTGTCAAGGCCATCATTCTAAACAACTTCCCTATACATGTTACCGACGCTCGACCTTAGTTTCCGGGTTATTTGTAAAAGAATTGGTAGGTATCCACAGCGACCTCCATTTTAAATGAATTTTGATTAGGTCAAGGTTAGGTGTTTTGTGAAGGAGTGCAGAGTGGGGGAGGGTGGAGCCCTGAAATACGTGTTTGGTCATTCAAAAAGGGAAGAAATCGCTGTAGTGGGTGTCCATATTTTTTTGTAAATATCTCGAAAACAGAGGCCGAGTAGAGGTAATATGTATAGGAAAAAGTTGTTCAGAATTATGATCTTAACAACATATTTCAAGGTCATTAAGATCGGTGATTTTGTTCGATCGTTATGAGGGCCAACTTTTATATAATTACCGAAGTTACTATTACTTGTCATAACTTTTTATTTATGTTTATATACTGTTTTGCCACTTAGCCTAATAAAATTATGCGATCTTTTAGTTTTGATATCTGTAAAAACGGATTGCATTAAGTGTGACGAATTCTGATAGAGATTATCTACACAAAAATTTCCAATATATTTACACAACAATATATATTAAATGTAATCTTAAAATGTTTCTTCAATTCATTGTGTTAAATAGTAAGGTAAAGGCACCAGTAGTTGACCAGTTTTTAGAAAAACAAAAAATAAGGTTATTATAATTATGAGCTTTTCTTGATTTCAGGTTCCTTTATAATAGTTAAATATTAAGAAGAAAATTTTTCAAGCTCTTTTTTGATTGATGCAATTAGTGGTACTGCAGGATCTTCAGGTGAAAGTTGACAATGTAAAAGAATACGTTTGGTATCTATATCTGGTATGTTTGGTCTATGAAATGGACCAGCACTTAATGGTCTAGAGCTCCATCCACTATGAGATTGAACTGATTCTGAATGTCCGTTTTCTGTAATATTTTCTTCAATATAATTTTGAGGCAATGACGTATGATGTATCTCTGTTTCCATCGTTGGTGAAGATCCGGGACTGGGTAATGCAGTTAACAACAAAATGCAACTAAGTTACTGAAACTATAAATATAATATATTAACATACGAATTATATAAAACTATAAGTACCTAATGTGGACACATCTTCCTCTAGTCTTTGAAAATACTGGGAGAACATCGGGAACATATACTGCTGAGTTCGGCTGCGTCGTACACGTTTGCATTTCTGAATTCTGTTCTCTACTTCCAAACAAACTAAACGAGTCCTCCAGTAACTCATGCAGTCTCCTCTTAGCTCGCCCGACAGGGCCAGCTGATGTACAGGTTATTTCATCAGTTTCTGACGTGCCATTGCCTAAAGCCAACATAATTTGTGTTCCAATATTCGGCAGGAATCGTATAAAACAAACTGTAATTCACTTATAAAATCCAGTGAAATAATACTCTAAATCTGGATGTATTCAAACGTTTATTAATCCTTTTATAAAACTCGTAAAATTTGATAACTCTTTAAAATCTCCGACGTCTTAAAGAAAAAGCAGTACATATATTATTACTCTTGGCTGAACTTCGGAAAAGTCCCCCCACCCTTTTGGCATGAGACTTACGTCATTCTCTTCGTTTTGTCATGCTGATCACGAAATGTACTTGTCATTTTCGGCGGAAATAAGTAGTTTTCGAGATATTCGCGAAAAACTATTGTTTACGTCTCAAAACGGCGCCTCAGAGGCGCCTTCTAGAAGGCGTCGTATTTGCGTCTGGAATAAGGCGCCTTCTAGGAATCGTCGTTTTTTCGTCTGAAATAAGGCGTCTCAGAGGCGCCTTCTAGGAGGCGTCGTTTTTGCGTCTGAAATAAGGCGCCTCAAATCTGCATTTTTTCTATTTTTGAGGTTTTTGATGTTTTACAAGCAGGATTTTCATTTTAAAAATCTAAAACGAATTGCAGAGTATGTATTCGGGTGCTTGGAAACGACCGAGGCCTTTCGAGCTTCACAGCCCCTCAAGGGGGTATACCCCGCACTAGTGGGGATATCTCAGGGACAATTATGTCGGAGACGTTTGGGACAATTACCGATGAAATACTGTATTATTATTATTGCATATAAAGTGAAGAAATTATGTGTTGTATACCGTCTGTAAATAGTGTCTGTTTTCGAAGATTCCAAACTATAGGACCAACTACTCCAGGATCTTTCATAGCACTCGAAGTTCTTGCAAAAAATTTGTCATTGACTTTATTACTTCTATACGTATCAACGTCATTATTGTCGCGTCTTTCTAGTTCAGGAGAATCTAGATCCAAATGTCTAACCTATAAAAGAAAATTTATATAATCTTGTATGGTCGTGTATATCTATGGCTGTAAAGAAAAACGCAGCATGTCACATTTTCCAAAAATATAATTTTAGCATTAATTGATCTTTAGAATATGTCTATATAGTAACTATAAAAAATCATGAAAACAAATGCAACAGGCTCGAAAAAATAATACAATTTAATCGGAGTTTAATGTTAAAAAATTAAAATTACTATTCTTTCCATTATTATTCACATTAATTATACAAATATGCAATATTATGCAAAGTAAAAGAAATGCACACTTATATTATCAAAAGGAAACGAGGAAACATTACTATAGTACGAAGAATTACTAATCAGAATTTTAATCGACAATATCTCGAAAGTGAAAACATGTGACATGCGGCGTTTTTCTTTACAATCACAGATATAATTGATATTGTAATAGTTTTTTAGTTTTAGAAAAAAAGAGAAACTGCTACATACCATAACTGGTTCCAATACCCTAGAAAGAGGTTCAACACTTTTCATATCGGGAAATTGTTTACAATTTGGCATAGATAGGTAGGAATGGGGTGAGGCAGCAGCTTCTTCTTCTTCTTTCGCATCTCTCATGTAATTTGTTTCCAGAGATTCTAGTGCTTCTAAACGATCAACTACAATATCCATAGAATCTGATGATTTAGGCATATCCACTGCATTTGTCCGCAATGCTCTTTCGTGTGTCAGTCTATGGAGCAATCCATTAAATTGAGTTACAACTTTAAATAAGTAAAGGGTTTAGCCGGATAAGATGGTCAAAAGTGCTCTTGAACCGAATTTTATCGGCGATGGATCATTCGATAGGGCATCAAGAAGAAACATACTGTGCAAAATTTCAACCCTGTATCTCGATCAGGAGGGTAGTTCTGGGGTAAAATCGAGAAATCAGTTTTTGGCCTATTTTCCCTAGTTAATGATGTTTAGAAATTCTGGTAAAAATCTGACACATGTCAATAACCCAAATGCATACTTTGCAATTGGTTTCAGATGTTTAAATTGAAAATCCTGCTTGTAAAAAGTCAAAAGCCTCAAAAAAATCGAACAAATGCAGATTTCACATGGAAGTTTAGAGTGACTAACTTTAGAATTTCTAAACATCATTAACTAGGGAAAATAGACCAAAAACTGATTTTTCGATTTTACCCCATAAGTACCCTTCCGATCGAGATACAGGGTTGAAATTTTGCATAGTATGTTTTTTCTTGATGCCCTATCGAATGATCCATCGACGATAAAATTTGGTTCAAGGGCACTTTTGACCATCTTATCCGGCTATACCCTTTGTTGTCATATATCTCTATACATAATAAAATCGTGTTTGTCTGTATGTGTGTAACGGCATCAACTGAATAATCAACATTGAGAACATGTAACCAATTTCATTGTTTCGACGGGGCAGTTTTATTAGTTAAACCATAACGTTTATTTTTATAACTGATTTCACTGCTCAGCTGCATATAATCGAATGAATACTTGATTTCGTAGCTATACATATAAAAGTTATACCTATAAATACCGCCACAGTGGGATTCTACACCTATGGGTCGTTGGATATATGTAAAATTATATATGCATATAATTATTTATAACATTGATAATTGATGTTAATTTTTTTTACATTAACGCATTCTACGCATTGAGAACAGAAAAAGTTTGAGAAAAATTATATTCCGCAAATGAACCATTTAGTCAGGAAAAATTGTTAAGGATTTCATAACGTTTTGATTGTGTACAGTCTCACATAGAGCAGGCATGGCCCTACCTCTCCGGCGGTTGGGCAGTTTGGGAACGCCCTCCGCCGAAGTTTGGGGGTGGGGGGTGGGGATGCGAGGCGTGCCTTTACCCCCCTCCCTCAGAGGCATATCAACAGTGGGGGGGGGGCGGAAGTCCTCATCTTTATACTTTCGTCCCATCCCCCCTTCATTGCAGTCGTTCACCCCATCAGGGGCGGCCAGAGGTTCCTTGGGCAAGAGAGGGGTAGGGGGGGGGGGGGGCGTGCAAGCGCAGCTTGCTATAAGCAAAATTTATAGCAAAACTTTTATACCTTGTCTGTTTTGAACAATGTTCTTCAAAAATGTTTGTATTTAAATCATGTGTCCTTCTCTTCTGTTCTTCTTCGTTATCGCTAGAAACTTTGTGAATTCCTAAATCGAAGGTATCAGTAGTAACCATATCAGGAGTAACCATAGTTCTTGGCATACTTCTAGGTGTATGACTCTGGCTACTACTTTCAGTCTGTAAAAAAAGAATGAAAATGATAGAATGTGAACAAAATGTTTCATACTAAATGAGGAATAAATACAATTTAGTTGAATAAGTGGTTTTGTCTTTATTGTAACCTCATATGTACTATTAGTAAGATAATAGTAATACTTAGGGATATTTTATCTGATTAAATTTAAGTAAATAACATTATTTAGAATTAAACACGTCCATTGTTTCAAATTTTTCATAGATTTTCTATGTTGGGCTACCATAACAAATTTTTGACAACCCTCGGAGTATCAATACTTTGGCGATTTCACTGAGGCTGTATACATCTTTTTTTCGGCTATTCTTTGCTTGTAATAAATGATATTTTTAACTTTAAAATATTAAGAATCTAATGAAACATAACTAAACAAAAAATACGACAATTATCATTAACACCAATGTAAATAGTCATCAGCCTAACAATGAGACAGTCATTGTGAGCTGAAATGTTCGACAAAGCTCTTAAAAATTTAGGTCATAAATATACACTTCAATCCAGTATGAATTTCTGAGGTTTGAGTAAATAGGTTTTTTATTTCACGCTGACAGATGAATACAATAATAAATACACAAATGTACCTTAACATACCATAATTAAGAAACGTACCTTAACATCTATTTCTGAGGTTGAAAACACACCATTATCACGGCCACCAGCCGTTAATATGTGGTCTGTTTTTTCACTTAAAATACTTCGATTCGGTGGTGCAGCAACTGCACTATGTGCCCTTTTTCTTTTCGCTGTGCAGATCAATCCCACAAGCAGAATAATTAAGAGAATGAAACCGGCACTAGCTGCTCCAATTAACAGCAATGCATCTCTTTTTCTTGAAAGTGCCAATGGACGAGACTCTTTCAAGTAAGCTACATATAAGAAACAAATATAGCTATAAATCAGAATATCTAATTAATCAGAGACTGTACAATACTGCTTTTCTTCCCATACAGGAAAATTATATTGCATGAACGACATACATTATACACGATGTACAATTTTTTATTGTCATTTTATCGCATTTCAAGTGAAAATTATGCCGCCGGCATAGACTAACACAAGTTACTCCATGAGAATGTTGTACAGTGTACTTGCACTGTGTGTAATACACGTTTAATTATGTTTACTGTATTTTTAGTGCGTGATTAATGCGTATTTAGGGTGTACAAATATGGATATTCAAATCTTTTCATTGTGATCATTTCTTGACATCATTTTTGCATGTTCATTGTTACATTAACTCTCAAGGAATATCACTCTGAAATCTATGAAGTGTATTTTAAACGAACATGTATTAATTTAGGATTAACCCAGACAGCACGAGTCGCCTTAGAGACGACGTTTTTACGTCTGTTTTAGGTCTGAGCGTCTTACGTCTCAAAAAGGCGCCTTCTGGGAGGTGTCGTTTTTGCGTCTGAAATAAGGCGCCTTCTGGGAGGCGTCGTTTTTGCGTCTGAAATAAGGTGTCTTAGAGGCGTGTTTTCCGAGACTGAACAACTTGAATTTTTTTGGAAATGTTACGACAGGGATCAGTTTGCTGTGCAATGATTAAAATACTGGTTCTTAAGTTTCCTAATATTTGGAATGATCGATAATGAAAATATTTTTCAAAATATCGTTTATTATAAACACATTGATGATAAAAGTAGAGAAGTTCCTATATCGGCTTTTATTATTTGATTGTTTTTTTTTCACGGAATTAAATAAAAAAGTGTAATATATGATGAGCTATTGTCCACGATTCGAGAACAATAATTAATTAATGGTACAGTAATTAATGTAGGGTGTGTATCTGCGCCGCTGCAATAATAAAAGAGACTGCGCCAGTTTGGGGCGGTCATTTTTCTACTTCCATTCACACGATTTTAACGAATTATCTGAGACGACCGTAATATATTTTTAAAATGTGGCGGCTTCCTCCTACAGATGGACAGAGAAACGAGAAAACGCCTTTCCCGCAAGTACCTGATCCGTCGCCGATTCGTATATATACCGTCCTAAGCCGTCCTTACGATATCGCTGTTTCTAAGGCAGGGCCCGCTAGATAGCCCTACTGATGACGAGTCCTCTAGCGGGCCCAGGTCGAAACACGCTTTATTTCCTTTTCCTCCTTACCCACACATCTCAGTCGCCGCCAAATTGGAGACCCCGCCGATGAGAGCACAACGCAACAACCGTAGCAGACGACAAAACTATAACCAGGATATTCCCTGGCAGGTGCCAACAACTACTATCGATCTTACTCGTCCAGGCCGCCGCCGTCGATATGATTTTTTTTTAAAATTCCAAAACATTCGTCTTTTGTGACCTAACAGACCCCCAAAAAACGTCTATCAGACCCCCGAAAGGCGTCTAAGGGGCGTCTGAAAGGCGTCTGACAGGCATCTAACAGGCGCCTCAAAGGTGTCTTTAAGATGTACCGTTTTGTAAGAAACAACGCTCCAGCGACCGTCGAGCGTCTTGTGGCAGGCGTCTCAAAGACAGCTGTGAGGCGTCTTTGTGCTATCTGGAAATTTTTGTGGAAAAGCCTGGGAAGACCTCCTATAATTCTGAAAAGATTAGTATATACTGAAGAACTAATGTGACAATGTATAAAAATGCGATAACGATGCCAAGAATGACAATATGTGGTAAACACATATTAAACATACATTACACTAGGGCTGCCGGTTCAACTCTGCAATCTTTTATTGGTGTCGTTTAGATTATTCTAATGCGAGCAGCACACTTTTCATTCAAAGTGTCACAAGGTATCAACAAGAAATAGTACTTACGTTAATATTGAAGAATTAATAGTGAAAGGTCAATTTCTCTTCAAAATTATTTAAACTCTATAAAGTTATTTAAATTTGCAAATTTTTTTAACACAAACCAATTTGTATTCTCTACGCTACTTTTTAACATAAAGAAATCTTTAAAAAAATAAATTCAGGCGTGTACGAGTATCCAACACGCAAACTGCCGGCAGATTGGCATCAGGCGGCCGCATAACGTTGGCACCAATTCCATATCCATCTGTTTCGCAAATCTGACGGCAGGTTGGTGGCAGACAGATGGCAGATCGACAGCAGATTGCCGACAGACATTAGCCAAAATCTGCCATGTGTGGGGATTATATATATATATATATATATATATATATATATATATATATATATATATATATGTATTGGTGTATTCCGACGGTC
Organism: Sphecodes monilicornis; assembly: GCA_913789915.3. NCBI lineage: Eukaryota > Metazoa > Arthropoda > Insecta > Hymenoptera > Halictidae > Sphecodes > Sphecodes monilicornis. The sequence continues at coordinate 1,100,145 of OU565286.1, read as the reverse complement.
CTCCACGGATGTGGCGGACTAGGAACGTAGATCTCGTAACGAACGAGAGATTGGGGTCACCAGTGGCCAGAAGCCACACGTTCCCCGGCGAGAACGCTCGAAATAAATGTCTAGATCAGCGATGGGCAATTTTGCCTCAATTGAGGCAAAACCGATCACACCGTAGCGCCCTCTGTCCCCTTCCATCAAGCGCGGTACAATGGGGCAACGAAGACACGAGACAGTAGCGTACGCAACGAACGTGCGCGCTGCATGAAAGAAAGGTTGATGGGACAAGCCGCCGGCCACACACATGAAATACTGTTACGCCATCCAGCGATGATTTTAGTGACTTTGCAATAGAGGGCGCGTATATAGAATTATACAAGGTATAAAGTTTAAAGAACACTGAACGCGACTACTATGAAAGATAACAAATATAATTAATAAAAAACCTTTAAACCCAGTATTAAATAGTTCATTCAAATTTACTGTTTTAAACTGAGGTCAGATCATGCTAACGAGTCACTAAAATCGTCACTAGATCGCATAATAGTTTTGCGTAGCAGATTTTGGCCAACGTTTGTCGGCAATCTGTTTCCAATGTGCCAACAGACACTGCTGGTTTTCTGCCATGTTAGATTTGGCTATCTGGGTAGAAGATTAATCCTTTCAAATAAGCCTAGGTAAATTATCATATATTCTCTTTTCACGAAATCGCAGCAGTTCAAAGAATGACAATTTTTTTGTCAAAAAATATCCTTTAAATATGTGAAACAGTGTATGTACAGTATAGTACACTTTAATAAATTTTGTCCATTGTCTTCACGTTCCATGTCAATGTATTTACATAATTATGCTATGTACAAATTTCATCAATTTTATAATTGTTTTATGAAAATTGTATGGGTACATGGGATCATATTCAAATAGTAATACAATATACTTGCGTTCACTTTGAATAAGAACTGGAGCACCGAGTTCTAACGCAACTTCTTGTGGTGACAAAAGAGCCATGTCTCTGGCAGCTGTTTCAGCAGGTACAGGTTTTCCACCTAGGTGAACAGAATAAATCAACCTCGTAGCACCATTTTCAGTTATGCTTGCATTTTGCATTCTAACTTGAACGACCTCCTCTGTCGAATAATTGAATGAGCGTAATTTTGAATATTTGTTTGTATTCTCCCCTTCAATGTCATTTGATATCAATTTTCTTGAAATTGGTCGACTTCTTGAAGGAATCTGAAAGTTATATACCATACAGGATTAATTAATGCTGTTTATTACCATATTCGCAGGTGCCCTTTGCTAAGTTTTGTAGTTTATAAGTTTTCTAATTGATATTTACGCATTTAGGCATACAAATTCTATTTATATCATAAAAATTTTTTATGTTGAAACACAATGCCCTATCTAATACAAACAGTCTCTCACTCAAATTAAAAATGAATATTTAAGTATTAAGCAATGAAATTTTCTAATCAATGGGGGGCGTTGCAAGATCAAACTATACCGCAACACTCTTTGTGGTAAACTAATCTTTCTAACATCTTAGAAAAACTCAAATAGTTTAGTCCAATTTTAAAAAATGTATTATTTTTTAAAGGTTGTCCACTTAATTTTGCCGCCGACTGTATATGTCTCAAACATTTTGAAAATACATGAATAAAAACTACCATCTACTTTCTATTTAATTAAAATATTTGGTAATTTAAATTATTAGACGCTGTAAGACTTTATATTAATGAATCATGTCTGAAGTTTTAAATGAACCACAGTTACTATATAACAAATGTAATGACTAACCAATAATAATGAAATCAATAACTAAAGTATTTTCAACTTTAATATTTAAGCTCACTGTATTACACTATTGACCATTTTTAATAAAAAAATTAATTGATCGACTATAGAAACATTACCGTAAATACATACATAAATAGAAATATTTATTGAGGTTATTTGACTAACCTACATCCAGTTTGCATACAATCTTTGCAATTTTTCTAAAAGAATACATAGTATAGTAAATCTGAATCATTGTTATAACGATATTTCCCTGCAGCCCAAGTTTCCTAAATTTATATAGTTTATGCATACGAACTAAAATACATTTAGATTAAAACTTTTGACGAGTTATACGCATTACTTATTATAGGACACCCTGTTTTATACAGGGTGCTCCCCAATTGAAGGAAGACAATTCTTTAGAGTACTTTAGACTTTAGATCTTATATAGGCCTTAGGCCATGTCGTGATACTACTTGACAGAATAAAAAAAATCAATGGTAACAAAATTGTAGATTAGCTGTGCCTTTTAGTGACGCATGTAAATTTAATCAGAAAAGGTGTGGACAATGATGTGTCATAATCATGACGTATCAGGTGAAAATAGAAAGTAGCTTATGGTGGGTACTGTTATTGACGGACAGTATTTCAAATGTTGTTGATTTGAAAATGAAATCACAAACATAATTTTGTTACTCTTGGTTTTCGTCTTGAATTATTATGCAAAATTACACCGTAAATTGTTTCTCATTCTTTGTATTTTACTCATCTCTTTGTCGGGCAATCCTACGTAACTAACCTACGGTAAAACGAGAATGTCCGGAGTTGCTCGACAGCAAAATCAAACGTGATAGTAGAATGAGTGTCATATGAGAGATTGGATCCTCTTAATAGTATAAGTATCTATATAGAAGTGTTATCGGTAATAAAACAAACACCGTAACAATCACTGCATATATATATATATACATACATATATATATATATATATATATATATATATATATATATATATATATATGCGTATGTATATTGTCACGTGATGGCGCTGATCGCAGTACCAAATGCACGTGTGACATTCAGTCTGCAATAGACTCGTTCGAGTTTTTAATTTCTAATAAATGAAAGATTCTTTAACTGTTACATTCATAGTGACATTAACGCAAAAATTATTCAAAAACTTATGTGTTAATATTATTGTAACATTTAATAAAGTTTTGACTAAAGTCAGATATTGAAACGTGTCAATACGATGTCAACTACTGGCAACAAAACATTATTCCTTGAAACGGAAACAGAGTACAACTATTTGATTTAAATATATGTACATGTCTCCAATTATGTAGTTGTTACAGTTACATAGTATAATGTAGTTCGGTATGTATTTACTGTTTTCACGAATTGTGTAATAGATATCAAATGAAAACAAAATTTGATTAAAAATCATTCAAGATACTTTTCTACACTGCTGTGAAATCCACGAATTCGAATGTTTCGTCGGCGGTCAGACCGTGCTTCACGATACATAGAAGATTCGCATACATGTAGTTCCGAATCAGACCAACGACTAAACTAGTGCGCGCTCTACTGTCATACACAGTAACACGTGTGCAGTTCCCCACCATGTGGCCCTTGCTCCGGGAGGCGTGGCTTCGTGCTCCTGTCTGGCTATCTGCCCGAACAGAGCAAAAACTGCTCTTGGGAGCGAGTTGCTCAGGTCTGCTCCGAGAGGTCGGTGTAAACTATCAACACTGCGGCGTTCCTTCATTTCCACATTGACGAATGAAAAGTGTTATTAGCAGTTGCATTAAAGTTTGAAATAATTGGACAGAATAGATCTTTGACATTTTTAAGTGTAGAAATTGCTACATAATTGCAATCATGGATGAACCATCGACATCCACACCGAAGCGCCATTTTAAACCTGCTTGGGAAGAAATGTATTTCTTCGCTGAACATAGAGGAACACCAAAGTGCCTTATCTGCCGCAAGGTATTCAATTCTTTGAAAAAGTACAATCTCCAACGACATTATAACAGGTATCACGCAAAAGATTACGCAGGATATTCACGCGAGGAGCGATTTGCAGAGTTGGACAGGCTAAAGTGTAAGCTGCTGGATATAGAGGCAGTCTTACTCGAGGAGGTAAGAATTACAACGAATGTATTAAACTACCTCTGGACAAAAAGTATTTAATGAATAAACGACACAGAGTGAATGTGTAGACTAACCACCATTTACGATAATACGTAAAAAATGTTTCCGCTAAGAGTAAAACAAAATAAATTCATTGGGCTATCTATTTTGAAATATTAACGTAAAGAATATTTGCTTAATTAAAAAAAAAACAAAATTATACTTATACAGTATGTGCTACTTTATTATACTTATACGTTTTTCTGTAATTTGAGCTGCATATATAGTTAATAGGAGATTACATTTTGCTGCTATTTTTTTTTCTTAATCCTAATCAGTTCCCATTCTACTTATTCGATATACGTAGAACTACAACAAGTGCAATTCTTATAATGGTCACGCTAACTTATTTAATTGAATACTTTTTGCCCAGGATGAAAATAGTTATTAAGATTGCAATATTGTCTGAAAAGTTCTAAAAATTATGAAGATTGGTATAACACGGGCAGCAAAGAGTTTTTTTTACCAAAGAACCTATTTCCTTTTATTGTTGATTCGGAACTCGCTCGTGTCTCTCCACATGACGCAGATAAAAGCGGAACATATCGAGAGTGAGCGAGATGACATATGTATATTCTCCATACTATAGAACAACGGACTCGTCGCCGTCAGACAGTTTCCGAAATCATTTAGAACTGTGCCGAAGAAAACGTCAGCGTATTAATCTTTAGTAACTCATAAACATTATTCTTCACCATATTTTGTATGAAATACATTTCATTAATTAACTGCAATTAACTTCCTCTTCTACATATTTAGGAATTAGTGTTCTATAATTGTTTATATAACGTATGAAAGCATTAGGACAACATCCTTTTTACCTCTGATGTAATATTTATTATTAAAAAGATCATACTATTCAAATTTTATTGTATTCGGTCTTATTTTTACCGATCAAAAACAATTGTTATAAGCTTCGGAAACTACATTTCAAATAATACAGTGTCGCGCATAACGTTAGCACACCCACATTTCCGAATGTTTCCAAATTTTTCGAAAAAATACAAAAATATCGATTATATAAGCTCGTGTATATGAAAAAAAGAAGATTCATGTCAAGTTTCGTGCATTCGGAAAAGATATTGTTTATTGTTGTAAATTTTCTGAAAAATTTCGTAGGTACTGATATTTTTAATTTTCATTTTTTGATTCTGTCATGTACCTTTTGTTTTACGGTAATTGCAATTACTAGATAAACGAAGTCGTAAATGATACTTTAAGAATCGGCATCGATCGATGTTGCGGCGGTGTCAACAGTCTAGTTCCGCTTGGACACGCGGCGCCTTTGTACCGTCTTGTCTTATTTGACAAGGTATTGCGACGGCTTTGAATCTGAAGATTTTCAATCACGATAAACTGACGTGTCTGACGTAAGATATCAAGTTCACACAGTTTAACTGTTTTATTAGAACTTCTTAACATGTATCGGATGGCATATCAGTGAAAGTTTTCTTTGTCATGGGAAAACTGTCCTTACTGAAACACGTGCTCAGGCAGCCAGACGTACGTTAAAAAACAGATTTACTTATTAGATCTACGAGTTTTTTTAATAAAGCAACGTGACAAGTACTCGTCGTTGCGGTTGGTTTCACCATTTTAGGAAAGAATTTCCTTTTGTAATTGGAAAGATCGAGATTATTTAGAGTGGCTGTTTTTCGACGTGATTACCGAGCGTCGCTGAAAATTACGGTGAAAGTTCCTGGCCACCCGTGTGTTAGCATCGCTCGCTATGGCCGGCTTTGCTCGTTCTATACTCGAAATTGGTATTACAAAATAGAGACGTTGCTAATATATTGTTTAATATAATATAATTGAAATATAGTTTAATTTGATAATTAGGATCGCTAAGGTTTATTTGCTTATTGTTAGTTAATCTAATCATATTGTTAACAAATTGTTTGTATTATTACATTAACACGATACAAATACGATTTCATACTTGATACATAATTTATTTTAAATGAGTGTCGTTGACAGTGTTTATGATTGATCATTCCGCACGAGGAGTTAGATGTTTTCGTTCATCTTTCCTTTTTATTTGTTTCGTGATTGGTTAAGTTGCTTTAAAAATTTAGTATACCTTGAGATATTAAATTTGACTTTAACTATATACATAACTTCATATCAATGTTAGGTATAATCTGGTACTCGGTTAATTTCTTAAAAAATTATAATTATTATATCTATAACAGACTCTACAAAATATTAAATAAAGGAATTTCGTGACATTGTACTATTAATTTATAATATATATAATAGCTAGCTGTGCCAATAATTTTGTTAGCGTCTGCACGTATCATAAATTTTAATATCTAATAAAACTCGTATATCAACTCGGGTATTTAATTACGTACTACTAAGGCATTTTAGTTCTTTAACAATAGAATTCAGGGACCCGCCACAGTGATGGGTTCGAATATTTTTAATTCACGATTATTGAGATTAGATGCATGCATAAGGAATTATTCAAAAAATTAATTTCTTTGGGTATACATTATAAAAAGAATGTCTAAAAATTTGAGTAGATACGTTCTTGTTATTTCTATAAAGTAATGTAAAATATTCGCTTTTAATTATATCGTCTCTAGCATGGGAATAATTCCTGATGTTTCTTAAAATTTATTGTTAACAAAGAGTCAATGATCGGAAACATTTTAAAACTTGTGTGTTGCTTATTTATATCGTTTCCAAGTTTTATTATATTCGTGCTGTTTGGTTCGCTTGATACATTTTCGAAGATCACAGAAAATGATTTTACAATTATTTAATCTGTCGGTGTCTTTTTATTTCCTTTAGGCACGAAAACAAAGAAAAATAGTGACGAGTGAACAAACGATAAAATATAATCATAACATGATAAAAACGACAATGTTATTATGGGGCATCTGATGTAAGTGTACACGGCAGGGATGTCAAACAGTTATAATATCGGTTTCGGTTTCTCAAAACCGATATTATATTGGTTCTATAACTGTTATTTTTCGGTTTCAGTTTCGGTTATATAATAATTCGGTTTTGCTTTCCTGTTCTGTGACTGAACATGGAATATACAATGTATGCGAGCCACTAAGTAATCGACAGTGCGGTGCCCAAAATAGCACAATGAAATCTTAGATTGTTTGATGAAACACAAAACTGTTCAACAGATCGGGCAATTATCGGTATTTTTAGCACCTTGACGATTTCAATGATTTTTTAATATGTTGTAGAAATAAACATATTGAAGAAATAATTATAAACATTTATTTACATATTTATTATTTAAATGATCACTTTCCATTTTTTTATTATTTAAATGGTTATTTCTCATTATTTGTAATTTAAATAATTATTCAAATAAGTTTTTGTAATGTATACACATTTATTTATATATTTATTATTATTTGATATTAAACAATTATTTAAATGAATACATTTTTATACAATTTTGAAAGGACGGAGACGGTCGATTATTCAGTCGCTTGTATACATTATATATTCTAGGTTCTTCGAGCGAACAGAATAGCAGAAAACGTAATGTAACAGATTCAAGGCAGAACGGACATCCTCACAAGAGTTGTAACATTATTGCGGTTTTTCACGACTGTTTCAATCAAAAACGATATTCTAACAGTTTGAAACTTTTATTTTTAGAACGTTTTTAGTCCCTGGTATATAATCGATTGTCTCGAAGACTGTGGAAGATACGGATGAAAACGTTAATGATTATTGAGTGACACAAGCAGACGAATTTTTTATTATAAGCCGGTTCTTGTTATACTGTTTGATTTATGAGATGCAATAGTTAAGTTTTGTATTTAAAAAAAAATGAAATATTTATGTAGTCATGTTTTTTGGAGATCATTTGATAAAGCATTAAAAGATGAATTACTTATACAATGTACTTGTGGAACTTATAAAATATACGTATACAGTAACCCCGCGATCTAAGTTCAACGGAACATTGCGATCTACATATGTCCGTTGGCCTACTCCTTCCACTGCGGAGTACCCCCGGAAGCGCCATGAAGCTCGAGCTGCTTCGGTCGCCGAGCAGTGTAATTATGCTGCGTAATCTGATCCTGGATCGGGTATGTCGGTGTGAATCACTACTAATCCAATTACAAAACATCTTTATTTTTTATTATTTTTTCATGGAACTTTCACCAACATATTCGTGGTATTTTTCTAATGAAAATGATACCAAATATGATATAATTCCGATGATATTTACTTGTGTAATGAACGATGGAAGTTTTTTATTGGCATTACATTGTACGGACACGTGGGCCTTTGAACTGTGCCGGCGGCCGCGACTTTTGTCGTCTCTTTCTTTCCTATACGCTGTACTTCTTTACGTCCAAAACTTTCATCGTTTATATCATCGGAATTATATCATATTTGGTATCATTTTCATTAGAAAAATGCCACGAATATATTGGTAAAATTTCATTAAAAATAAGTAAAAAATAAAGAAGTTTTATTGTTGCACTAGTATTGGGTCATCAATACGCTATTTTTTGTTGCGCCTTCGGCCGCGCGGTCCGTGTTTGCATGTTGTCCTTTTTTCTACGGTCACAAAAGAATAGTGTCCCTTTACGATCTATGTCCCGGCAGAGAACCGAGAAAGGACTTAGATCGCGGGGTTACTGTAATTTTGAATGGTTTTCGAAATATTGCGTACATGTAAATTTCCGATCGAAAAACTAAATTGAAACTCTTACCCCTTGATTAATAGTATAAAACAAAATTCGCCTCACTAAATCTGTCCCCTTTTATTATTTAATTTTGAACAGATTTTGTTATATCTTTCATAGTCTTCGAGTTAATCAATTGTATAGATTTGCACGAGGCATCCTGTACGCAAGAAGTCGATGAAGTCCGATTCAGTGATGCCAGAAATGCCCAAAACTGGGTGGATTTTCCTCTCCTCTTTTTCCCCTTTCACTATCCCATTCCATTACCTGAGCACACTCCAACGTCCCCCACTAAGACCGTAGACTGGTCACGTGACATGCCGCGAAACGTGTCACATATTACTCTGGCCATCAGAGAGGTGGTAAACTGTATTACCCTCGATTTAACCGATCTGACATCACTTGTCCGATTACAACATGAAGGAATGTTGTATACACATTGCGATTAGAGTATCAATCGTGTGCTTTTCTCTAATGGACTACTCTTTAAGGGACAATTTAATAACTAATTAACGTAATTATTGAATAGTTTTTGAATTTACTCAACTTTATTCACTTATTAATTGTGTTTTGCAATAAGATATATTGATATTCATTAGAAAACTAATAATGTGTTTAATAATTATTTGCATTGTAGGAGGAAAAGCTACTTGTGAATGAACCAGAAGTTCGAGCGAGCTACAATATTGCATTAGAGATTGCAAAAGCTGGACGTCCATTTTCAGATGGAGAATTTATTAAGAGGTGTCTACTGGCAACCACTGAACAATTATGGCCGGATGCTGTTCAAACAGTTCAGGAAGTTAATGTTTCCAGTCAAAGAATCCGCAGCTGTATTCGCGAGATGGCCAATAACGTAACACAACAGTTGTCTGCCATTTCTAAGAAATTTGTTGCGTTTTCGTTAGCCCTTGATCAAACGACAAACGTGTTAGGTACTTCGCAGTTAGTCGTTTTTATTCGTGGAGTGGATGAAACGTTAACGGTTACAGAAGAACTGTTGGACATTTTTCCGCCAGGAGAATCAAGTAGAGGCGAAGATATTGTTTCTTGCGTGGAGGAGGCAATCGAACAAAACAATTTAGATTGGTGCAAGCTTGTTTCAGTTACCACAGATGGCACACCTGCTATGGTAGACAGTCACTCTGGGTTTGTTGGTTGCCTCCAATCGAAATTACGAAATCTAGCAGTTCCTCAAGATGTAGTGGCTATACATTCTATCATCCATCAGGAAACATTGTGCATCAAGTGTATCCAGTTCGATCATGTCATGTCTGTTGTTGTACAAGCAATCAATTTTATACGGGCACACGGATTTAAATGCTGGCAATTTAGATCATTTTTAGAGGTCCTAGAGGATGAGTATGGTCAGTTACCATATCATATTGATGTCGGGACAATTGGTCGTGCAAATATATTGGAAAAGTTTTACAATCTCCGTACAGATATTTATTTTCTAATGGATGTAGCAGGTTATGTAGTACCAGAATTGCACAACGGTGATTGGATTGCTGACTTGTCTTTTATGTGCGACATTCTCCAACATCTCAGTATCTTGAATGAGTCATTACAAGAACAAGGGAAAATAATTATAAACTTATACGATTCAATAGAATCATTTAAATTGAAATTGAAGTTTTGGATAGAGCAGTTGGAGCGTAGAAACACGTATCATTTCACAAAATTGTCATCGGTTAGTTCAGAGATTAAATTTGACAAATATATCAATGTTTTAAAAAATTTTGGTGAAGAATTTTCGTTGAGATTCAATGAAATTACAAAAATAGAGAATGATTTCAATTTAGTAACCATGCCATTCTCTATTGATATAGAAGTAGTGCCATCTCATTTACAATTAGAAATTATTGATCTAAGATGCGATAGGAACTTAAGACACGAGTTTATGAACAAAGTAGACATATTAAGTTTTTACAAAAATTTTCCAAAGTCTAGGTTTCCTGGTTTACATATGTGCGCAGCACGTTTAATTGCTATGTTTGGGTCCACGTATATCTGCGAGAAATTCTTTTGCATATCTAAAAAAGCAGAAAGCGCTTATAAATACGTAATATCGGATCACGACTTAAAAGATGTAAAAAATACTGTTATTTTAGGTACCGTTGAATCTATAGTACCAGATATAGTAGAGTCGATTGAAAGAAGGGCGCCTGCGCAACATAGCATATGTGTTATAACTGATAATTAAATCATAGTAATTATGATAATCTATGCCAATTTATATCTTTATGACTAGACTTATTTTCTTCTTTTAATATTTTAATTAGTTCAAAATAAACTGAAAGCTTTATAGCTTTTGTTAATATTTTCACTATGATCTGTTTGCACATTTGTATTGGTTATAGATATAAATGCATGAAGTCTCCATTGTCGGACTAAAACGTTTTTAAAACTGTTGCTTTTATTTTAATGGAAGTGAGTACGCGTCCGTGTAAATACGCGTGAAGATTATTGACATGCAAACAATTCAATTTGTTTGTTCCTTCCATTACAAATATCTCCGAAAACAGCATACAGACTGATTCAATAATTGTGTTATCTAGAAATTTAACCGCATGTATCAGTTTCAATCATTTTCATTGAAATATCTTGTACCAAGTTTGAACCAAATGAGTAGGAAGGATGACAGGGTAACCGGGGTACAAACAGGGGTTAGGGTGTAAGATGCAACCCGCCAAGGATATAATGACAAACACTTGTCCAAACATAACTCGTAAATAAGTGAAGCTTTCCCTACTCTGTCTCCGTTGTTAAAGAAACCGATTGTCCACGTTATGATGTATCGTCGAAGTGACTTGTCATTTTGTACGTATGTAGGTCTTCCCTATATGTGCTTAAGGACGTGTTGACGGGTTATTAATGAAATAAGCTTCAAACAATCGTATACTTTTGAGATCAAGACTCTTGTTAAAAAAGACTGTGTTTGAATTGTAAGTACTGCTGTGTATAAATAAACTATAAAACTTTTTGCTCTAGGATTAATAGCTTTGCTACAAAATTGAATTCGTTCTCAAATCAACTTCAAGAACAATAAGTATCTACAAGCCGTATTTACGTTTCTCATCGCCATCAATACACCGGCATCGTCTCTTGATTCAGGAAATATGTTTTGGATCTTGCACAGTGAAATTTCATGATTGACTTTTTCATTCATCATTACTATTTCATTTGTTTCATTGTTTGTTAAAATATTTTATTCGTTTTTTTCGGAAATTTAAGAAATCACCAGTCTTTATAGAAAGTCGACTCGATCCAACAAAATTGTAGTGTTTAACCCGTCAGTACACACGTGAATGCCCGAGACGAAAGTAGCCACATCGGGTCCTCATTGACCCCCCAGTAAAAAGTAATATTTATTCTTAATGTTTTATGTTTATTCCAATATTCATTAATTACACTTTTGTTAAAGTAACGGCATTAAATACGTGTCCACAATACATAAACACGTAGTCCATAGAATCTAGAAATCTATAATTGATAAAGATATGCAGTCTTTTCTCCGTAATTGTCAAAAAGATCTCTACTGTAACTGTCAAAATTTTATCCCCGCCACTGGGAAAGTCTTTGGAACTAGTCAAGCGGCAAACACGTTCGACAACCGAGCTAGAGGTCGAGTATCGGTGAGACTCATACTGATACAAGCGAAGTAAAAGATTGCAACTATAAGTTTTTATTTATTTTTATAATACTGTTACCATCGTATTCGTTTCTTTTTTCTGATTAAAATAACATCGCACACGATCTAATTACGATTATAATTACTCGTGTAATAAACGAAATTAAGAATACATGTATACAGTACTCTCACGATAAATGTCCGAAACACGAGTCCGGCCAGGGACATTTATCTATATGGAAATACTATTATTTGACCTCTGCCAAACGTAGGAAAGGACAGCGAAACTCAATGGCCTCGGTCGCCGAGGAGTGTAACAATACGGATTGGGTATATTGATGTGAGACCACACTAATCGAATAACAAAACTTTTTTACTTTTCATTATTTTTTAACGGGACTTTCACCAACATATTCGTGTTGTTTTTCCGATGAGAATGATACCAAGTATGATATAATTTCGACGATATTTATTTGTGTAATGAACTACGAAAGTTTCGGACACAAAGAGGGACAGCGTATGGAAAAGAAAGAGACGCGGAGGGTCGCGGCCGATGGCCGCTTTGACAGTTCAAAGACCCCGTCCGAAACTTTCGTTGTCCATTACTAAATATCATATTTGGTATCATTTTCATCAGAAAAAATCCACGAATATGTTGGTGAAAGTCCCCAAAGAAGATAATGAAAAATAAAGTTTTGTTGTTCCTTCGCGGAACACCGGTTTTGGCACCTCTACTTTTGATTTTCACGTCAATGAAAATTCAGGTAGTGTGACTCAGGCCTGACATCCAACGCAGGTAGCGCGACTCAGGCCCGACATCGAACGCAGGTAGCACGATTCAGGCACAACCATGCGGCCCTTCATCGCCTAATCTTACTTGGACGCAGTGATGCCAGAATCGTGGGCGCGCGCCCACGGACTCCCCTACATCGGTGTTCAGACGTACCCCCACTTTGCTTCCACTAGCGCTAGGCACACGAGGAAGCTCTACCCCTACCCAGTGTTGGGATATGGTCCATCTTTTCTCGCGCATGCGCGGACAAAACAGTAACGTATCTATATCATGATGACGAGGTAGTGGAGCCCTAAGACAGTTATATTGGCGGGAAAATATCGAAACAATCTATTCCGGACAAAAAGATTCAGGACGTGTCCTACGAGTTACAAAATATACACAAATACACATGTTACACATTCATTTTTCAGAATCAAATCATACCAATTTTTTAAAATTCTGCTGGGTGCTCAAGGTACCCCATTTTATCGAGAATCTTACTTTACTGAGGCCATAATCGCCGCGCATGCGCGAGAAAAGATGCACCATATCCCAACACTGCCCCTACCGTGTCCGTGTGCGGTGCAGTGATGCCAGAATCGTGGAACCGAGGAACTTGCCCCTCTTGTGGATCCTCCGGCTGGACCCCCCACTCTGACGTACCGTCGTCGCCTTACGTTGTTTCTTACTGCGCACGCGCTACACACAAGCGTACCTCTAGTCTGTCCGTGTGAGCTGCCTATTCGACTCGACGGCGTCGAGGTACGCTTGTGTGTAGCGCGTGCGCAGTAAGAAACAACGTAAGGCGACGACGGTACGTCAGAGTGGGGGGTCCAGCCGGAAGATCCACCGGAGGGGCAAGTTCCACGGTTCCACGATTCTGGCATCACTGGCAGTGCCGCCAGATCAGGGGAAGGTACCTCTGAAAAGTTACCCTCTCTCCGATTGCCGGGTTAAGCACGCATGCGCGACGGGAACGCAACAGGAATTGAGTGGGGAGCGATTGATGACACGTTCCGCGTGCGCAATGGGGACACAAGACGCAACACGGGTGAGTGGACAAATGACAGGACATATCGCAGATTATAGGTTATTGCCGCGTATCGTATCTATTACCTACTAAATGAAATCTGAAATGGCTTCACCGATGCCACCGCTACCGTTATGTGTCGCCTCAGTCGCGCGCGGCACGTCACGTGACCAGTCTACGGTCTTAGTGGGGGTCGTTGGAGTGTGCTCATGGTGGTGGAATGGGATGGTGGAAGGAGCGTCGTAGGGGCGGAAACGACATCCAAATGGATTACGTCTGGCGGCACTGTCGGTTCCACGATTCTGGCATCATTGGTGCGGTGGCTCGTCGGCCGCTCGGTCGTAGATTTCGAATGTACGGATCGTTCCTCGGCAATTCAACTATTTCAGCTTACCAGCGCATTCGATTCTCGGTGCGGCACGGCACACGTTTTGCTGTAACTTTTGACCTAAAAATGCTATCAAAGCGAAATTTGTATTAAATTTTTTTTCAAAAAGTCGGCTTAATGCTAAAATATGTTTTGTATTTTTAAAATCATTTCTTCTTGTTCTTTTAAAGTATAGCTGGATAAGATGACCAAAGGTTCCCCAAACCAAATTGATTTTTAGTCACACCATGCTCAACGAAAAATTACGAAAAAATTCATGAATATTTTACCGAGTAGCATACATGACCGAGAGTTTTTTCAGAATTTTTGGTTGCAAAATCGATATTTAAATAAATCAGAAACCATAACATCGCTGATTTTATATCGAAGTCTTCGATTCACCACGTTTATATTATTATGTAACTCATCATGCATAGCATTAACACAGATTTCATGTGTTTCAAACAAATGTTTTTGTAACATTTATTTCAAAATTATATTATATCTTCGCGTTTTTGCTTGTGGGGCAAACTATATATTTCGATTTCATTGCCGACATATGCTACTGATCCGACTGTATTGCGAGGTTAAAGTCATTCTTTAGAAAAATCTGTGAAAAATCTGTGAAAAATCTGTGAAAAATCTGGCAGACATTCTACAGATTTTCTATATTTAAATAAATTTCTACAATTTCGGGATAGTCCTGTTAAAAAATGCACTTGTTCCAAAAGTGGACTCTGCTTGCCAGCTGTTCCGGCGTTTCCGGATTAAATTTTGCCGGCAGGGACGAAGGGACGATTACGAGAAACAACACTTTCTTTAAACGGCACAGCTTTTAATACTGGGACGGACACGACGTAAAACGAGAACTATAATACACTTTGTTATAGAATGTACACGCGATACACAGGGCGTAGTTTGGATTCGCGATTCTGGAGTCGCGGGGACCTTTCGTGATACCGAAATTGCCGTTTCTCTTTTCGCTTTCAATTACAGTCGCTTGTTTGCTTATTTCTAACGGGCGCGTCGGTGCGCTGTGTCTTATAACACCTCCTTCCCGTCGGTGGGAAGGGGGTCGCGGGGCGCTGTTTTCCGAGCCTTTTGGCGGTGCGGAACGCGATTTTAAACGTCCCACGGTTTTCAGGCGGGCGCTTGGCGCTCCTCGCGGTCGCCCGGCCGTTGCCCCCCGTATTATCGGGCGTAGCCGCGGTTTCGCCCGAACACCAGCTGTACGAAGAAATACCCCTATGTCTATAAATATGGCAGGAAAGAATTCAGCTAATTGACTATCAGGCCACTAATCAAGCTACAATAATGCCGCGAAGAGTGCGACGACTTCGTGTCCGAAACATTGCTTTCTACGGGTGGGACACGATTCCTCGAGGTTCCTTTATTTTTTGTATACCTCAATGATATACCTGATCCGTATTATGTTACAATTTCTCGATCGAGTCGAGCGGTCGAGCTTCTCTGCCCCTCGAGGGGTATACCTCGTAGCAGGAGGATATTGTAACCCTACCTAGCGTAAGCTGCTTTATTACTTTATTCGTGACATTAATGTATATAAAATGTGTCAGTTGCTGACCGATAGATCAATCTAGTCTGGCTGTTGGCCACTTTTTTTTCTCCAAATTCACATAATATAAACGAAAATATAAACGTACAACATGGTTGCTATTGCGCTCTACCGTACACATTGCCGTGGTATACAAAGTATGGTAAAAAGCAACTACAATCCTGGCAACTAATTCTGGTTTTTGCTTGTATGTTGCCAACAATTATTATGAACTAAACAATAAGTAAAATGGAGAGAATATGATGTACGACTTAGTACATTGTAATGCAAGATAATTCGACATTAAATCTGTCAGTGCACCGGTGAATAAGATTTTGGTAGTGACAGACCTTACTTTTCGTCTATATATTTATCAAGAAATATAGCACTTGTTGTATATAGTATGGTTGTTGCTTTATTGTATAAAGCCACAGCAAATATGAAAAATAAATTATTTAAGCTGTGATGGAATATCAAGAAAGTTAAACACGGTCTTAACCTGTGCATTAGAAGATTATGAAGAACACGAAACGACGATTTTATTTTTAACATTATAGGAGCCTGTTGTAATTCAACGATTGGTGGCGTCAATGCTAACGAACACGACTTAAATCTAGAACATCTCATGACCCAACAATCGTTGTTTTATCATTTCATTTAATATTGAATGAACTTCTATTGTTGGATGTCAAAATTGTAAGAAAATGGCACATTAATTAACAAAATGAAGTTGGTTTTGAAACTTTTTGAACCACTCGTTTCAGAAAAAAATTATTTATAATATGTTGTAGCACCTCTCGATACTGTACAATTTTTGTGAATGCAAAATGTAAATACAAGAGTTTTCTGATATCTCTAATAATAACAAAAGTGGTTAAAATGGTTAAAGTTATTATCCCATTCTATATACATATATTTGGAAACGCTAATTGTTTCATACGAAAAAATATCTTTCCTGATCACAGTCTGTGTTTCTATTGTTGACAGTTAGATTCCATTAGTCATATTCCACGCGAAAAGCAAATTCAATAGAAGTAAACGAAAACTGAAGTGTACAATTAAAATGTTATAGTGCATGTACCCAGATAGCACTCGGACGTCCAATGTACGTCCGTACCGGACATATATACGTCCCAGGGACGTACGATACGTCCGAGATATGTCCGATTTATGCCCCAGGTATGTCCGACAGAGGTCCCAGTTACATCTCAGTACGTACATAGGACATCCCGCGCGGACGTTAATTGGACGTTTGTGGGACATATAAAAGCGTGTTTGCACCTTAAAAAATTTTCTAAATATGTAAATATTGGTTTAAAAGAATTCTACAAAAATACCATTCATTATTACGTAGCTAGGAAAAGAGGAATTGATCAAATAAAAAAGAGTGGACTTATGCCGGGCGCGAACCTAGTATAAACATATTAACAGTCGAGCGCCTAACGCGCTGACCCAACCGAATTCTTGGTAACACAATTAATATTTTCAGATACTATGCGCGCTGATGTACGAAGTAATCGTAATACTAATCAAGTTAATTTCATTTTTCAACTATTTCTGTGAAATGTTCAAGTTTATCAGTGTCCAATAGACTTACAGAATAAATAAAATCTAACAATTTGAAGATTAGGTCATTTTTTCACGGAAGAAATGTCGAAAAATTAGTTTTTTTCAAACAACGGCGCCGCTAACTTAAAAATCTAAAAATATTCATAAACTATATTTTGAGTATAATAATAGAAACACAATTCGAAAACGTACGAACGGTTTCTATCACAAGCGATGAGATGAATGTTTTGTCCTGCTTTTCGAAGCTGTGGAAATTCGGAGGCACGTCGCTTTTTAATCTAAACCACAATTTTATTAAACGATCATTTAAATATTCGATGACTTCTTCAAAAATCATTATCATTTTTTAAAATTTTTTATGCGAATATAAAATTGCTAAAAAGTTTGCAATTTCTAATTCGTGGTTTTTTTATTACATATATGTACACCTGATTATATGGATAAAAACCATGTTCACCGTAGAATACAAACACTTTATGTATGAATCAACAATGAATGAATAAAGATAATGTACTAAACAAACGAATAGACGTTTTTGATTATTGATCCATCAATTTTTCGCGATACTCGAACTTCTCACCGAGTTGCACTAAGTATTTGGAGTTGTGAAAATTGCGGAACTTCGAAAAACCAAAAATTTTGGAATGTCTGACTTGTCGTTGACTTCTACTACTGAATTTCGTGCTACCTCTTCCGATATCATATTCGCCTAATACAAAGTTCACCTTTCGACGCTTTGGAAAATTTCGGAAATTTACGACTGGCTGTCTTGTCGTTGACTTATACTACTGAATTTCGTGCCACCTCTTTCGATATCATATTCGCCTAATGCAAAGTTCAATTTGTGGTAGCACGAAATTCAGTAGTGTAAGCAAAGCTTCGCAAATTGAAGTTTGTATTAGGCAAATATGATGTCGGAAGAGGTAGCACGAAATTCAGTAGTATAAGTCAACGACAAGTGAGCCATTCGAAAATTTCCGAAATTTTCCAAAGTCTCGCAAATTGAACATTGTATTAGGCGAAGATGATGTCGAAAGAGGTAGCACGAAATTCAGTAGTATAAGTCAACGATAAGTGAGGCATTCGAAAAACCAAAAATTTTCGAATGGCTCACTTATCGTTGACTTGTACTACTTTCCGGAAGATCAGAAGAAACAAAAGTGCAATTGCAACGAGGATACAACAGCATTTGTGCGGTGTTCGTGGTGCAGGAAATACCTATGCTTCAGGTGCTTCTTCGACGTCCATCACCCCACTACGTGCACGCGTGAATCGAATAATTAATGTTAGATATTGTTAATATATTTAAATTTTTGCTTATTTATCGTAAAATGATTGTACATTATTGCAAAAACAAAAAAAAAATGTTCCCGGACGGGCTGCGAACCTGGGATGTTCGAATTGTATGAATTTTTTCCAATTTCAAAATCGGTTTTCTCGAAAACGGATTCGCGTTGACAGCTGAAACTAATTGGATAGTTCATGAGGGTGCCTAAGCTATGTCCACACAAAAACTCGTTGCGATCCGGCGTTCTCGGTTGCCGAGGTTTCCTTGTTAGCATTATATTTCCACTTCTATAATTCTGTAGCGCACCAGCTACGAGGTAAGTAATATTGAGCCAGCCTCGACTTTCTAGTTAATAAGGGCAAAGACAAAGTAGTTTCCACTTTTCCTGACTGTCTCACTGCACTACCTGAATCGTGCGACGCTACAGAGCAGTATTATGTTATAAAATATGAGAGATTACCTTGTTCATGACAAGTGATCGTTCATTCGCGGATCTTTGAAGTCGTGGATCCGTCTGTAAAAGTCCAAGGTGGCGTTGCTGTTGTCTGGAGAATGCAGTTCGATATAAACGAGCCAATTTCAATTCAATTTTAGGCGGTACAGCTTCACCAGCACGAAGAACGGTTAACAACCAGTATCTAAAAGTTTGAGACAAAATAATGTACGGGATGTTCTGTAATTTTTAACACAACGAAACGGTTGTAAATTTTTGTAACGAGCAGATGCGATTGAATACACGTCACTCCTCAACCGATGGTGGATTTTGTAATCAGTTCAATCGATTAGATTTCATTTAATCTTGAATCAAAACGAAACCAGTAGCGCTTGACCGTGACTTCCGAACTGCTCAATCTGTTTGGATGTCCATCTAATTTAATTCTAATTTAATACCAATTAAACTATAATACAAATGTAGTGGTTCCTAATAAGGTGTACGTCAATTCGTAATGGACATTTCGCATATTTGCATTTCAATTCTTGCCTGATTCTGACTATACTTTGTCAAATAACTGAACCGATAAAGGTACCTGTATCCTACTCTACACAGATTTATTAAATCTAAACTTTTACAAGCACCTTCAAACATTTGAGAAATTATTAACAAATGTAAGATTGCAAGAATTTAAGAAACAAGATTTACACGCGCTCTTTTGCGAGAGTTGCGTTGCGTCGCGTGATTTGGAAAACACGGCAAGCGACTATGAAAGGAATGGACAGTATAAATAAAAGACGAAATAAAAATAAAACAATGAGTACTGTATGTGTATACCCAGACAGCACAAGCGTTACGTACATTTTGGTACATATCGCCCACTAGACAATTTTTTCATTCTCTTAAATCACATTTTCTACGTAAAACAAATGCTTGTTTAGATGTAATAACGTTAAAAATTGCTTAATATACACCTGCGGTAAAACCTACAAGTGTAACTTTCCTCCTCACAACACTGCCGGTTATGGTACTATGTCGGGGAACTAAATAGCAAAATGACGTGTTTTCATATTTTCGAGAAATCTACATTTTTCCGACGTTTTGGCCTTTTTCATTTTTTACGGGCACAGTTTGAAACAAAAAATTCTGAAAAAATTCTCAAAAATGTGTCTTAGGACATATTCCACATTTTTTTTCAGAATTTTAGAAAGCATCAAAGAGCGGAAAATGCGTGGAAAAGCGCGAAATCTAATTTACCCTGTAACTACCCTCACGGGCAAACTAGGGGGTTGAAATTTTACTGAGAGGGGTTTTTCTCGATCAGCTTTCCAATGGTTCCAACCTAACCCAGACCATCTTATTCGGCTAGGCCCTTTCTCAAAAACTGTGCGTCTAGGAGAAAAATTAAAAACAGATTCGGAATCAGCGCGAAAATCTCTATAAACAATCGCATAGTGAGAATCGAAACGTTTTTTGGCTGTTGGACAGTGTTATGGACAGGCACAGACATTGGGGGCTCAGATATACGGACAGGCACACAAACTGGGGGCACAGTAATATGATCAATGTGTATCGATAGAGCACACAAATAGGCACATTGACATCATCTTTTATTTTAATTAAAACCCAATGAGACATTGATAAATTTTCATTTTGTAAAATTGTCTTTACAAAAACAAAGATTAAAGAATCTATATTTTCGACCAAATTAATTGGAAGCCAGATAATTGATTATTTAATTCGTGAAGAGAGCATACGTGCTTATCAGCACATTAATAGAGACACCCTGCGACGTGGCGCGGTGGAAATATGTATAAGAAAAATTGGTAGTTACGCATAAAAGGTTCCACCTCGCCGATTTTGTTAAAATTTAAATATGCTGATATTAATATCAGCTCTAAGGCTGAGCGACGGTTACATGTATAGGAAAAAGTTATTCAGAATCTTCACCCTGACAACATATTAAAAAATCATCGAAATCGGTGAGGCGGGACCTTTTATGCACAATTACCGAAAATTGTTCAGAATGATGATCTTGACTTGATCCAGATTATTATATAGAAACATAAATACCTTGGTCCGGGATCTTCTGCAACAAGGATACCAATATTTTGATTCTCATCGTCGTGCAGTCTTGGCGTAGGCTCGATGCACATGGTACATTTTGGATCGTGGGGACTAGGACGGTTTTGTAATTTCAAGTCATCGTCATCTTTTTCCTCAGCAGGCAAGTAAATTGTTACTGTATGCTGAATCGTCCTAGTTTCATAAAAGGGCTGATTTGAGTCTACCCACGATGGAGCATCTTCCGCATCGGTCCAAAAGAAATCTTGCAAATGAACTCGACGTCCTGGTAAATGCTCGATAACGATTATTTCGTCCTCTAGAAACAAAAATATTTATTCTTGTAAGTTATGACGTGGCAAATTTGCTGCGTCCCTCCGAACGCGCGAACCTTTGAGCGCGCAATTATGCGAAGGACCGGAACGCCCTTTTTACGCGTTAGCGGATCCACTTGTGGGTCCGTTAGTGATTGTTACCGTGTGAAGCCCGTCCCCATATTTTGGTGTATCTTAGTGTACTTGCGGGGGACCACGTGCCGCAGTTATTTCGTGAGATAAAGTAAAGTCCGAGAGCGTTTCCCCAGGTGAGAGCAACGAGTGAACGATAGATGAACGACGGCAAAGCGACGCGACGCGAGGCTGTCGCGTACGAGTACAGTGATGAGATGCTTGCCTATTTTTCTCGCGCCGATTTTAGCATCAGTAAAGTAAAATTCTAGATAAAATAGGGTACCTTCGTCACGCAGCAAAATTTGAAAAAATTGCGATAATTTGATTTTTTATATACATATGAAATACTAAAATTTAATAAAATGGGAATGATATGTAAATACATAATAATTGCGTGTATATGTATGTAGGATCTCAGGAAAAAGGAAGGCACCGCGCCGGGAATCGAACCCGGGCCCTCGCGGTGGTAGCCGATCGACTAAAGGTCGGGTTATACATGTCCGAAGTTCGGATCAGCCCGAATATTGTTACCCAGGTTCAAATGAGAGTGTTCGCAATCGGAAATCGGCGTCCGACTTCTCAACGATTCTTTTTCTTCGAGTCTGGGAGGCCATATGGGCTCCACAACTTCTTTAGCTAAACTATCGGTAGCTCTCCTTTACAACATCTCGAAAGCATCACAAGTTACGCCAAAGTTCGGACGGAAATGTATAAACACCCTAAAAACGCGTCCGATAGAGGACGGATATGTATGTAGGATCTTAGGAAAAATGAGGAATTCCGCGCCGGGAATCGAACCCGGGACCCTCGCGGTTGTAGCTGATCAACTCTTACACATACCCACGGAACCCTCCTACTTTTTCCTAATCTCCATACAGTATTTGGTCTGGGAGGTCCTGATCCCACATGTATAACCCGACCTTAACGCGCTCACCCAGGGAACCCTTCCGCCTTCTTCCTAATTTCCTACGGTATTTGTGGTCTGGGGGGTCCTAACTAATCCCACACTCGACCATCCTGCAAATGACATTCGCTCTCGAATGTTCATTACAGCGTTATCGTCTTTTTGTGTATGTTTGGCCTCAGCGCCATCAACACAACCTCGTTTCGTAACTTCACATTTCGTATTTCGTACTTTGTTTCAGCTTCGTCCGTCATCGGCGCCATTGTGCGGTGACGGTGCTTCCCCCATCCCGGACGAGCCCCCAATTGTAGGATCTCAGGAAAAAGGAAGGCACCGCGCCGGGAATCGAACCCGGGCCCTCGCGGTGGTAGCCGATCGACTAACGCGCTCACCCACGGAACCCTCCCCCTTCTTCCTAATTTCCTACGGTATTTGTGGTCTGGGGGGTCCTAATCCCACATGTATAATATAATGCACACTTATCCTTTATTTTGGGGATGGGGAACTGAAGGATGCTAAAATAACTTTAAGTAAAATACATAATAAACTCGTCTCGCCTTGTGTCTGTCGTGTCGCGTCTCTCAGCGTTGCCATATGCGCGTGCCGTTAGGCTCCTTACCCTTCCGTCCCTCGTCTAGCTGTGCTGCTAAGCTAGCCTTCGCTTCCCCCATTCTTCCGACTGTGGGACCAGGTAGGGAAAATAACGGGTGGTTTGGGTAAAGTTGGGACACTCGTTAGCATACTCCAGGCGGTACGCATGTGCGTTCGTGGGAAGAGTGGGGGAAGCGAAGGCCGGTTTAGCAGCGAAGCTAGACGAGTGGCAGGAGGGTAAGGAACCCGCATATGACAACGCTGCTCGACGCTTTCCCGCCAACATCACTGCCCCACTAACTTTTCCTCATAATATACATGCGTTACTATTTTGTGCGCGCATGCGCGAGGAAAGGAGGCCCGCATCTCATCACTGTACTAGTATCGTATTCACATAAAAGTCATCTATTACCGTCCGTTTCGCGCCCTCTGTGCGACCACGTGCAGCAGCTCCGCGTCACCGCCGCATGCAGTCCAACTCGCGGAAGTCGTATGATAGAATCGCGTAAAGTGTCTAGCAGATTCTGTATTTAGGCTACCGGATCAGCCCCGGCTTTCCAGCCAGCCGCTCCGAAACAACTCCTTATTAAAACATCTTCAACCCCTGCATAAATCGTCTTGTTACTGTGTGAGAACCCTTCCCGTCGCGGGAAACACCCCGCTCCGCCCTGCGTACAATCCTGGGCTTCGTCCGAGCTTTCTAGACGATCCCGATTCCAAAAGGATTCCTTTCGTATAAATAATTTCGTATGACACCTTGCGGTGTCTGGCGACGCCCGAGCTGCAAATGTAGTTAGCGCATTTCGCATAAACGAATTCTCTTGGCGGCCGTTTTGTCCCGGATGGTCTGCGTTAGAATTATGAAGCACACAAAGGTAAACGCTGTGGAACGTGGAAACGTGATCGAGAAATCGCGACAGTCAGAAATAACGAGAGTGCGACTGATTTCCGCGAGTCTATTTATACTTCGGTTGTCGGGGCCATCGGTTAGGAGAAATTGCAAGTAGACGACAGCACCTAACGTTTGTTGGCAATTGTGGCATTGCCCTAACGAACGGTGCTGCGAGGGAGACAATGGAAAATAGACAGTGGATTTAGAATATGGAATATTGGAACGATGGTCCACAAGACAAGTACGGTGCGAAATGTAAACACGCGGCGCCGAATGGTTTACCTGCATGGTCGTTCACCTCGGTGCACGTATCGAGTTCAATGAGTTCAGCTCGGCGAGCATTTTCGAGGGAGACGCCTACTTCTCCTGACCGCGCATCTCGCTCCCCGTAGCGGCCGCAGTTCTCCGAGTTCCTCAGGCTCGTGCCTACCGCTTGGGGGGGGGGGGGGGGGTTGGTGTCCCGCTTGGACGCCATCCGATTGGACGCGTTCCTTTTGGACGCCGTGCCGATTGGACTCGTCATTTGGATTTGTGACATTTGGACGCCGTGCCGTTTGAATTCGTGACATTTGGGTGCCCTAAATTTTATAATCATTGCTTTTCGAATTCTACATATGCTGATATTTTATTGTGAAATATATGGTTAGTTCTGGGTTAGGTCTCTGTTATAGCAAAGGGAAGGGCCTGGACTAACCAAGCATAGGGAATAAATTCATTAGTATTAGCCCTAACCAGTGCCCCGAAAGGATCACTGCCGGGAGGAGGAGGAGGAAGGGGCCGCGGGCGGGGGGGGGGGGGGGGGGGAGGGGGCAGGACCGAACACAACCCCTTGGGGGCCTGTCACGCCGCGCATTCGATAACTCATCCCTGAGAATCGAGGGCGCGCGATACAGGATTACCCGGTGAACGTTCATGCTTGTCTCCCTCGCCCGGGGCCTGGCCTCTCCTTTCACCCGACAGGAGATCTACGATCTTTTACCAAGAGGAGGAGTTGTGCCGCCTAGCGGCTGGACCGTCTCACCGACTTGCCCAACTTCCGACCACTGAACTGTAGGTAATACTTAGGTAGCATGGCTCGGATGAGACAGTGGCAACCTCTGCCCGACTGGACAACCGATGGATATGGGCAACGCGGCCGGCAAACCATCTACCAGTCGCACGGAGGTTAAAACTCTCGGCAATGCGCCGCTCTATAGGAGGCAGAAAAGGTACACATAGAGACCTAAAGCAGCCTTGCATCTGGGAACCGCCCGGGTGTCCGAGAGATATAGGAAACTAACTAACTAACTAACTAGGTCTGGGTTAGGTCCAACCTGTACGTTGCCGCTCGTAGCGGCCAGGAAGGTGGCGGGCTTGGGCCGCGTGAGGGTCGGATGGTCGGCCGCGAGGGTGGAGATCCTCGAGTAGCGGCCGCTACAGTGCTTCCGATGTCTTCGCCGGAGGCATGTGGGCATGTTATGCCCACACACCGGCGAGCCGGACCGCAGCGGCTGCTGCTACAGGTGCGGGGATGAAGGGCAGAGGGCGGCAACGTGCACCCTGCCCCCATGCTGCGTCGTCTGCCGGGAAATGGGCAGGCCTTACAACCACAGAGGTGGTACTAAGGCCTGCCCCACCTTCGCCCTAGGCGGTGGAGGGCAGAAGAGGGGGAGAAGAAAAGAAGCCGGGGGTGTCGATGCGCCAATCGACACCCCCGCCTCGGAGGGGCAGGAGGCACAGGTCCAGGCCCAGGTCCAGGAAGGAGGAGGGGAATAACCTCTTCGCACGGCCGCACCCTCGGAAGCGAGGTTGCACCGGTGCAACCCACCCACCGGGGAGGGAAAGGGGGTCGGTCCTTAGGGTTTGAGCCAAAGCTCCCCTAAGCAGGACCGGCCTTATCGGAAATCGGATGCGTCGTTCCCCGCCGGCGAGGTGGGGGGAAAGAAGTATCCGGGAGTCGTCGGACAGGAGGGCCTGTTACCCAAATGTCCAACGGGCGACTCCAGGGAAGGGGGGACACGGTGTCTGTCGTCACCGAGTCCCAAATAGGTTGGCCGGAGGGGAGCTTCTCTCCCCTCCCATGTGTGCATAAGAGGGCGGTCCATTCCGGTAGCAATGCTATGAAGATCCCGGAATGGACCTCAAAAGCCCAGGGCACGGCAGAATGTGGGGTTTAGTTGGTAGGCCTGACTTTTGGGTCAGGAGAGCCCAACATAACCCTCTCGCCTCTACAGGCGAGGTGGGAGGGTGTCCATAAGGCGGATTCCCCACATTTCAAAAAAAAAAAGAAAAGAAAAAAAAAGGTCCAACCTGTACGGAGTTCAATCGGCACGGAGTTCAAACGGCACGGCGTTCAAACGACACGAGTCCAATCGGCATTGAGTCCAAAAGGAACGCGTCCAATCGGATGGCGTCCAAACGGGTGTGTCCCGCTTGCGGTATGTATTGCGTGTGGCGCTTTGGGGCGACTCTCATACCCATAGGTTTCCACATCACCCATGAGGTACTATGGTCAATGCGTTTATAATGTTCGTTTTCAAAAATGCGTAGCATTAAAACAGAGCAACGTACACTGCTGTACGATTCCTCGCTATCGTCTTTGATGCGGATATTGCAAGCTTTCCTAATTGTTAGTAAAATTTTGACAGTATAATAAAAACTATTTTCCAAATTTATTTTTTCGAAATTATCGTGCGACGCAGTGGAATATGCCTATAGGGGATACCACTGACAAAAAAACGCATTGACCATAGTACCTCATGGGTGATGTGGAAACGTATAGGTATGATGAGAGTCGCCCCAAAGCGCCACACGCAATACATACCGCAAGCGGTAGGCACGAGCCTGGGGAGCTCGGAGAACTACGGCCGCCACGGGGAGCGAGACGCGCGGTCGGGAGAAGTTGGCGCCCCCCTCGAAAATGCTTCGAAGTGAGCTACTACTGGACATGCCTGGCTTACAACATCGTCGGTTGGCAGAGCGGTTAGGGCGCTCCGACTACGGAGCCAATACACTGGGGTTCGAATCCTGTCGGTGGCAAAGTTTTTTTTTGCATACGTCGTACTTTATTTTTTCAATATTATATTATACAATTTATTCACATGACTTTAACAATATTTTTTTAATGTTTTACAAATATTTAAGTAAGTAACGATTTTAAGTAAAATACATATAACAATAGTTTTGGAGCATCTGCTATTTTCTCGGTTGTATAACTGGGTATGTGCATCATTTCGGTCCTGTTTAACACTTTGATCGCCATGTCGTCCATATCTGGGTGACGGAATTATTTATACAGAATTGAAAATTAATTTTTACGTTGGCAGATTGTGTGTACCAAAATTGCTTACGATCTGCGAGATGGAAGAGTTTTGAAACAATAATTAATATCAGAAAACTAAAATTCTCAGCTTTTGCTTTGTTAAATAAAATGCTTTGATTTCGAGTAATTTTTGTGATTGTTGAGTGGGCGATGAACGTGTTAATACCAGCCAAATTTGAAGAAACAACCAAATCGGTAAAACCCTCTGTAATACATATATACGAATCATCACAAAACGCAACATATAGAATCGCGGAAAAGACCCTAAACCTGGAAAACTTTAGAATTAAGTATGTTAATAGTAATAAACGTTACCTACAAGTAGAGAAAATGGAAGATTATACAATCACAATAGAGACGCTACAACAAAGGAAAATAAAATTTGTCTGCTACACTCCAAAAACACTAAAACCAAAAACTATCCTATTAAAAGGAATCGATAGCAGGTTTACAGCCGAAGAGATCCTAGAGGAGCTCAAACATACTACCCCGGATAGCGTAAAAATACTAAAAAATCTCGAAATTCGCGACAATTAAATCTACCAAATATAACAGGCAACTACCCTTTCAGATTGTACACATTTCCCCCGATAGCGACCTAAACGCCCTAATAAAAACAAAATACATTCTAAACCAAGCAATCAGCTGGGAGAATATAAGGAGGATAGAACCGATAATATGTACGCGTTGTCAAAGAGCACTCTTCTTCAAACTGTCAACTAGACTATAGATGTGTTAAATGCGCTAACAACCACAAACCGAGAAACTGCTCTATACCAAAAAACGAAATAGTTAATAAAGATAAGATTTACTGCGTTAGATGTAAGAACCACGGGCACCCAGCATCTTACAAAGGATGCCCAAAATACAAAGAATTAAAAAACAGATTCCTAAAGAACAAAAACAGAATCAAACAAACTAACGTTAGAAAACAGTAAAACAACACTATCTCCACCAAGACTCCAAACAAATAAACCATACGCACAAATGCTCGAGAATAGGGAACCTACCACTCAACCCCATACTCAAACAAGAGCTCAAAACGATACAAGTCATTTACAAAACATTTTCAGAACGGTACGTCAACATTCCGTCCAGACAAACAATGAAGAAATTATAAAGAAACAAACTCAAACAGAACAACAATTGACAGACTTTAGAGAATTTTTTATCCAATCCATAGTCATTGAAAAACCTCTAAGGGCACTTTTGACTATCTTACTCGGCTAGGCCCTTTATACATAGAAGCATTGTTTGATGCTCCGATTCCAGCTATAGCTCCACGTCAAGATTTAGAATTTTTAAAACAGCTTGACGACTATAAGAAAATTGATGTTAACGTAAGCCGAATAGGATTACATCAATTTGGGGGGCATTTGTGGTACTTAACACCAGAATGTGCAGCATTATCATTTTTGACGCAGGTTTGTCATTTGACAAAAGAAAGGTTATGGTAGAAAGTTTAGGGAACGATGGAAGTAACAATTTCTTCGTAAAAGTTTTAATAAAATATATACATAATCTTGCCAATATCAGCATAGAAAATTACATTTCTGTAGAAAGCCGAAAATTACGGTCCGTGACTTACGGTTTTGCTTATATAAATGAAAAAATATAATACTTCATTTGTTTTATTCTGAGTTACTTATAAATTGACAATATTAGACACCAAAATAAAGTGAAAAATAGACGATTCCTATTTAATGAGAAGCAATTGCGGTCCATTACGTGTAAATATTGAAAGGGTAGTGGATTATGTGCAAGGTTTTTCCACATACTTTGTATAGTCATTAAAAGAGGAGGAGGTAAATATAAATTTTGGAAAACGCTCTGAAATAATGTAATTAATAGAAAAGAAAAGTATTGGTATATCATATATTACATATGTGATAGGATCGCGTCACAACAACTGTAGGTTTATTAAGAATTTCATTTTTCGATCGATGCACCGTTTTATTTTGTGTTTATCTGTGCTTCTACGACTTTGTTTTGTTATGGCAACCTGATTTCACGGTCGGTTTACAGTTCCGTTCCGGATGTATTGTACGTGTATGCTTCGTATACTCTGTCATCTACGCTTTTATAATTAGTCTCTCCAATGTCCATCAGAAAGTCGTAGTATTATATGTATTAATGATTTCAAATAAAAATTATTTAAAATCACATACGTCTATCTTAGGTGCGTTGTCGTTGTTGCTTTTGTTATCGAACTTGACTATTAAAATAACTGCAGGCCTCAATTACGTTGTGTGCAAAATTTGCGACGCACAACACACGAAATTTGTAACTTTTCACCTTTTTTTTTAGGATCTGTGCAATGATGATGATAGTACATTCATCGATTACAATAAAATGGCGAGAATTTGTTAGTATCGTTCAATCGATAAACCTATTTCGATAATCCTGATATGCTTAATTTATTAATAATGTTTAGTTTTGTCTGTTTAGAGCCGGTAAAATAGAAACGTAGAATAATATTTTGCGGGCTTTTTCTGAACTTGAGTATCTCGAGAGATACATGTTTGCTAAGCTTAGCTCGCGATGGTAGTGTTAAATCGATATGAAACTGAGTTTCTATGGAGAAAATAAGGTAAATTGGTTCTGATTAACCCTTAGTTTCGTTTCGTTACATCACGTTCTTCCTTTGTCATTACAGATCTGTTGATGACATGAAACTGTGATTGTCATGGTATCAATTTATTGGGTAATGGTATGTATGTACCATTGCTAAAGCGCGTCATTAACTTATTTACTACGATTCAATTTCAGTAATAAACCGATACATTAATCAATTATTCAAGTATGTACCGTATATGTACATCAATTAATTTTTATAATTACGTAACATGAATGCGTATATATAGGGTGGGGCAATATCTTTGTCCACCTTGAATATTTCCGTTAATTGTAATAATATGAGAAAATGATATATACAAAAGTTGCACGGTATCGAGGGGGAAATATTGTGATGTAGAAATTTGTTATGCGCGTGAAGACATTTCGGAGATTTTGACGTCTTCTTGATTTCTTTAAATGAAAAGACCTACTTTTTGAATCATGAATCGATAGAGTATCAAATTCTGCGTAAAAATGTATTTGACCTCTATATGTCCTAATGTAATAGTTAATGAGATATTATCGAAATAATTTTCCATATGTTCTCACCATATTCAAGTTGAGGGACATCGGTTCGATAAACTTCCAGGCACATAGCAGTGATGCCAGATCGGTTAAATCGAGGGGAATACAATTTACCACCTCTCTAGTGACCAGAGTAATATGTGACACGTTGCGCGGCACGTCACGTGACCAATCTACTACGGTCTTAGTGGGGGGCGTTGGACTGTGCTCAGGTAGTGGAATGGGATAGTGGAAGGGGAAAAGGAGGAGAGGAAAATCCACCCAGTTTTGTGTATTTCTGTCATCAGTGGCACATAGTGGGTACGTATGGAAAATAATATCTCGTTAACTATTACATTAGAACATATAGAGGTCAAATACATTTTTACGCAGAATTTGGTACTCTATCAATTCATGATGCAAAAAGTAGGTCTTTTCGTTTAAAGAAATCAAAGAGACCTCGAGATCTCCGAAATGTCTTCACGCACATAAAAAAATGTCTACATCACTACATTTCCCCCTCTATACTGTGCAACTTTTGTATATATCATTTTCTCATATGATTACAAGTAACGGAAATATTTAAGGTGGACAAAGTTATTGCCCCACCCCATATATATATATATATATATATATATATATATATATATATATATATATATATATATATATATAAATGATTTGCAATTTGAAGACATGCAGTGCATTGAATTGGATTACCCTGACACAGCGTTCATTTCTTTACGTTAAAAACAAAACCAGTATTAGTGTCACGTACACAATACACATATTTGTGTAGTACGCAGGTAGTATGCAGGTATACTTTCAAATAGATTAACGATAAATGTAATCAATAGTAATTGTTAATTAATCGGTCATCATCGAATGTTTATTATTTTTCTAACCGAATATAGAAAAAGTCCACTAATGTTATAGAAGCATTTAATTAAATGGTTTGAAGATAACGTTATTTGAACCGGTGTTACGTCGAATGGAAATTAGAGAATACGTAGTATAGTTGCATACTTACGTACAGCGTGACAGGTATATAGGTGTATGTGCACGTTAGAAAGCGTGCCGCCAATAGGAACAATATCGATTCGTCGAGGAACACCTGCAGCTTATCGTTGAATTATTTAAGCTCTTTCGTAGAGTATAATGGCTACATCGTCTAGTTTGCCGAGCGACAGTGATTTTGGTCAAATTTCGGTTGGTTAATCTAATTCTATCTCTATTAAACTTTCAATTCCGTGTTTGTCAGAGAATGTTATAAAGTTAAATAATAAGGCGGTTCAAAGTAGAAATCTATTTGCATAGTGTATGCACAAAAATATACATATGTATTTATAATACATGTATAATAACTTGTTTAATTATACAACGTATAAGAAAAACAATAATCGGTTTGCAGGCAAGAATAATTATCGTTGCACTGTAGTAAATACATATACGTATAGACCATAAGACTTGAACGTAGGTAAATACTTATCTTACGACGTCATTAATCGATTTCATTTTGCATTAGAATTTCCGAGTTTTCTAATTACATTTGAATGTCATAAGTCTTACGAAGACTAAAAGTCATTCTCTATTCACGATGTTTTACAAATATATATAACGCAGTACAGAAACTCTGTGATACACACGCAAACTGTTGAAAGCTTGTTGACAGTACAGAAATGATAACGAAAGGCTTCCTAACTATTGGCTGAAACTTGTTGCATTCAAAAACAAAATTCGAGCATTGCCAAAAAATCCATTTTTCAATCAATCATATAACACGTGATGTACTCCTCAGGTTAGATTGACATTCCGAAAATAGTAGATGTTTAGATAGAGAATGACGGGGGGGGGGGGTAGAGAGAAAGAGAGGGGGGCGAGAGGGGGGAGAAGGACGAAAAGAATGGGAAGAACAGATCGTTGTAAATATTCTGACGTTAAACATTAAGCAAAACATGTCTTTTATCATCACGGATATTTGCGTTAAGAAACTAATTACTTGTGGTTCGTCCGTTCGATGATACATGATGTAAAATAACAGATCAATCTAGTTCGATTTATTATATATTATTGTGATAGAAAGAATGAAATGGAAACTGACCAGCTCCCGGTGGGAGGGAGGCTTGCACTCTCGAAACATTTGAATTTTGTAGTAGAAAGATTACGATTTGTACGATCGCACCAAATGGAACCGAAAACACGGAACATAAAACACCGCAAAGCAGCATTGCAGCCGCCGCGCTGCGCTCCACTCTAACTAAGGAGAGGGAAACACTGTCAACGAGCCTACTAGGCTACCGGGTAGGCTAATCCAAATGCTCGTGCTCGTATTCGTGCTCGTGTTCCTGCTCGTGCTCATGCTCGTGAATCGTCGTGTCAACGCTAACTCACTACATATTTCGACCATGCGCGTGGCGTGTATGCCGTACTCCTTTCACCCGTATCTCCGTATTTCCGTAACCACATTTCACATGTTTCTGCCACTACATGTTCGTCAAATCAAATATGTATACCTATTCCTTACTCATTACAGATACAGGCAGATAATAGTATTCGAACGATAGTGTATTCGTCATTTAAATAGACACAAACTAAGTATGTCATTATATCGTAAACTCGTTGAACGTGTAATCTGTAATTTATAGAGACGATAGTATATGTATAACGACGATAAAATGCAATCCATATCAGTAAGGTGTCTTCTCACAATCTTCATCCGCAAAAAGTCATTCATTGATTGTATCAAAATATTTTCTATACGTGTTTCCTGGAAATGTTTCAAAGCAACAGGTGGATGTTTCTTACTCATTCATTATTTTACGTTTTGTTGTTTAATTCTTTTCATATATACATAGACTGGAGAAATACCATTGCTGATAACCTTGTTGTCAATGCAACATTAAAGATCAGTAGGAGAAGAAGAATTTATAGATTTCACCTTTGCATATTGTATTTATTGAATGACACATTTTAGGCATTTGTAAAAATGTTATCTATATTCAGCTATACAACGCGGTTTGTTTTATCTCAAATAGGATGGTTTCACTGTTCGAATTCTTTTCATATAGCTGTGTAGTCTTGTATACTGAAATGATTTGATTGTCACCACCTCTACTTGTTACTGTTGGATTGGTTATTACCAGTAGTTTACATTGCCACTTAATGAATAATCGTGTAAAATAGTTGAGGGAATACAAAGGATACATACATAGCTGCTAATAACTGGATAGACAAACTCATTATACAAAATAATATGGCAAGAATATACTGTATTTTTCTTTTAATCATTATCATGCGAATCATAACTGTTTAATCATTATCATTAGTTGCAGGTCATGCTACGATTGTTTCTCATTTCCAGAGGATGTACGTGTTCATGTATGTGTGTGTCGTTGCAAACTTACATTACTGTTAATTATTAATCTTAGTGATATCAGTACCATGTTTTATATTTCATTTTTTATTCTGCTCATTGTCACCGCTATCGATCATTGTTTCCATTATTAGTACCAGCAGTATCATCATTGTTTTATTGTCAATATTATCAAAACTGCTGTCAACATTGGCAGCATCGCATTTGATTCAACACAGTAAGACCAAGCTATACTGGTACTAACATAATTCATTATTGTTACATATTAATTAAATAAATGAGTATAATAGGTACTGCATTTGAATAATGTGACCCTATTATACATATCGATTCGCATTTTTGTTCTATCGCAAGTATAAAAACGTCGCACGAGTGTACCCGCTTTTTCTCATAAAGGTATTATTATTACTTTCGCAGACCTTTGTCTACACACCCACCTATGTGTGTGCACACAAAAACGTACACACACGCACGCGCACACGCACACACGCGCGCACACATACACACCTATCTAATCGTAATTATATAGTTGATATCGAAATATAAATGTATAAATATATCTATATATTTATGCACTTATATGTGTATTTAATATTACGTACAAATTATTACGTATCAATGCATATATACAAGAATATGTACTGTCTGCTGCTAGAAAGAATTTACATGGGTTGGCACAGGAATAAGTGGAGACCCTACCTGATCATAATCTGATTCATTGACGTCGCTCCGACCGATAGTAAAATTACGTATGCCTAAAAATCTATCAGGCTTACATTCGTTCCAGATGACTTCTTTCCAGCTGTGAATAGTACATTCTGTCTCAAAGATCTTACGACTCCTCCATTAAACGAATCTCTACCAGGTTCCTCTATACGCACACCGAATAAAATTTCAAAGATAAAAGATAAAAGGTTAAAATCGTTCATCTTCTGATATTATCAATGCAAGGCTTTTCCTAATTTCCTTCATATTTTTGGTCGGAAAATTCTACAATTTTCTAATATTTACTAATTCCCCAGTTAGTCATTTGGCAATAACTGTTGACACTTTACAAATACATATACTAATTATGAATTGCCATATAAATCTCATTCTAGATAGATTTGTTTTTGTATCAAACGGTGTTGTTACTGAAACTATTGACAATGTTTCAAACATTCATATGTTACAAAATTGTTGTAGTTTTAACAAACATGAACTAAATAAATAGTCGCTTCAATTGCAATTTCCAATAAATACATACATGTAATTCTTCATTTAGTTTTCCATTTTCGCTCTGTTTAATTTACGAAAGTATAATACAATGTGGGGCATCTGGTTCACGGAATAACCAAGATGCAACATTCATATTGAAAATATCGTTTGGAAAATGAAGCTATCATTGTTAGAAATTGTTAATATTTGTGTAAACGTATGGCTAGCTCCTCCACTGCCAGGCTTGCATAATTGAATTTGTTAAAAATGTGTAAAATCCGCAATTCAGCTACTGGTGTTTATGTCTTCAACTTATCTTTTTTTCTCCATGTACATTCAAACACGATTACTGATTTATTGAAGAAATGAAAATAAAAGATTGCAAATATACGTCATCATCAACGTTACAAAGGATATCTTCGCATGGATAATATTCTATGTACGATATTTCTGGCTTGTCTTGAGATACATAAATGTTGCCAAGCTTTCAAAACAAGAATTTCAAATAACCTAAAAGCTAGAGCTATTTATATAATCCTAGTTTTCGGTTGTTTAGACACGTGCAATAACATTTCCAACTACATAGAGAAAGATATTAAAATACTTAAGACGCACGGCTTTCTTAATTACTGTGGAACAGTTAAAGTAATTGCGGTGCTGCACAATGCGAATGTGTTTACTTGTCAATACCCGAGGAAAAGCAACCATTCATCAACGAACGCACTCGAAATTGGATGAAAATGCGTTGTGAAATAGCAGTTAGAGAATCAATTCTTTTAACCTTTCTTCCTTCCCATTATACTTCACTTAAAAGTCGCAGTCCAGCTGCTCGGTAGAATAGTGTGTTTTAAGACACAGAAGAAATCGGCGAAGCGACACGCAATGTTATCTCGGATGCGAGAGGAACCCGATGGACTTGGTTAATTGATTAAATAATTTTTGCATAAATCCCATTTAAATAATTTACGTTTTCATATATACAGTGTGCATTTTCGCTATTCTGTCAAATATGCCTAGATTTTTTGTTTACGGCATCGTGTTATCACGTCGATAACCAGTAACAATAAAAACGTCGGCATCAGTTTCTATAATAGAATATAATATAATATAGTATAATATAATATAATATGATATAATATAATATAATATAATATAATATAATATAATATAATATAATATAATATAATATAATATAATATAATATGATATAATATAATATAATATAGTATAATATAATATAATATAATATAATATAATATAGTATAATATAATATAATATAATATAATATAATATAATATAATATAATATAATATAATATAATATAATATAGTATAATATAATATAATATAATATAGTATAATATAATATAATATAATATAGTATAATATAATATAATATAATATAATATAATATAATGTAAAATAATATAATATAAAATAGTATAATATAATATAATTTAATATAACATAATATTTATATAATATAATGTAAAATAATATAATATAGTATAATATAATTTAATATAATATAATATAATGTAATATAATATAATATGATATAACATAATAATAACCTTCACTGTACTAGTCGCACGAGTGTTTTCCGACTATTGTATGATATTTCATTTCTTTTTCCCCTTCCATGAACTTCGATCGTTGTGCATGGCAACTATTTGGGAGGAGAAAAACAAGAAAATGGCAGTCCTATGTACTTCCTTCTAACCGTTCGCTTTTCAATTAAAGCTACGATACTGGTAAGCTGGGTATGTTAGTCATTGAATAATTTAAAGATATACGTTTGTCCATTCAGAAAAATGTAAAGAAATGGCCTAGTTTGTGAACAATTACACTTCCACACCGAGAACCCTGTCGACGACGTACTCGTACCTTCTTGGTTCTTCACTTTCGTTTTGTTCGGGCGATTTTGGGCTTTCGCCCTGACCATTTTTCGTGCATTCTAGCTTTCCGGCAATCGGTCGACCCTTCGCATTTATGGTTTTATTTGTACTGTTTGTTGAACTATCTTCAGCCAAGTTCAACACGATACTCGCATTATTCGTCGCGGGATTATCGGCTCTCACGGCAGATACATTCCCACTAGGAACAGTGTATGGCCGTGCAATCAAATTCGAAATACATTGAGCATCAACTTTAGTAACCATAGATTCACTGGTAACTGGTTCGGAAACGTGTCGCTTGGGTTGACCAATCGACAAAGACTGTGACAACAAATTTTCACATGTAGAATCTTCTGGAGGAAGCACGGGAACATTAAGACTAACACGCGTAAAGAATGCCATTTTCTCCCTGAAACAAGTAATTATTATATTTTTTTGTTAAATGATATTAAACGTATTATTTAAAAATGATCAATGGCAGAAGTAACCATATTAGGTGCATACAAATAGTTTATAACTTTCACGATTATTTATACATATGTACCTATATAGCTTTATTGCAATGTAATACGTTAAAAATTCTTCTTTGCCAATGATAGCATTATAATAAACTATTTTATTATAGCATACATTTCGTTCTATTGTATAAATGAAACGATATGTACAAATAATATTAATAAACATACTTGAAAGAAATGATATCTGGTTTCCCTTTTCCAGCCTTTGTTTTTCTTAATTTGTAGATCTCTTTTGACGTTCTTTTTAACATTTTCTCTACCCTTTTATCCTCGGCACTCTTTCCATTTTTTCCGCTTTCAGCTTGTGCCATGAGGCTTTGAAATTTATGATCCTCTAACAACCAAGTTGCAAAGTCGGTGTCCCCTTTTTCTCGCGCCTGCTCCAATCTCTGTTTTAGTTCTCGTAACCGTGTAATTTCATCTTGAAGGTTGCTCAGTCTAGCGTGCTGTGCTTGAAGATCTAATTCGAGGTCCAACGATGTTCTAGCAGTGGGAGGTAAGTTCGTACATTTTTTTGAGACAGTTTTGCAACTGAGCGCAGATGAAGGACGTCGCCACCGTAATGATCTTCTTTCGACTGAATTTCGTTGGAAAGGTCCGCCCCTTCGATAAAGCGGCATGCTGCTATCGCTGTCACTTCGATTCAACTATGGAAACAATAATTTCAATGATGAAATACTTTAGTTAAGTACTAGTCTGTCATTTTCTTAACTACTTGATAGCTTAAAAAAAATTGGCATCTACCCAATTGTTCTAACCTAAGCATTGTTCAATGTTGTATAGTTTGACTGCTTGTAGAAACAACTACACCAAAGTGTAATAAAATATTAACTAACTTAAACTGTTTCTTTTCATGCGAATGCTTTTGGCGCAGACATTCTGCACAATTGATCCAATGCTAACAGATTTTAAGAGGCGAGTGTGTCGTATAGCGGTTCATAAATCGATTTTTGTCAATAAATTTACAGTATAACGCTACGTAAATATTTTCTCAGAATTAGACATGTGTATATATACAGGGTGTCTCACATAAATGGGAACATCTAAATATCTGTCGTATTCACAGTCCTATCAGAAAACTTCAGAAGACAAAGTGACACTATTGCAGGAGGCAAATATAATGGAAAAGAAAAAAATTTTTTATGTCGTGTTTTTTAATGAAATTTCAAGGTCACTAATGTTTTTTTTAAATGGAATAGTATATTTTTTTTCGATAGCATGATAGACAATAAAAAACTGAATTTAGTGGCTACCACCTTTTTGACCTTGAAATGACCTTGAGCAAGAATAATCGTGTTTCAGCAAAGGTTACGTGTTGTTTACGACGGGTTGACCTTTACATATCATAATAAATGTTCGAAATGTTAACCATCCCCATTTATGCAATATTGCAATCTTGCATTAAATGATCTGTAGGCATTGTCGATTTCCTGAGACGTAATTGAAGCGCATGCTGCAGTAATTATTACGATTTTTAGAACTTGCACTACCAGTATTTTTAAATTGTTTTACCACAACGGAAAATGCGTGTAACGAAGGACAAATACGAGTCACAAATTTTTCACGATACAAATGTACCGTTTGCCTCAAAGATTGGTGGCTTCCGCCATAAGTGAAAACCATATCGATTCGTTCCTGTACAGTATAACGCATTGTTATCACTTTCACGTTTCGAATTCGAATAATGCAGAAGGAACAACGTACTTATTCTAACCGATTAACATTCTGTTAACGATCTCAATGATACATACTCTAACATAAACATACGCTGTTTATTATGAAAAATACTTCGAACATTTATTGTGGTTTGTAAAGGTCAACCCGACGTAAACAACGCGTAACCTTTGCTGAAACACGTAATTTTTAAACTTCCACATTTTATCCGCTCCAACATGATTATTCTTGCTCAAGGTCATTTCAAGGTTAATGTTGCTATGAGCTACGAATATTGCAAAATGGGTGCTTAAGGGTGAAAGCCGGAGATTTTCGGTCTTTCCAGGGAATTTTGTCCTTATGTAATCACCTTTAAATGTTTGTAACTCATAACGACGTTAACCGATTTCGATGAAACTTTGTACACGTGCATTACTTACTTAGACCTATAAAACGCGTCTTTTGAATTTTTGTTACAGGCACAGATTAAAAAGTTAAAAACCATGACCTTTACTATTATATACCTAGTAAACTAATGCGTCTAACATCTCAAAAAAACTCAAGCCGTTTGAACTAATTTTGAAAAAGTTATTCGTTTGTAAAGGGTGTCCGGATACTTTTGCACGCCACTGTATATACAGAACGGAAAGGGCGCTGAAGACGTAGCACACGTTTTTATTTTCCTGTGTTGAATATATTGATAAAGAGTACTCAGTGAGTTTGCTATTTAGAAAATCAGCTATAATACAATGAAGCTTATACACTTATTATAGTAATGATATTCGATTAGTAAAATGTGAATATGTCTGTCACAGAGAAAAAAGAACTCTTGAGATCTGTCCACACTGAAGCAACATCAAGCAACTTTTTGTCTCCTTATGTTGCATTCTTTTTTCACTGACTGCTTTCTAAGTAAATAGTTATATTATTAATAGTTACACATTAAATCATTATTAGCATAAATTTGAGTTGGACCGCATTGTCTCCAATAATTACTTAAGGGTTAAACATTTTCCCGTTGAAAAACACGATTTTAAAATCACTACACAATCTCAAAGGGTATCTAACCTTGTTAAGATTGAGTTAATTTTCTAGAAACGTATTCATTAATATATTGTGCTCAGCATGTATTTACCTCGATGCCCAATATTTTTTAATTATGCGATTCACTTTTTGCTGTAGAATTCCTTACAAAACCATGAATTTTTTCTTTAAAATGCTTTCCTTTCTTCAATTATTAATTTTTAATTTAAAAGTAGCTTCATGCTACGAGTACGATCATAAACTAAAGAAATATTTACAAATTTTGAGTTTCCCATGAATACAGTAGATGACTACATGGTATGGCACGGAACAACTTTCTTAATGACAGACTATAATCCAATGGCAATATTAATTATAGTTCTTTACGATCAACAGTTTTCTATTAGTTGTTACTTCAGGAGTGTAGCAAAACATCTGTATAATTTCAAGAAAGATCGATTCAATGAATTGTTTAAAATAAATTTACGAAAGTTCGTTCATTTTTAACAGTTTACATTAGACTCTCGCCTTAATCAAATGTATAATAGATTCAACATGTTATTTAAATTACATCATTTAATTCCCTGAGGTTCGATGATCAAACTACAAGATACATACATCAAAAATTATGTCAATGGCATGATTTTTTGTTCCAGTAACTAATGGTATAAGCAATAAATATTATAATTATAGTAGTGTTATTTATACACTGCCTGTACTTACTCGACAAATGTAGTGATTCTTGCTCACCGCGGCACTCGGGGAGAAAGTTTGACTTCTTTTAATGACGATAGAATTTTTGTCGTCGTACATACTGTTAGGAGTTACACCAGCTGCCGAAAGTTTTCTTTGCTTCCCTTGTTCTGGTATAAAAATGCATTCAGTGTTCGTTTCTTTGTCCTCTGTTTGCTTCGTTTCCTCGGTCAATTCCTCATCCTCCTGGTATTAACATTTATATATATATATACATTATAGCAGAGATCATAACATGGTATAAATTACAAATATAATTATCATTTGATTAAGTCGATAGTATTGAATTTAATTTCTAATCTTTCATCGCTGTCTGTTTGACATTATTCCGCGTTTATTCTCGTATTAGTTAATAAACAGTTCTACCATTGATACGATTAGTTAATTATGTAAGATATACGGGATAAACTTGAACATAATACGGAAGTATCGAAGGTTGAAAATTACTTATATCGTACCTCATGCTCCAATACATCCTCTAAAATATTATCTTCCATCAT
This sequence comes from Sphecodes monilicornis, assembly GCA_913789915.3. Lineage (NCBI taxonomy): Eukaryota > Metazoa > Arthropoda > Insecta > Hymenoptera > Halictidae > Sphecodes > Sphecodes monilicornis. Next base: position 1,058,619 of record OU565286.1, on the reverse strand, counting down.
GAATTCCACAATAATTCCCTCTTCGTCACTGTCATCGGTGCCGCTTTCGCTACCAGCAGTTTCATCCTCTTCTTCAGGATTTCGCAAGCAGTTAGCCAGTTCCTCCAGTTTCAAGGAAATAGCTGTTTGCAGTTCGTCGCATCCTTGATTTCTTGTCAAGGTAGACGTTTGAGAACTGATTATTGTACTCTCGTCGCTGCTTTCCTCTTTCGTATTTTGTCCACTGCGATAAACTGATATGTCAGATTCTTGTTTGTCATGTTTAGCCTGCTTGGCTATACTCGCACAAATATTATTGCTATTGCTATTGCTATTGCTATTGATATTGCTATTGCTAGTACTCGTACTAGGACTGTCGGGTGGCTGCATGAAACGGAAGGACAACAGGTTGTACCATTTTACACTGGGCGATTCTGGGCAAAAGTCTGCAAGGGAAACTTGGGCAGATCCCTGGAAAAATTGCCAGCATTAAAAATTTTAGAACCAGAAAGCTCTATCTATTAAACAATTACAGAGACAAATGATAAAACGGGACAACAATAAATTGTCAATAAATTAAAAGCCAGATGCTTAGTATTAGGAGGTTGAATAAGTTCTCGCTGTTTTCCGAAAGGTGGTAATACCAGAACTGCGTGAATTTAGTTTCAGATAGTAACGTATCTATAATGAAGTACTACATATATGCAAGGTTAAAATTCAGTGTATGTCGTTCCACTGAAGTATAAACAATTTTTCTTTCATTGTGCTAAATGTCGAATTTCATGCCAAAGAAAGAGTAATTGCGGGGAATTGTACTACACTATTTTATTAAAAAAAAATCTGCAGCTGAAGCACACAGAATTCTTGTCGACACCTACGGCGACCATGTTCTGTCGGAAACAATATGCAGAGATTGGTTTAGACGCATCAAAAATAATGATTTTGATCTTGAAGATAAAGAACGCCCTGGCGCACAACAAAAACTTGAAGACGAAGAATTTGAGGCATTACTTGACGAAGACTCGTGTCAGATACTAGCTGAACTTGCAGAATCATTAGGAGTTGATCACACAACAGATTCGAAACGTTTGAAAGCATTAGGAATGATTCACAGGAAGGACGTTGGGTGCTGTACGAGTTGAAGCGATTTTTCAGCATGACAACGCGCGGCCACATGTTGCAAAACCGGTGAAAACGTTTTTGAAAACACTTAAATTTGTTCCGATCGATGACACATGGCCTGGCTGAGCAGCGCTTCCAATTTTATGAAGATATCAAAAAATGGGTCCACTCTTGGATTGCCTCAAAAGACGTGTCGTTTTTCCGACATGGAATTACTATGCTGCCAGAAAGATGGGGAAAAGTAATGGCTAGCGAGAGACAATACTTTCAAGAACATATTTTTTACCAATTTTTTAAAATAAAGCATTCATTTCATAAAAAAAAAACAGCGAGAACTTATTCAACCTCCTAATATAATATTTGAAATCTTTTTCAATAACAATAAATTCACATTATTACTACCCTTTATTATTTACTTGCTTCATTTTCACTGTGATGAGAACTATGTACGACATGAAGTGTAACGTAGAAAAGAAAAAGTACATACCAAGCACTCCTCAGACTCGCTGCCTGTGCACCAAACATTAACTTGAAGTGTTTTCGTGTACAATTTATTAAGTGGTACTGCAATCGGGAACGTTTCACCAAAGGTTGGCTTATGTAAATCCAGTACAGGTTTCGTACAACATATGTGGTTAACAGGTAGTTGCATCGGAAGCAGGGCAGCTTTTATATACCTAAACATAAATAAACAGAGCTATTGGCATATTAGTTTGCAAAATATTTCCATAAAACTATTAAAAATGCCAAATTCTAGACCGAAACAGAATTACAGCTAATATATACATAATACAAAGCCAGATTGTAAACAATTAATAAAACGTTACATAATAGCTAATCTATGTGTATATCATATGTTTATCATATGCATTAAAAGCTTTTTCTTAAAAACGCGTAAAAAAGCGACTGTTATTGTAACTGCTGGTTGGAAAAAGTATAGCCATATAAGGGTGTGAAAAGTGTACTTGAACCAAATTCAATCGGCAATGTGCTACTTAATAGGGAATAAAAAAATACATGGGTAAGTATAGAATAAAATAGAAAAGTCAGTTCGTGGCTTAATTAAGATATTCTGAAAATATCTGACGCAAGCCAAATACCCAGATACAGATTCTGTAATTAGTCTCTGATTTTTAAGTTGTAAATTTTGGTTACGGAAAATCAAAAACGTCAGAAAAATTAAAGAAATACATATCTCGTATTGAAATTTAAGAGCGACGTTATGTATACTTTTACAGTGGCAACATGTTGTCATAATTATCATTCGCGACACTTTTCCGTTTTTTTTTGGTGAGGTGCGCCGTTATTTAAAATGAAAACCGATTTTCCGATGTTTTTTCGATATTTTCCTCGATACTTTAATTTTAGATTGATAAATTCAATAATACTTTCTTGTCATTTTAAACCTTTAATTATATCCATAAAAATAATATTCTTCGTCTGTTTATGTGTCTTTGGTAATTATGATTGCCTGGAAATTTTCTTTGTCGAGTATTCAAAGTTTTTTGCAAAGCACGCTCTTAAAGGTTCTTCTTCGCTTTTCATATTAAGATTTCGAAACTAATACTCCGAGTCATGTTCTAGTTGTATCCTAAACAAACATACGTATAAACAAGAGGAAGAATAACTTCGTGATTGGTATGTACAACATGTTTCTACAATAGCAATGGTTTCGAGAAACGTTAAAACTCTTATTTGTAATATCTTTATTTGAATAAGTAATACGAACATGTTTCACAGTACACTTTGAGTATTATGACTATCGCACAGTCTATCTTTAATGTCTAGACTTCAATTGTCGAAAAACAAGCAAAAGCAGTCATGTATTACAAAGTCATAGATGATATGCACATAGTATACATATAATGGGTAATATAGTAATGACGAGGTCATGATCGACGTATGTTGATATCTTATAAGTCGAACTGGATACTTACACTTGCGCGTTGTTTGGAATAAAAAGGGCAGCTAGGTTTCTCGCACGTTCTATACCAACATGAAGTAGGCCATCGCTCACGGAGTACCTACACAACGTAATTACTTTAGTATTTAGATAGCGCATGGATAGAAGTTACATTTTCGAATTTAATGAACGTGTGATTCAATCTGATGTATTTAACATCTTTTCTTAAGACTAATTTTTGAAATTCAGATAAAACATTCGACAATTTATGTAGTAGCGATATGGTAGCCTAAATATTTATCGAATTATTGTGTAATATTTAACTCAAAGAAAGTACTAATGTTCGCGGTGCGTTACTTCAAGCGGGCTTGTTAACTCGTACAAGTAACTATTTAAAGAAATGTCGTACGGCTGTCTTTCATATAGTGCAATACAAGTATAATTTCGGTAATTTGGTTTTTCTAAGTGACTGGAGATTCTGATATACAGTCGTGGACAAAATTAAATGGACAGGTCTAATGATCAACAAAAAATCAACGCAATTTAAAAAATAATTTTAATAAACTAGAATTGTACGGTACATTTAAGTTAACAAAGTGTACTTTAATGAAATAAACAACAATATCAATGATAAAAGTTAATATAATAGAATATATTATCATTAATCAAAATTGTATACAATTTTTGGTGGTCAAGATTAAGTGGACACTTTATAAATATTTAGAAAATAAGCAATTAGTATTTGGTATTGTAACATCTTGCTTTAATTACTGCTTCTAATCGTCGTGGGATGATTTCCACAAGTTTTTGGAGGTAACTTCGATCAACTTGTTGAAATTTTATTTGCAATTCGTTGAAAAATACTGTTTTATACTCCATAAATTTTCTATAGGATTAAGATCTGTACTTTGTGGAGGCCAATAGAGAACATCTATCCCACAATCTTATAAAAATTTTTTCGTTTTCTTCGCCGTATGCTTATGATCATTATCCCGTTGTAGCATCCATCCCTCATCGAAATCCATTTTTAGGGTTAACTATTCCATATTTTCATTTAAAATGTCAACAAACGTATCTGCATTCATGATGCCATGGATGGGTGCTAAATTTCCAACCCATACCAAGAAAAACATCCCCATACCATTATGGATCCCCCTCCACGTTTGATGGTAGGCAACGCATACTGCTTCTTGAGAGCTTCATTCGGTTTTCTCCATACGCGTGTTCCCCCCTTTTTTTTATTTAATGACTCAAATTTGCTCTCGTCACTCCATATAATTTTTTTCCAAAATAATAATGGCTTATTCACATATTTTTTTGCAAAAGCTAAACAACTCTTTTTATGAAGTTTACTAATGTTTGGCTTGCGTCTAGCTAAACAACTCTTCGGATTAACTTCTTTTAATCTTCGTCTCACAGTTCTTGAAGAAATATTTAATTGTAGAGTTTCAACAATATTTCGTGATGTTATCGACGGAATACGTTGAGTTTCTCTTACAATTTGTCTATCATCGTATGAATTTGTGCTACGTTCTCGTCCTCGACCGATTAAATTTTCAACAGTATCATACTGTAAATACTTGTGATAAATTGTATGCACTGTACTCTTAGAAACTTTGTATTTTTCAGCCATTTTACGATAACTTAGTTTATTTTTGCACTCTGAAACAATTAACTTTCGTAGGTGCACGGGAAATTCTTCTCGTCTCTTAGACATGCTCGGTTTATATTTCTAATCTTGTTTAAACAAAAGTTCAATGTCTACCGAGGACGAATGACACCGCACAATGCGAGAGTCAAACGTTTGTTTACATTTTTTCCGTCCCAACACAGAATGTCCTCTGCGTCCACTTAATTTTGTCCACGGTCTCAAAGACATCCATACAAACAAATATGCATAAATATTAACAGAAACATTATATTTATGTTTTTACGTACTAAATAAATTCTTTCGTTGCGTATAAACATTTTTCATGTTAAACATCTGCAATCAATTTATAACACAATAAATAGAGATTATTCAGAATTTATGTTCTGTCCACTTCATTTTGTCCACAACTGTACGAATAGTTCAGCACAGAACGCATTGAAATACAGTAAAAGTGAAAAGAGCAAAATTGAAAATACCAAAACTGAAATGCATCGATTCAATGCGACGTGTTACATGTATTGTCCGTGTTCCGTAACGTGGTACTCGAAAGGAATTCGCAAAGAAGCAGGTGTATCGGGAAACTTCGGGTCTATCGCATCACGTGACGATAAACTTAGCTTCCCTTGCCCCAGTGCCGTCACAAGTACCACGTTAAGCAAAGTAAAGGAAATGAAACAGCAAGAAGCGTTTCGGAAGTACGCGTAATGTAACAACATACCTGAGTTTGATTTGCACCTGCGCCGTCTCCAGGCTCATTTCACCGAGCGCTAAAGAGTCGACGTCTCCAATCACTTCAGAGAGTCTCCTTCGGTTCGAGGCTTCGAAGACACCCGAGTCACCGGCGACGCTTTCATCGGAGACAGCGGCGGAAACGGATCTGGTATTGGTACCGGAACTACTTGCTCTTGATCGGATTCCCGTAGGCGGGGGTGTCTCGCTGATCGGTGAGAGAGGCGGTGGTTCTTGCGAAGACATTTGGTGTTGGTGTTGGTGTTGCTGTTGCGCGGCAGCAGCAGCAGAAACAGGCCTACCGAGACCACTGCCTTGAGACATGTTTCCTGACTGTAACTCAACGGGTGGATGGGGACCGCCGACCAATTTCAGGCGATCTTGAGAACCGGTGCACAACAATTCCTGCGACGGCGTTTGATGTTGGCTTAGCCTAAGTTCCGCCAATCGATCCTCCAGTTGAGTCCCGTCAAGATTCACGCTCGAACAGGTGGGACCGGCTCTTTGATTTTGCCTTTGCTGCCTTTGCATTTCCACGTCCTCGTACGCAGGGGGTGGCCCCACAGGAGCATTTTCGTAGAGCGGCGAAACCGGCGGACTGACGCTCGAAAGGCTGGATCTAGGTGATAGACTTGGCTGAGATCTGCCTGGCGAGGGAGTGCTAACAAGGTTATTCTGTTCCGAACCCTTCAGCAACCTCTCGACCCGTCGATGAAGATCGACCATGTCGACCGGTCGTTCCTGCTGCGAACCGACAGGACCCAAACACTGCGGACTACCGTAAATATCGGTGAAGCTCAGACCAGAGCTCAGGGAGCCTTTACTGCTCGTCGTGCTAAGACTTCCGAGGCTGGAGCTGCTGCTCACCGAGAGCGTACTCGCGCTCAGCGTTTTTAGTTGACCTTCGAGCATCGCCATCGAACGTAGAGCGTCCCTTAGCTGCTGCAACAGCAATTGCTTCTCTTCGTGAAGTCGTACGCGATCGGTGATAGTTTTGTTCGATAGTTCGAGCGCGTTGTTCAAATCTTGTTCCAAACGTCGAATCTCGCTCTGTATCTTCTTCATGTCCTGTTGCGTTCTAGTACGCGGCGTGATGCTTCTCAACTCCCTGAGCAATTGTTCCTTTTCCTGGAAGAGCAACAGTTTGTCTTTGTCGCTCTCGGTTTGACCAGGCGTTACTTTTTCCTCGAGATCGGCCAACTGCTGTTGAATATGTTGTATCCTCTTTCTCGCTTCGTCGTATTGAAGCCTCATTCGCGCCATCTCAGCCAAACGTGTGCCGATCGGAACCAACTCGCCCGACAGATCGGTTTGAGACGCTGTGCTCAGTTTCTCTTGTGGCAAACTAAGCGTGCTGGCTTCTGGACTGCCTTCGCAAAGTTGCAGTCTTGTCAATTCGTCTTTCAGCTGCGCCAGTGACTGCATCAATTCAGCTTTTTCTTTTTCACCAGAGCTCAGAGACTTTTGTATATTACGAAGCTCTGTCATGATCGCCTGTGCTTCCGTAATGTTGTAACAACCACCATGGTGGCCGCTCAATTTCTGTTCAACGCTGCGGAATAGAAAAAATCGAGTTTCAGTTTCATTTGAAAGTAAGGTAATCTATTGGTGAAACAAATGCTTGTCAATTGTTTAATCTTTTGAATACGACACAACCACGATCACCTGTTGTCTCTTGTATCGGAACAATACTGAACAATATTTCTGCAATTAACTATAACTATAACTATAACTATAACTATAACTATAACTGGAACTGGAACTGGAACTGGAACTGGAACTGGAACTGGAACTGGAACTGGAACTGGAACTGGAACTGGAACTGGAACTGGAACTGGAACTGGAACTGGAACTGGAACTGGAACTGGAACTGGAACTGGAACTGGAACTGGAACTGGAACTGGAACTGGAACTGGAACTGGAACTGGAACTGGAACTGGAACTGGAACTGGAACTGGAACTGGAACTGGAACTGGAACTGGAACTGGAACTGGAACTGGAACTGGAACTGGAACTGGAACTGGAACTGGAACTGGAACTGGAACTGGAACTGGAACTGGAACTGGAACTGGAACTGGAACTGGAACTGGAACTGGAACTGGAACTGGAACTGGAACTGGAACTGGAACTGGAACTGGAACTGGAACTGGAACTGGAACTGGAACTGGAACTGGAACTGGAACTGGAACTGGAACTGGAACTGGAACTGGAACTGGAACTGGAACTGGAACTGGAACTGGAACTGGAACTGGAACTGGAACTGGAACTGGAACTGGAACTGGAACTGGAACTGGAACTGGAACTGGAACTGGAACTGGAACTGGAACTGGAACTGGAACTGGAACTGGAACTGGAACTGGAACTGGAACTGGAACTGGAACTGGAACTGGAACTGGAACTGGAACTGGAACTGGAACTGGAACTGGAACTGGAACTGGAACTGGAACTGGAACTGGAACTGGAACTGGAACTGGAACTGGAACTGGAACTGGAACTGGAACTGGAACTGGAACTGGATAATTAACGATGAAATACTGTATATAGAAGTTTGTTCTCCTCCACCGATTTTGATGACCTTGAAATATGTTGCCAAGGTCATCATTCTGAACAACTTTTCCTATACATGTTACCGCCGCTCGGTTTTAGTTTTCGAGAAATTACAAATGTTATGTTTTTTGTGCTTGTTTGGGTATGTGATACATATTCCTTCCGTGTGTTGTGTTGTCATTAGTCTACGATCGAACTATTGACAAACTTTTTCAATTTTGAAAGACTACTCTTGGATTTTCGTATGCGTAGTCGGGCTGGCCTGACGGCCGGCCTTGATTCGTTATAATTTAAGTGGTCCAACTGTACCGATTTGGTTTGTAATAATCCCTTTTTTCTGTTAGCATTTTTTAACAGTTTAATTCCTAGTAAAAGAGTTTTACTCGCTAGTGTAAGAAAATAAACACAAAAAAATTCTCCGTAAGCAACACAATTATAACCCACAAAGCCTAAAGCCTAAAGCCTGAAGCCTGAAGCCTGAAACCTGAAGCCTGAAGCCTAAAGCCTAAAGCCTAAAGCCTAAAGCCTAAAGCCTAAAGCCTAAAGCCTAACGCCGAAATTATAACTCACAAAGCCTAATGCCTAATGCCTAAAGCCCAAAGCCTGAAGCCTGAAGCCTGAAGCCTGAAGCCTAAAGCCTAACGCCGAAATTATAACCCACAAAGCCTAAAGCCTAAAGCCTAAAGCCTAACGCCGAAATTATAACCCACAAAGCCTAATGCCTAAAGCCTAAAGCCTAACGCGGAAATTATAACCCACAAAGCCTAAAGCCTGAAGCCTGAAGCCTGAAGCCTGAAGCCTCAAGCCTAAAGCCCAAAGCCTAAAGCCTAACGTCGAAAGTCTAAAGTCTAAAGTCTATAGTCTATAGTCTACAGTTTATAATGCATGGTTGTATCGTATGGTTATGGCTACATGTATAATTACATTACTATCCTACGTGCCGAACATGGCAGTACATACTCATTGACTTTCAAGAATTAGAAGCTACTATTGGTAACTTCTTAGTATTTCGATTGAAATTTTACCTTGCGAGTGTGTCTACTCCTCGTTGCGTACAATTCATTTCTGCTCGTATCTGTTCTAGCTCCCGTTTCAGTCGAGATACTCGACTCCTTGCGAGCGCGACGTCAGACTTCAAAAGATCAGGATCGTACTTAGTGCTCAATGAACTTGAACTGGAACACACTGTAAACAAAATAATTTGTTCATTTGCTTCCTTTTTTACCATTATTCGCCTACAAAGTGTATACATATGTATATGTGCAGCGTCTTTCAACGATTTTCTCCTGGTAAAATTGACCGGTAATTGTCAAGTCAAATTGATCATCGTCAACACCGCCAACGCTGTCTTTGATAAACCTTTAAAAGTAATCGCCAACAATAAGGTTCTAACGTAGGCCCGTTTAATCATTGTTCTGTTTGTTTTAAAGGATTCATTGCGTAATCAAACATTCTATGTATGTTTCCGAAAAATGGAAAAAACCAACACGAAACAAAAATTTTAGTGAAATGTTTGAACCTTGTTGCCATACAGCGTTAAGTTTTACACTATACCGTCTAGTGTACACATATACATAAATATTTTTATATTTTTGTATTTGTGTTATAAATTAAGATTATTGTCATACGTCTCCGTTTTCATTAAACTTGTAAATGGTTCTTTTATACAAATTCTTTTTATCGATGATGAACAACAAGTGTGATAAGTTTTATAATAATTAATATTTCAATACAATTCTAGAGTCGATACCCTTCGTTTTTCCATTACATATAACGATTGTATGTACTAGATAGATTAAAAAGTGATATCTGTAAAAACCATTACCGAAGGTTTTATTTGGTTGCATTTTACCTGGACGAATCTGTGATAAGTGTCTACATAGCTATAGTATAATTACTCAAAAAATAAGTACGTATACAGGCGGCCCTCGACTTTCGCACAATTCGCTATTTCGCACATTTTTAAAGATTCAACTGTTTAATCCTCTGCGATCGGATGTCCCCTCTCAGGGGACATCAGACTAGCCATCAGAGTACAATGTTGTTCGGATCAAGAGAACAAAACAGTTTCAGTCTTGCATTAGGGCGTGCGTCAACGTGTTGTGTGTTTTGCTAATTTATTTGTTTAAGTTTAAATATTTCGCCCTTATAAATAGATAAACGTGAGTCAGAAACGGAAAAAACAGCAGTGTTGATACGAACAAAAAGAAATTAAGGACTCGTAAACTTCATACGATCGAGACAAAGATGGAAATAATTAAACGTTCTGAAAACGGTGAATCTTTTGCTTCGATCGGACGTTTGTACGGTATAAACAGATCTACGATATGTTCAATTTTGAAAAACAAGAGTAAAATTAAGGAATACGTTCAAAACTTGTGGAAATATATCTTCAAAGATTTGTTTCCAAAAGACACGGCGTAGCGATGGATGAAATGGTTAATAACTTTATAAAGGAAACACCCGAAAGCACGTAACACGCCTCTTTAACTTCATTCTGTATTCATATTGATAGATAAATACTTTAAACCACAGTTTTTGGTGCGTATTTTTTGACATCCCTCTACTTTCGAACATTCAACGTTCGCGCACACTTTCAGGAACCAATTATCTGCGAAAGTCGAGGGCCTACTGTACTTTAATCGAGGTGTACTGAACTTACAGCTTGTACGCGACGCGCCGAGCGTCGTTAAGGCATTGTTCAGGTGATTATACTCATCCTGGGCCAAACATAGTCTCTGTTGCTTCACGTCGTAGATTTCCTTCTTTGCCTGAAACATATACGATGAATTTATGTAGAGAAGAAATTCAAATTGGCACGAAACATATCTACCAATTATTTGAATGTTAACACTTAGCACTCGAATGGCGACTCTGAGGCGCCACTACAAATTGCTACACCATTATTCAGAATATTGTTTACACGATTAAATTTGTTCATATGTAATAAATTACTGAACGTTTAAATATTGTATGAGGTACTATATCAGTTTCGTGCGCATATAACGAAAAAAACTTGTGTACGATGGAAATATTTTAGGTTAGAAGAAATGTTTGGTTTTTTAGTTGAAATAGCTCCGAGTGCAAAGGGTTAACATTAGTTAGAAAGTAGTTTCATTATCCTGATAATGGTATCTTTTTTCGATTGTGGGAACGTTTGCAGAAATTATATTAACTATTTGAACCATTTTCCTAGTACACGGAATCTAAAGCGAGTATTCGCATAAACGACCACCGCACCATCCAAGTAGGAGTGTTATAATGGAATTAAAAACAGTAAAACGTAAATAATCGATAGGCTTCGTCCACCGGAAGATTAACGTTTCTAATATTTATGGTATCGAGAAGTCTATCTGAACATGCTTCTAAGGCTACTGCCTAAGATTACATTGATCTACTTATCGAATTCGAGATCTATTGTCCTAAAAATCAGAGATTTATCACTACGATTTATAAATCCTTTTCAAGGAAAAATCTTTTTTCCAGATTCCACTGGACTGCTAAAGAATTAAAGTATTTCCAATCATTTAGAATGTATGTTAAAGTAAATAATATTAAGTAAACAATATCGCACAAAGTAAAATACTTGTTTATTTGGGATCGCGTAAATATATCCGGTATTTAATAAGTTTATGAAAAACCCGTTTAGCACATAATAAAATCTCACTCAAGAAGCAAATAAACCACTAGAAAAGATATTCTAAATCCTGAAATTGTTGAAATTAATTTTCAAAAGATTTTGAAATCATCGATACGAGACGTGTAATTTAACAAATTGTTCTAAAAGTAACAATAAGATAGTACGAGCTGTACTTTATTTGAGTAGCCGAATGTTTATTATTCTTTATCATAATTATTTATTTTATTTTATTCTTTATCAAAATGTAGGGAAACGAAATCGATGACACATACTTTTTTTAAACTCAAGTTCGACAAAATCTCATTTCCATTATGTTCATTTCCTCCTTTAAATAATTATGTTCCAAATGATCCTTTCACGTACCTATAAATTACGGACATTTTTTTACATTATCCAATAAACGTAGTCCATCCTGTCGACAAAACTCTTGGAACAAACAGCCAAAATAAACCCGTACGCGTTGTCGTTAATTCTGCTCAGTGGTTAGCTATTTTCATATTTTGTACACTGTCAATTTGATCGTAGAATTTTGGTAATTCCCTTCGAGCATCAGAATAATTGTTCCATTATTAATTAGTGTTAATTAGCTAAATCAACGATAATTAGCGTCCTTTCCAACGCTGATGTTATATATTCCGATATAATATGCTTTTCTTCTTTAAATTATAACATAAATTCTATAAAACTCCGGTTGCATCTATTATCTACACATGTATCCTAAGAAATATATTATGTAAATCTGCGATGACACCCCCAGAGATTATTTCACCCCCAGAGATTATTTCCTTCTCTTAACAGCAAGCAAATAACAAACTAAGAGATTTTAACATCTACCAAGATTTTCTTTAAATCTACAACGTTTAAACTTGTTAATAACTCGTGTGAATTGCGTGAGAATCTAATGAAACAAATAGGCTTACTACAAGACATAATATACAATCTAAACCGTTGATTTCAACACGATCAGAAATTAATTCTTCATTACTATTTTGTCCTTTTTTCAAAGATTTGTGGTCTTATTATTCCATTTGAAAAATATAGAAATGTTTTGTTTCAGCGAGCGCAAATAAGCAATCAAAGTGTACACATGTAATTGTCGCCGTAATCATGACTGCGATAATGCGAATCTATGGATAAATAAAATATTCGAATGCGTGAAGCAGCAAAGCGGAAATAAACTTCATAAATCCGCATATTTTTCGACAATTTGATTTTGCAAAAATTTCAATTGCACGCGTACGAGAGGTTGGAAGATAGAAAGCTATCCGAGTAAAGCCTTGGAGACATCTAATACGAATTATGACGCTACTGTTCTTAGAAAAAAGTTCGATCATAGAAACGTAGAAAATCGTAGTAAAACTGGAGGGACATTGGCCGTAAATCGAGAAGATCGCAATACCAGAAACATATATGTTTATAAACACTGAACCTCACATCTCACTATATTTGATAAAACTGCACTTGAACAAATATCCAGACGAAAACAATACTGAAAAATACGGAGAAATCCTCGAACTCTTACATATTCACAATAATAGTATGCCGTGGCGTCGGTGTCATTCCGCCTATAGCACTGCTCCCAATAAAACCTTTGGATTTGTTCGTCGTTTTCGTAGTCGTTGTGATAGCACATTCTCATCTGATATTGCGAAACAACGTTTTCGTAAATTTGTTCTTGATAATAAGGATGCTTAGTGCAACGTTGCTGTTCGGTATACTGCCGTTGATGTTCTAAGCGTTGGTGATGCGCGTGCTGGTGATAATTGTCAACATAAGTGCGGTATTGGTGGGCCGGTACGAGTACGCAGAGTGTATACTGACGGTCCATGCCGGGTACACAGTAAAACTAAACACGGTACACCGATCCTTTTCTCTTCTTCTTCTTCTTCTTCTTCTTACTTGTAGTCGTTGTTTTCGTCCTCGTCTTCGTCTTCGTCTTCGTCCTTGTCCTCGTCTTCGTCTTCGTCGTCGTGATCGCCGTTGTGGTTGTCGTGGTCCTGGTCCTGGTCCTGGATCCTGGTCCTGGTTCTGATCGTCGTCTACCTCTCCGTAGTCACCGCCTTCCTCTCCTCCTTCCTGTTCTTTTTCCTCGCCTTCTTCTTCGTCTTCTTCTTCTTCTTCTTCTTCTCCTCCTCCTTCTTCTCCTTCTTTTTCTCCTCCTCCTCCTCTCCCCCCTCCTCCTGCTCCTCTTTCTTGTGCTTTTTCTTCTTCTTCTATACTCCTTCTCGTTCTGCTTTCCTTCAAGTTTTACTTCTTCGTTCTCTTGTCCCTTTTCTATTCCGTCGAATGTGTATGTATCTATTCCTCTCTTCACCTCATCTTTCCGAAGGCCTTCTCGAGACTGGCCGGTTCACGGGGCCCGAAATTCCAACCCCCACCTCGGTGGGTCTCACTATTTAAGGGATCCACCTTTTTTTCCTCTTTTTGCCTTCTCTTCTCTCGTTTCTTGCACCATCCGGACGATCCTCTCTTTCCATCTTTCTCGCCATCCTTCTCTCTTATTCACTATCCTTCCCCCACTATATCTAACAGCCTTCCCTTTTACTCCTTCGCCACTCTCTCTCTCTCTTCCTTTCTCTTCGTCCTTTTGATTCTTCGATCTTTGTCTCCTTCTCGCTCGGGCACATATCTACTGACTCGGCTTTGTATATGCGCGTTCCTTCTGTGTCTCCTCTCTTTCTGCCCGTTTCTTCCATAGTCTTTTCACTTGTCTCGCTTCAACTACGGTTGCCTCAAGTGGTTCTTTCTTAGTCGGTGTAAAAAGGCGGTCCTCATCTCGGGTCTCGGGACTCCGGCAGTGCCGTCGCAATGGAGCCCTTGTGCTCCTACTCCTTCTTCGCTTTTCCTATCTTCTCTCTCTCTCTCTCTCTCTCTCTCTCTCTCTCTCTCTCTCTCTCTCTCTCTCTCTCTCGAGATCCCGCGCTTTCTCTCTTTCCATGCCAACCACCTTCACCTCCCTTCCCGTTTCTGCTCTTTCCTTCTCTTATCCTCTCTGATGCATTTAAAATAATAATCGTTTCTAATGAATCTCGTTGATATTGAAAAGTGTGCGCGATATTAAATAAACGCATAAACTCGTGAACGAACGATAACCACCTATACCCTGTGTAACACCCTCTATACCCTCGCAAGCTTTTTCTTATTCCAGCATCGTTAACACTAGAACTACCGAGCGCTAAACGCGACTGGTGTATATTGCCTTCTGATAACGACAAGAATGCATTTATACAAATTCCGTACAACTTTTGTTTAAATCTGTACTCTCATAGAGAAGTTGGCTAAAACATTACTCCGGAAAAAATTTTTATAATTTCAATATTTGTAAAAGAAAAATTTAGAAACCAGTCATTTTGACTTGTCCGGTAGTTCTAGTGTTAATGATCGTACTACTCCAATGAGGAATATTCGAGGTTCGATCCCCTTCGTCTTGAAGATTCTATGCTTGTGATCATGCATTTGATACTTTGGGACATTTATTTGTCGATAAAATCCTTTTTTTTTAGAAAACTTATTTTAACACGTTGACTGCCGTGTCACCCATATATGGGTGACGGAATTATTTGTCCATATTTAAAAATTAATTATTACGCTAATGTAATCATTGTATCAAATTTGGTTAATATCTGGAAAATGCAAGAAGGTTGAAACGTTACTCAGTGTCACACATTTTAATTCTGTAATCATTATTTTATTAAATATATTGTTTCGATTTTATGAAATTTTTGAGGTCGCTGCTTTGACAGTCACAGTGTTAATACATGACTATGCCCAGTTAAGCAGAACGCAATGTCACACCAGTACCTCGGTAATTAAACTGAACAAGCCGTATCTTTGGTAAAATACTCCATTCGGTGTCGGGATCAACTATTTCTTATAAGTTAGTTCCAAGACTTATCTGCTAGTGATAGAAAGCCGGAGATGTTCTAGGTTTACGGAGCACTAAAATTGATTATTTTACATTGCTTTATAAAAATAATAAAATTGTATTTACTTGGATCTTCGGCGATTTTTATTGTAATATGTATACAAAGAAATAAATCTATTTAATAATTCCTCACGAATGCCTCCTTACACTCTTAATAATCGTAAATTAGACATTTTTGAATCCGTCATTTTGACGGGCCCCGTAAATCTAGTGTTAAACATGAATAAACAAGATAACAGTAGATTATTTATTGGCTGACTGAATCTTATACTCCATTCACAATACACTATTCAATATTAATTTGTTCGGATATATCAAGATAAATTGAAAACTAAAATTAGTATTATTCTAAAGTTATAGTACCTATATGTTTTCCAATTTCTATTTTACGTAAGTAGTTAATTAGGCTTTTACGATCCAATACCCGTGTTATATCTTAGCTTGCTCAAGTTATGGAGCCATGTTCGATTATATGCATACATCTATACAGTGTGTCCGATTTCATAAAAAATTTTGAAATATCTCCAAAAATATGAATTAAGAGAAAAAATGTTCCAAACAGAAATTTTACGATGCCATATTATGTTGTTATTTGTTTGACCTTTCAATGACCTTGAAGGCCAAGATTAAAAATTTTTAAATGGGAATTAAAAATGTACGAGCATGTTAAATTTGAAAGTCCATCTGCCGATAGCAAATTCTGCGAAAAACCATAAGTATATAATTTTTATTTATAATAAAAAAGGCAGGTTTCCATTAGAAAATTTGAAAATATTCTTCGTTTCAAGTTAAACCCGGGACGCTGTAGATCATTTTAATGACGCAAAGTTTCAAGAATTGGTCAGATGAAATAATTGATGGAACATACGGTCTCTACCGAGTAGTACAAAGACGAAACAACCATAATTTGAACCAACAAAAAAGGCAAATGGAATCTTAAATTTATTCGAGAAAAATCGTTGAGTACGTCTGCCGGGCCCAAGCCTTGTTCCTAATGCAATCATTTTTCTACGAAAAGGTATTGGAACTCGTTTTGACACCAACTTGAAATATTGCTACTTTAACACTAGGTTTACGGAGCACTAAAAGTGGCTATTTTACATTATTGCGTAAAAATAACAAAAATGTGTCTATCTAAATTTTTAGACATTCTTTTTATAATATATACTCCAAAAAAAATAAATGCATTGAATAATTCCTCACGGATGCGCCTTTTCAATCTCGATAATCGTAGATTAAAAATAATACAACCCGTCATTTTGACGGGTCCCGTAAACCTAGTGTTAAAAAGGATTTGCATCGTGTGAATAATCCATTTGGAAATGAAAGCAAGTTCATTTAATAACTGTAATTCGATCGCAAATAATAGGTACTTGTAACAGCTTGTTTCTAATGTATTAAAAATAAATATTGTATAATCTTAGACATATGTTCGTATGTATGGCATGCATTATACGATAGATACGATGTGCGTACATGTATATACATACACAGAGTTGGGTATCGAGACGTTATACCGAAGACACGCGTACATTAAAATATGGATAAAACCGCTTCTCGAATTCCACCGGCATATTCGTCATCGAGGCTACCCCCGGGGGCACAGATTCTTTTTTTTTTCAATGTTGCGGAATGCTTGTGGTATGCAGGCATGAAATGCAGGGTGCCGCGGGGCGAGCACACGATCCTGTCGTTGGCGCAGATCAGGCTGTAAGTTGTAAGCTGTAAGCTGTAATGTAAGGGACGAAAGGAGACGGCCGAAGAGAGGGAAGGGGTGGCGCCGCGTCGGTGAAGGGCGGAGGGCGGAGGGCTGGAGGACGCGGAGGGCCGGAGGGTCGGAGGGTCGGAGGGTCGGAGGACGGAGGGCTGAGAGCGGTGAACGGAGAATGGTGAACGGGGAGCGGGGAACAGGGAGCAGGGAGCGAGGAGCGAACAGCGGAGAGCGGGAGCGGAGAACGAAGAGTGGAGAGCGGAGGGATCAGACGAGGAAACGAGAGAAGAGGGGAATAGAGGGCCTGGCGAGGTCACGGTACGACCCTGTTGAACGTGGTCCCATCACGGACTCTTAGTCGGTAGTAGAATCGACCTTGAATGGCGCATTATGCCTCGTCCTTGTTGGAATTTCTGGGAACACTACTGGCCCATCAGCCGTGTCTCTGATCATCTAAGAGCGCAGCCCCGATGGGTCTTGATACATATCCCCACCCTTTGCGAAGGCCTACGCCTTGCCAGTCACGATAGTACTAATTTTTTCATCTAATCTTTCTGCATATTATCGATTCTCTAACCAATGCTTTACTGTTCCGCAAACAGAACATCACAAACAATACAATGCTTATGTATCGAACAACTGCTAGTTGGGGTTCGAAGCATTCCGACTATCGCTTTGCAAGGAATACCGAGATATCTGCTAATTTATTGTACAATAATCGCACAAACTTTCATGTTATCAAACGTTTTCGGAGTTTGAACATTTACGGGGACACATTGCACGCTTACGACGAAACTGACACAACTCGAAAAAATAATTTTTTTACGAGAAGCAAGACTCGGAGAGAAGAAATTGTTTTTCGAATGTGATTAGACTTTTTTTTATATCTTTATACGATAGAATTCTTTGTAATAATAACCAGCCGAACTGTCTTACCGTTGCGGTCGTGTGGCGGATTATGTTCTTTCAATACAGAGGCGAACTGGTCATATAAGACATTTACTCAATTCAATAATAAGAGTCATTTGATTATTTAAAATTTCCCAAGCAGTCAAAATGACTGCTTTTGGACAATATAGGTATAACACACACACACACACACACACACACACACACACACACATATAAATATACAGGGTGGCCCACATAACTCTGAACAGCTCAATATCTCGAAAACTATGCCATCGATTTTAAAGTTCTTAGTCTTAAATTGCATGGAACTGAAGGGCCTTTCTGACTACATAAACGTGAAGTGGCCTCCCTTCCCCTTTAACGGGGGAGGGGAGGTACCTTTGTAATTTTAAATGGAACCCCCTATAAAATGTTACATATTTAGATTCTACAGGAAAAAACAAGTCAATTTTGTCTGAAACATTTTTTTGTCAGATATTTCCATGATGAGATATAACAGTTTGAAGTTTCGAGTTGTAGGTACTTCAAGCGCTCGGAAATAGCGTTATGGAATTATACGCGCTTGAGTCCTTTGCTTATTCATGAAGAAACACAAACAATAATATTTACAATTCTTGAGATTGACTCACTTATCTATGAAAACGTTTTCAGTTTAGAGCTGTTATTCAAGCAGTAACATTGTGATTACGGCTACTTTTGACACAGAAGTGAATATGTTATTAACGTTAGATGAATGCCAAAAAAATTATCGGCGTGCAGCTGTGATGTTTTTTGAATGTTATGGGATCAAAAAATGTCATGCAACATTTCATAATTTAGAATGAATTGTGTAAAAAAACTCGCAATAAACCTAAAGCTGTCACTAATGTAAATAATAGTGCCAGTATTCTTGCTGCAATTACATTAAATCCTCATATTAGTCAACGTACACTTGCACAAACATCACATATTAGTTGTTCATCGATTCAACGAATTTTGAAACGGCAAAAGTATCATCCATATCACATGGTTTTATCACAGGAGCTTTCGATAGCAGATTACGATCACCGCGTAAGATTTTGTGAGTGGCTGCAGGTGTTGTGGAAAATGACTTTTTCTGCAAATTACTTTTTTCTGATGAAGCCACTTTTATGAATTCAGGGCATGTAAATAGACATAATCTGCATTATTGGGCCGTGGGAAACCCAAATTGGATGCGATGTGTTCCCTTTCAACATCGATGGTCTTTAAATGTTTGGTGTTTCCTAATAGGAGATTTTGTGATTGGACCTTATTTTTTTCAAGAAACTGTAACATCTGCAAGTTATTGTGATTTATTAAAAAATCATTTGCCTGCGCTTTTGGAAGATGTGCCACTGCACGTTAGAAGAGA
This sequence comes from Sphecodes monilicornis, assembly GCA_913789915.3. Taxonomy (NCBI): domain Eukaryota; kingdom Metazoa; phylum Arthropoda; class Insecta; order Hymenoptera; family Halictidae; genus Sphecodes; species Sphecodes monilicornis. Next base: position 1,039,128 of record OU565286.1, on the reverse strand, counting down.
AATGTGGTTCCAACAAGACGGCGCTCCTCCACATTTTGCAATCATCACCAGGCAATTTTTGAACGAAAAATTTGGGAACAAATGGATAGGTCGTGGGGGACCTCGTCAATGGTCTCCTCGATCCCCCCAACCTAACACCATTAGATTTTTTTTATGGGGATATGTAAAGGACAAAGTTATGCTTGAACCACCGACGACAAAAGAGGATACGAAACAAAGAATACGTGACGCTTGCGCTTCAGTGACTCCCGAAATGTAAAAAAATGTTAGAACAACTTTGATGTTTCGAGTAAATAAATGTTTACAAGCCCGTGGTGGACATTTTGAACATTTAATTTAAAGTACATTTTATTTCTTCACGAATAAGCAAAGGACTCAAGCGCGTATAATTCCATAACGCTATTTCCGAACGCTTCAAGAACCTACAACTCGAAGCTTCAAACTATCTCATCATGGAAGTATCTGACAAAAAAATGTTTCAGACAAAATTGACTTGTTTTTTCCTGTAGAATCTAAATATGTAACATTTTATAGCGGGTTCCATTTAAAATTACAAAGGTACCTCCCCTCCCCTGTTAAAGGGGAAGGGAGGCCACTTCACGTTTATGTAGTCAGAAAGGCCCTTCAGTTCCATGCAATTTAAGACTAAGAACTTTAAAATCGATGGCATAGTTTTCGATATATTGAGCTGTTCAGAGTTATGTGGGTCACCCTGTATATAATTATAGGTTGTTAATAGTTGGTTTGTTTAAATTCGTGAATTTGACAAAATTATAATAAAAAATGTTTTACTTCGTTATTTCTTGTCACCTTGTGTTACCGAATGATTTGTTCGCACAACACGCACGAATGATTTTAACCTTCGCTACATCGTTAGTATCGTAGCATTTCATCGAGCCAAAATATTTCGCAGAATTTGTATTATACTTTTGCAGCTGCAACTTTCAGAGCGATAGTAGAGTCAGACAGGACTAAAAGTCCCACATTATCGTAGAGACGTTTGAATTTCCTCAATCTTAGAAAAAAAACTACGAACCGGTTCTGAAAGTAGAAACTTCATGATTTAGGATGAGCCTGGGATAATTTAAATATCAGCAAATTTTTAGCAAAGACTCAAGTGTCCGGAGACTCGTGGATGGGAATGTATATTCCACCATTGAAAATGAACCTTGTACATAATAGAGCAGTTATTCCAATTAAATTGCCAAATCTCATTGGATTACATTTGGAATGAACAAAAATCGATTTTATCCACTTATTGTTACATCGCTGAAAACTCGGAGAAAGCTTTTTGAGACGATCAAAAATTGAGAAATCGGCATGAGAACGGTGTCTTCATTACCGAGGAAACACCAACTGTTTGAAATGAGAACTCTTCACTATCCATATTTATTTAGACTAAATATTATATAGACTAGGCCTAGAGCGTAGAAAAGCAAATATAAAGATTGCTAATTTGAAAGCAGAGGTCAATGGTTTTGACGGACCTTATATGAGGTCTTGTCGACTGTGGACGTACGCGAATGTGAACGCGAATGCGAACGCGTGCGTGTAGGTCACCGCACTGCGCCGGGTTAGATCAGCTGACTAGATTGGGTTCAAACAACGCGCATCGAAAGTCGAATCTGAAAATGTCAATAGTTCGAATATCTCGAAAACGTAGTCCTAGCTTCTAAAATGGTAAACGAAGTTTGGAAGATTCTGTATAAATTCGACTATCAGCTATTATTTTATATCCTGCTGTGCCGATTGATATACAGTGTTTCATCGATAATTGTCCACAACACGGGTCTGCGGAGGGACAATTATGCCGGAGGGATATCATTGTTTGAAGGCTTGTCGAACTTAGAGAAGGACAGCCGAGCTCGAAAGGCCTCGGTCACCGAGAAATGTAAACATACCTAATCCGAATTTCCAACTTCTTTATTAATCATTATTTTTTTATGGGACTTCGATGACCATATTTGTGGCATTTTTCTAATAAAAATCATACCAAATATGATATAATTCCGATGATATTTACTTGTGTAATCGATGATTAAAGTTTCGGGCGCGAGTAAGGATAGCGTATTGGAAAGAAAGAGACGCGGAGAGTCGCAGTCGGCGGCACAGTTCAAAGGCTCGCGCGTCCTCACAATGTATTACCAAGGAATAACTTTTTTATTATTACTTATTTTTTTATGAGACTTTTGCTAATAGATTTGTGACATTGTTCTGATTAAAATGATACCAAACACGATATAATTCGGATCATATACAGGTGTATGGTAATTATGTATAGGTCAGGTACATAACATCGGTGAGGCAACAGTAATGCAATGACGACACTTTTTCATTTTTAATTAATCTTTTAGGAGACTTTTACCATCATATTTGTAATATTTCTCTGATTATACATACGTATCTATTTTTTTAATTGACGATGGAGTAAGTTTTGGTGACAAAATTCGGACATATTTTGCAATTGTTCGTATTATCCAATATATTTTCAACGAGACGATGCGACTTTCAGTGTCCCTTTCTTTACCATTTATTCTCTTTGTCTGTCACCAAAACTTACTCCATCGTCAATTAAAAAAATAGATATGGCGACTGAGCAGTCTTCTGCAGTCAATTTCTGCAAAATCCTCTGTTCAAAATGCCATTGTAGATATTTGGAATACATACTGGATTAACGGCACTCAAACCAAATTCCACAATATAAAAACGACTTTCTATGAAACTTGAAAATATTCCGAATTTTCTAGGAAAGACCAGGTCACAATCACACGCATTCGAACAGTACACTCAAGATATACCCATGACTTTCTTATAACCAAACAAAGCCCCCCCGGAGTGTACCACGTGTGGCGTGACCAACAGTATCCAACACATACTACTTGAATGTCCGAGTTTTTCTTTGGAACGATCCTGATTCTCTATTTAAAATGACCACAAGTCCAATCTAAACGAAGATAACATCAAGAACGTCTTCCTCTTCTTTAAATCCATCGACACATATATATTATTATAAACATATTTTATTTTCTTCTATCCAAGTGCCAATATTAGCTTTAAACCGTTACAAATTAATATACATGCTAATTATACTATAGCAAATTGTAAACTGTAAACCATGTGTTCGCTAATTACCTCGTTGTTAATGCGATCACATTAAAATAAACTACAAATAAATAAATAAAAGAACTCTGGTTACGATTCAGATAAGGCAATAATTGCAGTCCCTGACAAAAATAAAAAAGGAAGATGAATGAATTGGATTGAAATTACGCTGACAAACGCAGACATTACAAGACAGGTTACATCGCAGGATAGTTCTCAATGTAGATCATTCAAACGTGTCCATCCATATGTGTTCCAAAAAGAGTAATACTCATACGTACTACCAAGAGAGAATTGACAGTTTACAACGTTGCTCGACAGCCTTGTAAACTCGTTAATAATCGAAAGTGGTCAAAAAAATTGATAACGAGTATAATATAATAATGATACAATGGGCAGTACGACGGTGAGGTGAGTAGGTTGACGATAGTAATATTGGTAGTAGTAGTAGTAGTAGTAGTAGTTGTAGTAGTTGTAGTAGTGTAGTACTTGTTGTTGTTGTAGTAGTTGTAGTAGTTGTAGTAGTGTAGTAGTTGTAGTAGTAGTAGTTGTTGTTGCAGTAGTTGTAGTAGTTGTAGTAGTAGTAGTAGTTGTTGTTGTAGTAGTTGTAGTAGTAGCATACGTACTACCAAGAGAGAATTGACAGTTTACAGCGTTGCTCGACAGCCTTGTAAACTGGTTAATAATCGAAAGTGGTCAAAAGAATTGATAACGAGTATAATGTAATAATGATACAATGGGCAGTACGACGGTGAGGTGAGTAGGTTGACGATAGTAATAGTGGTAGTAGTAGTAGTAGTAGTAGTAGTAGTAGTAGTAGTAGTAGTAGTTGTTGTAGTAGTTGTTGTAGTAGTTGTAGTTGTAGTAATGTAGTTGTTGTAGTAGTTGTAGTTGTAGTAGTGTAGTAGTTGTAGTAGTTGTAGTAGTTGTAGTAGTGGTAGGAGTAGTAGTAGTAGTAGTAGTAGTAGTAGAGTAGTAGTAGTAGTAGTAGAGTAGTAGTAGTAGTAGTAGCAGTTGTAGTAGTAGTAGTAGCAGTAGTAGTGGTAGTAGTAGTTGTAGTATTGTAGTATAGTAGTACCACCGAGGGAAGGATAGGAAAGCCTGCAAATAATAATGACGATAGTGGTAGTGGTGTAGTGGAGACGAAGGAAGCGGGGCAGGGCGAAGTAAGCAAGAGAGCGCGCGCGTGAAAAAGAGTGGGGAGAGAGGTGGATGGGGGGAGGGGGGAGGTTTGGAATGCAGCCGAGTGAGGAATTCCGACCCCTCCCGCATATTTATCTCAACGCTGCTTGCCGCGCCGGTCCGTGGTGCTCCGCTCGAAGCGAGGGGCCTTCGTTTATAGCGCGCCAACCAATATACCGTTCATACCACAGAACAAACGAAACAGGCTTAAATATCTATGAGGCCAGTGGCAGACCACAGTCCACAGTCCACAGTACGTGTATACATCTGTTAAAAAATGTTCATCGTGCATTATGATTGAATGCACTCGTAAGATTTTCTCGGTTGTGTGGAGACAAGAATTTCTCAAGTTCTTGATTTAAGGGTTCTTCAACTAATTGTAAGAATAAGAGTAGAACGGCAGAAATATCACCTTTTGCTCAAGTATTCTAAAACATACTATAACGGAAGTAGACTACAGAACAGATGTTTGTAATCGTAATTATTTAAAACTTCGCGAAACGCAATAGCTTGGAAACCTTCAATGTGGTTTTTTATTGATTTGTTTAATTTTTATGGGAAGACAATTGTAGCCGTCAATGGACATTCATTATCAGCAAGTACGCCACATCTTTTAAAAATTTGTTGACACATTATTGTTCGTATAAATTCGATGAGATCGCTCCGAATAGAAACGATACGATATCAATTCACCATCTTCGTGTTTTTGTCAAATATATTCGACATTATATAAATAAATTTTTTGAAGTCCAATAGTTTACGGTGAATTTTATTTATGACTCTCACTTTCATTCTTCAGAAGGAGACCTCTGAACTTCATAATTCTTATCGCAATAGTTTTATTACTATTTTAATCAGTTATTTACAAGTTGAAGTGCAAATTACAAATTTTCAGTTATTTAGCTCGACCTAAAATATTTTTCACCCGGAGAGGGTTAAATCTAAGAAATAACACGAGGTAGATTGTAGATTAATGTCGTCAACTTTAAATGTAGTAGCAAGTATCTAGACAACATACATATGTAGGTATATAGGAAGGAAAAAATAGACGTCAACGTGGTTAATAATTGAGAAAAGTATTTCTTCGATCGGACAGCTGCTGCCGAACAAGTCGGAGGATAGAAAATAAGAATTTCTCGAGGCCCACGTGGCTTCCTGGAGGATACGACGAACAGTCGTGACGTGGGCATGGAGGGGGGGTAGGGAGTTACGGAGAGGGGTAGCGGGTGGGAGCGGAGCGGGGGATGCAGCAGGGACAGGGTACAGAGTAAGGTAAAAGGAGAGGGAGCTTGTACAGGTAATGTAAAGGATCAACTTCACACGTGGCGAGTTGCAATTCTTTAGGCTTTCTTTTGGCTAATTTCGTCTTTCTTGCTTCTTGAACCTAATCTTTTACGCTTCCTTCGCTAATTTTACATTTAACGAAAATATATATATAAATAGTCTCAACCATCATTTATGCTTGCAACAATACCATTCAACATGAAACAAATTAAACGGCGAACGAGCCATTCGATAGATAGGGAGGACAGTTATGGTGTAAAACAGAATAGATCGTTGTAGGCTTATTTTCATTGTTATAGCTACGTTATAGCCAGATACATATTTTACAATTCGTTCCTGACTATCCATGTACCGAAGTTTAAAAATAATTATTGTTTTTGAATTTTGTCTAACATTTTAATAATAACCGTTTATTGGTAAGAATTCTCTTCTTTATCTACGAAGGGAGTATCCATATACCTTATCATACAAAATGTTAAACGGCGCCATAATCGAGAGAACAATTACAGTAATTACAGAAAAAAAATGGAATAGCAGTTTTCATACACATATTTTAACCTTATAGCTGGGTGACGTTTTAATTGTGAACACTTCCGGAAAGCATGTTTAGTTTTCGCGTAACACCTAATTTTTGATAAAAAGTCATACATTTTTAAAAAACTCAATTTTTTACGAAAACGTTGCGTGACAGCAATTCAGCGTCCGGATTTGGTTTTAAAATGATACTCTAAGAATCACCCAACAGATATTGCAAAAAAAATTTCGTATTGTACAGCGTAATCATCGTCTTTCCAATCTTATTTTTTATTTGATTTTTCTCTTAGATATTTGTCATTCCCCCACTCTCCCACTTATAGCTTCAATAATACGGATGTATTCGTTTCACAGAGAAGCTATTTTGAAAGCTTAAAAAGCAAAGATCGTATGAGTTGCAGCTGTTAATTTCATGATGGATGTTCTGAATACAAGAACGTTAGCACTTTATGTGGAAAAGATAAATTATAAAGAATAAATAGTAAAATAAAAGGAAAGGAACGGTACATATTTATATTTATCTAAAGTCCCATCAATAACAACAAAGTTCCAACGCCATTACTTCCTATACACACCTACTAGTAGATTCATAGGATCCGTCCCTTTATTCACTTGTCTCCAAATTTTATAATGGCCATCAGACTTAAATATGTTAAATTTACTCTCTAGTAGATTCTTAGAATCCGTCCCTTTATTCACTTGTCTCGAAATTTTATAATGGCCATCACACTTAAATATGTTAAATTTACTCTCATTTGAGAATATAGTACTTTTCCAAAACTCGTTATCTTTATTAATGTATCTTTTATCAAACTTCAATCTCTTTTGTTTATTCATGTTGCTTATGAACGGCTTCTTGCGACGCGAGGCGTACACGACCGTAAAAACCATACTTATTGATAACTCTTCGGCGAAGTTCAGGATGAACATTCTTTACAAACATATCAGCGACTTTTCCAGCCAATTTTGGAGCAGAAATAGTTGGACCTTTTCTTATTTCCCGGATAATTTATTAGGCCACCTAAAACGAATCTCATTGCAAAGTAATCCGGTGGTTTTTTATTTTTTTACGTTTTAATAGATATAGATGGCAGATCTTATTCTACTCAATAATTTTGCAATTTCCTTCATGACTTTGTTTCATGATGCCATTTACCAATTAATTTTTTATCAGAGACACTAGTTTCCGTTGTCACAGTGCTGATCACAGAGAGTGTGCTGTATCAAATGATCCTTTTAATGTTTACACTCTATCCTACCGATGCAATGTTTATGTAGAAGATCTACGTCGTTTGAATATTTTATTTTGTTTGAATATTTTATCGTTTACTATAGTTGACATTAGTGTATCGTTTTCAAAGTTTACATGTATAATCACGACACTTACAAGTTGCTTATTTGTGTTTGATTTCGGCGCCGAAATCAAACACAAATTATCAAAAATTTCGATCGATAAACACATTTAATTTTTACAAGTTGCTACTGGAATAAAAGAATTATGGAATTCATAATGTGTCATAAACGCCTCAAACATTTAATTTGAAACCGTTCGAATGCTTTCGTGGTTCACTGTACGCGCAGGTACATACACACTCACACCCATTAATATTCGTACACTCTAAAAGACGATCACGTTTTTAATATTGGTTCATGTGACTTGGGTTTTTTTTTCTTTGAGAAGTTAGAACAATTACTTTACTACACGTTGAGAAAAAGAAATTTTGAAAAAATTGTAATTGGTCGGAATTACAAAGAAAATACTAAAAGTTGTTGTTTATAACTGTTTTATGTGTGTCCATATTGTAAATTTAACAAATACGTTTTGTAGATCTGTGTCAACTGTATACACTCTGAATGTTTCACCAAAATCGGCAAACCTTGCAATGAGCTACAACTGTTTGAAGATGGTAAAAATGGCAGCTTTTCACAATTTTCGGCCTTAAACTGTAATAAATCGAAGGATTCTTACGACATTCGATGCCTGCCGCTGTTTTCCACGTAATCCAAATTGGATGAAAATTTGAAAATGTATACAATTGATACAGATCTGCAAAATGGATGTTTTAAATTTTCAACGTAAGCCACATCAAAAAATTGTAAAACACGACTTTTAGTATTTTCTCCGCAATACCGACCAATTGCAATTGTTTTATAATTTCTTTTTCACGTCATGTAGTAAACTAATTATTCTAACATCTCAGAAAAGTCCAAATCATATGGTCCAATATTAAACAAGTTATCTTCTTTTTAAGAGTGTACGAATATTAATGGGAGTGACTGTATATCCAGAGGACGATGCTATTGGTTAATGTTATCGGGGACTTCGTTTCAATAGAACGAACAAACGAATGAACAAAACTATAATAGTTAATTCGATGGGGTGCTACTTTTGATTACAAAACTACAAATCTAATTAAAGAAACTATACTAAGTTCTATAATACATAATAAGCGTTGAAAGCAACTTGCACTCGAATGTAGTTTCATTTTGTCGAAATCTAGTCTGAGAAAATTCTTTCCTTGCCAAGAAAAACTGTTCACGAAACTCGTGAAATAATCCGTACATGTAATGCATACGTATCGCTGATACAGACGGCCCCCGACTTTCCGACCAATTGCAATTGTTTTATAATTTCTTTCTCACGTCACGTAGTAAACTAATTATTCTAACATCTCAGAAAAGTCGAAGTCGTATGGTCCAATATTAAACAAGTCTTTTTAAGAGTGTACGGATATTAATGGGAGTGACTGTACATTGCATTTTCTAATACCTAACACAACAAACTCATTCTCACGATTGTATTATGCGTGTGAGCATGATCAAAAATATGTGGTATATACTGGCACTGAGTCGGTGCAAACAAGGATGTACTTTCAATGACTCCCAATGTGGAACTCGGAAGGAATGCAAAAGGAATTCGCAAAGAAACCGCCTGATTGGTCAGGCGCTCACAGTTGAGTCACACACTTCTCGCTATTCGCTGAGAAGATTATCACTACCACATCAGGTGTATCGCCTCGCGTGACGGTGAACTTCACGCCCCTTGCCCTTATGCCGAGCCGAGTACCACTTTGGGAGTTATTGACAATATTGTAATAAACAGAAATGAGGAAACGTACGAGAAACACTTGAGAAAAAGATGGAAACACGCGTTGCGTTTTGTGATGCGACACACTCGTGACGGGACACAAGGTCGAATTTTCACGCCGCTTTTAAAAATGAATACCACTGTTCTAACATTTCTATAAACATAAATATATCTATGTTGGAAAGAATAAGCGTTGCGAGATAAACAACAGTTTGTTCTAATTGTAAGTGAAAATTTCATCTACGTATAGGAAGTATCAATAACACCGTGGTTGTATCTATTTCGTTTTGTTTGTATTTGATTGCTGGATTACTGTATCCGCAGTGACGCGCATTAATCGCATGAGATCTTGTAAGAAGAATAATAACGGAGATGAGCGGAGAGATTTAACAAAATACAGGGTGGCCCAGACGAGGAGGCCATTGACGAGGTCCCCCACGACCTATCCATTCGTTCCCAAATGTTTCGTTCAAAAATTGCCGGGTGATGATTGCAAAATGTGGAGGAGCGCCGTCTTGTTGGAACCACATTTCTCTTCTAACGCGCAGTGGCACATCTTCCAAAAGCGCAGGCAAATGATTTTTTAATAAATCACAATAACTTGCAGATGTTACAGTTTCTTGAAAAAAATAAGGTCCAATCACAAAATTTCCTATTAGGCCGCACCAAACATTTAAAGACCATCGATGTTGAAAGGGAACACATCGCATCCAATTTGGGTTTTCCACGGCCCAATAATGCAGATTATGTCTATTTACATGCCCTGAATTCATAAAAGTGGCCTCATCGGAAAAAAGTATTTTGCACAAAAAGTCATTTTCCACAACACCCTGCAGCCACTCACAAAATCTTACGCGGTGATCGTAATCTGCTATCGAAAGCTCTTGTGATAAAACCATGTGATATGGATGATACTTTTGTCGTTTCAAAATTCGTTGAATCGATGAACAACTAATATGTGATGTTTGTGCAAGTGTACGTTGACTAATATGAGGATTTAATGTAATTGCAGCAAGAATACTGGCACTATTATTTTCATTAGTGACAGCTTTAGGTTTATTGCGAGTTTTCTTACACAATTCACCGTGCTCGCGAAGCCGCTTTTCTAAATTATGAAATGTTGCATGACATTTTTTGATCCCATAACGTTCAAAAAACATCACTGCTGCACGCCGATAATTTTTTTGGCATTCACCTAACGTTAATAACATATTCGCTTCTGTGTCAAAAGTAGCCATAATCACAATGTTACTGCTTGAATAACAGCTCTAAACTGAAAACGTTTTCATAGATAAGTGAGTCAAACTCAAGAATTGTAAATATTATTGTTTGTGTTTCTTCACGAATAAGCAAAGGACTCAAGCGCGTATAATTCCATAACGCTATTTCCGAGAGCTTGAAGTACCTACAACTCGAAACTTCAAACTGTTATATCTCATCATGGAAGTATCTGACAAAAAAATGTTTCAGCCAAAATTGACTTGTTTTTTCCTGTAGAATCTAAATATGTAACATTTTATAGCGGTTTCCATTTAAAATTACAAAGGTACCTCCCCTCCTCTGTTAAAGGGGAAGAGAGGCCACTTCACGTTTATGTAGTCAGAAAGGCCCTTCAGTTCCATGCAATTTAAGACTAAGAACTTTAAAATCGATGGCATAGTTTTCGAGATATTGAGCTGTTCAGAGTTATGTGGGCCACCCTGTATATTCTAGAGTTCGGAGGTCGCTGACAAGAGTGTACTCTTCGACAAACGCAGCTCGAATGTGTCGTCCCGCCCGGAAAAGTCCCTTTCCTCAATGACGTCTTCTAGGGTCCGAGACAATTTCACTCTCGTCGCCGCCATTTTGGGGATGATCGTTATTTTTCTAACAATCTTTTTACCAAAAATTGTGAAAGGTGCATGTACGCATGCGTCTAGCATATAACATATGAATTTGCGTTTGCCCGAGCGCGTGTTTGCGTGTGCGCCAACCGGAATACAAGGATCAACGATACAAAGATGAGTCCATATATGTCGGACGAGTGCATTGCGAGTTGCGAGTTGCGAGTTGTGATCGAACAGAGTCCGTTGAAACGAACAGAACGAGCTTGAACTACGGCTGCGGGGACAAGAGAGGATGAAGGCAGGTTGCGGTGGCGAGGCGGGCGACGCTGATATGAATGGAATGCGAAGCCATTATCGCGGTGTACATACCGATAACTCGATGCCCCGTTGCGAGCGAAGGTGTCTGCAGGCGAGCAAAACACATTAACTTTCGAGCAATTGCCTCACGCTCTTCTCTTGCCGTGCGATTCTAGGAGATTTTTGCGCTGGCCAGGCCTAGGCAAGCATCGATGCCCGCATTGCACGCATTGCCCACATTGCCCACATTGCCCGCATTGCCCGCATTGCCTCAATTGATCCCATTGCCCTCATTGCCCCCATTGCTTGCGCTCGGCCAAAACACGAAAAGACCACTCCGCGACAAGCCGCTTAGAAACATTTAACGAGTTCGAAATTTCAAAATTCCCCGCTATGCCTATTTCAATAATATAATAACAACTGATATCTCTGCACTTGTAAAAATTACAAAGCTGCGCCGCTACGTAGACGCATCCGCCTTTTCTATCCCACAACTGCACCAACACTAGCAGCGACAGTTACGCGTCTAGCATTTCATTTTTCCAAAACGCAACGAATCCAAGCGACGCCAAGTCTCACTATTTCAATTTAAGAAGAACGACGGATAGCACCGCGAGATGGGACAATGGAACTTAATAACGTTTGTCATTCACAATTTAGCATTTGAAATGAACATGTTCAAGAGCAATTAGTAGCAAACATTTAGTACATATCCAGGAATTATACAGTACTGGACAAAATAAAGTACGCACCTCGAATATTTTTACAATTACGTTTACGATGTGAATCTTTTCAATTCAGCCAATGAAATAGCTTCTTATAAAATACCACTGCTATTAAGAAGTATAGTTAATAATTACCAAAAATGGAGCTTTGCAAGCATATCTTTGTTGTTTCTAAAGATACGTAAAATATGGTAAGGACAAAGTTGAATTGTACAATGGGGCTGACATGATGTCGAAAAAAAAAATTTGTTTTTACGTCATTTTTTTTAGAGACATCAAGGTCACCTTGACTTTTTTAAATGGAACCACCCTCTTTGAAATACCTACAATGATAGTCCCTTTCATTACGAATTCAGTGACTATAATTACTCAAGGTCATTCAAGGTCGCGGACAGAGATAACGTATAAGATTTAACATCGATACATGCCTGTAAACGGGCTTTGAAGGAATGTTGAACTCTGTCTGTGACCTTAAATGACCTTGAGTAATTATAGTCACTGAATTCGTAATGAAAGGGACTATCATTGTAGGGTGAGGCACTAACTATTGCCACCTCAAATATCTTTGTTGTCTTTAAAGATACGTCAAATGTCTGAAGGACAAAGTTGAATGGTTCAGTGGGGCTCACACGATACCAAGAAAATTTATGTTTTTATGTCATTTTTTAAAGTGGAACCACCCTTTTTTAAACATGTACAATGATAGTCACTTTCATTACGAATTCAGTGACAATAATTACTCAAGGTCATTTAAGGTCACAGACAGAGTTCAACATTCCTTCAAAGCCCGTTTACAGGCATGTATCGATGTTAAATCTTATACGTTATCTCTGTCCGCGACCTTGAATGACCTTGAGTAATTATAGTCACTGAATTCGTAATGAAAGGGACTATCATTGTAGGTGTTTCAAAGAGGGTGGTTCCATTTAAAAAAGTCAAGGTGACCTTGATATCTCTAAAAAAAAAAACTAGGTAAAAACAAAATTTTTTTGCCATCGTGTTAGCCCCATTGTACCATTCAACTTTATCCTTACCATATTCTACGTATCTTTAGAAACAACAAAGATATTTGAGGTGCAAACATTAGGTGACTCACCCTGTATATATACATATTAAAAGAATATAGATATACACACTGTATACATACGTATATGTATTTCATGATATTTCATCATTTGTATCATGAGGTTTTAGAAACGCAACGAATCTGGCGGTTCCTTGTCATTATGTCACGAAGTGTGTATGTTGGGTACTCGGCAACAGGGGATGTGAGAAAATTCAAGGGATGGTTCTTCACGATAGTGTAAGATGAAATTAAAGAACAAAATATTGCGATTCTAGCTGTGTTTACGCACGATTGAAACAATTGAGATCCACCAATAAAGGAGTTCAAGTCAGTTCTTTGTCTCTGTCTTCAATACGTTACGTTATTGTCCGTTCTCCTTTTATCGCGGCTAACAGATTTTGAGTTCATTCTTTCAATTTTTTTCCATCCATTACCAAATATACTGTATAGTCTAAACGAGTAATAACATAGGAATTTGAAACATATTTACAACTATCTTGATGATGTTATCTTAATGCGATCGTACTGATTATTAACTTGGTATCAGTGTTTAATGACGACATAATAATAACAACAACGTTTACTATGTTACGATTAGATCAAGAATTTCATGTGTTTGTGGGTTATGCGATTGTAAATCATACATTTCGAACAATGTTATTATTAATAGAGCGTTATACATTTCTTCTTTACCATCCAACAAACAGAGCTATTCAACAAATTGTTATATCACGAGTAAATTATTATAAAAGATGTGCGCTTCGATTTTGACAAGCTTTTTTACGATGCTAGTAGGCAAGTCTCTAATGTTGAATATCTCGTATTAGCCGTGGTTACTTGGTAGTTTAAAGATATAGTAATTAAAGTTACTTACCCTCCTAATTTATTTTGAATATAAGCTCCTATTATTCAAGTATCGGTGGTAAGTACAGCGAAGTTGGTAGCGTAACTGTTCGATTCCCGTTGAAGAAAGTTTTTTTTTTGGCATTTCACTATGTTAACATTGTGCACGATGCAGGATGATAGTTGTCCATTAACTTTATAAAGGACAATATATCTCAACGCAAACCAAGTAGCTTGTTTGGATGAAGTGAAACATAGAAATGTCCATGTGATAAAGAAGGTTTTATTATGTGTTCATAGTATCCGACTGTTTCTTCATAAACGATAACCATTACCCTGGCATTCTGCATCGTGCACAATGTTAACGTAATAAAATAGCCAAAACAACATTTCCACGATGGAATTCGAACTCGCGATTTCCAGACGACACTCACGCTACCATGGCGATGCACTACCGATGCATATATTTAAAATACATTAGGTTACCAAAATACGTAATCTTAATTATTCATATCTTCGAAACTACCAAATAATTACGGTTGATATTTTATATACAGTATTAGTATAAAATAAAAAACGGACAGTTCGGGACCTTCCTTTTTAGCGAAAATGATACGTGAAAATACAGGGTGTCCCACATAAATGGGAACACCTAAATATCCGTCGTATTTACAGTCCTATCAAAAAACTTCAGAGGACAAAGTGACACTATTGCAGGGGAAAATATAATGGTAAAGAAAAAAAAATTTTTATGTCGTGTTTTTTAATGAAATTTCAAGGTCACCGATGTTTTTTTAAATGGAATAGTAAATTTTTTTTACGATAGCATGATAGACAATAAAAAAACTGAATTTACTGGATACCACGTTCTTGACCTTGAAATGACCTTGAGCAAGAATAATCATGTTGGAGCGGATAAAATGTAGAAGTTTCAAATTTACGTGTTTCAGCAAAGATTACGCGTTGTTTACGTCGGGTTGACCTTTACAAACCATAATAAATGTTTGAAATATTTTTCATAGTAAACAGCGTATGTTTATGTTAGAGTATGTATCATTGAGAGCGTTAACAGAAGGTTAATCAGTTAGAATGAGTACGTTGTTCCTTCTGCATTATTCGAATTCGAAACGTGAAAGTGATAACAATGCGTTATACTGTACAGGAACGAATCGATAGGGTTTTCACTTATGGCGAAAGCCACCAGTCTTTGAGGCAAGCAGTACATTTGCATCGTGAAAAATTTGTGAATCGTATTTGTCCTTCGTTACACGCATTTTCCGTTGTGGTAAAACAATTTAAAAATACCGGTAGTGCAAGTTCTAAAAATCGTAATAATTACTGCAGCATATAATTATGATATGTAAAGGTCAACCCGCCGTAAACAACGCGTAATCTTTGCTGAAACACGTAAGTTTTAAACTTCCACATTTTATCGGCTCCAACATGATTATTCTTGCTCAAGGTCATTTCAAGGTCAAAAAGGTGGTATCCACTAAATTAATTTTTTTATTGCCTATCATGCTACCGTAAAAAAATATACTATTCCATTTGAAAAAAACATCGGTGACCTTGAAATTTCATTAGAAAACACGACATAAAAATTATTTTTCTTTACCATTGTATTTGCCCCCTGCAATAGTGTCACTTTGTCCTCTGAAGTTTTCTGATAGGACTGTAAATACGACGGATATTTAGGTGTTCCCATTTATGTGGGACACGCTGTATAGTGGGAGTTCCCCTCTAACCCCGGAAAAATTTCTCGATTTTTTCGTATATAAATGGAAAAATATAGTATTTGATTTATTCTGCATTATTGATAAATTAACAATATTAGAAACCGAAATAAGGTGAAAAGTAATTAACATTTCCGTAATCATTAACATAGATTAATATTATTCTTTGATTATATGGTTTTAAGAAATCGTGAAGTGTCCCCTAGAACCGGACACAGTGAAAATTACCAATAATAACTTGCAACCATTGTCAATTATAATGGTCAAAATATTATGGGATATCGTCACAAGCCACGCGAGATCATTTTTGGCAGCCTGAATATTGAATCCAATCTTCTTCGGTATTTTCCAAAGAACACGAGTGTCTCAATTCTAGTGTCCCAGCAATCTGAAGTTTATTTTTAAAACTTTTCCTTTAATCTTTCTTGTTACTATTTACGTTGCTTCGGGGTATTTTTAAATCTTTGAACCCGAAATAATAAATAGTAGTACAAAAAGAAACACGCAAGCCTGCGATTTCTACTGTCCGGTAGTATGGGAAGTTGTACTGTCCGATACTAGGGAACAGCGAACTCATCAAAGAAAAATTTTATTATAAAAACCCATACACTCTATGCGCAATATAGAAATATAATTTCAAAAATTATTATCCAGAAATATAATAACACAACTTATGCGTCACCCGACCACACATACATATTAATAGATATAATAGTTAATAATTTGTATAATGCATCCGCAATTCTTGTCAGCAGCAACAATTACCTAATCTCTTTAGCTGTGCACACACGACAGGATTGTGATAAAACATGATTATTGTTTGTTGTTGGTACTCTACAAGTTGTAAGTACACGATGCAACAGCTTGGTAAATTTTTAAATGTTAAAGATATAGCTACTGTCCGGCATTAGGGGAACACCCCCACCCACTGTATTGTTATGCTGATGTATTCCACTCAAATGTATTTCTTGCAATTTATTTCTAATCGGAAAATAGAATATTTGGTCGCATAAGAATAAAACAGGTATAAATTTATGCATTCATTGTATAGTTAGCTATGTTAAAACAATTCATACTTTGTATTTAATCCATTCTAACTCATACTAAAAACAGTAAATGTTGTTATGAAAAATTACTGCGTAAGTTACGCTAAAAACTTGCTTTGTACGCAGCACAGAAATTTTTTTTTTAAGCGTAAAGTTTGGGAAAAGTATAATGAAAAAAAGAGTTGTATCGATATAAAATACTTCGGATCTTTTTCTTAACATTTGTGAAGAGAACGTAAGCAGGTACGAAGAAGATATAAGTTTCTTTATCAGATCAGTCTGATTGGGAATATTTCTGAAGGATAGTGCGCGTTTAGCATACAGTGAGCGTTTCGAAAAATCGATTTTCTTGCGGTTACTTAAAGCTCATGCCTTTTGCACTTAGCGATTGTAAATGTACTTTGATAACATATTTCGGACGCAAAACATCAGGATGGACGGTTAACTTATAAAATTCATTTATTTAAACAATTATTTTAGCAATGTGCTATCGAAAGGATAATTCAAATTATAAATATATTATTTTCACAATAAATTATTGAAATAATTCAAATAGCGAATATAGAAAGAAATTATAAAAATTTATTTCTTTTATGCGTTAACTGGAAACGAATCGAAGCTTCGAAACTTCGATTCTCATCACCTTCGAAGTTCCCTTCGTTCCTTCGAATCCTTCGAAGCTTCGACTCTTCGAAGCTTCGGAAAAGTAACACGCCCTAGTGGACACAGTGGAAATAGAGACAACGGAGGAATGAAAACGATGGGTCCAAAGGAAGAAGAAAAAGAAGAGGGAAGCATGAAATTCCACCGGTTGTCTAAAAATAGTCTGTTACAAAAGAGAATAATAACTCGGGTATGTATATGTATACATCTGGTCGCTGGGTAAAAGCGTCGGCCTATTTATGTATCGCCTGGTAGAGATGGAATCCCGATCCCTTCGCGTGGTCGTTAACATTGTTTGCCCCTGGAAGAGAGCTGTAGGAATGTGAAAAGCTACGTTGCTGGCAAATGGTGAATAACAACGCTGTAAAGCCGGTCGTACTCCTTACTGCACTCTCCCTATTTTGCTCCACAGTATTCCCGAAGCAAATTGGTTCGAATGTTTGCGTAAGAATATCGGTTGCATGCGAAGTAATTTCTATTTATGAATAGACTGTACAAACGATTCTATATGTAATACCTATAGTAGATTGAAACTCAACAAATCTTCAGATTTCAAAAACAAACGCACCAAAGAATTTTGATGACTTACGAAAAGTAAACGGAATACTGGTGTCGTTGAATCTGGTATGAGATTCCAAAAGGCTCAACAACAATCTTTACTACATATACGTATGCATTTCATCTAGCATATTCGATTCGATTAGGCATCGAGTTTCGTGCAATCTATAATTTTTATACGTGTGCCAATAGTTGGCGAACAGATATTTATTGATCGGATGCTTCGCGATCAGAAGGTCTCGTGGTCAATTCACTGGAACGCGTTTCGCATATAGAGAGCGTCGCGTACCGCAGGGCATTATCAGCCGACGAGCCGACGAGCCGACGAGCCGACGAGCCGACGAGCCGACGAGCCGACGAGCCGACGAGCCGACGAGCCGACGAGCCGACGAGCCGACGAGCCGACGAGCCGACGAGCCGACGAGCCGACGAGCCGACGAGCCGACGAGCCGACGAGCCGACGAGCCGACGAGCCGACGAGCCGACGAGCCGACGAGCCGACGAGCCGACGAGCCGACGAGCCGACGAGCCGACGAGCCGACGAGCCGACGAGCCGACGAGCCGACGAGCCGACGAGCCGACGCAGTGTTGGGACGCGGTGCATCCTTTCTCGCGCATGCGCGGCGATTTTGGCCTCAGTAAAGTAAGATTCTCGATAAAATGGGGTACCTTGAGCACCCAGCAGAATTTTAAAAAATTGGTATGATTTGATTCTGAAAAATGAATGTATAACATGTGTATTTGTGTACATTTTGTAACTCGTAGGACACGTCCTGAAGTCTTTTTGTCCGGAACAGATTGTTTCGATACTTTCCCGCCAATATAACTGTCTTAGGGCTCCACTACCTCGTCATCATGATATAGATACGTAACTGTTTTGGCCGCGCATGCGCGAGAAAGGATGCACCGCATCCCAACACTGAGCCGACGAGCCGACGAGCCGACGAGCATCGAAGGATAGATATGTATAAGTAGGTAAATACGTCCGCCCATGCGCGCGAACGTACAGCTTCGCGAGGCCTCGCAGCTCTTCGAAGATCCGTAGCAGATCGCCTGGGGGCCCCACGAGCATAACACCGGTAGCCACTACGCCAAAAAGGTCACATGACGCGAGAAGAGAAAAAAGAAAGATAAAAGGACAAAAAGAGAGAAAAAGGGAATGAAAGAATCAGGCCAAGACGAAAGATCCAGAGCCGAGGTTCGAGGAGGAAAATACAGAGGCTCGGTGGAGCTGGCATCTTTTCTTCAAGATCCATTCAGACTTCGGACAAGAATCTCTGAGCCTCGGCGATCAGATCAATACCCTCGTGTATTTTTAACCTTTCTATCCACGATGATACAGTTTACGTGGCTCTTTAATATGTCATTTCTACAGCAGGCATCTCTGATATTCAAACAATCGACGCGATAACATTGACACAATATTAACCCGTATAATATTCCACGCGCATATTATACATACTAATAATATAGTAATACATCAACTACCACTGTATTCCCGTAAATATGTACATTTACATACGTACATATTATAAAAATTTTTGTGTGTGAAAATATGAATATTTCATAACATTTTATTAACCGTTTGCACTCGAAGCTATTTTGACTCCATAATTTAGACATTTCATCTGATTTAGAATAGAATATTCTCGTTGTCTATAACATTTTTCAATTCATCCATATGAAATAGAGTATATTTACTCGTACTGCACTGAAACTTTATCAATTTATTAAACATAAGGACATTTAGTAATACATATAGGGATTGTTTTAAATTATAGTGTAGCGATTTGTAGTGGTGCCTCAGAGGGGACAGGCGAGTTCAAAGGGTCAACATAAACCAAGTTACACAGTATTTCATTGGTTAAAACAAAAAGATAATTATAGAATATGAGTAAATTCCTTTTAGACGAGTTGCATTCGACATGTAATTATAGATTACCTTTCATTTTCTCCTTGTTTTAAAAAAGTCGCGAACAATAAATACACGAAAGTATGTCAACCGAAACTGAAAAATTCTTTGAATAATTCTTTTTATAATACGATGGAAATAAGAAAGTCAAAGGCTATTGAAACAAAGCAAAGCGGAACATTGAGCATGTAAATGACAAACTATTAATTATGTTCTCTCTCTCCTTCTATCTGTCGCTCTTTCTCTCTAGCTGCATCATGGTTGCTGTAGTACCAAGCACCGACATCCTCTTTCTATCAAGACCGCCGCTATTTCGGACCCAGAAGAGGCGAAGGTAGAGGGTCGAGAAGATGGGAAGATACAGCCAACAGCCAGCACACTATGAGCAAAGGAGGAAGTTCAGGGGGTCCAGGGGTTCCTCCAAAGGATCTAAGGGGTCTTCCAGAGACTCCAAGCAGCCCAAAGAGTCCAAGGGTCTGGGGGTCCAGTAGACAGTGGAAAAAGGTTTGAACGATCGCGGACGCGGACGGGAGACATTCCAATCTCTCGTGGCAAGCTTGCCTGCTTTGCTCTTCTCGCTTGTACGCTTACCCGTTTGCCAAGATATCGTCGTCCCAAAGCCGACCCACGCTTACATTGAATGACATACGAATATCGTAACTGTGTAATCCTGCACATTCTACTACTTCTGCAACGCGATCGTCACAGTTCATTTGAATAGATACAGATGGATTCGGAGATTGTGGGTATTTCGATCAACCTCAAACACTATATTCGGTTCAAATCAAGTCGTATTTAACCAAATTTTTCTTATGGTTGTAAAAAACAACTTATAGTATTTCCTTTGTAATTCCAATCAATTACAATTTTTCAAAAAATTCTTTGTTACGTCTTTGCTAAGTCAATCGCGTAAAGCGTAATTACTCTACTGTTTCATTCCAGTATATTCTAGTATATTGTAGTATATTCTAGTATATTCTAGTATATTCTGGTATATTCTAGTATATTCTAGTATAATCTAGTATATTCTAGAATATTCTAGTATATTTTAGTATATTGTAGTATATTCTAGTATATTTTAGTATATTGTAGTATATTCTAGTATCATCTAGTATATTCTAGTATATTCTAGTATATTCTAGTATACTCTTGTACATTCCAGTATACTCTAGTATATTCTAGTATATTCTAGTATATTCTAGTATATTCTAGTATATTCTAGTATATTCTAGTATATTCTAATGTATTCTAGTATATTGTAGTATATTCTAGTATAATCTAGTATATTCTAGTATATTCTGATATATTCTAGTATATTTTAGTATATTCTAGTATAATCTAGTATATTCTAGTATATTCTAGAGTATTCTAGTATATTCTAGAGTATTCTAGTATATTCTAGTATATTCTTGTACATTCCAGTATATTCTAGTATATTCTTGTACATTCCGGTATATTCTAGTATATTCTAGTATATTCTAGTATATTCTTGTATATTCTAGTATATTCTAGTATATTCTAGTATATTCTAGTATATTATAGTATATTCTGGTATATTCTAGTATATAATATGCTGTACATGCATTGTAAGAATGTGTAATACTTTCAACTAGATTTCCGCAAATGCGTTTAAACGGCTCGAATATACGTATGAATGTAACTTATGATTTAAAGTATCAGGATCTGCAACTTCCACTGGCGGTGTCATAATCGGTTTTGTATCTGTCCGCCTGAGTCGACAAGCGATACGAGAGCTGAGTGAGCAAAAATAAATGGCAATTAAAATTCCACTCACGTCTCAGTGCCCCGTAGAGAGACGTGAGACGTCGTAGAAACGAAAGAAAAGGAGCGGAACATAACGAAGCAGGTGGAAGCGAGAGGAAGCAGAAGGAAACGAAAGGAATTAAGAGGAAGCGATAGGAAGCGATAGGAAGCGATAGACAACAACAGAAGCGAGAAAAGCAGAAAAGTAAAAACAAATTCTGTAACCGAGACCTGAAAAACTGTATGTAACAAGTTTTTTAATATTTCACGAGTTTAATCTTCAGTTAATATCCACGATGATTAAAAATATACCAGATTATGTATTTTTATATCAAGATTCTATATATCAAAAAAATTTATGTACGTATAATATAGCATAGAAGATATAATGCCAAGATTTTCATAAAGTCACGAGTTAAGAGATCCACTACATTATGTAATGACCATTCAACGTTAAACAAACTTTATATTTGAAGGTTAATTTTCGTCTTCGCGAATACCTTTCTAGACTTTCGAAATTCCTCCATGTTACGTCAGAGTTTCGTCGTCCGTATCCATTGGTCGGATTGTCGAAGATTCAAGAAAATAGACATAGAGGACTAATTGTGGAAACCGTGAGTGTCGTTGTCGTTGTTATACTTTCTCGAAGATCGCTTCATGTTTATCCACTTGTTGTTTACAGTTTACACAAATAATTAAGTTTTAGGTTTCATGAATAAATCGATGGACATATCTATTGTCATGTGGAAGGTCGATGCTTAGAAGTGGTTGGAAACTGATGATTTAGAATATTTACATCTGACAGTTTCTTTTCGTGTTACCGAATCGTCTACTTTTATATTAATGACAATGTCATTTGATCTAAATAATTTAAACTTGAACACGTTTTCCAATTTAGTTTAGGTCTGGGTTAGGATTTATCGTTTATTACGCAAGTAAATATCATCGGAATTATATCATATTTGGTATCATTTTCATTAGAAAAATGCCACGAATATATTGGTAAAATTTCATTAAAATTAAGTAAAAAATAAAGAAGTTTAATTATTGCACTAGTATTGTCTCACCGATACGCTATTTTTTGTTGCGCCCTCGGCCGCGCGGTCCGCGTTTGCATGATGTCCTTTTTTACGTTCGGCGCGGTCACAAAAGAATAGTGTCCCTTTACGATCTAAGTCTCGGCAGAGAACCGAAAAAGGACTTGGATCGCGGGGTTACTGTACTAGCAAATGTGGCTCAATTCGCCTCGAGCAATATTAGGTACGACTGTCTGCATGATGGGAATTCTCTTTCACTCTCTTCCGCGCAGAGAGCCGCGAAAGGGGAATTTAATGGTGGAGGGGGAGACTCTACGCTGACATCCTTGTATATAACAACCGATCTAGAAACTATTGTTCTTCAGGAGTGCTTTGAGTGTTGTAAGATTTCGTGTACTGGGTTTAGTAAAATAAAATTATTATTTCGTAAAATACTAAATATCGGAATCTAACAATATTATATTAATAAATGTATGTAGTAATAATAGTTCATAGTTTCATAGAATGATTCCAAGAACTTGGTTGGGCTATAGGTTAGTTTCAAATAAAATTGATAGTTTAACGAATCATGTATGTATCATTTTATAACATGATTGTTTCATAATATCTTTATCTTTTCGATGTGACAGTACCTACGCGATGCAAAATTGTTAAATCTTTCGTCTATGTCTGTAGGAGATCAAAATTAATAAAGAATTCCATAAACACTTACCTCGAGTACGTCCTGTGCGGTCTGGAGATATTCGCGAAGCATAGCCTCCTGAATAGCACGCCATTCTTGTCTTGGATCTTCAAGTTGTGTCGTTTCTGAAACAGAACAGAATCATCGGTCCAGCAAAAATAATGCTATTCTATTCTACTCTAAACCTGACACCAAATAAGAAGGTACCTGACAAATACCGAGTTTAAGGCTTTATCTGCGTACATGACAGACCTCTCTCATTGGATAATCCCTCACTCGCGCATAAGGCGATACAAATCACCTGTCTCCCGATATATGAAAATTCATGACATTGTTGGTGATCGAATGGGGGAGGGGGGGAGATGCAGAGACTTTACAACAAGGCAACCGTGCAATGAGATTCGCGAAACAGGTTCCTTCTTATGTGTTGTCAACTATATAATACCATGCCTTTGACTTGAACGCTCGGGGAACGTACGATAACATTAGGGTAAGTACCATGGTGATCCAATATTACAATTATACGTAATGTATTCTAATTGTCAGATAATTTCTTACAATACCAATGCATATGTATAATACATACATTCTTACACGGAGCAGCAAAAGTGAATCGACGCCATTTGAAAACATTAGACCAAATGACTCGAGTGTTCTTGAGAAGTTAGAAGTATTAGTTCATTAAACGATGCGTAAAAATTTTTTTGAAAAAATCGCAACTGATTGGAATCGCGTCAAACATAGTAAAAGTTGATTTTTTAAATTGTTCTAACTGCGCCTGCATTGAAAATGAAAAAAGAACGTGTTTTATGGAGTTAAAATAAATTACGCACATTCTGAAAATTTCATCGATATTGGATAATTGGTTTATGAGTTAAAAACTTCAATCTTCCCCACTTTTAATCGCTTATAACTCATAAACCAATTATCCAATATCGATGAAATTTTCAGCTTGTGTGCAATTTATTTCAAGTCTATAAAACACCTTGTTTTTTATTTTTCAATACAGTCCCACATAAAAAAGTTATAAAAATGAACTTCTACCGTTTCTTTCGCGATTCCGATCAATTGCAATTTTAAGAAATCTTTTACGCTTCATCTAATAAGCTAATCTTTCTAACTTCACAAAAACGCTCAAGTCCTTTGGTCCAATTTTAAAAAAGGTATGCTGTTTCAAATGGTGTTGATTCACTTTTATTCCTCACTGTAAATACTAACAGCAAGTCAAATCAGAATAACATAATTTTTCAACTTTAGTCGTATTGCCTATCACTCGCACTAGGTCGTTCGCGCGTCGCGTGCCCTTAGAAAAAAAAATGTTTTCTGCCTCTTCGCAAGGGAGAGTTGCAAATGCTACCTTCGCTCCTTCGGTCCAGGTTTTGATTGAATTCACTCTTCATTGTTATTGTATAGAGAAACGTCATATACTATTATGGATCTAATAGTGAATCGTGTTCGTTGTAGTAAGGTTCTGAACTTATGTTACTGTATAAGTTTGTGGCGGCTACTCTCTATGTGTAGCGAATGACTTCCAGTGTGGACGCGCATTAGGATAGACAGGCGGAGAGTGGGGAAAACCGAGAGAGTGTGTGTGTGTGTGTGGAATGCCCGGTAGCGTGCCTGGTAAGCGTGCAACGATGAGAATCAGTTTTTTGTAGTTTATATTATAATAAATAGTTTTAATCGGTAATGATGCATTGGTTCCTCTGTATCTCTACCACGTGGCTTTATCCACTGTACACCGCGATGTTCCAACACTATGCTCGTCAACAGAGGGACATTACGACAACACCTTTCCCGCTACTACCTGAATCTTCCTCTGTTTGTATATGTATATATATTGTTTGAAGAGTTTTTTGAACTTTTGTTTGAAGAGTTTTTTCATATATATAAAAATCATCAAACAAAAGTTGTAGTATGTAAGGAGGAGAATATAGTATCTACAGGAAAAAAATGTTTTCAAGGTCATTTTCTCAAGTTTTCAAGGTCACGGACGTTTTTTCTATTAACAACTGTTTATGTTATATATGGATTCTTAAATAGAAAAAAAGACAGATTCAACGATATATTATAACGTCTATTTATGTCAAGATTTAAAAAATTCAAAAATTTTAAATTCGTTGAGCGCCCTTTTGTCATGATCCAATCGACCCCAAACTTTTTCCAGATTATTCTCTCAACATTTGTCACAATTCTGGGGAGGTGAGACCAAAAAAATTGTTTGATCAAAAAATAAGGTCCACCCTAGTATTCATTCTTTCCTGCTGCAAGACAAAATTATGTAATTTATGTGCAATTATTCTTCTTATTCTGCGAAATCCTTTGAGATTCGTTGACATGTCACTACAGTACTACAACATATTCAAATGTGAACAAAATCTGAAACACTACTCAGAAAAGTGTCCGATTTCGCGTGGAATGGCCCAATTTCAAAATTTTTAATATTAATACATTACATAGTATATAATAGTTTCCTTTACAGAATTGTTAGAAAGTGTTAATCCAATTCTTTCTCTTTGAAATTTCGTTGCTTAATTTGCGGATCCTCGAAAATTGCGGTCAGGTAAAAGGCCGGCAAAGGTCGCGGCGTTCGGCGATTCAGGTAATTCTAACTGCATCGACGGATCGACCGCTATCCACCGGCAGGCTTGGAAGAACCATTATCCTTTTTACGACATCCCATTAACAGTTTAGGTAAAATAATAATTAAATGACATTTCGCGTCCGCTCCCCGTGTTCTTTCTTTTACTGCGTGAAAATTGTAATTTTAGGTCTACGTCGTCAACCTTATTTCAGAATGTTTAAAAAATATTCAGCAACTTTATGTACCCAAAATAAGGAATAGTTCAAACCTTACAGCCGTTTCTAGTTTTTGGGGTGTGTTACTTTCCATGTGTACCGTATGAAATTTTTATACGGTGCGTACAGTAAAGGTTAACTAAGTTGCAAAATATTGTAGTCGACGAAATGATAATATTAGTTCTCCTAAAATTAACATGTTATTATTTTCTTGTGTATCTGGAATCATTTTTCATAGCAGTCATATTTTTATAACAGTTCTAAGTGCCCAATATTTGCAATTTCTGAAGCTGCGCGAATTAAAAGACGAATTTTGTCGCACTTGAACGGGCGGCAAAATTGGCAAAACCAAGATATTTCTAATATTCTTGTATTAAGAAATGACATTTGCGTATAGAATGATAAATTATTTAAGAAGAATAACAGTCTTTTGCGATGATAATTAAAAAGAAAAAATGTTTCTATCTTTAATAATAATCGTGAAATTGTCCAAAGTAGCAAACTTTGACGGTGTCTGTATGTAAAATTGATCCGACTTCACATGGAATGTGAATTAAATGACAAAAATAACTGATTTAAAAAAATAACTGTTATTCTCGTTTTTGCAACACATTTGCAATTTATGCATAATTTCAGAATGTGTAAAATGCTTTTTCATCAAGGGATAGGAAAACTTCCTATTTC
Organism: Sphecodes monilicornis; assembly: GCA_913789915.3. Lineage (NCBI taxonomy): Eukaryota > Metazoa > Arthropoda > Insecta > Hymenoptera > Halictidae > Sphecodes > Sphecodes monilicornis. Next base: position 1,012,303 of record OU565286.1, on the reverse strand, counting down.
TACGATGTTGTAGAGGAGAGATATCGATAGTCTACATAAGGAGCTGTGAAACTCCTGAAATCATCTTTTTCTTGTGCCATGCACTGCAGGGAACTGTCGACGCGCTCCCGAAAGGCCATCTGGAAATGCTCAGACGTCGAGATAATGTCCCGGACGTCGCGAGCTGAAAAATTAGTTGCCGCGAAAGCGAAAACGCGGTCGGGTTTTTCTAGACCCTATCCTATGTAAAAAAAAATCACGTCCCGGAAGTATAGTTGGACCTTAAGGGTCTGTGCACACTCATCCGGGACGGGCCGGACCGGGATTTAGCTAATTAGTTTAGATAGTTTACTTTAAGGAGCTGTGGAGACCCTGAAAACATTTTTTTTGTGCCATGCACAGAGGGAACTGTCAACGCGCGCTCGAAAATGCAAAAATTATGGTCCTCCGGTCGCGGGAGGAAAGAATCGGAACCACACCGGATCAGAAAACCCGGAGAGCCCTCTCTATACCAAAGCTATGTAAAAAAAACTCTCCGGGGCCCGTCCCGGATGAGTGTGCAGAGACCCTTAATCTTACCCGGTTACAAGAAGTGGGTTACTACGTATCCAGGAAATGCAGGAAAATAGTGTGGAATTGTAAAAATGAAAATACAATATTTAGCGTATATCAACTGAATATACAGGGTGTCCCGTAACTGGTGGGTACAACCGAGCAAGGGACGATTCTACATGAAAAACTGAGTCGAAAATATAGAATAAAATTTTTTGATACAAGGCTTTGTTTTCGAGAAAAATTAGTTTGAAAATTTGTCTAGTCCGCGTACACTCGGCTTAGTTGCGGCTCAACGGACTTTATTCTGAGTTACCTCAACCTTTTTCCGCAAAGGTTTTCGAGGTTTGTATACATCAGAGATGGGCAATTTTGCCTCAATTGAGGCAAAACCGTCAACGATGGTATGAAATGAGAACCAAGGTAAACATATATTTGTCACTTGATACGAGACTGTCGCGTGCCTCTATGACAGTGATGGGCAATTTTGCCTCAATTGAGGCAAAACCGTCAACACCGTAGCGCCCTCTGTCCCCTTCCAGCAAGCGCGGTACAATGGAGCAACGAAGACACGAGACATCAGCGTACGCAACGAACGTGCGCGCTGCATGAAAGAGAGGTTGGTGGGAGAAGCAGACACATGAGGGGCTCCACCCGTGCCCACCACTGGTATACATCGAATAAATCGAAGGTCGAGGTTACAATGTTAGAATTACCTTCGAGGAATTCGTTTAATTCATAAATTGCTGGAAGCGCTGTCCACGTTGTTGTAGACATAATTGTGCTCTTCGTATTAAATTCCTTCGAACCTCTTGTAATGTGCAATTATTATGTTGCTTTAAGTGTTCAAACGCTATCACAATTTTTTTGTTGTGATTGTTCGATGCTCGTTATGTCATCACGATACACAATCGATTTCACCTGACCCCACAAAGAAAAATCTAACGGTGACAAATCCGGAGATCGTGGCGGCCAAGGTACTCTGCCACCGCGACCGATACAGCATTGATCATTTTCACTTAAAAAACGTCTTACTTCGGAACTGTAGTGCGGTGGTGCTCCATCCTGTTGAAAAATTAGCGTTCTTCGAATCCCAAAAGGCACATTTTCCAATAATTCTGGCAATGCGTCTCGAAGAAAATGCAAATATGCTTCCGATGTCACATTTCCCGGAAAGAAATAAGGGCCTATAATTTGGTCACCTACTATGCCAGCCCAGACGTTCACACTCCACCTTACTTGGAAATTTGTTTGCAAAATGGTATACGGATTTTGATCTGACCACCTGTGCGAGTTATGGACATTAAACATGCTGTCTCGCGTAAACTTCGTTTCATCCGTCCATCAAATTTTTAGTAAGAAATGGGTGTCGTTACGGTGTTGTTCGCACAACCAGTGACAAAATGCCATTCGGGGGACATAATCACGTTCTGTAAGCCTTTGCACTCTACGAACGTGGTGAGGATATAGTATTCCATTTTTATGTAGTATTCGACTAATGATAGATCGGCTGATATCGTATTGCGAGGCTAGGTTCCTTATGCTGGTGCTTGGATCTTCGTTTATGTCTTCCAAAATCCTCTCTTCCACCCTCTGGTCAATTCTTCGGGCACGTCCTCCATGCTTGCGAAGTTTTTCAAAAGACCCGTATTCTGCGAGGGCCCGTTCGACTCTTTGAATGGCCCTTCGATCAGGATGTCGACGATTAGGGTACCGATCTCTGTAATAAGTAGCCGCTGCTAAAGCACCACCATTACACGCACCCAACGCAATAATCATATCGGTATACTCTCGATTGCTATAAGTTGCCATTTCGACGGTATAATGAGAACTGGAGGCGTAATTTCATAAGGATGGGAAAAGAATAGGAGCGATAAAAGCGATATCATTATACTGACAATGTTTGTAAACATATCTAGAAGTACGAAGGCAATTTCCGAGATATCCAGACGCGAGGCAGTGGAATCCGTTGAGCCGCGAGTAAGTCGAGTGCACGCGCACCAGACAAATTTTCAAACTCATTTTTCTCGAAAACAAAGCCTTGTATCAAAAAATTTTATTCTATATTTTCGACTCAGTTTTTCATGTATGTTCCAGCTCGGTGCGACGCACAAGAAGAATTAGCTGTTTATTTGCTAAAAAATCGACTGTTATCGAATGTATGTCAATTTATAAATCCTCAACACTTTTGAGAACGATGAATTCAATTCAATTTTTTAAATATTGTAGTTAGAGAAAGCTTTTAAATATGAACATTTCATAAGTACCATTTTTCACCGTTAAAATGACTCGTCTTCTTATTAATACCATGGAGAACCTATTTAATAGTATTCGTCTATTTTTAAGACGATAACTAAGACAATGTGCGTTCTTATAAATTTGAATAGACCTCGTCATTAACTTATGGCGGCTGAAAATTATGTAAAGATGGAAAAAGGAGAAGGAAACGTTTCGCCCTAGGCCCGCTAGAGGACTCGTCGGTAAGGCTATCTAGCGGACCCGTGCCTTAGACGCGGGATGTCGTAAGGACAGTTTAGGACGGCATATACATATAATAATAGTACAGTAAATCCTCTATTAAAAGTAGATTTCTAATACAGATATCAGCGCTCGTAGCGACATATGCCGTAACTGTATCTTTCTCGAAGTCTACTTTTTACGCCTAAAATACGTAAAAAAAATAACATAATAGACATTTCATCAACATTGTATGTGCCCTCGCTAGCGGGCGTGCATCCAGGTGTCTCTATAAGAATCCTAAATCTCCAGATACTTAAAGATTCAACATGTCGTGACGTCACGCGGCCTACAACGATTTCTGATGGCTAACATGCTGCCGAATATCCCAAAGTACGCCTCAATATCGCAAAAGTAGGCTGTCCCTATAGTCAAGCGCACTAGATTTATCTTTCATTTAGTGGACGTGTATACTCAAAACTCCTATTTTCGCGTTTTTTCGCCGTGAAAACAGGCCCCGCGGAACCTTGAAATAGCTTGAAATCTCGCACGAGTTTTCTCTCTGCTCGTATACGTATAGGCTAATCTAGCGTAGTGTGTGTGTGCCACACATTCTCATTCGAGCTTCCCCTAGCGGCCGCTTGGAGCGCTACGCGCAGGAGTCCGCACCCTTAACAAAGCATGATTTGATGAGAATCAAACAAAACAATAGAAGATGAAAAAATGGAGTATCTGTGGATTTTAAAAAATTTTGTTTAATTTCTCCTAAAAACTATTTTTAAAATTTATTTTTCTAATTAATTTTCTACAGCTGTTGTCCGAAATTATCGTGCGATATAGTGGAATAGGCCTACAAGTGCTAATAGCACTAAGGGAGACGCCTACTTCTCCCACCCATATCGTCACAAGTTTCGTGGGCCCATTTTTGTCAGCCTGAACATTGAATCCAATTTTCTTCACTATTTTCTAAACAAACAACGCAGCTTACTTCCTGGTCTAGCATTCTTAAGTTTATTTTTTAAATTTTTCCTCTGAACATTTTTCTTACTATTCATGTTGCTTGGGTGTATTTTTTAATCACTTAAACCGAAATAATAAATAGCAGTACAAAAAGAAACACGACCGATTGCGATGTGTACTATCCGATACTATGGGACTAGTCTATCTAAATTAATTAATTTGTCTATTAAAACCAATACCCTTTTCGGAATCAATGCTCCCCCCCCCCCTCCTCCACCGCCACCCAGATAAAAATATACATGGTGATTATAAAAAGCCAGAGGTGTCCCACGAGTGTGCACACTGTACTGGAGCTGATAAGGTACAAATCGCGAGGTCCGGGCTTAAGTTCCGGTGTGGCCGGTGCATTCCTTTTTCCTAAGACTCTACACTCTATGCACAATATACATAGATAGTTGATTAAACAATTAATTATCAAAAAATATAATAATATAACACACACATCTTCTGAGCACAAAAATTAATAGATATAATAATTTACAATTTGTAAGATGCACCAGATTTTTGTCAGCAGCAAAAATTCAAACAAACAATAATAAAGCGTGATTATAGTTTCTTTTTATTGTTCTACAACTTGCTACAACAGCTCCGTAAACATTTAAATGTTAAAGATATACAATAGCTACTGTTCGGTATTAGGTGCCGTCCGGTGTTAGGGGAGCTTCCGCTATATGTATTATATGTATATTTGGTATCTGATCACATCTTGCAATACTACATGTATACAAACATTCTTAGTATCATTATAATATTGGCAATTAATATTATTATAACTCTTAATTCACGCAAAATTTTGTGATTATGTGAATATATCAAAATTTACTCTACAAACCATTAAAAAAAATGAAGTTGAACGTTTGACCATTGAAGTTTCCTCGATAATTTTCTGCAGTAACAATAACAGAATTATTTAGGCAGGCAATTTTCGTTTCTATCCATAATGATTCTTCATAATAATGTTTTAATATCATGATTGACACGGTCAGTAGGACATTCCTACGTTTTCAGTTAAAAAGAATACACTAATAGATGTATAGTACTGTATTGTATTATTTTACAAAACACAATAAACCCTTCGTAATTCATGGCCGTTAATTATGTTAAATCGACTACACATTTCTGTGTGCCATAAATTCATAAAACCGCAGCCTGGCTATAGCTTATAATAACATGTAAAAAAGGAAAAATAATACGCACGATTAACATGATTAATGTAGTATGCACCCACATGCTTGTCATATGCCTCCTCCCATCCAAGCGGAAGCTCATTTCCGATGCAGTCTGCAAACGTCTGAGGTTTCGTAAATCTGCAAATTAAGAAATAATCGCTCTAAAATACTTGTTTGCATTTACCGATCAATTTGTGAATGTGCGATGTTCATACGATCAGTCAAAAAAGCCACCGTACACCTTTTAATACAGAGTAACCTTTCCAAAAATTAAACCAAACTACAGTATTTCATCGGTAATTGTCCCAAATGTCTACGACAGAATTGTCCCTGAGATATCCCCACTAGTGCGGGGTGTACCCACTTGTGGGGCCGTGAAGCTCGAGAGGTCCTCGGTCGCCGAGAAATATGACACCATGCGGCTCGGGTATATCGGTGAGACCACACTAATCCGAATTTCCAACTTCTTTATTATTCATTATTTTTTTATGGGACTTCGATGACCATATTTGTGGCATTTTTCTAATAAAAATCATACCAAATATGATATAATTCCGATGATATTTACTTGTGTAATCGACGATTAAAGTTTCGGGCCCGAGGAAAGATAGCGTATGGGAAAGAAAGAGACGCGGAGAGTCGCAGTCGGCGGCACAGTTCAAAGGCTCGCGCGTCCTCGCAATGTATTACCAAGGAATAACTTTTTTATTATTACTTATTTTTTTATGAGACTTTTTTCTAATAGATTTGTGACATTGTTCTGATTAAAATGATACCAAACACGATATAATTCGGATCATATACAGGTGTATGGTCATTATGTATAGGTCAGGTACATAACATCGGTAAGGCAACAGTAATGCAATGACGACACTTTTTCATTTCTAATTAATCTTTTAGGAGACTTTTACCATCATATTTGTAATATTTCTCTGATCAAAATTTTTCTGATTATACATACATATTTTTCATTCATAATTAATCTTTTAGGAGACTTTTACCATCATATTTGTAATATTTCTCTGATCAAAATTTTTCTGATCATACATACATATTTTTCATTTATAATTAATCTTTTAGGAGACTTTTACCATCATATTTGTAATATTTCTCTGATCAAAATTTTTCTGATTATACATACATATTTTTCATTTATAATTAATCTTTTAGGAGACTTTTACCATTATATTTGTAATATTTCTCTGATCAAAATTTTTCTGATTATACATACATATTTTTCATTTATAATTAATCTTTTAGGAGACTTTTACCATCATATTTGTAATATTTCTCTGATCAAAATTTTTCTGATTATACATACATATTTTTCATTTATAATTAATCTTTTAGGAGACTTTTACCATCATATTTGTAATATTTCTCTGATCAAAATTTTTCTGATTATACATACATATCTATTTTTTTAATTGACGATGGAGGCTATCCTTCCTCGCGCCCGAAACCTTTAATCGTCTATTACACAAGTAAATATCATCGGAATTATATCATGTTTGGTATCATTTTTATTAGAAAAATGCCACGAATATGGTCATCGAAGTCCCATAAAAAAATAATGAATAATAAAGAAGTTGGAATTTCGGATTGGTGTGGTCTCACCGATATACCCGAGCCGCATGGTGTCATATTTCTCGGCGACCGAGGCCTCTCGAGCTTTTGGCCCCTCTAGGGGGTACACCCCGCACTAGTGGGGATATCTCAGGGACAATTATGTCGGAGACATTTGGGACAATTACCGGTGAAATACTGTACCAATTTTTATTCAAGTTGAAGTTCAAACATAGATGTTCTGGGGTTTTTTTCCGGAATATACGGGTTTCGTATCACTGTGCGCCGCGTCGCTCAGTTGACCAGAGCGGCGAACTAGCTGTTCGTTTGCCAAAAAATTAAATTTCTCATATCAATGATTAACGAATATAAATATATATACATAGCTTTTTAAATGTCCAAAAATTAATGAATTTTTTAAAATTGTGATTAATACAAGCATTTAAATATCAAACCTTTATGGTCATCATTTTCTGCCGAAGAAATTACTTTTTTTCATATTAATGCCATAGAAAATTTATTGAACAATATGGGCCTATTTTTTTTAATGAATAGTACATGTTTAGACGCACTTGGAATTAAAAATTATTCTTAATGATTTATTTAAATATTTAATACTCTGCGAACTGGTTATATATGTATATCACCGGTCTGAACTGTAGACAATGAATTAAAAAGTTTTATTTTCTTGTAATCAAGAATACCATGTATTTAATATGTACAATAATTATTTATATTTGTCTAGTCAAAAATAATATTATCACTAACTTCTTTTTTTGCTATTCCTTTTAGATAGGCCTGATGTGCTTATTACAACAATATAACTGCAAATATAAATATTTTAATGGGATTGTTACCTTTAAGTTACAACAAAGTGATGAAAAAATTTCGTTAAAATCTGAGGGGAGGATCGTAATCGACAAAGTCACCGAATTACACAACCGAATAAAACAATAAGTGCAGAAAAAAATTTAATTGTAATATAATATTTACTCCAATAATTGCGTTTTTTCCCAACAATTTACGATAATTAGACGGATTATATGTTAGAAAATCAATTTGCATTAGAAAAAAGTCGATATAAAGATATTTTTTATTGTGGCCACGATTTGTCGCTTCTTGGACCACTACATAATACACTATAAATGTCTACATACGATGGTACTGCACATTTCTAATAGAAGTTAGTCATCAGATCCTGATTATAGTTTAAAAACACGATATATGTATAGGTATACATATACCGTTATTTCAGATTATTGCGTGCATACTGTATTGAAGCCGCCATTTGGAATTTTATATTTTTGATGTCACATTCGTTATCAGCGACCCCAAAAAACCTTAATTACAAATTTTCAAAAAGCTGCGATGAAAACTTGATATGTGATAGTGTTGAACACTCTCGTACCAGCGATTATATCGATATTAAAATAGGTATTTCAGTACGTATTCCGGAATTCTTTTAAATTTTCTGAAAGCCTAGAACAATAAAAAAAATTAGTCGTGAACATAAACGACACATTGTCGGTGGATACTTTGTAGTGGACGTTTTTTTTTTCACAAAGATCTCCGAAACTAAGATTAACCGGCGGTCATACACAAGGTTAGGTTTGTACAGCCCTTAACCCCTTGCCATCTTTTAACGAGTCAGACTCGCGATGAAGATATTAAATAAAGTCTAACAAAGATGAAACTTATACCTTTATTTTCAGACGAATTAAAATTTTACTTTTGTTTAATCAATATTTAAGCATTGAAGTAATTGTAGTCAGGCAAAAATATAAATTTTCTTTCCTCTTCGATGAAGTTTTTAGGGGCCAAGACGTTCTAATTATTGTAGCCGTAAAGAAAATGGTATGGCAAGGGGTTAAACGAATTTTGGTTAAGTCTGGGATTGACTTTTTGGGGTGGGGTGCAGGGAGAGGTTAGAACTCCCCGCCCTAAAAAAGAATTCGGTCATTGGGCAATGGCGGAGTATGTTATAGTCATCCTAAGAGTATTTGCGAATATCTCAAAAACAAAAACCGAATGGCGATAACATCTTTAGGGAGAATAGAATGATGACTTTGACAATGTTACGGTCAGAGAACGAATTCCGTTCAACTTTCTCACAAGAATCCCTTCAATATCGTCTCTGGCAGGAAGAGTCCTAGATAACCTTTCATATCATAATTGACCCTTTTAACGATGAATGAACTCTGACCCGATTTTACTAAGAAAGTAACCAAAATAAGATTCTGGCTAACGCATTTCCACGTAATAAACAGGCCACCCCCACTCATTTTTGGGGTATATAAACTCTTACATTTTTACTCTCGCGGGCTAGTAGTTACGAATTGTATAACGTCGTGTTGCATCTCGTAGAGTCGACTTTCTTAGTGAGTTCGGGCTAAAGTTCCCCTTCGGGGAACTATGGATTCTAATACGTCAAAATCGGTGGAAATCTAACTAATTCTTGTTAACGATAACTCCAACTATTAGTTCTGAGGATATACTTAAATGACATTTGCGTAGAATTACATTCTGAATCAAATTTCAAATTCTTAGGATAAAACCACCCCTATGAGGATACTTTTATATGGGTAGTTTTGCATCCCAGTAACAAACAGTACAAGAATCAAATTTTACGACCCGAAACCGTAAAAACTGTTCTGTTTGTAATTAATGATGCACACTTAAAAGATGTGATGAATTCCGCTTACGTGGCGCACATTGTGATATTTTATTTATCTAGGTGGAAAAAGTCCGTTTCGACAATAGCCCCTATGTAGAAAAAATTGTGGAACAGAATTTAACAAAATTATCCTAGATTTTCCATGTTTTACAAATATACCCACTTTTTTTTAGTATAAACCGTTAATTATTTCCTTACAATTCTCTAAAGTCTGACCGGCGTTGTTTTCACGTCTGCGCACGCATTATGAACTCTCTATTCATTTTGTAAATATACATTGTACTATATAGTCGATTGCAATGATATCTTGCGTGTGTTTGCTATTTTATCTTGTTAACGAAGTCCTGATCCCACACATATTATGTATATTATGTGTACATACATCTATTATTGTATTTATGTTTGTATTTATTTAAGTAAATTTTTATGTTAGTACGTATTACACATTGTTTGTTACGACTTTTTCTGAAATGTATAAATATAATCGTGAATAATATGTTTCTCATTCCTCTTATGCAATAGGTGATAAAACAACGCAAACCTGAAGATATGACACGTATTAACCCTCGCACGGCAGATTACCGTGCGTCGTACGGCGGATACAGAGTCCAGCCGAAGCCGTACGGATAGGTTAGTATATCTGTCATTACAAATAAGTTTTTCGATCAAATCGATTTCGAAGATTTCTAAGAATACTATTATTATCTAATGTTTGTAACGAACATATCCTTCCAGCGCGAGTCTTCCCCGCCCCGCTTCCGCCACCGCTCGACAGGCCGCGCGCAAGCCGCGAGCGAGGCGCGAGAACGCGCGCCACGGCCGCGAGATGGCCGCGCGCGGCAACCGATTCTCGCTGCACAAATGTGCGGAAGCGGGGATATAGGCCACCGATCGAGCCGAGATCGGGGCAGTGATGGTATATGGTCGACATGTCTTTTGGTTTTTGCAAATTTTCCCATATTTAAAACTCATCTTACTCCCACCTACCTCAAGCTGGTAATACCACTAATAAATAGCACGTCATTTCTAGTCGGTATTGGAGCTTTTCTCTGCCCCTAGGTACGACTTCAAACTCATCGAACAACATCAAAAAAAAAAAAAAAAGAGATCGGGGCAGTGATGGTATATGGTCTCGGTTTTTTCGCGCATGCGCGACTAAATGCAGAAACGTACCGTACGTCTTATGTTTGTGGGGAAATTAGGGGAGAACTGTTATTGGCGGGAAACCGGACAGAAGAGTGCAAGGCGACACGACGAGACGACCGTACTTCAAAAGTTTGGTAAGTTAATGTTAATATATTCGATTTCATAATGGCAACTAGTATTGGAGAAGGAGCTACTTGCCAATTCATATTTGAAAATCGAAAAAAAATTTGCGAAACTATGCGGGGTGACTAAGGTACCCCATTTTAGCCCAACTTTGTACTTTACTGACGCTAAAATCGTCGGGCATGCGCGAGAAAACCGAGACCATATACCATCACTAGATCGGGGCGGCCGTTAGGACACGCCACTTTTTTGGGCCAACCCGACTGCGTTAGCTGCGAGTTTGATAACGGCTCCAGGTGCCTTCGGGCAATGGTACCGCCTGGAATCCCAACGCGCCGCCACTCCGTCGCGACCTCCGTCGCGAACTCCGCCGCGATCATGTCGCGCCTCCACCGCGTACCGCCGGGCCGCCACCGCGAGGCCGTCGTAGTCCGTAAGTTAGGCAGTAAGTTAGTCTGTAAGATGTAAATACCGGACCCGTTCCCGAATTTTCCTTCTGCGGGCCGCGAGTGGATGGCGATATCATAGTCCCTCGCCGGTGTACTCGCACTCGCCTGTGAAACCGTGCGGCAACGAATCGGTTCACAGGTACCCTCCTTGCACCACTCGGACCGCCTAGAGCGTGTGCTAAGGCACCGAGCACGAAGGGGTTTCCGGCGGCGCCCTGGTGGATGAAGACCAAGCCAGGGTCGCGGTATCGCCTCCCGTCCGCTGCCTGGCCGCCGTACCGACCAGACCAGCACCGTAGGTTAAGTTAGATTTAAGACCGTCTTAGCATGTAAGTTTAGCTCGTAAGATCACCGCGGCCAGTACCGCCCGTCCGAACCGGCCGAAACCAGCCGATCACCCATTCGCGGGACCAGGAACGCTGGCGTACCAACTGGATCGGCAAAGTCTCCGCGTTGTCGTTGCATGTTTAAGAATAAATTAAAGAATTTGTAGGATCTAATAAATATTTAATTATACTCATTACTATGTAAACGTAAAATCCTTAGTTTAGGAGATATTTTGATGCATGGCGTATGGGAATTCCTGCATCGATCCAGCAACGCGACAGCTGGAGTGGTTCCAGCAGGATAGTGCACCCGTCCATTATCATCGTACAGTCCGAGCCATAGTAGTGATTTTTCGCCACAACTGATTTATTACTTTTATGTAGGGAATAACGAGAGTAGCATCAAGTAGTGCATTCAAAAATATACAATTCTATTTAAAAAGGCAAAGTTGACTTTCATATGTCCTCTACGCGTCTACATAGAAACAAGATACCTGCATCAGAAAGTGTACCCGTGCCCCCTGATACCGTTTACATTTTGTTTCAAACATTTTTTAGTATCAACAGTTTCGGATAGACAAAAAGATAGCACATGTGTGCTATCATTAAGTTCTCACGGATACTGTCAGAATCTAAATTTGACAAATGGTGTATGAATAGTACCTGATAATAATATAATATTTATAAAGAAAATAAAATACTTTATTTTCAATAACTTCTAATATTCGTTTTGGGAGGGAACGATGTAATTTTCGAATGTAATCCTGTGATATATCGTTCCACTCTTTTTTAAGACATCTTTTTAGTTGAGCAATGCTTTCAAATTGCCTATTTTCCTTATAGACGGCTACAACAAGTTTACCCCAACAGTCCTCAATAATATTTAAGTCGGGAGAGCACGCTGGCCACTCCAAAACTGAAATATTTTCCAATAGAAAATACTCTTGAACGATTTTAGCGATGTGAACTGCGGGATTGTCCTGCTGCAAGATGAAATTGTCAGTAACAATATGTGCTGTATACTTGCTAATTTGCTCCAGACGACTTCAGTTATTATTATCACGATGTAAGAAATGAAAATATGACACAGATACGACGTCAGTTGGATGAACGTCAATGGTATTAATCCACTTTTAGCATTTTATTGACCTATTGTACACATTTGGTAACCAGAAGTCGAGCCATCGTCAAGGTCGAGCATCGACACAAGGCGCTGGTTTATGGCCACGCTCGAGGGTAGAAGCGTACCTGAATGACCCCCGATTTGGGGGCGGTCATTTACTCTTCCCATTCCATTTGAAAACACGGTTCCATCGAACAGTTGCTGAAATGAAAATCGGCAGTGTGCTGTTGAAAGGCCGTTAACCTCGTCAGCTGTTCTGAACTAGTCTTCCTACGATCGCGAGCATGGACGGACGGTTTTTCTTACACGGGCAGTCGAAACAGTCGATTTACGTGCATCAAATGTGAACCAGTTGTGCGTGATATGTGGACTTCTGTGAATCATTTGTGTGGATTTCATTCAACGTTTGTGGACCCAATGGATATATGTGAATAATTTTACTGTGATCGTGAATAAATTAACAATGTGGGCCGGATTGTACAGTGAATGGGCATTGACCCCTTCTGCTCGATAATTTCATAGAGCGAATAATTAAAATGCTCTTGTGAATTTTACGAGTAAGCAGGTTCAATGTTGCACACCGAATAATTTATGAATACAGGAATCATTTTCACCTCGCTGGGGCTCTACATGAGAACCAAGGTAAGCAAGGCTTTCTCAGTATTGACGGTGTTAGAGTGTGCGGTGCTGTTCGTGCCGCGCGCCTTTGCGGCGTTCGCTTTAAATAATTTTAATTCCGTTAATTTTAAAGCGCCTGCCTTTTCAAAAATAGGTCCGTAAAGAGGAGACTTGGAGCTGTCACCTCGTTTTTTTCGAATTTTTGAACCAGTCCCGGCTATAGGAAAATTGCATTTGTTTAAAACATTTGCAAAATAAATGGTGAAAAAATCATTTCTTCCAAATCGAAATATTTTCAATAGATACTCTTATGTGTTCACTACATGCTCCTAAAAACTCATTTTCCTCGGTACGTTAGTTCTAGTGTTATAATTTAATCAAAGAAAGTTCTTTACACGTCTGTAAAACCAACATTTTTTAAGATTTCGAAAAATCCTTCGAGATTCGTTCATAGGTTACTAAAGACTACAACATATTCAAATTTGAACTATCCGACATAGGACTCGAAAAATTTTCTTCTCTTGTTTGTTCCTTGCTTTCGACCGCGGTGTATCACCATCGCTCGACTTCTGTCGCGCGCGCGGCCGTCTCTGCCAATATAAGACTTTCTTTGCAAACAAAACACTTGCAGATTTGTATTCAGTTCACAAAGATCTGTTACACTTCGCGACAAAATGATGGCACATCGAATTTATTTAAGTTTCGTTTATTTATTTGAAAGTGATGAAGTAACGCATTTTACTAGTATGTATACATATATACTTTATTTGCAAAATACTACGTAGCACCATAAAATTTTGAAAGAAGCCGAATTTTTTGAATACATATATGTATACAGAAGTAATAATGTATCTATTATAATACTGTAATAATACTTTATCTATGTTTCTTCATTATAAATAAATAGTGACGTTATCTTGCTAAAATGCCAAACATTCACTAGCGATTCTTGTTGCGAATTTGTTTATTTGATCATCTACAGTGCCAATGTAACTTCTACTGTTTGATGTTTTTTTCAAAAACGCAATAAATTATTACGAGGCCAACCAAGCAATTGCTCCATGAACCAGGCACCCACGAATACATATGTATATCAACTACGCATAGCTGCAGCACCCGCACTGGCGCATAGTGGGCCAAACGTCAAATCGAGTTGATACAAATTCAAAATTGTATCGTTTCTTATTACTTAATTATTAACTTGTTTAAGTTACTAAACCCCTATAGATGTATCAATGAAATATCATTCACCAATGACAATTTTTTAAATAGGGTAAAATGCATGCAAAAGTCTGAAGTGGTTACTGTCTTTAAGAATCCCACTTCTATTTCTGTTTAACGGTAATATTATCTGCGAATTATTTTGCCTTTTACGGATTTTGTACAGAAAATCACGTACTCTCGTTTCTTATAAAAAAAAACTTAATTAATTAAATAACGTATCAGGGTAGGCGTGTTCAAACATAACTAATCTTTTACCTCATGCATTTCATTTTTTAGAATTAAGGCCCGTTCAGTCACAGCGGAATCCGCGCGTTTTCGACCGCGCGATTTGAATCGTGTCAAAATTGGCAGTCGTTCAGGTAGAAGCGGTAACCGCGCGGACATGCAGGAGAGAGGCGAAGTTTTAGCTCAGTACGAAGATGGATATCGAAGAAACAATATCAAACCACGCGATTTCCTTCAAACACCTGAACGCTCTCATAGCAGCCATAGTAAATAAAATCGCGCAGAAAAAGCGCGAATTTTAATCAACGGATCCGCTCAGATCCGCCAAGACTTTTATTGCCTTTTTCTAACTTAGAACTTTGAAGTGCGACGTACGCAACTTCGTGGATGCGGCACGAACATGTTTCTGGTGTCAAAAGAAATTTTATATTCTTTTTATAACACTCAAAAAGTACATACATACAAACGAATTCGATATTACATACTGACATCAAATGACTTCAATCTTGAAATACATTTATAAAATGCACTAATTCTGATGTTATAATGCTGGTAAATGTTAATATTGTGGGATTAGGACCCCCCAGACCACAAATACCGTAGGAAAATTAGGAAGAAGGCGGGAGGGTTCCGTGGGTGAGCGCGTTAGTCGATCGGCTACCACCGCGAGGGCCCGGGTTCGATTCCCGGCGCGGTGCGCCCACCTTTGTCCTGAGATCCTACAATATTTATATTATTTGTAAGAAAAATTGTAAAAGAGCAATAAGTAACTAGCAAACAATACGATATTAATTAATATGACATTAATGATACTTTTCGTGATACACATTTAAAGGATTTTTCACATAAATAAGGAAACTATGAAAGAGCTACCCCAAAGTCACCCAGTCTCCTCTAGAGATCCAATTAAAAAAGTTAAAAGAAGGGTCATGTCTGCTTCTAATGCGAAATGTATTAGTATGTACTACTCCCAATAAAATGTTCAAAATTAGACAAGATATCTATAAAAATAATTGCCCTCCTCTCAAAAGTAGAACAGATCAAGTTGTAACCACACGCCTCCGCATAGGTCACTCACACATTACACACATTCACAAAAGGGCCTAGCCGAATAAGATGGTCAAAAGTGCCTTTAGAGGTTTTTCAATGACTATTGAACCATTCGAAAGCCGACCAAGAAAAACCCCTCTGAGTAAAATTTCAACCCCCTAACTTGCCCGTGAGAATAGTTACAGAGTAAATTAGATTTCGCGCTTTTCCACGCATTTTCCGCTCTTCGATGCTTTCTAAAATTCTGAAAAAAATGTGGCATATCTTGGGTCTTCAGGCGCATTTTTGAAACGTTCTAAACGCTCAAAACGTCGGGAAAATGCAGATTTCTCGAAAATATGAAAACACCCTATTTTGCATGCATTGAATTGCACGTGGCATTTTTCTGATTAAAAAAAGACCAAACACGATATGATTTCAACTGTGTAAATACTGTTGTAGTATTTAGTGGTTTAAATGACGATGAACGTTTCGGGCGCAAGGAAGGATAGCGCATGGGAAAGAAAGAGACGCGGAGAGTCGCAGTCGCCGGCCCAGTTCAAAGGCCCGCGCGTGGTCTCGCTTTACACGCGCTGTCCTTCTCTACGTTCGGCTCGGCCTTAGAAGCTCAAAAAATAGCTACCCGTCACAGATAAACGCATAACTATCCCCCCGAGGCTTATGCGTTTATAGAGGATTTACTGTACTTAAATAAATGTTTCGCTTACAGTATTTAATGAGGAAGGGTTAAAGAATATTTTCGCATATTTCTTTATACGTAATTGATTCCAATGAAGATTGTAGAAATGGAATACTGAAAAATGTATCAACTTTCCCCGGCCTTACGGGGAGAAATATGTAATAAAGTATAAAATATTTACTTGATCAATGCAAAGGGTATCACCACCGCGGGCAAGTTGATACTGCTATGGGGCATATTGATGCACACATATATCAAATATTTTGTTGTTACTCAGAAAAACTATTATTATTTCTCATATTTTAGTTATATCAGTTACATAAGATATATAAATGAAACAAATTTAGATGAAATATCTATTTTTATTCATAGAACAACACAGAGTGAACAATAAAGAATGAATCGCTTTCTAAATCTGAGTAGCAATTAATACATATATAATTATGGACATCTGTGCCAAATTTTATGTTAACCCATTTCATACACGAGATGCACTAAATTCATTCTTCACCCTTCCCAGATTTTGAAGATGTTTCGAGACAAAATAAACATAATTATTTAAAATGTGACAATGTTTTGAGAAACCTATCTTTACATGCATTTTATCTATATTAAATATGTTTGCACATTGCCTCAGTAATAACAAATCTTTCATTACGGCATAAAATTTCTCAAAAAATATCTCGCGATATTTCGCCACATTTTGTTGTTTAAAGATAATTCTAAACCATTTTCTAGGAATTGAAGAAAAGAAAAATAACCGAAGCAAATTGATATACTTGTATTAATTTGCTCCACCAGAGGTTATTATATGAAAACATTTTTATAAAAAGATATCGACCATAAAAACCTACTCTTCAAATAATTTATTTGTTTTGTATAATATCTCGAAACGGATTGAAAGATTTACGAACATTTACTTCGCTGCTACAGAAACGGACAAAATTGAATAACAACTAAGTACATATCCATGCCTGCGTACACAGACATACATAGATTCCATTCTTAAGTAACAGTTAACTAACGAACCTTAAATATCTAGCCAAAACTGTGCTACATATACACAGTGTCCGGATAATTTCATTGTATCAACCTAACCCTATATCAATTTGTCCCAGTCTCCCATATTTGCCGTTCTTATTCTGCGTATGCGACTGTAACATGATTTAATACCGTTATAAACGTTTGGAAAAATTCACTCTTTGTCAGTGATATTAATTGTTGGAAAAATTCACTCTTTGTCAGTGATATTAATTGTTGGTAACATTTACTATCACTGCTCAATGGACATCACGAGAAAGTGGAGGGTACTTTCCATTGGAAAAGGATGGGATACAGTATGATGGAAGTAAAATATAAAGACTAATGGTCCGTTATATGTAGGTGTAGGTGGCTCTTGAAAATCACTTACAGCTCCAGCCAGTTTGCAAACGCTATTTGAAAGCCAAATCAAAATAATTATGAAACTGTTTAATTATATGTAATGAAGATTAACAATTTTATTAGGGAGTAAATTTTGTCATACGTTTATAGATTATACCAACGGACACATGTGATTCCATTGTAAAAAGAAAAACAAAAAACAGGTCACTTGAAACATTTTTTCAGAAATTAATAGTTTGCGAGATGATTGTGTGAATCATTTCAAATGGGACACGCTATTACTATATTGTATATCGTTTAGAAATTTCCATTAAAATTATTATGGCCCTGTTCTAATGGATAATGAATATTGATAAAAACATTGTGTTTTTATTTGTAGTCAAACAGTTCAGTAGAAAAAAACATGGGCACATACATAATACAAATTAATGTCTTAGAAATACACCCAGTATATATTAATATTTACTTTAGGGCAGATAAGTGAAAAAGTAGAAACAAAATCAAATTTCGTCCAAATTATTTTCCAAGAATTCAAAATAATTGCTTTGTTCTTTCGTGATGATATCATCTGGTAGTAATTTTTGCAACAATTCAATGAAGCTTTTCGGTGATGCATATCTTCGGAAAATGAATTTCTATGTATTAACTTGGCGTCCTAAAAGGAATTAACTCAACTCTTAAATATAGGGAGAAAACGGCGTTTATTTCTTCTTAGTTTGGGATTGCAATAAAAAAATTAATTTTCTTCTGACTAAAAAGTTGTTACCGCATATTTATTAGCGACAATTATTTACACGGCTTTTTTAAACGGTTTAACCAAAGAGTAGTGTCCCATGTATTGTCCGCACAACGAGAGTTGGCACAAAATCACGTCAGTCGGGTGCAGGGGGAACGGCGAGGCCCCACTCTTGACGCAAGGCTGCGGATCCCACCACTGATCAGTGGATCCCACTCTTACGCTTACGTTTTGGCGGGAACGGTCGACATAGGCGCTCAGCGTCACCACATCTCCCTATTACAGTCACACTCAATACGCTCGTTTACTGTCTTCGTTAAGCGATTCGGCCAATCGCGAAAGACGTGTAACGCGTAGTGGGAGAGCATCACGTGGTACCCACAAGTTTCTCTGTGCTAACTCTCGTTGCGCGAGCAATACTATGTACTGAAGCGGCGCGCAAGTCATGAGGAGGAATAGAAGCTTGTAACTTTGGAAATTATGCCAAATGGTGAATGTCACACATCACGAAACTTGCGAGAAACAAAAAAAATGCACTTCAAGCCTAAGCGGCCATTTTTCAGTTAGAAAATTGAGAACATTATTTACAACAATTTAGAAGTTACATTGGTAAAAATAGTGTTGTTTACCTTAAACTTTTAAGTTTTATGTATAAAATGTAGTTTGACCTGTGTTCTACAATGTTCTTTGAAAAAAAAAATTGGAGAATTAAATTTTTGACACTCGTATCTCGGACAGTTTGAACCATATCGATGAATAAAAAATTTTGTCGTGATCAGGGTATCAAGTTCCATGCTCCTTTGCAATTTGCTGCGATTAAAGTGTGATCACTTGGTATAAGATGGCCCACATCAATCGTGCGACTGACACCAGACGTACTACATTCTACATATACATGTATATACATATACATATACATATACATGTACATGTACATGTACATTTACATGTAGATATACATACGCATACGCATACGCATACGCATATACTTATTGAAAATACGGTGGAGAAGGTATTAATTTACTACTCTTAGAAACTTGGAACTGTTACAATAATGTTCAAAAAAGACAACACCGAACAATTCGGTTCTCTTTGTACTAGCTATTTATAACTACTTGGGAGATACGAAATCTAAGGACGATTACCTTTTGCCCGTAATATTATCATCCTGATGGTATTCGTCATTTTATATAAGTTATGTATATTTGCATGTGTATGTTCCATTTAGTCGTCTAAGCATGGTGGAGAAATTATGGTACTCATAATTTGATTTTAAATCACATATGTATGTCTAATCAAAGAGACACGTATATGTATATAGAGATATGTGTACCTATACATATATACACCTAATATGTAGCGGTGTTTCAAAAGATACGCGATAATATACATACATGCTACGTATACACATGTATAATATCCTAAAAACTTAATTAATGGCAAATACAAATAATAAAAAAAATCGTACATTTCGGCGCTATATATACAAAAAGAGAATAATGTCTTTCTATGGAAAATGTATTTTTGAGTATTAGTCGGTTTGATGTACGTTATACCTTCGTGCCGTTATACCTTGAGAACGAAAAATAACTCGAATTTTTTAAACGGATTGTGAGGTACACGTTATGTATTATATATTTTATATTACTGTTGTTCTTAATAATTGAGTATTTTGTTTCTAGACGCGTTTATCAAAATTTTGTGCACATCTAAAGTTATACCAGTTTGAATTGTCCGTACTAAATAGGAATGCTTGTACGGCATTAACGCATGCCAGGTGCGTAAGCATGTCAGGTGTTTCCGCCACACAGGCATTAATACAATATATGTGTAGTGTGAATAAGTCAGATCAGTAGAACTTGTGATATGTGTAAAATTTTGTGAAACGTTTCGAGTTAAAGTTACTTGGTTCAGTGATGTGAACAGGTGAAAGTTATTATGTATGTGAATAGACCTGTAACCTATACATGAAAAAATAATTGAAATCATTTCCTCATCCTCCTCTTGGAATGATATTCGAATAGAATTTTCTTGTTCAGATATCGCTAAGGATTCTAATACAATGAAATTTGAAAAATATCATATCAACGTTATTAACGAGTAACAGTAAGTTCGTATGTGTGTGTCATAAATAGAATGCTTAATAATATATATGACGAAACACCTGCTATATACCGGTTAACTCTGTCAAATGGTTCGTGTACACTACAATCTACCACCACGAATGTACACTATAAATATTAATTTAGACAGTACGGCCACGTGAATCCTATCACTGCGATAGTATTGAATTTAGATGATAACTTCAATAAAAATAATTTCATATTAGTACGGCAACTTTTAGTAATATCGTCGATTCCACTTTTTACAATTGACTGTTAATTCCCATTTTCTTTTGTCAATGTATAAATTATTTTTAGTTTGCAAATTTCACCTAAGCAAAGCTTGAAATACATATATTGCATATAGTGCAACACAGTATGTGCTATGTATTATAGTATAACGAAATAACTCTGATATGGTAGCATAAACAAAAGTATGTGATATTTTTTTTAAATTCTCTCTACCAACAATATAACATTGATTCTTCAATGTTCTATCATTTCTATTACTATAATTGTGACATCTTCTTAAGTAAAGCAAAAAGATAAATCAGAATTGTCTAACTGCAGAAATAAAGATACAAGAGGCAAATAATAATTCTGTTTACAGCTCGACCCTGATCACCAGATATCTCGAGTTTTTCACCGCCAGCGTAGCGGCCCTGGCGACTGGAATGCGGGCGCGGCGAGTCCTCGCTGTATGAATATACACGTACACATAGTACACACACACGCGAAAAACTCAAGGGGCGCTCTCACGAGGGTAATCTAATGTCAGAAGTATTTTGCATTTCGACATCTATGTTTTTATGACTCGTACGCACTATTGCACTAACCGGCTTAATACACGAAAATCCTAATACTACGATTTTAAAACACCAATAGTTTCGGTGGTGAACGTAGAAAATTCACACAGTACGTGCGGGTATATTTAGTTGGCACGTGTACGCATGTACACGGCAAACGTGAGCTATAAATCTGACATACCTGTCTCTTGGATCGATCCACGTTGTCTTCCTTGTATTGTGATCGATGAAATACACTTTTCCATCAAAGTCGTGTGCGACGTCCCACCCGTCCGGAAGCGGTATCTCCCCATTTCGTCTCCTTGGCATATTTCACTGCGCTCTAAATCCATCCAAAATTCTCTATCACCGACCAGTCAACAGTAGCACATATCTACGCGCACGAACACACTTTATTCGTGCCATATACACACTGTATCGATAGAAGAAAAGCAAAGACAGATGCTTTGAGAAAGATAAAGATGTTGGTTCGACTGGTAAAAGAGAAGGAACGCAGCAGTGATACACACGGACTTACAGTGGAATGGAAATAGAAGGGATGTATTGCACATCACTGATTATACACATGCGCTACGCGCGCTCACACACGCTCACACGCGCACCGCATATGTACATATAGAGACGAAAGGCACGTAACATGTATGCATGCGCACACCTCTGTTGTGTGTGTGTGTGCGCGCGCGCGTGTGCGTACAACTTACGTGCGTATATACGCGCATACATACATATGTACAAACACATACAACCCTCCGCGCACACCCACACAAATGCACTTATACTCATACATGTATACATTGGTATGCATACATATAATGTGGACCCACACGCGCCCTCAGACGCACGACCACACGCACAAACAAACATTCACATTCGCTCGTACAGACACACGTAGACGCGTGCGCGCGCGCGCGACTCCGCCATCATGAATACCTCATTATCATGAGCGGAGTGACGTCAGAGTCCCCGCCTTCAGATTCCTCTCAAGCGGAATTCCACCGTTAACATAGCTGGGCCGTTGAAGAAAATTCTACTGTTGATATCATGCCTTGAGACTGTATCGTGGCCGCACATTTGTATCAGAGTGCGTTTCAATGCCCGTTACATTACCGTCACACTTTCTTTTCAACATAACACTGATCACTTGAAATTTTAAACAAATTATGCGAACAACACAGCTCTTACACTGTTTTCCTTGCACCATAAAAAAACAACTGAATTCGCTATAAAACACACTTTCGCCCCTTTTCTCGTGTCACTTTTGGTTCACTTCCTTTTACATTCTTGTCTTGTGGTTGCAAAAGCATTTCACATAATATTCGATCACTTATTTTCATAGAAACATATTTTGATCTGAGTCCGTATTGTTTTACATGTTTGTCATTTATTTGCCGACATTGAATACAGTGTAGCCTTTTAATAAATACTTTTCAACATCGGACCAATATATACAAACAATTCTTGCGAATCTGATTGAATGTGCATTTCATTGATTAGTTTTCGAAGTAATCTCAGTCTGGCGACAATTCGTTACATTTTTCATTCTTTCAGTCTTTGTTAGAGTTTTTTTTTTACACTCTTGTCAGAGGACATGAATCGGATCGCATTTGTAATCCGTTTTAAGAAATGCACACTAATGCCGGTACTGTCCAATACATTTCACCGTGCTCTCTTTTTCTTCTTACATTAAAAATTCCATTGGTTGTGCAACAAGCACTGAAAACGAGCATATCGTTTCATTCGAAGAATGTTCGAATTTATCTTGCGTTCCTTCCTCTACACACTACTTCACTCCACTTTTACTTAGTTACACAAAATAGGACACTGTTATAGTTATCGCAAGGCACTTTTGCTTGTTCATGAATTCAAGTGAATATGACTAAACAGAAACTGCACGCTATGTCAAAACCGTTGGTTAAGATACCAAGAATACGTACAAACTATTCTGTCGTTTCGACGATACTACAACCTCGCGCCAACTACAAGCATTTTGAGTGTTTGAAACATGCCACTGGACGTTCATACTGTGAGCGCTTGGCAATGCTTCTTGCTCGCTCTCTCTTCCTCTCCGCCACAGTCACAACTCGTATAGCGTATAGCGTATACTATAGCGTATAGCGTATAGCGATGAGAACCAAACGTAATCCCCTCTCAGCTTTGTACCCTCCTTCCTCTTTCACACAAACTACCCCTTCCACTTGGCAATAGCTCCAGTGTCTCTGACCGCTGTGTACGAACAGCGACGGGAACAAACGAACGCGATGCTCTTCCAATAGTTCGCATACTTTCCGTCATACTGCACTGATGGCGCCATCGCACAACTTCTAAACGCAGGTGCACTTGAAACCGTTGAACCGTTCAACATTCGGGGCTCGGGACGAATAAATAATGTAATTGTAATCCGTCAGTGCTTCTTCGAAAATTGATCACATGCACCTCCCGAATGACTGATTGTTGTTTCTTGTTTTCTATCTCTTCTTATTGTTCTTACCATTTCTGTGTTGCCAAAACTATGTTGAAGGTTGAGAAATTCTTTTTCTATTTCTTAATTCTTCATTGACATTAGATCTTATCGTTTATTGCAGTTTCGTATGATTAGAATTTGCTTTCCTGTTAAAATACCTGCAAAAATGTGTGTCTAACATAAAATACACATTATTTTTTACTATAGAATAACTCGTTCAATTAGTTCTCTGAATTTGTATAACAAATTAATATTTTCTTTGTACTTACCACATTGAAATTTTACTTTGTATAATATTGAAATATTTTTTTTGTTTTCTTAAAATTATTTATTACGTTGAAAAGACCTATTTTACCTATTTTATTACGAAGTCTATATAGAAAAGTATAAACACGAGATTTACGATCGGTTTTAAAAGGTACGTGAACGTTAACATATATATTTCATAGCTGCATACGAAAGATGACGTATGTAGATCTGTACTATATATGCGTACATATGCACAAGTGTTCGCTAGAGGTTATATAATACGCAACTCTTTTAGAAAAGATTTTGATAGAAATAATTCTATCGAATCAGCATCAAAAATTGATGCTGATATCGGAACTGTATGTTTCTGCTAGTTATTTTTCATTCCAAAAGAAATATTTCTACAGTAAGGTGAAATTAACATGGCAACATCTGAAAGCGATGATTTTGAAAGTGCTGACGAGGAGATAAACCATGACATATCTGCAAGAAGGAATAATCAAACACAAATATGGTCTTCACCGACCGCAATAGATTCAGAATCTGACGACGATACAGAATTTGTACCTCGTACGCCGTACAACTATAAAAATATAGTCTATAGTGACGAAAGCAAAAAATGTTCATCAAAGACTGATTTGACGGAAAATACAAACACGATCAATAATGTCGCAATTACAAACAATAAAGATGACAACATTAAGAATGCATGTAATAATGAGAAAGGAGTAGAACAGGTAAATAATAGAGAGAGAAGTGACAACGAGTTTACATTGCCTAATCTGCAGACGGAGGAATGTGTAAGAGACTCAATAAGCTCAAACACTATGATTTTGAAAGTGGAAAGAAATGATGAGGGAAATAGTGTAGATGAAATTACTGCTCGTGGTAGTACTATAAAGAATTCTCAAGTTAACACAAATAATATAATAACAAATATTTGCAAGGAAAATGTATTAACAAACGAGAAGCCAGATGCATCTACAATATCTCTGGTACAAGATGAATTATCTGAATTAGAAATGCCAGAAGAAATGAAATCAGATAAAACATTTAAAGAAGTATTCAAACCCGAAGGTTGGGAAGGACTTGGAAGTGAAATTGAATTACCCGAGGAATTAACTGAAGAAAAATTACAACCAATATTAAAGAAATTGTCGTTAGCAGGACAAGAAATGCAAACTTCTTATACAGGATGGGGTTGGGATAACTGGGCTGTCAGTTCATTAATAAACACAGCAACGGTTGGAGTTTCTGCGATAACTAATCAAGTATCGCAAGGGCTTACACTTTTAGAAGAAACTATTGCTATAACGGAGGAGCCTAATGCCAATGAAACCGATAACGAAGAAATTTCTGTAGTTGATGGTAACAATTTTTTCATGAAATTTTGCATTATTTCTGAAATAATAAATTTTTTAAATATATTGATCAATTAATTGCATGAAAATAAAAACGACAATAACAATGAAAAGAACAATACATCTTTATTGCATATTCATTGTAAATTAAAGACTGACATGGCAAACAATTTGAATAACGATAACATACCTGTTGTATTCTTTTCAGACAGATGTGTATTTGGTATATTTGTATCTTATAATTATGATCAGTAAATTTAGAAACGTTCCTATGATTAAAAAATTTGTTATTACATCTTTATATTACTAACTTTGAACTATTCGCAGCTGATAAAACAGAAGAGCAATCACAGCAATATTCTTCTTTTGGATTTGGAAACTTCTTATCAGGTGTTTCTTCAATAACAAAATTAGTTGAATCAACTGGAAGTAAAGTTATGTCTGGTGGATTAGACACATTAGAAGCTATTGGTAAAAAGACAATGGAAGTATTACAGGAAGGTGATCCAGGACTAAAGAAGAAAAGAGCCATATTCATAAATGAAGCAGGAAAACCAAATCTATCGCAAGTTCTTCGAGAAGCTAAAGAAAAAGCTGACACAACTGAGAAAACAAATGAAGAAAAGCAAAAGATGAGGAAAGTACATTTTGAAAGCTTATTTGATGACTACCATGGTCTTGTTCATTTAGAAGCACTTGAAATGTTATCGAAGCAAAGTAATATTAAAATACAACAGCATTTGATTGGCTTGAATACTACTGAATTAACTTCTGTTCAAGAAACATTACAGGATGTTCAAGAATTATGCAATGTAGGCGAAGATGATGTTGAAAATGAGAAAGAAGGTGATATAAATAATTTGAAATTTAGACTACAAGATATATCTAATGATCTTGGACTTAACATTACATATGAAAAATTACATAGTGTAAGTAATTTTGCATACCAATGATACATATACGTATATATAGAGATCAATTGAGTTGTTCAAGCACAGAGTACCTTCAAACAAAGTACCTTCTTTGGATGTGGTAATATATTTTTCAAAACCGTTTTTTTTTGCAAATAACATCTCATATTTGCAAATATATTTTTGCAATCCTGTTGCTTGTGCTACTGTAATAGTTTGGTAGTATAGTGTATAAAATTAGTTATTGGTTTCAGGTATGCGAAGAGTCTGAAGTTTACCTTGCCCCACCTATAGTGCTTGCTGAGGACGAAATATTTGAAAAATCCATTTCTGTTTTGGCACAATTCACAGCCTTCTCCGTGGAAAGGTTTCATAAAACTGCAGAACTACTTTTAATCAAGGAACACAGAAGTACAGTTAATGAAGCCGATGCATTAGTTCAATTGACACGTGTTCTTTGCAATCAAATCGGAATATTAGCCAATGCTTACTATAATTCCTTGCATACACTTTCTAAAATTAAGGAAACACCAGATAGTATTAAAACTAATATAACAACAATTTTTATGGAGGTAACAAGATATTTTATATTGTATATATTAGTTAGACGTAAAATGTGTTCAAACATAACTGTTTTATTTTTATTGTGTGCAGGCGTCAAATGCAAGTTCATATATTCAAGATGCTTTTAATCTGTTAATTCCCATAATACAAGTTGGTGCAATTTAATCATCAAGGAAAACATTTTCCAACAACATGTTAACCATGAAAAAAAGGACGAATATTTGCTACTAATTTTTCACATTACTTTTTCAAGATTCTTTTGCTACAGGGACCAAGTGAAAGACATAAGTATTCCAGATGTTATTGTAAATATCCGCAATGGTCGCATTTTTAATCAAGTACAAAGTTATTTAGACATAGAAAATTTCAATACTAGAACAAGATTATCTTAAACATACTTTACAATCATGTAGCACAAAATCATCAATATTGAGTACTATTATTAGTAATGTAATCAATTGCATAAATATAGGATGGCCCACTTAACTTAAACACCACAAATATTTCATTTATTACAGACAATAGAAACAAAATGTTAGAGGAAAACATGATTAGGTTTTAGAGGGCAAAATATTCTTCTCAAGGACACAATTTTTGAAATTTCAAGGTTTTAAATATGTTTTTAAATGTAACTATACTTTATATAATAATATTTACTATAACTGTATCTTTAATACTGCCGCGTAATAACCGAAGTCAAGATGAGTTCAACAAACAGTAGTAACGAAACTTGTATAAAAAGAATTAGACATCATTTAACTATCGTCTAATGTATCAAAGTTAATGGACATTGTTTTGGGCATTTGCTAAAATTAATTTTATTTATCTATTTTTACTAACGTAATTGTTTTTTAATTTAATTTTCACTTATCTTTTGTATTTAAGGTCACACGAAGATCACGATATAGCACCATAGTTAATTGAACTCGTCTTCAGCTCGGATATTATGTGACAGTGAAAAAAGTATATTGTCTCATTGACGAAAGAGTCGACGAGCTTGAAATTTCGGAAACTGCGATCTTGAAAAAAATCTTTTGTTTACCACAATATTCGTCCACTAAAATTTAATCGTTTATTCCTCTGATATTTTTTCTATCATTAACAACAAGATATTCGAGGTGCTCAAATTAGGTGAACCATTCTGTATATGACAGAGAAACATGATATAAATTCCAGCAAATTGATTAAAGCTATGTGTAAGAAAAATAAAATGTATTAAGTATCCTGTATTATTTTTAAATTATAGTTATTCGCATTGTTATTAAATTCATGTCGTATAACGATTCAATTTTTCAAAAGAAAATATCTATAAGGATAATTCATTTCTGAGGTAATTGTACGCGTTGACTTAAGCTTATATCTGCATGTCAACTTTTTGAAATAAGCATACCTTCTATCATTCAATTGTCTGTTTAAATGAAATAAGATCGTAAGCACGTAACTTTTTGTAATTTCAAGTATTTTTAACAACTGAAACTGTTCTCTAGAATATTTTAATATTTTACATTTTATCAATCTCTATTTATTATAGTTGCAAGTTTTATTTTTGAATGAATGGTAGAAATTTACGAATATGTTTACTATTTTGTTATTCAATGGCATTGAACTAGGTAACGTTAATATTACTAATGCAAATTAAATTAATGAATAGCATCAAAATGATTCATAATAATAAGAATTTAAACGTTTCTAGTAACATATTATGTTTTCCAGACAAAATTTAATTTTTTTTTTCTGACATTGATTTCATTAGATGTTTTTAATCATAAAAGAAATGAAATGTTTTATTTTTCATATTAACATATGACATTTTAATTGAAAGGATATCTGAAGTTAGAAGGCCACAGGACAGATACCACATGTCGTGCATCTATACATTATTTCAGTGTGTATACAAGCTACATGCTCGAAGCTTGTACACTCGAATCCAGTTACTTTGCATCTGAGCATTTGCAAATGATAACAGAATTACATCTAATGTGTTCATGTACAAATAATAAAGTTTTATTATTTTATGAATCAATAATTTACAATATCTTTACTTTTCAAAAGTTTGCTTCTGAATGTTTTGTAAATAATTTTATACAGGGTGTCCCAAAAATATTCGAGTTCCTTGAAAAGCGTGAATCCTAGGGTCATTCTAAGCTTTTTCCTTTGCGTAAACATTATACGCGGTTTACGGGCAGAACGGAACGAATTTACTGTGCGCCTCTTGAACAGCGCCACTATAGGCACTACATATGAGCCTGAAAAACATTAATTATGGCAAAATTAGGGCAATAACAAATAATCCAAGGACAGAGGGCCGTTCAGGGGAATCTTCTGCAATGATCGAATGCAAACAGAATTGACAGAAATCGCGAATTGTTTAAATATTCATTAAAATAGGAAAGGTAGATCGAAAAACTGAATGGTGGCGCCATCTAGCGGCGAGAAGAAGAAACGCAGAAACAGAAAAAATTCAATAACTCTGGAACCAGTGGCTAAAATTTGACGTTCCTAGGCTTGAAATACTCGCAGTGGAAAACTCTATCGAACGTATATCTTGGAATCCCATAATTATACCCGGTTATGGTTTTTGCAAAAATCGGTTGCCAACGGGGTATGTAGGGGCCACACGAGTTTCCCCGTGCTGCCGTGGCGCTGTCATCGCCCGACAGCAGCAACATAAGTGAGTCGCCTCTCTAGCTACCGGGATAGTCTAGAGCCGAAGGCGAACCACACTCACTTCCGCTAGAACGAGTATCCGATACGCACGTATCGCGCAACGTCTCGTACCGTCTTCCGACACCACGTGTCGTGTACAAGACCGGATAAAGTAGTATTCACAAGTACGCGGTGTATAATCATTTGGCGGATTTCCGTAGCGGAGTAGGCCGCTGTATTCCTCCGACGATACAACATATAACCCCTACATAGTGGTGACCCCGACGTGATCAGTCGCGCTGGAAATCAAGAAGCCAAACCTACACCACGTCTCTGCACTAGCCCGGAGGCTCGTGCACGTCCGGAAGTAGCTGCAACCGTACGAGAAGAAGTTTACGGGCGTCGAGCATTCCGCCCACCGCACCCCGCTGCATCTTGCTGCCGCCATTGCTGCCGCCCGTGCGTGAAGCCAACGGCCACCGGCGTTTTGGGCGCCACGTGGGACACGCCGCCGACGCCATGGCTGCCGCCGCACGATTTCTACGGCCGTTGGACCGACATGCAGCGGTGATATATATGTATAAATACTTTTAAGTAATCGTCTTCCGTATCCGTGCCGTCACACGCGATAATCATGTCCGTACCCACGCCGGAAGACCGTATCGCGCGCTTAGAGGCGGACCTCAATGCCGCGCGCGAACTCATCGAAACGCGCCTTCGTGACGACGAAGCTAACCGTTCGCGAAGCGATCCTCGTGTAGATAGCTATCGAGTGCCCAAACTACCGACCTTTTTCAAAAATGACCCGACCTTGTGGTTCGGGCAGGTCGAAGCCTCCTTCCGTAATGCCCGAGTCACGAGCCAGACTACCATGGCCGACACGGTGATCGCCGGTCTCGACGCGGAAACGGCGGCCGTCATAGCCGACCTCATAGTAACGCCGGACCCCGTCGCGCCTTATACGCGTATTAAGGAGCGGATTATCTCGACCTTCTCGACGTCGGCAGAGTCCAAGCTCCGGCAACTCCTCAAGGGTCGAATAGCATCACACGGCAAACCCTCGCATATTTTGTCCCAAATGCGTAATTTAAACAACGGCGCGTGTACGGACGCCGTACTCAAGTCCATTTTCCTCGACGCGCTGCCTGAGCAGTGCCGCGCAATTCTCGTAGCGACAAAGCACGACGACCTACAGGAAATGGCGCTTCTCGCCGACAAAATCGTCGAAACGATTCAACCGGCCGACGCATCCATCCTCGCCGTAGCCGCCGGTGCCGCGAATCCCGGCTCCATGCAACGCCAAATTGACAGGCTGAGCCGCGAAGTAGCCCGTCTGACCGCGCTAGTCGACCGCAGTCCTCGCGCGCGCAGACGCAGCATAGGGAACAACGACTCAGCGCGTACGCGTAACCGTTCGCCCAGTCGCAACCCCTCCGGTTTATGCCGTATCCATGCGAAGTACGGCGAGCGCGCGATTAGATGCATCAAGCCGTGCTCATGGGCCGTCTCTCCGCGAGCGACGGAAAACTGAGGACACCCTCCTCCTCGGAGACTGCAGGAGTGTGTCACGCGTCCTCGAAACGTCTCCACGTGCGCGACCGTAAGTCTGGCCGCACCTTCCTGGTGGACACAGGCTCTGACTTGTCCCTGTTGCCGGTCCCAGAAAACTCGCGCACCCCTTCCAGCTCGTTTAAGCTGTTTGCCGCGAACGACACCCGTATAAACACGTACGGCGAACATCGCGTGATCCTCGATCTCGGTCTGCGCCGCCCGATCGAGTGGAATTTCTGTGTAGCAGCAGTCCCGTATCCCATAATAGGAGCCGACCTGCTGACTCACTACGGTCTCATCGTTGACCTAAAAAATCGTCGCGTGACCGATTCCGTCACCGGCCTGTCGCTAGCTGCCGGTATCGCGAAATCTCCAGCCCAGTCTGTGAACGTCCTTGGACCGTCGTCCAAGTACTCAAAAATTCTAGCTCGTTTCCCTCGAGTCATCGGACTCGAGCAGCCTACACCTCTCGAGTCGCGCGGTGTGTATCATCACATTTCCACCACCGGCCCCCCCGTTGCCGAACGCGCTCGACGTCTTTCTCCTGACAAACTCAGAGCCGCCAAGGCCGAGTTTAAGTACCTTTGCGAAGCCGGAATTTGCAGGCCTTCTAGCAGCCCTTGGGCCAGCCCGATCCATATGGTAAGAAAGAAGTCCGGGGAGTGGCGCGTCTGCGGAGATTACCGCCGCCTAAACAGCGTAACTGTACCCGATCGGTACCCTGTTCCTCACCTGCACGACTTCCCAGCCAATCTACACGGCAAAACCATTTTCACGGCGCTAGACCTACACAAGGCGTATCACCAGATACCCGTGGCCCCGGAAGATATCCAAAAAACAGCCGTTATCACACCTTTCGGCCTTTTTGAATATCGCGCAATGACTTTCGGACTTCGAAATGCCGGCCAGACCTTCCAAAGGTACATCAATCGCGCCCTAGGTGATTTAGATTTCGTGTTTACATTTCTCGACGATATCCTCATCGCCTCTTCCTCGGAGGAAGAGCACGAGACTCACCTAGCTGCCGTTTTGCAGCGTCTCCGCGATTTTCATCTGCGCGTGAACCTCGACAAATGCCAATTCGGCGTCTCCGAATTGATCTTCCTTGGGCATCTCGTCAACTCAAAAGGGTTTAAACCCACCCCTGGCAAAGTTCAGGCGATCGTTAACTTTCCCAAGCCGCGCACGATCGACGACCTACGTCGTTTCCTGGGGATGGTAAACTTCTACAGGCGTTGCATTCCGCATGCTGCCGCCACTCAAGCTCCGCTGAACGCATTTATGCACGACGCGCGTAAAAAAGATAAACGGCCCATCGTATGGTCGCCCGAGGCCGAAGCGGCATTCGCGAAATGCAAGGACGACCTTGCAAACGCCGCGCTCATCACGCACCCCAGCGAAAAGGCCACCGTACGTCTTATTGCCGATGCATCCGACGTGGCCATGGGCGCAGTTCTCGAACAACATTGTGGCGCGACCTGGAGACCTCTCGCATTTTTCTCGCGAAAATTCTCCCCGGCCCAGTGCAAATACAGCACATATGATCGCGAACTTACCGCGATATATGAGGCCGTGCGCCATTTCCGCCACTTTTTAGAAGGTCGCGAATTTAATATATACACCGACCACAAACCGCTCATCTACGCCTTCGCGCAGAAATCTGAGCGCGCTTCTCCACGCCAGACGAGACAACTGTGCTACATAGCACAATTCACGTCTAGCATTTTCTACCTGCCGGGCAGCGATAACATAGTAGCCGATTCTCTCTCGCGTTCCGAGGCGATACGGCTGCCGACACAGTTCGACCTAGACGAACTATCTCGCGAACAGGAAAACGACCCAGAGCTCAGGGAAATTCTTGCTTCGCCAGACCACTCTCTCGCCCTTAAGAGGCTTACGTGGGGTCCGAACCATTCTCCTGTGTATTGCAGCGTCTCCGAAGAATGTATTCGTCCGTATATACCCACCTCCATGCGCGAGCGAGTGTTTACACTCTTCCATTCTGCCGCTCACCCGAGCGCGAAAGTCACCGATCGACTTATCCGACAGCGATATGTCTGGCCCGACATGCACCGCGACATCGCTCGCCAGTGTAAGTCGTGTGTAGATTGCCAGCAATCGAAAGTCTCCCGTCATGTAAAGATGACACCGTCGCAGTTCGTCGCGCCCGACGGACGTTTCATGCACGTGCACATCGACCTCGTCGGCCCGCTGCCGGCGAGCGAAGGCTTTCAGTATTGCCTTACCATGATCGACAGATTTTCTCGCTGGGCCGAAGCCGTTCCGCTTCGCGAAACTTCTGCGCAGACCGTCTGTCGCGCTTTCTTCGAAAACTGGGTGTCACGTTTTGGCGCGCCAGCTTTCCTAACGAGCGATCAGGGTACCCAATTCGAGTCGCAGCTCTTCACAGCCCTCCTCGCACTCGTTGGCTGCCGGAGACAACGCACTACCGCGTACCACCCCGCGTCTAACGGTATGGTTGAACGTTGGCACCGCGTCTTGAAGGCAGCGATCATGTGCCACGCCAATCAGCAATGGCCGCGCGTTTTACCCGTGGTATTGTTAGGTCTGCGTACGCACGTCCGTCTGGACACTAACGCGTCTCCTGCCGACTACGTATACGGAACATCGCTGCGTTTGCCCGGCGAATTCTTCCTGCTGGACGAATTCAAACCCGACCCGCAGCCGTTCCTGGAAGAGTTTCGACAATACATGCGTGCCGTCAAGCCCGTGCCCGTGGCACACAAGCGTAGCATCAAGACTTTTGTATACAAGGATCTGGAATCGTGCTCGCATGTGTTCATGCTGATCAAATCCGTGCGTAGACCGTTGGAACGGCCTTACACGGGACCGCACCGAGTACTCCAGCGTGTATCCGAGCGCGTATACACGATCGAAGTCAACGGCTCACCGCGTAACGTTTCCGTCGAACTCTTAAAACCCGCGCATATTGTTAGCGAAAGACTCGAAGCTCCCCCACCGAGCGCCGCGCTGCCGAGTCCGAACGATCCGCCGCCGATCCCTAACGATTTGCCGCCGAATCCAAGTGCGCCGTTACGCACCTACTCGCGCCGCAGAGTCACCTTCGCAGACTCCGTACCATAAGTTAAGCTTCCGTAAGCGCCGCGTGTAGTATGTAAGTACTTTTAAGTAGCATGTAAGCACCTTCTGTAAAGCGAACCTTTTTCTGTAAAAAGCGAAAGCATTGTATGCTTCCACTCCTCCTGGGGGGGAGTGTGTAGGGGCCACACGAGTTTCCCCGTGCTGCCGTGGCGCTGTCATCGCCCGACAGCAGCAACATAAGTGAGTCGCCTCTCTAGCTACCGGGATAGTCTAGAGCCGAAGGCGAACCACACTCACTTCCGCTAGAACGAGTATCCGATACGCACGTATCGCGCAACGTCTCGTACCGTCTTCCGACACCACGTGTCGTGTACAAGACCGGATAAAGTAGTATTCACAAGTACGCGGTGTATAATCATTTGGCGGATTTCCGTAGCGGAGTAGGCCGCTGTATTCCTCCGACGATACAACATATAACCCCTACAGGTATGAAATAGCTTCGCCATCTCGCGGTGGCGCCCCCGAACTAAACCACCTATAGGCACGACATATGACTTTGAAAAACATTAATTATAACAAATTTAGAGCAATAACAAATATTCCAAGGGCAGAGAGCTGTTCAGGAGAATCTTCTGCAATGATCGAATGCAAACAGAGCTGACAGAAATCGCGTATTGTTTAAATATTCATTAAAATAGTAAAGGTAGATCGAAAAACTGAATGGCGGCGCCATCTAGCGGCGAGACGAAGAAACACAGAAACAGAAAAAATTCAATAACTCTGGAACCAGTGGCTAAAAGTTGACGTTCCTGGGCTTGAAATACTCGCAGTGGAAAACTCTATCTAACGTATATCTTGGAATCCCATAATTATACCCGGTTATGGTTTTTGCAAAAATCGGTTGCCAACGGGGTATGAAATAGCTTCGCCATCTCGCGGTGGCGCCCCCGAACTAAATCACTTATAGGCACTACACATGAGCCTGAAAAACATTAATTATGGCAAAATTAAAATAGTAAAGATAGATCGAAAATTCAGTTTTTCGACCTATCATTAATATTTTAATGAATATTTAAACAATGCGCGATTTCTTTAAGTTCTGTTTGCATTCGATCATTGCAGAAGATTCCCCTGAACGGCCCGCTGCCCTTGGAATATTTGTTATTGCCCTAATTTTGCCATAATTAATGTTTTTCAGGCTCATGTGTAGTGCCTATAAATGGTTTAGTTCGGGGGCGCCACCGCGAGATGGCGAAGCTATTTCATACCCCGTTGGCAACCGATTTTTGCAAAAACCATAACCGGGTATAATTATGGGATTCCAAGATATACGTTCGATAGAGTTTTCCACTGCGAGTATTTCAAGCCCAGGAACGTCAAATTTTAGCCACTGGTTCCAGAGTTATTGAATTTTTTCCGTTTCTGTGTTTCTTCGTCTCGCCGCTAGATGGCGCCACCATTCAGTTTTTCGATCTACCTTTACTATTTTAATGAATATTTAAACAATACGCAATTTCTGTCAGTTTTGTTTGCATTCGATCATTGCAGAAGATTCTCCTGAACAGCTATCTGCCCTTGGAATATTTGTTATTGCTCTAAATTTGTTATAATTAATGTTTTTCGGGCTCATGTGTAGTGCCTATAGTGGCGCTGTTCAAGAGGCGCACAGTAAATTCGTGCCATTCTGTCCGTAAGGCCCTATGTCCAATCTGGCACGAATTATTTAGGTGGTTTATACCAGAGAGGCCCGAGAACACAGACTTCTATATAGATTGACCAAGAACAGTTATGTTCCTATGCTCTCCATCAATCAGAAGCGATCACAAAAAATCACGAATCACTGTGAAAAATCACCGTGATTTGGGACGAACGTGATCGAATCACGAGTGATTCGGAAGTAGCAGTTTTTCCCATCCCTAACTGGTTCTCGAAAAATATCAGAGTTTCACATCTAGTCAAGTATTCTATGGCATTAGTCTATGTCTATAGCGTCTATAGTCTATTCTTGAAATGGGAGATGGTGCTTTTGAATAGCTGTTCTGAGCTGTTCCTAGTTCCAACGTGATCAAACGTGATTTAGTTTTGAAAACGATTTAAAGATTATTACAAATTTTGACGATCTAGAAACGAAAAAGGACTTGTATTTACTATAGAAGAATATGTTGCCTTTTAATCTCGGGACACCTGCAACATCAAGCAATACAAGCTTCGGATTTGGACAGAAGTAAATATGTATAAATACTATTATATTTTCTTCTAACCTTTATATGATATTATAATATCGAGAAACGAAATCTATTACATGAAGTAGAAAATTGATTATAATTTTTCAGACCGGCAAGTGGTTTTAATTTAACTAGTACACCTTTTGGTGCCACTACATCAGCATCAACATTAACTTTTGGGCCTTCTTCAACACCATCGACAACTGCTAATCTTAATTTTGGATTTAGTAGCACTCCTGCAGTGTCAACACAACCGCAGTCTACTAGCTTAGTTTTAGGACCTAATACTAGTACCACAACTACTACTAATAGTTTATTTCCAACAACAACTACTTCTGCACCATTGTTCAGTGGACTTAGTTTTGGGGCACCTGTGACAAGCAGTAATTTGACATTCGGTGTTGCATCTAATATACCCTCTACTGGAAACAATACTTTTTCTGCACCTTCTAGTACAAGTATATACAAGATATTAAATAATATTAAATGTAATTTTTTAAATTATTCTGAAAAATACATGTACATATTGCTCATTTATAGCTTCGCTTTTTGGTGCATCTGCTACCGGCGATGGTTTATTGGGATCAAAAACAGTTACTAGTACTGTGACTGCTACAAACAAAGGCTTGGGAGGTTTAGATGTATCTGCCAGCAATAAAGGCCTTTCACAAGGAAGCAGTAATCCAACAACTTGCAAGGAAAACGTTTGGCCACCAGAATTAATCCAAACAATAGAAAAATTTAAGTAAGATATACATGATATTTTGAAGAAGATAAATATTATATATTAAAATGGAATAAACTTAATTCAACCTAAACTTTTACTTTAGGGAATTTGTAAAAGAACAGAAAGTATTGTCTTCCGACATAGCTAGAGGTTCTGCGAGACCATTACATAGATGTGCAGAAGACACAGCATTACTGATGGAGATTTTAACTACATTAGCAGGTTCTGTCCAGCGAGATCGTTCTGCAGCTGATAAATTGAAACAGGATACAGCAAAAGCATTACAAAATGCTGAAATAGCACAAAGAACACACGATACCCCACCAGGATTACAATATGAAAATAATGCACCATTGTTATTTTTCATGGAATTAGCTGATAATTTCGAACACGATTTAATGCTTTTTAGATCTCAAATTGAATCAACAGAAAAACATATACAAACGATGATGACCCCAAAAGCTCTAACACCTCAAGGTAATTTTGTTAATATTCATTTATATATTTTAAGAATTTTATTATATGTTTTCATTCTCTTGTAGAATTAACCATGACTATGAGTAAACTTCACGAATCCTTGGTAGCCGTTGCCGGTAAATTACAGGGAGTACATTCAAAAGTACAACAGCACAAAGAACAATATCTTAATTTTAGAAAATATGTTTTAAAAGACAATACAAACGTTTTCGAAGATATTAAAATAGAGGGAAAAGCATCTCGAAGTCACATTGGAAAAATTACAAGTGGCCCAACTCCATTTGGACCAGGTATCTTCCCATTGAAATTAATTAATAGTTAAAATATAGTACGTCTTACATTTGTTTCAAATATTTATTATTAATTTTTGCAGGAAATAAAAGTTTTCTTTCGTCAACTGTATTAAATTCTAACAGATCTGGAAGTTATGAAACACGAAATTTATTAGGTAAATAAAACGGTTGTGATTTCATGGTATTGATATATCTATATGTTGAAAAGAAAACCCCCAAAAACAACGTATTTTCGTTGTTTCAACTACCCCATAAACATCTCCTACCTTCAGGTCTTGCGTGGATTTAGTATAAGGTAGATTTACTAACATATAACACCCTTTTAGTAGTTAGTAAACTTGTTTGTCAATAATGTTTGTAAACTTAATTTACAAATATTTTTTATTTCTAGCCTTGTTTCTCTTATTGGATTTTCATTTTGATTTTGCCTTTCCAGGAAAAATGTAGAGGATCTATTTTAATTTGAGGTATTAAATTTTTACTTCAGTTCTTTTGTGTATTGTCATTTATGGGAAGGAATGTAAATCTTGTGCATCTAACATATTCCTCATATACAAAAACATATATATCTTTATTCGTATGTTAATAAAAATATGTATAGTTTTTTGTACTTGGCATTAAGAAACGGAAGTGTATGTAGAGACAATGAATGATATGCTTGTTACGTAATGGCTGTGTCTTTTATACAGGATGTACCGCAGTTTCGGGAAATCACTACTTCAACAGCGGATTTTGCACATGAAAACAGTAAAACAAAATTCATAAATATATGCCTAATTTGACCTTGTTTTCCAGTTATAGCAAGTTTTAATACACTGCATTTACTTAATTTCACAAGAGAAATTTTCCGATACAATTATTCCAATACAACTCACGTTTTAACTCGAGGAGAAGATCAAATATGACTTATGCTTATACGAACTGTTTCTATTATTTTCATGTACAGAATCCATTGCTGAAACTCCTACGGGAAACACTGCATATGCTTTGGTGCACCTATTTCCTTTGTGGTAATGAAAGAACATTTACTTTGATTAAACAGTTTCTAAATATGTGATATCAAATACAAAAATTCGTTTCATACTTTATGTATCCATAATTTTTGATAATATTCGTAAACACCCACTTAAGCATTATTAAAACTAAATAAAAAGGATCTAAAGAATTTTGTTATTTTATAAGTGTGATCCTCGTTTCATTTATATACACATAAATGTACGTATCTTTGTATTATGAAACATTTAATAGTAGTCTTTCCAAAGCAAATAAGTAAAAGATAAAAAGTTCAATACCTAGTAATGACTTAGTCTTTATATTAAACAACATTAATATATGTTTTTAGTAGATGAAAAGATTAATTTTGATAAATCGTGAGCAAAATCGGCATGTTTGCATTTAAAAAGACACTCCAACGACCATTTATAAGTAAACTGTCTACTGCTGTTGATATTGTAAATAATATATTACTTTCAATAATAATTAATTTATTGGGATTTGTGTACAGCTTTAATTATAGTATGCTAGCTAAACTATCATTTTAAGTAGATTCAAAATAATTCGGTGTACATGTTGTTACAGTTTGGAGAAATACAATACCAACATCGTCTGCTACTAACATTAATCTAGGCCCATCATTGAAACCACCAACTGCAAGTTTGACTTTTAATACCCCAACAAATCTTACTGCACCTTTGCCAGCAAGTGAATCAAGTTCAAGTTTCCAACTTCAAAAACCTCCTATTGGTAATAAAAGAGGGAAACATTGAATTGCGTCTACATTTATTTTTGTACTACTCTGAATTATACTTAATATATTGTTTTCTACTTTATTTCTTTATTATTATGTAACATTAATTTTTCTTATATGATGACAACCAAGTCTTTTTAATGCCAAGTAAATGTTCGCGTTTTATTTTTTACAATAACTACAAAAAAGCTTTCCACTTTTGTTTAACTTGTGTCTGCTGTAAAACAATGAATATCTTATGTTAGAAATATAATGTGTAAGCTCACAATATTATTTAAAAATTTTTATTTAGCAAATTATTTCATTAATGAGCAAGTTATCACAAAGTATTTGCATTATTCTTATAAAATACTCCTATTATAAATATAAAATTATGTTATGTTTAAATAAGATATGTCCTAATACAGTAAAATTCTGATAATCCGGCATCCAATAATTAGGTATGCCTGATAATTCGGCCCGGCATGCGTAGCCTCATCTTCAGTTCAGTGATAGTATATGGCTCGGCTTTTTCGCACATGCGCGACTAAATGCAGGTACGTCTGTACGTCCCATGTTTGTGGGGAAAGTAGGGGAGAACTGTTATTGGCGGGAAACATGAAATTTTAATATACATACGCATGTTAAACATTTATATTTGAAAATCGAAAAAAAAATTTGCGAAACTATGCGGGGTGACCAAGGTACCCCATTTTAGCCCAACTTTGTACTTTACTGACGCTAAAATCGTCGCGCATGCGCGAGGAATCCGAGACCATATACCACTGATATACTGGTCTCATATCAATATATCATCACTGATTGTGAGACCAATCCGCAACAGTAAGAAAGTCTGATTGTTACAAATTTTAATGTAGAAATTCTACAGTTTTAAGAATGGAAGATAGCAGTGCACCTTTCATTAATCCTTGGGACACATTGTCTACAGTTACCAAATTTGACACAGGTAACATAACCTTGATCCGCGCGTAATTTTAAAGTGTATTGCATTGGATAGTTTTTCTATGTAAAAACATTTTTTATTTTTCAGCTTATAAAAAATATCGATAAATATTACTGGTTAAACCATTTCATGCAATGGTTCTTTAAATATCTTTTTTTGTAGTTTATTATCTTAGTTGTAAGTCTTGGTTAAATAATTGTACAAATTATTGTACAAACTACAATTAAATTTTTGATGTTCCAACAATCATTTTTATAATTATTCTTAATTATTTTATTCACACTGTTATCAGGTAAAAATACAAATACTACAGTATGTGTGAACAATGATAGAAGTCAGACTAGTGGACCAGTTGTAAGCATAGTTGCACCTTCTATCAGTCTTTTAATTGAATCTCTTATACAACAACTTTGTTCATTGTTTGAAGATGATACTGTTCGCCGAAATAAATTATATTTTGGTAATGTATATATATATGTGGACATGATTTTTAAAAATAATTATTTTCAAAGCTTTAATGACACTTGCACAATTTAATAAATATTTTGTTTGCATTGATTGATTAGAAATTAATATTGTAATTTTTATTTTCAGCTATCTGCGATAGACTTCATGAAATGAAATTAATCGATGGTTCATATAATATGATGGAATTTGAATCACTGAGAGGACAATATCAACATGCATTATATCATTTGGTAAGAGTTGCACGTGCAGCAACTGGTTGTGAAAATATACTACAATTTCCTAGGTATATATATATATATATATATTTATATATATACACAACTATAAGGAGATCTGATTTTAATACATATGTTTCATGTATAGTTCGATGACAAAAGAATGGTCCCGATACCTTAGAGAATTTCAGGAAATAGGTTTCATTGCTTCTGGCGGATTTGGTCATGTATTTAAAGCCTTACATCGCTTAGATGGTACTGAATATGCAGTGAAAAAGATAATAGTACGATCTGGTCAAGTTAATAGTATTCTACAACATCTTGAAGAAGTAAAAACTCTTGCCAAATTGAATCATACCAATATAGTTTCCTACAAAGGTGCATGGATAGAACGAACACTGCCATCAATTTATACTAGCATTATACCAAGTTTACCATCTTCTAATCATTCTCAAAGCAAAATAAGTGTCTTCAATGATCAGAACGGAGGTAGCTATAAATCATGCACAAAACCAGATTTTAGTGTGCAAAATCAATTAAATTATAGTAGTAGTGACAACAGTCAGAATCCTACAGAAAGTGGTGAACAAAATTTGCTGCTACAATATAATGAAAAAACAAATTGTAAAACTGGTATGTATACTCATGCCAACTGTACAGAGAAAGAAACAATATATATGACGGTACAAAATTCTATAACTAATTATGATGTTATTAACAAAAAATTTCATGAACTAAATAATTCAATTAATACTATAGGGCAACGAATAATCAAAGAAAATATTATTGAAGGAAGTGTTGAAAAAACTACTTCAAATAGTATTTCTTTTCGAAATGATAGCAAGGATTTAGATGATA
This sequence comes from Sphecodes monilicornis, assembly GCA_913789915.3. NCBI lineage: Eukaryota > Metazoa > Arthropoda > Insecta > Hymenoptera > Halictidae > Sphecodes > Sphecodes monilicornis. Next base: position 970,137 of record OU565286.1, on the reverse strand, counting down.
ATGATGATAAAATAGAGAATAACAGAAATTGTACAGATAGTAGTGATTCGTGTGAAGAATCCAATAGCAACAATAAACTATGTCCATACATTCCCGAAGAAACGGTTTGTATTGTATAAATTTTTTGTGATCTTTTAAGTAGAAGAAAATTCAATTTTAATCATTTAATCTGGATTTTTTAATTAATAGAATGAACAGTGTTTAACATTATATATTCAAATGGCTCTTTGTGAAAAGACACTTCAACAATGGCTAAGTGAAAGGAATGAGCTTACTTCACAAACAATGATCATTGGAGTGTTAACTCAAATTCTTTGTGGTTTGAATTACATACATTCCCGTGGAATTGTACACCACGATATAAAGGTTGTAATACATATGGAACATTAATAAATAATAAACTTATACAAAATTTTTTGTTTCAGCCAAGTAATATATTTATTTCAATGTCTGGTAATATTCATATACAATTAGGTGATTTTGGATTAGCTTGTCCATTGCAAAGAGAAAATCATCGCTCTATTGTGGGTACACACATGTATGCCGCACCAGAACAATTGGAGGGAAAATGTGATCCCAAAGTATTACTATTTTACATCTTGAATATTACATAACATTGAATATTATGTTTCAAAATATTTTAAACTGATCTGTGTTTTGCAGAGTGATATATACAGTTTAGGAATAGTACTTCTAGAATTGTTAGTACATACAAAAACTCATATGGAGCGGGTAGAAATAATTACTAGTGTAAAAAGAGGTCACATACCAACAATGCTTACAGCTATTTATCCTAAATGGGTATACTCTTAACACAGTATTTAATAATTTTTAAGGGAAGGATATTCTAATGAAAATGTTGAATTCTTTGATAGGCACATATAGTAAGTCAATTAGTACAAGTAGATCCTACAAAACGACCGTCGACAAGTCAGTTATTACAAGATTTAAACGAGGACAAGGATATGACAATAGCTCAATTAAAAAATGAAATTTTGACAAAAGATAATACAATACAGGTGTTACAAGGCAAAATATCAATGTTGGAAGCACTAATTACAAAACATAATATACCAATGGATGATACGTAAGATATAAAATTAATTGGATTTAAGGAAAATATAATTTCTTAGATAAATATAGTATTATTGTTTTTATATAAGTTGTAGAATTGACAATATATGTATGTAAACACATGCTTATTTTACGAATTCGTTAAATGATTTATACTATTATGAAATAAAAATTTTGTTTTTATCGTATGTATTTAATAGAGTCGTATATTTTTAAAATAAAACTATAACTTTAAATGTTTTTATCATTATGAATCCTTAATACAATTTTTATAAATATTACTAGAGTGCATAGATATTTATAAAAAGAGTTATAAGCTTCGTAAGAACAGAATTCGTCAAAATAAGAATGGAAGGAAGTTATAGACTGGCTATTACATTTATAATACTTTAAATTTTACGTCATTTCTTGATGGAAATAATTTATTTCCTATGTGATACTTAACTAACTTTAATCGTAATATAATGACTGAAAATATAAAACTATGAAATATTATACATATAATAATATATGTGTAATAATGAAAACGGTATTTCTTATTATATAAATTTTTTGTATTATTATTCTGTACACATTTTTTTACCGTTAATATTTATAAACTTTGTTATTTAATCAATCTGTGTCTGCGTTATTGTCCTTGATTATAGTATCTAACAATTCTTTAAGTTGTATTCCAGCAATTATTCTAGTAAATGGCTTCTTAGGAGTAATACATTGCTTTATTAAATCGTGTATATTTGGATAGGCTTCCTGTATATTTGCGGGTATATTATGCAAAAATTCACCAGATAACAAATTATCATTTATATCAAATTCTAATAACATCTGTAAAGATATATTACATCAAACATTATAATTTCTTCATGAGCAATAAGTAGTTGTAGTTATAGTAGTTACAAACCTTGCATATTGCATAATAATTGTGATCACTGATTCTGTGACTACATATATCAGCAGATGAATATATTAGACATTTTGAACATGAAAAGTTTCCATTATTTTCTTGTAACTGATTCCATGTTTCTAATTCCTCTAGAGAAAGAAATAAAGAAATCATTTAAATTATTTTTTTATTACCATAATTGTAGATTGCTTTTAAGTGAAAGAAGTTATCACCTTCTGGCACCAAGTTTTTATCAACAACTATTACATTTTCTAAATCTATGAACTTTGCATTATTATTTGAATCAACTGCTATATTATCAGCCGATACATCAGTCAAGTAAAAGGCAAAGTCATTGTTTTGGAATGTAAATATGTAAGCAGAATTTAAAAGACTAGAAGTTATTTTAGCTCTTAATAACCATGGCTTATAATAATAATTTGTCAATGGTAGTCCAACATATTCTTCCAGTATAATACGTCCACATGCGCCTAAATACTTTGGTACTGGCCAATTTTCATCTGCTGACAATATCTACAAACAAAAACTAATAGTACCAAGTCTAGTTGAAAACATTAATATATAACTTTCTAATGCAAGAAATGTTTCATTTAAACATTTTAATTGAACATGTTACCTGGAGAAGTAAAGGTTCTGGATTAAGAACTATCGACGTCCAAATATTAATGTCAAGAGTTTCTTTATCAACATATTCATTGTTAAGATATACTGGTCGCAAAAGATTACTCAAATGTTGTACATTGGGACAAACTCTTAAACGACTCAAATTATCTTTGGAAAAAGCTAAAGTGACTTCTTGCTTAATAAGTTCATAGAAATCTACATTGTCAATTGCATTTGTAGTCTCTCTTAAACTGTTTGTGCAAATATGGAAGAAATTTTTATTTTCGCAAAGCATTTGATCAAATTTACTTAATTCAAATGAGTGGGCTAACTTTTTTAGTACAACATCATTGTCATTTAGATGACCAAAAAAAACGTTTTTTACTCCAAAAAAGTAAGAAAACATCGAATGTAAATCATACGGTGTAACGTCTACTTTATGAATATAATCACAAGCAGAAGTACCAAAACATGCTGGACATTTATGTAGTTCTGTTAAATTATTCATATCTGGTCGAAATGTAATAATTTTCGACCATTTTATACCAATAATAATTACAATGAAGAAAAATAACTCCCATTTTTTAAATTTTAAGATATTATATAGATATGATAGAATCATTAGCAATCTTTGTATCTACATCAATTTACATTTACTGCGCGTATACAAATATGTATACGTAATATAATATATAATACGCATGCACAGTGTCGCCGGACAGGAAAATTGAATTGAGGGAATACCAGAGATGTGCCCATCACTAGGCAGTCATGAGATATTTTCGCGCATTCATATCCAAAACAGTAACGTATCTATATTGTAGCGAAAGTAGGGGGAAAGTGGCGCTGGGAACTATTCTGGCGGAAAGGTGCCAGAAGAGTCGAAAACGTTACGACGATATGAGTGAGCTGCGAATTTGAGGTAAGTTATTATTGACACACATTTTACAAATTCATTTTTGAAGATCAATACATAACAAATTTTACTAAATTATGCGGGGTGACCAAAGTACCCCATTTCAGCCCAACTTTGTACTTTACTGACGCTGAAATAGTCGCGCATGCGCGAAAGAAAAGTGCCATATCCCCACTGTGCACTGTACTCACACTTGTTCACACTACTCACCGTACTCACCTTCACAACAATGAATAAAATATACGATCATATTTTTTAAAATTGAAAAACGGGTTATGATAGAAAAAAGTATGGACTATCACGAAATATTGAATTGTCTAATAACAGTTGACAAAATAAGTAATGGTATAAATACATTTTTATGTATAAAGTGATTGTAACATTGTTTTTGAAATAGCTCTATAAATGTTGTTTTTTTTGTAGAAGAGATCGAAAACTTTGATGATAGATTACAGCAAATTTTGCACAAAACACAATCAAATTTAATAAATATTGACGAACAATTTATGACAGACTATAATGAATGTGAGAATGAATCCCCCGATATCAGGTAGAATGTAATAATTATTTATACTTTAACCTTTTGAGGCAACAATTCTTTTTTCATGAGAAAATAAATATTTATTAAATCACGAATGAAATCTTAGAATTAGTTCAACTAGCATACAAATTTAGTATTGTTCATATAAGATTCATAATATATTTAATAGTTTTTTTATCGAAGAATGTGGGCAAATAAAGTGAATTTTGGAAGATTGTTTCTTCTTGTAACTAAATAATAGATTTATAGATGATCATAGTTATTGAATTTATCATTGTCTTGTGTATCATGGACGACGTTAGTTATTTGGTAGAAGTTTCATTATTTGCTGATAACAACATTTGATTTTAATCTCATTGGCAGTAAATGTGTTAATACATAGTATGGGTAATTAATTATAAATATTTATATTATTTTATGTTTTTAGATATCAATATATACGCACAATTGTGTATATATTACAAAATTTAAAAACATCTGTAAGTGCAGACCTGACATTCGTGTTTAGTGTTGAGCAGTTTCATGATATAAAAGTTGCCATAGAATTGATAACTGCAATGGGAATTATACCTGGTCTTTTACCAGGTGTTGGGCTTGATATGGCTAGATTATGTCCTAGAGCTTTGCAAATAAGCAAAGAAAATCTAACAGATATACAAGTATGAAAATTAGACAAGGTCTTATAAGTTTTAGATTTTTATTAATTAAATTAATGATTTTAATAGAAGATTATATTTCTTCGTTTCAGAAGTACAAAAGACAAACTTGTACAGTTCTTTCTCTGATGGATTTGTATAATGAAATTATGTTTCGCCCAGCAATAATTGCTCAAATAGGTCCATTACTAGCAGCGCTTTTACAATTGGGATATGCTCCATTAGTCAAGCCAAATGATACAAATGAAAATAATGGAACATTCAAAATGACAACAGAATTATATGAAAAATTAAAAAAAGATCAAGAGAAGTTTGTTTCTTTACTATGCCAGTTATTAAATCTCTGTCCTATGTCAACAAGTATGAAAGATTTGATGATAATCCTTGGCATTAAAGGAGCTCCTAAATGGCTTCAAAGAGAAACTCGTAGACATTTAGTTCAACAAATTATGCAGCCGAATGGAATTATTTCAATTATAGCTGCTACTTTTGAAGATATATTAGATTTTGGGGAACACTGGGATAAACTGGACACTGTTTCTAGATTAATAGTTACCTCGCATGGAAAAAGTCCGGATGAATACTATGGAGCTATATGTCCACAAGTACATTTTGCAAGCATTTATTGTAATAATAATACATGACAATTGTACAAATACTATATAAATTGATAAAACCTATTTATTTGTTTCAGATACTAGATCTTCTAGCATCTAAACATCTAAATCACTCATCAACAATAGCAAATTGTTGCATTACTGCGCTTTATAACTATAATCCAGATGTATGTGTTCAAAACATTATAGAAAAGATATGCAGCCCCTTGCTTGCGCATTCTAGAAAAATACAGGACACAATTATAAGTGAGAATAAAATAGAGGAATGTATAGAAAATTTGATGAAATGTTTCATAATAACAGAAGCAAAATTTAAACATTTACCTTGTAAAGTTTTATCAGAGATAGTTATTCCACTATTTTGCATATATAATAATGTCCGGTCAAGCGTTTGTATATTGAAATCTAAAATTAAACAGCTCTTATTGATATTTTTAAACGAAGAATCACAAAAGAACCAGCTTTTTGCTGAGATTCTTGGACACGAATCAACTCAACATTTTGGACATCATGTAATATCAAGGTTCGGACCTACGGGTGGCATTGAAATTGTAGGAATGGGTGAAATTTTAAATTATGAGCAGTTTGCAGACAGTTTGTTAGATTTAACATCAGCCAGCAATGAATTATCAGTCGCACTATTTTCATATTTATTACAATTCTTATCAAAGTCAATGAAACGAGACAATGTCAAGAGAACTAATACTTTATTAGAAACTGAAAATGATACTATAGAAAAAATTCAAAAACAGTTGCTATCTGTCAAGCTCTTATCATGTTTGTCTAATATACCTGCCGTGCAAGAGGCGCAAATAGAAAATCCAGAGACAATTTTCTCTTTTATAAAATCATTGTTTAACGAACATATTAAGGAAAGGCAAATACTGCCGGAGAAAGATGATTGTGAGATCCTGTATGTCAGTTTGATGTTGATAAAAATGATTTTGAGCGAAAGGAAAAGACCTTTACATTCACCGGCATTTAATGAATTTAAATTATTTTTAAAAGAACGTTCCACTGTTCCGAACATTCCAATGCAATTATTATTGTTAATGAAAGAAATTATTGAACTTATTGAAAGTCAAGGTCAATCAGAATGGAAAAGTTATCAAGATTTATCAGTGGAACGTAAGACAACCAAAAAATTTGAGGAAGCACTTAGAGACCTCGCTGATCCATTACTTCCTGTACGTGCGCATGGTCTTATAGTTCTTACTAAATTAATAGATGCTGGGGATCCTTGTGCTATGGCCAGGAAGGCAGTTGTTCTTCAAATATTTAAAGTTGGTAAATGTAATTTGTTTATTTAATTTCAAATTTTAACACTGCAGGTCATGTATTGTATATTTTTTCTGCTTTAGGAAAATTTGAAACACGAAGACTCGTTTATATATCTGGCAGCCATCAATGGATTATGTGCTTTTGCTACTTTGTATCCACAAGTAGTTATAGAAACATTAGTACAAGAGTACATTGACATGCCACAGCGTATTTCAACAAGTGAAATTACTGTGGAAACCAGAACCAAACTGGGAGAAATACTTATCAAAGTAACACGAAGATTAGGTATATATTCAATAATCGATTTGATTTATACAATTAAAATCTTATTGAATATGACACTGCCAATTCATTGTTCTGGAGGCACAATTAGATAAATCTTTTATCTTATTGAACATGCAAAGTTTAACTGTATGCACTTCTATTTACAATGAATTTTGATAATTTTTTTTTCATTAAAGTAACCTTTTAGGTCCTAGTAGTGAAAAAGTTGTGCTTTTACTACGTTAAATGTTTATTTTAGTAACTAATCAACAAGAAACATGCAGTGATATTTTTTTATTTCTACTAAACGTTCGGCCCAATTGGTTTTACTTGGTAACTATTATGATGTCATTAATGTTTTGTTGTAGTATAAATGAGTAATAAGTTTATATTATTAAAATAACAAAGCATTATAGGTAACTAGTATCTACTAGTATTGTATAGCTCTATATTTTCAAAGTAGTCCCAAAAAGAAATGTCACTGTTACATTTATGTACAGTGAGCCAAATCAAGGTGACATTAAGGGGTAAAAAAATAGAACATACTTTTAAACTGAAATTACTAGGACTCAGGGGGTTAATATGTATGCATGTGTAATTTATATATTTTTTCAATTAATTCCTATAAATCGATAGGTGAAATGGCAACAGTATACAAAAATATTTTAGTAAATGGATTTTTGTGTGCGACACGGGATTCAGATTCCCTGGTGCGATCTTCTAGCCTCTCCTGTTTAGGTGAATTGTGCAAAGTATTGGGTTATCGACTTGGAGATATCGTTATTGAGGTACATTCAATATTTATCAGTTATTTGAAGCTTATTTGAAGTTAATCAAACTTAAATGTGACTTATATTTGTGACTTCAGGTGATCTATTGTATCAGCTGCATAATAAAAACGGATAAAGTTCTCGAATGTCGACGAGCGGCAGTTATGGTTAGTACGTTGCTACTTCGTGGTCTTGGAAAAGATACATTAACAAGTCTTGGAAAGGATTTGGTCGATTTGTACCGGGGTCTGAAACACTTACGAGACAATGACGACGATCCAGTGCTGCGCTTACACGCTCAGCTGTCCCTAGAAGAGTTAAACGAGATTGTTCGAGATTATTTGTTTTCGCCGCCAAAGCTTGAGAAAAGAATATTTCTTTTGGGTGGTTCATGACAGCCGATCCACTTATCCCGAAAAACTGTCTTATTGGCACGAGTTTGTTTAGTATTTATAACCCTTTATTTTCTATAAAGAATATTTATATCCAACACTTTCCCTGTTAATATACAATTTGTGATATTTAAATAAATACAGAAAATAACCAGCTTTGGTTTACAATCATTCGTACAAGATTCCTTACTAATTTTGTTCAATTACAAAGGCATGTAAATGATTAGATTTGAGTTATAAGAAATATGAGATTTAAAATTAGAACGCCATGCGTAAATTAGGCACTCACTGTATAAAGATACAGTTAAAATTATACAGCATTTCAATCAATTCACCGAAACAATGAAAACATACAGTTGAATAAAAACGCGATGAAAATAGACACACAAATGTAGAAGATACCTATTGACGATTAGTCACGAAGAAAACAAACAGTTAACTTTCAACATCAAAACATAATTTCTTATTAATTCGATAAAATACTGCTAAACTGTGAAGAATTTATATTTATTCTAATAAATTTGCACGCCTTAACTTTTCTCCAGCATTCCGTTCCTTTCTGTACATAGAAAATTTCGTCGCGAAAGAAATTTAAAAAAACGAAGAATAAAAAATCAGTGAAAATATTTAGGATAACTATATTACCCGAGATAAAACTTAGAACATAAATTATAAAAATATTGTGTCCTCAGAAAAAAAGCCCGCCAACCGAATATAATCTCGTTTGAGGCACGCGTACATTCTTTGTGGTTGCGGTGTCGAAGTCGGCGATGGTCTAGGCGTCACAATCCGCAGTATGAACTCTTTACACGAAGGTTCGGGAAATGTTTTCAATTTACCATCTCCGAGTCCATCTATTTCTATGTTACTGTTAACGGATGTCATTACCAAAGCAGCCTGAAACGCGAGAGTTATTGATTACTACTGATCAATTTACATTTTTAAACAAATCCTATTTAAATTAAAATGAATTAATGTTTTCACCTTTTGAGCATCTCTGAACATGGTGGTTATACGCGAGCCAATGTTTCCTCTGGAACCACCCGGCACTTCAACTTCTTTTCCCCGCATCAACTGGATGAGGAACGAAGTAAATTCTGTGGATTCATTGTTTCCCCCTAATTTGTGTTGCAAGGAATTGACTTGAGCAACCAACGCTTCCACGCCTTCTATATCTCGAATAATTTCCTATCGAAATGAAATTTACCTATATATCATTTATCTATACGTAAAAGGTTCAAAAAGTAACCGAAATTTTTCGAATGAAAAAATGTCCGAAATTTATGTCCGAGGGATGTCCCACGGATGTCCATGGGATGTCCGAAATTTATGTCCGAGGGATGTCCGACGGATGTCCATGGGATGTCCGAAATTTATGTCCGACGGATGTCCCACGGACGTAAAAACGGATGTTCATGGAATTTCCGAAATTTATGTCCGAGGGATGTCCCATGGACGTTAAAAACGGATGTGCATGGGACGTCCGAAATTTATGTCCGAGGGATGTCCCATGGACGTTAAAAACGGATGTGCATGGGACGTCCGAAATTTATGTCCGAGGGATGTCCCACGGACGTAAAAAACGGATGCCAATGGGACGTCCGAAATTTATGTCCGAGGGATGTTCCACGGACGTAAAAACGGATGTCCATGGGACGTCCGAAATTTATGTCCGAGGGACGTCCCGCGGACGTAAAAACGGATGTTCATGGAATGTCCGAGGGATGTCCCACGGACGTAAAAAACGGATGTCCATGGGACGTCCGAAATTTATGTCCGACGGATGTCCCACGGACGTAAAAACGGATGTTCATGGAATGTCCGAATTTTATGTCCGAGGGACGTCCCACGGACGTAAAAAACGGATGTCCATGGGACGTCCGAAATTTATGTCCGAGGGTTGTCCCACGGACGTAAAAACGGATGTCCATGGGACGTCCGAAATTTATGTCCGAGGGATGTCCCACGGACGTAAAAAACGGATGTCTATGGGATGTCCGAGGGATGTCCCACGGACGTAAAAACGGATGTTCATGGAATGTCCGAAATTTATGTCCGAGGGACGTCCCACGGACGTGTATTTCGGACGTATGGTGCTATCTGGGAACCGATTATTTTGATAATGGATTAACATTTGAAAAAGGCAATGACGATTAATTAGGTGAGTACTGATGAAATTCTGAACGGCAAAAATTTAATTGCCAGCCAAGTCCGACATTGGTCGAGTTGTGTAATGGTCCTGGGTTAGGTAGTAACTGCTTCTAGAATTCACCTCGTATATGTGTAGCTTTTGATGAATAGGCTTCGTAGCGTACTGTAGTTTATTGAGTATGCTGTGCGTGACGTCAGGTAAATTCGGCAGAGCATCTTGCTTCTGTTGACTGAGCGTGTAGAGCGCAGCATGAGTCAATGCTGGCAAAAGAAGCTGAGCAACTTGACCCAGCCGTTTCGAGCTCAGGAAGCACAACGCCTTTTCCGCTTCTCTAGTGTCGTCGAACAATCTTTTCTGTCGATGTGCGGGTACAGGATGCGCCGAACTCCAGGTAGAAGACCAGGGATTATTCGGTATTAACATTCTCGCTGACAAGTGTCCTGTATCATAGGACACCGTGTATCATTAGTATTTTGAAAAAGAACAGATGGGTATTTTAACCCTTTCCTGTGCCATTTAGCTCGACGAAACTTGGCCCCAAGCAGTAGGCATCGATGCGCGCTAAACAGAGCAGACTGATGCTTGTAAACAGTCGCAATACGAACTACAAACTATTGGTGTGTTTTTTACTTTTTGCCAAATCCATGATTGTTGCGTCGTACTTTCCTCTTCACTACTCTCATCTATAATCATACGCCTTATACGCTTTACGACTGGCACAAACGCGTCACTATCAGAGGATTCGTTATCACTGCCTTCATTTAACATTTTTGTATCTTGCATTTTGAACGGGTTTCTTAAATTTCAATAATTGAACTGCTTCGTAACAGCAACGATAAGAATTGTGACTAACTGTCATGAGGTACCAACTATCTGCCGATAGGAACCAACATTCAGTCACGATCGTAACGGTCAAAAAATCAGTCCGCGAGCTCGGCTTGTTACGTTCACGTTTGGCCCAAGTATCTGGTCGCGAGTCTGACTCGCGATATTCATGTGTGGCCTAAGTATCTGGTCGCGAGTCTGACTCGCGATATTCGTGTTTGGGCCAAAATCTTCATCGCGAGTCTGACTCGCTAAAGTACGGGAAGGGGTTAAAGAACAAAGTCAGTTGGAAAAGAACCTGTAGCTTGACCCCAATCGTTAGTTCCGCCGTCTTCAATCCAATCCCTCGGAGAATACCATCGAATGAAATCTTCCAATACTGCTCCAGGATTTGCTGCCTATGTCCGTAAAATCTCAGTTGGATTAAATTGTTTTGTTGTGTTAACAACAAATTTCGTCGCTTTCATACAGTGGCGGACAAAAAAGAGTGTAAGTATTATCAAGTAAATCAAGAGCAACTTGCTTCCTGGGTATAGTTTACACAGATCTACAAAACATATCTTCTAAATCTTCAATATAGATCCACATGAAAAAGTTGTAAAATACAACTTTTAGTATTTGCTCTGCAATTTCTATATTTCTATATTTCTATTCAATAATATATATATATATATTTATATATATATTATATTATATATTTATATATATATTATATTATATATTTATATATATATTATATTTTATATTTATATATATATTATATTATATATTTATATATATTATATTATATTATATATTTATATATATATAATATAATATAATATATATATATATATAAATATAATATAATATATATATATAAATATATAATATAATATAATATATATATAAATATATAATATAATATTATATAATATTATATTATATTATATAATATTATATTATATTATATAATATTATATAATATTATATATTATTATATTATATAATATTATATATTATTATATTATATAATATTATATATTATTATATATTATTATATTATATAATATTATATATTATTATATTATATAATATTATATATTTATTTATATTATATTATATTATATATTTATATATATTATATTATATATTTATATATATATATATATTGCGACTTGAAGCTGCAAAGTTATGAATAGTGCAAACCTCTTTCTGAAAAATAAGCATTATATGTAGAAACAAAGGACCTTAAAAGATTCCATGTCGGACAGGAGCGAAGCGCTCATCAGTCTTGCACGCATCTCCGAGGCGTACTTATCGGTTCCAAGTTGCATCATTACTCGTGCATCTTCTTCGACCTGATCTTCTGTTTTCGGAACAGGATCTTGTGTAATCGGCAAATAAAGGTTATCTCCGGTTTGAATTAGTCTGAAGTAAAAAAAGAACCCATTTTTGTGAGAACAGTTTTCACGAAAACGACAATAAAACGAAAGAGTGATAGATGGCTCTGTATTTTTTACTTGAGTGTAGGATGTTTGGCCGATCTTCCCGCGGGTTTATTCCATAATAGATACTTTGCTTTCTGTTGCGTCCTTGTCGTCGGATCGTCCTCGTTTGTTGGTTCCTCGCTGGTGCACTCGAAAAACTCCTCTTCTTCCGACTCTGCTGAAGCCAAAGGAAAGTAAGCATCGGATGGTTGTATATTGTTATAATGAAAATGTTAGATTCAATGTAACGTTAAAAATAAGTTATCCAAACGTCATTTATCCGAAATTCGTTTTCTTCAACGCGTTGACTGCCACGTACATCCCATATGGATGACGTTATTCTTTGATCAAGTTTAGAAACAAAGTGTAATTTGATCTATTTAAATTTCTCAGTTCCAGTTTTCTTAATTAGGCTCCGTCGAAGTTGTGAAATTTTTTGGGAGTTTTCATTTGGTAGTCAACCAAAATCATATTTTATGGAAATATTAATCTCATTGACCATACATTGATCGCTTTTGTTACACTGGTTAGTCCAGTACAAATTGGAGGTTGAATATCTATCTTATTTTTGGAGATATTGAAAAACTTTATTAACTAAAATAAATTAACGTAAATAAATAAAGCCTTAACTGACCTTGTGGCAACATTTGTATTCGTATTGAAAACTACTATCAGTTGATAAACAGGAAAACGTGATAAATAAGATCTATAGAATTCAACAAAAATAAAGTTCAAGTATCTCTTAAATTATTAATGTTTCGACATACTCAGATTAATACTTTTTTATAGAGAATAGAAATACGTTTCTATTTAAGAACATGAAGGTGACCTTGAAATCTACAAAACTCTTACTGCTACAAAAAAGACTATTACTACCATGTTATAGTCCTCTTTATACTGAAAAACTTTGGTTAATAAAGTTTTTCAATATCTCTCAAAAATAACAGAGATATTCAAGCGCTGATTTTTACTGGATAACCCTGTATATGTACATTCTGAAAGAGAAACTACACATTCATTTATTTTTTCTTATCTAATATTTTTGGAAAGGAAAATGTCGCTTCAAATGGCCTCAGGAACCTCCCCTTTGAAGAAAGTGAGACATTTTTGGTATACCCTGTATATATATATTACAATGACAACAAAAACAACCTCTACACGGACAGAGTAGAGGTACGCTTGTGTGTAGCGCGTGCGCGGTGGAAGGAAAGTAGGGGAAGACGGTACGTCAGAGTGGTGGTAGTATTTTTGCCCAGCGCCCACGGAGTTCCCATCACTGCCTCAGACCCGTGCCTACCGCTTGCGGCATGTACTGTGTGTGGCGCGTTGCGGCGACTCCCGGACCCACGGTAGGCACGGGTCTGAGGAGCTCGGAGGACTACGGCCGCCACGGGAAGCGAGACGCGCGGGCGGGAGAAGTAGGCGTCTCCCTCGAATTTGCGTCCAAGTGAGCTACTCCTGGACATGCCTGTGGTATGTATTCCCGTATTAGATTTTTTAATGAAATTATCACAGTTCAAATATCGACAAAATTTCTCGAGAATAGGGAATTTAGTGTTCAAATACTTTTGGTATCCACTGTAATTCTGTTTCGTTGTTCGATATGGATAGATCAACGAGATTTTATTCTATATGCTATAACGACGATACGATAAATGTAACGCAGTACCTGTCTCGAAATCATCGGTGTCCGTGCTTTGAGATTTATGCGCAAACTTTTCCCTAGCCTTTTTCTTTTCGATGCAGCAATTCAGCATCTATAAGTAAAACAAACGGCAAATGAATACGTAACACATGGTAAAGATATTTACAGGGTGGCACAAATAAGACTGATGGATGTAAAATTTAAACAACATTTTTCTTATTAATTGTTTTTGTTCTCTCTTTTCTGTATGTTTCAATACATTTCTTGGAGATTTATGGCAGCTAGGTTTGACATCTACGAGTGTGTTAGAATGATTGAATTTTTTTATTTTTCCTCCATGCAAGAGGACTCTTCGATTTTTTCTGTAGCGCCTCAGAGGTAACCCTCTGGATACTGTTGATGTCAAAAAGCGCTTCACTTACTTCGGTCCTCTGAAACGATAGGCGCCTATGGACGTTCACTTTACAATGAGAAATGAATGACGACGAAAAATTTCGTCGTCCTGGGGTAGGTCGCGATTGAACTCCTGCCGTAGCGAAAGGATTAAATGAGCGTGTTTACACCAATAAACCCCACACAGTGGGGCCACCCTGTACACCAAAACTTACTCCATCGTCAATTAAACAAATAGATATTTATGTATAATCAGAAAAATTTTGATCAGAGAAATATTACAAATATGATGATAAAAGTCTCCTAAAAGATTAATTAAAAATGAAAAGGTGTCGTCATTACATTACTGTTGCCTCACCGATGTTATGTACCTGACCTATACATAATGACCATACACCTGTATATGATCCGAATTATATCCTGTTTGTCCTATTAGAAAAAGTCTCATAAAAAAATAAGTAATAATAAAAAAGTTATTCCTTGGTAATACATTGCGAGGACGAGCGAGCCTTTGAACTGTGCCGCCGACTGCGACTCTCCGCGTCTCTTTCTTTCCCATACGCTATCCTTCCTCGCGCCCGAAACTTTAATCGTCGATTACACAAGTAAATATCATCGGAATTATATCATATTTGGTATGATTTTTAATAGAAAAATGCCACAAATATGGTCATCGAAGTCCCATAAAAAAATAATGATTAATAAAGAAGTTGAAAATTCGGATTAGGTATGTTTATATTTCTCGGTGACCGAGGCCTCTCGATCTCGGCTGTCCTCTACGTTCGGCAAACCTCAAACAATGATATTCCTCGCGCATAATTGTCCCTCCGCAGACCCGTGTTGTGGACAATTATCGATGAAATACTGTATATAGAAAATTTTGTGATGCATTTGGGTTATTTTATACCTAAGCATATCTAGCAATCAGAATAAATCAAATTTCGTAAATAATAGAAAGTTAGGAAAGTTTTTTCTCTCTCCTGAAAATTTGATTTTTGGCACTTACATTGTTTCCTACAAGGACCCTTCAATTATTTTTTAAAAGAGTTACGGTTTCGCGCGATTGGTAGTGTAAACAACATGACAATAGTATACCTGAAGTTTCTGATGTAATATGCAACTTCTCACGGTATCTGGAAAGCCTGGGGCGATTCTGAAAAAGACAAAATAGACTAAACGATAGTAAATATTTCAAGATTATGATCATTGTCTGGATACAGTAGCATGTAACAGAATAATATTTTAATAGCCGGAATGGTGGATTTTAGTGTTTATACGAAAGGAATTTTTAAAAAATCGGTTTTTGTATTCTATTTCCAAAAAAATGGACACACCGGTTTATGAATTTTTACAACAAAAGAAAGTGACATAAATAATAAGATTTATTCTACAACAAAATAAACTAAACTTTATTAAAAAAACGAATAAACAATTTTTACATGTTTACTGCAGGAAATATAAAGCGATTGCAGAATTGTCATTGGTCAGTTTGTACGTCACACATAGAATAGCATAATAGCATAAATGCGTTTGTAAATTCGACTGTCCTACAGTAGTTTAGCTACAATATGCTTGTAGTCAAGGTGAATTCAAGTGAAACCATTATGTTATTCATGAAACAATTGATTAAATTTTACATATTAATTCTAGTAGAATTCAAAATCGATTGTCGAATTCTGATCTATCCAAATAAACACGACAAATCCTAATGGGTTTTATTTCTTGCTTAATGTACCGCTGAACAATTGAACAATTAAGCTAGAATATGTATTATTTACACTGCGCTACATGTATTTATTTGTAAAAACCTGCGCTTTAAAAAAATACAAACAAAAGAAAAATCACCTTTTTCAAGGTTGTAGATCGGAAGAAAACACGAGGAACATTGAAAATCGTGCGTGGTCGTGATTTTTGTCCGGGAGTTGTAGTTTACTAGGTGTCTATTTTTCGGAATATTGTTGTTTGGTACAAAAATCAGGACACTGGTTCGCTGGTTCACGGTCGAAAAAATGATCGGTGACTTATTTTACCGACGGCGAGGAGGCTGTGCTTCGTCTGTGTTTGCCCTACCTCGGATAGTACCAGGGCGAGAGACCAGACGAGACCAGACAGGACGAGACGAGACAGGACGAGACGAGACGGGTCGGACGGGACGGGATTCTAGAGGGGGTCGAACGCCAGCGAATTCTTGCACAGTCTAGTCCGAGTCCGAGTCAGAGTCGGAGTCAGAGTCCGAGTCTGATTCCGAGATCGAGTCGGTGATGTCGATGCCACCGAGACCGAGTTAACGGTTCCGTTACCGCAGTTACGAAGGTGCCGTCGACTGTTCTCTGTTGATCTTGATAATTTCCACGTAATTTTTCAAAGTGTTCACGCGACCGGCCACCGACCGGGCCGGGCCGGGCCGTGCTTCTCTTCTCTTCTCTTCTCTTCTCGCTTTCAGTTTTTCATTTCCGCTGGTAGGAACAACAGGTGGGCACCGACCGCCTTGTCCTCAACCGCCGGCATTCCGAGGAAAGGAGCGCCTTTCGTGCGCGACACACCAAAACGATTTCGGGAAATAAACGGGCCCCGCGTTTCGACCATCTCGTGCTTCAACTTTTATCGTGATATTCTTTGTTCCGAGAGCTAACAGCGAGTTTCGTTATTGGATCGCGGAATATCTCCAAACAAGGTCTAAACAAACCTCCGCAAATATGAGTAAGTAATCTTTTTCCAGCATTGGGAATAATTCGTTGATGAGACCATCTTCTTCTACTTCTTCACCTTTCTCGATCGCTTCTAGCTTTCAAGTAAACATTTCGAGATACGAAAGGAATTCACTCCTTGATAAACGTACAAATAGCTCTGCCATTCTCGAAATGCAGTGCCGAACAATTGAATAGTGTGACAAGTATGTTTTTTCTCAACTTTGAAATATGAGTAAGTAATCTTTTTCCAGCATGGGAATAATTCGTTGATGAGACCATCTTCTTCCACTTCTTCACCTTTCTCGATCGCTTCTAGCTTTCAAGTAAACATTTCGAGATACGAAAGGAATTCACTCCTTGATAAACGTACAAATAGCTCTGCCATTCTCGAAATGCAGTGCCGAACAATTGAATAGTATGACAAGTATGTTTTTTCTCAATTATGATTACAAAAATCCTCGGTTATCATTTATGTCTCTCTAGACTGTACTAGAAACCGATCACATCGATCAAGTCAGTTCATCTTATTTAAAAGAAATGCGTCAATTGATAGATAGACAGACACGTGAAACAAACATAGGATACAACTTTTCTCGTTGCTGTTTGTGTGGAGTGTGAATGGTACCTTTTCGAATGATATAGTGCACTTTCTTCTTTTATCTCACGATAGTAGTTGAAAATAAGGCCGATATAATCCTTGTAAATAAATACATTGACATTGTTTTCCCAAATATTGTTGCGCGATAAAAATGTGGAGTCTTATTCATCAAATACTATTTATATTGCACGAAGGACTAAAATGGTGATCGTGAAAATATCTCGTGTGTTGTGTCGTGTTTTTTCAACGATATTAGCCCATTAGAAGATATTGAGATAACGTGTTTTTATTAAACGGATTACTCTGTATACTAGTTATGTGTTCTTTATAAAAGTTTTAATTCGACTTTGTTTAGCCAAACTTTGAAGTTGTTACTTTACAAGAACATTAGTTTCGCTGTCTTGATCAACATGTATGATTACGTCTATACGTATACGTGTTTCAAAAACATACTATGCTCCAATTTGTTATTTTCATCGAAACTCGTTAATCGGTTGAAGTTGTTAGCTGGAATTCTTAATTCCATTTCGTAATTCATTTAGCTTAGCTGCGTCGTATTATTATAACTCATTACACCTGTTCCATTTGCAACGTGTTCTCTTTTTTTTAATATGAAAAAAGTTTAATCTGTTCCGTAACACCGCGTTGTATAATACTTTTATAAAAATGTTCACGTTTAGATTTGGTAAAAACGTGATTTAAAACGCTATACGCCTTGCTTCTTAAAATGATCATTATTCTACCTATCATTTTCATTGTCCCAAATCATTTGAACGATTATAAGGACAACACAGAGGCATTGTCATCGCTAGAATGTGGATTTTATGCACTTACAGTCACTCCCATTAATATTCGTATACTCTTAAAAAGACGATAACTTGTTTAATATTGGACCATACGACTTGGACTTTTTTGAGATGTAAGAATAATTAGTTTACTACATGACGTGAGAAAGAAATTATAAAACAATTGCAATTGGTCGGTATTGCAGAGAAAATATTAAAAGTTGTGTTTTACAATTTTTTTATGTGGCTTATGTTGAAAATTTAAAACATCCATTTTGTAGATCTGCATCAATTGTATACATTTTCAAATTTTCATCCAATTTGGATTACGTGGAAAACAGCGACAGGCATCGAATGACGTAAGAATCCTTCGATTTATTACAGTTTAAGGCCGAAAATTGTGAAAAGCTGCAATTTTTACGATCTTCGAACAGTTGTAGCTCGTTGCAACGTTTGCCGATTTTGGTGAAATATTCAGAGTGTATACAGTTGACACAGATCTACAAAACGTATTTCTTGAATTTTCAATATGGACACACATAAAACAGTTATAAATAACAACTTTTAGTAATTTCTTTGTAATTCCGACCAATTACAATTTTTTCAAAATTTCTGTTTTTCAACGTGTAGTAAACTGATTGTTCTAACTTCTCAAAAAAAAAATCCAAGTCACATGATCCAATATTAACACATTATTTACCGGCATTTATTTCATAATTTTCGAACGTCTATGGTCCATGGCTAAGAATTTTTTAATGATCCAACTAGTTACCTTCAGTAATGTAATCTAATTATTTCGTTTGGGATTATTTTGTAAAAGATGATTTTTAAGGTTCTATTTAGTACAGCACAGCTATAGAAAAGCCGATTAATAGGCTTCCGGTAGATAAAGTGTTAAAAACGTGATCGTCTTTTAGAGTGTACGAATATTAATGGGAGTGACTGGATGTCAAAACGTGAACATTCTTCGAAGAATTTACCCGTTAGTTGGAACGATGGCATTTTAATTTGAACAAGTACAACTCAAACTCGTCAGCGATCTCAATTAATACTCCGGATTTGAAACAGACTAAATATTTGAACGTAGCTCGTAAAGCTACATTATATGCAAAAATGTAATAGAAATTTTCTAATTGTCTAACAATCAGAAAATCAACAACCTAAACTAGCGTGGATCGTGGAGGATACCAACGATACCAGCTAAGGATTAAAATTATTGTCATATCACTTTCAAGCTATGTGACCTAATAAGATAGGAAATAACTGTTTATTTTAATCCAGTTTATTCTAATTAACCCTCTGTCTACCGTAAAAAAAACTTTCATTATGCGATAGAAAATTTATACCACAAAACGTAGTAAATATAAAAAAAAAACTTTTAGCTTTAAGTGCGTGTAATTGCTTGAGTAAAGTGCAATTAGTGTATACTTTTTATTTTGTAAGGTCATCCAAAACTACAGGAAGCTATAGTTTCATCAATTCTACCAATAGTTATGTGTCATTTTTTGTATGACAACGACGCGTTAGAGTAGCTTAATTATTGAAGTTAATTAGATCTTAAACAACAAAGAAACTTAATGGAACGTGACATGACAATTTACTGACGTGCTGATTAAAAGTCCATCGAAAAGCAACAAAATTAAAAACATTAATGAAAAAGTCTTCATTAACATCTCGGAAAACAGAAATTATAGGTAAAATTTCATTTTCTTCGTTAAATATTAAATATCAACATATACAGGGTGTCCCACATAAATGGGAACACCTAAATATCTGTCGTATTTACAGTCCTATCAGAAAACTTCAGAGGACAAAATGACACTATTGCAGGGGGCAAATATAATGGTAAAGAAAAAAATTTTTGATGTCGCGGATACCAATGATACCAGCTAAGGGTTAAAATTATTGTCATATCACTTTCAAGCTATGGGACCTAATAAGATAGGAAATAATTGCTTATTTTAATCCAGTTTATTCTAATTAACCCTCTGTCTACAGTAAAAAAAAACTTTCATTATGCGATAGAAAATTTGTACCACGAAACGTAGTAAATATAAAAAAAAACTTTTAGCTTTAAATAATAAAAAATAAGAAAAGTAACAAAGTCATGCAACGACAAGATTCCAAGAATTTTAAAAGTTTAAATAACCGCAGTATCTACATACAGTCGGGTCCAATGGACACGCTTGGTAGACAGAGGGTTAAGGTAGACAATTTTTGTTTTGCGCATTAGTGATTACAAGTATCTACTGGTAAATACGAATGAAAACGAGATATCAAAGAATAAATAGTGTTTTTGGCGCAAAGGTTCGATCTAAACAGAAAATTAAAGCAATCTTGCTAGTTTGTTGAAAAACGTTTCTACGTTTCGATCCTAATATGGATCTTTTTCAAGAAAGAAAGATGAGAACTGCGTCTGAAAGAATTTTATTTTTAAAATAGACAAGAATTTTAATGTTGTAATATATGACCAGAAGTCAAAATACTGTATTAAATTGCTTACTTGCTTTATAAAGATTTGAAAAACGAAATTGAGAATAGAAAACACGTGTTGTTACTATGCCGGTTTTCTATTCTCAATTTCGTTTTTCAAATCTTTATAAAGCAAGTAAGCAATTTAATACAGTATTTTGACTTCTGGTCATATATTACAACATTAAAGTTCTTGTCTATTTTAAAAATAAAATTCTTTCAGACGCAGTTCTCATCTTTCTTTCTTGAAAAAGATTCATATTAGGATCGAAACGTAGAAAGTTTTTCAACAAACTAGCAAGATTGCTTTAATTTTCTGTTTAGATCGAACCTTTGCGCCAAAAAAACTATTTATTCTTTGTTTTAACAAATTTGGGGTCGATAATTGAAATAACATTTGAAAACGATATATCTTACAAAAGAAAAGTACGTTGAAAATGTTGCGTGCAATTGCCGAGAAACTGTTTAAAAAATAAATGGTGGCAGTGAACGCAGCCTAGTGTTCATCGACCTCGGCATAACCGTAAGCTGCGTGCTTAAAATCCCAGTTTCCTACGAACGCATAGAAATTCTCTTCATGGTTAATTATTCTTGTTCCTTCTCGGGTGTCCCGCAGAAACGATTAACTACACTGGATCAACTACTGGCACAATTTTAGTCGCGTTTACTCGCGCGTTACGGAGAAACGATCATCCCTATTGTCAGGCCCGCTTGATCGTTAGAAAAAAGAAAAGGATCCATGATCGGTCGACTTCGTCGAAGAGGATCCACGATCCACGATCGAAGACGCGCTCGCGCGCGTGCACAAACACGCTTTTCAGTGATCACGGGTCCGTGAAAGATCCTCCAGACGTCTCTGTTGCACCTGGGATGAGCATAGTTATTATAGCAGCGAGTTCCAAAGGGTGAATGCTCCTACGCGCGCACATCATGGATATAGTCTTCGGCGTATACTGGCCGACCTTGAACCTTGTACTACACGAGGCCAATATACATGGTGTGCTCTTCGTATACAAGTCGACGTCGAGATTTTACAGTTAACGCGTTTACTCCAATATACGGATGCATCGGAACAGGCAGAATACTCTTCAAAATATTATATCGCTTACGATAATTGTAATTTACAGCAAACAAGAATTTACAAGCGTATCATGGAATATTATTCTATGATCGTTCGTTTACCATTAGTAAAGACTCACCAAAATGAGTAGGCGAAACACAAAATAGCAAAGACGTTAGAAGAATTTAAAAATGCTGTTACATCTAATTCAGCATGTCGTAATTGTTAACACTAGAAAGACTAAAACTTAGTATATACCTATATTGCCCAAAAGCAGTAAAAATGACTGCATTGTGAAAGAATAACTAATGTGTAAAGAAATTTGTTTAAAATTAATTTTTAATATTTTTTATATCGATGACATGGCATATTGATGACAATTTCATTTTCATCATTGGTGATCGACTCTTCATCGCTATCTTCAGTGTCAGATGCTTCACTTTGAATATAATCCGCCTCATCTTCAGATGATAGTTCAGAATTTGTTGCATCCGATTCTATATCGGAGCACTCTTCACTTATGTTCGTTAGCTTTTCCAATAACCCACTTCTATTCGACAATATGTACTACCCCAGATAACACCGTACGTCCATAGGACGTCCGTTTTACGTCCGATACGTCCAATGTCCGTCGTGTACGTCCGTGCGACGTCCCTCGGACATCAATTTCGGACGTCCCATGGACATCCGTTTTTACGTCCGTGGGACATCCCTCGGACATAAATTTCGAATGTTCCATGGACATCCGTTTTTTATGTCCGTGGGACATCCCTCGGACATAAATTTCGGACATCCCATGGACATCCGTGGGACATCCCTCGGACATAAATTTCGGACATCCGTGGTACATCCCTCGGACATAAATTTCGGACATCCATGGACATCCGTTTTTACGTCCGTGGGACATCCCTCGGACATAAATTTCGGACGTCCCATGGACATCCGTTTTTTACGTCCGTGGGACATCCGTCGGACATATATTTCGAACGTCCCATGAACATTCGTTTTTTACGTCCGTGGGACATCCCTCGGACATAAATTTCGGACGTACCACGGACGGGGGACTTAGATTATTTTGTACGTTTTCGGATGCTATATTGTGTTTCTATTATTATACTCAAAATATAGTTTATGAATTTTTTCAGATTTTTAAGTTCGCGGCGCCGTTGTTTGAAAAAAACTAATTTTTCGACGTTTCTTCCGTGAAAAAATGAGCTAATCTTCAAATTGTTAGAATTTATTTATTCTGTAAGTCTATTGGACACTGATAAACTTGAACATTTCACAAAAATAGTTGAAAAATGAAATTAACTTGATTGGTATTACGATTATCTCGTACATCAGCGCGCATAGTATCTGAAGTTAGGCGCTCGACTGTTAATATGCTTATACTAGGTTCGCGCCCGGCATAAGTCCATTCTTTTTTATATGATCAATTCCTCTTTTTCTAGCTGTGTGATAATAAATGGTATTTTTGTAGAATTCTTTTAAACCAATATTTACATATTTAGAAAATTTTTCAAGGTGCAAACACGCTTTTATATGTCCGACAAACGTCCAATTAACGTCCGCGCGGGACGTCCTATGTACGTACTGGGATGTAACTGGGACCTCTGTCGGACATACCTGGGACATAATTCGGACATATCGTACGTCCCTGGGACGTACATTGGACGTACATTGGACGTCCGAGTGCTATCTGGGACGTAGTTTCTTCTGCAAATATGACGCAAAAGTATGTGTTCAAACATAAACTATGGGGAACTCAGCAAACTTTATTTCTTACAACCATATGGAAATTGTTACTACAAATCTGGTTTTGGTATCACTCTTGAATAATTTTGAACTACGACTACATGAATGAATTTTAATATTCAGTGTCTGAAAGTAGGTTTTCTTTCATGAATTGATGAATCAGGTCGTGAATCTATGGTTGTGAGGCATAAACAATTAAGTAGACTGTGTATGTTCACGCATCTGTGGCATCTCTTACTCTACGAGCCTAAATAAACCACAAGCTTGAAGTAATAATGCAAAGCTGTGGCAAAGTGTGTTAATTTTCATTTCTGCAAACAGTCATTATACGGTATATTATACGGCATTATTAAATCGAATGTTGATCAGCGTTGGTAAAATTGTTTTAATTATAACTTTCGTAAACTGGTGTATTATACACGCGTAGAAATGATCTGTGACTGTTGTGTTATCTTTTACTTCTACGATCTCTTCTACTGTATCTGTCCGTATTATTGTCATAGAATTATTTGACCGTACACATATATTATTGTTATTATAATTATGATTCGCATTCGACGGAGCATCGTGTTATGAAAGAAATAGACTACGATAATTCCGTCTTATCTGGCAGCTATTACAAAGAAATTTCTACGATTTCCTCGCACAGAGTCCAACAAGCGTGGAGGTACTGGTTCGCTTGCCCAGTTGTCCGCTCGCCATGACCATCGAACCATAGTGGTCTCCTGCCTCGATTCTTCTGTTTCTGTTTCTATTTCAGTACACGGTTGTGTCCTTACCCTTGCCTATCCGAGAAGGACCCTCGATTCGAGTAGACTTGTCGGGAAATACAAGTACATGCACAGAGGTGGACAAAACCAAGCTTAAAATTGGAATTATCGTATAATCAGTATTAATAACTTGAGTATACGAGTATTAATAACTTTAACAACTCATCACACAATACGACATCAAACTTCTTATGTTTATTCGTTTTCACATATCGCGTTAACAATCCATTCTGTTCGACACCTGAAGCGGACAAAAGTAAGTTTAGAGGCTCTCGCATTGTAATAGTAATATTATTAGCAACTATGCACATAGTACACATTTGCCGATATTTCTCGTCATTTTTGTGAATAGTTACATTGACCTTAATGAACATCTGTATCCTTCATTACACAGATGAATAAGAATGATAGAATTTGTTCGGGTCAGCAAGATATCGGCCACAACACACTTCAAGGGTGGCGTCCAATTCTTTTTGAGAAAAAAACAATTTAAAATCTCAAACTAAAACTCAACTAAACAATTTTGGATGGGCAAGTTCCCATAAGTGATCGCATTAACAAAGAAAACATTATTTTGGAAACACTTTGGAATACTCCAAACAAAATCTATTAGATACGAGTGTTATGCTTTTCTTTCCAAATGAAATAGAATTCCATTCTTTTGTGACCAATATGCAATCATTAAAATAAATGTAGACGTACAAAAAGTATAAATTTTCTCCCTTGTGTGAAATTATTGCAGATAAAGAAGTTCTAATTATTGTAACCATATGAGGATAATCGTACAGCAAGGGGTTACCCATCGTCGCAAGTATGCCAAACAGGCTGTAAGCTGTAACAGGCAGCAATGGATGTCTTACAAAGTAATAAAACCATACAAATCTCTGAATACCAAAATTGTAAACACAAAAATGTAGAGTTAAACTTACTTTTGTCCATCCAGTTTCTTTTCTTGTATCATTGTTTTCATTAAATTTTTAATTTTCTAGCCACTTTTGTAGTTTTCTTGATTTCAATATTTTGCAACGTGAATTTGTACACATTACTATTTAAGCTTTCTTTTGTCCACCACTGTATGTATAATTTTAGTATCAAGTATGAAATAAACGAACAATTGTTTCAGTTTCAGAAACAACTGGTATTCTCTCATTCATTTTAAGTATTTATTATAGTGCTCGCAAAAAGTAGTTTCGAGAATAGTAGTATTTTGTTCGAACATTGACTACGTGTAATTAGTTTAGTTTCATTTAATTTCATTGTTTTCCGTTCGTACAGAAAGCCACCGATGATACGAGCGATGATAATAATAATATTGTATAAGAAAACTAATGCTAGGTAGTGAACTACTTTTGAAATAACTGGACGATTTCATCGTCTACGCTAGTAGAAAATCTGTTTCGCTTCTCTGCATCGATTAAATATTTCTCAAGAAGGATTGTGCTCTCACTGATGACAACTATGCGAATAGCGTATGACGTCACAATGCCCCGAACGAGAATAGTTGCGTTTAAATTCGAATGTACCCATTTAATTATATCTTCCCTCTTTTGCATTATAATATATATATTACAACCTCGATTATCCGAACAAATGTCTCAAATTCCTAGCATCCTAACATGCCTTAAATTTAAATAGCTCAATCTCACGTGATCCATATATTGGGGGGTGTCCCACTTGGACGCGTTCCTTTTGGACGCCGTGCCGATTGGACTCGTCGTTTGGATTTGTGACATTTGCACGCCGTGCTGTTTGGAGTCGTGACATTTGTGTGTCGTAAATTTTATAATCATTGCTTTGAATTCAACATATGGTAATATTTTATTTTGAAATATGTGGTTAGTTCTGGGTTAGGTCTGGGTGGGGGTGTCCCACTTGCACGCCGTGCCGATTGGACTCGTCGTTTGGACGCCATGCCGTTTGGATTTGTGACATTTGGACGCCGTGCCGTTTGGATTCGTGTCATTCGGGTGCCGTAAATTTGATAATCATTGCTTTTCGAATTCTACATGTGGTGATATTTTATTGTGAAATATATGGTTAGTTCTGGGTTAGGTCTGGGTTAGGTCCAACCGGTACGGAGTCCAATCGGCACGGAATCCAAACGGCACGGCGTTAAAACAACACGAGTCCAATCGGCACGGAGTCCAAAAGGAACGCGTCCAATCGGATGGCGTCTAAACGGGTGTGTCCCGTCTGGGTTAGGTCCAACCGGCACGGAGTCCAAAAGGAACGCGTCCAATCGGATGGCGTCCAAACGGGGGTGTCCCGTCTGGGTTAGGTCCAATCGGCACGGCGTTAAAACGACACGGTGTTAAAACGACACGAGTCCAATCGGCACGGAGTCCAATCGGCACAGCGTTAAAACGACACGAGTCCAATCGGCACGGAGTCCAAAAGGAACGCGTCCAATCGGATGGCGTCTAAACGGGTGTGTCCCGTCTGGGTTAGGTCCAACCGGCACGGAGTCCAAAAGGAACGCGTCCAATCGGATGGCGTCCAAACGGGAGTGTCCCGTCTGGGTTAGGTCCAATCGGCACGGAGTTCAATCGGCACGGCGTTAAAACGACACGAGTCCAATCGGCACGGAGTCCAATCGGCACAGCGTTAAAACGACACGAGTCCAATCGGCACGGCGTTAAAACGACACGAGTCCAATCGGTACGGAGTCCAAAAGGAACGCGTCCAATCGGATGGCGTCCAAACGGGGGTGTCCCATTAATCACTTCAATCATCGTTCTGCAAAATCCTATTCCCTATTCTCCTCGCAAAAGCTATGGTTTAAAAATGTTCAATTAATTGTATAATCGAGAAGAGAAAAGATTGTAATCAGTATTCGGTTGTGTGCTAGTCTTAAATACACACAATAATACAGTATTTAAAAACTTAAGCATCTGTTTTCACTTTCTTTTGTAAGTGAACAAAGCTCTCTTCTCTTATAATTAATTAAATAATAATGATGGAAGAAAATTATGAGAAAGAAAGTAATTGTAGGTGAGCAATGCTTTCTAGGATATTTTAATAAAGATAGATAGAATGTTCCTCAAAGTGTTCAGGTTTCTTCTTGGCCACTACAGGACATTTTTAAAATTGTTATAGACATGTTCATGAAATAGTTGTTTACTTTGAACCGCTGTAGACATTTTAATCTTGAATGTGCAAAATTTCATCCTACCGTCATTAGCTTAAAACGCATGTGTTCGCATCTATAAGTAATTCAAATTTTTTATTTTGCGTTCACCATCGTCTATTTACACAATTTTATGTGTGGCTCTAATATTGCCGAATCACCCGTCAATGACTAATTCAATCTGCAAAAACACGCAACAACTTTCTGCGAAAACTGATTGTTTCGAGTTGGTTGGTAGCTAATCGACGAACGTTGAGCGAGTTTATCGCGTCCAATAATCAAGACCGACGTGCAAAAAGTTGCAAATCGGTTTTTCGGAACAGATCCGAGTTCCGTTGCGGTTGGAAATATAAAAAAATAACCGTTTATCCCGTACAGCACGGGTAAGCTTCAGGGGAAATCATCTACCAGCGAGTGAAACGCATGCGGATTTTACCCACTTGTCCGAAGCAATTCGAACCGGACCCGGTACGGTACGACCCGGCCGGGCCCAATCGTCACTGAAACTGCATGGTATCGCGTTTAGAGAAAGGTATACTTACGCGCGACCGCGCCAGTGCACGATCGTTCCGTGGTCGAGTTTTTCGCATACTCGGGAAAATAAACCGCAGAAGTGAATGTTAATAAACGAAGGATTTCTCTTTTACGCCACGAAACCCTGAAACGGGTGAGCAAACTGGAATACCGTTCCATGGACACCGAGTCGATCGATGTAAATCACTCGTCCAAGTGTTCGCGTTAACCCCTTGCCGTACCATTTTCTTTACGGTTACAGTGATTAGAACATTTTCATCCCCAAAAATTTCACAGATGATGAAAGAAAATTTATATTTTTGGTATGGCTACATTTGCATTAATGCTTACATATTGTGTAGAAAAAAGATAATTTTATTTTGTCTAAAAAGAAAGACATAAAATTCATATTTGTTTGATATATGTTGGAAATCTTCATCGCGAGTCTGACTCGTTAAAATACGGCAAGGGGTTAACAATACCTCTAATAATACACTCCGTGACAATGATACAATATAACTATAAGACACTATACAAGATCATGCAAATCCGTGTTATGAAAAAGTATTTGTCCCTCTCGTATATACATATCTTTTTATTGCTTACTTCATAAGGAGTATTTTTCTATGTATAATCTACTATTCGTGTCTGTATTAACAAGTTTTATAATTGTTCTTATGCGTATAGTTTCCTATTACCATCTGTAATATGTCATTGCCAGATGTATACATATAGATTTGAATTATGAGTACCTCTTTCTTTAAACCATGAAGTAATCATTTCAGTCATTATACTCCTCTAACTTGAAACGTTTTTGGTCAGGGAAGTTGCACCTTTCTGTTTTTATGCGAACGAGTCCGTTGTTCTGCAAAGCCTAATCGCGCTTGTTTGCGATGGCTGGTTTTTTGGAACAATTTACAGCTTTCTAAGTGGTTTGAACACATTATTATCTACTAAACTGTTCCGACACCTTTTTTTTTACAACGATTTCAGTTCATGTTATCAGTACAGAATTCAATGCGTACATTAAGATGACTCCGTTTTTCCATCAAAACGGGGGTTTTTAGACGATCACACGCGTTTTTTTTTTAGATAAATAAAATTTTCAATGATTAAACAGATCACAATGATTTTTGCTTAATACCTTGGACATTTTTTCTCTGAGAATGAAGTTTGTCCTTGAAAATACATAAACCGCGTTCACTTCGGTTAAATTTAACTTTGTTTCTTGTAGTTTTTTGTAGAAACAAAAATGATGTCGAGTTTACTATTTTTCCGATATTGCCTGTTTAGTATTACCTCTTCGAATCGAAACTCTCTTCTCGTAACGATCAATTGGCCTTATAGACACTTATAGTAAACCAATAAAATATTGGTCGAGATCGAGGCTGGGAGCATCAACCATCTGAAAGAGATTTCTACAGTACTGGACAAAATAAAGCACGCGCCTCGAATATTTTTACAATTACGTTTATAACTTCGTAGTTTTTACAGATATAATAATTATGTACGGAAGTATATTAATCAGCGTGAATGTGACTATTGTCTGAACTAAAATAAATTAAAATCTTTATTCTTTACAAAATGGCGGCTTTATGAACTCAAATGACTGATTTCTTCAACATTTTTCCGTCTTAGCGCGTTGAGAAAATAAGAAAACAGATTTAAAAAAATTTAGTTCGTGCGATAACAGAACCTCTCCAAAGAGATTAATTGGTTAACTAGAACTTGAGATATCGTGGCAACATTTCCGAAAAATGTGATTTGCAGAAAAACGAGTAAGATTCAACTGCGAATTATATAAAATCCAAGTTGCATTCTTAAAATGCCCATAACTGCGTTAATTTTACGAATTCAAACAAACTCTTTTGCACAAACATTCTACACCTATAGTAAAAAGAAAAAAAAATAGATTGTTCAAAAATGAAAAGCCGGAGCGTTTCCTTAATTGTTGAACGATCGCTGGTGCCGAGTGAAAGAAAAGAAACAATTCGGAGTATAAGACGGTAGGGAAATTTTCAACGAACGAAATTGTCCTAGAGCACGATCCAAGCTACTAGTCGCTAACCCACATTCCAGGAAGGTCGAGGGAAACTGAGTTTAGCCGGAACGTCGGAGCTCTCATTTCCGGAACCGCTTCTTAACTTCCGCCAGAGGACCATTCGCATAATTGCGGCTGCATTGGGACCTGGCGGATTACCGTCTCTCGTGCTAGATCGATAAAAATTCATCGATTTTCTGTTACTTCGCGAGCAATCACCCAATTCGATAGGCCGCTGACGATTAACAGAAAAACGAAATTGAAGTACAACTTGCCGTGCGTATTGCGAAAAGGAAATGATCGTGAACTTTTAGGCAAGGACGAAAATTAGTCTACTTAATTAAATAAAAAGTGATATCTAAGATTTGATAACGCGTCGATTCTAGAAAAATAAAACTTCACGAATTAGCAAACATTATTTCCGCATGTAACCATCGATTTGCGTTTTCGCAATAATCGGAAATAATATATCAAATGAAAAAACGTTTCAATTTAGACATCCTACACGTAATAATAATTATTGATTGCTTTAAACCAAGTATGGTTTATGTAGCATATATGTATATCCGACAAACGTCCAATTAACGTCCGCGCGAGACGTCCTATGTACGTACTGGGATGCAACTGGGACCTTTGTCGGACATATTTCGGACATATCGTACGTCCCTGGGACGTCCTAGTGCTATCTGGGTCTGAAGGCGCCTATGCAAGTTAAAATGGAATGTCTTGTGTGTATGTGCAGTAATATAATTGCATACTTGATCTCGCTGCAATGTAGATCACGCTGACACCTGTATAACTTTGATTGCTCTGGAAATTAGAGTGCGGTGGAAATGGCCGAGTAATCAAAAAACGATCACCGAAATCTGGGATTGCGAGAATCAGATTGCCGTTAGAAGTTCACACGGACCGTTCAGAACAAACCTAACGAACAATTTCACTGTTTCCCGTCGTTAGAAAGCAATGGACTTTTTTTAGTCGTTAACGATGTTTTCCGTGAGCGTTCCGTACTCGATCCTTCAATTTATCGTCAGAAACGACAATACTCATCTGCTTTTTGTTTGCCGTGCTGCAAATACACCTACAGCAATAACAAAGTTTCTTTCAAACTTATCATGTCCTAAATACGAACACTGTTGGTAAGCTTGAAGTGTATTTCTTGGTCTATGTCATATTATCGATCCAATTTGGTGGATCTCTATTTACAAGTTGTAAATAAGACTGACGACACGAACGAAGGAATGGATTTTCTCTCAGAGCGCCGAAGTAGCAAAAACCAAAATGTTTCAATTGCCGAACGGCCCAACAGTAACAAACAATAACCGCGCAATTTATTCGTCGCAAAAACATGGAAGCGATAGTAACTGAAATGAGACTTGCTTTCTATCGGGTAATAGAGTCTCTCGATTGTGTTTCGTCAATTAAAAACTTGTTTTCAGACGACAGAGAGATAATAGCTAATCATGTAAAGACGACGCGACGGTTCCTACGTACACGTGAACCTAGTTTAAAAAAAAGTGTGTCGGACGTAGGATAAATTGCGAAATTCCTTAGCCCCGGAAAAGAAAATCAAGCAATGTATACGTCCCAGGAACGAAACAGTTTGTTTCATTGCGTGTCGTGTGAACCATCGCGAGGACAAAGGAAAACCGAACGCGCCGGAACATAGAAACCCACCAAAAGAAAAACCTCGTGACACAATAACGAGGAAACGCGAGGATCGTCGGGCTAATTACCGGCTTCAGAAAAAGGGAAAAAATACGAGATGTGTCTCGAGTTTGGCCTGAGCCCGACTCGGTACGGGTGTAGACAACTGTCGAGCGTGGAGTGTAAAGTATAGTAATCGTTCCTCCGTAACTGTGAATCAGTACGTCTTCTCCCGTAACTGACGCACGCGAGTCGAGCGTGTCGTTAACCCACGCTCGCGTCTTCACCGCTCGTTGTTTCCTCGACATCGACCGGTAGTCGTTGACATTACGTAAACCTTCTCGCGATTTGATTCACGATCATTCTCGTTGATCCCTACCTTTCCTCCTATTTCTTTCTGTTTCACTCCATTACGACACTACAATGTGAATTCTTCAGGCTGATGGGTAACTAGTGGTACAATCGGAAAGGGGGCGATTCTGAATAAAAAAGAATAAGTAAAAAATGTAGAATAACATTTTTTTAATACGACCCTTTGGTTTTGACAGAGATATACAATCCAGTCTCAGTTAAGTTAAGCGGCGCATTAAGTTATTATGTTCATGTATTGTACATATATGAGAAGTATGGAAAATTGTTTGCTACGAACATTACAAGAAGCCAAAATACCAATGCCTTGAAAAGTCCTATGGAAGTCGGTTTTATTTTTTAAACGGATGCTTATGTGTTTTAGAGCGAATCCTAAAAGTCGTCGTTTTGACAAGTCTGATTGTTGCAGCGTTAAAAAGGTAGAAATAGCACTTGAAACAGTCTCCCAACAGCACTAACTGTTACTGTTAGTACTGCCGCGAAATTGTGTTGCAAGGTTCGCACTCGTTGGGAAACTTAATACGTTTTCCGTGGTTGATTTCCCACTGCATGAATGACCGCGTGCCGATCGGAGAAAAGCGGAACCAATGAAACGCCTCGTCCCTTTGCGACGGTGGCTGGTGGCTGGTCCCTGGTCGCTGGAATGTCGAGACGCATTACGCAGCAATATCCTGTCCCGATGCATCCGCGCCTTCGGAAACCCAGAGGAAACGCGTCCTTTTTTTTTCCTGCGGCCGGTTTCAGCAATTTAATTGCGTGTTGCAAAATGTCTTTGAATCGCCCGCAGCTGCAATCTCACTCGACCGCTTTTCCTCGGTCTTGCGAAGCGGTCCGGCAGAAGCATTTACACTCCACGATAACACTATGTGTATAACACCCTACATGTATTATACAGGGTGATTCGGCTATGTGTGCCACTGAAATTACCCGTAAACTATTTGGTATATGCAAGAATGGTTGCAACGGAAGTTGTATGGTTTCAAGGTTAGTGGCGGACAAAAGAAAGCTTAAAATTGGAATTACCATATATGAGTATTAATAACTTTAGCACTGGATGGTTTTTCAAATGTTGATAATATTTATCTAATCTGGGGCATCCTCGCCACACAATACGACATCAAACTTTTCTGTCTGTTTTCACATAACGCGTTAACAATCCATTCTGTTCAACACCTGAACCGGACAAAAGTAAGTTTACAGGCTTTCGCGTTGTAATAGTAATATTATTGGCAACTACATAGCACACATTTGTCAACATTTCTCGTTATTTTTGCGAATAGTTACATTGACTTTAATGAACATCTGTATCCTTCGATACACAGATGAATAAGAATGATAGAATTGATTCGGGTCGTTTATCTTTCAGCAAAATATTGGGCCCAGCACACTTCAAAGGTGGCATCTAATTTTTTTGAGAAAAAAAAAAAACAATTTAATATCTCGAGTGCCCACCACATTTTAAACAATTTTAGATGAGCAAGTTCCCACAAGTGATCGCATTAAGAAAGAAAACATTTTGGAAACACTTCGGAACACTAAAAACAAAATCTACTAAATATGAGCGTTTTGCTTTTCTTTTCAAATGAAATAGAATTCCAGTCTTTTGTGACCAATATGCAATTATTAAAATAAATGTAGACATACAAAAAATATAAATTTTCTTCCATCTTGTGTGAAATTATTGCACATAAAGAAGTTTTGTAACCACTAATTATTGTAACCAGCGGGATAATCGTGCAGCAAGGACTTAACTATTGCAAGTATGCCAAACAGACTGTAAGCTGTAATACACAACAATTAAGGTCTTACAAAGTAATAAAACTATCAAAATGATTGAATACCAAAGTTGTAGTTATTTACTTATTATTCAGTTACTTATTAAAAAATCCCTTTTGCAGTTTTGGGTTTCCATTGCTTCATAAGCCGCGGATATTTATAACAAATGCATTTCTGTTGTATAATAAAATGTCAGTTTGTAAAAATTGTGGTAGTTATCGTATACATCGCTACATAAACATTCTTTTGTTCCTGATTACCTCAGAGACCTAAAATATTGATAACGTGCTATTCTCTAAGTTCTAGAAAAGTGTAATATTTTCCGGCAAAATGATGGGAAAGTTGTAAAAAGGTAGATACAAGATAAGTTAGAATATGTGGTGCACAGTAGGGACCGATTCCGAACAGTAAAATAAGAAAATAATATGTTCATATAAACATACGCCCGATACGAAATTTGTTTTTGAACTACAGCTTACGTTGTGTTGGAATACGAGTTATTAACACTAGATTGCCCAAGGAAGTCATTTTGACTGCTTTTTAATTTCAATTAGAAAAACAATTATGTACATAATGACACAATTTCTTAGAATTTTGTGATTTTTTGTACAACATATAAATGCGTTTATTAATAATTGTAGTTACCTCCCCCTCCTTCATTTTCGGTATATATATATATATGTGTGTTATACCTATATTGCCCAAAAGCAGTCATTGTGACTGCTTGGGAAATTTTAAATAATCAAATGACTCTTATTATTGAATTGAGTAAAAAAAACGACAGGAATACAAATACAACGAAAAGAGTTCCTGTTTCAATTAGCAGAACAGCTTTCCACCGAATACAGAGCTGCAAGACAGAAAAATTCATCAGAACATGAAGACCCACAAAGATCAACTGCAACATCATCAAATGCAACCCATTCTAACAAACGCAAAATTTGTCAAGTACGACTTTGCCACAACAACAAAACAAGTAATATATGTGAAAAATCTCAAAAGTATATTTGCGGATGATGTAAACATAAAAAGATTTCCACTTTCATTTGCATAAAATGTACAAATAATAATGCATAAATTATTTTTTTTTTCCAAGTGAAGTAAATTTTTTTTCTTGTTAATATTTACTAATAACTTATTATATAACTGTAAATAATATAAAAAATATTAAAAATTAATTTTAAACAAATTTCTTTACACATTAGTTATTCTTTCACAATGCAGTCATTTTGACTGCTTTTGGGCAATATAGGTATATACTAAGTTTCAGTATTTCTAGTGTTAATTACAACTGTGAACTATAACATTTTCAAGATGCAATGCACTATTAGAAAAGAATAATTGCTCCAATCACTTCATAATACTTCATAATATATACATAACACTGAAACGCTGCATGAAACCAATATACTCAACTATTTTTCATATTTTAGTGTCTTGAGTCAGCCAATCCCTATTGTATATACAATGCCTCTCACATGTTCTGACTCGCCATACATGCAAGTTATAGTACAAGTAATCTTTATCCTTTGCACGAAAGTTAATTATATTTTTACCCGTTTGTTTTCACATACAATATAAATATTGACTTTTCAATGAAAAATAGAGTTTGAATCTTTAGATTTCATACTTTTTTTTTACGACGCAATAAGACTTAAAGTTAACGATTTACGATTTTCAATTTTTCGCTCTATACGTTTCCTTCGCCATATACCTTTTTACAAGTGTCACAATTTATCGATATCATAGGTGTCCGAGTCAAGTAAGAATAGCGATAACGAGGATGATGCGAAGAACAGTGAGTTGTTCGTTGCGTTGAAAGAAAACCGATTCGCAGGTTGCGCGTGTTCTTCGATGCGAGATGGAGCGAGTAACAGTACTCGGACGGTCAGTTTCGCATACTGTCCGGGTGTCTGGTCCGGACTGGTAACGCAAACCGTTACTAGAATACGGAAAGTCCGACGTATATAATACCACGACTCCTCGGACATAATGCAATAAACGAGAGAAGATCAAGTCAACTAACGAATGCATTCACTTACGTATAGTGGGACACGTAGCAATTTCACTGTAATGTATAGTATTGCAGAATGTCTGAAAAGAACAGAGCAAACGCAATATCAAAAACAATCTACATGATATTTGCACGTCAAACCCTCGTAACAACAAAATTGAATTCCCTTTCGCCAAGATCATAAAAATTCTAAATAATTTGTCGTCACGATATCACACCACCGAAAATAGAACAATTTTTAAGCGTTTCAACAAACAAATTTAGTATACAGGGTGTCCCACATAAATGAGAACACCTAAATATCTGTCGTATTTACAGTCCTATCAGAAAACTTCAGAGGACAAAGTGACATTATTGCAGGGGGCAAATATAGTGGTCAAGAAAAAATTTTTTATGTCGTGTTTTTTAATGAAATTTCAAGGTCACCGATGTTTTTTTAAATGGAATAGTATATTTTTTTACGCTAGCATGATGGACAATAAAAAACTGAATTTAGTGGATACCACCTTTTTGACCTTGAAATGACCTTGAGCAAGAATAATCATGTTGTAGCGGATAAAATGTGGACGTTTAAAACTTACGTGTTTCTGAGACGTAATTGAAGCACATGCTTCAGATTATCTCTATACAGAAGGTTCCTTGCATGTCAAAATTCATCTCCAAAATGTCTATGAGAAATATGCATTTCTTCGGATTATTGAAGATTTTCAATTTTTTAATCGCGTTTGTCTAATCCGACAAATCCGAAAAATGCACATTAATAACCATAGTATAAGACAGCTACCATAATAATATATACGGGATTATCTGATAATTTCAATATAAAATCAGCAAGTTTATGTATTTGGAATTTTTTAGAAATGGATCTTACAGTAAAAATTTCAGAAAAATTCACAGTCGTGTCTATAATCAGGTAGAATGTTCATGAATTTTTTCGTAATTTTTGTTACGCAGGATAGAAGAAATAGAGCATAATTCATTAAATCTTGCTCACCCTATAACTACCGTTGCGGTAGGGGTGCCGAGTTGGTACCGACATGAAACTTGCTACAGAGAGTTTTCTTTGAGGCTCCTATCGAGTGGTATAAAGAAAGGTCAATTTGATTTGGTGGCACAGCTGTCCCTGTTATCCAGCTTTACTGTTTGCAGTCTAGTTGCGAGTCTAGTACAAGCAAGACTTCTCGACCGTGGTCTTGAATAGCATAGATCGTCGCAGAGACACGCATCCTTCGAGCCATCGAGACAGAATGTAATAGGTAGATTGGAAAATATGTAACGCACCCGGCACAAACTCATTCTGCTTTCACGAGGAACGAAAACGAACGACGCGTGAGAAGACGCACATGCAACAAAGGCTCGTCTTGGCATGGCGCGTTTACGTTTACACGTTCTTTGCATCCAAGTACTACTTCCTCTGTACTCAGTATTCTGTACTCTATACTCTATGTAAACTATAGACTCTAGACCGTATACTGTATAGTATGTATGCTCCCCCGCTTTCCATTCCATTCGCGTATGGGACAGATTTTCCTCACAGTAAAAACTTGCGCACGGTATGACTCGCGTTACAGGTATGGCTGACCGGTGCGTTGGAGGACTTTCAAAAAAATTACACGGAACATTGCCGTGGGAACCTATTAGGTACGTGCAAAGCCGAGGCATACACATTGACACTGGAACAACCCTTATTGCCAACAGCAACGTTGTATCGACATTCTAATCGGCATTTTATCTCTCGTAAATCTTCGTTAATAACGTGGTCCGATATTTCGTGCACGGGAGCAAGACGGAAAACCGAAAGAGAACGAAAGTGAAAGGCATACCGTGGAACGCCGCGAATTCCGTGTTTGCTCTGCTTGCGAGCCGGCCACGTGCCTCCTATCCTATATACAATGTATTTCTCCTATTCATATATTGTTCGATAGCTGAAATAATGGATCGCAAATTCTATCCCACGAGATAGTTTCGTTACCCGCATGTTTGCATTCATTACCGACAGCTCTCGCGTTTCTGGATCTATCATGTCTTTCTCTCCAATTTTTACCTACAGAAAACAGTACAATTCCACTGACGTATTCTAAAGTAACACGTACAGTACTGGACAAAGTAAATATCGAATATTTTTACAATTACGTTTATAACTATGTAGTTTTTACAGATATAATAATTATGTATTTGCACAAAAAGAAGGTTTCTTAGTCTACTTTTAAGTTTTAACAAAAATAATTTCAAAAACATTTAACATTTTTCTAAAAATCGGGGTATCGTGATATAAAAGTAAATAAATTATGTATCGTATCGAATATACATTTTTACCGAAGAGCGATACATAGTAACATGTGTGGGGAAAAGTTGTTCAGAATCAGAATGATGCCCCTGACAACATATTTCGAGATTTTAATCGAAATTAATTTGTCAGCACGTTTCAATCGAAATCGGTGCGATATAACACTTTGTAAATAATTACCTGCTATTTTTCTGTTATGAATATTGTACAACCACGAATGTAAATGCAGGCATACGACAATTAAAGATTTTCTTTGGGTTTTAGAGAATTATTCGCAATATTAAAATTCGAATGATTGAATTTATGAAAGAAATTTTACAACAAGGTATTAGAGAGTAACAGCAGTGACAATTAAGAGTGAAAAAATTCTTAGGTTCAACAAAGAATCGTCTAAAGCTAAATAATAATTCGTGTACATCATTGATCACATTGGATAGGAAAATGCTTATAAAGAAAACGATAGAAGCTATTAAATGGAAAATTATTATATACATATTCTCATAACACATATGAACACTTTTTTGTACACCACGAAATAAA
Source organism: Sphecodes monilicornis (assembly GCA_913789915.3). NCBI lineage: Eukaryota > Metazoa > Arthropoda > Insecta > Hymenoptera > Halictidae > Sphecodes > Sphecodes monilicornis. The sequence continues at coordinate 931,191 of OU565286.1, read as the reverse complement.
TAGTAACCACAACAATTTAAAAAATATATACAATTCCGGAATCATACGGACACAAACAGGGTCTACAAATATTTAAAAAACATTTATTTCTTGATACCCATTTAAAAGAACATTTATGTATTATTAGGAAAGTGATTATTCTATCGCATACAGTACGACTATAAATTCAAATGTGAGAGACCGTACTTTCGATTAAGAAATTTGTTAATGCCTTGCCACGCATAAGGACGCGTATAACAGCGTTGTGGCATGAATTTCTAAGTTACCTAATCGCGAGTCTAATGGCGAACGAAACACAGCGCGGCGACCCCATACTATACTTTGGCTGCGGGTCTGGTATCCAGCGAAACTGAATTAAAAATAATCGTGAATCATCGTCACCGAGGTAAAATATCCGAAGACATCCTTGATTTCGCCATGAGCGATCATTTCTCGCAAGTTGAATTCCTCGTGAAAAGGTCAACCGGTCAAGTCCACCGATGGAATGTCGTCATACCAAATCATCACATGACAAAGTCTGCGCTACGTAACGAACAATAACTTTCGCTCGGTGACTATTTTCGAACTATTTACCTACATATGTATGTACATATATTACGTGGAGCAAAACCGCGCGATCGGTCAGCTATGCTCGTCATTTTCGTCATGCACGAAAGGCGAACATCAGGAAGAACATCAGCCAAATTGCTGGATAGCAAAACATTTATTTGACATTGCAATAACTTTCAGAGTTGCCATGAAAGTCAGTTGAAAATTTGTTAACGAGAGTCTACAACTTCAATTGCGCATTCTTAAAACTAACATCGAATTACAGTATTTCACCGGTAATTGTCCCAAATGTCTCGCACATAATTGTCCCTGAGATATCCCCACTAGTGCGGGGTGTACCCCCTTGAGGGGCCGTGAAGCTCGAAAGGCCTTGATCGCCGAGAAATATGACACCATGCGGCTCGGGTATATCGGTGAGACCACACTAATCCGAATTTCCAACTTCTTTATTATTCATTATTTTTTTATGGGACTTCGATGACCATATTTTTTCTAATAAAAATCATGCCAAATATGATATAATTCCGATGATATTTACTTGTGTAATCGACGATTAAAGTTTCGGGCGCGAGGAAGGATAGCGTATGGGAAAGGAAGAGACGCGGAGAGTCGCAGTCGGCGGTACAGTTCAAAGGCTCACGAGTCCTCGCAATGTATTACCAAGGAATAACTTTTTTATTATTACTTATTTTTTTATGAGACTTTTGCTAATAAATTTGTGACATTGTTCTGATTAAAATGATACCAAACACGATATAATTCGGATCATATACAGGCGCATGGTCATTATGTATAGGTCACATAACATCGGTGAGGCAACAGTAATGCAATGACGACACTTTTTCATTTTTAATTAATCTTTTATGAAACTTTTACCATCGTATTTGTAATATTTCTCTGATCAAAATTTTTCTGATTGTACATACATATCTATTTTTTTAATTGACGATGGAGTAAGTTTTGGTGACAGACAAAGAGATTAAATGATAAAGACATTAAAGACACACTCTCCTGACTGGGACATTTCACGACTTTGAAAACGGGCAGAACCTCAGCTACATCTGCATTAACCGTCTTGTCTTCTGTGAATTGGTCGATCATACATAGTAAGAATGCAGAGAAGAGAAAACCTAAGAAAATCCGGAAAAACCAATGTCGAGGTTTTACGGTCACGGATTTACATTTTGGATTTAGGCACGTAGATGCAATTTGCAACGGAGGGCCGACAACTGTTGTACGGTGATTTTATGGGACCGGACACATTTTGCAATTATTCGTATTATCCAATATATTTTCAACGAGACGATGCGACTTGTAGTGTTCCTTTTTTTACTATTTACTCTCTTTGTCTGTCACCAAAACTTGCTCCATCGTCAATTAAAAAAATAGATATGTATGTATAATCAGAAAAATTTTGATCAGAGAAATATTACAAATATGATGGTGAAAGTCTCATAAAAGATTAATTAAAAATGAAAAAGTGTCGTCATTGCATTACTGTTGCCTCACCGATGTTATGTGACCCATACATAATGACCATACACCTGTATATGATCCGAATTATATCGTGTTCGGTATCATTTTAATCAGAACAATGTCACAAATCTATTAGAAAAAGTCTCATAAAAAAATAAGTAATAATAAAAAAGTTATTCCTTGGTAATACATTGGGAGGACGCGCGAGCCTTTGAACTATGCCGCCGACTGCGACTCTCCGCGTCTCTTTCTTTCCAATACGCTATCCTTCCTCGCGCCCGAAAATTTAATCGCCGATTACACAAGTAAATACCATCGGAATTATATCATGTTGGGTATGATTTTTATTAGAAAAATGCCACAAATATGGTCATAGAAGTCCCATAAAAAATAATGAATAATAAAGAAGTTGGAAATTCGGATTAGTGTGGTCTCACCGATATACCCGAGCCGCATGGTGTCATATTTCTCGGCGATCGAGGCCTTTCGAGTTTCACGGTCCCTCAAGGGGGTACACCCCGCACTAGTGGGGATATCTCAGGGACAATTATGTCGGAGACATTTGGGACAATTACCGATGAAATACTGTATATGGTTAAAATATTGGAATTTCGATTAGTCAACGACGTATGAATCAATTTATTCAAATACTTTCCAGCAAGGGAACTGCATGTTTTCGAAACCGTGAAATAGGTTCTCCGTTGTGACCGTAGTACTTGATCATGATCTGCAAATCGCGTTGGATCTCAATCGGTTTGCAGATCGAGCGATCTTCCTTCACAGAGTAAGGTCTTTGGCAAGATAAAGAGGCGTAGGCTGTTAGGAATTATCCCAGGAATTACGGTCCGTTCACAGTCTGATAATCGGCGAGTTATGCGCGATTGCGAGCAACAACACCTCCGATAATTAAGAACTAAATTGCTTTACATCCAAGTGGATTTTAAATTAATAAACGTAATGTAATGCCAAGCTCATCTTTGATGGAGAGATTATTCGCCGCGAGATGAATTTTTTAACTGTTCTCCTAAAGGATTTTCTACTTACAAAATTCCATCGCCATCCGTACTATTTCAAGTATGACAAATTATTAAGAAATATTTCACTTCAAATTAATGGCGATTTAGTTTCTATTTAACGGATATCTTTCCTGTTTTTATACGGTAAAACAAGTGCTGGTAGGTTATTCAATAATAGGGACGAACAATACCGGCTTGAAATTAGAATATCATTTTCGTTCGTTTAGAAATCAGTTCAAAAGTTTATAGAAAGAAAAATATTTAAAAATATTATAGAGAAAAATTGAGGATAGTAAAGGTCTCCGAAAAATGTAGTACATTTTCTCATTTAATTTTCTAATTGGTATATACCAGTAACTGTTACACATGCATGTGCATCGGTAATTATGGAATAATCGGTGATAACTTATCACTTGTGTTGTATTGCAATTTACATTACAATAACGTCGAACTATTTTTGCTAAATAATGCAGAATAGAATTATTCTTGACTTAACAATTTTACATTTAAAAATAAAAGTTGTATGTAACACATTGGTTCAAACACTCATTGGGCCCTTTTCTAACATCTTGTACTGTTCAACTACGCCTATACATAATGTATGTGTATTAAACTGACACAAATATTCGTAAGCCGACACCGGATAAACGATAGCGAATGTGCTAATCACGGAAGTGCAGATTTATAGACTATTTGTAGATTTATTTTCATAGCGACGTGGTAACTGCAAGTTACGTGTTTTATTCATGTTTGTGGTCTAACGTACACGTTATCTTTCCGGACTCTGGTGGTTATAGCTACAGGTTAACCATTCTTCAAAACACTTTCAACTGCTCTATTAGACTTCCTAACCAAATTCATTAATATTAATATTATCGCTGCGAATAAACTATATTTACGTATAAAGTATATAACCGATCCATAAAAAATTAACATTTTTAAGGGAAGTTTCTCACTCGATGAGAGAATATTCACATTTGAAAAAACTTCGTTATGTGAATTATACAGGTTCCTAGACGTCTTAAATAATAGTCACCGGATATTTCTGCAATTTTTACTATTTTTCCGATAATGGAGTGGCTTTTATGTTATGGCGGCTGGAAAGTGTGACAGAGGAGGAAAAAGGAGAAGGAAGCGTTTCGTCCTAGGCCCGCTAGAGAACTCGTCGGTAAGGCTATCTAGCGGACCCATGCCTTAGACGCGGAATGTCGTAAGGACAGTTTAGGACGGTATATATACAAACAGAGGAAGGTTCAGGTAGTAGCGGGAAAGGCGTCGTCGTAATGTCCCTCTGTTGACGAGCATAGGAAGTAGCCGCCACAATGTCATAGAAAACATAGTTCATAACATTAAAATAACGAATATTTAATAATTTCATAACAGATTATCGTAGAGTATAAAATATTTTAAATTAATATTAATTGTTAAGTGAACTATTAAAGCCGATGCGGCTTTAAACTCGAAATGCTGATAATTACTTAATATGTAACTACTAATTATATAACTATTTGTGGATTTAGAAATGTTACTATCTTACTACATTTCTATTGACCATTTCGATATAGATGAATATTAAATATAATTTAACGGAATGAATAAAGACATGTTTTCACTTTGAAGAACGGAGACAAGGAATTGCTTAATATAAATCGCTTAAACTAAAGTAATCAAATAGTTCGTAATCTTCCATGAAATTTGAATTGCATTCAAATATATGTCTCGGTGACAAAAATACACAATTTTGTTGCTTCCAATGTTCTGCTAAATCTAGTAGATCCCATGATATTGAGCCAAATATGTATCATATCCTCGTCCTTATCATTCTTTTATCTTGTCACGCTATGCTATTAACAATATAGTAAGAATATTGAAGTCATTATTCTGTTGAACTTATGGATTTAATAATAATATTAAATATGTATGTCATCGAAGTATTTGATACCACGCTAAAATTATTAAATAATTCATCGATACGTCCACTATTGAAAGTAGATTTTGTAATTTTGAATTATTTACGACTAATCTCCATATGATATTTTATGATCAACTCTATATACAGGGCGGGGCATTTAAATGGGAACACCTACATATCTCGGTTATTATTAGTCGTACAAAAAATCCCCACAGTATAAAGTTGTACTGTTTCAAGGGGCGAATTTGATGATGGTAAATCTTTTTCTTAAGGTCATTTTTTTTTTTACAAGATTTCAAGGTCATCGATATTTTTTTAAATGGAATCATATATTTTTTTGTTCGTGTTTTTATAGAGAATAAAATGACAAATTCAACAACCTATCATAATGTATGATTCGGCTCATCTGATCTCAAGATATTTACAGTTCACTTACGTGTTTCGAAATCATATGTCGTGTTCAAAACGCTGGTCATTGGCATTGATGCAGTACTGAAGTCTCTTAATAAACGATCGGTATGCGTTTTCTATTTCTTGCGGCGTAAGTAAATCACATGCCCTAGTAATTCTTTGCCTCATATCTTGTGGCGTCGTAGATTTTTTGTGGTAAACAATGTTCTGCCAGTATCTGTTCCACAACGCTAGGGCATATTAATGTAAATATCTTGAGATCAGATGAGCCGAATCATACATTATGATAGGTTGTTGACTTTGTCATTTTATTCTCTATAAGAACAAGAACAAAAAAATATATGATTCCATTTAAAAAAATATCGATGACCTTGAAATCTTGTAAAACAAATGACCTTGAAAAAAAAATTTACCATCATCAAATTCGCCTCTTGAAACAGTACAACTTTATTCTGTGGGGATTTTTTGTACGACTAATAATAACCGAGATATGTAGGTGTTCCCATTTAAATGCCCCACCCTGTATATTCTACGTTTTATCATCAACAGCAGGTTACTTTGGACCTCATCATCTGACATCATTGTCAGTTCAACATATGCGTATGCTTTCTGGTTAAAAGCTGTTCATGGTTCGCAAGAATTGAAACACTTTCGTGAGCTACAGTAATTCGATTTCGCGAGCACTTCGAGTCCAATTAAATCGTTGGAATGTCTACGAATCGTTCGTGACACCGGTTGCTAATAATTATCGGGTAAATTGGCTGCGCAACAGGCGATGAGTATACTGCATAGAGCACGCTAACTAGTCTTGTGCTCCCATTAACAAGTATTCCGCGATCCACGGCCGTGACGAGTAGATTAATTAATTAGGTATTCCAATCTGTCCTTATTCTTTTTCCCGGCTCATAACGAGACTCGGAATCGTTGACTCCGCTCTAGAAATTCGACGATCGTTCCCGGCCGAAAGACTTCCGGAATCTCTGGCACACGTATCGAAGCTTTATTAATCCGGCTAAACTGCTAACGCTTTGCGTTTACGCGTTTTCAGAGCAGCGACCGTTTTACGGACCCATGAAAGAACCAGTTGCGTTTTATCTGTCAAGGAAATACAGAAACTGATAGTTTACTTATTACCGTAAGCATGAAACTTGTACCAGAATCCACGGTTTCAAACCGGACCATAATTTTTATCACGTATGGTTGTTATCGCATATGGCTATGTAACGCTCACGTGATTGAACGAACAAAATACAAAGTTTGACAGGAATTAGTACAAATTTTGGTTTTGATCGACTCGTGATATTTTCCTAGAAAAATGTAAGTATGTATATACAGAGTGAGGCATCTAAAAGAGGCCACCTGAATAACACGTCTGCTATTGGTGTTAGGAAAAAATGCATCAGATGGAACTTAGTTTCGGGGGGGAATTAATCTGATGTTAGTAGCTTTTTTTGTAGGTGGACGCGCAAAGGTCATATGAAGGTCAAATTCATTTTTTTAAATGGAATGGTATGTTTTTTTATGTACTATCCGGTAGAGCGTTTTATTACGTGTACAATGACCTATAGGTCAAGGTCATTCGTGGTCTGGGTTAAGCCAATTCCGATAAAAAATAACTTACTTTGAGGAAATGGTCGAGCATCGCTGATTTATTTATCGAACAGTAATACACAACTAATACAAGTGTTCAAAATGGTGACTGTGAACATTGATGCATGTTCTGAAGCGTTGCTTAACACTTTGCTGTCCGGCGACACCACAGTGGTGTCGTGCACAAAGTACAGTATTTCATCGATAATTGCCCACAACACGGGTCTGCGGAGGGACAATTATGCGCGAGGGATATCGTTGTTTGAGGTTTGCTGAACGTAGAGAAGAACAGCCGAGCTCGTGAGGCCTCGGTCACCGAGAAATGTAAACATACCTAATCCCAATTTCCAACTTCTTTATTAATCATTATTTTTTCATTGGGCTTCGATGACCATATTCGTGGCATTTTTCTAATAAAAATGATACCAAATATGATGTAATTCGTATAATTGTTGTGGATAATTATCGATGAAATACTGTACTTCAAATAACGGAGATATTCAAGGTCGGAAATATTGGCCAAAATTATTGGACCACTCTGTATAAATATCTGCAATCTTATTAACAAACAGCGAATTTTACACACTCATTACAGACTAGACTTTTAAGAATTCAATAAAATAGACGACTCAAGACGATTTCATGAACTGGAATTGTACAATATGTATTATTCGGAGCTTGATAGAGACAAACAAAAAAGTAGGTAAATAGATTTCTGTAGTATTTCTGCTTTCGCAAATTGATCTAAACAGAGATTTATATTCGCAGAAGTTATACAGGATTCGTCGGTACAGATAGACATTCAGTAAGCAAGAGTATGTCGAAAAAGTAGAATAAAATTGATTCATTCACTGCTTCTGAACTTCCGTCTTAAGAAACGCGGTTTTGAACGCCTGCCAACTATGCGTGCCACGGGCCACGGACTGCACCTTTCAATAACACGCTTTTTCACCTCACGTTATTTGTAGTTGTGTTCCTGTTTTTAAAAGTTGACTGTGTTAACGTAACATTTATACCTCGCAAACGTTACATGTACTTATATTAAGAATCAAAAAGCAGTAGAAACTCTATAATCAAAACTATTAACTACAACATGAGCATGCTGACAGGAGTTGTTCAAATTTTATTGAATTTAAAATGAGATGACAGTGGTATATTCAATTTGTCTATAAATTTAACATTCTTTTCGTTCACTCAGAGTTACGTCGAAATTTTGGTAGTCGATTCTCTCGATAATATAGTCCTACATAAAGGAAAAATATGTTTTGTAAAACAATTTTGTATATAGTTTTGGCTGAACTTTATATAAATAATTCTATATAATTTCGTTTAAAGAGAAAATCGGTAGTGACTTCTCCCTGAATTCTTCACTTTGAAGAATTTCACGCACTATTTTAATCCGGAAGTTAATCCCTAGGCGATGTAAGAATGAAATGCGCATGAAACGAGAATCATTTTCACGGATGCGCACGAGCGTAATTTTCACTATAATTACCGATACGGGACAAGTTTAATTAATCCAAGACTCTTCTACTTGTAATCTACAAACATTTACATTTCTTGCTGTTTCGAGAGTAACCGCAGCCAATTAACAAAACGCGTTGCGCCGCGTCGCGTTCCCCACAGAAACTGTTCCGTTCGTAACGCCAAGATCTGCGAACCAAATCATGATAAAAACCCGGCCAGTTGAAAATAAATCCCTAGTCGAAGCATCTCCGAACGTTTTGAAATTTGAAAGCGAACGTCCCAGCAGGGCATCCTTTCGAGTGTCTTATGTCGAAGAAAACTCAAATGCAGTCTAAAAACTGTTTTGAAATCCACTGTGCTTAACACTAGATTGCCCAAGGAAGTCATTTTGACTGCTTTTTAATGTCAATTAGAAAAACAATTATGTATATAATGACACAATTTCTTAGAATTTTGTGACTTTTTGTACAACATATAAATGCGTTTATTAATAATTGTAGTTACCTCCCCCCTCCTTCATTTCCGGTATATATATATACAGGGTGGGGCAATAACTATGTCCAGTTTGAATATTGCCGTTATTTGTAATAATATGAAAAAATGTTATATAGAAAACTTACACGGTATAGAGGGGGACATATTGTGACACAAACATTTTCTGCGTGGGTGGAGGCATAGAGGAGATTTCAAGGTCAACTCCATTTTTTTAAATGGAATGCTATGTTTTTTTTTTATCACGATGTGATAGTCAGTGTTGAGACGAATTCAGCGAGTTATCATTGAAGGTCATGCAAGGTCAAATATGGTAGTAAAATAAACTTTATTACCTTACAAGAGATGCTCGAATTGGTGACCGTTTGCGTCAATGCAAAATTGCAATCTTCGTATCCCTGCATCACGTGCATGTCTTATCATTATATATATATATATATATATATATATATTTATTGTGGTTTATAAAGGTCAACCCGACGTAAACAACGCATAATCTTTGCTGATACACGTAAATTTTAAACTTCCACATTTTATCCGCTCCAACATGATTATTCTTGCTCAAGGTCATTTCAAGGTCAAGAAGGTGGTATCCACTAAATTCAGTTTTTTATTGTCTATCATGCTATCGTAAAGAAATATACTATTTCATTTAAAAAAACATCGGTGACCTTGAAATTTCATTAAAAAACACGACATAAAAAATTTTTTTCTTTACCATTATATTTGCCCCCTGCAATAGTGTCACTTTGTCCTCTAAAGTTTTCTGATAGGACTGTAAATACGACAGATATTTAGGTGTTCCCATTTATGTGGGACACCCTGTATACTAAGTTTCAGTCTTTCTAGTGTTAACCTCCTGCCATAAAACTACATCTCAGAGACGTCATATGTTTCGGACGGCAAACTTGATTATTTCTAACATTCCATCGTAAACTAGCATATGTAGTAGTAACCTAACCCTTTTGCATTGATTATAAAACAATACAAATTATTTTATTTTCCATCGACGCGTATTTAGAGCGGTCTCGGACAAAATGAAGTACATAGCACATTTCCATCTGAAATCTTCGAATGAAATTGTAAAGGATATTTGGAAGCGGTTAATGTAGGATTTATAAACTGTGATAAAACCCCACGGCGATATGTCTGGAATAGTTGTTCCGAAAAAAATCCTGAAAATTGCTTGAAATAAACGGCCTCGAGAACCAGAATACCCCTTTAACACTAGATTTACGGGGTCCGTCAAAATGACGGATTCCAAAATTCTTAATTTACGATTATTAAGAGTGTAAGGAGGCATTCGTGACGGAATTATTAGATAGATTTATTTTTTTGTGTACATATTACAATAAAAATCGCTGAAGATTCAAGTAAATACAATTTTATTATTTTTATAAAGCAATGTAAAATAATCAATTTTAGTGCTCCGTAAACCTAGTGTTTAAGCCGGGTCACGTTGACTCGAGCAGAGTCGATCTAATGTTGTTCGCGTTCTAATAACGTCTAGGTCGAACGAAAACGCCACGGATGGAATTTGTGCACCGTTGTTCGTTTACCATCGATAGGAGAAAGAAAGAAAGAAATAAAGAAAGATCGAGGCGAGGACATGCGTTTACTCCGGCCATTGACTCGTAACGGGCTCGGTCTATGGACCCTGGTTTGTCGCGGTTCGTTTAGGCTCTATGACTTTGAACCGTTCGTACGTCACGGTTCTCGGCGTCGCGTCGGCGACCGATGTAGCCAAGGCCTACATTCAACTTCTACCATTTCATTTTTTATTCTGAGAAATCGTCGATCGTCGCGATCGATCGACCGAAAAATCCCGATGAAAAGTTAAACGATGGGTTCGCGGTAGGAAAGCAGTCAAGGAACTTTCGTCGCTGCGAAAACGATTCGAATGCCACGTATCGGCTTGCTGCACACGAAACAAACGTTTCGGATGAGAAAGTCACAAATTAAAACGTAGAAAACGTTTGCCATCAACCGAGCCAATTACACTGAACTATTAGGCGTTGGCGAAAGTAATGGTCGTCGTCGGAACATGAGCGTTTCATCCCTTAATTTTTCGGTTGAGTTTCTCGCGGAAAGAGTATCAGTTAATTAGATACAGTGGCCCACAAAAGTGTTCGTACGCCCTTTATGTCAGAATAACTTTCTTCAAATTTGACCAAACCACTTGACTTTTTTTGAGCAATTAGAAGCATTCATTTACTTTCAATATGTGCAAAAAATATTTTGAAGAAATTGCAATTACTAGGAATTACATGAAAAAATAAAAATGGCACTTTTTAAAACTTCATTATTTCAGCCCGAAATGAAAATTCAAAATATACGGTTTGTAGATCTATGTTACTTACACATATGCTCAGTTAACATACACGCGAGCTACAAGCGTTTGAAAGTAGTGACAATCGCAGTTTTGCATGACCTTTGGTCAGTTTCTGCTTAAAATCCATAGTTTCTTACATCTTTCGATGCGCGTTGTTTTTTTCTGCGTCAACCGATTTTGGTGAAATTTTCAGCATATGTATAACTAACATAGATCTACAAAAAGCATATTTTGAATTTTCATTATGGGCTGAAATAATGAAGTTTTATAAAGTGCCATATTTATTTCTTCGTGTAGTTCCTACTAATTGCGTCTCTTTCTTTCCCATACGCTATCCTTCCTCGCGCCCGAAACTTTAATCGTCGATTACACAAGTAAATATCATCGGAATTATATCATATTTGGTATGATTTTTATTAGAAAAATGCCACAAATATGGTCATCGAAGTCCCCAAAAAAATAATGAATAACAAAGAAGTTGGAAATTCGGATTAGTGTGGTCTCACCAATATACCCGAGCCGCATGGTGTCATATTTCTCGGCGACCGAGGCCTCTCGAGCTTCACGGTCCTTCAAGGGGTTACACCCCGCACTAGTAGGGATATCTCAGGGACAATTATGTCGGAGACACTTGGGACAATTACCGATGAAATACTGTACATGATGTGTCTTATAGTTCCGTCCCTGTACCAGCACTATAGTATTGTCGCGAAGTGTATATGTTGGTGCACCAATGTATGTATAATATATGTATGTACCTATTTAGTAAATATTGTTGATTGTTTTCAGGTGTGGTCCCGATGGAGTTGTTGTTGGTGCTCGCGGGCGTCGTCGCTGCCGCAGCAACAACCTCCGTTTGCCCATGGGCGCAACAGGTGCCCGAGCTCGACAGCTCCTGCATCTGCGAATACAATCTGGAGAAGGAACTCTCGGTGCAATGCGACTTCGTCGACTACGAGCAGCTCGTGTCCGCCATGCGACGTTACGCCTCGAAAAGTACCGTCGATTTGTTCTACGTCAACAACACCACCATCGGAACTCTGAAAAACGGCTCGTTCGCCGCGTTCAAAGTGAACAACATGCAACTGTCCAGCTGCCAAATTATGACCATCGAGCCGAACGCTTTCGAGGGCCAGGAGAATACCTTGACGAGCCTGAATCTAAAAGACAACGATATATCGGAAATTCCTAGCAATACACTGAAAACTCTGCGGAATTTAACGGTGCTAGACTTGTCGATGAACAAGATCACAAGGGTGAACGACAATGCGTTCGCAGGCCTGAAACTGGTTACATTGAAATTAAGCGACAACGAGGTCACGCTCGCGCCTGCCGCGTTTCGCGCCTTGGAGAGGTCGCTGAAAAATCTGAATCTAAAGGGCACCAGGCAGAAGAAGGTTCCGGAAGCACTCAGAGGTTTGAAGACCTTGGCCTTCCTCGATCTATCGCAGAACAGTATACGAGAGCTTCCAGGATCAGCTGGAGCAAAAGCTTTTGAAGGGTTAGAATCCCTGACCGGACTGAACCTCGAAAGAAACTTGATTCAAAACATCGGTTCGGATGCATTTTTCGGAATCAAGAATACATTGAGCTCGCTGAGCTTGCTGAACAATCTTATTCCAGACTTTCCCACCGCTGCTATAAACAGCATTCAAGATCTCCGGGTATGTTCAAAAGCGTGTTTGGCTCATTTGACCATTTGCACTTCGAGCTTTTTCTCAATTTTGTTGCCAACAAAATTGATTCCTTATCATTATAAATGTTCTATTGAAAGTGTATTTCGAAAGACAGTTTCTTGATTGGTAAATGAAATAATTTCAAACCATTTCTTTTACTAATTATATTAAAAATAGTTGACTACATGTATATTGCTTATCTAACTGAAAAAAGGACAATATTGTGAAATGTAAAAGCATATTAAATTGGTAGTTTAACCCTTCAGCCGACTCTACAAATGTACTTTAAAAATGTAACGATTCAATTCAATTGTATTTAGTATTATATTTATATTTAATATTTATCTCCACTAAAATGGTAGATTGAAACGTAGTGAGATGTTCAAATTTCATATGAATGCATAAGTAGTTACATTACACCAGGCATGTCCAGAAGTAGCTCACCTGGACGCGTTTTCGAGGGAGACGCTTACTTCTCTCGCCCGCGCGTCTCGCTCACCGTGGCGGCCCTCAGTGGTCCCGATCGAGAAATACGGGGACATTTTGGTATAACTTTTAAACTATTAAAGATATCGAAGTGAAATTTGGAGTGAAGAATATTAACAAGAATTCATTTTTAATACTGTAAAATGTAATATACTTTATGTTTATTTAATAGCCTTTCTTGCAAATTTTAAATATGTGTACAAGTATAACAAATTTTAGCACTTTTTTTTTAAATAAACAGGTCCAAATTAATTAATTAGTTAATAATACTCTTCTACTTGTTTAACGAATCGCTAGTTGAGTAAACTTGTTTCTGTATTTTCCAGAATCTCCAGGTCAGATTTAAAAATTCACAAAGTCTATGGTACCTGTATAAAGCACAAATTAAAATATAAGCAATAATAAATACAATAAGTTTAATTCGTGATCAGTTGAGAATTATGTGACACAGAATTAAATGAATTATTCTTACCTTCTCTGTTAAAAGTTTTTATTTAATTATTAGTTCCTCAGCCTCTGAGTCCAGGGTTTTAGGTTTATTATTGTTGGACTTTATACGCAAGGAAGATATATATGGATCAGAAGTTAGTAATAATCTATGAAATATATCTTCATTTGTAGCAGTGCGTGAAAATTTTCGGCTTTTATTACTTCTATAATTTTTAAAATCTTTATGTCTCCTCTCTAAGGCCTCTTCAGACAATTGACTTATTTTGTAAATCACCTACGCTTTTTAAAATTCGTTTAGCCGCGTCATCTAACAAACTTTGTAACTCAACTTTTGCATATTTTTCGGTTACATCTATAGCTTCCTTTGGTCGATAACAATTTTTTTTTCTTTTAATAATGCCGCATACGACAGCCATTGATTGGTTTTGTACAGTATAGCGTCATTTCTAATGGACGTATACTGAAATTTGGACAGGTCTGCTGTTATAAACGTACAAAGAACTTTCTCTGCTGATAACATTTCTCTTTTATGCATAGAACTACTTAAATTAGCTTTCATACGTTTATAATTGCATTCAAATTACAATGTAACGCTCAAACAGTTGCACGATTCACTCTCGTATGGCTTTGTATCAACTGAATGCAGAATGGCAGTGAATATCATTGTTGAAGGTTTATATATATTATAGCATAAACATTTGAAAGTGTGAATCTTCTGAAGAATTCCCTATGATGTCGCTCTATGTCCTGAAAACCTCACTTCGTGTGGCCAAAGGAATTTTAGTGTAGCATAGTCTCGACGATGAATGCGCCCATAGCACCTATACGCACAGCGAAGCGCGCAGCTTTAAACAATGATAATTTGTAAAAATGGAAGAAGGTGATTCCGATTCTTGCAGGATTATATAAAAGAAAATATGCTGAGAATAGTCCACTTTGTAAAATTATGGGAATATTCGAGAATCAAAAGATATTCCATGTGAATTACTAAGAATTTTTAGGATTTTCCCCAATGGAGTCAGCATTAAATTTGTTTTAAATAACAAACAGTAATGTTTAATTGTCAGTGATAATTTGTAATTTAAAGATATACTTTTCATTTTAAAAAAAGTGGTGGAAAAATATTGAAAAGAGTCGTCAGGACATGTTAAAGAAAGGAACCAATTTCTTCCATGAAAAATGCTATCTTCAAAACATCCAACTTTAACCGTCGATAAAAGTAACAATTTTTATTGCAGTTTATTACTTTTTTCATTTTCGAGATTGCTGGAAATTGAGAAAGCAAAACATATTCAACAGACATCTATGCGAGATAGTTGATTTTTTGGCAAAATGTCCCCATATTTCTGGATCGGAACCACTGTGCGGCCGTAGTCCTCCGAGCTCCTCAGACCCGTGCCTACCGTGGGTCCGGAAGTCGCCGCAACGCACCACAGGCAGTACATGCCGCAAGCGGTAGGCACGGGTCTGAGGAGCTCGGAGGACTATGGCACTGTATTACACTGATAAAATTAAACTTCTATTTTGTCAAAAAGAACATTTATAGTCGTGCTTATAGACTTTCGTGCGCAGAACACGAATCGGAAACCCGTTTGTCGCTATCACTCTCAGTTTAAGAGAAATTTTATTTTAACAAAAAGTTAAAATTCTTCGGAAATTTCGGATTCATTTTCATTCCCTGTTACATTTCAGGTACTGGACATTGGATTCAATTTAATAACAGAATTACCAGTAAACGCTTTCCAAAAGAACCCGTCGATAACGCTTCTGGCGATCGACGGAAATCCGCTGTCGACCGTCCCGGAAGAAGCTCTCGTCCGATTAAATGGAACTCTTCGCGGTCTTAGCTTGGGAGGTCGTTTTCTGGTCTGCGACTGCAAGCTGCGCTGGATCGTCGACTGGATAAAAACCAGAGACTTGCAAGTTACTAGTCGAGAACGGAAGCCACAGTTTTGTGGAAGCCCGCAAAAGCTGCAGGATAAAAGCTTTTACAACATCGATCCAGACGGTAATACACAACTGCGCTCTTATAATATTTGCTCTAATAATTTGTCGGTGATGTTCCTTGCGATCAGTAGTTCAAAACAGTTTCCATTCGAAGCGATGTGCCACTTGCAATCATTTTACGAACCGTGGAAACCGCTCTCACAAATTATTAACATAATTCCAGCCCTTCGAACGTCAAAAATTACATCGAATTATTCTTTGATTTGTCTTTATCCTTAGTTTATGGACGAGACAGTAGTCACAGAAACTCGAAACAGGGAAATGCATTGTAATTTTCGAACGCAATCCCCGTCATAAAACATCTGCACATTTTATAGTTAAGTGTTCCTCGGCTAGGCGCGACTGGGCACTCGGGGGCAGTGATGATATATGGTCTCGGTTTTCTCGCGCATGCGCGACGGTTTTAGTGTCAATAAAGTACAAAGTGGGGCTAAAATGGGGTACCTCAGTCACCCCGCATAGTTTGGCAAATTTTTTTTTCGATTTTCAGATATGAATTGACAAGTAGCTCCTCCGCCAATACCAGTTGCCATTAGGAAATCGAATATATTAACATTAACTTATAAAAATTTCAAAGTACGGTCGTCACGTCGTGTCGTCTTGCACTCTTCTGCCCGGTTTCCCGCCAATAACAGTTCTCCCCTACTTTCCCCACAAACATAAGACGTACGGCACGTTCCTGCATTTAGTCGCGCATGCGACTTAAAATAGCCAACTCACGGTCTCCCGAGTGGATTTTTGCACAAATGCGGGAAAGTGAACGATCGCGAGATCAAACACGGGCGTTAACAACATTAAATAACCGGTTGTATGATTTCCTTTGAGGTAGAATCTAAGATTCGTGTGAATCACGAATCTACTGTATAACAAACCACTTGGACAATCTGATAAAATTTCGAACGTTGATGAAACCTTAGCAGCCTCGTTTTATCGTTTTATACATAGATATCGTTAAACATGTCTCCAGAGATCATGCAGCTATTATGCGATGTACATAGTGCACTGGTTGAGAAAAGACTTTCTTTGAGTAATTTACAATAAAAATGGTGGTAACGATTCCTCGTTATGTCGTAGAAATGACTTGCGACCGAACACCAGAAATCATCGGAATCGGTACAGTAGAAAGTGTGGACACGAGAGAGCCGACGGGTCCTGGAGCAACGGGGACCGGTTATAGCCCACCTACTCGACCTTCGATCACTGTATCGACATCGGTAACAAGTACAACACCTACTACGACCACGGAACTTGTACCCACCACCACCGAGGAAAAGAAGATCGAAACACCTTCTACGACTACTCCGCGGTCCATCACCAGCAGACCAACGGTCGCACGAACCGGCAACGTGGTAATAATGAGGACTACCCCAACTCCCCCTAAACACGTTCAGGACCATTTGCAACAACACCAGCCAAGGCCACCATTGGTGCTCGGTTCACCTCTCTATAAGTCAAAGTCAAACGAGAAGGATATCATAGTGAAGGACGTGTTGAGACAAGACAACGCCGTGATCATCTACTGGGATACGGAAGCAAATAATATTTTAGGTTTCAAAGTAATTTATCGGCTGTTTGGCGACAACAGCTTCAAACCAGGTCCTCCTCTGGAAGCCAGCGAAAGAGAGTTCAAAATAAAGAACGTTCCCTCACAGGTAATGTATTGTCATACTTACAAGAGTTTCACCTATCTTCTCAGTTCATAACTCATTTAACCCCTTGCCGTACCATTCCTCTTACAGTTTTTCCAATTCGAAATTCTTTGTTGTCAATCGTTTCCTAAAAGTGGAAGGAAATTTATGTTCTTTGTATGTCCACATTTATAAAATAGTAAAAGTGTATCCCATTACACAGAGAAGAAAAATAAAATTTTGAAAGAAATGAATAGCAGACATGTTTGAAATTTCGATCGCAAGTCTGACTCAGTGTCACCAGATCGGGACACCCCCGTTTGGACGCCATCCGATTGGACGCGTTCCTTTTGGACTACGTGCCGATTGGACTACGTGCCGATTGGACTCGTGTCGTTTTAACGCCGTGCCGTTTGGACTCCGTACCGGTTGGACCTAACCCAGAACTAACCCAGACCTAACCCAGAACTAACCCAGACCTTTTTTTTTTTTAACGCACGGAAAAGCTTTACGCATTCCCCGTCCCCCTTGGGGGAGGGACGGGGATATGTGGGACTCCCCCCTTCCTGGATGGAAGGAGAAGGGGGTATACCCACTAAAACCCTGCGGAGACCTGCCTAAGCGGTTTGGGAGTGGCCAGGAACTCGGAACGAACACTACTGGACCACTCCCCCGCTAAGGCGGCGGCAAGCCGCCGCCCCATTCACGGGGGGGGGGGGGGGGACATGACCCCCCCAAATTGCATCTACCAGGGCATTGCGCCGGTCACCCGCGCAATGCCCCCCCATCCCGGGGACCGTCGGTCTGGACAACTCGCCCCCCAAGGCGTGTCGCCCGCGGCCCCTGGAGGGCTCGCCCCTAGTTAGACCCTAGGGCGAGCACCTCCAATACGCGACGGAGAGGGAGGCCCTATCTTCCACGGCCCCCATTCTCCGTTTTCCCGCAGCGCATGTCGCTCCCCCCCCCAGAACTAACCCAGACCTAACCCAGAACTAACCAAGACCTAACCGTACATTTCACAATAAAATATCACCATCTTTAGAATTCGAAAAGCAATGATAATAAAATTTACGGCACCCAAATGTCACGAATCTAAACGGCACGGCGCCCAAATGTCAGAAATCCAACCGCAATGGCGTCCGAACGACGAGTCCAATCGGCACGGCGTCCAAAAGGAACGCGTCCAATCGGATGGCGTCCAAGTGGGTCATCCCCGCCAGATCGACCCAAAACTGGGTTGATTTCGCACTCCTCCTTTTCCTCTTTCACTACCCCATACCACTACACGAGCACACTCCAACGTCCCCCACTAAGACCGTAGACTGGTCACGTGACGTGCCGCGCAACGTGTTACATATTACTCTGGTCATCAGAGAGGTGGTAAACTCTATTCTCCTCGATCTGATGACACTGGTCTCACTGCATTTTACACGACATTAAGTTTGTTTTTGATTGCAGGAATGTCTGGTAGTCTGTGTGGTGTCTTTAGAGGAAACTAATATAACTCCGGCGAACGTTCCCTACAACCAGTGCAGAGAAGTAAGAACGGAAAATTCCCCTACATCCAACATGGACAAGATCACGATCGCCGCTAGCGCAGCCATATGCGCTACGATAGTAGTCGCTGTAATAATATTCATTGTAGCGAATCGGCGAAGAGCTAGGAAACTTCACACGCTGCATAGCATAGACCAGACGAAAATGGGTGGACCTATTGCTGGATTACCCGTCAACTGTTGTTCGAACGTGGGTCCAACGCCCAGTCCTGGTGGGCCGTTGTCCTCAATGGCGACACTAAGCGCGTACAATGCTCAGAAAGAATGGGACCAAGTATCTGCGTACAGCAACAGAAGCATACCCCGACCAAGAATATATCCAATAGATCGCCAAGGTATGTACTTGTACAAGGTGGACCAATAGCTATGACGACTTTAAATATTTCCGTTATTTGTAATAATATTAAAAAATGATTATACAAAACTTGCATGGTATAGAGAGGGAAATATTTTGATGCAAACATTTTTTATATGAGTGCAGGCGGTTCGGAGATTTCAAGGTCACCTTGATTTCTTTAAACGGAATGATCTATCTTTTCTATCATGGATCGATAGAGTATCAACTTCGGCGTAAAAGTGTATTAACCTACACATGTGCTAAATCTAATAGTTAACGAGATTTTATCGAAATAATTCGCCATATGTACTTACTACAATATTAAAGTTGAGGGACATGAATGAACTCCTACTAGCTTCCAGGCAGTAGGTACGTATTAAAAATTATTTCGATAATATCTCGTTAACTAGTAAGTTTAGGTCGTACGAAGATTTTTTATTATACTTTGTTTTCATTATTTCGTTTATAAATTGTGACAAACAAACTATAAAGACTTCCTTATTTCTCATTATATTGTTATAAAACTTTCGCTAACGTAGTCATGACAGTTTTATGTTCAATATGATCTAATAATATTCTTAGCCAGTCAGCGTTGTCAGTGAACGCACACGTGTTTTGACGTGTATAGAGCAGGCATGTCCAGAAGTAGCTCACTTGGTCGCAAATTCGAGGGTGACGCCTACTTCAGACGCACAGACCCGTGCCTACCGCTTGCGGCACATACTGCGTGTGGCGCGTTGCGGCGAGTTTCGGACTCACAGTAGGCACGGGTCTGAGGAGCTCGGAGTAGTGATGCCAGAATCGTGGAACCGAGGAACTTGCCCCTCCGGTGGATCCTCCGGCTGGACCCCCCACTCTGGCGTACCGTCGTCGCCTTACGTTGTTTCTTAGTGCGCACGCGCTACACACAACCGTACCTCGACGCCGTCGAGTTGCGTCGAGTCGAATAGGCAGCTCACACGGACAGACTAGAGGTACACTTGTGTAGCGCGTGCGCAGTAAGAAACAACGTAAGACGACGACGGTACGTCAGAGTGGGGGGTCCAGCCGGAGGATCCACCGGAGGGGCAAGTTCCTCGGTTCCACGATTCTGGCATCACTGGCTCGGAGGACTAAGGCCGCCACTGGGAGCGAGACGCGCGGGTGGGAGAAGTAGGCGTCTCCCTCAGTGATGCCAGAATCGTGGAACCGAGGAACTTGCTCCTCCGGTGGATCCTCCGGCTGGACCCCCCACTCTAACGTACCGTCGTCGCCTTACGTTGTTTCTTACTGCGCACGCGCTACACACAAGCGTACCTCTAGTCTGTCCGTGTGAGCTGCCTATTCGACTCGACGGCGTCGAGGTACGCTTGTGTGTAGCGCGTGCGCAGTAAGAAACAACGTAAGGCGACGACGGTACGTCAGAGTGGGGGTCTAGCCGGAGGATCCACCGGAGGGGCAAGTTCCTCGGTTCCACGATTCTGGCATCACTGGTCTCCCTCGAATTTGCGTCCAAGCGAGCTACTTCTGGACATGCCTGGTATAGAGTATAGAGTGAAAGGGTTAAATTAATCGTGTACTTTTACCAATATAAAGAATTTTTTAAACAAGTAAAAAAACAAATGAGAAAGCTGTAAAACCATAATAGAATGAAAGCTGTTATTCAAACTGTTGGATAGATAAAACGTTAATTATTCGATTACAGGATCAATAACTAGAGCTTCTTGCATCGACGACGTCAGATCTCAGACAGGACATTATAGCGGGAAAATATCGACAAGGTCTGTGGTCGACGGTCAGTCACAACACAGCTTCACCAATACTTCTGCCAGATATTTCGCAAACAACACTTTATCGTCCAATCTAGCCAACACTAGACCAGGTGAGTAATCGTAGAAACATTTTACTGGCTAAAAAATATGCAAACAAAACATAGAGCTCCACAGACAGAATCGAAGTTGTCTTCAACTACATATATGGCCGCCACTGTATATTCAAAAACCAATACTTTCAAGACACTGTCCCTTGGTATAAGTATATTTATTCTGAATAAGTATAATGTAAAAAATACTTATCAAAAGATATAGTAACACAACTCATATGGCTTCGGACTACGAAAATTAAAACATGTAACAGTTTATAATTTGTATGATGCACCAGATTCTTGTCAGTCGCAACAATTAACAACTGATCTCCTTAGCTGTGCACATGCGACAGGAAGGTGATGAAATGTGATTATTGTTTGTTTTTGTTCTTCTACAATTTACACGATACAACAACTCGGTAAAATTCTAAATTTAAAATGTTAAACGTATACCGTCCGACGTTAGGAGAACTCTCCCTATTTAGTTGTAAATATTCTCAAGATCGACCGTCATTATTTAGGAAGCTGTCGGTAGCTATCTACAATCTACATTTTCCTTTACAGAGTTAAGACAATCTCGACAGTCCTTGGCAGCAGCTTCCGACAGAATGTCACGAACAAACTTCTCGCCGAGTCATATGCCAACTCATACTTCGTCCAGAAGACAGAGACCGCGATCCTGTAACCGCACACTGGAGCAAAATCCGCCACGTCCGGGTAGCCGGTACAGCATTGCCGACTCGACGCATACTCTCAACAATTACGAAGAGAACAATTGGACCGATCACGACATGGACATATATATGGCGCGTAATCCAACCACGAGAGGTGGTCTGATGCCACTCTAGCGTGACGCGCCATGCGTATATAGTTTTGCTCAAACGTGTTCAATGACATTATATCAAGCGGTTCAACCGCTGTTTAGCCTAACCTAGCGCGGCATCGTAGTTTTAAAAAGATCGCGTAAACATCATAATTTGACGTGAATTAGTCTAACGATAGAAATTCAAAGTTGATAATCATGATACAGTGAACTTGTAAACGCTTTTCGAGGGTAAGACACAAGTGTTCTTCACACCTCATAGTGACCTTAGCATCTGTCAAAAACATTTCAGACGCCAACGTTTCAATGAAAATCAGAGTACATAAAACGGGGTGACATGTAGGTACATACAAACATGAAACCCGCTTAACACTTTATGTACCGATGGTAACTTAATTAAGACTTGTAAAGTAAAGATAAATAATTCAGAATGTTTTTAATGAATTGTTCGATTGTAAACCAATAAATTATTATGGGTGAGTAATATAATCTAATTATCTCTTGTGGGATTATTATTTAAAAAAGAAATAATTAAACTTCTGTTAAATATAGCAAAGTCATTAAAAAATCTTATCAATATTATTCTTTTGGTAGTTAGAGTGTCAATTTTCACTGAATTGGTAGATGCTGGTCGTCAACTAATTAAATATCATGTCAACTCTTTCTTTCATGTCACTTAAAATCATACACTGTTGTATTGGTAAGCTTTTTGTTGATATTTAAATCATTTTTATTATATATTCAGTGTCATAATAATCTGTATGCAGATTCATTGATACGCGTTCTCTATCTATCATCTAGTTCTAAGAAGTAAATGAAGCTTACAAAAAATAATACATCAAATCCATTCATCAATAGCCATTTAAGTGGCATTTTTATATTTTGTAGAACAACTGTGACTATTTTTAAAAATTTGTAAATAATAAACCTTTATTTTTATTGAAGTAAGTACGCCTTGTAATTGATCTAACTATATTTTTTTAAAATTCTTTGCAAATGTAATTCCATTTTGTTTATAATGCATTTTTGATTCTTTTTTATTTGAAACATTATGTAACCTAATTTTTTAAAAGATAAGATTGTGTTTCATTAATTTAATATCTGGAGACTACTATGTTAATGTTTCTATTACTTTTGAACAATTTATATTTTTTAGTTTGCAACTGTCATCAATTTAAAATAACTTAATCATAATTAATTAATCATAACTATATACAGTAAAAACAATTTATAAACAAAAATTTTGTCAACACTATAGTATATAATTTGAAGGTGTACACACTGTACGTATTTATAGAACAATCTATAGATCTATAAAGCTGTTACTTCGGAATCCATTTTTAAAGATCATTCCATCTGATTAAATATAAACTTTATATAAATACTCGATGATCCTTTACAAGTTTACTCTATTTTGTGTACGAACTACATACTGTCGCGAGTACTACCATGTAATAATTGTGTGAACGTAATAACGCGAACAAAGACGTTTTAAATGCATAGCTTTAAGGGTTGATGTAAACTATTTTAAACGAGATGTTAAGAATATGTGCATCATGTGTGCTTGAATCAAATGCTGAGAACTCGATTAGCTCAGACACACGATCTCTAGAAGCAACTTTACAAATAAGTTGTAAACGAACTGAGATCATGCGTGCGAGTGATGGATGTGTTCTTATCCAAAGACTGTATCATAAAGAAGCTGTCTAGAGAGATCGTATTTTTACACGCATGTTTAAAGGAAATGTACTTGTGTACAAAGTATTTCATAACATGTGATATATCTTGGTAATGAGATTTTTTAAGAGTAAGAGAGTTAAATGTTTTTGTATATTTTTACATAGCAACTATTTTATAAGTACAATGTTAGATTAAATAATTGAAGCTGAATGCATAGAAATATTGTGTACCATACGTTCTTATAAATTTTAATTCAATAAAGAAAAATTAATATAGAGTCGTATTCCCCATTGTGTCATGTTTTCTACAAGTTTACTTTACCACGCTACAATTATTTATATTGGTCAATGGATTTATAAAACGTGCAGTACTTACCCAGGTATGAGAATGCTTTTTTCCCAGCGGAATCTGATCTCCTGCACAAATTCGTACCACAATTGCGCTAAAGCGGCAGCACCACCAAGGTTGTATGTACAATGGGCTGCAACAATAGCGAGACGCCAAACTAAACTATCCATTGCACATGTTTTTAATCCTCTCCACTGATCTTCATCCACGTTACAGGTACTCGCGTCACTGTATACAGCTTTCTAGAATATTAGATGGTAAATTCCATTGCTTTATGATCATTGTCCTCATGTTTTCAAGAAATCAAAAATCCAATATTACTCACAGAATTCTCATCAGCATCAGGGAAAAGAAAATATAATATAGACAATAATATTTCCTCTTGGATTGGCCCATCTACGTTTTTATTCTTTCTGGCAGTTGCTTTGCTAACTACTGTCGAAATTGTAGGTATTCTAGACTCTGTAAGTATGTTAAAAACTGAACTCAGCGATTGATCTTCGTTTTGAGGAAACATCACTACATCTCCTTGCAGATCTGCTAGACTTTTAAAATTTGATAAATATTCCCCAAGAAGACAAACTGGCGAAGACACCACTTTAACTTGCACAGACCATTCAGGTGCCAGCTGTGGTTCCAAGTCTGTGAAACCTTCACTATCAACTACCACACTTTCCGACATTTCAGGCCAAGTAGTAAATAAATGAAGTTCTCTGAAACAAACAATTGAACAGTCTAACTAATGTGACTACTGATTTTTCTATCTTTTTATAAAAGATATTTACGCTATAGGATCATATGTAGCCCCGAATGGCAGTTTCCCTAGTTCAGCTACACCTAATGTTTCTCCTTGCATGAAATCAAAATCTGGAGGTTCTTGAGTCCATGTACTAGTGGTCCAATCCTTTAGTAAATATGAAAACCTAACGGTTACCATTACCGAATCAAGTCTTACACCACAACCTTCTCCAACTTTCTGTTTGAACAATGCCAACAATCCTAAAAATAATCATTATCTATAAAACAGTTATCTTAAATGTTGTTATATTACTATTACATTGTTGTATTTATGAAAGTATTATAATTACTTCTATGCTTCTGTTTTACAAACTATATTCATACCAGTAAGGTATTTGCAGTGTGGAGGTATTTTTTTCAAATGCACCATGTCGAAATGAGTACATGTCCCTTTCCCTATACTGGTTCCCAGATACATTTTCTGCCATGGTTCTTGCACTTGTAACATTGTCGGTATATCACTAAAAATATTTAATAAACGTTACCAACAATTTCATAATGACACTTTGATTTAAAAGCAAGGTAGACACGTAGTTAAGAAATTAGTGTCATAAACATATAGTTATACAACATTAGTATAACAACCATTGTGGCTCATAAAAATAATTCACAAGTAGATTATAATAACAGTAAAAGTAAACATTACATTTCTAAAAACAAGGACCTATGGAGACATATATGTATATGCCTTTCATAATGAAAGGATTAAACAAAGAAATTTTCAAATTACCAATTAGCATTAGTAGCTGCAATTGCTAATGAGCTAAGTAAGATTCTAATTTTAGTTTCGTCAATAACAGATTCCTTTTTAGCAGATTGTAGGACAAGAAACTCTCTAATTCCATAGTAGCGTGCTATCTCCAAATGATTTTCATCTACTCTGGTAAAGTCATTTGAAGCATTCATCGCATCCTTGTGACACTGTAAGTTTTTCTCCTCGCTCTCTTCTAAATAATTATCTTCATCTTTATCCTCTAACTTCAATCCAAAATGTTTCAATACAAATTCTGCATCTGAAGTGGAAAAAATAAATAAAATGTTTACATTAATTTCCATAATCCATACATCTCGGAAAGCGTATGGTTATTTTATATACACTAAAATATATTTCCACTTTATCAAAACAACAACTACATGTGTATGTATACAAACCAGCAAAATGAAGTTTTTCAGAATTCTCTTCCCATTGACAGTTGACAAAGTCACCGGAGTTTAAACAACGACCAATTTTCTTATTGGGTAATTTCCATTCGTGTATAATTTCTTCAAGACGTGCTATAAACACTTCCCATTCTGAAGCTGTAGTAAAGTCATGATGATAAAAGTCCTCAATTTCAACGTTATTCATTTTTAGAAACGTTGAGACAGATTAAAAACCCTCGTTTACGAATGAATCGAACGGCTCACCACGGCTCACTGAAGATTATTCGGTTAACACACACTCGTTATCTTCCGAGTTAGTTAAACTTATACAAGTAATTACAGAGTGCGCGGTAGTATAGTTCCAAATAACAGATTCGATTCAAAGCAATAATGAAAACAGAGAGGAATTGAAACTACAGACATTGCATCTTATGGGCTTTTCTGTCTAGGCCTCTGGGGGCCACAGTGGCCCCCATACCATTTCGGTGTCGCGCTCAATATTACCGAAAGTTCACGAATTTAGCCGTATTAGCAAGAACTGAATATTCCGTATACTTTATTTTTACTACGGGTGTTTTGGAGGCTACTAATGCATACGGCGCGTGTATTTGAACGGTGAAAATAATATTTATGAAGAATGTATTATAAAAATACGAATTGTAGTAAAATTAATTTGGTTTCTATACGTAATATTATTTTTATTACTCGTGTCACTAATGAATGTATATTGTAATAGTTTTATACACTTTAAACCAATAGTTTACTTTCTTTACACTTACAATCAATACAAATTCTATGCAGTTGATTAGTGCGTACACATTACACATATATTAACTATGCTTGTGTTTTCTTGTTTTTAAAATAAGTACTTGCATTCTTTTCATCTGCAGAAGGATAAGAATTCATTAAATTTTCATAAATTTATTAAATTCATTAAATTAAATTTTCGTTATAATATTATTAATAAACATGTATAAAAAGTAATACAAATTTTCTATTGTATTAGTTCAATTCTAAAGTGTCCAAAGAGACATAGCTTTATTATACAATATGTAGAAAAACAATATATTTGACTGAAGAGATATAAATTTTTGTTTTAATGACGTGCGTCATTAACGTGCGAAAATTTTATCAACGTGATTTATTATTTCTATTTATTATTTCTTGTGTGCAACAACAAATACCGTGAGCAACAGTGGTCACGTACAAGCACTACCGCATTTATCGAGCTCGAGACGTTTCAAATTCCGTCAGCTTCTGTAGACAGATTCTGTCGCCGGAAAATTTGTATTTGGATTATTAATTGAAAATAATTGTTGAAGCTGGGACATAGGAAAAGGAAGAAAGTACTAAAGGTCTTACATTCTACTATGAAATACATATTTACGCAAATTCTAAATGTGCAGCTATTAGCTCGATATTATCCACTACATGCGAGATACTATAATTTATAAATTATAGCATTTTGCGAATTATGGATAATATCGATTGCCCAGGTCTCACCACGAGGAGGTTGCTGCACAAGAGACCCGAAAGGGAGTCAGAACGAAGTCTCCCTTCGTTCTGGCTCCCTTTCTTACAACGACGATTCTTAGTAACTAAGTTCGCAGGTCGCTAAATGGAAAAATAGTCTTTTCCATGGAAAAAACTTCTTTTCCATTTAGCGTATGTCGAGTAATTATTGCGGGGCAAAGTGTAAATCGGAGAAGAAGTCTCCGATCCACGAGGGACCAAGGGCGAATCAGGCGGAAGGCTCTGATTCTTTCAAAGAGACAAACAAGATCGAACCAGAGCAGAAGGCTCTGGTTCAAGGGTGACGCGACGCGTTCAGTGCTTACAAGTGCTGAGCCGACCAGCCCGATACCCGTCACTCCATCACCGAGAAAGATGGCAAAGAGATGCGCTCAAACGGTTTCTGGCGCAACTGGGGGCCATGAGAACGCAAGCGTTAACATGACTAGCCCAGGATTACGTTAACACAGAGGATCGTCAGAAGACGAGTGAACGAGTCTCTTAGACATCCCTCTCAATGACTTCACGCCGGATACCGAAACTGGACCGGCTCAGAACCTGCAAGCACGGCCGGCACGGCAGAAGGCTGTGTCGGAGTCGGAAAACGGAGCGAGCAAAGTCAAGTTACGGCAATAATTACTCGACATAATTACAACGACGATGTACAATCTTAATAACTAACGCACGCACTAAAACTAATTTATAAATAATCTGGAGTCTTCGTTCGATGATTCCTCTTCGTTCGATGATTTCTCTTCGATCGATGAATTTTCTTCTTTCGATGAATTTTCTTCTTGCGATAAATCCTCATCCTTCGATGAATTTTCTTCTTTCGATGAATTTTCTTCCTTTGATGAATTTTCTTTGTTTGTTCTGACTCACAAGAGCAAGATGAACGACTCAAATCGAAACAGAATCGAAAACCAATTGAAAGAAAATCGAAACAGAATCGAAAACCAGTTGAACCAAAATGGAAACAAATCGAAAACCAGTTGAAACAAAGTCGAAACAAAATCGAAATCACATCGAGACCAAATATAATGATTTGTGGACGCAACGACCTATAGGCGATTCGGGTGCCCCCGGGGACGCGAGTCCCCGTACCCACTCACGGGCACCATCCCGTGAGTGAGTCCCTGAGGGAACTCCGATCCGAGCAATATTGATTTCAAGATAAAAATATTGATTTCAAGATAAAAATATTGATTTCAAGATAAAAATACTGATTTCAAGATAAAAATACTGATTTCAAGATAAAAATACTGATTTCAAGATAAAAATATCAATTTCCAGAAATAAATATCAATTTCCTGAAATAAATATCAATTTCCAGAAATAAATATCAATTTCCAGAAATAAATATCAATTTCCTGAAATAAATATCAATTTCCAGAAATAAATATCAATTTCCAGAAATAAATATCAATTTCCAGAAATAAATATCAATTTCCAGAAATAAATATCAATTTCCTGGAATAAATATCAATTTCCTGAAATAAATATCAATTTCCAGAAATAAATATCAATTTCCTGAAATAAATATCAATTTCCTGAAATAAATATCAATTTCCTGAAATAAATATCAATTTCCTGAAATAACTATCAATTTCCTGAAATAACTATCAATTTCCTGAAATAAGTATCAATTTCCTGAAATAAATATCAATTTTCTGAAATAAATATCACTTTTCTGAAATAAATATCAATATTCTGAAATAACTATCAATTTCCTGAAATAACTATCAATTTCCTGAAATAAGTATCAATTTCCTGAAATAAATATCAATTTTCTGAAATAAATATCACTTTTCTGAAATAAATATCACTTTTCTGAAATAAATATCACTTTTCTGAAATAAATATCAATATTCTGAAATAAGTATCAATTTCCTGAAATAAGTATCAATTTCCTGAAATAAGTATCAATTTCCTGAAATAAGTATCAATTTCCTGAAATAAGTATCAATTTCCTGAAATAAGTATCAATTTCCTGAAATAAGTATCAATTTTCTGAAATAAATATCAATTTCCTGAAATAAATATCAATATTCTGAAATAAATATCAATATTCTGAAATAAGTATCAATTTCCTGAAATAAGTATCAATTTCCTGAAATAAGTATCAATTTCCTGAAATAAATATCAATTTCCTGAAATTAGTATCAATTTCTTGAAATAAATATCAATTTCCTGAAATAAATATCAATTTCCTGAAATAAATATCAATTTCCTGAAATAAATATCAATATCCTGAAATAAATATCAATTTCCTGAAATAAATATCAATTTCCTGAAATAAATATCAATTTCCTGAAATAAATATCAATTTCCTGAAATAAATATCAATTTCCTGAAATAAATATCAATTTCCTGAAATAAATATCAATTTCCTGAAATAAATATCAATTTCCTGAAATAAATAACAATTTCGAGACAAATATATCAATTTCCTGAAAAATATCAATTTCTAGACAAAAATATTGTATCAATTTGGTAAAGTTGAACTTTGAAAGTCTTACAAAATTAAGTATTACCATTCTTACAAATTACATAAGAAATTTAAAACTCTAAGGTCTAAAATTCTAGATCGGTACTTCTAAAACTACTTTAAATCGCGGTTATTTATTCGCAACATTAACTGGACAGTAAGTCAACTTTGAAAATTTGTACTATTACAACCCGTGTTACAATTTGTTTCGCAACGCTACTTCAAATCGCGAATGTTCTTATCTCACAGTTGATCGTTGCAACTGGAGCATGGGCGCCTGAAATATCGAATCATTCTAATACAAACGCGATCCTTCTGATGCGCAACGCTAATTCAACAAATCGAAATTCAAAATACTATTTAAATAAGAAAAGAACTCTGTCGTCTAAAATTCTGTATCGGTGTCTCTAGAATTACTTTAAATCGCGACTATTTATTCGCAACATGAACTAGGCATTTGATCAAGTTTAAAAGTTGATACTAGTACAACGCGTGTGACAATTTGTTTCGCAACGCTACTAGAAATCGCGGATGAGCCCATCTCACAGTTGATCGTTGCAGCTCGAGCATGGGCGCCTGAAATGTCGAAAGACTCGAAAGCAAACGCGAACTTTTGGTGCGCAACGCTAATTCAACGAACAGAGATCCAAAAAAGATTACTCTAATTCAACAAATCGAAATTGAAATTGCTATTTAAATAAGAAATTTAAAATTCCAACGTTTAAAATTGTACATCTGTATTCTAGATTTACTTTAAATCGCAACTATTTATTCGCAACATTTACTACACATTTAATCAAGTTTTAAAATTGATAGTAGTAAAACGCGTGTGACAATTTGTTTCGCAACACTACTCGAAATCGCGGATGTGCCCATCTCACAGCTGATCGTTGCAGCTCGAGCATGGGAGCCTGAAAAGTCGAAAGACTCGAAAGCAAACGCGAACTTTTGATATGCAACACTAATTCAATGAACAGAGATCCAAAAAAGATTACTCTACAGTGTGTGCAAAACGAATCGCGACTATTTGTTTCGCAACGCTATAGTTTAAACAAGCTATATCGCTGAGTGAGACTACTATTATATTTAGAAGAAAGGCTAACTTTGATCTCTGTTCAAAATCGACTAACGCAACGCGTACTTTTTTCGCAACGCTAGTGCAAATCGCGGACGTTCCCATCTCGGCTGATCGTTGGGGCGGCGAGGCCTGCCCATGCATGCAACTAACTACTTTTACATTCTACTACAACTCTATTTCTACAGACGAGTATAACGACAAGGTAGTGACAAAATGACTCACTCGAAGATGCGAAGACATTGCAATGATTGTCCTTTTGAATGACAGTTTGTCCGGCATCTTTGGCATAAAACCTCGTCTGCTCTTTCGGCCCCATCCCGACCGTTTGTTTCGCACCGCTACTCGATATCGCGGAAGTACCCATCTCGCAGTTGATCGTTGCAACTGGAGCATGGGCGCCTGAAATATCGAAAGATTCTATTGCAAACGCGATTCTTTTGATGCGCAACGCTAATTCAACAAATCGAATTTAAAATGCTATTTAAATAAGAAATTTAAAACTCTAACGTCTAAAATTCTAAACAGGTATCTTCAGAACTACTTTAAATTACGACTATTTATTTGCAACATTAACTAGACATTTCATCAACTTTAAAAATTGATACTAGTACAACGCGTGTAACAATATGTTTCGCAACACTACTTGAAATCGCGGATGTGCCCATCTCACAGTTGATCGTTGCAGCTCGAGCATGGGAGCCTGAAAAGTCGAAAGACTCGAAAGCAAACGCGAACTTTTGGTGCGCAACGCTAATTCAGCGAACAGAGATCCAAAAAACGATTACTTTAGATTATATGTAAAACAACAACAATATGAACTTTAAAAGCGCAGTTATCAAATTGAAATGTAATTTTGAACCGCGACTATTTGTGATTCGCAACGCTACGCTCTAAACAATCTATACCGTAATGTTAGCTTTAATCTCTGTTCAAAATCGACTAAATTCAACGCGTGGTTTTTACGCAACGCTAGTGCAAATCGCGGACGTTCCCATCTCGGCTGATCGTTGGGGCGGCGAGGCCTGCCCATGCATGCAACTAACTACTTTTACACTTTACTACTACTCTATACTACTACTTCTACAGACGAATATAGTGTTAAGGTAGTGACGAAATGACTCACTCAAAGATGCGAAGCCATTGCAATGATTGCCCTCTCTGAATCGATTAGCATGGTACTGACATCATGCAGGATACTGAATCTGGACCGGCTCAGAACACAAGGTAAACGAAGACAGCATTGAAGAGACCATGGCCCCCCCCGAGCTAGCTTAACGTAGGCCAAGGAAGTTTTAAATAACCCTTGGACTACCCTAAGCTAGCTAAAGGTAGGCCATGATAAACAATTGCAGGCCATTGGAGGAGGACTCATGGCCAACCCTACGCAAGCTGAAGGTAAGCAGGGATAGGCTAGGGTAGCTCTGGGTGACCACTGTGTGTCCACTGTATGTCCACTGTATGTCCACTGTATGTCCACTGTATGTCCACTGTATGTCCACTGTATGTCCACTGTATGTCCACTGTATGTCCACTGTATGTCCACTGTATGTCCACTGTATGTCCACTGTATGTCCACTGTATGTCCACTGTATGTCCACTGTATGTCCACTGTATGTCCACTGTATGTCCACTGTATGTCCACTGTATGTCCACTGTATGTCCACTGTATGTCCACTGTATGTCCACTGTATGTCCACTGTATGTCCACTGTATGTCCACTGTATGTCCACTGTATGTCCACTGTATGTCCACTGTATGTCCACTGTATGTCCACTGTATGTCCACTGTATGTCCACTGTATGTCCACTGTATGTCCACTGTATGTCCACTGTATGTCCACTGTATGTCCACTGGATGTCCACTGGATGTCCACTGGATGTCCACTGGATGTCCACTGGATGTCCACTGGATGTCCACTGGATGTCCACTGGATGTCCACTGGATGACCTCGGGGTAGGTAAGGGCAGACCAATCCTGGAGGGCCCATGGTCAACCCTACGCCAGCTGAAGGTAAGCAGGGGTAGGCTAGGGTAGCTCTGGATGACCACTCGGGGAACGACCTCGGGGTAGGCAAGGGTAGACCATTGCTGGAGGACCCATGGTCATCCCCAAGGTAGGCAGGAGAGGCCTGGGTACCTGTGGAGGACCCCTGGTCAACCCCAAGGTAGGCAGGAGAGGCCAGGGTACCTCTGGAGGACCCCTGGTCAACCCCAAGGTAGCCGAAGACTCTCCTGATCCCGGCGCTCGTCCGCTCCTGCCGGAGCCCCCGGCCCGACTGACTGACTGAGCGTGCTCCGCGGGCTTAGGTAAGGAGTGATGCGCAGCGCGCAGCGAAGTGCAACGCTCCCCACCCCAACTAATTTTGATAGATCTCGATCGCCGTGATAATAATTATTGATAAATGTATTATTTCTGGCTGTCTAATGTTTATAACAATTCCTCTTGCCAAAGATGTCAACAAGCATCCTCTTGACCATCTACCATCTTATTTTTAAGTAAAAATTGCTAATAGTACTCGAGATACAGAGTAACTTTTAACACATGAATATTACCAAACAATATTATATCAAGCAAATGTAATTAATAAAGTTACTATCTCTGGCTGTTTAATGTTTATAACAATTCCTTTTGCTAATTATGGGGATAAGCACACCCTCGACTATCTGACCATCTAATTTTTCAGTAAAAATATCTAATGTAACTCGAGATATTTAATATCTTCTGACACATGAATATTCGCGAGCATTAATTTATCGAACACAATGCACTGATAAATTTATTATCTCTAGCTGGTTAATATTTGTAACAATTCCTTTTGTCGATGATGTCGACAAGCACACCCTTGACCATCTTGCCATCTAATTTTTTAGTAGAAGTAAGTAATAAAACTCGAGATCCAGAATAATTTATGATACACGAATATTACTAAGCATAATTAAAGTGAAAAAATGTAATTAATGAATTTATTATCTCTGTTTGTTTACCGATTACAACGATTATATGTTTGGTTACCTCACCACCCAATTTTTTAGTAAAAATAGCTAATAGTACTCGAGATACAGATTAACTTTTATGCATGAACATTTGTAGTATACAAGATATTCAATTCTCACTAGTATGCACAGTTTCATTAGAACAAGAGTAACAAAAATTATTTATAACTAATTAATCTCTTCCAGAATCAAATTGAAAACTATACATAAATGTTGCCGAAGGTCCATTCTATATTCTTCGAGAGCTAATATTTATAAAAATTACCTGAAGTAATTTATCAACAATTTTTGTGGAGGTAACTTCTATCTTCTATGCCCGCAATGAGTAAGACAAGGAGAGTCCGAGTATTTGTCAAAGGTAAACACACAAATGGTTGTGTCACCTCTCTGGAAATCGTAAATAACTAATTAACTAGGCGTCGAATCTACATAAAACTGCAACAGAAATGTAGCTGAGACATCATTCTAGATCCTCCGATCACAAGGAAGATTATTTTTTACCAGAGATCTGTTAAATTATTTGAGTTTATTTTAGAACGAGACTTAGAATAATTGTTTATAACTATTTAGTCAGAAATAACATGTGACGATAAACTATATGTGAAAGTAGCTGAAGGTCTATTCTATATTTCCTAACTGCAAATATTTGTAAACAATTCCTCACAAGTGTGTTACCAGTGTTACTAATAAATTTTCTGTCGAGTGTGCACAGTGTTCAGCAGCTCTGTGTCTGTCTTTCTTTCTCTTCTTAAATGTGCATAAGTTCGTCTTTGTCGGATACAAACTTCTTTATCATGTTCGTCAAATTTTTACCAGGGGGTACGAAGTCCTGTAAAAACATAGGCGGCACAAGTGAATAATACGTGGAGTATTTTTGTACGAATACAATTGCGTTTTAAAGCTGACAACGCTGTAAAATCGAGCCTCCTCGGACACACACTTTATGTGTTGCAACCTCATGTAGTTCACCACCTGACCGTTCCATTTCGATAGAGTCCGCTATCGTACTAGGACATTTTCTACAGAGTCGGTAATTCAGAACCGTAGACAGAAAAATGCATTGCATGCAATGTCTGTAGGTATCTAAGTCTGTGTTAACGCGAAGAAAAAATATTATACTCCATTCGCATTGCGTGTTGAAATGTTGGATATGACATGGTAATTGTGCATAAAAAGTCCCACATCACCGATTTCGATGTTTTTTTAATATGTTGTCAGGTTGGAGGAAGTCAGGATTATATATAATAACCAATTATACATAATCATCGGATTAATCACATTTACCGTAACATACTCATTCTTCATCATCATATGTTTTGAAAAGTTCACGCGGTATATAGATTGTTCGACAATCACGCGATACATTTGTAGAAAAAGTTGACGAGCGGTCGTATCATGCTGACGCTCTCTGCTGACGCATACGCACGGCGCGGACGTGCACGTATAGGCAAAATTCAATGGTGTAGTAGCTGCAGTTTTTTGCAAATATCTCAAAAACTAAGGCTCAGCGACGGTTACATGTATAGGAAAAAGTTGTTCAGAATGTTGAGTTTTACAATATATTTAAATTTTATCAAAATCGGTGAGGTGGGACCTTTTATGAACAATTACCCCTTCATGTCCGCACGGTTACCGCCTCTACCTGAACGACTACCAATTCTGACGCGGTTCAAATCGCGTGGTCGAAAACGCGCGGATTCCGCCGTGTCTGAACGGGCCCATGGTGTTTATACGATGTTTTAACCCGAAATCCCTCGATTTGTTTTTTGCTCGCGATTCACAATTCTCATCGCCGCCCTTGTTATACACACACCCGCGCATACACATGCATCTCCACAGCTGGACACTTCACACGCACACGTACATGCTCATTCATCCAGACAACTCACCTAAAATACCTACATACCCAGATAGCACTCGGACGTCCAATGTACGTCCGTACCGGACATATTTACGTCCCAGGGACGTACGATATGTCCGATTTACGTCCCAGGTATGTCCGACATTGGTCCCAATTACATCCCAGTACGTACATAGGACGTCCAGCGCGGACGTTAATTGGACGTTTGTCGGACATATAAAAGCGTGTTTGCAACTTGAAAAATTTTCTAAATATGTAAATATTGGTTTAAAAGAATTTTACAAAAATACCATTCATTATCACATAGTTAGGAAAAGAGGAATTGATCAAATAAAAAAGAGTGGACTAACGCCGAGCGCGAACCTAGTATAAGCATATTAACAGTCGAGCGCCTAACGCGCTGACCCAACCGAGTTCTTGGTAACACGATTAATATTTTCAGATACTATGCGCGCTGATGTACGAGGTAATCGTAATACCAATCAAGTTAATTTCATTTTTCAACTATTTCTGTGAAATGTTCAAGTTTATCAGTGTCCAATAGACTTACAGAATAAATAAATTCTAACAATTTGAAGATTAGCTCATTTTTTCACGGAAGAAACGTCGAAAAATTAGTTTTTTTCAAACAACGGCGCCGCGAACTTAAAAATCTGAAAAAATTCATAAACTATATTTTGAGTATAATAATAGAAACACAATATAGAATCCGAAAACGTACGAAATAATCTAAGTTCCACGTCCGTGGTACGTCCGAAATTTATGTCCGAGGGATGTCCCACGGATGTCCATGGGATGTCCGAAATTTATGTCCGAGGGATGTCCCACGGATGTAAAAAATGGATGTCAATGGGACGTCCGAAATTTATGTCCGAGGGATGTCCCACGGACGTAAAAACGGATGTCCACGGGACGTCCTAAATTTATGTCCGAGGGATGTCCCACGGACATAAAAACGGATGTCCATGGGAAGTCCGAAATTTTGATCCAAGGGACGTCCCACGGACGTACACGACGGACATTGGACGTATCGGACGTAAAACGGACGTCCCATGGACGTACGGTGCTATCTGGGTATATTATGACATTGCCATCCTAAATCTGTGGGTAATGTGTAGCGAAGTTAAATCGTATCTTAAATTGATATTTGAATAGATACGAAAACATTAGTTGCTAATACTATTCAAATCTCAAAATCTTCAGATCGATCTCAATCCTTTTCTAACCTTCCAGCTTTGGTGACACAACTAAAAAAGTTCGATAGGATATCAAATATTTCAATTGCACGATGAAAAACGATTTCCTACTATTTTACGTTACACTCTAGGTTAACAAAAGACTTGGGAAATGAATAACTTGAAAATAGGTTTTTGATTTTGAATTCTATTTTGAAATATTTACATTCTTCTTTTTCCCCAGTATTTAAAACTTTGACACACAATCTAGTTCTCTGGGAAAAATATTTTTAATAGTTGAAAAGATCCTCGTACGAAAAGGGTTAATTACATTTCAAATCGAAGAGATATTTAGTGTTTACGTTCCACGAAAATACAATATATAGAGATTTCCAAAATTCAAGCGATATTCGTCAACGCGTGTTGAAAGCCGATACGACGTTTAAAGGCCGACAAGGAAACAAGAAATATTCGTGTTGGGTTGATACGCTTGTATGCGATATTATGATACTCGTGATTTAATTCCGCTCATAAATGTCAGTGCGAAGAGACATGGGATAACTTAGTTCTACTATATACGAGTAATTTAAGCCGCTGCATATCTCAATTTGTTGTAAAGTTGATCAACTGTACGCATTTATCATTTGATACTTAAGTCAATAGCATCAATAGATGTTGACAACGCAATCGTATGTTTATTCATTATCCGCTGCAATTAAAAAATTAAATGTAAACTATAAAGTCAGAGAAGAAATACGTTCATTGCATCTGCTATGAAAATCAGAGAATGTGGTCCGGAATTAAAATTTGGACATTTTCATTTGATTGACAGAAAAACGAAAGGAAGTATGTATCACGGCACTATCGCAACGGAGGTAGACACTAGTTTAGACAGCAGAAATCGGTTGAGAGAGTTTGTCAATTCCGTTCGAACTAACGTACAAGAATAATCAGATGGGAAAGAGGGAACTACTGCAAATTATTTGCTCAATAAAGATAACATTTTCTGTGTGCGTCAACTTGATTCGTTGCATCTATTCTTGTGAATATGACAAAAGTAACCGAAGGGGCCTGCACGTAGTTGAATAAAAACAAGTATGAAAAACATTTCGAAATATAATCAAACATAAAAATTATGTCGCATTAATCTGAGTTCATCGATTGACAAGACACGGAAAGAGGAAGAAATTCGTAAATCTGATTTACTACCATTGTAATTATTTGTGTTTTCAATGTGGAAAATGTTTTTGTTAATAATATACAGGGTGTCCCACATAAATGGGAACACCTAAATATCTGTCGTATTTACAGTCCTATCAGAAAACTTCAGAGGACAAAGTGACATTATTGCAGGGGGCAAATATAATAGTAAAGAAAAAAATTTTTTATGTCGTGTTTTTTAATGAAATTTCAAGGTCACCGATGTTTTTTTAAATGGAATAGTATATTTTTTTACGATAGCATGATAGAAAATAAAAAAACTGAATTTAGTGGATACCACCTTTTTGACCTTGAAATGACCTTGAGCAAGAATAATCATGTTGGAGCGGATAAAATATGGAAGTTTAAAACCATTCTTAATTTCTTTCCATTCAACGTTGTAAAATATTTGTAATGTTTCTATTTCTACTTATTGCAAATTTTTTTTTGCATTATTTAGAATTTTATGCTTAACTTTAGTTTAATCTCTAATTGATTTTCAAACAATACAAATCGAACTTCAATATAAATGCATAATATTAGTCGTATTGGACTGAAACATTCAGTCCGGTAGTAGGTAACAGCTCACTTAGATTGCTGTTTGCACTAGCAACCACAAGTGAGTATAAAATAATACGATTTGACGTAAAAACAGGATTCCTATATGGTCAGATAGACATATATAAGTGTCACCACCAGAAGGATACGATTATGGTAACGAGGTATGCAATCCAAAGAAGGCACTCTACGGACTAAAGCAACCTCCGCTGAAATGGAACGAAAGGCTCACACAGTTTTTGAAAGAGAGAAGATTCTTTTACGATAGCATGATAGACAATAAAAAACTGATTTTAGTGGATACCACCTTTTTGACCTTGAAATGACCTTGAGCAAGAATAATCATGTTGGAGCGGATAAAATGTGGAAGTTTAAAACTTACGTGTTTCAGCAATGATTACGCGTTGTTTACGGCGGGTTGACCTTTACATATCATAATAAATGTTCGAAATGTTGACCATCCTCGTTTATGCAATATTTCAATCATGCATTAAATGATCTGTAGGCATTGTCGATTTCCTGAGACGTAATTGAAGCACATGCTGCAGTAATCCTTTGCCACATATCCTCTGGCGTTGTGGGTTTATCTTTGTACACAATACATTTTATCTTGCCCCGTAGATAAAAGTCCAATGGTGTCAGATCCGGAGAACGGGCTGGCCATGGAATTGTTCCTCGTCGCCCAATCCAGCGTCCAGGAGATTTCGTATTTAGCACCGTTTTAGCAACTTTAGAATAATGCGCTGGACAACCATCATGTTGAAACCACATGCGCTCTCGATCGAATAACGTAATTTCTTCTAGAAGGCCCGACAAATCCTGGCGTAAAAATGCAGCATACTTTATACCAGTAAGAGTTGCTTGTATAAATTCGTTCGACGTTCAATTACGTCTCAGGAAATCGACAATGTCTACAGATCATTTAATGCAAGATTGCAATATTGCATAAATGAGGATTGTCAACATTTCGAACATTTATTATGATATGTAAAGGTCAACCCGCCGTAAACAACGCGTAATCTTTGCTGAAACACGTAAGTTTTAAACTTCCACATTTTATCCACTCCAACATGATTATTATTGCTCAAGGTCATTTCAAGGTCAAAAAGGTGGTATCCACTAAATTCAGTTCTTTATTGCCTATCATGCTATCGTAAAAAAAATATACCGTTCCATTTAAAAAAACATCGGTGACCTTGAAATTTCATTAAAAAACACGACATAGAAAATTTTTTTCTTTACCATTATATTTGCCCCCTGCAATAGTGTCGCTTTGTCCTGTGAAGTTTTCTTATAGGACTGAAAATACGACAGATATTTAGGTGTTCCCATTTATGTGGGACACCCTGTATACAGGTAAACGCAACGATAAAACTGGTCATATACAAAACAAATATTAATATAAAAATGAATATGCTTGTTTTTTACAGTTTGATATATACAGTACTATTTTTCGTATTTAATCCACGCAGAAATAACTCGTTCACTATTCATGCTCACAATGTTCATCAGATATTTTCTGACATGGGTAGTAGTCTCCGAATTTTATCAATTGTTACAATGAAATTTGTGAATCTCTGTCTAAAATTTTATTTTTTTCAAGTAATTTAGAGGGAAGCATGCATTAAATCGAATTTGAACATTTAACGACGGAGTTAATTGATTTTGAAATTAACACGTCGAGTGCCACATCAATGCCTATAAATCTCACACAAACTCGAAACAACTTATTTAGAACTATAATATTTAAAACTAATTGAATTGGAAAGTTTTTATTTTGCATAAAGATCCGCGGTCTCTTAATAATATAAGAATAGAAAAAAAAACAAAGTTTATCGTAACAATGATTTTTTAAACATTCTCACAGACCGTAGATCCTAATAAACTTTGTTTTGCATAACAGATTGTAGGATAAATTGAATTTCACGTTTGGTAAAAAGATTGTGCCAATCATGTACGACCGACATGACACCGAAAGTGTTAATAGCGAAATGAATTGTTGAAATTTTGGTAAAATGTTTCTGCTTGATAGAAAATCAGTAATCCTGTATAGTATGTAATATTGCAGTAAATATATATAAAGTCCGCAGTCTGGTCACGATCGAGGAGCCAGCAGAACACAGCGTTTCCTCTCCAGGCAGAGCCGACGCTAATGCGATAGAACGTTCGTTCCCAGGGTTTTGACGCGATGCATTAGCACACGCAGTATGGGTGGCGTTAACGCACGGTGCGGTCGCGTACAACGAAACTCTGATTTTGATTTACTCCATTAACACCGCTCCTGTTGCTTGAACTCGTGCGGTAACAACGGAACAAATGTTGGCAACAGAAGCTCGGAAATCGGTAAACAGATTGTCGAAGAAATCGGAATCACGCGGCTTTTGGACAGAATCCCTCCGGTTGAAAAATTGTTAGATACGTGTACGATGTTTCGCGAAGTGCAAAATTTCGAACTGCGGGGATCGGAATAAAACTTTGATCCACGCGAACGCGAAGCGCACTTTGTCGCGGACGAACACGATATCGTGTCACCACGACGATGAGATTGTTTCATGAAGTTTCACAGTGTCAGATGCGGCTGCGAAATGACGGCGATAGAAATATAGAGATACACGACTAATAACGGCTCGACGCAACGGCCCAACGGTGGGTTGGATTCGAAGTTGTTCTTCTTGTGATATAATATTTGTGCGTTTGTTTCGGACGGGCTGCAGATTTTTCGCATTTGTGGTACATGGCTCGTGCGAATATCATACACTTCGGCAAATTGAACATGTTTTTATACAATGTTTCGGCGAATAAATCTTTCATGCGATGAAATCAATTTTTCTGTCACCACGTGTTTCGTTCAGTAGTATTCGGAAATAAGAATGTGTAGAAACATTCCCTCCCTAGTGATGAGAGAACCAAGTATTAGTGTGATCCAGGATATTGCGTAGTCGCTATATCTCTTGTTATCGCTTTCTTTTGAAGTGGATAAGAAGCTGTTCATAATACGGTATTGGAATAATACAAAGTCCGTTGAAACGGTCCGTGACGATTGAATTGTTAGATTTTGAAAAATAATACTTCCTTTAGTATGCTCATATTTTTTTTATTCAAAAGTATAGGAACAGACAGACTTAGCTTTTAAATTATTTATGAAGTTTAATAAATATATTTTTCGTATGATGAATTTGTAATCGCACATTGTTATCTTTAGTCTTAACCAATTCAAGAAATGGATTTCAAATGTATCTCTATAGTGTTAACGTTTTTGTAGTTTAACTCTTTCTGTTCCGCGATATTTTTGCAGTTTCGTTCCATCCGCAGCTTTCAAAATTATCCCTGGAATATACTAGTATCGCTTACAAAATATGATATCAAATTACTAGACTGCGGATTTGATGCATGTATGATTAAAATGGTTAAATCAAACACAAAACAGAGAAAATATTTAAAGCGTTTAAAGATACTGTTGTGTTATTTTCAATTCGTTAAAATTATTAAACAAAGAGATGACTGTCTATATGTATAGTCCCTGTATCTTGTAATTAATTCAGGCAATTTTTGTTTTGCATAAAAATCCGCAGTCTGCAAATCATATTCGACGCAAGACGTGCTGAAACGAAATGCAATGTCGATCATATGGGAGTGCAGAGGTTTAATATTTTGGTGAACTACGAAGTTCATTTCTTTTTTAGTTCGTACACGTGCCAAGAGATTAATAGTTTGATGTGATATAGATAGTCGAAAATGTGCAGAACATTAATTTTTCAATTCCTTTGGACCGCGTTAATCGGAAATGTATAATTAATAATTATAGTTGGCGCGAATCGCGTAAACTCCATTAACTAATCGTAAACTAACCGCCGT
The DNA here is from genome assembly GCA_913789915.3 of Sphecodes monilicornis. Taxonomy (NCBI): domain Eukaryota; kingdom Metazoa; phylum Arthropoda; class Insecta; order Hymenoptera; family Halictidae; genus Sphecodes; species Sphecodes monilicornis. Next base: position 888,451 of record OU565286.1, on the reverse strand, counting down.
TGCATACACATGTTCTCACTGAGCTGTCGCTTACGGGCTGATAAATAATTATAGCATTGTAGGCATAATTGAACTGCTCTTCGTTACAATAAATATCTCTAATATAGACTTTAAACGCCTCTAATACTTGTAATTTGGTTAATTTAGTCATTCCTACATGCTTCGAATTTTATGATGGATATAAAAACTTATGCGAATCAAAGATTTATAATTTTTGCACAGTATAAAAGTATGTATTTGCAATATAGCGTAATGTAGGCAACATGAACCTTCTTTTTACCCTAACGAACTAAAAAGAAACAAAAAAAACTATTTTTGGATAATCAACATTATCTTTTATAGGAAACACACGATTGCGTTAGTAGATCCGTAGGTATCATATAGAAAGAATTTACAGAAAATGTCTGCATTAAAAGAACAATTTTATAACAAAAAGAATACGACCGTCAAAGTGTTAATATTACAGCTACCAAACAGTGAGAATGACTGCTTTATAATTACTTACTAAATATATTTCGGCGTAGGAAAACTTCTGAAATATTTGGACCTCTTTAGCCGGAAGCCGCAGATAATTTACCTTTACGAAACGATGACACAAACCGCAAGATGGCAAAAGTTCAAAAAATATTTTTCGATTTACACTAAAAAAGAAATATACAATTTTTCCGAAAACTCATTATACTAAGTAATTCGGATTCGAAACATATCTGCCCTTCAAAATATATAAATCGCGTTCACTTCAAATTAATTTGCAGAATTGTGTACAAACAAAAGATATGACAAGTTTACTATTATTTATAATAAACTTTAATATTGCATGTTTATTTTTAACTCTTTCAATCAAAACTCCCTTCTCATATCGTTCAGTTTGCCTACTTGACAAAGGTTGATTTTGTTGTAGTTAATATTAATAGGAAGTCGCACGAGTTGTTCTTATGTCTAGCTAATTCTTAGAAATATTAATTACAATATAGTGTTGAAGAAAGTCTTCTCAAGTTAACTATAACACATAGTACACAAGAAAAGGAAATTTCTTTTGATAATATAGATTCGTATTATTTCATACGTACAGCGTCTTTTATGTAGTATTGTTGCGGAGCGTAATTGAGAATTGAATGAACACAGGGCAAAGTGGGTGGAACGGAGAACCGAACGAGAACGAACCAGCGCGGGCAAACTCGGATTAGAGGTTATGGTGTCCGCGAGACGGCGACTCCGTCGTAGTTGCAGACGGGATTGCAGTAGTCGCGCACGTGTATCCGCTGAGTAACGACGCCACGCGGTGCTCTTTCTCCCTCTCCTTCTCTCCCTTCCACTTTGTCTCTTTCTCTCCCTCTCTCTTCCTGTCTTTATCTATCTTTTTTCGTTTTCACACGTGCATATCACACGTTTGTACCTCGCGGCATGGTTGGACTGTCGGACGACGGACCGTTCACGTTCAGTAGTTTTTTGTCGGTGGACCAGCAAGTATCTCGTGGTCAGTAGTCAGGCTCGGGCCAAAGAAAAGACACACACGATGCCGGATAAAGTCGCGCCAGCTGAGAAGCAGGTCTTCAGGACCGTCAAGTCCGACTCCGCAACCGATACCGTCAAATTGAAAAAGGAACTCGGATTATGGGACGGCGTGGCGATCATCGTCGGTATCATCGTCGGCGCGGGAATCTTCGTCGCGCCTAAAGGTGTTCTAATGAACAGCAACAGCGTGGGACAGGCGTTGATCATATGGGTCTTTTCTGGATTGCTGTCGCTGGTCGGAGCCCTATGCTACGCAGAACTCGGTAAGCACCTCGAAAACCGATCGGTTCTTTTTCTCCGAACGAGTGAACTCTTTTTTCATTACAATTTGCCATGTGGTCTAGTTCGCACGTGGAGCTCGAGTTGTGATACGCGTTCGATGAACCCCGCGCATTGCGAGTTGCGATCGCACTATCAACATTTCAAATAGATCCGAAAAGCATTTTTCATTAAACCTATTCGTCATTACAAATCCAGATTTGACAGAAAATTTACGTTATTTAAATGCTTTATTAAGTTTAATGTATTTGAAAAATTTCGTAGTTATCATTTTATTCAAGTTCTTAATTAGAAATATTGTATCTAATATATATAATAAACATTACGGTCAGATTATTGTTTACAATTTACAATGAGACTGTAAGTTTTATGCGAAAATAATATAGTTAACTACAATTAAAGTATAATGAGATAGAAACATTATAATATTTCTAGAAATTACTTTTTATTTGAACTGCAACTTTGCTTGAACTGAAACACTCGCAGTTTTTTTAAATAATATTGGTCAGTACTAAACATTGTAGTATTCTCAGAGTTTTATATATTATGGTACGATATCTATTTAATGTTTATCGAATCATTTTTACTAAAATATATAGTGTAGATAAGCTTCAGTGTAGATAAGCTTCTAACATTTCAGTTTCTTACATGTCACGTGTCTGTAGACTGTAGACAGACCTAGCAACTCTTGCATCACTTTCTTGGCACATGCCGCCAGGTGCATCACATGCTTGGCTATTCGGGTGTTTAAAATACGTACATCGATCTCGACGAAATCTTGAATGAAAATTTGAATGGTGCGTGTTTTGACATATCAAAATAAGTTGAAAATTAGAAGTCACGAAATTGTGACTTTGATTACACTTTGAAATTATGAAAAAATAAGAATGTGTCTAAGTAAAACACAAAGATTGCCACCAGTGGTGACACGCGTCAGTTAGGTCGGTATGGATGCGGCCATAATGCGAGAAATAATGTTCTTTTTTTTTTTGTGACTTCAGAATGTTTTATCTATATGAACCTTTTCAACGTGTGTCAAATGTACTGGTCATAAAAATACGACAATTTATCGTTTCACGATCAGTATATTCATCATGGGGCAACATTTACTTTTGTTATTTAAAGTATAGGTTCAACAAGTAAGGTATTCATAATTATAACATATTTTAGTATAATAATGAATTAAGAATCAGTAAACGAAACGTAATCATTGAGTTAATAAAAAAAGAGCAGCTATTAAAAAACAATGAAAACAGTCTTTTCTTTAAAAAAAATTACATGCTCAATTTCTAATTTTTCTTTTCCAAATATTTGTTTGTTTATTTAAGATATTTTTACTTTCGAATATCTATTCCATTTTTTGTTTACGAATTAGTCAAATTTTCCATTCTGTAATAAAATAATAATGAATCTTTAAAGAATAAAAATGTATGTTTTACAAAACAGACTACTACAAAAATTTGTTATTTTGTTAAAAGAGCCTAGCCGGTTAAATGGCTTGTACGATAGCTACCAAAAAGGAACCGTTTTTACCAAGTTTTGCCCCTGCATTCACCACGTCTGTAAGGGTCATTACGAGGAACAAATGAAAAAAACAGTTTTTGTTCCTCTTGTCTAAAGTTTAAAAAAAAAAGTAATTATTGCGAAAGGGTCACTATACTCCGATTTTTATGAAATTTAAATATGTTATGCAGCAACACATTTTGAACAACTTTTTATTTGCCAATATAGGGGAGTCGCTTTTAGTTTTCGAGATATTCGCAAAAAACTATTGCTAATACTGTATTGAATTTTCCTGACGGCCGGCTCCCTTCGCCTCCTCCACGACCTAACCGCAACTCATTCTAGTCAGATGATTTTTCCATTACTACATCAAATTCTGGATGACGGCTACAATGCAAAGATTATGCGAATAGAATGAGTTGTGGTTAGGTCACGGAGGGGGCGGAGAGGTCAGGCCGGCCCGACCACGCATACGAAAATTCAGGAGTAGTCTTTCAAAATTGAAAACTCACCCTATATAGAGGGAAACCCTGTTTTTTCTCTCATCCTCACAACATCTTTACAAAAAAAAGTAAACAGAATATTTTTGCGAATATCTCGAAAACCAAAAGCGGCTCCCCTATATTGAAAAAGGAAAAGTTGTTAAAAATATCAAAATTTATAACATATTTAAATTTCATAAAAATCGGAGTATAGTAACCCTTTCGCAATAATTATCAAAAAACAAAGGTTAAAGAGATATCAATCAGTTTTAAATGTACAAATGTCGTGTGCCTATAAAATTTATCGTACGCTTCATAAATTGGATATAATTGAAAATTTTATCACGATTCCGTTTGTACTCAATTCGCAATGTTTGGAGTTAACAATCACGAACGGGATAATCTTGAGACATGCAATTCGCATTGACATTTACCAACAGGATAATCGCACTGCAAGTGCACGTGATGTGATAAACACTTACGAACAGGATAATTGCAGTTGCGCATTCACACTCATCGCGTCTGTAGTCTATACGTACATATGTATGTGTGCATAGCGTTCAGGCGGGAACAATTTTACGATTTTTATAGAAAAAGCCAAGCTGCACCGGTTGATACATTAAGAATTATACAGGGTGATTTAACTAAGTGTGCCATCTAAATTATAATAAATGGAAACTATTAGGTATATTAAAAAATGGCTGAAACAAAAGGTGTATGGTATCAAGAGTGCATACCATACAATGTAATATTTAGGTTCTTTCTGTTTTTGCTTTCTTATCGAAATATAAAGGTCATCTTGAGTTTTTTTATTGTAAAAGGCAAATGTTCATCTTCTGGTTGAAAAATTCAAACTGAATGTTTACCAATCATCACAGAAGGCATAAGGACATTGTCATTATGCTTTCATGGATTTTACAACCAAAAGTTACTAGTTATTCCTTGAAGATTTGTATTTGAAAATTATTAGCTTTTTGTCTCGTGTGCTGTCTGATTACTTTTATCGAGGACATCTAACAAACGAAGTTAATTACGAGATAACAACGACGTCTGAAGATGTGAAAAACCAACTCAAGAAACACACCAATGTGCACTTGTCGATCGAATACGCAAGTGTATTAATTATAATGGAGAACATTGTGAGCATTACTTGCATTAAAAATCATTTGTAGAGAACGTCTTAGTAACTATTAATTTTTCATCCATATACACTTGTTGTTTTGTATTCAAAGTTTGACTCTCTCTCTTCAACCACAAGATTAAAATTTAGCCATTACAATAAAGGAACTCAAGGTGATCTAGATATCTCGATAAAAAAAAAAGAAAACAGAAAATGATACCAAATACGATATAATTATGATAATATTTACTTGTGTAATCAACGATGAAAGTTTCGCACGCAACGTAATTTTTTTGTGAGAAATTAATAAACTGTATAGCAATAAACTAAATGATAAGCAAGTATGCTAATACTTAGCTTTCAAAATGAATAATCAACTTTGAGATCATGTAACCGATTTCATTGCTTCGACGGGGCAGTTTTAGTTACACTATAATGTTTATTGTTATAACTGATTTCACTGCTCAGCTAAATATAATCGAATTAATACTTGATTTCGTAGCTATACATATAAAAGTTATACCTAAAGACCACCAAATTGGGCTTCTACAACTTTGGGCCGTTGGGCATTTGTAAAAATATACAGGGTGGCCCACATAACTCTGAACAGCTCAATATCTCGAAAACTATGCCATCGATTTTAAAGTTCTTAGTCTTAAATTGCATGGAACTGAAGGGCCTTTCTGACTACATAAACGTGAAGTGACCTCCCTTCCCCTTTAACGGGGGAGGGGAGGTACCTTTGTAATTTTAAATGGAACCCCCTATAAAATGTTACATATTTAGATTCTACCGGAAAAAACAAGTCAATTTTGTCTGAAACAGTTTTTTGTCAGATACTTCCATGATGAGATATAACAGTTTGAAGTTTCGAGTTGTAGGTACTTGAAGCTCTCGGAAATAGCGTTATGGAATTATACGCGCTTGAGTCCTTTGCTTATTCATGAAGAAACACAAACAATAATATTTACAATTCTTGAGTTTGACTCACTTATCTATGAAAACGTTTTCAGTTTAGAGCTGTTATTCAAGCAGTAACAATGTGATTATGGCTACTTTTGACACAGAAGCGAATATGTTATTAACGTTAGGTGAATGCCAAAAAAATTATCGGCGTGCAGCAGTGATGTTTTTTGAACGTTATGGGATCAAAAAATGTCATGCAATATTTCATAATTTAGAAAAGCGGCTTTGCGAGCACGGTGAATTGTGTAAAAAAACTGGCAATAAACCTAAAGCTGTCACTAATGAAAATAATAGTGCCAGTATTCTTGCTGCAATTACATTAAATCCTCATATTAGTTAACGTACACTTGCACAAACATCACATATTAGTCGTTCATCGATTCAACGAATTTTGAAACGGCAAAAGTATCATCCATATCGCATGGTTTTATCACAAGAGCTTTCGATAGCAGATTACGATCACCGCGTAAGATTTTGTGAGTTGCTGCAGGGTGTTGTGGAAAATGACTTTTTGTGCAAAATACTTTTTTCCGATGAGGCCACCTTTATGAATTCAGGGCATGTAAATAGACATAATCTGCATTATTGGGCCGTGGAAAACCCAAATTGGATGCGATGTGTTCCCTTTCAACATCGATGGTCTTTAAATGTTTGGTGTGGTCTAATAGGAGATTTTGTGATTGGACCTTACTTTTTTCAAGAAACTGTAACATCTGCAAGTTATTGTGATTTATTAAAAAATCATTTGCCTGCGCTTTTGGAAGATGTGCCACTGCACGTTAGAAGAGAAATGTGGTTCCAACAAGACGGCGCTCCTCCACATTTTGCAATCATCACCAGGCAATTTTTGAACGAAAAATTTGGGAACAAATGGATAGGTCGTGGGGGACCTCGTCAATGGCCTCCTCGATCCCCCGATCTAACACCATTAGATTTTTTCTTATGGGAATATGTAAAGGACAAAGTTATGTTTGAACCACCGACGACAAAAGAGGATATGAAACAAAGAATACGTGACGCTTGCGCTTCAGTGACTCCCGAAATGTTAAAAAATGTTAGAACAACTTTGATGTTTCGAGTAAATAAATGTTTACAAGCCCGTGATGGACATTTTGAACATTTAATTTAAAGTACATTTTATTTCTTCACGAATAAGCAAAGGACTCAAGCGCGTATAATTCCATAACGCTATTTCCGAGCGCTTCAAGTACCTACAACTCGAAACTTCAAACTGTTATATCTCATCATGGAAGTATCTGACAAAAAACTGTTTCAGACAAAATTGACTTGTTTTTTCCGGTAGAATCTAAATATGTAACATTTTATAGGGGGTTCCATTTAAAATTACAAAGGTACCTCCCCTCCCCCGTTAAAGGGGAAGGGAGGTCACTTCACGTTTATGTAGTCAGAAAGGCCCTTCAGTTCCATGCAATTTAAGACTAAGAACTTTAAAATCGATGGCATAGTTTTCGAGATATTGAGCTGTTCAGAGTTATGTGGGCCATCCTGTATATTCATAATTGTTTATAACACTGATAATTAATGTTAATTTTTTTTACATTAACACATTCTACGCATTGAGAACAGAAAAAGTTTGAGAGAAAATATATTCTGACTTATAATAATACCTGATATGATAACTTTTGATTGTGTGCAGTTACGCATAGAGCAGGTATGGGCCTACCACTACCCTGCCGCTTAGGTAGGACCAGGTAGGACCTACCTGAACGGTGAAGTTTGGCTCAATGGAGTGCGTGCGTATCCTTGCATCAGGCATGTCCAGACGTAGCTCACTTGGAGGCAAATTCGAGGGAGACGCCTACTTCTCCGGCCGGCGCATCTCGCTCCCCGTGGCGGCCGTAGTCCTCCGAGCTCCTCAGACCCGTGCCTCTACCGTGGGTCCGAGAGTCGCCCCAAAGCGCCACACGCAGAACATATCGCAAGCGGTAGGCACGCGTCTGAGGAGCTCGGAGGACCTTGGCCGCCACGGGGAGCGAGACGCGTGGGCGGGAGAAGTAGGTCGACTCCCTCGAATTTGCCTCCAAGTGAGCTACTTCTGGACATGCCTGCCTTACATGAACACAATACAACGTTAAAAAGGACAGAAAATCTAGCAAAGTGCATTTTGACCTGTAGACATTATGAACTCTTTTACAATTTTTCTTAACCAAATGGTTCATTTGCGGCGTATGGTTCCTCTCAAGCTTTTTCTGTTTTCAATGCATATAATGCATTGATGTATAAAATGAAAAAAATTAACAACAATTTACAATGTTATAATGAATTTCCCGGTCAGTTTTTTAATTTTAATTTCTTGTGTATTTTGGTACACAGGTTCTTGGCATAAATGTATATCCGTCGTCGCGAAATCGAAGGGGTACGCTCGAGGGATTTCCAAATTACGGGGAAATCCGCTATTATTCTATTGAAATTTTAGTTTTTAAAGACAGTGGCATCATTGAAGTACATGTGGCGGCATATCTACATTTGATGGAGTATAGAAGTTGTGTTGTAAATGTTTATCACGCTGATGCTTTTACTATTATTTGTTTATATTGCTTCATAATTTTATAAACTTTGAGTGTATTCTGGGATTTCAAAGCCCTTTGTTCACGCCCTCACGCGACCAATCCTGTTAACATTACTAAATATATGTTTGTATGAATATACATATAATGAGATTCATTTTTGCATCTTAGCAGACGTATTAATACAAATAATCCAACAATCGAAGTCTCATAAAAAAATAATGTATAATAAAGAAGTTGGAAATTCGGATTAGTTATGTTTACATTTCTCAGTGACCGAGGCCTTTCGAGCTCTCGGCTGTCCTCTACGTTCGGCAAGCCTCAAACAATGATATTCCACGCGTATAAATGTCCCTGCGTAGAGCCGTGTTGTGGACAATTATCGATGAAATACTGTACTTTCAAAACATAAATATTTTCTTATTAGTATATTTAAAAATAGCAGTTTTAAATCCGCTGTGCTTAATTTAACTCCACCTGGTTCGAGGAGGGCTAATTGATGGTTTCCTTTCCAAGAAAAATAGTGAATAGAAAGCTGTGGGTTCATAGTGAGTATGCAGCGTCCAACAATAAGAGACACATTGAGACGAATCGGCGGAGTTGCATCACAATTAGCGATGCGTATAATTTAATAAAGCGTTGGCCGACCTTTTTTCAGAGTTCAAAGATCAGGTCAGATTGGCCGCGCGCCTCGACACGGTTCAATTACGGTAAATTGTTTGTTCTAGGAACTGAGTCACGAGTATTTCAACACTCAACAAAGACGACACTAATGTGCCTACGTCACTGGTCAATCGTTTCTTTGTCAATGTCTCACATTTTTGAACCATTGCTCCTCATAGCAAACTTTTAAACAAAAGGAAATTTGACTTTCGAAGGCGAAAGAGATTTGCTATGGGTTGTTATTTTGAACTTCATTCCGTACAGATAAATTCTAAATCTTTTTATGGCATAGATGTGGGATCAGGACCTCCCAGACCAAATACTATATGGAGATTTGGAAAAGTAGGAGGGTTCCGTGGGTATGTGAAAGAGTTGATCAGCTACAACCGCGAGGGCCCGGGTTCGATTCCCGGCGCGGAATTCCTCATTTTTCCTAAGATCCTACATAGATGATAGCCAAAGTCTCTAATTCGAGCCTGTGGTATTTGCTTTCTGTTTCCGTCGTGCGTTTCGAGAAGTAAAATATAGGATGAAATTTATTATCAGTTTTACGTTGCGAGTGTAACAGTAATAACGGTAAATATATTTAATTGTTATTTCTCTTAAACGGATAGATTTTAAAAAAAAAATTTTTGAATATTGCGTTGTCATCCAGTTCTGAGCTACGTTTCTAATTTCAAGTCTCTAGCTCATCGGGAAGTTAGTTTAAAATCAATTGCAAGATTTGTACCGAACAAACAAAGAAACAAACAAACAAGAAAGCGAGCTAATAAAAACGTGGTAATAAGGGAGAAAGGACTAGAGGTGAATAGAGAAAGAACGAAGATCATAAGGTTTGAGAGAAGAAGGCAAGAGAAAAAGACGTGGAAATGGGGAGATGGAGAGGTAGAAGAAGTGGAGGAGATAAAAGACCTTGGCTATGTTTTTAAAAAGAATAGAGGACAAGAGGCAGGTAGAAGACAGAACAAGAAAGGGAGGAAGGGTATTGAGAAGTGTGTGGGGGATAGGTAAGAAGTATTTCAAAGACATGTATAAGAGAAGGGAATGGTTTTTCGGTGATTGAAAATAATCAATGAATTGTGATGACCTGCGTATTTCTTTGGTAATTCCCGAATGTTTTGAATCAAATCTATAAATTTTTGGTACAAAATGATTTTTTGTCCATGTTATTTCACAATTCGTGCCATTAGATTCTTGGATCAATTCTGTTTCCGACTCAGAACTACTATATATCACATTTATTCTTCGCCTTTTACGCCGATTGAAATTATTTTCATTTTCACAATTCTCGTCATTTTCCGAGTCAGTTAATTCGTTTCTGATACTTTTGTTTGCACTAAACATTCTGTAAAGGGCAAAAAATGTTTTAAAATATACGAACAAGTTTCGGATAAAAACATAATCTAAAGTTTTATTAATCAAATGAAATTAGACGACGATTATACCTATAGTTGTTTTTTTTTGGAATTCTTGTAAAAAAAGACTTTTTATTAGAATAATTTCTATTATGTCAGAAATATCAATTAATCAACGCAGATACGAATGTAGAAAACGATTGTTCAAAAATCGAAGAGTCCAAGGTGTTTTATGCATAGGTGCAAAATATATTTTCAATATGATCTTCATCTAATACGTCGGTAAAATAGAATATAATTTTACCAACTGTAGATGTCGTTTGCACGCACGGATTGCTACGTGCACCGACGAGATACTGTTCACAGACACAGACCACAGACTTAAGATACCTACAGACATTGCATGCAATGCGTTTTTCTGTCTACGGTTCTGAATTACCGACTCTGTAGAAAATGTCCTAGTACGATAGCGGACTCTATCGAAATGGAACGGTCAGGTGGTGAACTACATGAGGTTGCAACACATAAAGTGTGTGTCCGAGGAGGCTCGATTTTACAGCGTTGTCAGCTTTAAAACGCAATTGTATTCGTACAAAAATACTCCACGTATTATTCACTTGTGCCGCCTATTTTTTTACAGGACTTCGTACCCCCTGGTAAAAATTTGGCGAACATGATAAAGAAGTTTGTATCCGACAAAGACGAACTTATGCACATTTAAGAAGAGAAAGAAAGACAGACACAGAGCTGCTGAACACTTTACACCATCGACAGAAAATTTATTAGTAACACTGGTAACACACTTGTGAGGAATTGTTTACAAATATTTGCAGTTAGGAAATATAGAATAGACCTTCAGCTACTTTCACATATAGTTTATTGTCACATTTTATTTCTGACTAAATAGTTATAAACAATTATTCTAAGTCTCGTTCTAAAATAAACTCAAATAATTTAACAGATCTCTGGTAAAAAATAATCTTCCTTGTGATCGGAGGATCTAGAATGATGTCTCAGCTACATTTCTGTTGCAGTTTTATGTAGATTCGACGCCTAGTTAATTAGTTATTTATGATTTTCAGAGAGGTGACACAACGATTTGTGTTTACCTTTGACGAATACTCGGACTCTCCTTGTCTTACTCATTGCGGGCATAGAAGATAGAAGTTACCTCCACAAAAATTGTTGATAAATTACTTCAGGTAATTTTTATAAATATTAGCTCTCGAAGAATATAGAATGGACCTTCGGCAACATTCATGTATAGTTCTCAATTCGATTCTAGAAGAGGTTAATTAGTTATAAATAATTTTTGTTACTCTTGTTCTAATGAAACTGTGCATACTAGTGAGAATTGAATATCTTGTACACTCCAAATGTTCATGCATAAAAGTTAATCTGTATCTCGAGTACTATTAGCTATTTTTACTAAAAAATTGGGTGGTGAGATAACCAAACATATAATCGTTGTAATCGGTAAACAAACAGAGATAATAAATTCATTAATTACATTTTTTCACTTTAATTATGCTTAGTAATATTCGTGTATCATAAATTATTCTGGATCTCGAGTTTTATTACTTTCTTCTACTAAAAAATTAGATGGCAAGATGGTCAAGGGTGTGCTTGTCGACATCATCGACAAAAGGAATTGTTACAAATATTAACCAGCTAGAGATGATAAATTTATCAGTGAATTGTGTTCGATAAATTAATGCTCGCGAATATTCATGTGTCAGAAGATATTAAATATCTCGAGTTACATTACATATTTTTACTGAAAAATTAGATGGTCAGATAGTCGAGGGAGTGCTTATCGACATAATTAGCAAAAGGAATTGTTATAAACGTTAAACAGCCACAGATAGTAACTTCATTAATTACATTTGCTTGATATAATATTGTTTGGTAATATTCATGTGTTAAAAGTTACTCTGTATCTCGAGTACTATTAGCAATTTTTACTTAAAAATAAGATGGTAGATAGTAAAGAGGATGCTTGTCGGCATCATTAGCAAAAAGATTGTTATAAATATTAACTAGCTAGAAACAATACATTTTTCAGTGAGTTGTGTTGAAGAAATTAATGCGTATGAATATTCATGGTTTAAAAGTTGTTCTGTACCTCGAGTACGATTAGCAATTTGTACTAAAAAATTAGTTGGTAGATAGACAAGGGGATGCTTGTCGACATCGTTGGCAAAAGGAATTGTTATAAACATTAAACAGCCAGAAATAATAGATTTATCAATAATTATTATCACGGCAATCGAGATCTACCGAAATTAGTTGGGGTGGGGAGCGTTGCGCTTCGCTGCGCGCTGCGCATCACTGGCTACCTAAGCTCACGGAGCGCGCTCAGTCAATCAGTCGGGCCGGGCCCTCCGGCAGGAGCGGATGGGCTCCGGGACCAGGAGGATCCTCCAGCGGTACCCTGGCCTCTCCTGCCTACCTTGGGGATGACCAGTGGTCCTCCAGAGCTACCCTTGCCTACCTTCAGCTGGCTTAGGGTGGACCAAGGGTCCTTCGCCAGTGGTCATCCAGAGCTACTCTGGCCTACCTTGCCTACCCTGAGGCTGACCAGTGGTCCTCCAGAACTACTCATGCCTACCTTCAGCTGGCTTAGGGTGGACCAAGGGTCCTCCACCAGTGGTCATCCACTGGTCATCCACTGGTCATCCAGTGGTCATCCACTGGTCATCCAGTGGTCAACCACTGGTTAACCACTGGTCATCCAGTTGTCACCCACTGGTCAACCACTGGTCAACCACTGGACATCCACTGGTCAACCACTGGTCAACCACTGGTCAACCACTGGTCAACCACTGGTCAACTACTGGTCAACCACTGGTCAACCATTGGTCAACCACTGGTCATCCACTGGTCATCCACTGGTCATCCAGTGGACATCCAGTGGACATCCACTGGTCATCCACTGGTCATCCACTGGTCATCCACTGGTCATCCAGTGGTCATCCAGTGGTCATCCAGTGGACATCCACTGGACATCCACTGGACATCCACTGGACATCCACTGGTCAACCACTGGTCATCCACTGGTCATCCACTGGTCATCCACTGGTCATCCTGTGGTCATCCACTGGTCATCCACTGGTCATCCACTGGTCATCCACTGGTCATCCAGTGGACATCCACTGGACATCCACTGGACATCCACTGGTCAACCACTGGTCATCCACTGGTCATCCACTGGTCATCCACTGGTCATCCACTGGTCATCCTGTGGTCAAAGACTGGTCATCCACTGGTCATCCACTGGTCATCCAGTGGACATCCAGTGGACATCCACTGGTCATCCACTGGTCAACCACTGGTCATCCAGTGGTCATCCAGTGGTCATCCAGTGGTCATCCACTGGTCATCCAGTGGTCAACGACTGGTCATCCAGTGGTCAACGACTGGTCATCCAGTGGACATCCAGTGGTCATCCACTGGTCAACCGCTGGTCAACCACGGGTCATCCACTGGTCATCCAGTGGTCATCCAGTGGTCATCCAGTGGACATCCAGTGGTCATCCACTGGTCAACCACTGGTCATCCAGTGGTCATCCAGTGGTCAACGACTGGTCATCCACTGGTCATCCACTGGTCAACCACTGGTCATCCAGTGGTCATCCACTGGTCATCCACTGGTCAACCACGGGTCATCCACTGGTCATCCACTGGTCATCCAGTGGTCATCCAGTGGTCATCCAGTGGTCATCCAGTGGTCATCCAGTGGTCATCCAGTGGACATCCAGTGGTCATCCACTGGTCATCCAGTGGTCATCCACTGGTCAACGACTGGTCATCCAGTGGTCATCCACTGGTCAACCACTGGTCATCCACTGGTCAACCACTGGTCAACCACTGGTCAACCACTGGTCAACCGCTGGTCATCCAGTGGTCATCCAGTGATCATCCACTGGTCAACCACTGGTCATCCACTGGTCATCCACTGGTCATCCAGTGGTCATCCAGTGGTCATGCAGTGGTCAACCACTGGTTAACCACTGGTTAACCACTGGTCAACGACTGGTCATCCAGTGGTCATCCAGTGGTCATCCACTGGTCATCCACTGGTCAACCACTGGTCATCCAGTGGTCATCCAGTGGTCATCCACTGGTCATCCACTGGTCATCCACTGGTCATCCACTGGTCAACCACTGGTCAACCACTGGTCATCCAGTGGTCATCCACTGGTCATCCACTGGTCAACCACTGGTCAACCACTGGTCAACCACTGGTCATCCACTGGTCATCCAGTGGCCATCCATTGATCATCCAGAGCTACCCTAGCCTATCCCTGCTTACCTTCAGCTGGCGTAGGGTTGACCATGGGTCCTCCACCAATGGCCTGCTTTGGTTTATCATGGCCTACCTTTAGCTAGCTTAGGATAGTCCAAGGGTTATTTAAAACTTCCTTGGCCTACTTATTTCAAAAACAAGAAAACACAAGCATAGTTAATATATGTCTAATGTGTACGCACTCATCAACTGCATAGAATTTGTATTGATTTTAAGTGTAAAGAAAGTAAACTATTGGTTTAAAGTGTATAAAACTATTATAATATACATTCATTAGTGACACGAGTAATAAAAATAATATTACGTATAGAAACGAAATTAGTTTTACGACAATTCGTATTTTTGTAATACATTCTTCATAAATATTATTTTCACCGTTCAAATACACGCGCCGTATGCATTAGTAGCCTTGAAAACACCCGTAGTAAAAATAAAGTATAAGGAATATTCAGTTCTTGCTAATACGACTAAATTCGTGAACTATCGGTAAGATTAAGTCTGTGCACAGGCTTAAGACTACTACAGACATTGCATCTTATTGGCTTTTCTGTCTAGGCCTCTGGAGGCCACAGTGGCCCCCGTACCATTTCGGTGTCGCGCTCAATATTACCGATAGTTCACGAATTCAGCCGTATTAGCAAGAACTGAATATTCCATATACTTTGTTTTTACTACAGGTGTTTTGGAGGCTACAAATGCATACGGCGCGTGTATTTGAACGGTGAAAATAATATTTATGAAGAATGTATTACAAAAATACGAATTGTAGAAAAATTAATTTGGTTTCTGTACGTAATATTATTTTTATTACTCGTGTCACTAATGAATGTATATTGTAATAGTTTTATACATTTTAAACCAGTAGTTTACTTTCTTTACACTTAAAATCAATACAAATTCTATGCAGTTGATGAGTGCGTACACATTACACATATATTAACTATGCTTGTGTTTTCGTGTTTTTAAAATAAGTACTTGCATTCTTTTCATCCGCAGAAAAATAAGAATTCATTAAATTTTTATGTCTCAATTCAGCCTTGACATTTCCGAATTGATTCGAAACGAGCAATGAAAACATTTAATATTCGCTTTTAGTGTGCTTTATAATGTTTACTTATTTTTATTTTGCTTTGCTTATTTAATGCTTATGCGCATGCTTAGAAACATGCTCTTATGATAATACAACCGTTTTGGAATCTATAAAGATTCATTGAATTTATGATCAATTCTGAAGAGCATTTTATAAATATGTAGCGATCATGCTCTCCGTGGCGCGAGTCTCCCTCGTGGTCCGCGCGCCGGCAAGTGCCTTCCCGCTTCCGCCCGTCCCGCCGCGCCACGCAGCACTGCGAGCACGCGCTCGTGGCCGCTAGTTCGCGGGCCGCCGCCTTGAGGCCGCTCTCGCTGCTGAAACCGCGCGGCGAGCGTATATATGCCGCCGCGCGGCCCAGTACCGATAGCGACGACCGGACTAACCGATACCGCACCAGCCCAGAGTCACCGCCGTTATCAACCAGTTTATAAGCTACCGAGCCGCTTTTAGTTTCGCAAACTGTATCCGCCGCGAGGATACGAGGACTGCACCCACGAAGAAGTCGAGTTCTGTCCGTCGACCTCCCTTCCCCCGACTCTTCCTGTGCAACCCTGTGGCAACGAATCGGTTCACAGGCACCCTCCTTGCCCCGCTCCTGCCGCATAGAGCGTGTGCTAAGGCACCGAGCACGAAGGGGTTTCCGGCGGCGCCCTGGTGGATGAAGACCAAGCCAGGGTCGCAGTATCGCCTCCTCTCCGCCTACCTGGACGCCGTAACAGGCTTCAGCCTAGACGTCCAGGCCAGCACCCTAGGCTAAGGTATAGGTGAAGCTAGGTTGTAAGTACGTCGTTGTATTAGTATGTAAGTTAGCCTGTAAGTTCATTGTAAACGTTCCGCCGGCACCGACTGTTTCGCCGAAACCGTCTCCACCGCCGCCGACTGCATTCGCGGACCAGCGAATCCGGCAAGCCGACTGAGCCGGATCTGGGCATAGCATTGCAGAGAGAATACTGTACTTCTCACTTAATACGATTATTATACATCATGAAATTATCGACTATTTCCTTCATTGTTTTTAACGGTGAATAATATTTGGATTTCAGGTACAATGATTCCGAAGTCTGGGGGTGATTACGCGTACATTAGTGACGCATTCGGTCCGATTCCTGCGTTTCTCTACCTTTGGGTAGCGTTCTTTATTCTGGTTCCAACGGGAAATGCAATCACCGCCCTCACATTCGCCGAGTACATTTTGCAACCCATTTGGCCGGGTTGCGTGCCGCCCTATGAAGCAGTGCGTCTACTTGCCGCAGTCATCACTTGTAAGATTCTTGATTATTATGATTCGTTATTATATTATAACTACATAGGCTGCAGTTGTCTATGCTTATAGTTCACAGTTTAAAGTGTTTCAAATTGTATAAAACTCGGTACAGTAAAGTGCTTGATAAAAGATGAGTATTTTTTTGCGATTTAGTGGAACTTTTAGGGTTTCATTATATCCGGCCGCGCCGTGCCGTGTTTTTTTACATAGTTTTGGGTCTACCGCATGGCTAGCTCTAGACCCAAAAACTATGTGAAAAAAAACACGGCACGACGCGTAACAGCTGGATATAATCAGACCGTTAAAGCCTAGTTATATGCACCGTGCCACGACCGCACAGTGGGTCGGAACGGCGAAAATGCGGAGAAAACTCTATATCTCGGTGACGGATCGTCGTATCGACCTGCCGTTGGTCTCATTCGATTGAGGAGACAAAAATATATCAGAAGTAACTCAGATTTGATGTTTTTCAATCATTTATAAGTAATTTCTGTAGAACAATACCGATAGTTCGCACTGTAGTAAGCACTGATCAATATACTATGGATACGGGATTCGGATTTTGGAAATGTCCCGAATTGAACGTAGATTTGGATGCCAGCGCCGCTATCGTTCGACCGGTGTACTGTACCCCTCGTACTCCTCTTCACCTCCGTGATCCTCTATACTTCGCCATATGTTTGAGTTGATTGGACGCCATTAACACGCTACGAAATAAAAAGTGTCGATGTACGCCCCGCACTAGTGGGGATATCTCAGGGACAATTATGTCGGAGACATTTGGGACAATTACCGATGAAATACTGTATTGCTGTACCTATACCGACTCAAATTCGTCTAACTGGTAAAATATCAGATTTTCTTGACCGCAGGTATATTGACAGTCATCAACTGTTACAACGTGAAATGGGCTACCAGAGTGCAAGACATCTTCACCGCAACGAAAATATTTGCGCTCGTGATTATCATTGTGGCAGGATTCTGGTGGCTGTGTATGGGTCATACGGAGAATTTCCACGCTCCAATGGCTGGCACCAACACGCAGCCCGGTCATATCGCCCTGGCCATTTATTCAGGCCTGTTTTCCTACTCAGGTTGGAACTATCTGAACTTCGTTACCGAGGAACTGAAGAAACCGTACAAGTAATTATGCCTACTTTACAAATCCGTTTGTCAATGAACGTGCTGATTGTTGATACACAATCTAATACAGGGTTGTTAAGATAAATCTGAAAAAGTCATTGTATAAAGAAAAACAGTTAAAATTCCAAGATAATCTCAATATATTCTTTCACCAGCTTGTACAAAAGTAGTGAATGATATGAAAAATGGAATTACTCGGTGTAGCCTCCACTACCTGCCACGGTGTTCTTAAGTTTGAACCTGACCCGCTGCTCCGCTGTATGCATGTTTCACCTCCTCAAGACTGGACGTGGACTAAAACAAAAAATTCAAAATGACTCTTAATCGATATGGTTGCATGTCTCGCTTCCTTCAAAGGGTAGGTTCCTGAGACCATTTGAAGCGACATTTTCCTTTGCAAAAATGGCCGTTTCGGCTTTGTTAACGAGTTATTAACGAAAATTACGGACCAATCAGAGCGCGACCTAAAGGCGTATTGGCAGAGATGGCCGCGCGCGACAGAAGTCGACCGATGGTGATACACCGCGGTCGAAAGCAAGGAACAAACAAGAGAAGAAAATTTTTCGGGTCCTATGTCGGATAATTCAAATTTGAATATGTTGTAGTCTTTAGTAACCTATGAACGAATCTCGAAGGATTTTTCGAAATCTTAAAAAATGTTGGTTTTACAGACGTGTAAAGAACCTTTTTTCATTAAATTATAACACTAGAACTAACGTACCGAGGAAAATGAGTTTTTCGGAGCTTGTAGTGAACACATAAGAGTATCTATTGAAAATATTTCGATTTGGAAGAAATGAATTTTTCACCATTTATTTTGCAAATGTTTTAAACAAATGCAATTTTCCTATAGCCGGGACTGCTTCAAAAATTCGAAAAAAACGAGGTGACAGCTCCAAGTCTCCTCTTTACGGACCTATTTTTGAAAAGGCAGGCGCTTTAAAATTAACGGAATTAAAATGATTTGAAGCGAACGCCGCGAAGGCGCGCGGCACGAACGGCACCGCACACTCTAACACCGTCAATACTGAGAAAGCCTTGCTTACCTTGGTTCTCATGTAGAGCCCCAGCGAGGTGAAAATGATTCCTGTATTCACAAATTATTCGGTGTGCAACATTGAACCTGCCTACTCATAAAATTCACAAGAGCATTTTAATTATTCGCTCTATGAAATTATCGAGCAGAAGGGGTCAATGTCCATTCACTGTACAATCCGGCCCACATTGTTGATTTATTCACGATCACAGTAAAACTATTCACATATATCCACTGGGTTCACAAACGTTGAATGAAATCCACACAAATGATTCCCAGAAGTCCACATATCACGCACAACTAGTTCACATTTGATGCACGTAAATCGACTGCTTCGACTGCCTGTGCACGAAAAACCGTCCGTCCATGCTCGCGATCGTAGGAAGACTAGTGCAGAACAGCTGACGAGGTTAACGGACTTTCAACAGCACACTGCCGATTTTCATTTCAGCAACTGTTCGATGGAACCGTGTTTTCAAATGGAATGGAAACAGTAAATGACCGCCCCCAAACCGGGAGTCACTCGCAGGTACGCTTGTACCCTCGAGCGGTGAATCCGCGTGTCCCAAGGGGCTACCGTAGCCATAAACCAGCGACAGGCATGTAGCTGAACAAAGGGCACACTATTCTAACAAAAAAAACGCCTTACATTTGTCTAAACAAATTTCTTTAATTATTTTCGAATGAGGGTTCACTCATTTGATGAGCTGTTAGATAGGATAACAGAGAGAACTCCATCACAAGATACATGGATGAGACGCGCGATCCTATATGCGATAGCGGCGACCGTGCGTTCCTTTGGGGAACTGCGGCAAACATTAAACGCAAGACGGACGTGCGACGCCGGAATTACGATTGAAACAAATGTACAGCGTCTTAATTGAATTCATAGTACCTCAGACCGCAATTGCGGTACCGCATGGTCGTCGCACGTTAAAACAACGAATGTGTGTAGCGGACCTACGCTTATCTCGCACAGTTTCTACCATATAACCGCGTATCAATCTTTGTCTCTACTTTTGCAGGAACTTACCAAAGGCTATTTGCATATCCTTGCCGTTGGTTACGGTAATTTATGTTCTGGTGAACGTTGCCTACTTCGCCGTGTTGAAACAGGATGAGATTCTTTCGTCGAATGCAGTGGCGGTGGTAAGTATCTCTTACTTCTATGCAATTAAGGCTTTGTAGTTGCCAGTAGCAAACGTATAAAAGGGTATAGCTGGATAAGATGGTAAAAAATGCCCCTAAGCCAAATAGATTTTTGGTCAGACCATTCGATAGAATCTAGGTCGCGCTCTGATTGGTCCGTGTTTTTCGTTAATAACTCCTTAACAAAGCCGAAACGGAGATTTTTGCAAAGGAAAATGTCGCTTCAAATGGACTCAGGAACCTCTCCTTTGAAGGAACCGTGACATTTTTGGGAAACCCTGTATAAAAGCGAATAAAAAATTGATAGTTCGTTTAAAACAGTGAAAGACACTGGGTGAATAATAGTATTAATACTCAAAATTATTAATACTCATATACAGAAATTCAAATTTTAAACTTTCTTTTGTCCACCATTGTACTTATAATACTTTTCTATTGATACAGAACATTATAACCATTAATTATTTGTTGTACAGACATTCGGCGACAAGCTGCTCGGCGTGATGTCGTGGATAATGCCATTTTTCGTGGCTTGCTCAACTTTTGGCGCCCTGAATGGAGCGATATTCGCATCCTCCCGATTGTTCTTCGTGGGGGCGAGGAATGGACACTTGCCAGCTGCCATCGCTCTCATCAACGTTCAGAACTTAACGCCGATGCCGTCCCTTATATTCCTCGTAAGTCTTTTTTGCTCTTGAGTCACTAGTTATTTTGTGTTACTAAAGGCGTACGGTCAAAAGAAGGGGCAATGACGTGTCGTGTCTACATACAACTATTCTGCTAATGAGACGGGACTAGGGTTGTTGATTTTTTTGGCAAGTATCGATTTTACAGGTCGATTCGAATTGCAAGATTTAGGAAAAATCGCCTTCAAAGGTATCGATCTTCGAGAAATCGATTCTACTTTTAGATGTTAGCTCAATGTCCGTATTATTTTACACTTCACGGCGATTAAGTATTTGAGCCCCTCAATAAGTACACTCTACGGTAGTGAAGATCAATTTTTCACAAATATTGTGCTCCTCTCTTTCAATATATCGAAACATTATTGTATATCACGATTTTTGTTTCGTACTGTTGTTCGTCCTATAATATAATTTCTGTTTCTAGTGCATTATCACCCTGGCACTTCTCATCATAGAGGATGTATACGTGCTAATCAATTATGTCAGCTTCGTTGAGGCACTGTTCACCACGCTGTCCGTATCTGGTCTTCTCTGGCTTCGCTACAAAAATCCAGATCGCGAACGACCAATTAAAGTACGTATCCACATTCTTTTAAACTAAATGTCTCGGTTCACATTGTCAAAAGGTATAGAATCAGTTAAGATTATTAATATCGAGTCGTTTCATGAAGAACATTATTCGATTAAAAATCAATTTCCAGTGCAAGTATTAATGCTTACATTTATTTTTAATCGCCAGTGTAAATAATCTCTCGAGTAATTTATGGCTTTCTTTTGTTCGTAATTGTTGGCATTAAGACGCAACCTTATTCACTGCCCAGTTCAAGCATTCAATACCATCAAATTTGTTATTGGGCAAAAATAATTCGGCAAGTACCTATTGCATAGAATATGGTTTACTTCAGCGACTTCAATGAACTGGAACTATCATGAAGGTCAATGTACGGAGTAACATCATTTATAAATGCAACCACTTCTCAGATTTTGAATGTACATACGTATGTAAGTGTATACGTACATGTATACCGTCGCTGACTCTCAAAGTGATACTCGGAAGGAATGCGAAAAGAATTCGCAAAGAAACCGTCTGATTGGTCAGGCGCACGCAGTTAAGTCGCAGGCTTCTCGCTATTCGTTGAGGAGATTACCACTACTACTTCCGGTGTATCGCATCGCGTGTCTGTAAATTTCACTCCCCTTGTCCCTGTGCCGTCCCACGTATCACTTTAGCAGTCAGTGAACATACCATCTTGGTGGAAAGGGTTCTTTCTTAGTAACCTGTTGAACGAGTCATCTCCGGTCAAAATCAACTCAAGGGCAATTTTCACTAGTTTTTCCGGCGAGACCCTTTGGGGTTGTACAGTATAATCAAATCATCCCAATTATTTTTATATATAGCAGAGGTACTCGTGATTTAAGAGTATCAATTTATGAGTAGAGACTTCAGATTTTAAGAATTTATAGTGTTGCGGAATTTAGAAGGCAATAAATTAAAAAAATCTGTTCTCTGGTTTACAATAAATATTTTTACTTTCAATGTTCACAGGTCTCGATCGTGTTGCCAATCATATTTTTCATTATCTGCGCGTTCTTAGTAACGGTTCCTTGCTATGTAACGCCTTGGGCAGTGGGGATCGGGGTGATAATTATCTTATCTGGTATACCTGTCTACTTCGTTTTTATTCATTGGAAAAAGAAGCCTAAATGGATCGTAAGGTCGTCTCGTAAGTAACTACCATTTATTATACCAAACCCTTCGTCTATATCTATGCTTACTGTAATTCAGCATAAGCTATTGGCAGCTAATCGCAATTACATAAAATGCAGTCAAAAGTTTGACGAAGTTTGGCGAGCTTTATATAGTCTTATTGTCTAATGTCTGTTGCAATATGAAAAGAATAGACAACTAGGTTAGTAATATATCGCATAATATTAAAGTATTTCTTATTTTCTAGAGGTCAGAAAATCGAAATTAATTTCATTTTTCAACTATTTCTGTGAAATATTCAAGTTTATCAGTGTCCAATAGACTTACAGAATAAATAAAATCTAACAATTTGAAGATTAGATCATTTTTTCACAGAAGAAACGTCGAAAAATTAGTTTTTGTCAAACAACCGGCGCCGCGAACTTGAAAATCTGAAAAAATTCATAAACTATATTTTGAGTATAATAATAGAAACACAATATAGCATCCGAAAACGTACGAAATAATCTAAGTCCCACGTCCGTGGTACGTCCGAAATTTATGTCCGAGGGATGTCCCACGGACGTAAAAAACGGATGTCCATGGGATGTCCGAAATTTATGTCCAACGGACGTCCCACGGACGTATATTTTGGTCCAAGGTACGTCCTACGGACGTATATTTTGGTCCAAGGTACGTCCCACGGACGTATATTTTGGTCCAAGGGACGTCCCACGGACGTATATTTTGGTCCAAGGGACGTCCCACGGGCGTATATTTTGGTCCAAGGTACGTCCCACGGACGTATATTTTGGTCCAAGGGACGACCCACGGACGTACACGACGGACATTGGACGTATCGGACGTAAAACGGACGTTCCATGGACGTACGGTGCTATCTGGGATCGGCCCTTAGGTGTAGGAGAGAGAGAGAGATGATACATGTGAACAATTAAAATGTTCGGTTCTCCGACGATACAAGAAATACAGAGTGAATGCTTATTTTAATCCGATTCGCCTTGCTCTATCCTATTAGTAACTTTGTCACTATGCGCAACCTGCCCTGGAATAATTAGCTTTTTCTGTTTCAGATAACCTAAACATGGTATGCGTGAAGTTATTCATGTGTATGCAGGAGGAGAAAAACGATTGAGGTCCTCGAACAAAGTTGTTCGTTCGCCGCGCCGTATCGCGTGTTCGGTCAGTTTTCTCTTGGAATTCGCGCCAGTCGTGCGACACGCTGCCAAACTGACTCGCTCGTATTATACACGATTGCAGTTGGACATTACAAAACCTGTCGCAACGGCAATGGCCGCCAATGTGCATCGAATCGAGTGCAACATTCCAGTGAAATCTATGCCGCTTCGAGCAAAAACCTGTGGACCAATGAATCCTGATCGCAGCAACATTCGCGGCTACATATCTTCTGCGCGCCGTTTTCCACACATATATGCAGGTACTACACCTTCGAACGAATACAGCAGTACTGAAGTCGACAGTGCGTCGATTACTGAACTCCTTTATTGTAACACAACAACACGAACTTTCTACGGATCGCCACTCGAGAGTATCGCGTGGCATAAAGCACAACAACAAGATGTTAAGATACGCTTTTAATCCTGAAAGAATTAAGCATTTCTGCCTTCCAATACAGATCGATTTCAAATCGAGGCCCCAAGTATTGAAAGACCATACCAGCCTATGAGTGAGCAGCAATTTTTCTGTACGCGTTTCAATTTGTTATTTTTTCATACGATTTTTATACAGAAGGAACTTGCTACAGTAAACTACAGACTGCCATTTTGCACTTGTTAATCAAGCGAGAACATCCCCAATCTTGAAAGATACCGGTGAAGGATAAATATTCTGATAACGATGGAGCAGTTTTAACGTCAACAACTGAAAATTCGAAAGCTTTTATTTCCATTAAAGATGATTCTACCTGATTAGCGATCTCAAAATGACATCGCTCCATCCATCGTAGGATGAGAAGCTTGCTACACATAGTTAGGGATCGGTGACCATTTCTTATCCCTCTGTTGAATGCAACGTTGGATCATTTTATCGACCGAATAATCCGCATCGATCACGCAGGATATGACGTAATGTTTCGTGTATCAGGATTACATGCCAGGCCAGAAAAATTACGAAAACTATTCGTTGAAACTGGTGAAGGGCATCGTCGAATATTTTTGTAATGGAAATACGTGTAAAATACCGAATACTTCTATTGTATATATAAATCAGTTGACCAATACCTTGGCACTTTGTATTTAACCCTTTCGCTACGGCAGTGTGCTCCGTCGGAATGACACCGCTGAACGGGCCACCGTGCCGCCGGAGTAGCGGTACTGAACGGAGCACTACGCCGGAAAGTGTGCATGTTGCGCTTAAGTCGTGCAGGTGCAGGTTGCGTATGTCGTGTTCAAAATATACCTTTACTCGGATTAATTCAAGACTGTTGAATAATAGCCATTGACAGCTTGAAGGAGACTGGAGCGTGATTCTTGGCCCGATTGCTCCAAAAGAATGCATGTTTATATTTCGCGGGGCTCATGGTCAAGTGGTATCACGCTGACGTCGTCTATAGGCGACGCTCGTACACACAGGTCGTCGCGCGGATGTCGTCTATAGGCGACGCTCGTAGCGAAAGGGTTAATCATACTATGGAAGGTGAAATACTTCTGTAATTTGTGTTTACGTGCTCATTGAATACCGAATACAGTAGTATTTCATATTTTTTATCTGATAAAGATATAAGTACTTGTATTGACAGCATGTGTCCCTTGCAGCCTGCATACTGCGTAACCATATCGTGTACAGTCCGTTGTGCAGTTGAAAATAAATTTTTGTACCATTGAGGATTTGGGCAAAATATTGCTGCTAAAGCAAGATATTCGATATTCGGTATTCCATAAGCT
This sequence comes from Sphecodes monilicornis, assembly GCA_913789915.3. NCBI lineage: Eukaryota > Metazoa > Arthropoda > Insecta > Hymenoptera > Halictidae > Sphecodes > Sphecodes monilicornis. Next base: position 862,752 of record OU565286.1, on the reverse strand, counting down.
ATTGAATATAAATTACAAAAGTAATTCATATTCCATAAGATGATTAACCACTTGCGCTGGCAACTATATCACAGATGCATGCTATCTCAGCGTGCGTGGCAAGTCTTCCCACGCAAGTGGTTAACTACAAAATGCCAAGATATTCATCAACTGATTCATGAATTTGATGAAAGTATTTTGTAATGACATAACGATCCAACACAATATCCGAATACATTTCGCATTCGATATAAAATAAATTACAAGTTAATAATATACAGGGTGTTCGACTGCAGGTGGGAGAAAATTTAAGGGGTGGTTCTACATGACAATACGAGTCGAAAATGGTACATAAAAAAATTGCGATTTCGGCTTCTTTATTTAGTTATTAACAATTAAAAATCTTCCTGAAATACGGCAACCCGACCAACAGAGGTGTGCGTTGTGTATGTTATAGAGCAGTGGCTGGCACGGGTGGAGCCCCTCAAACGCTTGCTTCTCCCACCAACCTCTCTTTCATGCAGCGCGCACGTTCGTTGCGTACGGTTATGTCTCGTGTCTTCGTTGCCCCATTGTACCGCGCTTAATGGAAGGGGGCAGAGGACGCTACTGTGTAGACGGTTTTGCCTCAATAGAGGCAAAATTGCCCATCACTGTCATAGAGGCACGCGACAGTCTCGTATCAAGTGACAAATACATGTTTACCTTGGTTCTCATTTGGGCCTCCAGCGAGGTGAAAATGTTTAACAGATTGATGAGCAGGACTAACAAATTGATCGTTGCACGACATTGAAGCGGGCCTACTCGTTAAAATCCACAAGGACATTTCTAATATCCGCCCTATGGAATTATCGAGCAGAAGGGATCAATGGGATTAGGGAATTTTTTTATTCTTCATTTCCGACTTATATTGTCATGGAGAACCACCCTTTAAATTTTCTCCCATTTGTAGTCGAACACCTTGTATTTGTCATTCGAATATTTCTTGAAATGCTTTTTGCTCGTTACGGATTGAAACACATGAAAAGGAAATGACATTGCACACTGGCCGAACTGTGTGTTTCCGCACATAATATTGTATTATAAACAAAATAGTATAAATATTTATATTATTTAATTGTACATACGACGCGAGCAACTATAAATTATTTATCATTGTTCATATACCGATAAATTGCTCTTCCGTTCAACAAGTTCTCGTTGATGTATGCATAAATAGTAATAACGTTTGCCTACTGGTTCGATTTGCCACATTCTCCTTACCGGTCGTGTGAGCCGCTAAATTGCAAAATACCTGACAAAGATAAACGATAGAATTACGCACGGATCATTGTAAAAAGTATTTTTTAACATATTTTAGAACGACGAGATAGAATTTACAAGTAGGCAAGGATAGTATTCCTTCTATTCAAATTATACATTCTCTCGAATCAACGACAAGATACATGAGTATCGGGAAGTGGGAATTGTAATTTAATGAAAAGTGATGTTCTTCCTTAGAAAAGTATTTTCTGCGTCAATGCGGTGGGAAAACAATCAATTTTTATAATTAGCGATGCCTGATCACGTGCCTTGTATGTCATGCAAACAGAAAAATGGTTAAATCTACAGAAGTATTCAAATGATAAAGTCAGATTACAAAAAGTTAAGGTAGGTAAACGCTGTGATGATAAGAGAAGTATTTCATATTTGCATATTTATTTCCATGCCATTAGATTTCTTTTGAAATTTAATAACAACCTTCTTCATTAAAAATATTTTTTGTCATAATTTCGTATAAACTAATTGCGAATTTAGTCGGAAATTAAAAATTTTAAAAGTAAGATATTCTTAAAATGTATGAAAATATGATAATATTTCTTATATAATGAAAAGTTTCAAATGGTTGAAAAAAGCTCCTTTGTGGTGCTTTTGGAGAAGATTTCAATCGCAAAAAAATTCATATGCTCAACAGAAGTGAATTTAGTACATCGTATCCAAATTTCACTAAATTCGCTTAGTATTTATTTGAAATACATCGACGGCTAGTTGCAAAAATATCATTTCGAGAAAAATGCATTTAAAATTTTGTGTCCAGTTATTTTGTTAATAATTTATGCTTTTTCAACTTATCGTATTTCGTCCAAACCTGGACTATAGTATTCATCATATCTACTGATTTGGAAGTACGTGTGGGTTTCATTATCATGTTTAACGTTGAAAAATGGTTTCGTATATTCCATGTTTAAAAGGCCCAAATAGCTCTCCGTATATACGTTAGAGAATTATTGTTTCACCAAATAACTTTATCATAATAATTATGCAGTTCATCATGTACCACATAGTTCCTAATATGGAAGACTAACGGCATATAAGTATAAATTAGTTTCAAATGCTACGAAATCTGAGTATTGGTATATGCCTAGAGTACATCTGTAGACATCACCGTAAAAAGTGACTGCCGTATAATAATTTTTAGGTATGTAATTTAAAAGATTATTTGCGAGAGATAATTTATATACGTTATACTTTTAAATTATGCACAAAAAATTACATTTTCTTACCATCACAATGTTTACCACCCTTAAGAAACTAAGCTTTCTTAATAAATGTTCATTTCTCTGTTTTCAGTTATCAAACTATAATAACTGAATATGCTTTTGGTCAGAAGCCAAAATGTAATGATAATGTTACGAAGTTTTAAGTGATTTACTCAAATAACAAATACTATAATAAGGAAATATTATCAAAATATATTCTAAAATAGTAAAATAATCTAAAGTTGCTAATTACTTGTAAGAATATAATTAGATAGACATAGAAAGTTTTATACAATAAAATTATAAATGACACTATATTTCTGTCACAATCTAGCAAACCATTTAAAAACAACATAAAATTTAATCGTTTTTACACATTTCTATAGAATTGTACTGTTTCATCTAAAATTTGGAATGCTGTCAACATTTTAACTATGATTAAATGTGATCATCGTTACAGTAACGTTACAATAACGTTACGATATGATACCGGTGCTCGAGGACAATCTAATGCCGAGTCCGTAAACATCGAAGACTGTTCCTGATCATTTCACAAGCATTTCGTGAGCTTTAGTATGACAGTATATTACAAATTAGCACGCGGACTCCTGATTGGTGTAGACATGGCATTAGACAAAGTCAGCAAGTTTTGGACACAATTAATAATGAGACACATCGTCGTCCTTCAGGGCCAACGAAAGCTGTTAAAATTTTGTTAGGATGTACGTAGGATTTTTTATAAACTTTATGACAGTATTTACAAAGCAAGAAACTGGCAAAGAAGCGCCTAGTATATAAGCAACGAATATTGTAACAATGGATACCGCAAATAATGTTCTAACATTACAAATCGTATTTTATTAAATTACTTTCTTATATACATTGTCAAATAAAAATAAGTGAACGAAACCTGTAAACTGTAAATGAAATGTCAAGGGGATGCCTTTTCATCCTTTCAGTAATAAATACAAAGTAACAAATTAATATTTTGTAACGAAGAGTTTTTCGCTTCCTTTTCAGGGTTCAAAATCGATTTATTAAATGTCCTAGAGGCGCGCTCGGCACAACGCAACGGGGGGTCACGGTCGTGTCGTGCTTCCTGGGACCCCCCGATTGGTACTGGACCCTGGACCTCTAGCTGGCTAAATATAGACAGACGTGAATAGTCAGAGCGGAGTGCAAACCACAGGAAAACGCTGTCAGTAACGCGCGGACAGTACCAATACAGACGCGATACGGACGCGAGATGGTCGTGAGATGGACCGTCATATTTCTAGCAGGATCGGGAAGGATATAGGCGAAATGTAACGTAAAGGTGTGCACATTGCACGTCGGTTCTCGGATACACAGGTCGTTGCGTGCCGACTATAGTCGGTGATCGTATACACAGGTCATCACGTGGATGTCGGCGCTCGTATACATAGGTCATTGGATGAATGCCGTCTATAGTCGGCGCTCGTAACGAAAGGGTTAAGGATAGACCTCGTCGGCGACCGAAGAGGTAGGCAGAGGGATTGCCGATGTGGGTAATCTACTCGGTCAACTGGTTAGGTCGTGCCGGTGCGCATAAAATGGCATAAAATGACAACACCTTTTTCTTCCGAACGTTTTAAGGTTGCGGACTCCTGCGCGCAGCGCTCCAAGCGGCCGCTAGGGGAAGCTCGAATGAGAATGTGTAGCACACACACACTCCAATAGATTAGCCTATACGTATACAAGCAGAGAGGAAACTCGTACGAGGTTTCAAGGTATTTCAAGGTTCCGCTGGGCCCGTTTTCACGGCGAAAAAACGCAAAAGTAGGAGTTTTGAGTATGCACGTCCACTAAATGAAAGATAAATCTAGTGCGCTTGACTATAGAGACAGCCTACTTTTGCGATATTGAGGCGTAGATTGGGATATTCGGCAGCATGCTGCCCATCAGAAATCGTTGTAGGCCGCGTGATGTCACGACATGTTGAATCTTTAAGTATCTGGAGATTTAGAGTTCTTATAGAGACACCTGGATGCACGCTCGCTAGCGAGGGCACATGCAATGTTGATGAAACGTCTATTATGTTATTTATTTACATATTTTAGGCGTAAAAATAGACTTCTAATACCGATATCAGCGCTCGTAGCGACAAATGCCGGAACTATGTCTTTCTCGAAGTCTACTTTTTACGCCTAACTTTTTGAAAAATATCTGTGTTTCTTTATATTCTGCTATATAGTATAGCGGTAAGTATCGAGAAAAACTGCGGAACGCGATATTAGAAAAACATAATCAAGCTAGAGGTATACTTTTTACACTAATAAATATCAACAGAACAATTTGAAATTGTTTTGAATTGCTATTGCAAGTAGGGATGGGAAAAACTGCTACTTCCGAATCACTCGTGATTCGATCACGTTCGTCCCAAATCACGGTGATTTTTCACAGTGATTCGTGATTTTTTGTGATCGCTTCTGATTGATGGAGAGCATAGGAACATAACTGTTCTTGGTCAATCTATATAGAAGTCTGTGTTCTCGAGCCTCTCTGGTATAAACCACCTGAATAATTCGTACCGGATTGGACATAGGGCCTTACGGGCAGAGCGGCACGAATTTACTGTGCGCATCTTGAACAGCGTCACTATAGGCACTACACATGAGCCCGAAAAACATTAATTATGGAAAAATTAGGGTAATAACAAATAATGCAAGGACATAGAGCCGTTCAGGGGAATCTTCTGCAATGATCGAATGCAAACAGAACTGACAGAAATCGCGAATTGTTTAAATATTCATTAAAAAAGTAAAGGTAGATCGAAAAACTGAATGGTGGTGCCATCTAGCGGCGAGACGAAGAAACGCAGAAACCGAAAAAATTCAATAACTCTGGAACCAGTGGCTAAAATTTGACGTTCCTGGGCTTGAAATACTCGCAGCGGAAAATTCTATCGAACGTGTATCTTGGAATCCCATAATTATACCCGCTTATGGTTTTTGCAAAAATCGATTGCCAACGGGGTATGAAATAGCTTCGCCATCTCGCGGTGGCGCCCCCGAACTAAACCATCTATAGGCACTACACATGAGCCTGAAAAACATTAATTATGCCACAATTGCGGCAATAATAAATAATCCAAGGACAGAAGGCCGTTCAGGGAAATCTTCTGCAATGATCGAATGCAAACAGAACTTACAGAAATCGCGCATTGTTTAAATATTCATTAAAATAGTAAAGGTAGATCAAAAATTCAGTTTTTCGATCTATCTTTTCTATTTTAATGAATATTTAAACAATGCGCGATTTCTGTAAGTTCTGTTTGCATTCGATCATTGCAGAAGATACCCCTGAACGGCCCCCTGCCCTTGCATTATTTTTTATTGCTCTAATTTTGCCATAATTAATGTTTTTCGATCTATCTTTACTATTTTAATGAATATTTAAACAATGCGCGATTTCTGTAAGTTCTGTTTGCATTCGATCATTGCAGAAGATTCCCCTGAACGGCCTTCTGTCCTTGGATTATTTATTATTGCCGCAATTGTGGCATAATTAATGTTTTTCAGGCTCATGTGTAGTGCCTATAGGTGGTTTAGTTCGGGGGCGCCACCGCGAGATGGCGAAGCTATTTCATACCCCGTTGGCAATCGATTTTTGCAAAAACCATAAGCGGGTATAATTACGGGATTCCAAGATACACGTTCGATAGAATTTTCCACTGCGAGTATTTCAAGCCCAGGAACGTCAAATTTTAGCCACTGGTTCCAGAGTTATTGAATTTTTTCGGTTTCTGCGTTTCTTCGTCTCGCCGCTAGATGGCACCACCATTCAGTTTTTCGATCTACCTTTACTTTTTTAATGAATATTTAAACAATTCGCGATTTCTGTCAGTTCTGTTTGCATTCGATCATTGCAGAAGATTCCCCTGAACGGCTCTATGTCCTTGCATTATTTGTTATTACCCTAATTTTTCCATAATTAATGTTTTTCGGGCTCATGTGTAGTGCCTATAGTGACGCTGTTCAAGAGGCGCACAGTAAATTCGTGCCGCTCTGCCCGTAAGGCCCTATGTCCAATCCGGCACGAATTATTCAGGTGGTTTATACCAGAGAGGCTCGAGAACACAGACTTCTATATAGATTGACCAAGAACAGTTATGTTCCTATGCTCTCCATCAATCAGAAGCGATCACAAAAAATCACGAATCACTGTGAAAAATCACCGTGATTTGGGACGAACGTGATCGAATCACGAGTGATTCGGAAGTAGCAGTTTTTCCCATCCCTACTTGCAATAGCAATTCAAAACAATTTCAAATTGTTCTGTTGATATTTATTAGTGTAAAAAGTATACCTCTAGCTTGATTATGTTTTTCTAATATCGCGTTCCGCAGTTTTTCTCGATACTTACCGCTATACTATATAGCAGAATATAAAGAAACACAGATATTTTTCAAAAAGTTAGGCGTAAAAAGTAGACTTCGAGAAAGACATAGTTCCGGCATTTGTCGCTACGAGCGCTGATATCGGTATTAGAAGTCTATTTTTACGCCTAAAATACGTAAATAAATAACATAATAGACGTTTCATCAACATTGCATGTGCCCTCGCTAGCGAGCGTGCATCCAGGTGTCTCTATAAGAACTCTAAATCTCCAGATACTTAAAGATTCAACATGTCGTGACATCACGCGGCCTACAACGATTTCTGATGGGCAGCATACTGCCGAATATCCCAATCTACGCCTCAATATCGCAAAAGTAGGCTGTCTCTATAGTCAAGCGCACTAGATTTATCTTTCATTTAGTGGACGTGTATACTCAAAACTCCTACTTTTGCGTTTTTGCGCCGTGAAAACGGGCCCAGCGGAACCTTGAAATAGCTTGAAATCTCGCACGAGTTTCCTCTCTGCTTGTATACGTATAGGCTAATCTAGTGGAGTGTGTGTGTGTGCCACACATTCTCATTCAAGCTTCCCCTAGCGGCCGCTTGGAGCGCTGCGCGCAGGAGTTCGCACCCTTAAGGGAGTGGACAATCTTTCTTAATTTGCACTAATTCTCGGTGGACAGTTATATGTAGATGGCGCGTCGGGAGCTGTCAGCTCCTCTCGCCACAGTACTTCCCTCTGAGTGGGTTGGCTAGTCCAACCTACGAAATCTACCTTTTTTATTTACATGGACCTTCGGCATTTACTGGGGTATTTCAACCGTCGAATGTGCTTCGAGAAACGCCGGTTTCAGTGTTAGGGCAAGGACATTAGGAATGATTTTATGGTACGGTCGACCATCTGTGAATATGTCAGCAATTTCGTTCTATCATCGAGCTATTGTCATATTTTTGTCTCTGCGTTAGTCTCCCAGGTCCGAGAAACCGTATCATAAAGTCCCAAGGCTGAAAGAACAGGGAATCAATTCTCAGCCAGCCAGCGAGCCAGGCCAGCCAGAATTTTCCAAAACCGGTTGCCAAACATCCGTCCATCCGCGAGTGCGAGCAGCCCGATCACCTCCGCCAAAGTACAGCACGCATCGGGCGCATTGGAGGGGGCAGTCATCCTTCCGACTCTTCTGAAAATCGGGAACCGCCCTGTAAGGTCCAACCCTGAGCACACGGGAAAAATGGGGAAAAGATGGCGGTCCCCGAAGGTGACAACGACCGGAAAACTGAGAGCCACAGTCAGAAGTTCACAATCGATCAAGCAGTCAGAAACAGCATCCATCGGACAGTTAGAGTCATAGTAACAGACAGTTTTTGGCAGAGGTACAGCTAGTAGTGTTGAGGCCGTTTCGCCAGTTTTTTAAATCCGCGCTGTCATACACGCTAATTAGTACCACGGGCGCGTTCCCATCGCGCGCGCGAGAACGGGCGAAATCGGCAATCTTGTTCAGATCGCGACGCTGACCGTTTCGATATATCGATCAACCGCTGTTACGCAATCCGACCTCACGCGCCTTGGCTCATCAAAGTGTATTATAGTTCTCGTTCTACGTCGTGTTTGTCCCTATATTAAAGGCTGTGCCGTTTAAGAAGTGTTGTTTTCTCGTAACCGTCCCTTCGTCCCTGCCGGCAACATTCACTCCGGAAACGCCGGTACAATTTGGTACTTCGATCCGGATTTACGAAGACGGTCGAGAAGAGGGAACTCCGTTTCCCGCACGTCGATCACGCAGTCGATCGCTTACGGCATCAACCGCCGGTCAGCACCAACGCAGACGACCAACCGGAGATGGAACCGCTGCTGAAGGAACAGGAGCTGGTCATCCGAGGACTGGCCCGGATCCTCCCCAATTACAGGAAGTTGGGAAAGGCCAACTTCTCCAGAGCCACCGTGGAAAAGAGACTGCGCTGCCTACGGACCGATTGGGACCGCTGCCAGTGCGTCCACCTACGACTGGAGCTGGAGGCCACCGAGCAGGATCGACAGAGGGCTTACTTCAAGGAGGAGTACTACGACCGAGCAGAAGCAGAGTTCGAGCAGGCGAGTGACTTCTTCTGCAACCTCGTCGCGTCCCTCCCGGCCCCTTCGGCGGGTACGTCGAGCGCGTCCACCCCATCGACCGGATCGTGCCTAGCGAAGTTGCCGCGAATCCCGCTGCCGAAGTTCGCCGGCTGTTATACGGACTGGCCGAGCTTTTGCGACCAGTTCGAGTCGCTCTAGGGTCCGAACTAGGGAAATGGGCCGCCAACACCCCCCTGGTGCTGGCGGGACGCCCTGAGACGGCGGCGGTAGATCTGACGCGGGGCGCGGCCACCTCCCACCCCGTCTTGGGGGTCGAATAGAGCCCCGAGTCAGACGCGTTCGGGTTTGCCGTCCACGAAAAGTGAGGTTCTGTCCACCATCGCCCGCCTGTACGATCCGCTGGGCTAAGCGGCTCCAGTCGTGGTCCAGGCCAAGATGCTGCTCCAGGAATTGTGGCTGAATGGTACGGAATGGGACGGACCCTTGCCGGACGAGCTACGACCGCACTGGGACAGCATCCTGAGCGACTTGCCACAACTTTGCGCGGCACGAATTCCCAGGCGGTTCGGGGTGCGACAAATCCCGCGAAACGGTGACCGGTACGAGCTGCACGGGTTCGCGGACGCGTCAGCACGCGCATACGGCGCAGTCGTGTACCTGGTCGTGCGAACGACCGTAGGCGACCCTCCAGGGAACCGGGTTACTCTCGTTGCTTCGCGGACAAAGGTTGCCCCCTGAAAACCGATACCGCACCAGGCCAGAGCTACCGTCGTTATCAACCTGTCTATAAGCTGCGGAGCCGCTTTTTAGTTTCGCAAACCGTCTCCGCCGCAAGGCTACGACGACTGCACCTGCGACGAAGTCGAGTTCGACCGTCGACCTCCCTTTCCCCTACTCTTCCTTCTGCGGGCCGCGAGTGGATGGTGATATCATAGTCCCTCGCCGGTGTGTGGCAACGAATCGGTTCACAGGCGCACCCTCCTTGCCCCGCTCGGACCGCATAGAGCGTGTGCTAAGGCACCGAGCACAAAGGGGTTTCCGGCGGCGCCCTGGTGGATGAAGACCAAGCCAGAGTCACGGTATTGCCTCCTCTCCGCTACCTGGACGCCGTAACCGCCTTTAGCCTAGACGTCGAAGACAGCACCGTAGGCTAAAGTATAGGTTAAGCTAGGTTGTAAGTACGTCGTTGTATTAGTATGTAAGTTAGCCTGTAAGTTCATTGTAAACGTTCCGCCGACACCGACTGTTTCGCCGGTACCGTCTCCACCGCCGCCGACCGCATTCGCGGACCAGCGAATCCGGCAAACCAACTGAGCCGGCAACTCGTCTCCCGAGTCACCGTCACATATTTATATATTGCTTAAACGTAATTAATAAAGAATCGTGCATTTTGACATAATTTTCTATGAAAAAGGCGTTAATTATAATCCCTAATCCAAGACCCCCATTATTGAAAATAGAACTCCCGATCGTCCCACAGGCGGTGTTGCTACGTTGTTCAGCACGACTATATTAAAGTAGGTTATGCCCCTACTATATCTTAACTAACTTCCAACTTCCACTGTTGGCCAGCGTTAGCCAACCATAAATTCTACTAGGGTAGGGATGCGCATATATCCGAATTTCGGGAACTAACAGTTTCATCACTAATTGTGAAACTGTCTAATTTTCGTAATTTTTGTCACATTTTTAGTATCATCTCACCACAAACTATCTGACTATTTATAAAGACTAACTGGAAAAAATTGGTGTACTTTGTAGGATCTAATGATTGATACAAGTACACTGCACTACACACGATTAGTTGCTGCACTGCCGAAGAGAATAACAACAATTGTATGCAACTTTATGTACTAGTGAAAAAAATATGAATACGAAAGGTTTTATCTATTTTTTATGTGTTTTTTTAGAAAAAAATGTTAAAATATTAGTTGATTTTATTCACACAAGAATTTTCCCCGAATAGTGTGAATGAGAGGTAAATAAAGTAAATAAAAGAGGAATGAATAAGTAATGTAATATGGAAGGGTAAGGTTCAGTAAGTATAAAATCACTGTTATTAAATATAAACAGCTGTACAGATAGATTTACAATAAATACAGAACATTTGTGTATTGATCAGATACAATAATGTAATACTGTAAATTATACTATCGTCAAAGTTATATCTATTTTGGACACATGGAAACATCTGTGACAGCCTGTGACACAGGATACAATGTCAAATCTAGTTTCTTTGGTTTAGCTATTGCAATATAAAAATTTGTGATTCCATGACATAAATCTAGCGAGGGGTTTTAAGTTTTAACAAACAAACAACATGCTGCTTTAAAAAATCTTATGCACTTTCCCGGCCCTACATAAAAAGTTTGCTATCGTGAGTTTATTACCATATAACATTTGAATACAGATATGTACGTGTAATGACATAATTTGTGTAAATTGATAACAGATTCACTTTTGTATCTCTTACATCCATCAATGTCTAACTGTGCTATTGTGTCTCATAAAATTCTTATTTTCTTTCGTTAGCAGACTTCAAATTGTACGCATTTGCGGCAAGTGTAATTAAGTCAAAGCCAATGAAGTGTTAACTTCAATAAAGTTTAACGAAGATACTGTTTCCATGGATAAGTTTATAAAAAGGGAATGTACATAAACATCCACTGTTTACATGTCATTACATGTCTGAAGCAAGACAAAACCAAAAATATTAACAATGGGATACAGGAGAAGCCCTAAATGGTGGCTACTTCGCAGTACAGACTTCGTGAAAATCCACAACGATAGATTTAATATACGATGCTGCTAAATAACATTCTCTGTACTGCATAAAAACTGACAATCACATCCTTTTCCTTTCTCAAATAATCTGCTTCCTGCGGAATCCGTCGGACATGTTATTGTGAGCGTGAAGAAACTTTGCGAAACGGTCAGATTTCGAAAAGGAAAACGATTCGGAATGAAGCTAATGAAACCGGCACTTAAAACCTACTCGTAATGACAGCGTTCGTTTATGCCTGAAATGACCATGTTTCGATTCATCGAAGCTATTAGATCGAGAGGATCAACCCTCGGCAAGCGGTGGCGTTACCCATCCATATTTTTCGTGCGTCTTAACAAGGCTCCTGAAGGATTCTTCAGCGGATCTCCTGTTGAACTCTTTGTTCGACTTGGGCTTCCTCGCTATGCGACCCTGAAATTAAACATACATACGTAAAGTAAAACAGTTACATGAGATCGGTGGCTATACTTCCGAAAACCGGTCAAATCGGATTGACCCCAAATTTTGCAAATAGCTTCATTTTGCATTAAAAACATGTTTCTCAAAAGGTATTTTGGCAACTCCCAAAAAAATTGTTAACATTATCTACCTTACCGACATAAAATTTTCTACGTTACTGGTATAAAATTTTCTACTTTACTGTCAAAACGCGATATAAACGCGTAATTCTTTCAAACAGAGTAACTTTCAGGCTTAAATTAGCATAAGCTACTAATCCAAGTTGGTTTGGGGTTAGGTCGTTATGCCCCTGTCTGCGGTTCCGCTTTTCCACCTCCCCTGGCAAGAGATCTTCGATCTTCGATCTCCTGCCAAGAAAGGGGAGAAACGCCGCAGACGGGCTCTGCGGGACCGACTGAACACCGATTTGCCCGACAATCACACACATTCAGCGCTCTCGAGCAATCAAATTAGGTAACATGGCTCGGTGTTCAGTGCTCCCTCTACGCGGCTCAACTACCGGGACACTCCCGTTTGGACGCCATCCGATTGGACGCGTTCCTTTTGGACTCCGTGCCGATTGGACTCCGTACCGGTTGGACCTAACCCAGACCTAACTCAGACCTAACCCAGAACTAACCATATATTTCACAATAAAATGTCACCATATGTAGAATTCGAAAAGCAATGATCATAAAATTTACGGCACCCAAATGTCACGAATCCAAACGGCACGGCGTCCAAATGTCACAAATCCAAACGGCATGGCGTCCAAACGACGAGTCTCCAGAATCCGTGTTTAAATATCGTGTTAGTTTGGAATATTTGCTCAATTTCGCGGTTATCGCGATCTATATGTGTTGGTGACCCCTCCGATGATATTCGTCCGAGGAGTTCATTAACCCATAATAAATTGAGCAAAAACGGCGTGACTTTCTGGTTACCAGAAAGAGAACAATGTACATACATTGAACAGAGACAGGCAGACAAGAGAGAGATAGTGCCGCGTAGCAGCTCAGCTGACACCGGCTCTCTGGCACTTGCTCACGAAACGTGCTAGCGAGCACTTGCTATCGAGGCGGGCTAGCAAATACTCGTTACAAGCTTTCTTAGCAAGCAATTGCTTTGGCAATTGCGAACGACTAATCGAACGGAACCGTGCTCGCTTACGAGACCGTTTCGCTTTTTCGAAGAGAGTCGACAAAGCCGACGCGAGATTTATCAAACGCCGGTTATTCCGAGTTTTTATAATTTACAGTATATTTTTCACTGCCATACGACACGAGAAATTAAAGATAGCACAAGCGTACTTTTTTTGTCTGGGAGTGCACTACTAAATATGGCCCGATTCACCTCGAACGATACTAGCGACGATTGTCTGCACGGTAGGAATTCTCTTTTACTCTTTATCATGCAGAGTCTCGCGAAAGGGGAATTTGATGATGGAGGGGGAGCGTAAAAACTCTACGCTGGCGTCCTTGCTTCTCGCTACTCGCTGAGAAGATTACCACTACTACTTCAGGTGTATCGCAAAGCGTGTCTGTGAACTTCGCACCCCCCGCCCCTGTAACGTCCCGAGTTCCACTTTGGGAGTCATACATCGTACATGTGTTATAAAATTTCCTCATTAGTGGATGAAATAGTGGGTCAATTTAAAATTATAAAATACTTTTTGTAGCAATATTAATATTTGCATATTAATCGAAAACAATAGACATAAGTGAAAAGAATAATAGCTCCTACCTGTCCTTTAACGATACTGGCGGCAAATTGGGTGATAACAGCCTCAATAGTGTATGCACTGGCCCAACCTCTCGGTGTAAGAAGCTCCATGCAAATAGCACCACCTTCCATTACAAATCCTTTTTCAATTCTAGGCGAAATAACGCGCATAAATGGTGGCGCAAAAGGAAAATTATCTGGGAAGACGACGTGTAAGAGGATGTAAGGTATATTGAGCTCTCTCATGTCAGCAGCAAGTTCACTCTCTGGATCGATCTTGTGCAGCCTGACATGCCATTCAAATAAATTGTCGTTGACTAATTCTGCGGTAAAGGTCGACTCGAGCCGCTGCTGAGTCCTCTGAATTTCACCAAGCTCCTTCATTAATCGTCGTAGGCAAACTCGTTTGTCTGGTACTCCGACAGTGCCCTAAAATCAATTGGAAAAGGAAATATAATAAAACATATTATTACCTACCTAGCGATGCTACATTCAATCTGTTTAAACTTTTAACATTCCAACGTCGAGTTTGAATCGAAATTTTTAAATTTCTAGTTTAAATGTGGGAGACTATGGCAGGTTGAAACATTTTTAAGTTTTTCATTACTGCAATTTTGGCAGAAAATGACGTAACAAATGTACGCTAAAAATATTCTTTGAATCTTCCTCTTAACATTGTGACGCAGAAACTTTTGCGACGTCACTTCTCCGTTGGCTACGGTAGGAAATACCACAATTCGACCGGACTGCCGTCTGGCGGATCTGTCCAACACTTGTGAAATTCGATAGCACACCCCGAGGAAATTTAGCTTATACAATATTATGGAACAGCGGCTAATTCAAATTGCGCATGCCGAGTATGGCCTCCAAGTAGGACCTCTCGTTGCGACTTGCTGGCCATCCAAAACGTCCCGTGCGCACGGGTAGAAGAAAAGAGCCGCCGACACAGGACTCAACGACACCGGACTTTCCCGAAAAGAGATGTCACGAGAAAGGTCCTGATACCATCTCCCTCCGCAGGAGGGGGTTTCATATGCGTGGGTGGTGTGGAAGTGCCCTGGGGCCGTTACAGACACCCCGGTCTCCGAGTAGCGGCCGTTAAGGTGTAAAAAGTCTTTATGTTAGCCTCTATGTTTGCGACCTAATCGTGCCGCCTGAGACACTGCGGGCAGAGAAATAGAGAGAGAGAGAGAGAGCGTGTGCGTGTTTTTTGAGAACAAGCGAACACACATTATGGCTATGAGTTGCTTGTATCTTTTTAATTGATAATCAATCCTTGAGTTAATCCCGTTAGTTAATCCTTTAGTTTCTTTAGTTAATTGGTTGAGGGACTAATGGTATAGGGGCGGACTATTAGTGGCTCTGATCCAATAGTAGGTTAACTCGCAGTGGCGGGGTCCTATAGAGAAAGGGGTGCAGGGGAGTAGAAGCCTGTTGATCTGTGTCAACCTGAGGCAGCCATCTGTGAGATGGTTGCTGATGGTGGCACAAGGAGGGCGAAGTACACCGTCGGGACTGTTTTGTCATACGGGATGGGTGTGCGTGTGGGGGTGTGTAATGCAAATCACACGTCCAAACTTGCTATCGCCGCGGCTGGGGGATGTGCGGTGTCAGATGTCCGGGTCGGGCTGATCCGGAGATCTGCCACCGAGGTGTCTCTGGGTTCCTGTTGGGCCCAGGGACCCCTGACCGCGGTGAAGCAGGTAGTGGGGGCCGGCCGACTTTTAGTCGGCTGGTCCTCTGCGCGCGTCTAGGCCGCTGCAATGCTTCAGGTGCCCGCAGCTGGGACACGTGCGCTCCACGTGCAAGAGCACGATCGTTTCGGGTCCGCGGCGTGCGCCCCTGCCCCCAGGAAAGGGGAAGGAGGGAATAGAGGAGGACGAAATAAGGAGAAGGAGAAAGAGGAGAAGGATGAGGATAGGAAGGAGGAAGGAAATGGGACGGAAGAGGAGAGTAGGAGATCGGCGACTGCGAGTATCGCGCTGATGCAGCCTCCGGCGACATCGTGACCCCCTGTGGGACCTATCCTGCAGGACAGAAACGCAATGGGAAGGGACGAGGTAACCGTGCTTGTAGGTCCGCAACCACAGACACGGGTGGAGTCATTGGAGGTGGAAATAAGAGGGGATGGGGACAGGCAGGACCCCCTCGGGGAGAGTTGCTCTGCAGAACCGATGGTCGATTCAGGGTCTGTTAATGCCAGCACACCCTGAATCGATACCGGTTCTGCAGACCAACCTGAACCACTCGAGGGCAGCCCAGGACTTGTTCGTCCAGGCTGTCGTCGAGCGGTTTGTCGGGATGGGGATCGCGGCAGAGCTGTACAACACGGGCAACCACCCTGCATGGGTGGCCAGCTTGTGCAGCTCCGTCGCGATATTTAGGGCGGGCCGTCGCGGATCTTCCCTCGTCTCCCTTCTGGAACGAAGGCAGGGATTCGTGGCGCTACAGTGGGGGGACTTGGCGATCTTCACGGTCTACGTCTCGCCGAATTGTGACCTCGGGGATTTCCGAGGGCTCTTGGACGGGCTACAAATGTGTGTTGCGCGACACACAGCCCGTCCAGTTCTCGTCCTGGGCGACTTTAATGCCCATGCGGTGTCATGGGGGTCCCGCAGGACGACCACAAGAGGCAACGAGGTGCTGGCCTAGGCGGCGGGGCTGGATCTGAGATTGGTAAATCAAGGGTGCACCCCGACGTTCGTAGGGTCGCGGGGAACTTCAATCGTCGACCTTACGTGGGCGAACCCCGCGGCCCTGCGTCGGGTGTCGAGATGGGTGGCGGGACAGATTGAACTCTCCTCCGACAACACGCCCATTATCATGGACGTGTGGACCACCTTACCGAACGCGCGGGGCACCCGACCCCGAGGGGCTGACACGCGACCGCGGTGGTCGCTAAGGAGAATAGACAGGGACCTATTAAAAGCCGCCATCGAAGCTATTGCCTGAGCAGGCCCGGGCCAGACCGGGTTGACCCCCGCTCAGGGGGCGTTGAGGTTCCGTGAGGTATTGACGGCGGTGTGTGACACTGCCATGACCCGGAGCCAAGACCCGCCCCGTAGAGCGGTGTATTGGTGGTCGGGCGAGATTGCTGCGCTGCCTACAGCGTGCAATTTCGCCCGACGCCAATATGCCAGCTCACGAAGGAGGAGGGCGGGCGGGGAGGCTGAGATGGCGAGGCTCTATGAGGCGTACCGGGGGGCGCTTGGTACCCTTCGTAGGGCTATAGCGCGGGCCAAGGCCAATGCATGGCAGGAGCTCATTGACACACTTGGTTGGTTGGTTAGTTGGTTCGTGTACAAGTTCACGAATTGTATAATAAACGCCTTCTGTCGCACTGGCTCTCGTCAACGGAGGTATCACTCGATTGAACGCTTTGCGTTTTACGTGAGATCACTAATAGTTCAGGTAGTATCGTGCCAAGAGAGGGCAGTTTTGACAAAAGACTGAGTTTCGCGATAGAAGAGTCGCGTCGAACAAGCGAGTGTATCTACACGAATTTCGGTCGCTTAATATTACAAGGACCGGTATAGCACTCTCGTGAGCGAGCGAGAAAGATCGTGTGCCGTCGCACGTTCGTTTCGATCCGTTCCGGGAATTCTCGCGACAGTCCCATTGTAATTCCGCCGATCGTCTAATTGAAGAAACGTCGAAAAATTAGTTTTTTTCAAACAACGGCGCCGCGAACTTAAAAATCTGAAAAAATTCATAAACTATTTTTTGAGTATAATAATAGAAACACACTATAGTATCCGAAAACGTACGAAATAATCTAAGTCCCACGTCCCTGGCAAGTACGAAATAATCTAAGTCCCACGTCCCTGGCAAGTACGAAATAATCTAAGTCCCACGTCCGAAATTTATGTCCGAGGGACGTCCCACGGACGTACACGACGGACATTGGACGTATCGGACGTAAAACGGACGTCCTATGGACGTACGGTGCTATCTGGGAATAGCCAAAGTACAAACCAATTCAACAACCTATAATATAATATATCGCATTCATATGACCTTGATCGTATACAAAATATAAATGAAATAGGTAAGATTAAAAGGTAACTACAACGAACAATTGATGAAAACATTTACTTTAGCAAATGCTCAAAATTATGTCCATTAACTTAGACATACTTTTGTAGTCGATAAATGAACGATACTAAAAATAATTATTCTATTCCGAGTCTTCTGTTGTCGTCACTTTTTAATTATATTTATTTGATGATATTACAGGTTGTTAAATTCGACTTAATTTTAGCTATTACGTGATGACAATAAAACTATACATATACATTAGAGAAAACTAGGTGACCTTGAAATCTCGAAAAATGTGACCTTGCATAATAATAAATGAGTTATTTAAAGTGGTCAAGTTAGATGAGACACCGTGCTAGCACATAATCGCGCTAACTTTCTTAAAATTTGACCAAACCACTTGACTTTGTTTGAGCAATTAGAAGCATTGATTTAGTAAATCACGTGCAAAAAAGATTTTGAAAAAATTATAATTAGTAGGAATTACATGAAGAGATAAAAATGGCACTTTTTAAAACTTCTTTATTTTCTCCCATAATGAAAACTTAAAAAATGCCTTTTGTAGATCTATGTTAGTTATGCATATGCTGCAAATTTCATCGAAATCGATTGACACAGAAAAAAACGACGCGCATCGAAAGATGTAAAAAACTATGAATTTTAAGCAGAAATTGACCAAAAGTCGTGAAAAACTGTGATTATTACGACTTTCAACCGCTTGTAGCTCTTTGTTCGTTAGCGGATTTCGATGGAATTTTCAGCGTATGTGTAAATAACATTGATCTAAAAAACGCGTATTTTGAATTTTCATTACGGGCTGAAATAATAAAGTTTTAAAAAGTGCCATTTTTATTTTTTCATTTAATTCCTACTAATTGCAATTTCTTCAAAATCTTTTTTGCACGTGATTTACTAAATCAATGTTTCTAATTGCTCAAAAAAAGTCAAGTTGTTTGGTCAAATTTGAAGAAAGTTATTCTGATTTAAAGGGCGAGTTAATACTTTTGTGTAAATACATACATATGTTACTAATAATGTGGATATGGGCCCCTTCACGCTTGATTTTTCTATGAAAATGAAATTCATACAGCACTTGAGATACTTTCATCTAGATTCTCGGCAATTCAGCGAAGAGAAAGAGAAACATAGAGATCGGAGAACGATACCTGAGCTGGTGTTCCACTAGATTTCTTGGACTTGAAAAAGCAAGTTCCATGACTGGAATTACCGGCAGTTGAATTCTCAGGCAGAACACCATCCGATGGTGTAACTACATCCGGACGATGGTGTCGACTGAGAAGCCTTCTCGAAGGCGAGCTCGTTGAACTGCTTGCCGCCTCTTGCTCCGAAATTTTCTCAGAGGACCGGAAGAACTTCCGGAACGCGGCCACGACCTTCTCCTTTGATCTCGTAGACATGGCTCGTCGCTGCTTTTTGCCAAGTTTTCTAAAATTTAAATATTGGAGTCAAGAGTTGCTTGGCAATCCGTTTGTTAAATTTGATTAGAGCTTCTGAAAATGTTCATTTTCGATAACAATCACGATTCCTTCGATGCTCATTGTCAGAGAACTCGCGAATACACAGAAACATAATTGTTAGAAAGATAGACAGGCGAGAGAAACTGCAGAAAGATGAACACAACAGCAGCATCTGCAGCTGTTTAGATGTTATGTTAGTATCGTACGGCAGTATTCTCACCCTTTTCCGTGGCGGTGATCAAGATTGGCTCTGGGAAAACGGGTACGGCCTCTTGCAGAACATTTTATCGTCGCTTACCACTAAAACCACTATATTTCAGGGAATGAATAATTGATGGAAGGACTGTTGTGTATATTAGATGCGACACTGTGCGAGGGTGCAAGAGGCAAAAGACAAGGAGATAGAACACGGCGCAGTCTCCACCCTCATTGAACGGATCGAGCGCGTACTTCGGAAAGAGTTGCTAACTTTGTTGATCAGGGACGTATTATTCTTCATTATTTTTACTTTACAAAATGTCCGTTAGGCATAACGACCCGCCTTACTTTAACCGTTGAATGAACTATTAGGGATGCCCCAACCCTATTCAAATTTATAGTGATAATTATTTAATGCGTATTAATGTATAATACTATTTAAATGTTTAGATAAGATTATATTATTTCATCGCGTTTCCGATATCGCAAAGCAGAATTGATTTCCATTTTTCAATTAAAGATCGTCAAAAAAGAATATTAAATAAATGGATGTAAATTAGGGAACCAAAACAATACTAACATAGAAATCAAATTACAAAGAAATTACTATTTCATAAACTTTCTCACCATGTTGTTAAGATTCATTTCTCTTTTTAGTTTTGAAGGTATCTTTCGCCTAAATTTATCAAATTATTTCGACATTAGCTTATTATGATAAAGTGGTTTTATGGAAAAGAACACAAAGCCAACAAGCAATAGCAGTCTTGTTCGACCACGACGATTTAAGAAACTTGATATTGATCCAATTTATGTATCTGATATCAAGTGATACTGAATTTTGTAACAGATTGTAACTGAGCAACC
Organism: Sphecodes monilicornis; assembly: GCA_913789915.3. Classification (NCBI taxonomy): domain Eukaryota; kingdom Metazoa; phylum Arthropoda; class Insecta; order Hymenoptera; family Halictidae; genus Sphecodes; species Sphecodes monilicornis. Next base: position 842,302 of record OU565286.1, on the reverse strand, counting down.
ATGCCAGTGCGTCTGAATATTGATACAGGGGTTAGAAAATGTATTTATTCATAATCCTGTAGCAAGCTACAATGATGATTTAACAAACATTTAGTTTAATTATTAATATTTACAATAATTATTTATTCTTCCAAGGAACCATAATATAACAATTCAAATATTTTCTGGAAAATAGGAAAACTAAAATATGTTTTGTTAGATAAGCAAAGACAAGAAAGCACGATAAATACTGAATCCATGCCCATTTCAATTCTTCCCATATACTAGGTTGACAATAAAGTAAATGTTCCCTATACATTAATTCTCCACTAACTATTACTTTGTTTTCCTTGGAGAATTTGATTCGGTTTGCCACATGTTCATTATTTATTTTGGCTGAAACTAGAAAATTAAATATACTACTAAATATCTTTTTTTACTCTCAAATAGAAAAATGTACATGTATATTAATCTCAATGGATAATACTAACACTTTTTATTGGCATTTTGTATAAGCAATTCCTCTAGTGTGTAGTCAGCCATTTCTATACTGTAATTATATAAATTGTATAAACCTTGACTACTAAGAAAACCTTTCTGCTCTAATGTTAAATCTCCAAAAAATTGTACTTCTTGTACTTCATCATTTAATACATGATTAAATACAGCAATCGATTCCATTGTTGTGTGAAATAATTGCTACAAAGAATTGACACCGTAAATATATTAATATTATACATAAATTTATAGATTCATAGCAATATTATCATCATTACTATCTTCATATTGTTATTACCTTTAGTTTAAAATTAAAGAAAAGTAGAAGTTTTATACTCTTAATTGGTGTGTCTGTGTAAAACTGAGCCTCAAACTTTAAAATATCTTTTATTCCATCACTGTTCATGTCTATTTCTTGCACCTAAAATTTCATAGACTTTATAACTACAAAATACATAATTGATTTACATGTACCAATATAAATATATGCAGTAATAATAAAACCTTTATCAGAATGCAGTCATCTGTAATTTTATTGTTTTTATATGTTGTGAACATTGAACAAACTATGGGATTGATATTATTGTCCCTGTATGCTAATAACATATACTTATAAGTAAATGATATATCAGACGTCTCTGCATACACACGATTCATTAGATAAAAACCTGGAAATTATAAGCATTAATAATAACATAGACTGAATTTATTAAACAATTTTTAGTCGAAATAGTTGCAGTATTCTTTTCATACTTATTGGATCCTCTACTATTAAATTAGAAACATCAATAGAATAGAAATCAATTTAAAAAATAAACAAATTACTCACCTCCCGCGTTACTAATAATAAAGAATGGTGTAAGAAATGACAATATAAAAAAAAATAATACGACAAGAAAATTTAAAGAACATATTTTACTTTTATATTTATAATTGACACAGCTTGAAAATATTTCTACAGCCGCCATATTGACACGCTGTTTTGACACTTACAAAAATGAAGTGGCGGGAAAATGAAGTTGAGAATGTTGAGAATAGGTTGGAATGTTTTCAATAAAGTAACCGCGAAACTTTTACAAACATCAAAGTATGTAATCCATATTCTTTAGTGAATTACATATAAAAGAGACGTCAAAAGAATTTGTTAATGTAATATTTTAAATACAATAAATGAATAATTTAATACAACCACGGACGTGAGAATATATTAAACTATATATATAGGTTACTTAGTGTCAAAACATTGAGTTCTGCAGTTTGGATCCCTTACTTTTAATACAAACAATAATCAGTGTATTTTATGTAAAATATAATTGTTGAAAATTCTACTGCAAATATATAATGGACGAAGAAGAGAGTATTTGTGTACAATTTTTACAAGAACTAAAAGGTATACAATAATGATCAAATACTAGTTGACTAAACCAATGAATAAACATTTTTTTATATTTTACTGATTTCTGTAATATTGTTTTATAGCAAAAGGGAAAACCTTGACCAATTTCGAAGTGTCACTTAATACATTACAAACGTATGTTGCTTCAAAAGGCTTAGAGAATGAAAGCATTAATTTACTCGCACATGCTATTATAAATACTGACTTAGGTTTGCATATTTAAGAGTATATTGAAGATCACATGTAAGTATTAACAGTTTATTAGATAGACTAAAAGAAATTATTCCACAGGTGCTACTAAATTGATAGGCTTAATAAAATGTTTAGTTCCAAGGTATAAAATACCAGAACAGACATTTAAATTGATTACTACATGGTGTTTGTCAACTGTGAATAAAATACCAATCACTGTGTCTATTATCGTTATACAATGGATAGTTGGTAATATCATATATAAATATATTTGTAACCATATGAATCCTATACAGGTTGTTCCATAAATGGTGGGCAAAACTTTAGGAATAAATTCCTAATGCTTAGAGAAGAAAAAAAAGTTACATTAACATAGATCCGGAAAAGATTAGTTTCTGAGTTATTAAAGTTTTTGTGCCACAATTCTCGTCACATCGTCTTAAAAGCCCGTTTTAAGGCATCAACAATGTTTTTGCCGTAATCGCCGGTGTATGTTTACATTATGGAGGTGTAATATTCTTGTTTACAATTTATATTGTATTTCATGTATATATGAACACGGTACCGTACGTGCGTCACGAATGCCAGGAATTTGGGAGCATGTTCGGAGCTCAATGTGACGACGAAGTGAGGCTTGTATTGAGACAGGAGGTGGACATACTGAACATTTCCTCTAATTATAAAACAATGTGATGAGAATTGTGGCATAAAAACTTTAATAACTCAGAAACTAATCATTTCCTGACCTATGTTAATATAACTTTTGTCTCCTCTAAGCATTAGGAATTTATTCCTAAAGTTTTGCCCACCATTTACAAAAGACCCTGTATAAGAACTCCATCTATGAAATTACAAAAATTTTAATTAAATGTATGATTTTAGGTTTGTGGAATTATCAACTAATAGATAAAAAAGTTTTAAATATATTTTATGGCAATTTATTTTATGTAATGCTGAAGAAAGAAAAATTGGTAATTTTATTATCTATATATTGATAAAACCACTGAATAAGTTTTATTTTGTACAATTTTAATTTAGGAAAAACATATAGCACACCTTATTTACATATTAACGAGCCCTGAAGATATAACACGTAGAGATGTGACAAGACTGATCAAGTTACATAAAAAGTATTCTAAACCTCAAAAGCATATTTTTGTATTATTATCGTAAGTAATTATCATCATTAATGAAGTAGTACTCTCTTCGTCCCGTAATTCTACATAATGTAAAATATTATACACTACATTAAGTATTCCTTTGCTATATTTTAATGACACAGATAAGTGCTCTTGATATTTTGAACTTTTCTTTATTCATATGTGCCAATTTGCAATGAATTTTGTTCTGTAATAGGAACTGCAGCATAAAATTTCGTTAATCAACACATATTTGCTTCACTTTAGTACTTCTCTTTTGTAAAGCAATATTTTTTGGAGCAATATTAGTAGTATCAACTTTGCATTAATTCATGTTCTAGCTTTCTGAAATTTTTATTTTTTTACAAAAAAAATGTCTGCTTAGACAAATGATTACACTATTTATTCAGTTAGATTAATACAAATTATAAAAAGTTATACTTAACCAAATATGTGGATTATAATATAGAACAGAAATACTAAACATCTTTACAAAACAATTACCTACACTGCATTTTAGATTATTCAAATCCTATAAACCTGAACTTGTTCCTGAAAAAGTTGAGTCTGTAAATATAGAAAGTGTATGGAAGCCAATTCCGGAGGGACTGCAAGTAATGCTACAAAATGCTAAAGCTCGTTTAGAAGTTCAGGAAATACAATCCCTACACTCTACATCATTTAATTGGAATACATTTGAGGTATTTATTAAATATATATATATATATATATATATTATATAAATATATATATATATATATATTATATAAATATATATATATATTATATAAATATATATATATATATATATTATATAAATATATATATATATTATATAAATATATATATATATATTATATAAATATATAAATATATATATATATTATATAAATATATATATATATATATATATATATATACACACATACCCACACATATATATACACACACAATACATAATATCTTTGACATATTTCTAGCAAGGTAAAAGAAAAAAATCTATGATACCATTGTTACCATCTGTACGATACTTCCAAATTGGTTCTAAAATTTTCAAAGACAAGGATACAAAATCCATTTTTGATATATTCAAGTAAGTAATTAAGTTAGATGTCTTAAATTTATATATTATTCCTATATAATGAAATATTTTAGTATAGAAGAATTGGGAAAATCGCATTTTAGCATGGAATTGCCATGTAATGCAATATCTCTTTTAACTAATACAGCTGGGTATCATCTTCTTACATTCGCTGATTTTCATTATCAAAGTAGATTTGCCTATAATCTTTATAATACGTTAATAAGAGGTACGTATTATAATTCCAATTTCCTTTATATTTTATAAAGGTATTCATTACAATAGTATTCTTATTTTAGCATTTATTGTGGAAAGCGAGAAATTTTCTGAAGAAGAAATTAATAAATTACTCGATATGACAGTGGAATTTTCACGTTACATGCAGCAGGGCATACTTGTTGTTGGTCGTTTTCTCGATGAATATCTTTATTTTAATACAGGAGAACATCAATCAAAGTTACTAGCCTTATTACAATGGATGACATTGGTATCTGTTAGTGGTATGTTATTATAAAAGTCATATAGTATTTAGTATACTATAAAAGTGTAAAGGTATATTATGAAAGTGCAATGTTCACAGATTTACAAAACAAAGTATTGGTGCATGTGCAAAACATGTATTATGAATCCTCAATAGAGACAAAATGTGAAATTATCAGAACATTGAGGATCTTGATTACGAACTTGGTATATGAAATAGTAAACTATATTTTTATCGTGTTATTTAATCAAATATTAATATATGTATATAGTCTAACAATCATTAGTAAAACTAAATCCATTTGTTGTAGTTTGTTCATCAAGGATTTGAAGAATGCTGTCAAAATAGTCAGGCCCCATTTCTGAAGCAGGCTGCGATGGATAATTTGGAAGATATTATTGCTATTCTTACAGAATTCGCTAAAGATCTTATCGTATCTGGTTTAAATGTTTACGTTTATGATATTTTATTACTTTCAGAGGCTTTGACATTTTATGAGGAGGTATTCAGTAAACTTAAATAATAGTTGTAGTTGAAAATAGATTCATGTTAGTGAACCAAGCAACAAAGTAAAGTTTGATCATTACATTTTTCACTTTAATATAAAATCCTCAGGTTTGTAATTTAGAAACTCGGAGTACTATATCATCATTTACATTAGCACCCCCAGCAGTAATATATGGAAGTTTCCTTACACGAAGTTGTGCAATTTTGTCAAGAATCTGTAAATTATTATTGAGGTATGTTGTTTACGAATGTCGGTTTTTTTATACTTCAAATTTATTTCATTAATGTGAATTGACATAGGTATTATGAAATGAGTGTGAAATTAAGAAAGCATAAACCACAATATAAACGAAATTTGTTAAAAAAATATATTAATATTATATCTACATATACTCGTGATATTATGACCGCATTCTGGTATGATGAGGTATGTAGGAACAGCAATAATTAAAACGTAAAATAATACTTGAATACATGTAAAATCTACTAATGATTTTTAGGCATTTACAAAACAAAAGTATAAACACTTTTTAAACACTGTTTCGAAGAAGGTACTAGCTGATTTGGAATATTGTGACTTAAATTATCTGTTAAATATTAGTAATCATTGTGCCATTTTACCTTATAAATGCTTATTAAGTAAAGCTGGACTTACGATTAACACAAAAGAGGTAGGAATTTATTTTTATGAAAATGTGTAGGATTAGCATAACTCTTAAAAACTGTATTCAATTTTTTAATGTTTATCATTAATTTTAAAACTTCTTTTATAGGATTCTAAAAGTATATCTTTATATTATTATTCAAATATATATGAATTTATTAATACATTCGAAACTTAATAGAAATTAAAATTGAAAGAAGATAAATATAAATTTTAAAATATTTGCTAAATATAATGGAAATTTTATTAAGTTATACTGCGTGATCATTTAAAATACAACATTAAATGATCTACAATATTTTATCTTTACAAACTGACTTTGAGCACTTTTTATAATCTTATCAATAAAAACATATTGCTGGTACGTTATGATTCTCTCAATACCATACCCACTCTTGTCATAAACAAAGGTAGTTTATATTTTTAAATTATAATGTAATTAAGTATTATAATATATTTTAATCCATAATGATTATAATAAATAAAATCTATAAATAAGATTTGTATACTCAGATTAATTGTTACATTTTATTTTTTTTTTCGATTTACATACAAATTTCCATTTACAATCCATTTAACAGTCTTTAATACATATTTACCTAACAAAAAGTTATATATAAATTATTATGAATATTTTGGGATCATACCTTACAAACTATATAGCTTTTTTTACAAGTTTTTCAGATCATTTTAATGACATCATGCATTAAGAAATTTAATTCATTGGACACATTGCAGTAGATTGACTATGATCAATTGCTTATTTAGTTTTCTATATATTTCTTAAGAGTAATGATTAGAGTACATACATTTTATTGTAAGATTGTTTCAAGATAGCGAGTGTGAACATCTCCTGGTTTTCAAATTTGTAACGTTCCATCAAATGTACTTAAATATATATTGCTTCTAAATGAGGCCACATATTAATGCAATGCTTTTAAATGCTAAACACATCTTACAGCTACTTCAATTTACTATTACGTAATATATATAAGGTTTATTACCCTATTACTATTGTTAATATATGTGTAGAATAAATTAAGTGAATTAGTTGTAAATAAAGCGGGACAATATGTTTATTCGAAAAGTTAAATAATAACTGGAAACTATAATTTTATTGCATATTTCTCTATAGTTTTAGAATATAGATCCATGATAATCATATTTTGGAAAGATTATTATGTCAATAGCTCAATAATTCAATTATAATAAGCATACAAAATGAATAAGGGGATTATGTTGAATATCATATGATACTAGCATATTCTTCTACATTGTCCGTTCCTCTTATGTTATTATACTCATAAAAAGCAACTTAACATTAAGAGAAGTCTTATTTGATCATGAACAAAAATTAACAATTTCTCTTTTTTGTTGAGCAAAACGGAACATATTATCATATACTTCTAATTTGTATAGATTTTATAGATTATCTGCATCTACAAAACTTTGTTTCACATATTCTATTAAAGATTTTTACAGATGTAAGAATACAGCTATATTATTATATACATAAAAATGTGCCTACTGATAAAGTACACTATGAAATTGTATTTTACTACTCATCCGTTATTTATTTGTTAATATTATGACTTTAAAGTACATAAAAGAATTGACAGAGAATGTTCACCTCTACCAAAATTGTCAACAAATTAATTTTTCTATCTTCATAGAAGATTACTTCCAACTCTGAAGAAATCTAAGTACTTTCTTTTACTGTACAAGCACTGTCTAGAATCGCATCTAAAATTTGATCAATCTTGAGCAATGTATTCATGTTACTTACACTATTTTAAATCGTAACATGGTTTATAAACTGTCTTTGGTGTACACATATTTTCAGACTAGAGAGTAGTAACGTTACAAGGCCTGGAATGTGAAATTCTAAATAGAAGCACATAAACAGCTTTGTTTCTCTGTTAGAGTATCTATAGAAATTCGATTAAAATAAATAGTATACTCGATAAAACAGTAAAACTGATTCTATTAATTGTAGGCAATTTCAAACATACATAAAGGAATATTGAAAGTTTTTGGTGAAATTCTGTGGAGACGGTTGCTGCATTGCTTGATGCTTATGTTGTATCCATGAGGTATAGATATTATAAGGATTAGCATTAAAGATAAGGACAGTGGATAAATTATGACATGTTGTTAAGAAAAATCCATTTCATAGACAGAAGATGTTACATTAAGAAACTATATATAATGGTACTACTTTATTGTCATGAATTTGAAAAATCATTGAAATCAATGAGTTTAATTAAACTATTGGAGAAATGTACAAAATAGATAGCATTAGTCATAGTCTGATTGGCAGTTATACATACAATCATAATAAACAGTGGCATTGTTAAAACTTAATCTAAATTATGTATAATACTACTAAGATCACTGCAGTTCCATGTTGACACTAAGTTAAATTTGAATACAATTTCATCTATGATTTCTTTGTAGACGTTTAATCTATAACATTTAAATAAGACGTAGTTCGCATAGACTTATTTAAAGACAATAATAATAATAAACAGCACAATAATATTGTAGGAGTTTCCATCTTTAATGTTCATGATTGCATTTAAAAGAACTAGTAACACTGGCAGTTATGATGATAGAAAAACCTGTAAAGAAATATATGCAGAATAAATTATCTTTACCTGAAAACTATCAACGAAGGCAGATTTTAGTTTAAGGTCTATATATAAAAATAATATGATTCCTAATCGTAATAACAGTATTCTTTATTCCATATAAAAAGTAAACATTCCTGTACTTCATGCATACAATCGTACAGCGACACTAAGTAATTCATTCATTGAATTAATAGCTATCACAATGTTCATTTTACGTGATAAACATAATGGAGAAACATTTTTCACATTATATGAAATGAACAGTGTGCGTTATTATTACGTAGGATTTGTATGATATGCTCCACATAATGTATTAAAATTATTTAATACTAAATTATTTAATATTATTCTTGAAAACAACTTGATTTGCAAAAGGTAAATCATTAACGGTTTCTCTAATTTAGTCTTCCACTGCAATCTGAAATTCTGTAATTAATTAAATAGAATACTACACTAACCCGTTTTTGTCAAAAGTATTACTACAAATATTTAATTTATCTATTCTTAATAAAATGTAGGCAAGAAGTATGAATATTTTTTTATCAGTGAACAATTTAAGACAATTTCTATTCCAAAATTGTATATTTGACATTTACTTGAAGGAAATATAGGCATACAGTACAGAAAATTAATGAAAAAGAAATCGTCACATTACTACACCATAAATTAGACGTAATTCATATTTAATATAATTAATTAAAACAATCTTTTATTATATTATACTTCAAACTGATGATATTTTGTTCCGAAATGTATGGAACATCGCTGTCTATGTGTACCATGTAATTATATGTTGTAAAGTTTCGAACTATTTCCAAAAAGTTATACGAAAAGTAAACTTGATTAAATAAAACTGAATAAACTTTAAGTAATTATACACAATCATTCTCGCATTATTTCAATACCCAATACTTACATTAAATTTGTTATATGTACGTAATGTCACATGTTTGTTTAAACTCAAGTCTTTTTAATTTTTACATTGAATATATTACAGGCAGTGACTATAGCTTCTTTATAAAAAAGTTGTGTAGTATAATAACCAAATAATAAATTATGAAAACTTATGAAAAATTCAATTAAGCTCGGTGTACGAATATTATTTTGTATGGCACGAGGTACAGATTAATCTTTATTGTATTATATCGAAAAGTATTGCCAATACATCTTCACATACACACACTTGTGATACGAAAAGGAATCATAAATCATGTTTATGTGAATAACAGTTATAAAGTACGCGTTTTGTTTATCAATTTTTAAGAAATATACAACTGTTTGTATATCAGTGTAGATGTTTGAATTGTTTCATTTACCGGTATGTCTTACGTAAGTCCATACGATTGTACTTAAATAATTAAAAGATAGTGAAAGAATGATTCTCTCTTACATTATACTATTTGTATAAAATTTCGCTTCACATATATCCACAATTTATATTATTAAACAAAACTTAAAAATAATTCTGTCAGTCAAGCTTCTCGTATTTAAAACATATTAGATTTAATCGTTGAATACTTCAATAAAGTCAATAAGAACAGAAAAGGAATATATAGTATAATAGTGTTTCACAAACTATTATATAAAATGACATCGAAGATGATATGATTCAAATGCACTTATCGTCATGAGGATACTGCAAGTGACAAATAAATAAGAGCTTACATGTAAATGATTAATATAGGAAACAATAGGTAATATATGACTTTATTCTATTGTATTCTCTAAACTTCTGTTGCGGTTCTCAAAACATAAGTAGAATGAAAAATGGTTTTGACTAAAACTTATAACTCATTTGGAGAAATATTTTTTTCAACAACAGAAACGAGAGATTGAACAGACAAAATATTTCCAACTAAAATTTGTTTTTATGTTAAGATATAAATAATGAAACTAAATCTTAGGACACTGTATTCAGGCCTGCGTAATTTTCAGATGATTATTAGCTAAATTTAATATCAATTTGATGTTCTTCTATTGCATCTTGTAAAAATATTAAGGATATAAATTTTTAAATTATTTGCATTGTTTCCAATATAATGTAACTTAAAATAATGACCGTGAAATATTCTCACATCCACTGAAATGTGTCATTGTAGTACAAAAGCTAATAATTATAATGAACAAAATTTTCAGCTTCTTAGATGCCGCTTTGATCACTTTGCCTCAAATTTTGAACATCCATCTTTGGCACAGTATGTTAATTAAGCAAAAATAGATTACATCTATGAGTAGAAAGAAGTAACACAAAAGACAGTAAGAATGTACACGCTTTCGATTGCCGCCACAATACTTCAGTACATAATCATGTTGATTACATATAATTAAAAACTTTAGCAGCGTGTATTCTTTCTTTACCTAAATTATAAAGGAGTATACTTACAAACAAGTCCGTTGTAGAACTGTTTTCAATCACTTAAATATACTAAGTTTTGTCACAGAAAAAAAATGAGGAGAAAGAAAACATTTTAAACAAATATTCGAAAATTGTTTGCTAAACAAAACGATTATGTGTATAACATTGTATGTAACATATTTAATATTTATATGTACATAGATGCATATATGCATAGATAAATGTATCTATGTACATATATATACTATTAAAGAAAGTATATTACGACAATATTGTTTCGACAATGGTATTCAGTTCGATTCAATATTAATGTAACCATAATTAAATCACGCATGCGTGGGTATTTGTTCCTGGCACTCACACATTGTTTTTTCACTAAGAGAAAACGAATGCTTCACTTCACTCTTTATGATAACACTATTGTACACAGAGAAGTGCGTATCTATTTTTCAAAGAACAAGATATAACAGTTTCACAATTAACAAAAGACGGCAAAAGAAACAGATCAGTCCCAACTGGCATCACTCTCAGCCTCTTCGCCTTCATCTTCTTCCTCCGAAAATATGGTGTCATATACATAATCTGGGTCATGTAGAAACTCATCACGATTTCTTTTGTTTAGACCCATTCTACGCTTCTTTGTTGCCACTGCAAGTTCATCTTCTGCTGTCCTTTCTTTACGAAACTCATAGACTAGTGGATAGATGTATTCGATCGCTGCCTGAACAGCAGCAACATTAGGAGCTGTAATACCCATTAATATGTAATATGTTCAGTAAAAGGAGATTGAAGGAGGACTAAATTTAAAAATAAATAATAAATCGAATATATTCAAACTTAATGTCTTTTACTTTTTAAATATTGTCAATATAAATTTGAAATAAATAATAATACAAACCAGTTACGGTAACACTGCCTGTAGAGAATATCTTCAGAGTAGCTTTTGGTTCCTTTAATTTGTATGTAACACCAGGATGCAATTCTGGTTCATAACTGTACACAATAATCATTATTAATAAAAACTTATAAACAAAGAATAGTACTATGAATGATAACTATTTTTTTTCTGATATTGCCTTTTAATTTATATTAAGCACACTTACTCTGCATTTTCCTTGTGATACAATGAAAATGATGTTATCTTGATTGCAAATGGCATACAACATGTACCTAACACATTAACCACCCTATAATTGTTAAATCGCACTTTGAATCCAAGTTTCTGTAACGAACGAGCAAATCTTCTCGCTGCTATCTTTGCTTGAACTTCACTGGTTGCACCAGTGCACGTTACTTTACCAGAAGACCATATAGAAGCAGTAGTATAAGGTCTTCTTAATTTCATTGTTATCATCTATAACAGTGCATACATATGCAAAGAATAACTACTACTGAATATTACAGAAATAAACACAAATTAAATATAGATTGTTTTCTCACATTTTATAAATAATATCCTTTTCACATTTTAGTTATCCTATGATTTGAAACATTGAATTGAAAGTCAACATTATTACTCAATGTAGTAATATAACACTATTTAAATTATTCTACAACATTAAAGAGTTTTATGATTTAATAATGAAAACAAACTCAAGGGCAACCGATTTTATTCATTTAAAAAAAATCACAATTCCTTATTATTAATTATAAAAAATTAAGAATGCTACACTAAAAGTTACTTTTAACTTTGTTTATCATTTCTAATTAAGTATTGTCATTCAACTACTACTTCATTACATATCATTTTCCATAAAAAAAACTTGAAATGTAGATTAAGAATATATTGAACTTATATTGCTAAAATCCATGTACATAATTGACACCATCACATTACTAAACATATCACATCAATTCTTTGTTACAAGGAAGCAAAATTACTTTGAAACATACCCCATTTTCCCTTTTATACTCCACATTAGATCCATTAAGCGCAATTTCTCGTAAATTTAAATGACACCTAACACTGAAACTGCAGACTACATTATTAATAACAATATCCAGTTCGCGAGGCTCTTGTTCAGAAGGATCCATGTAAGGTTGGATTTGCCCATCAAACAGTCTTTCATCTTTCTCTTCTTTACATATTCCTGTATTATCTAAATTATTTACACCTTCTACATGATTTATTGTGTTTGTTAGAGGTTTCATGCCATTCTTTTGAATAGCAGTTGCCATAATATATACCTGAAAACATAAAATTATTGCTCCTATCATTGTTATATATTAAAAAACAAATTTCACTTATTTTTTAGACCATGAAATATCATATATTATATTTCTTATTTTTCATAATGTAAATTTAACCTTTTACACAAGGACTTCTTAATCCTTATATATTAGTTTCCATTTCAATTAAATTTTAAATTTTAATTTAAGCAACACGTCTTTATTAGCAGTAAGTACTATTATTAATTATGAATAAATCCATGTATTCAATATAAATAAATCTATTGTTACTATTCCTAATCTAAATAAATAATTTTCAGTCCCCTTGATATTTAATTAATCTAAATAATAAGTAATAATTTCATTTTTATTGTTTTCTTGCTATCAATAGTTGTTTTACTATTGTAAATACATAAAAAATACAATACATTTGTAAAGCTATATAGGAGACGACGTTCGAAAAAATATTATTAACGAAAAATAATAATTAGTAGATAGAAACTGAAACTTTTTATTTCGCCGAATAACAAAAAGATTCACAAAAATTCGTTTTATTACATGGTTGTAACAAAATCATTGAAACTATTCGATTAGCAGGTTTGCACGTTGTGTGAAATAACTAGTAATTAATCAATATCATTAGTTTAAAGAAACAATGAGCTTGTATGTTAAATCAAACTAATATGTATTAAACTAGTTTTTAAGCTAATGCATCGTGGAAATAAGAGAACATTTTCAAGAAGTTACGATTTATAAATACACCCTCCTAAACAATTAAAATTACGTGGAAACGTTCGTTATACAGATTGCAATAAATCCGGAACGTTCACTGTAATACGAGGTGAGATGACAGTAGTAAAAGATGAAAAGCTCGATTGCTGTATCGTTGAGTATTAAATGCCAAAGATATTAAATGAAAATGCTAAGAGTTTGAAGAATGCCGGCAGAAAGAAAGGAAGGTGTACTCACGTGTGACTATGATGCGTGCTTCAGTTATGTTTTAATTAATGATAACTTCTTTGTTGACAAGTATTAGGAGAACACAAAGTTAGCTCAATAACCAGTGCCATTGTTTTCGGCCATCTTCACTAGACTGGCTACTAATCCGAGTCACGGATGTGACAATGATACATAAATGGGAATACTCATTGATGAAATGCGAATGCAATCATTCCACTTCTCATTTACAATTTCATTTAACCATACTTCACAAATACTTTCTTCTATAAAAGATTAATTTCTTTATGTCAAATAATGTTACATACATCAAAATATGTTGATAATTTCATGTGAATTTATAAACATATTTAAGTTTGTACAAAATACATCTAAATTATATTTTCTAATGTTATTAGAAAATATATATTGTTTCGAATGTTCTTTCCTGATTAAGAGGAATTTAGCATCACATAGACTCCTCGATATAGGGAGGCAAAGATTTATCTTTATTATACCCACGTGGGTAGGAAGTACTGTTATTTGGCGATAGAGTTGAACTACCTATGCTTTTTGTATGACCACAGGCAAAATTGAATATATAGAAGCAGAGAGGAATGAGAGTGCTAACGCCCGGGTTTTGCCCGTGCCCGGTATACTGCTGCCCCCTAGTCTAAATCTAGCCTGGAACAGATCCTGACTCGACCCCCTCTAACGCCCGAATCGGAACTAACTTTTAGTCGGGATCCTCTACTCTGCACCACGAGAGAACCGTACCGTGGGAAGACCGGTTTTCCGTTTGACCGGTTGACCGATTTATGTCGTGTTTGAGCTTATTTTGATCAGAAAAACATATTCAATCGATAGGTGATCTTACCATTATGATAATGTTAATAATAAATAAAATTGGATTTATTTATAATACAATGTGTGTTACAATGTTGCCTCTGATGCTGAATTACGTCCATATCGTACGTCGCCGCTACGTGAGCCTCTTGAAGACAACAATGAGGTTTCACTAACGCATATTAATAACAATAAAATGTTTATTATGGTTCATAATTCTGCCATGGAAACATTATGAGTCGATTGCAAATGCTTTTTTGATGAAAATAAGTCTAAACATGCCACAAATCGGATAAGTTAAACTGTATTTGTAGGGAAAAGTTTTCTACGAAGTTCAGGAAAGAATTTTATTTGAGGCTTTCGACGACGTATTCTAATTCTGCATAATTTTTAATATATGAATATCAGTTTACACATGCTCGTGTACACTGCAACAATTATCATGTCGCGAAAGTTTATACATTTCTTAACATTTTCATATCGGAAAACAATACATTTCGTGTTAAAATTCAAATTAATTATGTTGATAAGTTAACATTTGTTAATAATATAAAAATGATGGAAATAATATTAAAACTACACGTGTGTTCTGCAAATTGCTTTGGTAAACATGGTTTTTATCCATATAATCAGGTGTACATATATGTAATAAAAAAAACCACGAATTGAAAATTGCAACATTTTTAACAATTTTATATCCGCATAAAAAATAATAATGATTTTTGAAGAAGTCATCGAATATTCAAATGATCGTTCAATAAAATTGTGGTTTAGATTAAAAAGCAACGTGCCTCTGAATTTCCACAGCTTCGAAAAGCAAGACAAAACATTTATCTCATCGCTTGTGATAGAAACCGTTCGAACGATTTCGATGCGAGCATCGATGCTTCTTGTACGAACGTAATGCGGCAACATGGAACAGATCCTGCCTCATCTTCTTACCCCCTCTAACACATGAATCAGAACTAACTTTTAGTCCGGATAAGAACTAGTTTCAACCAATTATTTAATTTCAATATAAAATAATGTTACAATGTCGAAATAAGTGCAAATCTATTTAACACTCGCTCACGAGAGCAAGAGTTATATGTATTCTGAAACGAAAACTTTGTATTTGGATTATTAATTGAAAATAATTGTTGAAGCTGGGACATAGGAAAAGGAAGAAAGTATTAAAAGTCTTACATTCTACTATGAAATACATATTTGCGCAAATTCTAAATGTGCAGCTATTAGCTCGATATTATCCACTACATGCAAGATACTATAATTTATAAGTTATAATATCTTGTGAATTGTGGATAATATCGATTGCCCAGGTCTCACCACGAGGAGGTTGCTGCACAAGAGACCCGAAAGGGAGTCAGAACGAAGTCTCCCTTTCTTACAACGAAGATTCTTAGAAACTAAGTTTCGCAGGTCGCTAAATGGAAAAATAGTCTTTTTCACGGAAAAGACTTCTTTTCCAGTTAGCGTATGTCGAGTAATTATTGCGGGACAAAGTGTGAATCGGAGAAGAAGTCTCCGATCCACGAGGGACCAAGGGCGAATCAGGCGGAAGGCTCTGATTCTTTCAAAGGTACAAACAAGATCGAACCAGAGCAGAAGGCTCTGGTTCAAGGGTGACGCGACGCGTTCAGTGCTTACAAGTCCTGAGCCGACCAGCCCGATACCCGCCACTCCATCACCAAGAAAGATGGCAAAGAGATGCGCTCAAACGGTTTCTGGCGCTACTGGGTGACATGAGAACATGGCGTGCCCAGAATTACGTTAACACAGAGGATCGTCAGAAGACGAGTGAACGAGTCTCTTAGACATCCCTCTCAATGACTTCACGCCGGATACCGAAACTGGACCAGCTCAGGACCTGCAAGCAAGGCCGACACAGCAGAAGGCTGTGTCGGAGTCAGAAAACGAGGCGAGCAAAGTCAAGTTACGGCAATAATTACTCGACATAATTACAACGACGACTGACAATCTTAATAACTAACGCACGCACTAAAACTAACTTAAGAATAATCTGGAGTCTTCGTTCGACGAATCCTCTTCTTTCGATGAATTTTCTTCGTACGATGAATTTTCTTCGCACGATGAATTTTCTTCGCACGATGAATTTTCTTCGCACGATGACTTTTCTTCCTTCGATGAATTTTCTTCGCACGATGAACTTTTTTCTTTCGATGAATTTTCTTCCTTTGATGAAATTTCTTCGTTCGTTCTGACTAACAAGAGCAAGATGAACGACCCAAATCGAAACAGAATTGAAAACCAATTGAAGCAAAATGGAAACAGAATCGAAAACCAGTTGAAACAGAATCGAAAACCAGTTGAAACAAAATCGACACCAAATCGAAAACATGTCGAAACAAAGTCGAAACAAAATCGAAACCACATCGAGCCCAAATCTAATGATTTATGGACGCAAAGACCTGTAGGCGATTCGGGTGCCCCCGGGGACGCGAGTCCCCGTACCCACTCACGGGCCCCATCCCGTGAGTGAGTCCCTGAGGGAACTCCGATCCGAACAATATTGATTTCAAGATAAAAATATCAATTTCCTGAAATAAATATCAATTTCCTGAAATGAATATCAATTTCCTGAAATAAGTATCAATTTCCTGAAATAAATATCAATTTCCTGAAATAAATATCAATTTCCTGAAATGAATATCAATTTCCTGAAATGAATATCAATTTCCTGAAATAAGTTTCAATTTCCTGAAATAAGTATCAATTTCCTGAAATAAGTATCAATTTCCTGAAATAAATATCAATTTTCTGAAATAAATATCAATTTCCTGAAATAAATATCAATTTCCAGAAATAAATAACAATTTCCTGAAATAAATATCAATTTTCTGAAATAAATATCAATTTCCTGAGAAATATCAATTTCATGAAATAAATATCAATTTCCAGAAATGAATATCAATTTCCTGAAATGAATATCAATTTCCTGAAATGAATATCAATTTCCTGAAATAAGTATCAATTTCCTGAAATAAATATCAATTTTCTGAAATAAATATCAATTTCCTGAAATAAATATCAATTTCCAGAAATAAATAACAATTTCCTGAAATAAATAACAATTTCCTGAAATAAATAACAATTTCCTGAAATAAATAACAATTTAGTGAAATAAATATCAATTTCTTGAAATGAATATCAATTTCCTGAAATGAATATCAATTTCCTGAAATAAGTATCAATTTCCTGAAATAAGTATCAATTTCCTGAAATGAATATCAATTTCCTGAAATAAGTATCAATTTCCTGAAATAAATATCAATTTCAAGACAAATATATCAATTTCCTGAAAAAATATCAATTTCCTGAAAAAATATCAATTTCCTGAGAAATATCAATTTCATGAAATAAATATCAATTTCCTGAAATGAATATCAATTTCCTGAAATAAGTTTCAATTTCCTGAAATAAGTATCAATTTCCTGAAATAAGTATCAATTTCCTGAAATAAGTATCAATTTCCTGAAATAAATATCAATTTTCTGAAATAAATATCAATTTCCTGAAATAAATATCAATTTCCAGAAATAAATAACAATTTCCTGAAATAAATATCAATTTTCTGAAATAAATATCAATTTCCTGAGAAATATCAATTTCATGAAATAAATATCAATTTCCTGAAATGAATATCAATTTCCTGAAATAAGTTTCAATTTCCTGAAATAAGTATCAATTTCCTGAAATAAGTATCAATTTCCTGAAATAAATATCAATTTTCTGAAATAAATATCAATTTCCTGAAATAAATATCAATTTCCAGAAATAAATAACAATTTCCTGAAATAAATATCAATTTTCTGAAATAAATATCAATTTCCTGAGAAATATCAATTTCATGAAATAAATATCAATTTCCAGAAATGAATATCAATTTCCTGAAATGAATATCAATTTCCTGAAATGAATATCAATTTCCTGAAATAAGTATCAATTTCCTGAAATAAATATCAATTTTCTGAAATAAATATCAATTTCCTGAAATAAATATCAATTTCCAGAAATAAATAACAATTTCCTGAAATAAATAACAATTTCCTGAAATAAATAACAATTTCCTGAAATAAATAACAATTTAGTGAAATAAATATCAATTTCTTGAAATGAATATCAATTTCCTGAAATGAATATCAATTTCCTGAAATAAGTATCAATTTCCTGAAATAAGTATCAATTTCCTGAAATGAATATCAATTTCCTGAAATAAGTATCAATTTCCTGAAATAAATATCAATTTCAAGACAAATATATCAATTTCCTGAAAAAATATCAATTTCCTGAAAAAATATCAATTTCCTGAGAAATATCAATTTCATGAAATAAATATCAATTTCCTGAAATGAATATCAATTTCCTGAAATAAGTTTCAATTTCCTGAAATAAGTATCAATTTCCTGAAATAAATATCAATTTCCAGAAATAAATAACAATTTCCTGAAATAAATAACAATTTCCTAAAATAAATAACAATTTCCTGAAATAAATAACAGTTTCCTGAAATAAATAACAATTTCCTGAAATAAATAACAATTTCCTGAAATAAATAACAATTTCCTGAAATAAATAATTTCCTGAAATAAATAACAATTTCCTGAAATAAATAATTTCCTGAAATAAATAATTTCCTGAAATAAATATCAATTTCAAGACAAATATATCAATTTCCTGAAAAATATCAATTTCATGAAAAATATCAATTTCTAGACAAAAATATTGTATCAATTTGGTAAAGTTGAACTTTGAAAGTCTTACAAAATTAAGTATTATCATTCTTACAAATTACATAAGAAATTTAAAACTCTAAGGTCTAAAATTCTAGATCGGTACTTCTAAAACTACTTGAAATCGCGGCTATTTATTCGCAACATTAACTAGACATTAAGTCAACTTTGAAAACATATACTATTACAAAGCGTGTTACAATTTGTTTCGCAACGCTACTTAAAACCGCGAATGTTCTTATCTCACAGTTGATCGTTGCAACTGGAGCATGGGCGCCCGAAATATCGAATCATTCTAATACAAACGCGATCCTTTTGATGCGCAACGCTAATTCAACAAATCGAAATTCAAAATACTATTTAAATAAGAAATTTATTCGTAACATTAACTAGGCATTTGATCAACTTTAAAAATTGATACTAGTACAACGCGTGTGACAATTTGTTTCGCAACACTACTCGAAATCGCGGATGTGCCCATCTCACAGCTGATCGTTGCAGCTCGAGCATGGGATCCTGAAAGGTCGAAAGACTCGAAAGCAAACGCGAACTTTTGGTACGCAACGCTAATTCAATGAACAGAGATCCAAAAAAGATTACTCTACAGTTTCTGCAAAACGAATCGCGACTATTTGTTTCGCAACGCTATAGTTTAAACGAGCTATATCGCTGATAGAGACTACTATTATATTTAGAAGAAAGCCTAATTTTGTTCTGTGTTCAAAATCGACTAATGCAACGCGCACTTTTTTCGCAACGCTAGTGCAAATCGCGGACGTTCCCATCTCGGCTGATCGTTGGGGCGGCGAGGCCTGCCCATGCATGCAACTAACTACTTTTACATTCTACTACAACTCTATTTCTACAGACGAGTATAACGACAAGGTAGTGATAAAATGACTCACTCGAAGATGCGAAGACGTTGCAATGATTGTCCTTTTGAATGACAGTATGTCCGGCATCTTTGGCATAAAACCTCGTCTGCTCCTTCGGCCCCATCCCGACAATTTGTTTCGCACCGCTACTCGATATTGCGGAAGTACCCATCTTACAGTTGATCGTTGCAACTGGAGCATGGGCGCCTGAAATATCGAAAGATTCTATTGCAAACGCGATTCTTTTGATGCGCAACGCTAATTCAACAAATCGAATTTAAAATGCTAATTAAATAAGAAATTTAAAACTCTAACGTCTAAAATTCTAAACAGGTATCTTTAGAACTACTTTAAATTACGACTATTTATTTGCAACATTAACTAGACATTTAATCAAGTTTTAAAATTGATAATAGTACAACGCGTGTAACAAATTGTTTCGCAACACTACTTGAAATCGCGGATGTGCCCATCTCACAGTTGATCGTTGCAGCTCGAGCATGGGAGCCTGAAAAGTCGAAAGACTCGAAAGCAAACGCGAACTTTTGGTACGCAACGCTCATTCAACGAACAGAGATCCAAAAAACGATTACTTTAGATTACATGTAAAACAACAACAACAATATGGACTTTAAAAGCGCAGTTATCAAATTGAAATATAATTTTGAAGCGCGACTATTTGTGATTCGCAACGCTATGCTCTAAACAATCTATACCGTAATGTTAGCTTTAATCTCTTTTCAAAATCGACTAAATTCAACGCGTGGTTTTCTCGCAACGCTAGTGCAAATCGCGGACGTTCCCATCTCGGCTGATCGTTGGGGCGGCGAGGCCTGCCCATGCATGCAACTAACTACTTTTACACTTTACTACTACTCTATACTACTACTTCTACAGATGAATATAGTGACAAGGTAGTGACGAAATGACTCACTCAAAGATGCGAAGCCACTGCAATGATTGCCCTCTCTGAACTGATCAGCACGGTACTGACATCATGCCGGATACTGAAACTGGACCGGCTCAGAGCCCAAGGTAAACGAAGACAGCATTGCGAAGAGACCATGCCCCCCCCCCCGAGCTAGCTTAAAGTAGGCCAAGGAAGTTTTAAATAACCCTTGGACTACCATAAGCTAGCTAAGGGTAGGCCATGATAAACAATGATAGGCCATTGGTGGAGGACACTTGGTCAAGATTTAGTCAGCTGATGGTAGACAATGGTAGGTCAGGGTCGCTCTGGAGGACCACTGGTCAACCCCAAGATAGGCAAGGGTAGGCCTGAGTAGCTCTGGAGTAGATCAGGGTGGCCTAACCCAGCTGAAGGTAGGCAAGGATAGACTACGGTAGCTCTGGATGACTACTGGTCAATCTGAGGATAGGCAAGGGTAGACTAGGGCAGACCACTGCTGGAGGACCCATGGTCAACCCCAAAGCCAGCTGAAGGTAAGCAGGAGTAGGCTAAGGTAGCTCTGGATGACCACTAGTCAACCTCAGGGTAGGCAAGGGTAGACCACTGCTGGAGGACCCTTGGTCAACCCTAAGCCAGCTGAAGGTAAGCAGTTGTAGGTTATGGTAGCTCTGGATGACCGCTGGTCAACCTCAGGGTAGGCAAGGATAGACCAGGGTAGACCACTGCTGGAGGACCCATGGTCAACCCTAAGCCAGCTGAGGGTAAGCAGGAGTAGACTAGGGTGGCTCTGGATGACCACCGTTCAACCCCAGGGTAGGCCACTGGTGGAGGACCCTTGGTCAACCCGAAGCCGGCTGAAGGTAAGCCTGGGTACCTCTGGAGATCCACTGGTCATCCCCAAGGTAGGCAGGATAGGCCAGGGTACCTCTTGAGACCCTCCTGGTCCCGAGGCCCATCCGCTTCTGCCGGAGGGCCCGGCCCGACTGACTGACTGAGCGCGCTCCGCGAGCTTACGTAAGCAGTGATGCGCAGCGCGCAGCGAAGCGCAACGCTCCCCACCCCAACTAATTTTGATAGATCTCGATCGCCGTGATAATAATTATTGATAAATGTATTATTTCTGGTTGTCTAATGTTTATAACAATTCCTCTTGCCAACGATGTCGACAAGCATCCTCTTGACCATCTACCATCTTATTTTTAAGTAAAAATTGCTAATAGTACTCGAGATACAGAGTAATTTTTAACACATGAATATCACCAAACAATATTATATCAAGCAAATGTAATTAATAAATTTATTATCTCTGGCTGTTTAATGTTTATAACAATTCCTTTTGCCAATTATGTCGACATGTACTCCCTCGACTATCTGACCATCTCATTTTTTAATAAAAATATGTAATGGAACTCGAGATATTGAATATCTTCTAACACATGAACATTCGCGCGCATTAATTTATCGAACACAATTCACTGATGAATTTATTATGTCTAGCTGGTTAATATTTGCAACAATTCTTGACCATCTTGCCATCTTATTTTTTAAGAGAAGTAGGCAATCGAACTCGAGATACAAAATAATTTATGATACACGAATATTATTAAGCATAAATCAATCGATAAAATGCAATTAATGAATTTATTATCTCTGCTTGTTTAACGATTACAACCCGCCTGTCCAGACGGTGTCGAATGCTTTCTCCAAATGTACTAGACAGACGCCCATGCAAGAATCTCTACTCAGGGCTAGATTGACGTCGGATGCTAATTTATTGATAGCATGTATTGTGGAGTGGTGTCTTCTAAAACCATATTGGTTTTCGGGGATTATATTATTAATATCGCAGAAATCTAGAATCCTATCATTGATGACGGGAACGCTACACTCGAACCCATCGGCGATGTTGCAAGTAGATTCGTAACATTTGGTTGTAATAGGTGTACCGATGTTCATCGGAAAAATTAGATTTTATCTTTCATTATTAGTAACAGAGATATCCATTTTGTTAATAGTAACCGTAGCTAAAAATGTGAAAAATTGGAGATATTGTTGACGATGACAATAACCGTAAGTAGGTTTTGATCCAGACTAAAAGTTAGTTCCGATTCGGTCGTTAGAGGGGGTAAAAAGTGGAGTTGGGTATTGGTCCAGGCTAAAGGTTAGTTCCAATTCGGTCGTTAGAGGGGGTAGAAAGTGGAGTTGGGTTTTGGTCCAAGCTAATGGTTAGTTCCCATTTGGTCGTTAGAGGGGGTAAAAAGTGGAGTTGGGTTCTGTGCCAGGCTATATTTAGACTAGGGGGCAGCAGTATAATAAGCACGGGCAAAACCCGGGCGTGAGCACTCTCAGTACTCTCTGGTAAAACTACTGATTTTTTCCACGGTCATACATTACAAATATATATGTAGATAGTAGAACTTCATTGTCAATCCTGTTTCCTACACATAAAAAGAATGATGACTTATATATTAGAATTGTTGACGAAATAGAGCCCTACACGACGTTTTTGAACTTGCATAATAACAGCGTTTTTCATTCTTTTCAACAACGGAAAATTGTAGAAAATTAATTAACATATACGTAATAATAAAATCCAGCCATAAAGAAGACAAACTTACATATATAGTAATATAATAAAATTTTTAACGTGTAATCCTACAAATTTTAAAACTATTTTTCATGAACAATACTTCAAAATAAAATACGAGCGTTATGAAAAACTGATTGCATATTTCGTAAAGTATACGCATGATTTAATTATCACTTACTCTATACATAACAATTCGCGTATGCGTGGCGCTGTAGAAGTTACAGTGTTCGAACTGCAAGTGAATTAGATTTTAGCATTAAAAAACATTTTTTAATCGGGAATACTGAATTTGAAGGATCTTCGGTGATTTTATCCTACAATAATGGCACACAATGGTAAAGTAACTACAACCCTGTAAGGGTCGACGAAAACAATAAAGTATACAATTACACTGAAAATATTTTTATTTTAGAAAATAATAAAGACAAAGAATCAGCTGAAATTGAAGGAGAAAATGGAAATGATGGACACGAAGAATCAGAAAAGATTCTTATCATAGATCCAGATAGTGAAGTTTGTCTTCATTGCAAATTCTATTGATATTTATTTTTGTTATATGTTAACAAGTTTGTCATGTAGATAATTACTTTTATTCGCATTTTAGGAATTAGATTTCAATCATTCAAGATTAACAAAATTAGAAAATTTGGAACCATTATCAAAAATACGCAAATTGTGTTTCACATGGAATTTAATAAAAAAAATTGAAAATCTTGATACTCTCACGACGTTGGTTGAATTAGAATTGAGAGATAATCAGATTATTGTAATAGAAAATTTAAGTACTCTTGTAAATTTAGAGTACGTAGTTTTGTAGAAAATTATACGCTGCTCCAAACAATTAGGAGATATTATGTAAAAATTATGATAATTATTTATAAATGCAATCTAACGCATCCATTCAGAGTGTATATAAACATTTCATTGGTTTAAATTTGTTCGTACATAATCAATGCACTAGGATTTCTTTAAGTGTGTTGCAAAGAACTTGGAATTGCTTGTTATTACACTCATGACACTAAAATATCCTCTAATTGTTTTAAGTAACATAGATTTGCCTTGCACAAAATTAAAATAATAAGGAAATAGTTAACCGATTTTGTAACATTTTGACATTTTCAGGCTTTTAGACCTATCTTTCAATCGTATTAAAAAAATTGAAGGACTGGAGAATTTATTGAATTTACAAAAATTATTCTTGTCATCCAATAAAATTCAATGTATCGAAAATTTATTGCATCTAAAAAATTTAACAACTCTTGAATTAGGTGACAACAAAATACGAGAGATCTGTAATTTTGAAGGTCTTGAAAATTTAACAAGTTTATTTCTTGGTAAAAATAAAATTGCTAAAATTGAGAACCTAGAATGTTTAATAAATCTTCAGTTATTAAGTTTACAAAGTAATCGCATTATACGGATAGAGAATCTAGAAGAACTAAGAAAACTAGATCAACTATATATATCTGAAAATAATATAACAGTCATAGAAGGACTGACAAATTGTCAAAAGCTAACTACATTGGACTTAGCAAATAATAAAATAACAAAGATTCAAAACATTGATCATTTAGTAGACTTAGAGGAGTTTTGGGTAAGAACAGAGTTATTTTCCTTAAGAGCTTACTATATTTATATTTACATATTCGCTAATTTTTAATATATTTTGCAGATAAACAATAATGAAATTGATGATTGGGCAACCATAAAAAACTTAATAGCTAATAAAAAATTACAGACTGTTTATTTAGAACATAATCCTATAACTGCAGATCTAAACTACAGAACAAAAATAAAATTGTTGCTACCATGGCTCATCCAACTAGATGCAACACTTTGCAGATGAATATTGAAATGCTACTAAGTAGATCAGTATATACCTATAATGTATGTTTATCAACTTTGTTATTTATTTTCATCTTTTCGTAATAATATCAAAGATACTTTTTAGCAGAAAGGAAACATTAACATATAGTCGACATTATCAGCAGAAGATGTGATATAATTAATGTTTCTTCAATGAGGAACACATTCCTCTTGTTACATTTAATATTGTATTATTAACTTTGTTGAAATTGTTTAATAATAAATATTAATTACTACTTCTAGTAGTTAAAATACAGAATATTACTGGAATTACATTCAACCATAGGATGTGCTTTACTTGTTTAAAATACTCAATGTGATCGTCTTGAATTTTAGTGCCACAGTAATTCTTGCGTATCTACTGTATGTATAAATTACTAATATGTTTACTAAAAGTGGCTTTATATAGTATTATAATAATACTACATTAAAAATATTATAAGTAATATACAAATCTGGAATATAACTTTATGCTTATTGATGTACACTAAAGAAATATTGAAATTCTGTATACATGTATTTGTTAAGTGCCTTACAGCCACTGAATGTATTATTCAATTACTGTGAAATGAAGTTTCTTATGTAAATTAAATCTATGAGTAAAAATAATTCAAATTTACATTTAATACCATTTCCTATTATATATGTAAAATCTTTAAAGTTTCTTTTATAGACTACATATTATGTATATACATGTGGCATTGGATGAAACCATTTTCTTAATGAAAAATAAAGAACATTTGAAAATATAATGAACTACATGCTATTAATTATTTAATACAAATATTTCGGTTCGTTAAAAAACATTGATTATCTTTTGATAGATTAAATTAAATTCCAACGTTTATATATGAGTCTGGACAGTTAATATTTGAAATTTGACATGTGCATAAACTGACACAATTTGTTCTGTGTACCAATTTCAAAATTACCACGCATTTCATATTCAACCATTTTTGTTATTTTTATAGAATTTTATCTGATATTTATACGTCACAAGGAAAGTCTGATGTTTCTAAGAGAAACGTAATCATCGTCATTAAAATGATGCAGTCACACAGTATACAATAGTTCAACGCACGCGACAAGAGTAAAGTCGACTTGTGATTGGAGAAGTTAAGATCAACGTGATCGATGATTGGTCGTCATGATAATCCAGGTATAGTTAGCGAAGCACGCATGAATTGAGTATGACGTCATCGTCAGTACTCGCGATCGGCCATTTTGTGAGTGTGTGCTTCATCAGGACATTTGTGTTAAGAAGCTTTTCAAGTAAAACCGAATGATTTAGTTTAAAATACGGACTTGCTTTACTTTTATTACACGTGCTAAGGGCGCGGAGAATCCGTAAACCTTACGTAGATTCGTACGATGGAGGAAAAAGCGTCGCTGAAAGAGCTCGACCAGTGGATAGAACAATTAAATGACTGCCAACAACTAACAGAAAGCCAAGTGAAAACTTTATGCGAGAAGGTACGCGATCCGCCTTGAATGATCTGTTTATCGGTTTTACTGTACTTATTTAACCGTGATATCTTTTGTAACTTCCGAAATCAACTTTGGTTTGCTGTTTCATTTTCGTTTATTGGTACTTTACGATGCCGCTAAGCATGGCTTGACATGTCATTGCGAATCTCATTGTGATACGTTTGAAAATCTTACAAGTACAGAAAAAGGAACTATCAACATTATACAGTTTTACATTCTTAGTAAACTCCGGTTTTCGGTAAAAATTTTTATTTTGATCGCGGTCAAATGTCCAAACACCGCATTCACTGCTATTAAGGCCTCTACTGCAACTTGTTCGTGCCTATTCTACTGGCTAGTTCGTTGAATCAGCCGTCGTATCTATTTTTGTTACTTTTCGATTAAGATTTCTTTGAGTATAGAAATGCATGTTTTTTTGTGATACGATCTTTTCTTACATGTAACGTCATGTTAAAATTATTGCATTTACTCTCCTAATTTTACAACGTGTGTTTTTGTGTGTTTGTACGTTTATACACACATGCGTATATGTATAATTATATATAATTGTTTTGCATTAAAATTTAATTTATATGTATATATATAAATATATATATAAAAATTAAATTGTATATATAATTAATAATATACATAATATATAATATAATACAAAACAATATATAGATTATATGTAAATACACACACTCTCCCTCATTCTTCCTCTCTCTTCAATGTATTACTCTTTACTATCGAGTGTAATTAAATTAATACAGTAGTTAGTGCAGTGTCTAATAATCAGGATTCCTTGTGAACTAGGATTTATTTACTATAAGGCAAGGAGTCTATTATGTTCAATACCTATACAAATAATGATATTATTTCAAAACGTATTCATTGTTCTACAAACATTTGTTGAACTTCGTGTTATATCTAAAATTCAAATATGAAAGTACACTATGTTGACACTTTTAATACAATACAAATTTTATACATGCAATCAATGGTTGTTCAATTTCTAATTTATTATCGAAATTAACAAATAATATTATGATTACTATTTTAACTATTAGCATATTATATATAATATTAATATCGTTGAATCATAGAAATTATAGTCACCACTGTATTAAGAAGGATTAGTTTCTTATCAACTGCTAAAACATTTATCATTTATAAATTATTAAGTATGTGATTGTTTGTATTAAGACTGATATTTGTGTTCTATCCTTGTCTCATAACATGGTACTCAGGACTACACATGGGCAAGGGGAGCGAAGTTCATCGTCATGTGATGCGATACACATGAAGTAATAGTGGGAATCTTCTCAGCGAATAGCAAGAATGCATATGACTCAACAGTATGCACCTGACCAATCAGATGTTTTTTTTTGCGAATTTCTTTCGTGTTCCTTCTGAATATCATGTTATGAGACACAGGCAATACATACTTAAACAATCATTAATAATTATTTGGACACGTATTTTCAAAATAATGTTTGCTAATAAATATGCTATTCATTGTTGAATTGTATCAATAAAAACACAGTAGGTAAAAGCAAATGAGAATTTTCTCCTATTTCTATTTTTCCTATTTCTATAATGTAAAATGTTTGAATGATTATTTTGAAATTATTTTGAAATAGATTCGCATTGTACTTATACTAAGATGTTCTTGATCGAATATTAGCAAATGTCCAAGTATTTAGAGACTACAGTGTATATATTATAAGAATAAATATGAAGAATATAAACTTAAGCTAATATTCAATTTAAGACTACACGTGTTAATGAGATTTTTGTGTTTTTTTAGGCAAAGGAAATCTTATCTAAAGAATCTAATGTACAAGAAGTAAAATGTCCTGTGACAGTATGCGGAGATGTACATGGGCAGTTCCATGATTTAATGGAATTGTTCAGAATAGGAGGCAAATCCCCAGATACAAATTACCTCTTTATGGGTGACTATGTAGATCGTGGTTATTATTCTGTTGAAACTGTTACCTTGTTAGTTGCACTCAAGGTAGGATTATTATAATAAATAGATATTTAAAGTAAAAGAATAATATAAATACCTTAGAATAGGTAGGATTTAATAAAACTTTTTGAATACTTTATACATAAATATAGGTCAGATATAGAGAAAGAATAACAATTTTACGTGGTAATCATGAATCAAGACAAATCACACAAGTGTATGGATTTTATGATGAATGTTTACGTAAATATGGCAATGCCAATGTGTGGAAGTTCTTTACAGACCTGTTTGACTATTTGCCATTAACTGCACTGGTAGATGGTCAAATCTTTTGTCTGCATGGTGGTTTATCACCGTCAATTGATACATTAGATCATATACGAGCCCTAGATCGCATACAAGAAGTACCACACGAGGTACGTATTCTTTATTGCTAGAATGAAAATAAAAATAAAATAAAGAGTATCTAATATTTGTTTGCATTTCATATAGGGTCCTATGTGTGATCTTTTATGGTCAGACCCAGATGATAGAGGAGGGTGGGGTATTTCTCCTCGTGGAGCAGGATATACATTTGGACAAGATATTTCAGAAACTTTTAATCATTCTAATGGCCTGACATTGGTATCGCGAGCGCACCAATTAGTTATGGAAGGCTACAACTGGTACATTTATTAAAATTGCTCATTGACTGCTTTACTCTACGTGTGTATACAAAGCTATGTTTATTCAGTAAAAAAGGAAGAGGGCGACAAAAAGTTCAACGTTGTTTCAGTGTGGACATAGCTTGAGGTGTTTGATTACACGTGTAAAATATTTTGAAGAGTGATTCTACAAGCCAATTTAAGACTAAAATCAAGAATAACAGTTTTGGTGTAACGCTTCTGTTTTTAAATTATTAACGATTAAATTCGACCAATATTGGTGCATGTGCTAGCTCTTTGTCTCCGTTTTTAGCACAGTACGCCATTGTTTGCGATTTTCCTTAGGTGC
Organism: Sphecodes monilicornis; assembly: GCA_913789915.3. NCBI lineage: Eukaryota > Metazoa > Arthropoda > Insecta > Hymenoptera > Halictidae > Sphecodes > Sphecodes monilicornis. The sequence continues at coordinate 811,998 of OU565286.1, read as the reverse complement.
ATCAGTATTAGCGAATCAAAGAGATTTTTAATCGTTAATGACCCTCAAATAAGGCTGTTACAATAACGAAATCAGCATTCTTTTCTATTGTCTTAGATTGTTTTGTAGATTCACCCTTTAACATATTTAATTCACATAGTCGAACATTATATAGATTTTTTTTTTCTTGTGTACTATATTCTATAGTATCTCTATAGTATACTTATCATAGTTCATATTTATTCCTACAGGTGTCACGATCGTAATGTTGTAACTATATTCTCAGCACCTAATTATTGTTATCGCTGTGGAAATCAAGCTGCAATCATGGAATTAGATGATGCTTTAAAATATTCATTGTAAGTTCAACCAAATGATGTGTTCGGAACAGAATAAGGTTGCTAATATCCATAACAATTGATTTTTCAGCCTTCAATTTGATCCAGCTCCAAGACGCGGAGAACCACACGTTACTAGGCGGACACCAGACTATTTCTTGTAAAGCATCATACTCCAAAATTAAATATTAAGATAGGGGTATGGAAATGATTCAGGCTTTATAGCAATGCCACTGAAAATAATTTATGGATAGAACATCAATAAGAGTGTAAGGTTTCAGCTATCCTTACGCATCATATTATAGTCTCAAGTATTATATCATGACTCACTTCGAGGTGTCTCATTCAGAGACAAAACACACATCTGCGTATTTTACATGTGTCAACACCATACATCTAGACACAACATTAATTGTATACATGAAAAAGAAACAGAAATAATAATGTACACACGTACCAATTTAAAATTAACGTATAGCATTGAGTTCTATAACTTTCATTATACTGCTTGTATTTTTATTATCGAAGAAAAAAATATGAACGTATACATGGATTGAACGTAATAAGTAGTGCGAACGAAAATATGTACATGGTACTGTTTTGAAACCTTGAATTAATATTAACTTATTGAAAACTGTTTGTACGGGCAAAATTATTTGTTACATGTACTAAATAAAAATAATGTTGTTTTGAGGTTTCAAGAACTGTACTAAAATGATCATAGTTTATATTTACGAGAGTGTCACATATATTATTAAAATGAATGGGGCATGAAATGTTCTACTTCAGGGGAATATAAAGAGGGTTGATGCAACAGTAAATTTGGCATACACGAATTGTGCCATATAATTCCTTCAACAGGATTTCTTTATTGATCTAATGTAACATTACACATCACAGTTCATCAGAAACATAATAACGATTCCAACAATCTCGTTATTATTATTAAAGTTGTTTTATTAAATGGATCGTATCGTAAAGTGATTTTCACAAACACATTTTTATAAATATATTGTAATGATAATTAGTAATATTACCCAGCTGATTGTGTCCGTGCTTTAGTAGTTTTTCTATTCCAATTATATTAGTCAAACATTTTTATTTTCTAAACTTCCATATACAAATTTAAATGCATGACCATCTTATTTTCTTTTCCTTCTTTTAATAATTTAAGGAAGTCGCAACACTTTTGCATCAATCCTGTTAAAACTTTCTAAGTGAAATATACTTTATACTGAATGAATTCATGCATTCACGATCATCAAATTGAAAGTCAACTGCTTATGAACCTACCGTCAACCTTTTTACTAATTAATAGGTATAAAATGATGCTTCTGGTAAATAAACATGTGTAATGCAATTGAAATAGATTTAATGTGTTGTGTCAAATCATTCATATTCGTCAGTACGCAGTACGCAGGCATTGTATACATGAGCATCAGATAAATTGCAGAATACATATATTCATAGAAGTAAGCATGTAATTTGAGAATATGCATTATAAAATACAATAACAGAAATAATAAGGTGAGCAAAGTGAATATATAGTTGCACATTATATTAATTTACTAAGACTGTAAATCTAAAAGAAATTAGCACAGAAATAATAATATTGTGGATACAGCAATCCTTTCTGCAGCATGCAGGGTTGAGCATTTTTTTGTTTTGTATCACATACTAAACACATTTACTGGATTAAAATAAAATTTCCTACATAGAATTAAAAATCACGGTAGCTGTTATAACAAGAACAACTGAGTTAATTAGAAGTAAGTCTTACATAAATACCAGTAATAGATCTTAGAAATTGTATAGTTAATTTTCTATTTGCTCTATTTATTCTATATTCTTAAAATATTTCATATAACGAATACATTTAACCACGGATAAACTTATTAGCTGTCGATTCAATATAAAATCTAAATTGTTACTTTCGAATTCTATCAATTTTTATTTGTGATATGATTTTGAATCGAGCATACTTTATTCAATTGTAAAAATTATACATTTACATTTTTCTTGTTTAAATACAATTTCAGTAATGAATGCCAAATGTCCATAGATTTGATTTAAGATTATCTGACAGGAACATGCTTTTATTGGAAGCTGATGAATTGATTACCAATGCACATGCATAAATTCAGTTCAAAACGTGAAACTTCCTAACATACGTTTATTGTGTATATAACTTTGGAACAACGCAATAAGTTTGTACCTGTATATAATTATTATGTATAAGATGCATACTACATTTTGTATATATCAATTTGGAATAACATCATTTATGATATTTTACAATATTTCAAGATTAATCAGAAAAGTACTTTGGTAATTATGGATTATGTGTGTGTTTGGTTTCTAACTTTCACATGCTTCCTTGTTTTTATACTTCAGATATTATGAAAGTAGTAAGCTATGCATATTGAAGTTACACACTTGCAAGATCTGTACTAGTGCAGATATTGCTGAAGCATGGAAAACAGTATGCTTTGAACTGATATTATGTCGCCTCATTATAAGCAAAGCTAGAAAAATAAAGAGATGTTATTATATTTAGAGTCTTACATCATTTTTTATATTGAAATTAAATGACACTAAACTAATCTTAAGACTAACAAGCAATTAATTACTTACGTTTATGTTAACAAATTTTTAATGAGCTGTAAAAATAGTGAGATTTTGATAAATAAAATCGTATCTATAAATTATACAATTCTAGAATGATTATATTAAAGATGAATACATCAATGTAAACGCCAACAGTAAAAAATATAAACTACAGTATATGCTACATATAACTGTCAACATCGTTTATTAATGTTTTATGTTTATTTAAATAGTTTATCCGCCTTAATATTTTTAATTTAAAGAAAGGATTGGTAAAATGTATTTTATTTACAAATCATTTCTTTTAATGTATTGAATTTTCAGTATCTCTAGATACAATTACTATTAAACGTTTATCGTATTTCTATATTGTATTTTTGAACATAATAAGATAGATGTACATTTTTTATTGAAAATTATTATATATTTAATGAAAAATATCTTCACTTGCACATGCATAAATTATTATCAGATATGGATCTTATTTCAATATCATTGACTGTACAGTTAAAATGATTACTATTAAATTACTGGTACAACAAATGGCTAATTAATTATAACTGAAATTGTATGTTTTATTTATTTTTATTATTGAATGATGGAAAATTATAAAATAACATTAGAATGTTACTTCATTCTAATATAATATTTTAAGACAGGTGTACTAACCTATACATTATTATTCATATATCGACAACTATTTCAAACAACGCGTGATCATTTTATTCTATCCATTGTACTTTTACTTGGAGACTTCAGAATATTATAAAATATTACGATTGCACAAAATAAATTATAATTTCATTCCTGCCTCTGAATTGAAAAGTTGTGTCATGATTTCATATGTTGTAAAGCTAACTGACATCATAGGAATAGCACGTAAATAATTGATGCTCATCCCACGATAAAGACCCTTTGTAATGCCGTTTTCTTGGTATATCTTTATTATGGTTTTTAACATGTTATTACTAAAAAAAAAATAAAATTACAATACCATATCTTACATAAAGAATTATTTAATAAATTAATTTACCTGAATTCATGTGTAGTGGGATTCATCATAGCCAATTGCATACGTCTTTTTGTTACATCTAAAGGATAACTAACACTTTGAGCGACAGCACCAGCCATACCTCCGCACAGTAATCTTGCTGGTATAGTTAAAACTAATCCACCTGTTGTAAACAAATATTTTAAAAACATGTTTAAATATAAGAAAATTTTATATAAAAATCGTAAAGTATTATGTTATTATTACAATAATATTATGCATATCGTACCAGTACTTTTATCACATTTTTTACAAAGATAGTCTGGTGCATGTGTCATGCATAAGTACTTAAGTTTCTCAAATATATAAAAAGCTAATCCTCCATATGGAATAATGGCGATCACATTTGGCCAAAATCCCCTGTACAAAGCTCGAATTCCGCCTTCCTGAAATATTTAACAAATTCTAGAAAGGGAATTCATTGTGCATACAGCATAGATATTATTCAAAGTACGTCTTTTGACAGCAACACATGTATGCTAGTGAAGCTTGAAATACCTTGAGCTTGTTGACGTATTCTCAGCTTATCTAATATCCTTCAGCTTTAGTCGAATGTATTGGTACATATATGTTTTGTACGTTTCTGAATATTTTATAATATGCTAATATGCTATTCTAAAAAATATTCGCTAGAGATAAGACTAACTCATATTACCTTTTTATAAATTATAATCCCTGCATTGACAATTCCGGCGTATATGTGTTCCCCGGCGACTTGAAAAGCAAGTCTAACTCTAATGGTATCTAACGGATACGTTAGTGTAACAGCTGTAACACCGGCAGCAGATCCAGCCAAAAATTCATGTGAAAGTGCACGTGTTTTTGGTAATTTTTCTAGCCACTAGTAAAAATGTAACACATCTTAATAAAATTTCTTTTTGTTATCAATATCTTTTTTCAACAAAGAATATATTTTTTTGATTATTTGGTCATAGATTGTACAGTCTTGCTATATCCGAAATTTTGATGAAATTGAAATATCATAAACTGTATGTATAATAAAGGATGTTTAGGCTGTCTTACTTGACCTGAATTAAAATAAAAATAAATCATGATTTTTTCTAAGACAAAATGCATAAATTGTCCTTCAAATTCTTAGTCTTATGAGATTCAATTATTTTTTATCAAGTATGATACCTGCTGTTGTACAGAATTTGATAAAAAAAAGTGAAGCAACGCAAGAAATCAATGAAATATTGAACATGATCACAAACATACATTCGCCTTTATATAAGGTGTCCTAGGGTTTTCCAGATAAACTACAACAGTTTATTTTTTTTATAAAAATAAGAAAAAATGTTGTATACAATTTTGCAATAAATTTGTTGTCGCAAAGATATAAGTAAATAAATATTCATAAATAAATTTAAATACAAAGTATGAAGAGTTAACTATATTTATCTTTAACCGTTAGTGAGGATATTAACCCTTGCACAACAAATGCAGGGTCATTTTGACCATCTGTAACTGTTGTCATTTATTCCGTTATTTATGTATTTATGAGTTTGGTCTAGTCTGTTGAAAGTATGAAATTATGTGACTTATAACTGTGAAAAAATAAATTATCATTATGTATCAGAGAAAACGTAGGGTACCTTTGTATGTATACAAGATTCAGTCAAATAATAACCAGACTTTATATTGTAAAACTGCTTAGGCGTTCTTACCTGCGTGAAACCAAATGGAAGTTCAAGTAGACATGTTTTAAAATTCACCGATATCTTGTGTAGATAAGGACACAAGTATTTGCTTGGCATAAATCGTTTGTTACTGAGAGCTGTTCAAGACATTTGGGAGCTGATTAGGCACCTTTCTAAATACAAAAATATTTAAAAAACTACATTGGTCTATTCTTGAACATCCTCTTTACTGCACAAATGTATCACCTTGTTATTATTACTTGTTTGGGCAACTCAAACAGACATTGAGAGGATATTGTTTCAATAGTAACAAAGAGTTGAAGCACAATGTGCAATTGACTTTGGAGCCAAGTCTCTACTTTTTATGAAAGTGAAAATAAAGAACTACCAGTCCTATTGTAAAAATGTTTATTATGCAATTACCATGACTTTAGATTATAACGCAACATACAGTGAGGGTCAGCTACTTAAGTACAAAATGCATGCAAAACGTATGTTTTAAATCTTCGTTACAGGCATAGATAAAAAAGTTAAAAAACATGACCTTCACTTTTTTTGCACAACTCACAACTAACATCTTAAAGAATCTTAAGTCTTATGTACAAATTTTTAAAAAGTTATTCGTTTTAAAGAATGTACGTGTTATTAGAAAATTCTGCCCGAAAACAAAATGAAAGTCTGGCTCATACATGATTCATCCTCATAAATTTTAATCATAAAGCAGTGATAATAATTTTAAAATAATATTTTATCTTATCTTGTAGATTATTTATTCAATTGACGATTTAGAAACAAACTTTTATATTTTTTAAAGATAGTTATATTCTTTGAAATGAAGGTACAAAGTACGTCTTTATGAGTGATTTGTAAATCCATCTGTAAAAGCCGATGCATTGCGAATAAAATCAATAAAATGAATCCCAGAAGACTAGTAATTTCGGAAATACGTATTAATCTATGCACTCTATTTTAGTAAGAATAAGCAAATACGGCGAAATTTAATATTGAATTCAATACTTATTACATTTCGTATGATATTTCAATGACATCATGAGAAGTGATTTTTAAGTTATTCTATACATACAGTCGCTCATGTGAGTATGTATTTGAATACTTCCGTAACTTAAGTCATAATACGTATTTGTATTTTAGTTTTACTGGCATGATCTTGAGATTTTTTTATTATAGGTCAGTTATATTGTTCTAAATAATCGAGTTCAAAAGTTACACATTTGTATTATTTCAAATTTATGCTTACCTGCTTCAATACTTTCGTGAGCGACTGTACGTACGTGGACATAGTTAGGCAATTCTTTCGCTGTTAAGTTTGTACGTTGCGCGGATACGGCGGAAAGTACAACAAAGTTAGGTCTATATCACTCATGCGATCATTACAAAAGTGTAGACTGTTGGGACCCCGATGACCTACGGACAACGGAATCCTTTTATATATTCAAAGATTGGTTTGGAAAGTGTCGATTATGTATTCTATATCTGTAATAGAATCATGTTCACCTTATAAACTCTCTGGAGATATAAAATTAGAAAATTCCGAGAAAGTTTTATACTGCAAACCGTCTAAGTTTGACATTAATTTTGAATCTAACAAGGGAAGGACCCCAGGTGGTCGTCTTCGATTTTAATGAAGTTTAGCCTGGTGGTAGTATACATGTTTTTAATGACATATGTAAAACATTAGATGTAGAGAGTTAAAAACATTAATGATAAAATGAGATAAAAGTTAGATACTTTCAGTACACAGTATACGTACAGAATGGCAGAGTCCCGCTTACAATGTAGTATTGGCGAAGTTAGTTGGTAACGATACTTGTAAATTGGAGATCATGAGATCAAACCTCAGTTGTTCACAATTTTTTTAAATTATTTTTTTGCAGTGTCACGTATAATTAAATGTTATCACTTATGATTATAGTTAAAAATTGTACAGCAAAATTTCAGAGTTACTATGAACTTCTTGCAACCGGTTGCAACATGTGATTATATTCGATTACATTAAATTATTCACTATTAATTTCAAGCACCAATAGATACAAATATGATGAAGTATGCCTGGAATGCCACCAAATTAATTTCAATCCGCGAAATATTGGTTAATGTAAACTAAATAGATTTTCCTGGCGAAGTAAAAAGCAAGAAATATACATGTAACAAACAATCTTGTTTTCAATGCTCTTAGTGCTGAAGTTTTTGTGTTGGAAGTGTATGTAGGATGATTGCCATCCCAATTGATGAACATCGTAATTATAAGTGAAACTACGAAAAAAGAATTTAAAAAATTGTGAATAATTGGAAGGTAATTGTGCAATAATGGCTCCCACCTCATCGATTTCCATGATTTTTTAATATGTTGTCAGTGTGAAGATTCTGAACAATTATTTCCTATACATGTAACCGCCGCTCAACCTTAGTTTTTGAGATATTTGCGAAAAACTGCAGCTACTACTGCAGTAGTAGTACATTAACATTTTGCCTATACGTGCACGTCGGTGGTGTGCGCACATTAGCATATTGCGGCGGCTTGTCAACTGTTTTTACAGATACATCGCGCGATCGTCGAACGATCTATATGCCGCGTGAACTTTTTGAAAATATAATGATGAAGAATGAGTACATATTACGACACCACACACACCCACACAGTGTTTCATACCTGAAATCTTAAGCTTTTCCGAATAAATGTCATGGGCTGATTGCACTTAGTATTGGATTTTTTAAGTGCAAGAAATGTAATTCATGGAACATTCAATTATATAATTATAAAATCATTGAGGGATATTTTATGCACAATTACCCTGAACTTTGCTATTCCGAACTTATACTGTGTACTAAAAGCATGTAACTTTTATCTATTTACATATTTACTGTTTTTATACCAATATCCTTATACCTAATATTTTACATATATCATTAGAAATATGTAAAAATATGCTATTAAATTATAAGACAATTCTTATATTAATAATCATTATGCTGCTTTGTACAACTATTTTGTAAAAACAAGGAAGTATTTAGCAATTACCTTTTTGTATAATTTGTATGATGTAAATTGTGTTGCTGCATATGGAAAGACTCTAACCATTTGGGCGAAGTTTCCCTTATACAAAGCAAAAAATTGTTCACGGTGGATAATTTCTCTTAGTCCTGAGAAAACACCTAAAATCATAAAGTAGTGTAAAGATTTATTTCATACACTTTTCAATTTGCTTTTTTAATATTACAAATCTTACCAAAATGTTTATAGTGCTTATTATGAGCTTGTAATAATATTTTTATCCGATCTAATGGAGCAACAGCTGTTTTTGAGCACATTCCAGCTATACCTATAGAAAAATTATTTTCATATAATCAATAATTGTAAAAATGATTAAAAACTATTTCCAAAGTATATATATTGTACAAACAAATTAGAATTTCACTTACGAAAATTAACAATAAATAATATGTACTCAAATAAATAAATAAAATTTGTATTTCAATATAAGAATATATTAACTTACCGCCAGCGACTAAACTTTTTATGACAATTTCAAAATTCTTCTCGGATTCAACAGGTAATACCATTTTGAAATTGTTGTCAGACGCTATATACGCGGAGCTCAGATAATCTTGTAAACTTCTCCAGACATATATAGTACAAACAGCAGGGAAGGTTCCCTCACCCGTGGTCTTTCCAACTCATATGAATTGTGATGCGCAAGAGAGATGCGCAGTGAATCATCTGTCGATGAACAATGAGCCTGCTGTCCATAACAGGTGGCGTGCATATCAAGCTATGTTAACCTGTCAGCAAATGAGACCCAATATAATAACACCTTACTTTAACTGGCAAAATTTAAAGAATCTTTCTTACGTAAATAACAGAAAATTTAATATTAAATATTTCAATGAAAGAAGTAATCGCAAGTACGATTATCGAGGGAATCTATAATTCATGATTTTAAACGTAGACACACCCGTTTCTTAAACTTTATAATTCCTAGAGAAAGTAAATTTTATTATTATTAAGTACAACATGCGTGGGATTATACAGTTATTTAATTATTGTATGTAGTATAAATATAATTTTGCAAGGAACAATAAGTACTTAGTTGCATGCTCTTACGAATCTAACCTAGTGAACGTAACCTGTATTAATACAAACATAATATTACGACAATCACGCGATAAGAAACTGAATATCACTCAATATCACTGCAGCCATATTAAAACAATTCAAGTGTTTCTATGTTAACGTATAGAACGCTTTATGTGTTCAGAATTACATTAGAAACTTACCACAGAGTAATGTTAGATACAGTGTTGCGTGACCACGCGAAATAGTTACGATAGCACTACTGCGCCATAGGTTGATTAATGGCGATGAGAGGGAAATTTGAATATAAAAGTAATGTCTAGGCCAAAATCGCGGATTCGTTGTATATTTAATCGCGGCAGGAATAGCTTAGAATAAGTAAAGAAACGACAAGAGAGTTCCCAAGGAAAACCTAGATGTAATCCTGATGTGCGAGACTAATTGAGGAATTTAGGCGCAGTCACGTATCTTCTCGAAGGAGTTCTCATATTTCACTTAGAAATTCGTAGTTCCAAACTCGCCAGAACAGGAAGTCATAAACCCTCGGTCAAGGGCCTCTTGGAACTTTCCCTCGGACCTCTCTCTTGCGCAGTCCCACCGTGGGACCCCGTGGTCTAGATCTTCGCGCGTAAACACCCCCACATCCCTTGTTTTGGCGGGCTCCCTCGTATACGCCACCGCCCTCATGCGCACGCTTTCACGGTACCACCACCGCCAATCACCGTCGAGCTACAACTTGGAGGGAGACCACCCAGCGAATCAACGTCCACCTGGAGATGCCGAATTTTCCTATTGGCCAAGGAAATGAAGCGGGAGCGGAAGACCGAAGGAGGACGAGGAGCCTTCTCGGAGAAGCAGATATCAGCAGATATTATTCTGGAGTCATAGAGCATATACCTCGAGATTTCATCAATAAAGTCTTTTTATCTTCCATAAATTTTATTCGAAAGAGTGTTTTCTTATATCATCATCCATCTTCCACGAGCAGAGCGCTTCAGCGCTCCACGGGCACCTGAACCCACCAAAGTCCCTGAGTTCCACCACGCGCAGCCGCAACAACAGAAGTTACCTTAGACAGAGAGTACTCTCTGCCTTAGACCATAGACAACCATAGATATAGGAATACAGGGATGAAGCTTAGACCATATGGTCTAAGAGATGAAGCATGAGCAGAGAAGAATGAGAGTGCTCACGCCCGGGGTTTTGCCGTGCCAACTTTTTACTTTTAAGCCTAGACAAAAACCCAACTCCACTTTTTACCCCCTCTAACGCCCGAATCGGAACTAACTTTGTTAGCCTGGACCAGAACCCAACTCCAGTTTTTACCCCCTCTAACGCCCGAATCGGAACTAACCTTTAGCCTGGACCAAAACCCAACTCCACTTTTTACCCCTTCTAACGCCCGAATCGGAACTAACGTTGTTAGCGTTGAAATCGAGAACTGTTCTGTTCGACTGGTCGTTAGCAAGTGCCGCAAGTAAGTGCTGCAAGCAAGTGGCAAGTCCCTCTCTCTCCCTCTCTCCCTCTTTCTCCTTCTCCCTCCCTCTCACAGTATATAAGTGTAAATTCACATTTTTAAGGATTAACACATTTTGTAAAGTTAATAAAATTTTTAATGAAATGTACATTGATTTTCTCCATCAAGGGTCTTAATAGGTTTGAAATATAAAAAAAACTTAATGTGTATAATACAGTTTTTACTTTATTACATTTTGCACATTTATATGTATATACCCTAAATGCATAGAATTCACAGTCCAATCACAAGTTAACCAAATATAAAGTACTATAACAATTATAGATTATAACTTTGTGAATGATTTACTACAAAAATATACAATAGCAATTGTGTCAAATGAATATTGCATAAATATTGGCAGTGAACGAGTTAATTTATTATAAAACCTTCAAGAGAGATCTTTGGTTCTGTAGTTTCGCGCTACATCAATTTATTGTACATAAGCACTTTATCAAGTTACAAAATGGAAAAAGTAAAAGCTAAATTGAATAAACATTTCATAATGCAATTAGTATTCAAAATACTCGTTTAAGTGATTTGAATAATATTTGTTCTTCATGCATAATGTACATGTACATGTGGTTTTTAAATATAGGTTCCAAATGTGGCCTTATGTAATTTGAAAATAGGAGCTATTAAAATCGAAAAAATTTGTAACATTTTTATCCATAATTTTGTCATACTCTAAGCAATTCCGAAAAGAGTGTATATGTTTTCTATAATATTATTAATGGCTGTTACTTATCTCATTTTACACATTACTGTATAATCTTTACGCTTTGTAATTTCTTATGAGACTTAAATGTTAAGTTGAGAAAATAATTTTTTTTATATAACAAGCAATGTGTTTAATTTGTTCCTTTATAAATATTTAATTTTTCTTAAGTCGTCTGTATAGATCAATGGTTCCCACGGAGATGTTTAATTTGCACACAATTTTTAAAGTATATCCGTTTTCAACGTTATAACGAATAATTATTACCTAATTAAAAAAAACTGTCCTTAACCACTGATCTCAGAATCATTGCATATTAATTGTTAATTATTGTATTGTGTTCATTAGTGAGCTTGTCTTGACGCTAAAAATTTTCATACAGTATGAACGGCTAGAAAGCGTCAAGAATTTTATGATTTCAGTATGATTTATGTTGTTCTAATTTTTCTAGGTTGCTTTGGTTTTAGCAAATTTTTGAATACCGCAAGTATACAATGAATTCTCTTACTTAACAAGCACTGTTTTTGCACATTGTTCAATTTTGTTTAACTGTACATAAAACATGTTTGTTCACGTAATTAAACGAGGACTATGTAAACCTTCAACTTGAGTGTCAATTTGAGGACAGTGCTGAGTATCCGGCGGACCCCAATCATGTAAGTTTCCACTGTTAGCTAGTCTGTGCGTAAGTCGATGTGCTATTGAGAATCCTCCACTACCTTCCAATTGTGTTAAGACTATGATGACTTGTCTGAAATGATTAGATCAACATATATGGCTTTGCAGTTCTTAAAAGTTCTACATATGACATAGAAAAGAGAGAGTTACGAATATTTTACCTGTGAAGTGGGGGGACACTATCGGCAGTTCTGAGTTGTCCCCTAGTGGACACAACATTATAGCTTTCATGGCAGTCACATTTTACATGAATCCACTTATTTACATGACGATTTTCGACCATCACCACAAGCCCAGCCCAACCTTTAGTTAAGTAATAAGCAGTCATTCCCTCTCTTCCCTGCAAATAAAAAATATTGTAAATACTTCAACTATAAAAATGATCATTGCTTCGAGCAAATCTGAAAATGTTTACTTCGTGACGCTGTCCTTTTGCTAGAGTTAAACTTATGATGGCATCGGCTAAGACAAATGCAGGTGGAGAGATTTGTTCAACTAGAAGTCTCTTTGAGCTATGAATGGCAAGAACATATTCAGGATAGCTGGAAGTATCTTCCATTCCTGTATGCCAATGATTGAAAGCCAAACATACAACAATATACAGATCTCTTTCTAGCATTTTGTGACATCCAACAAACCCACGTACTTGTCGTTTACTATGTTCTACTAGTCTTCCCACTTCTGGTGCTGCGGGAGAACGTGTACGAAATACAACTACACATAAGTCTAACTGGGAACGTTGCGATTTTTCAGAATTCCTAAACAGTATGGACAATGTAAACATTACATCGTATTATTCTATAACTTATTCATTGTGAATTTAAATGATATAATAAAACTTACCTCTGACCTTCTTGAAATAATGTGAATTCTGTTTCAGTAGGTTCAAGCACGGTTAAAAGTACGCATGATAAGTGTCTGAGAGAAGATAAAGGAGGAAGTGTTCCACGTAATCGCACTTCACTCCATCCAACTCTAGTTTTACAAATGTCAATGCAGTCAAAATATTTTAACACATCGTCGAAAGAAATCCAAAAAACGCCATCTGATGCACCATGTGGCATTAACATTTCACGTAATTGAAGTGTCCATATAGGACTATCGTCAGACCAATCGCCTTTCCAACTGTAATGACCCCAAGGATTTCGAAGTCTTAGCAATCGTATTCCCTGTAAGTTACGATATTGTATAATCAAAATACATATTGGCATGTCTCCTGCAGTAAACTGAACTATAAGAGAGTGGTTGGATTAGAAGCACTCTTTTGGTTCAATTGATTTTGGAGAAAATAAACTAATTTGAATGCATACTCCTTTAACCAACAATTACTTTCAATCAATTAATTTATTCAGATTGAGGACAGAGACCTCTGAATTCAAATTTTATTGCTATAATCGTCAATGGTCAAGTATACGTTAATTTTTTTTATTTTTACCTGTACATCTCTCACATCAAGAACAGAATATGCATGCCTAAAAACACAAGAATACCATTTAACACATATCCAAAAGTACTAAACATATCTAATTCAATTTTTTCGAAATTATTATATTTAACTTACCTTGGTCTTAAGCCTTTACGTTGATATTCTTCTTCGTCGACTTTCATGTTGCCACCTCCACAACTGGCACCCATCAAAAACATAGCTTGTCTAGAAGATAAAAGTTGTGCCCATATTAAATCCTTATCAAGCTCGTCTTCGCTTGGCAAAGCAGATGGCTGCAAAGGCACGCTCTCACAAGGGGCGCCTGTAAGTGTTGCTAAACCTTCTATAGCACGTCCAGATACTAATGCTTCATAGCAACCATGAATTTTTGCTACTGCTTTCTCAATTAATGGCACCCACAATTGCTTTCTCTTTGCCTATAACGTATTTAATCTGAGTTATACATACAATTGTTAAATTTCCATTATTAAATAATTATTCAAGGCTAATAAAAAAACTTCTAGCAATTAATGTTAACAATACAACCTGAGAATATACTAAGTGGCCTCTTTTATCACAGGGTAATAAATCGTCAACAAGTACAGTAGTCCATCTGCCATCTTTGCACAATCGTACTTGGTACGCTCCTTCGGGACAAGTTTCCCTCATTACTAGAACTCTTTTTACTAGTTCATCGCTTTCAGCTAAAACAGCTAAAGCTGAAAGTAACCAACAGTTTCCTAATACACCTTGCGAGATATCAGAAGGCAAAGGTGTTCTAAAAACAGCCCAAGGGAGTTTGGAATCAACAGTAGAATCAACATTGATTTGATGAGGCCTTCTCCATTGAACGACATGGTTATCCCTCGTTTCAGCTGGATTGTAATACAAAGATTTTGGAGCTGGTGGAAATGAATCGTCGACAAAAGGTTCATTTGTCTATAAAACAAGTAAACAATTTAGTTATAGGAAGTTGCTAACTACACAGAATTAGTTGTGAACCAATCTGCAATATATATTTTTCAGATATTTCTGATAATACAACAAAACAATGTGTTTCAAATAAGATTTATTGGTGCAAAAAAACATCCAGAAGTATCTGTTATTCCTATAAAAAAGATGACTGACGTTTCTTCCAATAAAAGAGATATCCCACGTCTTTCTAAATACTACCATATACTTTTCTTTTCGTTTTCTTCCATTGTATAAATAAAGCAATTTAAGAACATACAGTTCATTATTCATATGTATGTAGCGTCAACGTGTTTTAAGCCAGGTCAAGGGCTCGTATCGAGGCGACTCTTGGGCCTGGAAGGATTTATGGCAGGGTCTTGGCCTGCGTGAGGTCTCGAAGAGGAATGCTTCAGACTAAACAGAACCGTCGATGGGCGATGGCAGGCGACCGCGTTGGGTCTTCCGGCTATCGGCCGTAACGGGGATGTTTATGAGAAACAGCTGAGTGAAAGTTTGGAATGACTTCATGAGAGAGAGGGAGAAAGAGGGAGAGAGAGAGAGAGAGAGAGAGAGAGAGAGAGAGAGAGAGAGAGAGAGAGAGAGAGAGAGAGAGAGAGAGAGCAACGAGTGCATTGCATAAAGATTGGGACTCTGTCCTGAAGGAGCTGGCCACGGAGTGGGGAAGGCACGGGGGTGCCTTCTGGTAAGAGGACTGTGTTAGACCGCCCAGCACTTACCCCAGAACCTTCGAACGGAACGAGTCTAATCTAATTGTTAACATGTATGTATATTAATATTATGAATCATTTTATATTAGTTATTTAATCTTAAAATTCAAATTATATTTGGAATACAAAAGTGGTATGGAAATACATAAATCAATCACCATGTGGGGTTCCGTGTCATAAGATCTGAAAAAGCGACATCGCCAAAAATCAATAGTGTTCTGACACCCTTTGCCTAAATACAGCTAGTGAAATACTGTATGCGGTTGAAAAGGCGGTATGCAGTGTGGTATGCGGCACAGAGGCAAAAGGAGCCTCTTGCTCCATATCGCTGATATTCCCACCCTTATCACGTGATATTCCCCCAATAAACACCAACAGATCCCAATAGACCACGATAGATCCCGATAGACCCCAGTAGATCCTGATACATTCCGATAGGGTAATTATGCGGTTCGAGGTAACCACCTTCGATTTTACTGACCTTGAATAACGGCGATTCGAAACGCCCAAACGAGCGGTTACAGTCCCTAAAAAAAGGTATTGACACACCCTTCTAAAAGTGTGACGGCGACTCGGGAGACGTTTGCCAGCTCAGCCGGTATGCCACGGTTTCTGATCTGCGAATGCGACCGGCTGCGGACTCGGCAGAATTGTCGATCGGCGGTACGGGCAGTACTGGCCGCGGTAAATTTAAACGCTAATCTTACATGCTATGCTTACAACGAGGTGCTTATATTCTAAATTTAACCTACGGTGTTAGCCTGATCGTCTATGCCGAAGCCTGTTACGGCGATCAGACAGCGGATGGGAGGTGAACCCGCAACCCCGGCGTAGTTAGCACTCTTGCCGGGGCGACACCGGAAGCCCCTATGTGCCCCATAGGATCGCAGACTCTCGCTAGACCACTCCACCTAAGAAAGCAGCCGCCGGCTAACTGCACCAGCTGCCAGTTCCGGAACCGGACGTCGCCGAGATGGAGGAACTACTCAAGGAGCAGGAGCTCATCGTCTGCAGCATCACGAGGATCCTCTCCAACTACAAGAAGATGGGGAAGGATAAGTTCAGCGAGGCGACAGCGGAGGAACGTCTGCGCCGGCTGCGGGGCGAGTGGGATCGCTGCCAGAAGGTCCACCTTCGCCTGGAACTCAAGGCCACCACCCTCGACCGGGAGACCAGACCCTACTTCAGGGAGGGACACTTTGACCGGGCAGAGGAAGTGTTCGACCAGGCGAGTGACTTTTTTTGCGAATTCCTCCAGTCCGCGAAGACACCGATGGCAACGTTGCCCAGCGTGCCCTCCGCGAGCGCGTCACCGGGGACGAAACTCCCGTGTATCGAGGTCCCCAAGTTTGACGGACGTTACGCCGCGTGGCCGACGTTCTTCGACCTGTTCGAGTCGCTGGTCGTTAAAAACCCCGCCCTAGACGACGTGCAGTGATTATATTACCTTAAGGGCGCTTTAGAAGGGAAGGCCGCGTCGGTTATCGCTCACGTGAAAGTAACCGCAGCGAATTTCGCCACCGCGTGGAAGGCGGTCCAGTCGCGCTACGACAACAAGCGAATGCTGATCGGTGCTTTGGTGGGGGAATTGTTACATTACGCACCGCTGACCGATGAAAACGGGGAGAGCCTTGACAGGCTACGCGACCGGATCGCGGAGACCTTGGCTCAGCTGGCCAATCTCGGCTGCCCCGTCGATACATGGGACGATTTGCTCGTACAGCTGATCGTCCGAAATCTCGATGGGAAGACTCGTGAAGGATGGGAACTCTCCCTCGGCGCGTCTAGCGAACCCCCCCTCTACAGCGAGCTCGACGCGTTTCTCGAGGCGCGCATTCGTGCGCTCGAGGCAATACACCGCGCCGCCGCGGAACAATATTGTATCGCGGAAAATCAGGCGATCGCGTCCGAGCCCGTACGCTCTCATACGATTGCTTCTGTGACCACGGCGACTGCACGGTGCCCCAAATGCAGCCGGAACCACCTCCTGTTCCGCTGCTCCATGTTCCGAGCTCTGCCCATAGCGCAGAAGCGGGAATTCGTAAAAATTCGCGGTTGCTGCTTTAATTGTCTCTGGACCGATCATCCCGCGAGTAGTTGCCCCTCCGCGTCCCGATGCGCACAGTGTGGCCGGCCGCACCATACGTCGCTTCACCCGGCCTCCTCGCCGTCGGCAACCCGGGACCCGGGAACGAACGGCGGCGCGTCAAGAGAAGGGGACCGCGAGGAACGTCCTACCGCGTTTCTCAATTGCACGGCCCGCTTTCCGGAGAGCGCGTCCTACGACGTACTGCTCGCCATCGCGATCGTCCAGATCGAGGCGCGAGACGGAGGGACACGCACGGTGAGGGCCCTCCTAGACCAAGGGTCGGAGACGACCGTCATCTCTAAGGCCCTCGTTCAGGCCTTTACGTCTGCCCAAGCGACCCGCGGCGATTATTATTAAATGCACGCGTGGAGCTCACAGTTCGCGGAGCCGGACGTGCGTTAGTCCTCCAACGGATCACGTCGTATGCCCACCGCGTCGAGGCAGATATATTAGCTCGTTCCCACACTTACGGGACTGACGCTCGCGGATCCGGACCCGAGACGGTCACTTCCGGTGGACCTCCTCATCGGCACGGACCATTACGGCGCCCTCCTCCGTCCTGGCCTGCGTCGCGGAGAAGCGGGGACTCCAATCGCGCAGGAAACCGCGTTCGGATGGGTCCTTTCGGGGCCCACGCGCCCACGGTCGGAATACCCATGCCAATACCGACGTCTCTGCACTGTTGCGCAGATGAGGGCTTAAGGCAGCAGCTGCGGGTTTTCTGGGAAATCGAGGAAGCGACGCCCTGCTCCACGCTCTCTCCCGATGAGATGAGATGCGAAGAGCATTTCAAGGCCACCGTGGCTTGTAGAGCGGATGGCCGATACGTCGTCCGCCTCCCTCTCCGCGCAGAACGCCGCCTCCCTCTCGGCGCGTCGCGTAATCGAGCCCTCTCGATATTGTGAGGAGTCGAGCGACGACTCCGCAGCGACCCCCCGTTGGAGGCGGCATACCGCGAGTTTTTGAGGGAACACGAGGGCTTGGACCACATGGTGGAGGCGCCGATGTCCTTAGTGCAGCCCTCTGCTGTATATTTGCCCCATCACCCAGTGGTGAAGCGGGCAGAGGACGGAGCCCCGAAGGTTCGTGTCGTTTTCAACGCTTCCAGTCCCATCTCCAACGGGAGGTCGCTCAACGACCTGCTCCTGCTGGGGCCCAAACTACAGCTGGACACTTTCGCGGTGCTGCTTCGGTGGCGACCCCCTTGTTTCGCCCTTAAGGCCGATATCGCGAAAATGTTCAGGCAGATTCACGTACATGACGACGACGCCGACCTTAAGCAGATAGTGTGGCGACGCGAGCCGCACTCGATCCGTCGGCGTTCCGACTCACCACGGTAACCTATGGAACCGCGTGCGCCCCATACCCAGCCCAACGGGTTCTACAAGAACTCGCGAAAGATGAGGGAAGCACGCTTCCCAGAGCATGCGCTGTCCTCAGGAAGAGTTTTTACGTGGACGATGCTCTATTCGGGGCCGACACCGTGGAGGAAGCCGTGCTTTGTCGGGACGAGCTCACGCAGCTCATGCGTCTAGGGAGGTTCGAGCTCGGAAAATGGGCGGCCAGCACCTCTCTGGTACTGGCCGAGGGGCATGGAACGGAAGCAGTGGACCTGATCCGAGGCTCCCCCTCCAACCACCCCGTGTTGGGAGTCGACTGGAGCCCTGAATCAGACTCCTTTGGGTTTTCCGTCAAATACGACGGTGCATCGTCGGCCACGAAGAGAGACGTCCTGTCTACGATAGCTCGTCTGTACGACCCGTTGGGCTGGGCGGCCCCGGTAGTGGTAAGGGCCAAGATCATGCTCCAGGAGCTGTGGCTGAGAGGGTCCGACTGGGGCGAGCCGATCCCGTCCGAACTCAGCCCGGCCTGGAGCTCGATCGTAACGGAATTACCCTCGCTGCGTAAAGCGCGCGTTCCACGATGGTTAGGAGTGCGTCAAACTCCGAGCGACGGCGAGCAGTACGAGCTGCACGGGTTCGCGGACGCGTCATCACGCGCGTACGGCGCAGTTATCTATTTGGTCTCGCGATCTCCGCCGGGCGACCCCGACAGGACACAGGTCACTCTCATTGCCGCGCGAACCAAGGTCGCCCCCCTGAAGACGGTCAGCATCCCTCGGCTGGAGCTCTGCGCGGCTGCGCTGCTGGCCAGGCTGCTGCGCCGTGTCGCCAACGAAACCCTCGCGGATTACCTCGACCTCTACGCGTGGTCGGACTCGCAGGTAGTGCTCGCGTGGCTTGCGCAGACGCCTTCCACGTGGACGGTGTTCGTCGCGAACCGAGTGGGCCTCATCCACGAAACCTTACCAGGCACGCCCTGGCAACACGTAGGAACCACGGAAAATCCCGCCGACTGCGTCTCCCGCGGTCTCCTCAGCGGGGAACTTCTCCGCCACGACCTGTGGTGGAGGGGGCCGCCATGGCTCTCAGGCCCGCGGTCCGGCTGGCCGCAGGCTCGTCCCGCTACCCTCAAAGCCCCGAGCCTCGAGGTGAGAATCCAAACCGCGCGCGTCCGCGACGAGGAGTGGACACCCTTGTCCCCGCTCCCCAACAGTGTCTCTTCGTGGGCGAAACTACTCCGCGTCACCGTGTGCTGCTACCGGTTCGTCGCGGCCCTACGGCGAAAAAGGGGCACGTCGGGGCCCTCCAACCCTTCAGCGACGATTCACCGATCTAGAATGTGGTGGCTCCGGTGGCTGCAACGCTCCGCGTTCCAGGCGGAATTGAACCGCGTCAAAGAACGGCAGTACGTCGGACAAACGTCCCCGTTGAGCTCTTTGAACCCGTATATACTTTGAGCAGTTATATGTAAATATATATGTATGTCGCAGAAAGTAGTTCGAAATAGCCCGACTTTTCCAAGTTCGTTCAATCCCGTGATATCAACCACCCGCACACTACTAAAATTATTCTTTTTCGTAATTTAATCATATTTCATGAAAAACAGATACTTTTAAAAGTTTTGTTTGCACAAACAAATTCTTCATATAATATTTACAAGCTTTTACTTAAATCAATTACTTGCAACTGTAAAAAACAATTCAACATCATACCATGGCAATCAATTTACGACTAATATAAATTAATTCGTGACCTTATGTGCAGACAGTAACTATACAGGGTGTCCCAAAAATGTCACGGTTCTTTCAAAGGGGAGGTTCCTGAGACCATTTGAAGCTACATTTTCCTTTGCAAAAATCCCCATTTCGGCTTTGTTAAGGAGTTACTAACGAAAAACACGGACCAATCAGAGCGCGACCTAGAGGCGTATTGGCAGAGACGGCCCCACGCGACAGTAGTCGAGCGATGGTGATATACCGCGGACGAAAGCAAGGAACAATCAAGACAAGAAAATTTTTCGAGTCCTATGTCGAATAGTTCAAATTTGAATATGTTGTAGTCTTTAGTAACCTATGAAGATGAAGGACATCTGGGCAAATATTTAGAGAAAGTATATCACTCATTATTAACAGTGCCACTAACCAGCGTGAATGCGGAAAGAGCATTTTCAACTGTAGGTAATTCAACTGCGGGCTCCTTCGATGCCCCGATGCTCCTCCGATGAAATTAACAGACACTAATAGCACCGAATTACCCGTAGTAACAATATTCTCAAAAAGCTGTTACTCTTCGTTAAAAGTTTTAGCATTTTATTGACCTATTGTACACATTTGGTAACCAGAAGTCGAGCCATCGTGGAGTTCTTAATTTCCGCCTGCTTTGTTCAAGTCAAGGCGCTCTTCTGGTTTATGGCTACGGTACTCCCTTGGGACACGCGGATTTCTCGCTCGGGGGTACAAGCGTACCTGCGAGTGACTCCCGGTTTGGGGGCGATCATTTACTCTTTCTATTCCATTTGAAAACACGGTTTCATCGAACAGTTGCTGAAATGAAAATCGGCAGTGTGCTGTTGAGAGGCCGTTAACCTCGTCAGCTGTTCTGAACATTCTGAACTAGTCTTCCTACGGTCGCGAGCATGGACGGACGATTTTTCGTGCACGGGCACTCGAAATAGTCGATTTACGTGCATCAAATGTGAACTAGTTGTGCGTGATATATGGATTTCTGTGAATCACTTGTGTGCATTTCATTCAACGTTTGTGGACCCAATGGATATGTGTGAATAATTTTACTGTGATCAATGTTGTACAACCAATAATTTGTGTATACAGGAATCATTTTCACATTGCTGGGGCTCGACATGAGAACCAAGGTAAGCAAGGCTTTCTCAGTATTGACGGTGTTAGAGTGTGCGGTGGTCGCGTATCTAACAGCTGTTCGTGCCGCGCGCCTTCGGGGCCGTTCGCGACTGTAATATCGCGGTGCAGCGATCACTTTAAATAATTTTAATTCCGTAAATTTTAAAGTGTCTACCTTTTCAAAAATAGGTCCGTAAAGAGGAGACTTGGAGCTGTCACCTCATTTTTTTCGAATTTTTAAAAAAGTCCCGGCTATAAGAAAATTGCATTTGTTTAAAACATTTGCAAAATAAATGGTGAAAAAACCATTTTTTCCAAATCGAAATATTTTCAATAGATACTCTTATGTGTTCACTATAAGCTCCTAAAAACTCATTTTCCTCGGTACGTTAGTTCTAATTTATAATTTAATGAAATAAAGTGGACACTTTTCTTTACACGTCTGTAAAACCAACATTTTTTAAGAATACGAAAAATCCTTCGAGATTCGTTCATAGATTACTAAAGACTACAACATATTCAAATTTGAACTATTCGACATAGGACTCGAAAAATTTTCTTGTCTTGTTTGTTCCTTGCTTTCGTTCGCGGTATATCACCATCGCTCGACTGCTGTCGCGCGCAGCCGTCTCTGCCAATACGCCTCTAGGTCGCGCTCTGATTGGTCCGTGTTTTTCGTTAGTAACTCCTTAACAAAGCCGAAACGAGGCATTTTTGCAAAGGAAAATGTAACTTGAAATGGTGTCAGGAACCTCCCCTTTGAAAGAACCGTGACATATTAGGGACACCCTGTATATATAGTAGAACAGCAATTTGATTCTCGTTGAATTGTAACATAAGACTATCTAAAATGCTTTCATTTTTATCTTCTACAATTTCAAACGCCATTGAAACGTTTGCAACATTGAAACATTGAAACGAAGAAAAAAGAAACGAGTATTATTCAATAATATGTGAAAATATATACACGAAGAGAAGCACAATAAAGTCGGGTTTGGGGGACAAATTCGCCCCCGGCCTCGATTTTAACGATTTTGAACCAGCCGATAGCCTACCAAAAAAGAGACCTTTTTCTGCCAAGTTTCAGCCCGATATCTCATCTGTAAGGGTAGTTATAGAGGAAAATCGAAAAACCAGTTTTTGGCCCATTTTCTCCATTTAATGACAATTAAAAATTCTGAAAAAAATCTGACACATTTGGAATACCAAGCCACATATTATATATCGTTTATACATGTTAAGACATGAAAAACTTCAAGAAAATCGAAAAAAATGCAGATTTCACATAGAAGATGAAAAATCACACCTACAGATTTAATTTGGCAATAAGATATCAACATAAGTAATACTCTCAATTTTTCAAATTCCTGAGAGAGGGACGTCATAGTTGAAAAAAATAAAAACCAATTTTTTCGGTGTTTTTCCCGTGAAAAACTAAGTTATACTTATCTTTTCTGAGTTTTAAGAGTATATTATGTTATATTAAACATTCCTACGTCAGAAAAAAATTATTCCGACTTGAAAACTTGCGTAATATAAAACACGAAAATTATACTGAGCACAGTAGATTCCAATATTTCGAACTTAACTTCAACGGCGTCGGTTGGTGCAGCGGCTACGGCCTCTGTCTGCGGATTCGCTGGATACAGACCAGGTTGGAATCCCGTCCAAGTCAATTTTCTTTTCGTTCGTTTTATAACCATCTAATTGTTATTTGTTACGAGACGATGCGACTTGCAGTGTCCCTTTCTTTACTCATTACTATCTTTGTCTGTCACCAAAACGTTCTCCATCATCAATTAAAAAAATAGATATGTATGTATAATCAGAAAAATTTTGATCAGAGAAATATTACAAATATGATGGTAAAAATCTCCTAAAAGATTAATTAAAAATGAAAAAGTGTCGTCATTGCATTACTTTTGCCTCCCCGATGTTATGTACCTGACCTATACATAATGACCATACACCTGTATATGATCCGAATTATATTGTGTTTGGTATCATTTTAATCAGAACAATGTCACAAATCTATTAGAAAAGTCTCATAAAAAATAAGTAATAATAAAAAAAGTTGTTCCTTGGTAATACATTGTAAGGACGCGCGAGCCTTTGAACTGTGCCGCCGACTACGGCTCTCCGCGTCTCTTTCATTCCCATACGCTATCCTTCCTCGCGCCCGAAACTTTAATTGTCTATTACACAAGTAAATATCATCGGAATTATATCATATTTGGTATGATTTTTATTAGAAAAATGCTACAAATATGGTCATCGAAGTCCCATTGAAAAATAATGAAAAATAAAGAAGTTGGAAATTTGGATTAGTTATGTTTACATTTCTCAGTGACCGAGGCCTCTCGAGCTCTGCTATCCTTCTCTACGTTCGACGAACCTCAAACAGTGATATCCCTCGCGTATAAGTGATTTCTCTGCGCAGACCCGTGTTGTGGACAATTATCGATGAAATGCTGTACTCCAAAAATATATTTCGAAAAATTATTTCAAAATAGTTTAAAAACAGTTTAAAAAATATTTATACAATGGTGTAATAACAACTAGATGGTTATAAAACGAAAAACATTTGATGAATAAAAAAAAATTGACTTGGACGGCATTCAAACCTGGTCCAAAAAGTATCCAGCGAATCCGCAGACGGAGGCCGTAGCCGCTGCACCAACCGACGCCGCTGAAGTTAAGTTCGAAATATTAGAATATACTGTGCTCAGTATAATTTTCGTGTTATATATTACGCAAGTTTTCAAGTCGGAATAATTTTTTTCTGACGTAGGAATGTTTAATATTACATAATATACTGTTAAAACTCAGAAAAGATAAGTATAACTTAGTTTTTCACGGGAAAAACACCGGAAAAATTGGTTTTTATTTTTTTCAACTATGACGTCCCTCTCTCAGGGAGTTGAAAAAAATTGAGAGTATTACTTATGTTGATATCTTATTGCCAATTTAAATCTGTAGGTGTGATTTTTCATCTTCTATGTGAAATCTGCATTTTTTCGATTTTGTTTCAAGCTTTTCATGTCTTCATCCCAGAATTTGCAACGGAAAAGTCTGAAAACGATATATAATATGTGGCTTGATATTCGAAATGTGTCAGATTTTTTCAGAATTTTTAATTGTCATTAAGTGGGGAAAATGGGCCAAAAACTGGTTTTTCGATTTTCCTCTATAACTACCCTTACAGATGAGATATCGGGCTGAAACTTGGCAGAAAGGTTTCTTTTTTGGTAGGCTATCGGTTGGTTCAAAATCGTTAAAATCGAGACCGGGGGCGAATTTGACCCCCAAACCCGGCTATAGCCTTTTATAATATGAATTTGTAGAAATAGTAAACGTTGCTGGAAAAACTTATATAAACGGATAAGAATGATAAAAATATCCTTTAATCAAGTTGGAATGGCTTTAAAACAGATAACGTAGCTTAAAAAGAGTTTAAAAGTACTTGAAAGTTTAAACTGTAAGATTAATATATATATATATATATATATATATATATATATATATATATATATATAATTTTAATTCATATATTCATAAAAAATATTTTGAACATTGTGTGAGAAATCGAATTTCGTATACGACATCTTCATCGTAAATAAAATATATTTAAATAATGTTGTTATATAAGTAACCACTTAATTAACACATTGGCGCCGGGGCGTTTGAAGCCGCGCTTGACGTGGATACAGGGTGATTTCACGTCTTTAATGTATTCATTTAATATTAAAGTAATTAACATAGCGTCGTATAAATTTATTTTATGACGTTGTATTGAACATATGTGAAGATATCGGTAATGTATTTTCGCTTTATCCGTACCCAAGTAAAGATCTTGAATGCTGCAGTCATCCGTCACCAATATGTTAAGGGTACATCTGACTTCATCAACCACCTCTACCTTTCAAAAGATCAATCTTAATCCTTCAAAAAGAACAAACAAAACTATGAAAGCAAGTGTACGATAACTGGTGTAGAATGACAAATGGTGTACCAGTATAGGTATAAGTTTTTAAAAAGATCTGACTATTTTTCAAATTCATACCAAAAATAAACTATGTACTTTGATAAAAATATACGCATACGTAATTACTTAGATAGTTACATACATAGACCACTCAGTTAAGAGTTAACTCTTTACATTTATATAGAAGAAAAAACTAAATATCAGAAAATGTGTTCGACTAACTTTTTAATGTTATATTATTCATTTTGTTAGCCTTTTTATAAACGGAACATATTTGGCCTTTGAGCACCAGAGGGTTAAATAAATATCAATCATTGGCGTTTAGTTAGAAATGAAGAACTAAAAAATATTAATTGAAATAGATAGAAAGAAATGGTGACAATAGAGACTCGAAATCACGTTTAAAATGTTAACAATAATCCTGCAGTCAGAACTATTAACTGTTGTGATAACTATGGTATGATTTCGATCAGTTGAACTAACTTAACTTCTTCATTTCTTATGTTATTTACATTTAAAAAACAAAAAAGTCAACATATATCCTTTATGCACTGTCGAAGTCAATTTGACTTGATAACAAATCTTTACCTTTAGTGATAGTATTCATTATAAAAATATATTTATTAATTTACTGTCAACAGTTTTCTTCCTTAATTGGATGCTAACTTTGAAGCAGTTTAATTTTCAATATATCAGTGTAACAATTTTCTGGACGGTGCATAAGGAATATGTTGCTACATACTGTTTGCTGCTAGAAAGAAGTCACGCGGGACGGCGCAAGAGCAAGAAGAGACCCTGCTTGTTCATAATTTGATTCGTTGACATTGTCACTTCGACTAATAGTAAAATTATGTATGCCTAACAACCAATCGGGTTCGCATTCCTTACAGGTGACTTCTTTTCAGCCATGAAGAATATAGTGTCTCCATTTTAACTTGACTCACTGGAATATCTCAGAAGGAACTGAAAATATTCAAAAAATGTTTTTACAAAAGTTGTTTAGTATAAAGGGAAACATAATGTGGTACAAATATCTTTTTTGTTTAGAGATTTCAAGTCATACGTCAAGTTAGTTCTTGTAATATCTATAATGGCTTTCGTGGGTATCATGATTTTGAATGGTACGCCACTATAGTGGCTCACTTTGTCCATAGATATGTTTATTTTAATAATCCGCGTCGAAGCTTGTCTTATAGAGATACAGTTTTGCGGAAAGTCCAACCGTAGCTAAAAGGTTAAGTAGAACGCTATATCTTTCTATTTATAATGTTGAAGTGCATTTTGAAACGAATTCAACGAAGTGTTGCTCATTGATAATTCTTTTTAAGGAAGAGTGTAAAATAATTAAGAACCCGGGTAACTGAATAACATGTACCACTCAACTCTACTTGACCGTGACACTAATGCATAACATTGCCCTTAAGATCCCCAGATTTATCATCATATCTTTCTGTAAGAATATTTCAAAAACAATGTCTTTAAAACACTTTCCTGAAAACGTTGGTATGTTACGGAGAGTAATTATATTATAAGCGCATGTACACAAATCGCTCAAAAATACTTAGAAATGTTGAAAAAGAAATTATTCTAAATTAGGCACATTAGTGTAAGTGAAATTAAAAGTAATTTGCTTACAGTATCGCAGACATCTGCCTACCACATAAATATTTATTAATTTCTACTGATTACTACAAAGTACTTTCATTGGAGGAGAATTTCTTTAGCAATTGAGTATTCGATTTGGTGTTTTGAGTGGTCAAGTAGTTTGCCAAAGGCAAGGGACATGCGTAATCTAAATCCCATGATTCTTTATTTTCCCTTAGTTTACAACCTTCCACAAAACAAGAAATATCATTGTGTAGTACCCCGTTGTATTTGTTTTAAAATACACCATATCATAAATAATCTGACCTTGACATCTTCCCCATTACTTCATCATAAAAAAATATTTGTACCACATGTTCCCCTTTACATCAAGCAACTGTTATAAAAACACAGTTCAAAACTTACAATCCCTTCCAAGATATTCCAGCGAATCGAATTAAAATGAACACACTGTATTTACTACGTTGAAAACATAAAAAATTGAGTTTTAACTTTTTTAATTGATATTTGAAAAAACTTCGATGAAGAAATCTGCATTTTTTAACGTGTTTGTTTGTAAAATTGAGTATACTAGATTTCTTTGAAACTGTGGTATGCAATGAAATAACAAAGTAATATCAAAACTGGCAATTCGATTTTTCTGTCTCAATCAAGATATGTAGGTAGAAAGGGTCTAGCCGGAAGAGTTAATTGCTTTGAATATCGATTTTCGAGAAAATGGGGTAAAGACTGGATTTTTCTTTGCTCCCCGTAACTACTATTACAGACAAGATATAGGGCTGAAACTTATTGTTAGTGGAAAGGGTTTTTTCTTGGATAGCAACCGATCAAGCTATTTCCAGTCAAAATCGGCTGAAGCGCACGTTTCACTACTTTTTTCGGCTAGACCCTTTGATCGAATATATATTTTCTTCATAAACTATATTATTCAGTGAGTTATCTACAGCGCCAGTTCAACTCGATTCAAAGGAACGTTTAACAGAATTATTTTACTATACCCTTTGTATAGAGTATAGAATATTATATGTATACCGTTGTATTATACAATATGTTTTTATCCCCTCCAAAGAATGCGAAATGTACATTTTAATTAGAAAAATTACCTACATAATTATTTAATTGTTAATCAGTATTACCTCTTTACAATAACGGACAATTCGTTCCCACTTCTCCAATGCTTCTCTTTCTTCGATTTGCCTTAAATTTTCCATCACCACACTTTCCTGCCTTTGTATTGTAAGAGTATTTGTGCCAGATTCAATAATTCTAGGCTTATCACCTGATAGTTGAGATAATGTCTTTGAAATTTGGCACATTTCACATATTCCATTTGTATTCTTATTTTCATATGTGCACAACTTACACTGCCACTATAATCAAAGATACATGTTATTTTGACTGTACTTATACAAAATGGGCACACAATACTACACAACATACATATAAATAACTATGACTGAATCGTACTTGACCATGAGCAGAATCTTTTACTCTTGTATGCCTTTTATCACCAACTGAAGAACCATTTCTTCTTACGGAATTTCTATGCCTTGGAGTGACAACTTTCGAATTTATAGCAGTTGGGCAGAGTCTTGGACTTGGACTTCTCGATCCAAAATTTCTAGTCTCTTTTGGTATATCTAGAAAATCTGCTAACGTCTTACAAGCATTACAAGTTTGTGCTGACAATGGATTTCTTAATGTACACGATGGACACACCCAGCTTTCCCCTTTTCTTAACGTAGCGTCTTCTAAATGCATAATACTTTTTAATTTTGAACCACCACATGCTTCGCAAGTAGTTCTTGAAGCAGCATTTAATAATGTGCACTTTTTACAAGTCCATACTGGAGAAGGTGGATCAACTTGATCATCTAAATCAGACTCTGCCGTCGCCAATGTAGCAGTTTTTTGTGGGATGTATCTTACACTATCTCTAGATACTACAATTGGAGACTGAGTATGCATCGAACAGCTTGTACCATCCTTTGTAACAGTTATTAAATTACGTTGTGTTAATGAAGGAGGAGATCGAAAAGATCCGCATATATCACATCCAGTTGACCATAGTGGATTATATGCGTAAGAACACTTTTGACAAGTCCACATACGTTTCAAGGAACTTACACCTGACACATCTCCAACAGGACTTGTTGCTTCGCTATGGGCTTTTATAGGTACTAGACCTAGTTTAGTATTTTGTTTCTTTGGCAATGGTGGTGGTATGTCTGGGCCAGTAATTCCAATATATGAGTATTTTGGTCTTGTACTAAAACCAGCAGAATGCGGTGGAACTGCAGGTGGTTCATCTTCGTTAAGACTTCTCCTATTGACTATTTTCTTTTCAGATACATTTGTAACAGATTCAATATCAGAAAAAGATCGCCTATAAGACAGTGGACCTGCTGAAGATAAAGCACGAGGTTCCCAAGTGGGTACGCTGATAACTACTCCACTACAAGGAGCTGGACTTCTAGGAGCTTCGCAAGCTTCACACTGTTCTAGGCCAGGAGCATTATCAAGAGTACAATTATCGCAACTCCAGAGTGCATCATCTTGTCGTGCTTCTGGGACTACTAGACTTGTTGGCCTTGGTATAGCTTGTTCGGATAATTTATGCACCACAGAACCATTGGATAAGGAACGACTAACTTTAGATTTAACTCTCTCATATATTGAGGGACTGTGTCTTTTTGGTGAACGCTCGGAGCCATCGTTAGTGTTTGTATAAGAAAATGTAGTTGAATCCATGGTCTCTATCGATGGTAAGGTCCAATTTTCTCTATCAATTTGGCTCCTTTCATTACGACTTATACTTGTTAACTGTGCCATATCTGTAGAGTATAAAGTATGAATGAAACGTTAAATCTCAAATAATACAAGTAATATTTAGAATATTTTTAATTAAGTAATACTTCATTAAGTAATAAAGTATGAACCCTTACTAATAATCCTTGCATTGCTTGTAGAAGTACTTGTAGCATTAGATCCATTCAAAATATTTGCTAAAAGCTCAGATGCGTCTGTGACACGATTTATTTTTTGTATATTAAATTTTTTGCCTTTACGTGCTCCAATTTGCCTCTTGCCAGTTTGAAATAATAAAAAGTTAGCATCACAGGCTGCACAAGTTAATGCAGAACTGCAATTATTTTTCAATAAACAACGAACACAAGTCCATTGTGTTACTAAGGAAGGTAAAGAAGAAGATCGTTCGATTGGCTCTTTTTTACTTGACTTTTCATT
Organism: Sphecodes monilicornis; assembly: GCA_913789915.3. Taxonomy (NCBI): domain Eukaryota; kingdom Metazoa; phylum Arthropoda; class Insecta; order Hymenoptera; family Halictidae; genus Sphecodes; species Sphecodes monilicornis. The sequence continues at coordinate 781,144 of OU565286.1, read as the reverse complement.
CCAAGAACCATGATGTAACTTCTTTGGATAATTATTGTGTGCAATTAGATTCTCGTTATAGCTAGAAATCAATAAAAATGAAAATAATAATCAATACAAGAGTAACAGTTAGTAACAAATACTATTATACATATATAAATGTACAGTGCGTCTCCTATACATATTGATTTGTTTACATGAATGATATGAAAGTCGAATAAGTCTATATGGAATGATGCTATTGTAAAATTTATACGACTAAAGACAAAAAAAACCTAAGAAGGAAGTACATTATATACACAATGTACAAGTATAATTATGGCATGAGCTTATATTTATAAAATTTCTTCAAACTAAAAACAAGTTTAAGTACAGTATTTATGTAGCTGCAAGACAAGCGAAACCAAAAGCACTTCACATAAAGGTTATTTGAGACATTAGTAAGTTAGTATATATTGCTCACTACAGTGAAAGTGGTACTCGGAAGGAATGTGAAAGAAATTTGCAAAGAAACTGTCTGATCGGTCAGGTACACACAGTTGATGCACATGCTTCTCGCTATTCATTGAGAAGATTAACACCACTACTTCAGGTATACCGCATCGTGTGTCTGTGAACTTCAAGCCCCTTGCCCCTATGATGTCTCAAGTACCGCTTTGGCTGTCATGGGCAATACATACATGTATATGAAACATCCTAAAGAATTACCAGTTATATTAAGTACTGGAAAAAAATCATGAGATTTCTGTATCAATTTTAAATTTAAACTGAGCGATATTAGTTTATAAATTTCTATAGTATTGGTAACTATGGAAAATTTGATGTATAATATTCAATCGTTATACACAGTATGAATCTAAACTTCATAGTTCAGTAGTACATTAATTATAACAAGATGTATTTTTAGTATTTATGGTGAAGGTTTTGTGAGCAAAAGAACAACATAAAAATAGTTCGAAGAAGTTAAGGAAGGCAATGAATCGCCAAAGAATGTGTGAAGGATGAATCACAAAAAATTGTGTGAACACATATGTTTAAGTTTTTGCGCAAAATACTCAAATGTCACATGAAAGCAAGTTTGTTTCAATAGTTTGTATGAAATTTTGTTAGTGCACTTGTGAACACAAAAAGAGCACAACAATGCATGATCTCATTATACTTTTCCCACTTGTTAAAAAATGAAGGATGTCAAATGAAAAGTTTTACCATGGATGCGGTAAAATATCATTTTCATGCATTCTCCTTATAGTCTACATTTTATCACACTGTGACTAGTATTTGTATTACATTCAAAGGCGTACTTGGTTCATTTTTTTAAAGTAAAATTAAACATTTTTATACCAAAAGAATGTAAAAGCGCATACACATCTGTGTATGCATTAATATTTGTATTTTAAGTTTGCATAAACTTTTACCACTACCTAACACATGTGTGATTACACTGTGATGGTATTAATCAGATCATTACTATATAAAAACTTGAAATACATTTTCTTCATGTGCATTGCCTATAACTTTGTCTATAATGTAATATTGTAGTCTTTAAATTGTGTAAAAATCAAATTAACTTGGTTTGATTGTTATATTATCATTTCCTTTTATATGTTATGAAGTGGCAATAAAATATTGCTTGATAATTATAAAATAACATACTCGAGTACATAAATATAGAAGAGATTACATTATAAGAGGGAACCCGTAAATAAATCTTAAAAATGGATTGTGTGAAGTTTTTATAAGCACTTATCCCTACAAACAAGCTAATCTAAAAATGAATAAAATGTATATTATGAAATATTGCATTTAAAAAATGAGTTAATACACTCAGTCATGCCATTTATAATATACAACAGAAATGAAGTAAATATCATAAGAAATTTTGAATGTGTCAGTTCGATGTACTGTACATAAACAAAACATATGAGGAGCTTTTAAAAAGATAAATGGAGGGGACAGAGTGATGGTGGTGGTAAATTGAAAATTTTCTTACCGGTGAGAATGTATGAAATCTGTTTCGATGTGTTGACGAGTTACTGGACGTGTGTCGTCTACTGTTAGGTTATCCAGACGAAGCCTTGGTAAAGGTGTTGGCGGGACGGATACCGAGAATGAATCAGCTTCCCTCTTCTTTCTTTCCGTTCCGTCTCCTTCTTGTTCAGGAATTTCTTCTGACCCAAAGTTTAGATTGAACCTGAAATTTGTCTTCTCATCGCTTCTAAGTCGAGTTAGGCCGCACCTGGTGCATCGCGTGCTCTCTGTTGGATTTATCAGAGCGCACTCCGAGCAATGCCACTGCAGCACCGATGCAATCGAGCCCATTCTCTACACGTAGTCATGGCTCCTTTGCTCACAGGATCACTGACTTTTGTAGCCACGATCCCCAATGTAAAATATCACAACACTCTACACTAACACGAAAATCAACGATACCGCGAAACACCTTCCGTCAAACTTTTTTTCTGTCGTGACAGTCGTCCGCCGTTCATTGTCATATGTTTCGCGACGGCCATCTTTTTTTAATCCCTCCTCGTTTATTCAATCTTTTTTATCCTATCTCACTGTTCTTTCCCTTCGTCGCGTTGTGTCGTTACTGTTACACGTTACACAGTCAAAACAGCAATGTAAACTCGTAGCTTCACTCTATCTACGTTTTCTTCTTATTTATTATGGAGGTATTTTTCTAATTTTACTAAAATTTCTTAGAATTTTATTGTTTCATTTAGTAACAGGTTCATGTTGGATATACTCCTACGTAAATGTTAGTAATTTAACCCATTATCCTTTACCTTTAGCAAACGCTTAGTAGATTAAAAACGTCAATCACAAACGGGATAGAGATCATACGTGTATACAACTGTATTCTGAATTGGTTGTGTTGACTACGTTAGTCGGAACACAGAACTGTCTGATTACTGTTTACTGTGTTCAGCATAACGATTTATATTTACGAATTTAAAAATTATCTTGTTATTTACATTCTACATACCAGATGAAGATGATTAATGTTTCTTACATTAAAGTAACGTACAGCAGTCAAGAACAATTAATCGTAGATTTATTAATATTTTACTTCCATTCGAGAAATTTAACATTTCATCCGATTTCAATTTCGAAATACATTTTGAATACATCGACTTTTTAGTACATATACATTTAAAATTATTATTTTCTGTAGATATACATATCATGAGGATAACACTACGTCGATAAAGAAGTACACAATAAAAAATAAAATATAATCATGGCAAAAATGAATAATTGCGAAATTGTCATTTAATTTGGGAAAATATTTTTCAATATCTCCTTCTCATTCGATATGCACAATATTTTTTAGATCTTGGTTATTTGGTTTTTGTATAGATACATTATTGACTTGCATAAATTATCATGTATATGTACATCTATTGGAAATACATACATACATATACATATACTGACTATAAGAGCTCTTATTACGTCGGTCCCTGTGGCGCAGAGGATAGCGCGTTGGACTTCTAATCCAAAGGTCGTGGGTTCGATCCCCACCAGGGATGATCATATAATATTATGGGAGTAATGGTTTTACTTGCTGGTTTCACGGTGTTTGAAGCCACCCATTACTTCTTTTTAACATTTTACTTATAATTTGTACTCTAACCTTTGTTGTTTAATTCATCTTACTTTTGTCAAAATAAAAATCGATTATAGATCTCTTCATTTTATTTTAAATTCATTATCATAATAGTGTGTTCATATTTTCCGTGGTTTAATTTTTAACAATAAAAAGTAAATCTTTCTTAATGATCAAAAAGTACAAGTATCTACGCACTAGATAAATTGAAAATAAGAGTAGTCTTTACAAAATGTAAAAGTATTTACATACACTTACTGACAAAAGTTAAGATACATCCTTTAACAATGAATAGCTTTTTTAAAACTGGTCCAAACGACTTAAACTTTTCAGATATTAAAAGGATTAGTTTACAAGATAATATGTAAAAGAATTTTTTTAAAGTTGCGATTAGTCAGAGTTGTGTTGACAATATGAAGGTCACGATTTTTAACTTTTTTATTTGTACCTACAATGAAAATATAAAGCATGCTTTTCGCAGATCTAAATACATTATACATGTTACGTTAAATGTGATTAATCCGGTGATTAGGTATAATTACCAGTTATTATATATAATTGTTACGGGTAATGTAATGAATGGGAGAATATGCATAACTTTTGCATGGTCTTAAGTTTGGTCTGGGTTAGGTAAAGAATTGGTAAATGTGATGAATTCTTAAATATTTAGGATCTAACCCACACCTTTCTTTTTTTTTTACGTGGGAAAATGCATTACACATACCCTGTCCCCTCTGGGGGAGGGACAGGGTTATGTGAGGCTCCCCTCGGGCCTATGGAGGCTGAAAATTATGAAAAGATGGAAAAAGGAGAAGGAAGCGTTTCAGTAATGCTATCTAGCGGACCCGTGCCTTAGACGAGGGATGTTGTAAGGACAGTTTAGCACGGTATATATACAAACAGAGGAAGATTCAGGTACTAGCGGGAAAGGTGTTGTCGTAATGTCCCTCTGTTGACGAGGATAGGAAGTAGCCGCCACAGGCCTAACCGGCCCAAGGGACTACCCACTAAAACCCCACAGTGACATACCCTAAGCTACAGGGAGGTGGCCAGGTACTCGAGATCGAAAACTACTGGACCACCCCCTGCTTCGGCGGCGGCGTTCAACCGCCGCCCCGATCCCGGAGCGGGAGAGAAGCACCCCCTCCAATAACCTTTTTTTTTTTGCACAGTGATAATCTCTATTACGGATACACCGGTCCCTCTCGAGGGGAGAGAGACCGGGTTATGTTGGACTCTCCAATCCGAAGACCGGTATATCAACTAAATCCACTGCGTTCATCCCTAAAGCTCTTGGGGGTGCCCGTGATCCGCGCGCGCATGTCTATCCGGGCATCCCCGCTTCTTCATCCCTCCCAGGAGGGGGGCGCGGCCCCCTCCTACCTACCCTACTAAGAGACCAACGCGCGATGAATGACGTGTTGGTCCTCCCCTATTTGGAGCGCCCGATGATTGTCCGAGTCCCTTGCTCGGAACAACCGACGATCCCCGGGGACGCCATTGACGACCAGGACATCGCGGAGTGGGTTGGATCACACCCCCACCCCCCAACCCTGTATCCATCAAGGACGCCCCCGCTCGCGCTAAGGAGGTCGCATCGGAAGCCCGTTCACGACACGAGCTCTGCGCCTCTTCCTGCCCCCCAAGCGGCCAGAGGCAAGAATCCGTTCCCGCCCCCTTTCCGCCTCCTGCTTTTATAGCATCACCTGCTCACAAAAGGAGGAGAAAGCTCTCCAGGCCCCTTCGCTCCGGACTACCTCCGAAACGATAGCCGGGAGCGAGAGGTCACATCCCACCAGTGATGGGAACTCCGTGGGCGCTGGACGAAAATACTACCACCACTCTGACGTACCGTCTTTCGCTACTTTGCTTCTACCGCGCACGCGCTACACACAAGCGTACCACTACTCTACACGGACAGAGTAGAGGTACGCTTGTGTGTAGCGCGTCCGCGGTAGAAGCAAAGTAGGGAAAGATGGTACGTCAGAGTGGTGGTAGTATTTTCGCCCAGCGCCCACGGAGTTCCCATCACTGCATCCTCCGGCCCCCCGCAATGGCTACACGCCGCCGTTTCCTCTCGACCGATCCGCAAAAAGAAGTAACGGGTGGCTTCAATACCGTAAAACCAGTAAGTAAAACCATTACTCCCATAATATTATGATCATCCCTGGTGGGGATCGAACCCACAACCTTTGGATTAGAAGTCCAACGCGCTATCCTCTGCGCCACAAGGACCGACCCCCCTCCAATAACCTTTTTTTTTTTTTTTTTTTTTGAAATGTGGGGAATCCGCCTTATGGATACCCTCTCCCCTCGCCTGTAGAGGCGAGAGGGTTATGTTGGGCTCTCCCGACCCGGAGGTCAGGCCTACCAACTAAACCCCACATTCTGCCGTGCCCTGGGCTTTTAAGGTCCATTCCGGGATCTGCATGGCATTACTACCGGAATGGATCGCCCTATCATGCACACATGGGAGGGAAGAGAAGCTCCCCTCCGGCCAACCTATTTGGGACTCGGTGACGACAGATACCGTGTCCCCCCCTCCCCGGAGCCGCCCGTTGGACATTTGGGTAACAGGCCCTCCTGTCCGACGACTCCCGGATACGTCTTTCCCCCCCCCCACCTCGCCGGCGGGGAACGACGCGTCCGACTTCCGATAAGGCCGGTCCTGCTTAGGGGAGCTATTTTTTTAATTCTCGATGGAGTAAGTTTTGGTGACATGAACTGTGAAATAACGTTTTAAATCATACATTTACAATGTTTTTCTGCCTTGGTGTAGCTACACCACGGCGAAAGCACGGCGAGAGATTGCTCGCCGAGCAACTTGTCCGGGACGACGCCAAATATCTCGGTGGTTCTACCATAGGTATCCCTTGCGGAGTGGAGGGGTGCGGAAAGTTCTCAGGTTTCGGTAGCAAGCGTGACGATTTCAAAAGACACCGCTGTCTCGAGTGGCCTAGGCCCCGCACGGCTACGTATAATATAGCCGACCGTGCAGCCGTGATCCCGCATGGCGGTATAAGGTGTGGCGGCTACTTCCTATGCTCGTCAACAGAGGGACATTACGACAACACCTTTCCCGCTAGTACCTGAGTCTTCCTCTGTTTGTATATATACCGTCCTAAACTGTCCTTACGACATCCCGCGTCTAAGGCACGGGTCCGCTAGATAGCCTTACTGATGAGTCCTCTAGCGGGCCTAGGACGAAACGCCTCCTTCTCCTTTTCCTCCTCTCACACACTTTTCAGCCGCCATAAAGGGTTCAACTATACTGCCGGGACGTGATTTTTTTTTACATAGGATGGGGTCTACGGTCGGGGTTTTCTCTAGACCCCATCCTATGGAAAAAAATCACGTCCCGGCAGTATAGTTGGACCCTAAATCGACCTTTATCTAGCTCGCTAGTAAGCGTCTCTGTCTATCGTTTGCTTGTGACAACGTCGTGCGTCTGTTGACCGGTTTCGCGAGCACGGCTATTCGGAAATCTTATATCTAAAATTACTCTGGGTAATATCAGAGATTATATCTCCCGATTAACGAAAAGTAGATTCTCCACGAATACATCTCTTTATTGTAAAATCACAGTTACACATTGTTTTGATCGCCACTGAAAAGTCAGTTTCGAAGTTCAGTATCCGTTAACGAACCCACGTCGGTGAAATAAATTTAATTCCAAGTGAAGTGACTAGTTCTTTTCCCTGTATCAAACAATACTCGTCCCTCAATTTACACGGCCCATTTTTACGCGATTCTCTCTTTTACGCGGTAAATTAAACCACAGTTTACACAGTTTATTCACGCGATTTTCATGCGCGTGAAACGAATCCAAGCGGAACGTATACTCCGCGTAAATTTAGGGACGGGTGTATATTATACTGCTACGATTAGATGTATATTATATGTACTGTACTGTTTATACATATGCCGCCAGGTTAAAGTTGGAAAATTCAGGCTATATTTATGAAAACACACTGATACCTCACATGTGCTGTCTTTTTGTTCAGGAATGTAACGTAATATTTACTTACCTCAAAGTGTAATTCATAGTGTAATACTATGTCTTCTTTAGCCCCGTAGTAGTTGTAGTTATTCGGTTGCTTTCAATGTGTGGAGTTTTTAAACTCCTTTGTGTCACGGATGCAATCGCAATAATATTCACCAGGAGATCTTAGACACATTATGTCTGACGAATGACACGAAGGGAATCAACTTTATTGGCTTTTTGTTGGCAGGAAGGAAATGAAAAATAAAATATTAAGGAAACCGATTCATAATTTTTTAATGTTAATCGTTTCCCCATAGGCGACAATTTAAACGATCGATTTTGGCCGGAAGACTATAATATAAGTGAGATATTATCAGTTTCCTTCACACATAAATTGGTAGTGGAATCGAAGCAGCATAAATAAAGTATGATGCCGAGGTGATATTGTACGCTACTACAATTTCTTCACCCAGACGTTCTTAAACAATTGACGAGATGGACGTGTTACGAAGGAACTACAGTACCTATAGTACCGTGATGTATTGGACTGGACTCTGGCCCTATGATCAAACTCTACTAACAAACATTCAGAGAGTAGCTTTCAGCCTGTCGCTTCTTACGATTACAGTGATTCAGGTGACGAAAATTCAACATATTATGATGACATTTATCTTTCACAAAAAATATTGACTTTTCCATTCGGTTGGAAGTAACAACAAATTTTCAAAAGTGCTGCACCTAGAGCATAAGTAAAAGTGACGATGCGATGTAAAGTGTTAAAAATTTGTATAATACAGTGAATTTTCGACAATTTTCCACAACACGGGTGCGGCCAGGGACAATTATCGTGCAGATGATATAATTTTTCGACATTTGCCGAACGTAAGGACGGACAACGAAGCTCGAGATGCTTCGGCCTCCGAGAAATGTAACACAATAGAGGTCGAGTATATCGGCGTGAGACCACTACTAATCCAATTACAAAACTTCTTTATTTTTCATTATTTTTTTATGGGACGTTCACTTCTCTGTTGCCGCGTAATACAATGGGGCCCAACGTAAATAGCTCCAATCAAAGAGGAAAAAACTCGTTTCAGATATAAACTGGTCGATGCGGTTCTTCCGAGTTATTTGCGAAATTCGCAACGTTTTTGGAACATTCCGTTCTATTAAAGTATTGTTACTTGGGCGGCCGCGTAATTTAGACATCTCTAGCTGCAATAAGTGGAAACCGTTTAGAAAACCATATTCCGTTTATTCAGGGGATGGGGGGGGGGGGGGGGAGAGCACATATCTTTGCACGTCCACACAGTTCGACGTCTGTTCGGGTAACTATAACATGCCGCTTACCACATCTGCAACAGTATATGATGATTTTCCTTCTCTTTGTTAAACAGTTCAAAGTCAGTGATTTAACATAGCCTTGATGGAGAATCTGCAATGTTGAGTTTTCCCGACGGATACATGTAGGATCTTAGGAAAAATGAGGAATTCCGCGCCGGGAATCGAACCCGGGACCCTCGCGGTTGTAGCTGATCAACTCTTACACATATCCACGGAACCCTCCTACTTTTCCTAATCTCCATACAGTATTTGGTCTGGGAGGTCCTGATCCCACACTCGGCCATCCTGCTCCGGCATTCGCCCTCGAATGTCCGTCGCAGCGCCATCGTCTTTTTGGCCTCAGCGCCATCAACACAACTCGTCACCAACTTAGTCAATTTTCGGGAACACCATTCCTACTGCCCTCTCTAGCAGTTTTCCCTGGATGTGTCCCTTACTTCACTTCGTCGTCCTTTCGCTCGCGTGCGACCGTCTTCGCAACGCTTGCTTACTCGTTCGTCGTCTGTCACCATGCGGGAATCGGTGTTCCCCCCATCCCGGACGAGCCACCAAATGTAGGATCTTAGGAAAAATGAGGAATTCCGCACCGGGAATCGAACCCGGGACCCTCGCGGTTGTAGCTGATCAACTCTTACACATACCCACGGAACCCTCCTACTTTTCCTAATCTCCATACAGTATTTGGTCTGGGAGGTCCTAATCCCACATACATTACATTGAAAGTAAATCCTTGTAGCCTGAGGATCCAACACTCTATGCGAGCTGGAGGTTTTGATGTAGGCTTGAAGATTATCTCCAACGGCTTGTGATCCGTGATTAATTCAAATTTGAGACTGCTAGATAGTAATACAGTCTAAAATAAAACTGTAAAAACTAGTGCTAAACTCTCCTTTTCGGTTTGAGAATATCTTCTCCACCCAAATAAAGGACGTCTGCTTTCTCGTTAACTCGTGAAGTGGTTCTGCAATACTTTCTAGATCTGGAATAACGTTGCCCAAATACTAAATTAATCCAAGGAAGCTACGCAGTTCTTCTTTGTTGATGGGTGCTCTAAAGTTCAACACTGTCTTTACTTTCCTTTCGTCTGAGTCTATATTTTTAACGGAAAGTTTGTGTCTTAAGAATTCAAATTCCCGTACACCCATGACGCACTTGGTTTTGTTCAATGTTGCATCATTGTCTTCAAAAGTCCGTAGACCGCTTGGTAATAATTCTTCGTGTTCTGTTTTCGTGCTTCCAAATAAGATGATGTCATCTAAGTAGATCAGGCATGTCCAGAAGTAGTTCACTTGCGACGCAAATTCGAGGGAGACGCCTGCTTCTCCCGCCCGCGCGTCTCGCTCCCCGTGGCGGCCGTCAGTGCCTACGACGCTCCTTCCACCATCCCATTCCACCACCATGAGCACACTCCAACGACCCCCACTAAGACCGTAGACTGGTCACGTGACGTGCCGCGCGCGACTGAGGCGACACATAACGGTAGCGGTGGCATCAGTGAAGCCATTTCAGATTTCATTTAGTAGGTAATAGATACGATACGCGGCAATAACCTACAATTGTGTCCCCATCATCATTCGCTCCCCACTCAATTCCTGTTGGAGGGTAACTTTTCAGAGGCACCTTCCCCTGATCTGGCGGCACTGACGGCCGTAGTCCTCCGAGCTCCTCAGACCCGTGCCTACCGCTTGCGGCACGTACCGCGTGTGGAGCGTTCCGGCGAGTTTCGGACCCACAGTAGGCACGGGTCTGAGGAGCTCGGAGGACTACGGCCGCCACGGGAAGCGAGACGCGCGGGCGGGAGAAGTAGGGGTCTCCCTCGAATTTGCGTCCAAGTGAGCTACTTCTGGACATGTCTGAAGTAGATCAAGCAATTCTTGCATGGTGATGGCATTCCTTCGGGGTTCACGTTGAAATATCTCTGGGGCTGAATTGGCCAGAACTTCAGCCGTCTGTATCTAAACATATATTTATGCGTAATGAAGGTGGTGATTAAATGACTCTCTTCGTCTAATTCAATCTAATGATAAACACCCAATAAGCCTAATTGTGAGAAGTATGTGACGCCGCGTAATGTGGTGATGAAGTTATCAGATGTAGGTAGTGGATAGATTTCACGTGGGATGGCTTCGTTAGCCCTAAGCTTATCAACGCAAATTCTTAAATCTCCATTCTGTTTGAATATTATCACGATTGGCGAGATCCATGGACTCGGTTCGCTGACCCTCTCAGTAATATCACTCTTCACGGCTTCGTTCAACTTTCTCTCCCGCTGTTGTACCACTGAACTGACTACTCTTCTGACCGGTTGTTGAATTGGTTTAACCCCTTAGAAATCACTCGGGCTGCACCGTGTGATCTCTGATCGGCTTATCCCATCCGAAAAGTGAGGCGGGCCGGTCTCCACAGATGCCAAACCTTGCATGGAGCAGAATTTGGCACCTATTAACTATTAATTTGCCACGAAAATTTGTCGACAAATTTCCAAGCCTAATGCAGAAACACATGGGTAGATATTTCTGTTGAAATGCAAGCCAAATCCATGCCAATCTTGCAGTCGTTTAAATGGGCAAATCGGTCGCACTAAGAGCAGACCTATCTTTACTCTGAAAAGAAATCTAGGACAAAATCGGAGTACACCTTTTCCTCGCATAGCAAGGTTTTCTCCGGTTTTGCCGTAGATTTTCTCTCAGAGTAAAGATATAGGTCTGCTTTTAGTGCGACCGACCTGCCCTTTTAAACGAGTGCAAGGTTTGTCATGGAACAACTTCAACAAACTTTGCAGTGAAGTACCGAACCTAGTAAAGAATCAGACGGCTCGGTATGTGACGCCAAATTCATAGCAAATCAAAAGCAAATTGCTTACTGTGTAAGTTCCTGGAGACTATATGAATGTAAGATACAATTTTCAGTGCTATTCGAAACGTTAATAATTTATTTTACGAAAAAAATACAAAAGAAGCTTGTTCGGAGCGTCATGGTACAAGGAAAAAATGGTCTGTAAGCATTAGTATTTTGTTCAGTCACAGCGTGTTATAATCTAAGAAGGGTCGCGGGGGACCGTTCGTGATTCCGTAATGGCTTGCCTTTGATCTCGACACTTTCTTAATTTGACGCTTGCTTATGCTCTAACGGTCGCATCGGTGCGCGGTGTCTTATATCACCTCCTTCCCATCGGTGGGAAAAGGGTCGCGGGGCGCGGGTTTCCAAGAATTTTGGCGGTGCGGAACGCGGTTTTGAATGTTCAACCGTTTCGGCGGGCGCTTGGTGGTCGCGCGCGAGTTTATTTGGGACCGTGGTGGTCCTCGCGGTCGCCCGGCCGTTGCCTCCCGGTATTATCAGTTTCGCCCGAACAATTGTCATAAAATATTCAAAGTCAGTTCTGTAAGGAACAGTTTATTATGAAGTAATTTCATTTCAGACAGTCGATTTGTGTTATTATTTAAGTACACAAACTACAGATAACTTGATAAAAAGTATAAATCTTGCAAAGATATGAAACCACTAAAGATGAATGAAATATTTTTCAGGTAGTATCGTTAAAGTTTGTGGAAGTATCAATGACCAATGTAATTTCAGCGTTATCGTATAGCTTCCTGTTGTTTCTTTATCTTCTACGATACATTGGTTTTGTGATCAACTTTCCAGTAGTAAGTTAGAAAACATGTTACTTTCGTTTGAGTCTAATCTTATGAAAAAAAACATTAATGTAATTATTATATCCATCGAACAGAATTTCCGTAATTATAACGTTGTTTTTCACGTAACTTTAGATAAAATCTCTGTTTGACAATATTGAAAAAGATTGGAAAACAATAAAAGATCCTGTCGAAATGGATATGCTCATGAGACACGTGGCACAGGCGAGACGATTAATCGCAGCATATCTAGGTAAAGATATGCGACACACTGGTGTCTCTATGAATTCTACTTACAACATTGTAGAAACATTGATTCCAAGGAAATATTTTTAAATGGAAATTCTACCATCTACTAATAGCTGTCTCTTACTTAAAATATTGCAGATGTGATATCTTCGAACTAGTAAATGTCCAAATGTTATCATTAATGGCACACAGTTATCGACATCTTTCACTTTGGGAATTTCTCTACAGTCCTTTGTTTGATCATGTCTTGTTACAGAAACACATGTTTCCGAAATCGATTCATGAAATCATTCTCTACGAAAACGACAATAAAATAGCATCATTTCGAATTCTAGTCGTGTCGTGTGGAGCAGCAGTCTGCACAATTCTGGCAATACTGATTCCTACATTACTGCATTCAAAACTCCAATTACATTACCTACGTATGCTCGGATTCTTTTACAATGAAGGAGGCCAGCTTCTTGATTTGTTTTGCATTTTCCTGGTATTGGTAAGCGTGATGGGTCTCTTCTCCACAGCAGGTACAGAAGCATCACTGGCTGTTCATGCCGCCTATTTTTGTGGACTGTTTGATATCACCAGGTACCTTTGGAATAATTTTTCCAAATTTGTCATTAATTCTCTGTTTCATTACGCTTTGATCGTACGAACACATGGTACTAACGGAAGAAATCATTTGGTAATTATGTAGAAGTTGGTCCTCCTCACCAATTTTGATGACCTCGAAATATATTGTCAAGGTCATCATTCTGGACAACTTTTCCCTGTACATGTTTCCGCCGCTCGATTTTAGTTCTCGAGATATTCGCAAAGAACTATTGCTAATACTGTATTGAATTTTCCGTATTCTTGCAAGCTCCATGGTGACGTAATAATGTTCCGGCGCGGCGTCTGTTTACTTTTTTTTTGTAAACACGTTGTGGAGATGAGAGAGAAAACAGGGTCTCACTCTGGTCGTACATATATAAGGGGTGCTTTCAATTTTGAAAGACTACTCTTCGATTTTTGTATGCGTGCTCTCCGCCCCTTCCGCGGCCTAACCACAACTCATTTTATTCGCATAATCTTTCCATTGCAGCTGTCATCCAGAATTTGATCGAGTAATGGAAAAATCACGTGAATGAAATGAATTGTGGTTGGGTCTGGGCTAGTTCATGCATTGTAGCTGTCATCCAGAACTTGATCTAGTAATGGAAAAATCACGTGAATAGAATGAGTGTTGGTTAGTTCGTGGAGGGGGCGGAGAGGGCCGGCCGTCAACATAACATTTGTAAGAAGCAGAATACGTTACGAACGCTGTTAAGCTATCGCCTATGCTGATATTCGAAAATCCACGAGAGAAAATTCAATACAGTATTAGCAATAGTTTTAGCGAATATCTCGGAAACTAAAACCAAGCGACGATACTATGTATAGGGAACACTTGTTCAGATTGATGACCTTGACAACAGATTTTAAGATCATCAAAATCGGTGAGGAGGACCAAGTTTTATATAATTACCAATCATTTTAACACTGTGTACTCATACTGATGTGCTGTGTCTGCTAGAAAATTTCACATCTCAAAACTGATTTTCTTCGACTTGCATATTATACAGAGTCCGCAGGCTGAACTTCCGAAAACCGGTCAAATCGGTGATTGACCCGAAATTTTTCACACATTCCTGGTCTGATGTTATTGCATTGTGGAATTTAGAACGCGCTAGAAGTACAAGAGCGGCTTATAAATTTATTCACGCCTTCACGCGGCCAATCCTGTTAACATAACTAAGTATATGTTTGTATAAATATATATGGTAGTAATGGAACTAAGATGAAAAGAGGCACTTCCTCCATTTCGTTAACTCAATACGACTAATATTATGCATTTATATTGAAGTTCGATTTGTATTGTTTGAAAATAAATTTGAGATTAAATCAAAGTTAAGCATAACATTTTGAATAATGCAATAAAAAAATGTACAACAGGTAGAAATAGAAACATTACAAATATCGTACAATATTAAATGGAAAGAAATTAAGTTCAATATAAGCTAGCGTAAGGTTGTTAACGTAAGGAGATTTCTTTCCAATACGCTCTCTTTACGGCGAACGGGCAGAAGAGAGCCTCTTCGCGATCGCGCTCTCCGATGATTTTCGGATATGTTGAAACTCATAATCTAACAACGTTGCGTACTTTAGACTTGACAACGCTGTAGAAGTTTGACGAGTCGAACTCGAGTCGCACTGGATCGCGTTCACGAATTCACCGTTCTCAAAGCGTAGAGGACGCTACAATCACTGGCATTTTAAGGTGACGGTACTACAGATTCCTATGGCCACTAAGTCCCGTAAGATGTCCAGTATATTCTTATACACAGACTTAAGACTACTACAGACATTGCATCTTATGGGCTTTTCTGTCTAGGCCTCGGGGGGCCACAGTGGCCCCTTACCATTTCGGTGTCGCGCTCAATATTACCGATAGTTCACGAATTTAGCTGTATTAGCAAGAACTGAATATTCCGTATACTTTATTTTTACTACGGGTGTTTTGGAGGCTACAAATGCATACGGCGCGTGTATTTGATCAGTGAAAATAATTTTTATGAAGAACGTATTACAAAAATACGAATTGTAGTCAAATTAATTTGGTTTCTATACGTAATATTATTTTTATTACTCGTGTCACTAATGAATGTATATTATAATAGTTTTATACACTTTAAACCAATAGTTTACTTTCTTTGCACTTAAAATCAATACAAATTCTATGCAGTTGATGAGTAGTGCATACACATTACACATAATATATTAACTATGCTTGTGTTTTCTTGTTTTTAAATTAAGTACTTGCATTCTTTTCATCTGCAGAAGAATAAGAATTCATTAAATTTTCATAAATTCATAAATTCATTAAATTAAATTTTCGTTATAATATTTTTAATGAATATATATAAAGTAATACAAATTTTCTATTGTATTAGTTTAATTCTAAAGTGTCCAAAGAGACATTGCTTTATTATACAATATGTAGAAAAACAATATATTTGACTGAAGAGATATAAATTTTTGTTTTAATGACGTGCGTCATTAACGATTTCGATGCGAGCATCGATAGCTTCTTGTACGAACGTAATGCGGAAACATGGAACAGATCCTGCCTCATCCTTTTACCCCCTCTAACACATGAATCAGAACTAACTTTTAGTCTGGATAAGAACTAGTTTCAACCAATTATTTATTTTGAATATAAAATAATGTTTCAATGTTGAAATAATATGCGATATGACCACTGGTTGACCACTGGTTGACCACTGGATGACCACTGGTTGACCACTTGATGACCACTTGATGACCACTGGTTGACCACTGGATGACCACTGGTTGACCACTGGTTGACCACTGGTTGACCACTGGTTGACCACTGTATGACCACTGTATGACCACTGGTTGACCACTGGTTGACCACTGGTTGACCACTGGTTGACCACTGGTTGACCACTGGTTGACCACTGGTTGACCACTGGTTGACCACTGGTTGACCACTGGTTGACCACTGGTTGACCACTGGTTGACCACTGTATGACCACTGGTTGACCACTGGTTGACCACTGGTTGACCACTGGTTGACCACTGGTTGACCACTGGTTGACCACTGGTTGACCACTGGTTGACCACTGGTTGACCACTGGTTGACCACTGGTTGACCACTGGTTGACCACTGGTTGACCACTGGTTGACCACTGGATGACCACTGGATGACCACTGGATGACCATTGGTTGACCATTGGTTGACCACTGGATGACCACTGGATGACCACTGGATGACCACTGGTTGACCACTGGTTGACCACTGGTTGACCACTGGTTGACCACTGGTTGACCACTGGATGACCACTGGTTGACCACTGGTTGACCACTGGTTGACCACTGGATGACCACTGGTTGACCACTGGATGACCACTGGTTACCCACTGGTTACCCACTGGTTGACCACTGTATGACCACTGTATGACCACTGGTTGACCACTGGTTGACCACTGGTTGACCACTGGTTGACCACTGGTTGACCACTGGTTGACCACTGGTTGACCACTGGATGACCACTGGATGACCATTGGTTGACCACTGGTTGACCACTGGTTGACCACTGGATGACCACTGGATGACCACTGGATGACCACTGGTTGACCACTGGTTGACCACTGGATGACCACTGGATGACCACTGGTTGACCACTGGTTGACCACTGGTTGACCACTGGATGACCACTGGTTGACCACTGGATGACCACTGGTTAGCCACTGGTTACCCACTGGTTGACCACTGGTTGACCACTGGTTGACCACTGGATGACCACTGGATGACCACTGGTTGACCACTGGATGTCCACTGGATGTCCACTGGTCAACCTCGGGGTAGGCAAGGGCAGACCAATGCTGGAGGGCCCATGGTCAACCCTACGCCAGCTGAAGGTAAGCAGGGGTAGACTAGGGTAGCTCTGGATGACCACTGGACGACCTCGGGGTAGGCAAGGTTAGACCATTGCTGGAGGACCCATGGTCATCCCCAAGGTAAGCAGGAGAGGCCAGGGTACCTCTGGAGGACCCCTGGTCAACCCCAAGGTAGCCGAAAACTCTCCTGGTCCCGGAGCTCGTCCGCTCCTGTCGGAGCCCCCGGCCCGACTGACTGACTGTGCGCGCTCCGCGGGCTTAGGTAAGCAGTGATGCGCAGCGCGCAGCGAAGCGCAACGCTCCCCACCCCAACTAATTTTGATAGATCTCGATCGCCGTGATAATAATTATTGATAAATGTATTATTTCTTGCTGTCTAATGTTTACAACAATTCCTCTTGCCAACGATGTCGACAAGCATCATCTTGACCATCTACCATCTTATTTTTAAGTAAAAATTGCTAATCGTACTCGAGATACAGAGTAATTTTTAACACATGAATATTACCAAACAATATTATATCAAGCTAATGTAATTAATAAAGTTACTATCTCTGGCTGTTTAATGTTTATAACAATTCGTTTTGCTAATTATGTGGATTAGCACTCCCACGACTATCTGAACATCTAATTTTTCAGTCAAAATATCTAATGTAACTCGAGATATTGAATATCTTCTGACACATGAATATTCGCGAGCATTAATTTATCGAACACAATTCACTGATAAATTTATTATCTCTAGCTGGTTAATATTTGTAACAATTCCTTTTTTCGATGATGTCGACAAACACTCCCTTGACCATCTTGCCATCTAATTTTTTAGTAGAAGTAAGTAATAAAACTCGAGATCCAGAATAATTTATGATACACGAATATTACTAAGCATAATTATAGTGAAAAAATGTAATTAATGAATTTATTATCTCTGTTTGTTTACCGATTACAACGATTATATTTTTGGTTACCTCACCACCCAATTTTTTAGTAAAAATAGCTAATAGTACTCGAGATACAGATTAACTTTTATGCATGAACATTTGTAGTATACAAGATATTCAATTCTCACTAGTATGCACAGTTTCATTAGAACAAGAGTAACAAAAATTATTTATAACTAATTAATCTCTTCCAGAATCGAACTGAAAACTATACATGAATGTTGCCGAAGGTCCATTTTATATTCTTCGAGAGCTAATATTTATAAAAATTACCTGAAGTAATTTATCAACAATTTTTGTGGAGGTAACTTCTATCTTCTATGCCCGCAATGAGTAAGACAAGGAGAGTCCGAGTATTTGTCAAAGGTAAACACACAAATCGTTGTGTTACCTCTCTGGAAATCGTAAATAACTAATTAACTAGGCGTCGAATCTGCATAAAACTGCAACAGAAACGTAGCTGAGACATCATTCTAGATCCTCCGATCACAAGGAAGATTATTTTTTACCAGAGATCTGTTAAATTATTTGAGTTTATTTTAGAACGAGACTTAGAATAATTGTTTATAACTATTTAGTCAGAAATAAAATGTGACGATAAACTATATGTAAAAGTAGCTGAAGGTCTATTCTATATTTCCTAACTGCAAATATTTGTAAACAATTCCTCACAACTGTGTTACTAATAAGTTTTCTGTCAAGTGTGCACAGTGTTCAGCAGCTCTGTGTCTGTCTTTCTTTCTCTTCTTAAATGTGCATAAGTTCGTCTTTGTCGGATACAAACTTCTTTATCATGTTCGCCAAATTTTTACCAGGGGGTACGAAGTCCTGTAAAAAAATAGGCGGCACAAGTGAATAATACGTGGAGTATTTTTGTACGAATACAATTGCGTTTTAAAGCTGACAACGCTGTAAAATCGAGCCTCCTCAGCACACACACTTTATGTGTTGCAACCTCATGTAGTTCACCAGCTGACCGTTCCATTTCGATAGAGTCCGCTATCGTACTAGGGCATTTTCTACAGAGTCGGTAATTCAGAACCGTAGACAGAAAAATACATTGCATGCAATGTCTGTAGGTATCTTAAGTCTGTGTCTTATATCTCGTCTGTGGTCGAAGTAGCGATGCAGTCGGTAATGCAGGTAACGCAGTTCAGGTGGAACTTGTTCGAGAGAAAGACGAAAAGGCCCATTTACATAGCATTCGTCTGGCGCGAACGTGTAATAACGAAGGGTCCGCGGTGCACGATCCTACGCCTCCAAAAAGCAACAGTATTCTTTCTCTATGGGCAAGCCTACTAGAGGACAGATAAATCTAGTGGGCTTGCCTATAGGGAACTCGAAATTTTGCGTTCTTTAGCCGCAGTTTTGCATATTCGGCAGCATGTTCGCCTGTGTTCGCCTCACCGACACACATGACCTTCAACCCAGAAAAATGGAATAAATAAAATTCAACGTGTAAGATGCATTCGCTTTATTTATGTTACGCAAAATGTTCAAAAATATTCCCTTGAGCTGCTATACATTCATTTAGCCGTAAAGTTAAAGAACGTACTGCTGTGTAATTCATTTCTGAGGGTAATCGACGCACAAGTCCTGACGATTCTTTCCTTCATGTCGTCTACAGTAGTGGGTGGTTCATGATAAACATCGTCTTTCAGTTTTCCCCATAGATAGAAGACAAGGGGTGTAAGATCTGGTGAGCGAGCTGGCCATAATACGGGTCCGTTACGTCCAATCCAACGATTTGGAAACTTGTTATGCAAGAATTATGTTATGACACGGGCAGAATGGGCTGGACATCCGTCATGTTGATACTACGGCTGTTGCTTTTCCGAACCTTCGAACCTTCGATTCGTTTTCAGTTAACGGATAAAAGAAATAAATTTTCATAATTTGTTTCTATATTCATTATGTGAATTGTTATTTCAATTATTTATTGTTAAAGTAATGGTTTAAATGAATAAATCCTCATATTTTGTTTTGTTCCCTTCAGCTCAAGGGAATATTTTTGAACATTTTGCGTAACAGAAATAACGCAAATGAATCTTACACTTTGAGTTTTATTTATTCCATTTTTCTGGGTTGAAGGCCATCTGTAGGTCATATTATGTTAAATGGATGAATTCGTTATTTTGTCAGCTACAACATTAATTTAACGAAGATATATCATTCCATTTAAAAAAACATCGATGACCTTGAAATCTCATAAAAAAATGACCTCGAAATTTTTTTCCCTTACACTGGTACATGTGGCCCTTCAAACAGTGTAACTTTGTCCTAAGAAGATTTTTTGTACAACGAAAAGTTACGGAGGTATTTAGGTGTTCTGTTTCTTCGGACTCACTCTGTATAAGTTACCGCAATAATTTTCAGAATGTTAATATATATTTGTTTTTCCAGTTACCGTATAGAGAACGCCGTTAACAACGTGGTAATGTCCGTTACACCAGAGCCAATAGACATACGACCAGCTATGGATGTACACAAGCGAGTTATTGAGTTGGTATCTACATTCAGATATTTCAATAACAATGCTGTATATTTCATAATAATTTTATTACGTTTGTTATTTACCCTGCATCCTTCAATGGTCAACACACTGGAACAAAGGTTGAGCGGAAGTTATTCACAGAATGTGATGATATCGTATACAGGGGCTATCATAGCAGTTATTGTTTCATTTGCTGTTAATTTATACCGTGTAAGCATTATTAGAAGTGAGTAAGACGAATTCGAAAAATAATCATGGTTTTCTGTGCCGTCATCGAGAAACACTTAGTAATACAGTTTTCTTTATTTGCGACAGCTTCTGCTAGCAACTAATAATATGAGAGATATGGAAAATCTTATATTTTCTGCCAGCCTTGTTGCACTGCAATTTGTAATCATGTTCTTAAATAATCATACTGGGCAGAAACTAAAGGATAGCAGTATTCAGGTATTTTACAAAACGTAAGTCCATATTCTCATTCAAAAAATGTTTCTGTTATCGTCGCTAGAGTAAATAAACCTAACAATGAATTTACATGATACTACAATAGTTAAACCACAGGCGAGAATGCAAAAACAGATGTAATATTTTATGAGTTGATAGCCATCGCGCTTGAATTCGAGCAGCTTCAGTCGTGTATAAGTTTTGAACGAGTGAAATCCGCGCATTGAAATTACGATTCTGCGTATCGGAACTTAGAGTTTTGTCATTTTTTGATGATATTGTGTAATATTTTATTCAGAAAAGTTAAAAATATTTTGTCCGCTGAGCATAAGTTTAAATTAAATCATTCTCTCTTGTACTACGTAGAAACAATTATAGAAATCGTACAGTGTACCTCAGGCATGCCCAGAAGTAGCTCACTTGGACGCAAAATCGAGGGAGACGCCTACTTCTCCCGCCCGCGCGTCTCTCTCCCCGTGGCGGCCGTAGTCCTCCGAGCTCCTCAGACCCGTGTCTACTGTGGGTCCGAAAGTCGCCGCAACGCGCCACACGCAGTGCGTGCCGCAAGCGGTAGACACGGGTCTGAGAAGCTCGGAGGACTATGGCCGGGGGAGCGAGACGCGCGGGCGGGAGAAGTAGGGGTCTCCCTCGAATTTGCGTCCAAGTGAGCTACTTCTGGACATGCCTGGTGTACCTACGAATATTAGATTGAGCAATTTTATTTAATGAGCAAGTAATGAAATATTATCGTTAAATCACACAGGTATAATTCAACGTGGTACCGTATACCACTGAAGTCGCAAAAAAAATTATTATTCGTATTGATGAGAAGTATACATGAAGTAATGTACGATGTAGGTGGTTTATTCTACACGTGTTACGAAGGTTTCTCATTGGTAACTCATTATGTTTATATTTTATTAACATTGATTCCCGGCTCCATATTTAGGAAGTTTTTGTTTTAGATGATGAGCTCATCCTTCTCATACTTTTCCGTTCTTTATTCGATCCAGTAAAATGTTTAGAAATGTGGAATACAGGTAGTGGTGATTAATAAGTGATCAAACTTGTAAGAAATCATGAACACGTGATTTGGTAATGTTAATACCGTTATTTCACTTTATAAATCGCTGGTTTGTTATACGTAAACATGAAACATTAATCACGAATGTACTTCTTGATCTCACTTTTCTCTGGTTATTTTCTTATGAAGCATCATGTCCCAATTGTTATTTATTGCACACATATTGCTAAAATTTCCTATTGCATTATGGGATTATTGAATAAACTGTATTTTGAATATACTAAAAATAGCTTTTATTAACCCATTGACTACTGTTGGCATCTAAAGTTGCTTAGAAAACTTGCGCTTGTGATACTGTAGGCCAGGTATGGGCATTTTTGTCTCAATTGAGACAAGACCGTCCCCAGCATAGCGCCCACTGTCCCCCACCAATATCCACCGTTACCATGAAGAAAGAATGCGCTTTCCCGCCGCGAGCAGTGCGCATGTCTCGCGTAGGCCTCGCGAAACCCTGAGGTCAGGTACGAAAATACGTATGGTGGGGGCAACGAAGGCGCGAGACATGTGCGATCGCGAAGAAGACGCGCGCTGCTTGGAAAAGAGGTTGGTGGGGGAAGTAGACGTTTGAGGGGCTCCACCCGTGCCCATCCCTGCTGTAGGCGCTTAATCTTCCGTCGGGCGCAATGCCTCGACCGCCGAGTTCGGGCGCAATGTGCTTGACGGGCACACATTCAAAAAGCACAATAAACACTAAGTTCATTCATACAACTGCTGTTAGGGAAATACTGCACTTGGGTAAGGACGCTCTTTTGGGCCCTCCCCAAGGGTGGGGGTGACTGGGTCGCTTGTGTTTTCCAAATACTTACTTGGTACCTAAATCTTCGACACTGGGACTTTACGATACGGTCAATGTATTTTCACAAAATTAATGAAAACCCTTACATTATTTACATTAAAGCGAAGGTAATAAATAATTTTTATGCTAGTATTTCGAAAATACGTACCTTCAAAAACGTGATGAGTTCGGGCGCACTGAGCTGATCTGAACAAAACTTGAATAACTTTCCGTAAGATGGTCAAAGTCAAATTAAGTGGAAAGGATCCTTAGAGCACGTCAAAACAGGCAGTTACTGGGAACGCCAAGTGACAATGTTGCCTGGTGGGGGGGGGGGGGGGGAGAGAGAGGTACCCAAATAACCGCGCTGTGCCTCTCAGATCACTTGCGCCCGACGGAAGTTTAAGGGCAGTGATGCCAGAATCGTGGAACCGAGGAACTTGCCCCTCCGGCGGCTCGGCCGGCTGGGCCCCCCCACTCTGACGTACCGTCGTCGCCTTACGATGCTTCTACTGCGCACGCGCTACATACAAGCGAAATTCACGTTTTACCGAAGTTTCGAACGCATAAGTCGCAATCTGGAGGTAGCGCATTCGATCCCCGGCGCGGCGCGGCGCACATTTTGCTTTTACTGTTCATCTAAAAAAGATATCGAAGCGAAATTTAGACTAAAATTTTGTGTAAAAATCGGATTTAATGGTGTATGCTGAAATATGTTTTGTATTTTTTAAATAACGAACGGATTCTCGCCCCTGGCCGCTTGGGGGGTAGGAGGTGGCGCAGAGCCCGGTTCGTGAACGGGCTCCCGTTGCGACCTCCTTAACGCGGGCGGGGACGCCCTTGACGGACGCGGAGTCGGGGGGGGGGGGTAATCCCACCCACTCCGCGATGTTCTGGCCGTCAATGGCGTCCCCGGGGATCGTCGGTTGTCCTGAGCGAGGGGCTCAGACAACCATCGGGCGAACCGAATGGGGGGGAGACCGGCGCGTCATTCATCGCGCGCTGGTCTCTTATTAGGGTAGGTAGGAGGGGGCCGCGTCCCCACTCCTGGGAGGGATGTTGAAGCGGAGGTGTCCGGTTAGACATGCGCGCGCGGATCACGGGCACCCCCAGGAGCTTTAGGGATGAACGCAGTGGATTTAGTTGGTATACCGGTCTTGCACTCACCAACCGGGGAGTCCAACATAACCTGATCTTTCTCCCCTCGAGAAGGGTCAGGTATCCGTAAGAGAGATTACCACTGCGAAAAAAAAAGGGTGGAGAAAATGCTAGATGAGGGAGGGGTAGGGAGCGAGGAAGAGATAATAAAAAGGGAGAAGAAAAGGCAGGAGGAGGAGAGGTGGGAGAGAATAGGAAATCCAAGGTACAATAGGTGGTACGGTATGGTGAAGGGGGACGGGCTGCCAGGATACTTGAAGAAGAAGTGGGGGGAAAGCAGATGGGAAAGGGTGGCTAAATTCAGGTTGGGAAACGGGATGAGGGGAGGGAAGAATTGGATGGGGAAGGATGAAAGGAAGTGCAGAGTGTGTGGGTGGGGAGAGGAATCATGGGAGTATGTGTGGGAAGAGTGTATGAAGATAGAGGAGGAGAGAGGATGGCAGGAGATGGTGAGGGAGGTGTTGGATTAAAAAGGGGGAGGGGAGGAGTGGTTGAAGAGAATAGAGGAGTGGAGGGAAAGTACGAATTTGGTAAGAGAAGCAGGGGAGGTTGCGAGGGAAGCTGAGGCGGATTGAGATTGAGACGGAATGGCGTGCGTGAAATGATGAGCGACTGGAAAGCGGGGTCCACAGGGCAGGGAAGGGTTCGGAGTAGTTTATTAAGTTAGTGTTAAGTTAATCTCCTGTATATAGTTTTCTCTCTCTCTCTAATTAGACATAATTCGTAGGTTAAATAGTTGTAAGATAATTTATTATAAGTTAGTGTAAGTTAGCGTAAGTTAGTAAGTAAGAGTAGGCTAAGGAGGAAGAGGAGGAAGATGTGGGGGAGAAGTGTACTCAAATTGTAACCCTTGGGGGATCAATAAAGCTTTATATATATATATATATATATATATATATATATATATATATATATATGTGTGTGTGTATATGCATATAAATAATTTATATATATATTAATATATATATGCATATAAATAATTTATATATATATATATAAATGTATATATGCATATAAATAATTTATATATATATATAAATGTATGTATGTATATAAATAATTTATATATATATATATAAATGTATATATGTATATAAATAATTTATATATATACAATATTTTAAAAACCTCAAATTAATCGGTTACAATTAAATATTACATTCATTTATTTGACCTAAAATTTTATACTAATAACTATACATGTACATTAATTTCAATAAATAATAAATTTTTGAAATGAAAGCATACCCAAAAACCTCATATAAATAAAATTTCCTCCTCCGCCCCCCGCCCCCAAAACCCAAAAAAAACCTCGACTCCCCTCCCAAAATCCTCCAATTCATGTAAATTAACTGAAAAATTAGATTAATATTAAATTTCCTCTAAATTTATATAAATCCCCCAATTCATTTAAATTAACTGAAAAATTAAATTAATATTAAATTTTCTCTAAATTTATATAAATCCCCCCAATTCATATAAATTAACTGAAAAATTAGATTAATATTAAGGTTTCTCTTATATAAATCCTCCAATTCATATAAATTAACTGAAAAATTAGATAATTCTTGATAATTTATAATTGTATGCAATGGAAACAATAGGTGTTAGAGATTCTAAAGAGGAAACGAGAGGAGGCGGATGGGGGTTCACTACCTCCGTTATTTAATTTGCATTGCATGCAATGTCTGTAGGTACACAGACTACCTACAGACATTGCATGCAGTGCATTTTTCTGTCTACGGTTCTGAATTACCGACTCTGTAGAAAATGTCCTAGTACGATAGCGGACTTTATCGAAATGGAACGGTCAGCTGGTGAACTACATGAGGTTGCAACACATAAAGTGTGTGTGCTGAGGAGGCTCGATTTTACAGCGTTGTCAGCTTTAAAACGCAATTGTATTCGTACAAAAATACTCCACGTATTATTCACTTGTGCCGCCTATTTTTTTACAGGACTTCGTACCCCCTGGTAAAAATTTGGCGAACATGATAAAGAAGTTTGTATCCGACAAAGACGAACTTATGCACATTTAAGAAGAGAAAGAAAGACAGACACAGAGCTGCTGAACACTGTGCACACTTGACAGAAAACTTATTAGTAACACAGTTGTGAGGAATTGTTTACAAATATTTGCAGTTAGGAAATATAGAATAGACCTTCAGCTACTTTTACATATAGTTTATCGTCACATTTTATTTCTGACTAAATAGTTATAAACAATTATTCTAAGTCTCGTTCTAAAATGAACTCAAATAATGTAACAGATCTCTGGTAAAAAATAATCTTCTTGTGATCGGAGGATCTAGAATGATGTCTCAGCTACATTTCTGTTGCAGTTTTATGTAGATTCGACGCCTAGTTAATTAGTTATTTACGCTTTCCAGAGAGGTGACACAATGATTTGTGTGTTTACCTTTGACAAATACTCGGACTCTCCTTGTCTTACTCATTGCGGGCATAGAAGATAGAAGTTACCTCCACAAAAATTGTTGATAAATTACTTCAGGTAATTTTTATAAATATTAGCTCTCGAAGAATATAAAATGGACCTTCGGCAACATTCATGTATAGTTTTCAGTTCGATTCTGGAAGAGATTAATTAGTTATAAATAATTTTTGTTACTCTTGTTCTAATGAAACTGTGCATACTAGTGAGAATTGAATATCTTGTATACTACAAATTTTCATGCATAAAAGTTAATCTGTATCTCGAGTACTATTAGCTATTTTTACTAAAAAATTGGGTGGTGAGGTAACCAAACATATAATCGTTGTAATCGGTAAACAAACAGAGATAAGAAATTCATTAATTACATTTTTTCACTATAATTATGCTTAGTAATATTCGTGTATCATAAATTGTTCTGGATCTCGAGTTTTATTACTTACTTCTACTAAAAAATTAGATGGCAAGATGGTCAAGGGAGTGCTTGTCGACATCATCGACAAAAGGAATTGTTACAAATATTAACCAGCTAGAGATAATAAATTTATCAGTGAATTGTGTTCGATAAATTAATGCTCGCGAATATTCATGTGTCAGAAGATATTCAATATCTCGAGTTACATTAGATATTTTGACTGAAAAATTAGATGTTCAGATAGTCGAGGGATTGCTTATCCACATAATTAGCAAAAGGAATTGTTATAAACATTAAACAGCCAGAGATAGTAACTTTATTAATTACATTTGCTTGATATAATATTGTTTGGTAATATTCATGTGTTAAAAATTACTCTGTATCTCGAGTACTATTAGCAATTTTTACTTAAAAATAAGATGGTAGATGGTCAAGAGGATGCTTGTCGACATCGTTGGCAAGAGGAATTGTTATAAACATTAGACAGTCAGAAATAATACATTTATCAATAATTATTATCACGGCGATCGAGATCTATCAAAATTAGTTGGGGTGGGGAGCGTTGCGCTTCGCTGCGCGCTGCGCATCACTGCTTACCTAAGCCCGCGGAGCGCGCTCAGTCAGTCAGTCGGGCCGGGGGCTCCGGCAGGAGCGGACGAGCTCCGGGACCAGGAGAGTCTTCGGGTACCTTGGGGTTGACCAGGGGTCCTCCAGAGGTACCCTGGCCTCTCCTGCCTACCTTGGGTTTGACCAGGGATCCTCCAGAGGTACCCTGGCCTCTCCTGCCTACCTTGGGGATGACCATGGGTCCTCCAGCAATGGTCCACCCTTGCCTACCCCGAGGTCGTCCGCCGAGTGGTCATCCACAGCTACCCTAGCCTACCCCTGCTTACCTTCAGCCGGCGTAGGGTTGACCATGGGCCTTCCAGCATTGGTCTGCCCTTGACTACCCCGAGGTTGACCAGTGGACATCCAGTGGTCATCCAGTGGTCATCCAGTGGTCATCCAGTGGACATCCAGTGGTCATCCAGTGGTCATCCAGTGGTCATCCAGTGGTCAGCCAATGGTCATCCAATGGTCATCCAGTGGTCATCCAGTGGTCATCCAGTGGTCATCCAGTGGACATCCAGTGGTCATCCAGTGGTCATCCAGTGGTCATCCAGTGGTCAGCCAATGGTCATCCAATGGTCATCCAGTGGTCATCCAGTGGTCATCCAGTGGACATCCAGTGGACATCCAGTGGACATCCAGTGGCCAACCAGTGGCCAACCAGTGGCCAACCAGTGGCCAACCAGTGGCCAACCAGTGGCCAACCAGTGACCAACCAGTGGTCATCCAGTGGTCAACCAGTGGCCTACGTTAAGCTAGCTTGGGGGGGGGGGGGGCATGGTCTCTTCAATGCTGTCTTCGTCTACCTCGTGTTCTGAGCCGGTCCAGTTTCAGTATCCGGCATGATGTCACTACCATGCTGATCAGTTCAGAGAGGGCAATCATTGCAATAGCTTCGCATCTTTGAGTGAGTCACTTCGTCACTACCTTAACACTATATTCGTCTGTAGAAGTAGTAGTATAGAGTAGTAGTAAAGTGTAAAAGTAGTTAGTTGCATGCATGGGCAGGCCTCGCCGCCCCAACGATCAGCCGAGATGGGAACGTCCGCGATTTGCACTAGCGTTGCGTGAAAACCACGCGTTGAATTTAGTCGATTTTGAACAGAGATTAAAGCTAACATTACGGTATAGATTGTTTAGAGCGTAGCGTTGCGAATCAAAAATAGTCGCGGTTCAAAATTACAGTTCAATTTGTCTGCGCTTTTAAAGTTCATATTGTTGTTGTTTTACATATAATCTAAAGTAATCGTTTTTTGGATCTCTGTTCGTTGAATTAGCGTTGCGCACCAAAAGTTCGCGTTTGCTTTCGAGTCTTTCGACTTTTCAGGCTCCCATGCTCGAGCTGCAACGATCAACTGTGAGATGGGCACATCCGCGATTTCAAGTAGTGTTGCGAAACAAATTGTTACACGCGTTGTACTAGTATCAATTTTTAAAGTTAATAAAATGTCTAGTTAATGTTGCAAAGAAATAGTCGTAATTTAAAGTAGTTCTAAAGATACCTGTTTAGAATTTTAGACGTTAGAGTTTTAAATTTCTTATTTAATTAGCATTTTAAATTCGATTTGTTGAATTAGCGTTGCGCATCAAAAGAATCGCGTTTGCAATAGAATCTTTCGATATTTCAGGCGCCCATACTCCAGTTGCAACGATTAACTGTGAGATGGGTACTTCCGCGATATCGAGTAGCGGTGCGAAACAAATTGTCGGGATGAGGCCGAAGGAGCAGACGAGGTTTTATGAAAAAGATACCGGACAAACTGTCATTCTAAAGGACAATCATTGCAACGTCTTCGCATCTTCGAGTGAGTCATTTTATCACTACCTTGTCGTTATACTCGTCTGTAGAAATAGAGTTGTAGTAGAATGTAAAAGTAGTTAGTTGCATGCATGGGCAGGCCTCGCCGCCCCAACGATCAGCCGAGATGGGAACGTCCGCGATTTGCACTAGCGTTGCGAAAAAAGTACGCGTTGCGTTAGTCGATTTTGAACAGAGATCAAAGTTAGCCTTTTTTCTAAATATAATAGTAGTCTCTATCAGCGATATAGCTCGTTTAAACTATAGCGTTGCGAAACAAATAGTCGCGATTCGTTTTGCAGAAACTGTAGAGTAATCTTTTTTGGATCCCTGTTCATTGAATTAGCGTTGCGCACCGAAAGTTCGCGTTTCCTTTCGAGTCATTCGACATTTCAGGCGCCCATGCTCGAGCTGCAACGATCAACTGTGAGATGGGCTCATCCGCGATTTCGAGTAGCGTTGCGAAACAAACTGTCACACGCGTTGTACTAGTATCAATTTTTAAAGTTAATAAAATGCCTAGTTAATGTTGCGAATAAATAGTCGCGATTTAAAGTAATTCTAGAGACACAGATATAGAATTTTAGACGTCAGAGTCCTTTTCTTATTTAAATAGTATTTTGAATTTCGATTTGTTGAATTAGCGTCGCGCATCAAAAGGATCGCGTTTGTATTAGAATGATTCGATATTTCAGGCGCCCATGCTCCAGTTGCAACGATCAACTGTGAGATAAGAACATTCGCGGTTTTAAGTAGCGTTGCGAAACAAATTGTAACACGCGTTGTAATAGTATTTATTTTCAAAGTTGTCTTAATGTCCAGTTAATGTTACAAATAAATAGCGGCGATTTAAAGTAGTTTTAGAAGTACCGATCTACAATTTTAGACCTTGGAGTTTTAAATTTCTTATGTAATTTGTAAGAATGGTAATACTTAATTTTGTAAGACTTTCAAAGTTCAACTTTACCAAATTGATACAATATTTTAGTCTAGAAATTGATATTTTTCAGGAAATTGATATATTTGTCTTGAAATTGTTATTTATTTCAGGAAATTGATTTTTATTTCAGGAACTTGATATTTATTTCAGGAAATTGATATTTATTTCAGGAAATTGATATTTATTTCAGGAAATTGATATTCATTTCAGGAAATTGATATTTATTTCAGGAAATTGATATTCATTTCAGGAAATTGATATTCATTTCAGGAAATTGATATTTATTTCAGGAAATTGATATTCATTTCAGGAAATTGATATTTATTTCAGAATATTGATATTTATTTCAGAAAATTGATATTTATTTCAGGAAATTGATATTTATTTCAGGAAATGGATATTTATTTCAGGAAAATGATATTTATTTCAGGAAATTGATATTTATTTCATGAAATTGATGTTTATTTCAGGAAATTGATATTTATTTCAGGAAATTGATATTTATTTCAAGAAATTGATACCAATTTCAGGAAATTAATATTTATTTCAGGAAATTGATACTTATTTCAGGAAATTGATACTTATTTCAGGAAATTGATTTTTATTTCAGGAACTTGATATTTATTTCAGGAAATTGATATTTATTTCAGGAAATTGATATTTATTTCAGGAAATTGATATTTATTTCAGGAAATTGATATTTATTTCAGGAAATTGATATTTATTTCAAGAAATTGATACTAATTTCAGGAAATTAATATTTATTTCAGGAAATTGATACTTATTTCAGGAAATTGATACTTATTTCAGGAAATTGATACTTATTTCAGGAAATTGGTACTTATTTCAGGAAATTGGTACTTATTTCAGGAAATTGGTGCTTATTTCAGGAAATTGATACTTATTTCAGGAAATTGATACTTATTTCAGGAAATTGATACTTATTTCAGGAAATTGATACTTATTTCAGGAAATTGATATTTATTTCAGAATATTGATATTTATTTCAGAAAATTGATATTTATTTCAGGAAATTGATATTTATTTCAGGAAATGGATATTTATTTCAGGAAAATGATATTTATTTCAGGAAATTGATATTTATTTCATGAAATTGATGTTTATTTCAGGAAATTGATATTTATTTCAGGAAATTGATACTTATTTCAGGAAATTGGTACTTATTTCAGGAAATTGGTACTTATTTCAGGAAATTGGTGCTTATTTCAGGAAATTGATACTTATTTCAGGAAATTGATACTTATTTCAGGAAATTGATACTTATTTCAGGAAATTGATACTTATTTCAGGAAATTGATATTTATTTCAGAATATTGATATTTATTTCAGAAAATTGATATTTATTTCAGGAAATTGATATTTATTTCAGGAAATGGATATTTATTTCAGGAAAATGATATTTATTTCAGGAAATTGATATTTATTTCATGAAATTGATGTTTATTTCAGGAAATTGATATTTATTTCAGGAAATTGATATTTATTTCAAGAAATTGATACCAATTTCAGGAAATTAATATTTATTTCAGGAAATTGATACTTATTTCAGGAAATTGATACTTATTTCAGGAAATTGGTACTTATTTCAGGAAATTGGTACTTATTTCAGGAAATTGGTACTTATTTCAGGAAATTGGTACTTATTTCAGGAAATTGATACTTATTTCAGGAAATTGATACTTATTTCAGGAAATTGATACTTATTTCAGGAAATTGATACTTATTTCAGGAAATTGATATTTATTTCAAGAAATTGATACCAATTTCAGGAAATTAATATTTATTTCAGGAAATTGATACTTATTTCAGGAAATTGATACTTATTTCAGGAAATTGGTACTTATTTCAGGAAATTGGTACTTATTTCAGGAAATTGGTACTTATTTCAGGAAATTGGTACTTATTTCAGGAAATTGATACTTATTTCAGGAAATTGATACTTATTTCAGGAAATTGATACTTATTTCAGGAAATTGATACTTATTTCAGGAAATTGATATTTATTTCAGAATATTGATATTTATTTCAGAAAATTGATATTTATTTCAGGAAATTGATAATTATTTCAGGAAATTGATATTTATTTCAGGAAATTGATATTTATTTCAGGAAATGGATATTTATTTCAGGAAATGGATATTTATTTCAGGAAATTGATATTTATTTCAGGAAATTGATATTTATTTCATGAAATTGATATTTATTTCATGAAATTGATGTTTATTTCAGGAAATTTATATTTATTTCTGGAAATTGATATTTGTATCTTGAAATCAATATTGCTCGGATCGGAGTTCCCTCAGGGACCCACTCACGGGATAGTGCCCGTGAGTGGGTACGGGGACTCGCGTCCCCGGGGGCACCCGAATCGCCTATAGGTCGTTGCGTCCACAAATCATTAGATTTGGGCTCGATGTGGTTTCGATTTTGTTTCGACTTTGTTTCAACTGGTTTTCGATTTGTTTCCATTTTGGTTCAATTGGTTTTCGATTCTGTTTCGATTTGAGTCGTTCATCTTGCTCTTGTGAGTCAGAACAAACGGAGAAAATTCATCAAAGGAAGAAAATTCATCTAAAGAAGAAAATTCATCTAAAGAAGAAAATTCATCGAAGGAAGAGAATTCATCGAAAGAAGAAAATTCATCGATCAAAGAGGAATCATCGAACGAAGACTCCAGATTATTTCTAAATTAGTTTTAATACGTGCGTTAGTTATTAAGATTGTACATCGTCGTTGTAATTATGTCGAGTAATTATTGCCGTAACTTGACTTTGCTCGCTCCGTTTTCTGACTCCGACACAGCCTTCTGCTGTGTCGGCCTTGCTTGCAGGTCCTGAGCTGGTCCAGTTTCGGTATACGGCGTGAAGTCATTGAGAGGGATGTCTAAGAGACTCGTTCACTCGTCTTCTGACGATCCTCTGTGTTAACGTAATCCTGGGCTAGTCATGTTAACGCTTGCGTTCTCATGGCCCCCAGTTGCGCCAGAAACCGTTTGAGCGCATCTCTTTGCCATCTTTCTCGGTGATGGAGTGACGGGTATCGGGCTGGTCGGCTCAGGACTTGTAAACACTGAACGCGTCGCGTCACACTTGAATCAGAGCCTTCTGCTCTGATTCGATCTTGTTTGTCTCTTTGTAAGAATCAGAGCCTTCCGCCTGATTCGCCCTTGGCCCCTCGTGGATCGGAGACTTCTTCTCCGATTCACACTTTGTCTCGCAATAATTACTCGACATACGCTAACTGGAAAAGAAGTCTTTTCCGTGAAAAAGACTATTTTTCCATTTAGCGACCTGCGAAACTTAGTTTCTAAGAATCTTCGTTGTAAGAAAGGGAGGCAGAACGAAGGGAGACTTCGTTCTGACTCCCTTTCGGGTCTCTTGTGCAGCAACCTCCTCGTGGTGAGACCTGGGCAATCGATATTATCCACAATTTGCAAGATATTATAACTTATAAATTATAGTATCTTGCATGTAGTGGATAATATCGAGCTAATAGCTGTACATTTAGAATTTGCGTAAATATGTATTTCATAGTAGAATGTAAGACTTTTAATACTTTCTTCCTTTTCCTATGTCCCAGCTTCAACAATTATTTTCAATTAATAATCCAAATACAAAGTTTTCGTTTCAGAATACATGTACCTCTTGCTCTCGTGAGCGAGTGTTACTAATACAATAGAAAATTTGTATTACTTTATACATATTGATTAAAAATATGTGTATAAAACAAATTATTTTGACTACAATTCGTATTTTTGTAATACATTCTTCATAAATATTATTTTCACCGTTCAAATACACGCACCGTATGCATTTGTAGCCTCCAAAACACCCGTAGTAAAAATAAAGTATACGGAATATTCAGTTCTTGCTAATACGGCTACCGTTACCGACCGGTTTGAGAGCACATCAGAGCCCATTTTTCGGCGACACGGAATACACGGGGGCTGGCAGTCTTTAATAGTATCTCGTCTGTGTTAATAGTAACCGTAGCTAAAAATGTGAAAAATTGGAGATATAGTTGACGATAACAATACCCATAAGTAGGTTTTGATCCCAACTAAAAGTTAGTTCCGATTCGGGCGTTAGAGGGGGTCAAAAACGGAGTCAGGATCTGTTCCAGGCTAAAAGTTAGTTCCGATTCGGGCGTTAGAGGGCGTCAAAAGTGGAGTCAGGATCTGTTCCAGGCTAGATTGAGACTAGGGGGCAGCAGTATACCGGGCAGGGGCAAAACCTGGGCGTGAGCACTCTCATTCCTCTCTGTATCCATGGATCTAACTATCCTAGTTACTAATTAAAATTGACGCGTCGGGAGTTGGCGATATTGGTTGCCACAGTTTTGTAGTAGTGCACGGAGCTCGGAAGCTGAAAATATCTGATCTATTTTATAATTTATAATCTGTAACTGGCTGTAATTTGTCTGTGATAGTAACGTGACAAACGTGGGTCAAAAGTAATTATTTTTGAATGCTTTAGAAACTAATTTTTGGTAAATTTATACTTCATAAAATTAACTTTATTTTTATACTTAGTTTACACATGTTACTGCAAATTCCTAGTCACATATAGAAAGAAAAATTTGTCTTCGAAATGTTGAATTTTATAAAGCAGTGTGAATTTTTATTTCGTGAAACATATATTTATCATGATTGTAATTCTCAACATATGGATAGAAATTATTTTTCAAATTTATCTTCAAAGTACTTGTTGAGATTTAATTGATTTGTTACCTATGGTTTAGGTCTGTATGTTGTTAATTTGGTTTCATATAAATCGAACATTGTTTAAAATAACAGACATGACAATAAATTTAAAAACTATATCAACAGCAAATAAAC
Source organism: Sphecodes monilicornis (assembly GCA_913789915.3). Classification (NCBI taxonomy): domain Eukaryota; kingdom Metazoa; phylum Arthropoda; class Insecta; order Hymenoptera; family Halictidae; genus Sphecodes; species Sphecodes monilicornis. Next base: position 745,938 of record OU565286.1, on the reverse strand, counting down.
GACAATACCCGATTTTCAAAAAGAAAAGTGATTGTATTATTATAAATAGTTCGCCGTATTAAATAGTGTGTAAGAAAAGTATAAGTATGTAAATAGAACATGTATGTTGATTTCAGAAAAAATTAAGGGGTATGCATTTTTATGATAAAGACAGATTAAAAGACATACCACATTTCATTAAAAATGCAAAAGGAAGTAAACACCATAATAGCAGAATCATTGAAAAAGGCATACGATCATGATAGAACTGGAAACGTTGGAAAGGCATATGCATATTACACGGTTGTAGCTGAGTTGAGTCCAGCAAAAAGATTAGAAATCGAAGAGGCTTTTGTTAACGTACTTTGTATGTTTTTAATGTACATTCGACGCTTTTATAATACCAAAATTATAAATATCTATTTCTTAGGTCAATGGGGAATGCAGCTTGCATGTGATCACAGATTTGCAGATGTTGTTTTATGTTACACACGTTCTTTAGATATTTATCCAAATAACCCACGTATGTTAAATAATTTTGCAGCTCATCTTTTAAGGTAATTTGAACTGGTGACTTGGGTAAATGTACAACTAGTTGATTTAAAATTGATTTTTTAACGTGACAGATATCATGACCGCTAAAATTCCATATAATGAGGATTAAAAATATATTGTTAAAGGAATAATGATCCAATAAGAGCAATAAGATATTTAAAAAGAGCTCTGCAAGCCAATCCCAATTTTCTACCAGCAGAAAGAAATTTACAAAATGCATTTAGTATGGCTGTAGATAGGTGGCACTTTCCAATGTTAAATGATAAACAAAGGAATAATGCATTTGAATGTGCAATACGAAAGAAAATTTCTCAAGGATACGACACAGTATTAGATATAGGGACTGGAACAGGATTATTAAGTTTATATGCACAAAGTGCAGATGCTAAAAAAGTTTATGCATGCGAATGTTCAGTGGCAATGACAAAAATTGCTGAGAAAGTGTTTGAAAGTAACAATGCTAAAGATATAATTTTATTGCCCAAATTGTCCACAGATCTTACAATACCCAATGATATTACAGAAAGGTTTGTCCTTTGTTTATAGTGATCACTTTCAACCTAAATATAACAAGGTTTGTCTTTTGTTGAAGATACAAATATATATATATATACACATATATATACTTTTTTACAGAGTGAAATTAATAGTCACAGAAACATTTGATGCTGGTTTATTTGGAGAACGTGTAATACCATCTTTGTTAAGTGTTCACACAAATATCTTAGATAAAAATGGTATAATAATACCAATGAATGCTACACTTTATGTTGCTGCAGTGGAATGTGAATATTTAAGAAACAGGTCATCTGTAGTGTTTGATCAAGTAAAAAATTCCTGTCCTTTAAATTTTGATAATATATCTATATTATTAGATGATGAATATTATGATACAGAGCATTTGAAAAATGTGAAAGTTAATCATATTACAGAACCCAAAGTTCTTCTCACCGTAGATTTTAATGATATATCGAATTTACACAAATTTAATGTGGATGGAGTAAAGAGTAAAATAAATGTAAAATGTGAATATGATGGTATTGTAGATGGTTTGGTGAGTTGGTTTAAGTTACACCTCGATGAAGAAATTACAATAGATACGTCGGATCGAAAAACCTGCTGGCAAACTGCAGTTTTCCCAGAGATACCTGCACTATTTAAGCAAGGAGATGTATTAACAATTCATGGAGAAATATTAAAAGGAAAATTAAGATGTTCTTATACAACAAATGATACTGCACATACCAACTATAACGAGAAAAAAATTTTGTATCATTTACCAAAAGAAGTTATAACATTTTTAAATGACTTTGAATATATAAAATTACTTACTGATGTTAGTAAGTCACTAATTAACAAAGAAATCAATAGTATTTTGGATACATCTCCATTTCCAGTTTATGGATTAATGTTACTAAAAGAAAATAAATACAGTCAAATTTTATATTATAAAACTGAAAATAAGGCACTTCGTCTCTTCATTGAAGAAGTTGCAAAACAAAATGGCTTTAAGGACAAGATCTGCATTATAGCAAAATACAATACTATCAAAGTTTCGTTAGATACTATATTTGTTCATGACTTTGATATTAATGGAGAATTAAAAGATCGTGATCAAGAACACAGTCACGAGTTCTTTAGGTAAATAATTTTAAATATTTTCCGTTTATATTGTTAATATAATTTAAAATGTTTTATTACACTTTACAGATGTATGCTTAAACCAAATGGCATTCTATTACCCGAACAAATATTCCTTGTAGGTCAACTTGTATTTTCCGCAGACTTTCCAAATATGGTTTATGTCAAAGATGAAAATTTACAAGGAGGGTCAACACTAGTGTTTAATGCAACAAATTCTAAAAAGGTGTTGCTTAAGGAATATGCATATAGTATACAAGATGTCATGTAAGTGGTAGTATTTGAGAACAACGTGAAATTAAAAATTATAATAAATTTCACATGAAATATTCATCAATTGTATGATGGATACAAATGAATTGGATTCAGCTGTATCTGATTGTGATTACTGTTTACCATTTTTACTTAACACTAGTATGACTACGCATATATTAGATAATTTTTTTATTCATTTCGGCTTTTACCACCAATTACATGGTACACTGTATATATAAAATCAAATTTGTTCAACGAACTCTGTTACAAATTGTTATTTTTACAGAGATTTAATAGCTATCAAAATATACGGAATGGTTTTGGTAGTACAAATTCGTACGGAATTGCTCAGCATATTAATGAATTTAAGGTAAAATAATGTCTACCATTGCTAAAAAACGTTGTATGAATTTGTCTATTAACTCTCTGTATTACAGATAAATCAACTTTTCGATTTAAATTCAAGTTTATATCTACATGAACCTTTATCTGATATAAATATATTGACAGAAATGAAAGAAAGTGAAATTACAGAACGAGTAGTAAACTTTGGCAAAATAAACGCAACTACTAGTAGACCATTGCCAAATGCATTGATTTGCTGGTACAAAGTCAAATTAACATTGAACTACAATTATGATACAAAAAGAAATGGGTCTTTTATGAACCACACAGCAGTATTATTGGAAGATGAATTAAAAAGCATTGTCCTAAATGGTAATGAAGTATACATAAAAGTTCAACAGGTTGAAGGTGTTGTGCGCATAAAAGTGAAGTAATCTTATTGTTAGTAAAATGTCCCATTTTGTATAATTGTAACCTACTTGAAATGTACATTTGTCCTACATGTTTTAATACTATTCTGTACATATATATAAAAAATGGTATAAATGATAACTTTCGCTGTTAACAAAATTAAATTTACCGTTAAATGAATTATTATGTAGTACAAAAAATTATTTTATAAAAATAAAAATTTATAATTTACTTCTTGTGTTGTTCTTTAGAACGTTACATATATGCGGTGCTACTCGTTCAGGATAATTATTATGTACATCGTGGGTTCCTTTCACAAAAACGACATGAAATTCACCCTTATTTTTTATTACATTTCTTGCTTTGTTTACCATTTCCATCAGAAAATTAATTGTAGTAGATCTGTCCGCCACGATAAGTAAGATTGGAGTTGTGATGTTTTCCCAGAACTCTGTGCATATCTGCATGTTAAATATTGGACGTACCAGTACTCTCAATCTGGGATCACGATTATATTTATATAAATCCCCAACTTTTGTAATTGCACGTGTAAACATAGCTTCCGCAGCATCTGTATTTAATGCCTCTTTTCGTTTGTACTGTAATGCATATATTACTTCTTCTTTAGTGTACAGTGTATCTCTAACATTGCTATAAGCACTCAAATTATACATTTCTCTAGTAGAAGAAACAGCATTCTTAATTGCGAGAGGCATAAATCCATCTATAGCTATGATTCTTTCGAGTCGTTCAGGATATAATATACCAAAACATGTTCCTATTTGTGCGCCAAAACTATGTGCTAAGTAAATGCATGTTTTCCATTTTAAGGTATTTAAAACTAGTAAAATTGTATGAACATAATCAAAGAAATGCAATGGTAATCCAGAAGGAAATGGGGATGAAAATCCATGTCCTGGTAAATCTATGCTTACGTACTGGTATTCTTGTGGAAGAAGTTCTATTAATCTGTCAAATGATCCAGCGTTATCTAATATACCATGTACTACTAAAATCTTATTCTCTTTTAACGGACCATAGACTTTTGCAGCAACATGACCCCATGGCACAGATAATTTCACTTCTGTGAATTGCTTTTTCAATTGGCTCATGATAATTTGCAATATCTTTCAAATAAACACTCCACTGATTTTTTTTCTCCTTAGAACCACAAATGTATAAAGTATAAATTATTATTAAATATATACGAGTGAACGTAGTAACTCTGATGCTTATTGTTCCTTTTAACAATATGAGAAGGTACACACAACAGGAGTAATATATGTATATAGGTAGTTTGGTCATGGAAATCCAAGGTTCAAAGTCAATCAAATATAGCAATTCATCTTTCCCACTCAAGTGGTCACTGTAAAACAAATTATATAATATGTACATATATTGTACTGTACGTTATTCTATTAATCAATGTAGAATGTATCATTAAACATATTTACTACAGTTATTCAGTAATAAATAATAGTAACAGCGATTTTTCACCAAAATAATTAATAAAATAAAATCATAATTACAATCTTTTACAAGTAAAGAGGTTATAAAAAGTAGTTCAGCTAAATATATTATGTGACAAAAATTTATTTTGAGCAATATACTACAAATTTGTATCTACCAAAATTTTTAAAAGCACCAATAATATGTAGTAATACTTGTGCACTAAATAGTGGTTATATTACGTTTCACATCTTATATCTTTGTCGGTTTAAATGCATTATTTGATTCACAGTTTATATCAAATGTAGGTATTCGGAAGTCGTAGTTTTATGTGACGGTTTATAAATAACAATAAATATAGAACTACTCTAACCGAAACATACACAATATATATACAGTGGATTGCGGTTAATAATAATAATCATCCAACTTGCCGTCAATTTAAAAGCATAATGAAGAAGATTCTTATATATACCCAGACAGCGCGAGTGGTCTTAAGACGTCGTTTTTACGTCTGTTTTAGGTCTGAACGTCTTACGTCCCAAAAAGACGTCTTTAAGACGTCTTAAAAGTGTCTTCTTGGAGACGTCGTTTTTACGGCTGAAATGAGACGGCTAAAAAACGTCTTTTTGGAGACGTCGTTTTTACGTCTGAGATAAGACGACTTATAATAGGCGTTTTCTTGGAGACGTTGTTTTTACGTCTGAGATAAGACGACTTATGGGCGTCTTCTTGAAGACGTCGTTTTTACGGCTGAAATGAGACGGCTAAAAGACGTCTACGTTTAGCCGTGAAAACGACGTCTCCGAAAAAACGCCTTCTATATATAGATGTATTTTCCGGTACTGAACAACTTTAATTTTTTTGTAGGCGTTATGTCAGCGTTCAGTTTGCTGTGCAATGATTAAAATACTGGTTCTTAAGTTTCCTATTTCTTGGAATGATAATGAAAATATTTTTCAAAATATCATTTCTCATAATTTACTATTTGATTGTTTTTTTTTCACGGAATTAAATAAAAACGGGTAATATATGCGAAACTGATGAGCTATTGTCCACGATTCGAGAACAATAATTAATTAATGGTACAATAATTAATGTAAGGTGTGTATCTGCGCCGCTGCAATAATAAAAGTGACTGCGCCAGTTTGGGGTGGTCATTTTTCTACTTCCATTCATATGATTTTAACGAATTATTTGAGACGACCGTAATATATCTTTAATATAATGTGACGGCTTTCTCCTACGCTCGTCACCAGATGGACAGAGAGATAAGAAAACGCCTTTCCCGCTAGTACCTGATCCGTCGCCGATTCATATATATACCGTCCTAAGCCGTATTTACGATATTATTGTTTCTGAGGCAGAGCTCGCTAGATAGCCTTACTGATGACGAATCCTCTAGCGGGCACAGGTCGAAACACGCTTTATTTCCCTTCCGTCCTTACCCACACATTTCAGCCGCCGCCAAATTGGAGACCCCGACTACGAGAGCACAACGCAACAAACTGCAGCAGACGACAGAACTATAACCAGGAAGCCCCCCTCTGGCAGATGCCAACAACTACTACCGATCTTACCTGTCCAGGCCGCCGCCGTCGATATGACTTTTTTTTTAAATTCTGAAACAGTCGTCTTTTAGGCGCCTAAAAGACGCCTTTGAGACGCCTCTGGGAGACGTTTAAGAGACCCAGCGACCGTCGGGCGACCGCTAAGACGTCTTTAAGCCGCCTGAGCGTCTTGCGGCAGTCTTTGAGACGTCTGTGTGCTGTCTGGGTACTATATTAAGACTAAAAGGTATTATATTCCTTGGTTGCTTAATTTAATTATGATGTCTTTTATGTAAAGTTTGATTCAAATTCAAAATATGTTGGTGATATTAGGCGACCTACCTTACTTATAGAAAGGTAATAAAATAAATTCAAAATATATATATATATTCAAATTTATTATCATCTTATTGTTATAATCTTATAGATTCTGAGAAAATGATCATGTTTTCCAAATTGCAATAATACCAATGAAGCGGAATGCTAAAACTACAAAATCCATGAAAATAACAATTTTTGTATTATTTATGTTATAATTATTGAGATTGTAAAGATGTTTTGTGGGACACAAAAAATGTTTACTCGTGATACATGCAGCAATGCATACAACGCAGATTATTTGTTATAATTTATATTAAACGTAAGGTAATAAATATATAATAAATAAACACATAAAACACACACATACACAGAAACACAACACTTTATCGCGCACACAATATATATATATAATATAAATGAATATACAAGTTCATGAATTTTCACACATATCTTAATAGATTAAATGAGTACGAAACCAAACAAGTCGTTTCGAATGGAAATTATTGTATAAAATATTACTACTTATTTCTATACTTATTCTGACTAAACAATATATGTACAAGTTATATAATCTATCATTCAATATTCTAATACGAATTGACTGTTGCAAATGTTGTTAAACCCACGCCCCACAATCAAAATTCACACGAATATTGTAGCAATCACTCTATTCTGCGTTTTGTATTGCCCGCGTCTGTTAACGCGGTACTAGGGATGGTACAAGGCCAGGGGAGCGAAGTTCACCATCACGCGATGCGATACACCTGAAGTAGTACACTTGGTAATCTTCTCAGCAAATAACGAGACTGCGTGTTATGAAGCTGTGTGCGCTTGACCAATCAGGCGGTTTCTTTAAAAATTCCTTTCGCATTCCATCCGAGCAAATACCACATTATGAGGCACAGACAATAAATTTAAGTATATAATATAAACTATCTTATAGTGCATCATAGATTGGTTGATCATGGACTGAGATCGGGAACTCTACTAAGTTTTCCAAGTTCAGCTTACAAGTAAATGAAGGAAAAATAAATGAAGTAATAGAAAGTGGTTAGTAAATACTAGAGATAACGATTTCACGTATACCTAAAATACACGTGTACACCTGACGCTCGTATATCCGCGTTGAAATCTGTGAATTGTTTAATACACGTGTACCTGTGTGTCACAATATATGTACTTACACTTGAATTAAAAATTACACGGACTCGAACCAGTAATGGTATATGGTCTCGGTTCGGTCTTATGTTTGTGGGGAAAGTAGGGGAGAACTGTCATTGGCGGGAAACCGGACAGAAGAGTGCAAGACGACACGACGAGACGACCGTACTTCGAAATTTTTTGGTAAGTTAATGTTAATATATTCGATTTCATAATGGCAACTAGTATTGGAGAAGGAGCTACTTGTCAATTCATATTTGAAAATCGAAAAAAAATTTGCGAAACTATGCGGGGTGACCAAGGTACCCCATTTTAGCCCAACTTTGTACTTTACTGACGCTAAAATCGTCGCGCATGCGTGAGAAAACCGAGACCATATACCATCACTGACTCAAACACGTATGTACATATTCGTTGTACGTATGCACCTGTACACGTAATTTACTTATGCGACAAATATTATACTTGGATTAGACCGTTCGAGTTTGTTGTCCATGGCTTCGTTGACTAGATTTCACTCTTAATAATATGTTCTCTCGGAGATCAATTATTCACGCATATCTCTTATATATTTATACATTTCTTTGACTAGAATTTATTTAATCATTGTAATTGCTGATCGCTGTGCGATCACGTATGAATCTTATGAGAAATTGAGTCTCTCTGGAATCAATGAAATTGAGATTGTGTCTGGTTTATCGACCTCAGTCGGTAAGCTTTGCGACTAGACTTTTTACCGAAGTACGGTAACCAAAATTATCATGATAAGGTTAACGTAAAATTATTTAATTTAAGTATTAAACACAGCCTTACAATATGTAGTTTATTCGCATTTTTTTCTTAGACACTACATTTATCGTTTGTACTCTTTTATTGGCGATTTGGTTCTACTTTAGAACGTAGTTCTTGTTTGTTTAGCAATGAATACTTCAATAGTTCATTAACACGTTAAATGCTCAATGAAGTGTAATTAATTTGTTACGTGTTCTCCGCAATAAACTGCAGTTTGCTATATTTGGGATGATTGTCATCTGTGACCAAAATGCGCTTCAACATAAAAACATTAAACTTTACTTATTGTTATCAGTGATCGATAAGAGACGTTTAACGTGTTATATTGTATTAGAACTTGCAACTTATTTCTATACAAGTAAATCGAACAGCTGCCGATGCGGACATTTCATTTACAGCATAAAATACTAAAAAAAAACTCGTACGTTGAGTAATATTATTAAAGTAATATGTACAAATTTGGAAAGAATTAGCTTTTCAAGTTCTTATTTTTATAGCTTGCTATACAGTAATGATATTAAATGAAATACTGGCGCAATTCCCAAATAGACAGACGACATTGCGTTTATCATGTACATCGCTTCGTTTTTAGTGGATATTGTTACTACCGCACTAACGAGAAACCGCTCCACCGGTACTACCTATTATCCAATTGAATGCGCTAGAAAATAAGACGCGCACTGTTTTTTTTGCGTATTTATGGCATCTCATCCACGGACAATATTTACTGTATATTGTACGTAAGTGGGTAAATTAATAATACGCAATTATACAAGTCACTTTATAATATAAATCAAAAATTGCATTTAGTTGTGGCCTGCATATCTGATTCCCAATATTAATGGATATTTAATGTATAGCTAACCGAAAATAATGACTAGAAATAGAACCGACTAGGAAGTGACAGAATATAAAGTATACTTAATACTTACACGCTACATCGAAGTATACATTTGAATTTTAGGCATACAGTATTTCATCGGTAATTGTCCCAAATGTCTCCGACAGAATTGTCCCTGAGATATCCCCACTACTGCGGGGTGTACCCCCTTGAGGGGCCGTGAAGCTCGAGAGGCCTCGGTCGCCGAGAAATATGACACCATGCGGCTCCGGTATATCGGTGAGACCACACTAATCCGAATTTCCAACTTCTTTATTATTCATTATTTTTTTATGGGACTTCGAAGACCATATTTGTGGCATTTTTTCTAATAAAAATGATACCAAATATGATATAATTCCGATGATATCCTTCCTCGCGCCCGAAACTTTAATCGTCGATTACACAAGTAAATATCATCGGAATTATATCATATTTGGTATGATTTTTATTAGAAAATTGCCACAAATATGGTCATCGAAGTCCCATAAAAAGATAATGATTAATAAAGAAGTTGGAAATTCGGATTAGATATGTTTACATTTCTCGGTGACCGAGGCCTCTCGAGCTTGGCTGTCAAACAATGATATCCCTCCGGCATAATTGTCCCTCCGCAGACCCGTGTTGTGGACAATTATCGATGAAATACTGTAGTTTGTGTTTTAAGGGGTCGAAAGTACGTAACCTTTTTTCACTTTTATTTTTGTAAAAGTCAAGAAACACGTGGATCTATAATTTTATCAGTATCATTATACACATTGAAAGAAGATTTATAAATTTTGATTTTGACAAGGATAAATAACAAAAAAAGCTGGAAGTATTTAGTACTTCTACATTTTCCACGATGACTAAAAATAATAAATCTCTTTGTAGCGCCTGTTTAGATTATCAAAATATTTCTATAATAACTATTTCGTTGAGGCGTTTGCGATAAAAATTCTAAATAGTTTTGGATTTTTTTAATTATTACACAAAATGAAGACTTATGTTACAAGCCATAATTAATTTAATAATTTAGAGTGCTTGACGCGAATGTCTATAAATCTCCCCTGTATATATAGATAAACTGTCTTTAACAAAACTAAAAAGGTATATTTTTGATCCGAATGCAAATGACTCTTATGTTAAATATGCTAGTACAAGGATACCGTTAATAAATTCTATCATTGGCGTTAATCTTTGTTAAAGCAATAGAGCTAAATTGAACTAATTTATATAACTTACTGCAAATGACTAGACCGGATACGTACAATTATTTTACAGAAATATTCTATGACTAGATTAGACTTTGTTTATAATCTTTGATTTTGATTAGAACATGCTGACTAGTAGCTGTTGACTAGATATATCGACTAGATTATTTTTAGTAATATTTTATTTTTAATCTGTGCAACTAGATCGTTGCGTCAAGTTGTTAAGATTAAGAATTGTTAAACGAAATAATTTTCATAAAGAATTCTGTATCGCTATCTTAATATTATAAATTATAAACTGAAATTACAATTATTGTGATTTTAGAATGACAAATTGTCCCACGCTAATTAATAGAATATACACCCCTAATCTAATGTAAATTTATAATAATTTAAATGACTGTTCACTAATGAGTCCACGAATTACTGTGTAAACTCCAGTTACTACAAACTATTTTGTTTAAATGAATATTTATTTAATCAATTTACGAGTTTATTAAGTTAGAAAAACAATCAAAATCGTTTTGGTCTTTTTTAAACGTACAGTGCCGCTGTTTCTGTCACAATTTTTATGTCATAAATCCATCAAACTGTAAACAATCATTTAAAATTATGCTAAAGCTTAAAGTACAAAGTACGTTTAACGAATAGTAAAAGTAAATAAATTAGCATACCTATTCCTACGGTAATAGAAGTAAGATCTAGGGTCCATCGACGAAAATGGAGAAGGATGTTTAGCTGCCAAATTACCACTGCAGACGATTCCCCGTTGCATTACCGACGTAATCGATGTATTTCTTCAGTTGTAGTTTAGTTTCATCGATTGGTTCTTCCGATAGATTTTTACAAAATGTTCAAAATCGTTCGGTACGCGTACAGGCGAGTTGTCGACCAGGATCTGCTGCGATTATTGTGAATTTTGTTCAACTTCGATGGAAACTATCCTTTACCGAGTATATGTTGTAGCGTTGTACTTTTAGCATCAGTACTCTACGTCTATCTCTCTCCCTCTCTTTCTCCGCTTCAATTTCTACCTCTCCTTTTGTACACCAGAAATGTACGTTCAGCGTATGTACAGCCATTTTATACAGATTTTCAATGTTACGACAGACCGTGAATCACATCTTTCCCGATTTCTCGACGTCTCGATGTCGCATGTCGGCGACGCGTCGTGAACGATCGTCGAGCAAAGGCCGTATTTCACCGTGACCTTGATCGCGCCCTTATTCGAATACTTTTACTCCCGTGTGTTCATCGACTTTGATTTTGTTACTGTACTCACGTCAACAGCCATCAGGTACGGAATAGTTGTTTTGGTGATGCGTTTGCGAACTGCATTCGACTGACCAGGTTGTTCGGTTTTACAGAGCTTTTTTTCCTCGGAGTTTCAGAGTGCTCGGTTCAGCTCAGTTCCGTCGATGTCACGGGGCAATCCGCGTAGTGGCAGTCATCTTCGAATTAGGCGGAGTCGTGACAAGTTGATTCCGAGAAGCGTCCAGGCGATCTTAGCTCGGCGATCGTTCTTGGTGATTTCAATTCGACGCGTCGAATCGGGAAAGCAGGGCAGAAGGTCGCGGACCCTCGGAGATTAAACGGACGTTCTGTCGGAAGGTACGGACGAAGAGAGGGCAGCAAATATATGTACAGTGGAAAGTGACGAATAGGAAAAGAAGGAAGTGATAGAAGTGCAGAAGAAATAAGGAGAGAGAGAAAGGAACGAAGAAAGAGAAGGAAGAGAAAGAAAAAGGAATAACCTCCGAGAACCACGCAAGCGCGCAGTCGATCGTCTGCTTGCTGACTACTTCAAACTCTGCTGCGCTCCGAGATGCATATATCCCCCACCGTGACCTAGCCTATTATCTCCCACTCCTAGTCGACGAAACCGCTACCCCCACTCTCTCGAGGTGCACAAGTCGGCACGCACCCCACTTCCACGTTTGCGCTCCGCGACGCTTTGCCCCTTTGTATTCCCCACCGTTTCTTACCCCACTTTGTCTCCCAATTCGGCAGCGTCCTATAGAAACGCGACCAAACATCATCCTGTTCTAGGATTCGTCCGAGCCGCCCCACCATCCGACCAATTCCCACTATTTAGTCCCCCCTATCTGCGCGCGTGCGCACCTTTCCGTGTGTGTTACGCCATTAGCCGAGTGTATCGCATTATTCCCAGCCCGGCGCGAGGCGAGGTCGGTGATTTACTTCTCGGGGAAATCCTTTCAGTAGCGCACGCGTCGACTTGCTACCGGCTAGTGGCTACTGGCTAGCGGCTGCTGACTACTATGCTGTTGGGTACGCGCGAGCAGAACCACGTGTTGTTCCTTTTGCCCGCGTGCCAATTTAGCGAAATTGTGAATTTCCACAAACGTTTTCTATGGGATTTCGAACCACGGTAGTGGTTCCTTGAACATTCCATCATTTTTACTTATAGTATTGTCATTACACGACTTAGCAAGAGACTACAGGAAAGCGAAAAGATCAGACCTGAGAATGTAGCGAGTGGGAGATAAGATAGAAATGTCGAAGCATAATGCGAACCAAAGTCCAGTTCTTAACCGAAAAGCCGAATAAAGCAATTTTATATATTTAGCAATAATATATATTTTAAAGCGACTTTATTTCCTACTTGAAACATGCGATGAAATATTTAACTATACTGTGGCAAAAGTCATGTGAGAGATAATTAGGGGAAAAGCGGACATTTTAATATAAATTGTAAAATAGCCTCGGACATTTTAATGTAAAAAACAGTTGTATGGTAGCAGTAGCACGCACGTTAACACGTTGGCTGCCATGTCACCCATGTATGGGTGACGGAATTATTTATACAGCTTTTAAAATAAATTGTTACGTTAATATATACATTGCACCAAATTTTAGTAATATCCATACAATGCGAGACGATTGTAGGATCAGTCAAGGTCATACATTTAACTTTTTCAATTTTTATTTCATTAAGTAAATCAGTTCGAATTTATGGAATTTTTGAAATTGTTGGATTGGCACTCAGCGTGTTAAGCGAATCAGATATCTTAATCAAGTTTTTCCTTCGAGAATGTTATTTTACTGAGACCATCAAGAATCATCGAAATTTATTCTGCATTCGATGTATGTAGCTACGTATTGTGACAGACTTTATTATTTTTAATATCAACAATACAGTAAAATATAGTGACATTCCTTTTATATTGTTCAATATATGTATAGAAAAATATGTAGTGAAGTCAACGGGGTGCCCCTGGACGCTTTTTCCGAATTTCATGTTTTGAAAACAGTAGAGTTTGTTATAGTGATTACTCATTATTAGACTGTGGTATTTATGTAAAATAACAATCGTTTGGATCAATTGCAAGAAGCAGAATACGGATAAAATTTCTTTTTTTATTTAATGATTTAAATAAATTGAAAATAATATGTCGACGTCCTTAAACTGTTTTAATTTCTTTACTGTTTTAAATAGCACCAACTCGTATTTGGTGCTATTTAAAACAGTAAAGAAATTAAAACAGTTTAAGGACGTCGACATATTATTTTCATTGCTAAAAAATTTGAATATTTCTATTTTCTTTCATACCTGATACTTCCAAAAAACGCCTGAGTCTGAGCAGTAAGATTTTATCATTTTCTCCGTATAGGAATGAACATGGAAAATAGTACAGTTAAAAATAATGTGTAAATAACATAGATCTACAAACCACATATTTTGAATTTTCATTACGGGCTAAAATAATAAAGTTTTAAAAAGTGCCATTTTTATTTTTTCATGTAATTCTTACTAATTGCAATTTCTTCAAAATCTTTTTTGCACATTTTAAAAGTAAATCAATGCTTCTAATTGTCCAGAAAAAGTCAAGTGGTTTGGTCAATTTTTAAGAAAGTTATTCTAATTTAAAGGGCGTACGAACACTTTTGTGGGTCACTGTAGGTACATATGGTTCATATTTTTGTCTGAATGCGTGGTGCTACAAGTATTTACATCGCTCCATGAGATCCATTCTATTTATGATAAACCGCAAGGCATCACAGGACTTTTATCACATTGTAATGCACTTTCATACAATTGAAAACATTTTTTCTTCTGTATAATACCACACGTATGCTTTCAACAGTAAGCCGAACATTGCACATTCAATTATTAAATGTTCTTTGGCAAATGAACCTTTTATCCCACAATTTCTCTGTGGAACATATGGGCTTTCCCTTGTAACATACTTTATCAAACGAAATTCGTTTAATCGACGACACACCGTTCTAACACATTTATGTCTGCCTTATGATAATATATGCATTTTGCAATCAGTATACATACATTTTGCAATCAGTATATAAGGAACGATGTGTTGTATTGCTGATGTCGTGAAGTCGTTTCTTAAGTTAGTGCAAAGTATGTTATTCTAACGAAATGTTTACATTAAACAAGGCTATTTATACTTTCTACTATTAATAATAGTAATATTTCCGATATATACTATAATTTCGTTAGATAAGATAAATTCATTACTAAAAACTGCATCGAGAAAAATTTCGAATTTTTGTACAACGACGTTCACACGATGAATTTGATCTACAGAAATGAAGGAGTAATATACGTATATGTATAGTCATAAATAAAAGAGTAAAGTTAGATTTGCAGTTCAACTTTTCAACACTAAACCATTGCTTGATTCCGAAATTCTATAGTAATAATTGTCGAATGAGTAACTGGGACTCTCCAACTATTCACGTGTAATAAAATATTACGAATTTCACTGAAAATTCAAACTATCGAATCGAAATTTCGATCTTCTGAAATTCCACAGTAATTATTAAAATGTTTAACGTTGTGCGATAATCACCGTAACGCGTAAGGTTATGAGATAATTGTCTTGCTTGTCCGTGAATTAAATAGGGGTTTAGCCATGAAGTCGGAGCCTAGGACATTGCGAGTCGACCGTGAATATCAATGCCGTGCCCGCATCGACGAAATTTATCACGCTTTTGTATTGCTAATTTAACGTTTCGCCGACCGGCTAAGAATGACGATACAGGTGCAAGTTACGGGCGTGATTATTGCTAAACAACTAAAATTACAGTGGCGGGCAAAAGTAAATTTAAAATTGGAATTTCTGTACACGAGTAATAATAACTTTAGCCCTAGATGGTTTTCCAAATGTTGACAAGTATCCTTGCCACACTATACCTCGTCAAACTTCTTTCATAAGGTGTTAACAATCCCTGTTGTTTGACGCATGCAGCAGACAAAACCTAAGTTTAAAGTGTTTTGTATTGTAATAATATTATCAACTACGTGGTACACGCTTTTCGATATTTCGCTTTATTTCTGTGAATACTTACATTGATCGTGACTAATATAATTGTGATTTCTATCGATCGAAGTTTAAATTATGTTAGAGAAGATGTTATCGGCGCAAAGGTTCGATCTAACTATGGATAAATTCGTGTACGACCAGTCCTTAAGAATTTTAACCGTTTTCACACCAAACATCCTTGACATCGACGCAAAAAAAGTCTGGTTGTTTGTAAATGTTTCGTCATCCATGATGTAATTGTGATTTCTATCGATCGAATTTTGAATTATGTTAGAGAAGATGTTATCGGCGCAAAGATCGAACCTTTGCCTGCATCCTTAATTGCACGGATCAATAAGAATAATTAGAATTGATTCGGGTCGTTTATCTTTCCGCAAGATACATATCGACCCCATCCAGACTTCAAAAGTGGTATCCAATTGTTTTGAGGAAGAAACATTTAAAAACTCCAATGCTCGCTACAATCTACAGATCTCAATCATATTGAAAATCTCTGGACCATTTTAGATGAGCATATTCATTTAATTTAAGTGCTCGTAGTAGCACAGAACTAATTATTCTGGAAACACTTCAGAACACTTCAAACAAAATCTACTAAATACGAATGTTATGTCTTTCTTCTAAAATGAAATAGAAAAAGGATTCTATTCCTTTGTAACCAATGTGTAAGAATTAAAGTAAATGTAGACCTACAAAATCATTGTAACCATGAAGATATCGGATGGCAAGGGGTTAATTGCAAGTACACTACACGGACTACAAGCTGTAACAGGCAGTAACGGAGGTCCTGCAAAGTAATAAAACTAACAAAATGTTTTAATATCAAATTTATAGGAGCTTTATTTAACCCTAGAGTAGGCGCGCTTTGTTTTGTGACATGAGAGGGCGCGCGTGGTCTGTGGGACCGCATCGAATATTAATCATAATGTTTAAGGTGTTTTCGTTTGCAAGTGCGAATATGTTCATATGCAAGAATTGTAGGCTGTCAGCCGATCATATGTTTCACCGAATCCCATTTCGGCGGGTTAATAGAAGTTTTTCATATGACGGTTTGTTACAATCTGAATCTCGCTGAGGAATTAATATTTACTAAAAGAACATCGGGTTGTTAATAGCAAATCGATCGTCGGCTCGGTATGACAGTCCCAGCTGATTGCCGACGATCGATCGTCACCAACACCAATGTTTTAACATTTGACACCTACAGTTCGGCCGTTTCGAATCCTTGGGCTCCCGATCGCTTCTTAACGACAACTTACGAAACGTATCCAAAAGGTCATCTGCCGTCTCCAAGCTGCACACGTGCCTGATCTCTAAGATGTGGTTTTGGAACACCGTCGATCACCAGATCCACCAACTCTTCCGGATCCACCAAAATTTTGTTCGCCAACGTGATTTTATCATGGAAGTAGTCTGGAAACGACTCGTTCCTTTGCCACGTACGACTTTCAAACTCTCTTCTGAGAGACAATTTATCTACCCGATGGTCAAACATTTTCCGTATCTCTTCCAGCAGGAGTGATACGGACAATTCAAAAAGACTAGGTTTTGAGTGAAACCATTTCAAAGCCTTACCTCGTAGGCGTAACGTAATTATGGTGACCGTAGCACAATCGTCCAAACTATACATCGTCTTCAGTCGCTCTACTTGCTGTCTCCATATTTTAAATGTATTTTCCTCACCCGAAAATTCAGAGAGCAAATCAGCGATTGTTCTGATACTAGCAGTGGGCCTGGCGGTAGCACTACTCCCCGTAGAGCGCAACGGCGTCATAAACTCTCTCTCTCTCGTCTCAACAAGTCCAATTCTCGTTGTAAAAGATCGCGTTCTTGGCGAAGAATTTCCATCTCTCTTTCCGCGAGAGACGTCCCCGTCCCTATTTCCTGGTTGAACTGTAATTCTGCTATTCCTGTTACGCGTTGCTCTTAAATGGTGTCTTCAATGTTCGGGTCAGCGCTGATCAAGCGGGCAACTAATTCCGCTTTTGATCCTGAGACAATCATGTCCCTGGACCCGAGCAATTCTTTCAGCTCAACGATGGTTAAGTTGGCCAAATTTCGTTTACTTTATGCCAGCGTCACCAATATTCGAACGCGCACAAAAATATTTAACCGAAAGTCCAAAATCACTCAAGAATTTCTCACACCACGGATACGATACCAAAAGATATCTACTAAAGTTCCTTCTAATATTTTCCCTAATTTTCCCGAAACTCGATAGCCGTGAACAAAAAATACTAAATTTCACGCGCTACCACAAAATCTTTCGTATCCCACTTCTGAAATTTATAGGAGCTTTATTTAATAGAAGTTTTTCATACGACGGGTTTTCACAATCTGAATCTCGCTGAGGAATTAATATTTATTAAAAGAACATCGGGTTGTTAATAGAAAATCGATCGTCGGCTCGGTATGACAGTCCCAGCTGATTGCCGACGATCGATCGTCACCAATACCAATGTTCTAACATTTGACACCTACAAATTTGTAATCACAAAAATGTAGAATTAAAATTACTATTATAGTTTTCTCGTTGTCGTTATTTTATAAGATATAGATATTTATAAAAAGTTCATTACAGCTATAAAATAATATTCCAGTGTGTAAAAATTGTGGTAATTATTATCGTATACATTACTATTTAAATTTGATAATGTAATGTTATAAAATGCAGGGAAAACGAAAATTCGTCGGTAATTAAACGGTAATTATTATCGTATACATTACTATTTAAATTTGATAATGTAATGTTATAAAATGCAGGGAAAACGAAAATTCGTCTGCAGAGATCCTGATACTCTGTTAGAAAGCAAGGAGTTAGGCAACAAACATCCAGGGAAAAAGTGTTCCGCAGCCGCAGGTTTCGCAGTGGAGATTGCCGTTATTAGGAGAATTCGGTCGCTAGACGGGTGAGATAAATGGCGCGGCGAGGGGAACCCCTAAATTCGATACGGAACGGGGGAATTCTATAACGCGTTGCTTCGTGGCACGCGTTCAAATCTGCGGACATACCGTATACTCTATACCGAGTTCAGCAAATAGATCACGCGAATCCTAATCGAATTCATAGACTGGATACACGTTCACGTCCGAGAATTCTCGGGGGTAATTCGATCGAGTAGATGTCTCTGTCGGTATTAAGCTTGACGACAAAGCGTTAACGCGAAGCAAGGAGGGTGATCGACGATAAGCTTCGACGGCCGCACTTTTTACGCAACATGTGCAGGAGCGCACACACTTATTTCACAGGAATTAATCAAATTCGTTTCTGTACCGAGACATATTATTTTCAGTTATCTTTATTATTATATTATACGTGGCGTTACAGCTAACTTGATTACCTCGAATAACGATTAAACTGTACATTTTATGGAAATTTTAAAACATGGAATTTGAATGGTTCTGAATTCTTACATGTTTTTTTTTTGTAGGCGGATTCATGACATACGAAGGTCAACACGTTTTTACGCACAATTTGATACTCTGTTGATTCACGGTACAAAAGGTAGGTAATTCTGGAACATTTCCACTCACGGAAAACATCTGCCGTATGAAATGAAAAAATGCCCTTCAAAGGAAACACCCTGTATAACTGAGAATGTTTATTCATATTCATCGGTTTCTGTTTTCTATATCTTGGCTATACAAAATGTATAATATTATTCACGATTTTGAGGACTATTATTAGCAGAAAAGATGGCCTGTATACTCGGAAAAATAGATTTTTTTGGTGGGTAAAAACTTACTAATTGCTATAGGTGGAGCGATCGTTAAATAATGTTGCTGTAGCTCTCGTCTCTCCCTTGTGTCAATTTGACATGTTTTTCACAGCTCCTGAGAAAAGTAGTGTATTCTGCTCGTCGATTTATTATTTGCAATCAATACGAATCGTATTCTCTTTTCAAAAAAGAAATTTACATTAATTACTTATCCTTCTGTCATATTAATTCTTTACTATACTGTCAATTTGACATCAAGTTATCAATTCAGTTGGAGAAATGAAGGAAAAATGTGAATTGAAAAGATAAAAAAGTAAACATGGACATTAACTAATACATTTGTTTCTATGGCTGAATATTAATAAGTCGTTACTAAGAATTTAGATTAAATTTCGAAATTTCCTTGTAGAGAAAAACGAGCGATTGTGAATTCAAAAATTATTGTAAATGTTATTGAAAATATTGATTTTTAAACTTTATTTTAATGTACGCTAGCATTGCCTTCCTTTGTGGTAGTATAATCTTCTTATTTTTTTGTTAAAAGAGAATGATGTCTGCAACAGAATTTGCATACTAACGATAATGTATGCAAGTATTTCTTCATCAGCCTATCGGATTCGGAAGCTTAGCATGTTCTCTTGTAACCTAATCTAGAAATATGCGAAATTTTACATAAGGTACGGTTTAATTAACTAAGTATATCCATGGCGGGACACCGTTACGCCGCATTTTCCTACCCGTAATGTAATATTTCCGTTTCCCTTGCATTCACCGTATTGCCCTCTCTTTCTTACGTTTAGGGTTACGAAGTAAACAGCCGGCTCGAAAGGGTGCCGGCCACGTACAAAATCTCTATATATGGTAGTCACGCTAGCATATACATACATAGAATAAGTATTATTGATGCGACAGTATTCGGTACGACCGGTAAGCTGATCTTTTCTATCCGAGTTGGTACATATTTTCTTCCGTTTGCTTTGACCGAAGGAACAATAACAGTGACGTCAATCCTAGCTCTATTTATTTAACACTAGCATTGTGAAAGAATAACTAATGTGTAAAGAAATTTGTTTAAAAATAATTTTTAATATTTTCTATATCGATGACATGGCATATTGATGACACTTTCATTTTCATCATTGGTGATCGACTCTTCATCGCTATCTTCAGCGTCAGATGTTTCACTTTGAATATAATCCGCTTCGTCTTCAGATGATAGTTCAGAATTTGTTGTATCTGATTCTATATCGGAGCGCTCTTAACCAAACAAATAAGATAACAATCTGCGGTTTTCGGAATTTGTTGTATACACAGGGTGAACAAAAAGAAAGATCCGATACTTATAGGCCTTATTACTAGAAAGACTAAAACTTAGTATGTAGCTATTGTTCGGGATTAATTCAAGTATAAATCTTGGATTAATTGTAATTCGAAATGAGAACATATGTCTCAAGAGTTGTTCGACTACGGCCTCGCCGCTTCGCACTAATTTTGCGTTCGCGACAAAAACCGTGCGCGTTGTTTCGTACCTGTTCGACTGCGAGCGCACAGTTTTTATACGCGATGTTTGTACAGTCGACAGCTCTCAAGGATTGTCACGCACTCCCTCTCTTCAAAAATGCTCATTAGATTAGCCAATCATGGCATTGTCGAAAATTTCGGAGGAGCGCGACAATCCCTGGCAACGGCCACTTCGATTCAAGTCTCTCCAGGAAGCAGTCGATTTTCGCACGCGATCTCTCATATCTCTACTTCGGCGACTGCTTCCCCTCAACTCTTTTCAATTTCTCTTCACGTATATTTAGTTCGTTCCGTTTCTGTTCTTTTCTTTATTACTTTGTTTCATTTGTACATATAGTTGCACTAAGTTCTATTCAATCTCTAGTCCAATCACATAAATACAGTCCACTTCTCTTTCGATTCATTCGCGTAACCGCGCTTCACATTCACCTCCACCTTCCATCTTCCGGCTGCACGCACAGCGCTGTGCGATTCCGGCGACCCTCCGGAGTTCTCGCCAAATCTCGAGCGGAGTCCCCAACACCTATATGTATTGCCCAAAAGCAGTCAAAATGACTGCATTGTGAAAGAATAACTAATGTGTAAAGAAATTTGTTTAAAAATAATTTTTAATATTTTTATATCGATGACATGACATATTGATGACACTTTCATTTTCATCATTGGCGATCGACTCTTCATCGCTATCTTCAGCGTCAGATGTTTCACTTTGAATATAATCCGCTTCGTCTTCAGATGATAGTTCAGAATTTGTTGCATCCGATTCTATATCGGAGCACTCTTCGCTTGTGTTCGCTAGCTTTTCCAATAACTCGCTTCTATTCGACATTTCTTTCACGAATTTAGGGCGCAAAAGAAATAAAATAAACAACTTGTTAGAACAAGTATCACTGCATAAAGATTCGAATAACAAGTACTACTTTAGCTTATCGAGCAACTGCAACTTATCAAGTATACGCCCAAATCGACAATTTATCATGTACTTGTATGTTATCGTGTGACGATAATCGAACAAAAATGAAAACTGTTATTTCAATACAGAGCCGAACTGGTCATATAAAAAATTTACTCGATTCAATAATAAGAGTCATTTGATTATTTAAAATTTCCCAAGCAGTCAAAATGACTGCTTTTGGGCAATATAGGTATAACACACATATACAGGGTAGCCCACATAACTCTGAACAGCTCAATATCTCGAAATATGCCATCGATTTTAAGGTTCTTAGTCTTAAATTGCATGGAACTGAAGGGCCTTTCTGACTACATAAACGTGAAGTAGCCTCCCTTCCCCTTTAACGGGGGAGGGGAGGTACCTTTGTAATTTTAAATGGAACCCCCTATAAAATGTTACATATTTAGATTCTACAGGAAAAAACAAGTAAATTTTGTCTGAAACATATTGTTTTCGAGATATTGAGCTGTTCAGAGTTATGTGGGCCACCCTGTATATATATACCGGAAATGAAGGAGTGGAGAGGTAACTACAATGATTAATAAACGCATTTATATGTTGTACAAAAAGTCACGAAATTCTAAGAAATTGTGTCATTATATACATAATTGTTTTTCTAATTGAAATTAAAAAGCAGTCAAAATGACTTCCTTGGGCAATCTAGTGTTAAAGTACTCGCTGTGAGGAGTAAAACATGTCTAATCAACATAGGCCCTAAAAGTAATTCTTTCCATGTAAAATCAACCTGTGTTATTTATTACTTTTCCATATCATAACTGGTTCTTTTCACAATACATTGAACGTATACACTTCGTAGATGTAGTACAAATAATTATTCATATATGATGTTCGATATATGTATCTCCCTTCCATTGCTACACGAATCTCACATCCGCGAAGATTTCAAAAATATATTTTGCATTAATACATAACATGAAACGACTGATTGTATAGTTGAAATAATGCTGATTTGGTAGATTTTTTAGGATTTTCTGCGTAACAATTAAATTTATTATGTATGTGTATGTTTATAAACGATGCATAATAAATTTTACAAAAACGATCACCTATTAGCAAATAGAGTTTGTGTAAAAATTGTATCCGTCAAAATGTTGATATGTTTTCATTGATAATTGATTTGAGAAAGTTTTTCTTGCAAAAACTACGACAGATCTACTCATAAATAAAATAGAGATACTCGAAGCAATAAATGTAAAAGAAATGGAGATGAAAAATGCGTGTTTATAGGCGTTATACATTCAGTTTCATTGTTATATTCACCTGAATCACTAATTACTGTCTTTATTCTTCTTTGTTATTGTATTTGTAATAAGTGGCCCCTTATGATCGAAATTATCGTTCGCTGGGAATGTGATCGCGAAAGCGTCTCATACCATTTAATAGAGACATGTACAATATGTATATGTACTGCTACACCGAAAATTACTACATCAAAATTATACAGAATAAAAGTAATAATTTGTTTGCTTTTATATTACACTCTTGGGTATGGAAAGAACGTCATATGGTACAGGTGTGCAAACGTTACAAATATTCTTGTTCCTGTCTGGGCACGCAAGAATAAACGATACTATTGAATTTTATTAGATATCGTCGCATACGGGAACCTTCGTTTGAAACGTTTATTTTAAATTAGATTGTACGATGCCGCCAGTTCACCCATGACACGATGTTGCATTCTTATTTCAAATCATTAATAGCCAGGTACACAAACATTTATTACATATTACTATTACTTCCTCGCGCCCGAAACTTTAATTGTCGATTACACAAGTAAATATCATCGGAATTATATCATATTTGGTATGATTTTTATTAGAAAAATGCCACAAATATGGTCATCGAAGTCCCATAAAAAAATAATGATTAATAAAGAAGTTGGAAATTCGGATTAGGTATGTTTACATTTCTCGGTGACCGAGGCCTCTCGAACTCGGCTGTCCTTCTCTACGTTCGGCAAACCTCAAACAATGATATCCCTCGCGCATAATTGTCCCTCCGCAGACCCGTGTTGTGGACAATTATCGATGAAATACTGTATTTTCAATTTCCAATGTATACAAGGCAAAAACGAATCGCTGGGTAACGTCTATGAAACAATGTCTTGTTTATTCAATAGCGTCTGTAGTTGGGGCATAGTGATCCTAAATTGCTTCTAAACAATGGAGATGAGAAAGGGATCGGCGAGTGTTCGACAGGGCCCCACCTGTTGCAGCCAGCACTCTACGGCTCGTCGGTAAGATCAAACTAACATGTTCAACCGTCGCTAATGATCCTGGCAGTTGAAGCGACGTTAAATAACAAAATAAAATAAAAAAATAACATGTTCAAGTCTACGAACTTTTATAGAAATCGACTCTATTGATCCTTTACTCTCCTGCTCACTCACCCCCTTTTTAACTTTTATAAAAATTACAGGGTACGAAGCGATGCGAACACTTTAAGAAGAGAGTGCACGAAACACGGAACCGTCGTGTCACGTCGCGCCACAGGCAACAGTGCGGGGGCTGTGCCAGCACAGCATTCGAAAAATGCTTTGTGTAGACACCAGCGTTTTAACAAAATTGAAATTCTACGCAACACAGTCAATAGCAACGGGATGAAATATGTTACAATTAATATCTTGTAACTTTCGTTATCTATACCAAATTCCGCATTGTCTACTTATGGGTGAATTAAAACCGCATATTAATCAAAATGTTAAAGTTTTCTATCAACGTCTGACACATCTGTAATTAATGAATAATGAAAACCGAAAATGTTATTGTACATGAAAGAATTGAACGGCGGTTCCCAAATAGCAGAAACACATCTTATATGTACAGGGTTGTCCCACATAATTGGGAACACCTAAATATCTGTCGTATTTACAGTTCTATCAGAAAACTTCAGAGGACAAAGTGACGCTATTGCAGGGGGCAAATATAATGGTAAAGAAAAAGATTTTTTATTTCGTGTTTTTTAATGAAATTTCAAGGTCACCGATGTTTTTTTTTAAATGGAATAGTATATATTTTTTACGATAGCATGATAAACAATGAAAAACTGTATTTAGTGGATACCACCTTTTTGACCTTGAAATGACCTTGAGCAAGAATAATCATGTTGGTATTTCTATGTAGTCCAATGTATATTAAAGACAAATACTGTTGCTACTGACTCCAGGTAAGATCTTCATTAATTGTATAATAATAGAAGACCATAAAACAATTTGTAGAGAAGATATTAATTTACCTTATCGATTTTATAAATATGCATACATGGTACAAATCTGATATTCGAACTGTATTTATTATCATTTTTAATGTGCGTAGGTATAATATATCTTGATAAACGTACTTTTGATGAATTTAGAATATAGACATGCTCCGACCTATTTGTGCCTGAACTTTTCGAACTTACCTACATATGTCTGTAGAAATCTTCATTGCTGAGTTTCAGACGACGATTCAACTTATCTTAATCATTAAAGATGTCATGATTACTTTGACATTTTAACACGTTCAGCACCATGTCGGAATTATTTATACAGAATTGAAAATTAATTTTTACGTTGGTAGATCGAGTGTACAAAATTTCAACAGTAATTAATATCACAAAACTGAACTTCTTAGTTTTTGTTTTATTAAATATATTGCTTTGATTTTGTGTAATTTTTATGATTGTGGAGTGGGCGCTGAACGTGTTAATCCATGATGGCAACGACCGGGTTTCAATTTCTAGATGTTAATTTGAATTCGTACTTGTCCGAGTAGAAAAACAATTAATAGATGAAGCTGTGAATGGTCCTAAGCATTGTGAAGATGTGGTCCTCGAAAAGATTCGTAGGTTAATGATAAAAACGCATATATCCAGAGGACGATGCTATTGGTTAATGTTATCAGGGACTTCGTTTCGATAGAACGAACAAACGAATGAACAAAACTATAATAGTTAATTCGATGGGGTGCTACTTTTTATTACAAAACTACAAATCCAATTAAAGGAACTATACTAAGTTCTATAATACATAATAAGCGTTGAAAGCAACTTCCACTCGAATGTAGTTTCATTTTGTCGAAATCTAGTCTGAGAAAATTCTTTCCTTGCCAAGAAAAACTGTGTTCACGAAACTTGTGAAATTATCCGTACCTTTTATGCATACGTATCGCTGATACAGGCGGCCCCCGACTTTCGCACATTATACTTTCGCACAATTCGCTATTTCGCACATTTTTAAAGATTCAACTGCTTAATCCTCTGCGATCGGATGCACCCTCTCAGGGGACATCAGACTAGCCATCAGATCACAATGTTGTTCGGATCAAGAGAACAAAACAGTTTCAGTCTTGCATTAAGGGCGTGCGTCAACGTGCTGTGTGTTTTGCTAATTTATTTGTTTAAGTTTAAATATTTCGCCCTTATAAATTGATAAACATGAGTCAGAAACGGAAAAACTGCAGCGTTGATACGAACAAAAAGAAATTAAGGACTCATAAACTTCATACGATCGAGACGAAGATGGAAATAATTAAACGTTCTGAAAACGGTGAATCTTTTGCTTCGATCGGACGTTTGTACGGTGTAAACAGATCGACGATATGTTCAATTTTGAAAAACAAGAGTAAAATTAAGGAATACGTTCAACATTGTGGAAATATATCTTCAAAGATTGTTTCCAAAAGACACTTCATAGTGATGGATAAAATGGAAAGATCTAATCATGGATCAACTTCATTATGTATAGATATTGATAGATAATAGATAGATAGATAATAGATATAGATAGATAAATACTTTAAAACTTTTTTTAAAAGTTTTCGGTGCATATTTTTTTACATTCCTCTACTTTCGAACGTTCAACATTCGCACACACTTTCAGGAACCAATTATGTGCGAAAGTCGAGGGCCTACTGTATATCATATAAATGCTGCATTGAATGTGTTTTGTATTGTATAACCATCGTTTATTAAGCACTAAAACTGTAGCCTATTTGTTAGCGTCATATATCGGGCGACATACAAGAAGGATGAAAAGCAGACACGTCGTCCCACGATAGATAATAACACAAGTTCGAGATGTAGGCAGTTTACATGCGTGTGACCATGGGACCATGGGAGCTGAATAAATGCTAACAATAGCGATCGCGATACGATAGAGCCACTCGTCGAACAAAAAAGACACTTTGGTAAAGTGTGGACGTCTGTGCTCTGTACTGTCCGTAGGCACCACCTGTTCGTGGGAAATGTTACTGTGCATGTGCAGCGCCAGCACGGGAATCCAGTACTTAACGGTTACAATGTAAAAACGAAATTTATATTTCGCTCAGAGGGTAAATTGAACTAAATCGCACCGAAGAATACACCACTATATCGTACATGGTGTTTCTGGTGTTCCCGACTAATTGCAGTCGTTTATATTTTTTCCATAACACTAACCGCACTAAGACCGGTCAAATGACCGGTTTCGCATTTTTATTATATAATTATCAAAATTCCAGAGATGCTTCTATCAGAAACTATTAAATCAATGTCTTCATTTCAGCATATATTGTTATAAACATCGCGAAAATTTTGAATAAATTCAATCTTGTAATTTTTATAAAACAACATATATCAGTGAAATTTTGTATTCGGTACGGCTAGTGTTAAAAGTGAGGAGAAAATGTTTTTGAAAGGGACTCCGCTCGAGATTTGGCGAGAGCTCCGGAGGGTCGCCGGAATCGCACAGCTCTGTGCGTGCAGCCGGAAGATGGAAGGTGGAGGTGAATGTGAAGCGCGGTTACGCGAATGAATCGAAAGAGAAGTGGACTGTATTTATGTGATTGGACTAGAGATTGAATAGAACTTAGTGCAACTATATGTACAAATGAAACAAAGTAATAAAGAAAAGAACAGAAACGGAACGAACTAAATATACGTGAAGAGAACTTGAAAAGAGTTGAGGGGAAGCAGTCGCCGAAGTAGAGATATGAGAGATCGCGTGCGAAAATCGACTGCTTCCTGGAGAGACTTGAATCGAAGTGGCCGTTGCCAGGGATTGTCGCGCTCCTCCGAAATTTTCGACAATGCCATGATTGGCTAATCTAATGAGCATTTTTGAAGAGAGGGAGTGCTTGACAATCCTTGGGAGCTGTCGACTGTACAAATATCGCGTATAAAAACTGTGCGCTCGCAGTCGAACAGGTACGAAACAATGCGCACGATTTTTGTCGCGGACGCAAAATTAGAGCGAAGCGGCGAGGCCGAGGTCGAACAACTCTTGAGACATATGTTCTCATTTCGAATTACAATTAATCCAAGATTTATACTTGAATTAATCCCGAACAATAGGTATATACTAAGTTTCAGTCTTTCTAGTAATAAGGCCTATAAGTATCGGATCTTTCTTTTTATTCACCCTGTGTACACAACAAATTCCGAAAACCGCAGATTGTTGTCTTATTTGTTTGGTTAGAAAAAATCCTGAAAATGATCATCTCTTTAGTTTCCTAGACTAGAAACTTTCCTTAAGTTGAGGAAGCGAGGAACGGATAATGGTTAATATCTATGAACATCACAACCAACCCTCTCTCCTTTTTCGTCACCTGTCTGTCAACCAGGTAGTTCAATACATAAATATTAGCTATGCACCCAACCCCTTCCTGAATCCTCTTACCCTCTCCGCCAGCACCGCTGCGTATACCTTGTACGTCGTTTGCGTCAGCGTTACCCCCTGATCTAATGGTTAATATCTGAGCTTTTTTTCTATATAAATGATGTTCTGTGTATCGCATTGGATTTCACAACGAAGAAAACCGCTCGTCCCCATAGTGTATAATTTCCTTGTAAAATGAAAGACCAGAGCAAATAGGGAAAGTTTGTTCCGATAACGCCGAAAGCTGATCTCCATCGGCAAAAAGTTTCCATCTTGCGCATCGTACTGGTTAACCAACTTGTCGGCCGAAGCCTGTGAAAAAATAAAAACGAGCCAAGAGTCTTACTGCAACGTATTTATACGGGTTTCATCAAAAGCTTGTCGAGCGTTGCATTATTATAAGCAATAAACGATAACTTCGCGCCAAGTATAAAGTACCGTAAAACTGTTGGTCTCGACCAAGCCTAGCATGCGATCAATCAAGGCATAAAACTGCTATGAAGTTCTAGAAGGTTTGAGAGAAATTTTTACAAGGTGATCCTAGCCACCGATTACCGAGTTAATTAAACGAAACCGAGGCTGCAAGTTTTCCTTTCTCGATCGGATGACGCACACATGTAACACCTGTTTCTTACAACGTTTACCTACTTTTTCTTCTAAAATTGTAGCAGTTGATACCAAAAACGTAATTAATAACGAACATAACCATTCGGTAAGTTTCTTACGTGCAGCGGTAAAAATAGGGAGCATTTTCCCTTTAATCTACAAAACGCATATTTTGAATTTTCATTACGGGCTGAAATAATAAAGTTTTAGAAAGTGCCATTTTTATTTCTTCATATAATTCCTACTAATTGCAATTTTTTCAAAATCTTTTTTGCACGTGATTTACTAAATCAATGCTTCTAATTGCTCAATAAAATTCAAGTGGTTTAAGAAAGTTGTCCTGATTTAACACTAGAACTACCAAGGGGGTCAAAATGACTTGTTTCACATTTCTTATAATTATAACTCATTTCAGGCACATTTTGTTTCTGAAAATTTTGTACGACTTTTTCTAAGATATACAAATAATTAATTCTGTAGAACAGTTTTCTTTTTTGTTATCATTTTGTTGTAAAATTGTATGCAGTATACCTACATATACCGAGACGAGTCATTTTGATCCCCCACGGAACATAGGTTTTCGGTGCTGTTCTGTTGCATCGTGGAAATTTTTGTGGCACGTAGTCTGAAAGATACACAGAGGAACCGTTATTTTGTGTCATAATACCTCTAGAAAATCGAAAGTTGGTAATTTTATTGCATTACGCGCCCAATAAACCTGGCACTCATTAGCGTAGCAATTTATCATCTAGTCGTGAAAGAAAATATTTTCAAACTCAAAGATCTGTCAACAACCAAAAATTGTGTCCTCCTTTGGCTTCAATAAGTTTTTGTACTTGCTTATTTGCAGTGGTACATTGTGACTGTTGCACGACCTTACAGGTGCCTTATCAATTTTCGATCAGATTCAAATCTGGTAAATTCCCAGGCTAGTTCAAGCAGTTAAGTGCTCGGAGATAATATGTTACCGAATATATATACAGGGTCTCCGACATAAATGGGACCACCTAAATATTTACAGTCCTATAATCTTTAGATTTTTCACCAGCACTTATTCTTGCCAATGTAAAATTATTCAATAGAAAAACCACTTAGGAATAGGGAACGAAAGAAATTTTGATAAAGCGGCGATACACATACAAGCTTGCACGACATTGGAGAAAATGATCGAAGGTAATGGTGACCACGTGAACGATTAAAAAGATTGAAACGATAATGGAACATGCGACCGCTTCAGAGCACTACGAAAACGCTTTGTACAGCGCTTATTAGTGGGCAGTTCTATTTTGAGCATGAATCGTCTCATCACAGGAATTCTATTTTCATGAAATAACATTCTTGTCAACGGAAATCCGTAGAAACTGTCGAGAATTTGTAATTTTAAGTGGGTAACGAAATTCATTAAAAATAAAGTTCTGGAAAATTTCTACGGGTCTTCGCAATTTACAGCTATAATATACATCAATGTCCCGGTATGTGTGAAAGAAATATGCATTATAATTTAAATGCTTCGTTAGCAAGTCTTATTTTATAGCTAACGCGCTTATGAGAACAAACGTAATATACAGGGTGTCCCACATAAATGGGAACACCTAAATAGCTGTCGTATTTACAGTCCTGTCAGAAAACTTCAGAGGTCAAAGTGACACTATTGCAGAGGGCAAATATAATGGTGAAGAAAAAAAATTCTTTTGTCGTGTTTTTTAATGAAATTTCAAGGTCACCGATGTTTTTTTAAATGGAATAGTATTTTTTTTACGATAGCATGATAGACAATAAAAAACTGAATTTACCACCTTTTTGACCTTGAAATGACCTTGAGCAAGAATAATCATGTTGGAGCGGATAAAATGTGGAAGTTTAATGGCGTTGTTTATGGTCGGTTGACCTTCACATATCATAATAAATGTTCGACATGTTGACCATCCTCGTTTATGCAATATTACAATCTTGCATTAAATGATCCTTTATTAAGTAATCCTTTGCCGCATATCCTCCGGCGTCGTGGGTTTCAACATGATGGTTGTCCAGCTCATTATTCTAAAGTTGCTAGAACGGTGCTAAATACGAAATATCCTGGACGCTGGATTGGGCGACGAGGAACAATTCCATGGCCAGCCCGTTCTCCGGATCTGACACCGTTGGACTTTTATCTATGGGGCAAGATAAAATGTATTGTGTACAAAGATAAACCCACAACGCCAGAGGATATGCGGCAAAGGATTACTGCAGCATGTGCTTCAATTACGTCTCAGGAAATCGACAATGCCTACAGATCATTTAATGCAAGATTGCAATATTGCATAAACGAGGATGGTCAACATTTCGAATATTTATTATGATATGTAAAGGTAAACCCGACGTAAACAACGCGTAATCTTTGCTGAAACACGTAAATTCTAAACTTCCGCATTTTATCCGCTCCAACGTGATTATTCTTGCTCAAGGTCGTTTCAAGGTCAAAAAGGTGGAATCCACTAAATTCAGTTTTTTAATGTCTATCATGCTATCGTAAAAAAATAGACTATTCCATTTAAAAAAACATCGGTGACCTTGAAATTTCAGTAAAAAATTGTCCTCTGAAGTTTTCTGATAGGACTGTAAATACGACAGATATTTAGGTGTTCCCATTTATGTGGGATACCCTGTAGTATGTACAAACAAAATTATTCTGACGCAAGTACTGCTTATCACTTTGTATAACTTCCCTCCTTATACAATCCTGATATAGAAGGCCTGAGTATAATTTATAATTTTCTTAAACAATGTTTCTGAACAATTAAGAAACTATATAATACCTAAGCTATATGCAACAACATTGTATTTGTTAAATAAGCCATCTGGTTTAAAGCGGTGACAAATAAATATAATAAAAAAGATGAAAAAGATTATAATGTTTCAGTGATAACGCTAGCGAGGAACGCGGATCTTCAAAAAGATTCCTAATTTTCGGTTAAGACTGCGGATTAATATGGAACGAGTCTGTGCTAGTTCTGACGAAACAATCATCGTGGAAAGCCTTCGTG
Source organism: Sphecodes monilicornis (assembly GCA_913789915.3). Taxonomy (NCBI): domain Eukaryota; kingdom Metazoa; phylum Arthropoda; class Insecta; order Hymenoptera; family Halictidae; genus Sphecodes; species Sphecodes monilicornis. The sequence continues at coordinate 713,636 of OU565286.1, read as the reverse complement.
TTAGACGACAGTATACCAGCAAGCCAGCAAGTATACGTAATAAGATCTCTATCGAGTGGTGGTCACGCTGGTAATTTTCATCCGAGACTCGTTTAATTGCGCGGCGGTTCTGCGTTGCCGCGAGGGAGCTGCATTAAGAACTAATCTAGTGGATTGTCGCCGAGGATAATATTCGGAACACTTACATAGTGTAACCGTCAGAAAGTATAGAATCGTTTTAGTACACGATGTTTCGCTATTATTTATGTATTTCACTTTCACTGTCACATCTGTTACAAGGCAATTACTGGTACAAGCGAGAAATGGTACAAGCTTTACAAATTAGGAAATTAATTTCCTATCCACGAACCCTCGGTGGACCAATGTTTTCTGGTTGTGTATTGTGTACTGTGTAGTAAAAGGAAAGGAGTTTAAAATGTATCTATGTACTTGACATAACTTTTGACTCACCCGAGAATATGATGGCCGTTGCAAAAGATTGCAGCACACACGTCGAACTATTTTCAATTACTTCGAATTTCAATTCTTTCCTTCCTTTGTACAGGTACAACGAAAGCACTTCGACAACACGAAAACGCTTGTGGTGCATACTGCAGAGTGCAGAGGTAGCGAAGGAATACTTTTTCTAAAAAATAAATTCGAATTTCAGCTTGGTCAAGGTCTCCCGATATCAACGTTATTCAAAAGAGTTGGAGGAATTTTGTCAGCGTAGTATGCAATAATAGCAGACAATTTGAAACCGTTGAATGATTTTAAACAACGTATTCAAGAGAAGTGAAAAAAATATTAAATTTTATAAAAATGTTAACACTTTGCCGTCCGGCGACACCACAGTGGTGTCGCGCACAAAGTATTGCTCAACGGCCGGCGACACCGCAGTGGTGTACTGGACGGCATAGTGTTAATTGCGCATTATTTAATATTTACTATTAATATTTAATATTTACATATGTATATCTTCCAAATTTCATGAAAATAGGGGGCAGGATTGAAAACTCATGAGAGGTAACGATGACATTAGTAAAACTTGAAAATTTATAATCACCCGATAACCTCAAGAACGGCCGGCGCCAAGCGAAGAAATTTTTACGAGACGTGCGGACAGCAAAGTGTTAGCCCCACAGAACCACAGCTGTCACTAAATGTAAAGAAGGCGCGCCAAGATATTATTGTAAATACATACTAGCATTTACACATTTGTTAACCCCTTAACGACGTATCCCGGGCTCAATGGGTTAATATTTTAAGTTTCTATACGCGCGTGCTCGGCCTAATAGAATTTGGCAAAAATGTTATTTTTGTCAAATAGAACAAAACGTATCCTGAAATAGTGCATAGAAACAAATTTCAATTGCAATGTGAAAATAAATTAAAATCATGTCAATCTTAATGTGAGCTATTTTTTGCCCCGGAGTGTAGGTATTGCTTTTATCGAAGCATAAACAGTCGCTAAACTTGAAAATTTGATTATTTGTTATATTAAATGGCTGAAACGTTGAGGGTGATGGAGAAAGACGACTTTCGTATTCTTGGTTATCGAAACGTAAAATTGCTGTTGTACAATGTAATCTCGCGGTAATTTTGTCGAAGATTTGAACGGTCTGGCAAATCGTATTACAAACCCTTTTCCCAAATGGCCATGTTTACTGTCGTGCTCACCTAATAATATAGTTTTCGACGTGTCGTGTCATGGGGAAAACGGGAGACCCAAGTCTCTTTCTTCCTTTTGTAACGTGTCTTAGTAAGAGTATCAGCACGCGCGGAATGCCTATCGAAGCGCGATGGTCTTCGGGAAACTTTATATCGTTAAGACGCATACGATACCTGCTAATATTATATTATACAATTACGCTCACCCACCTGGAGTCTCTCGTGTCTCGTGTCTCGTGTCTCGTGTCTCGAGTGTAACGGAGTGTGTTATGAATAGCGTGGCGGACAAGGAAGAAGCACGTGAGAGGATCTTCCGTGGCACGTGCCAGGATGCGGTCTGTCCTCTCATGTACGCTACACGTTTTATCGATCATTTACGTATTGTAATATACGTGCTACAATAAAAAATATGAATTAATTATTACGGAGTAACTAAGCTATTTCTTCTTAAACTAAAAATAATCAAAATTACACTTAGTGTAATTGTTGTAATTGAGTTATAGAGTATGTTTTGAAAAAATGTGCTGATTGTTGTAATAGTTCTGGTTATTCTGCTGCTCGAAAACGAAAGAATTAGGAAGTATAATATATTAATACATACATACGAACGTGGTTACGGCCAAAAGTTATGGTCGAAAGGAATTAAAAATCTTTGTTAATTAGAAAATGGCGGCATTTTGAATTGAAATCACTGATTTTTTAAATATCTTTCCGCCTTCGAAACGTTAAAAAATAAGAAAAAAACGAAAGATTTTAAACATTTTTGTTTAATTTTACGAATTGAGACAAATTCTTTTGCTCGCACATTCTACAACACTTATACTCGAAGAAAATGCAAAAAATCGATTCCTTATATCGTGTACAGACGTCGAACGTAGATAAAGATTAATTCACGATATAGCAGATCCTCCATTATTTGTACTCATCAGTAAAACACGAGTTACGAAGAATGCGAATTTTATGCATTTACGACCAAAAAAAGGGTAGGTGTAATTTAAAACAGTTAAAGACATTAGAAGAATTTGAAAATATTGTTGTATTCAATTCAGCCTATTAAACATACTAAAGAAGAAAATAACTTTATATTTCACTACAGTTTGTGCGATTCTTCGCTAGTTATGAGTGAACAGAAATTGTGTTCTACGTATGTGAATTGCTTTATTGAACTGTCAGCATTTATGAAACATGTATTCGGATAATGGAGAATTCAGATATCATCGGTCCCGATAATCGAGATTCTAGTGAATCATCGATTAAACAAACAAATATGCTTCGAATTATGTCATGTTTAATCTCATTTCCATCAGAAGATTGTCACTGTTTTGGCAAAAGTTCACTGCCGATATTTATGCGTTCATGACATAAGTAACGAATTTGTAAAATGCAATCTTTTTCCTTTTACTTTGATTAGGTGATATCATCCAAGAGACGAACCAATTTTGTCATTCGTTCTGATTTTTATAAAAATATGAATACGTATGAACATTCATAGTTTTGCTATTAATAATATTGTACATCCAGTTCATGATGTTAACGTTAGTATTGCGTTAAAATTCAAATATGTTGCAATTTATGTGGATATGGTATTTTTGTGGCTACAGAATGTATTCCAAAAACCATGTCCGTTTTGTGTAATAGTAACAACGCCGCAAATAGATTAAGTAAATGTTTGTCACCGAATGATAGTCGTTTTATACAAAAATTATTAATGTAATGACATAGAAATAAAATTGTATCTAGTCGAATAACAAAAAGTTAATAATACGACTTGCCATTCAAACATTAGACTCAATGTCTAATGTTTGAGAAAGTGTTTAGTAGTGTAGAATTTTTATGAAATGTTATTATACGCTTTCATATTCGAATGATTTTACTAGCTCGGTCGTGAACGTTTGGAAAAACAATCGATGAGCGAACGCAAACTCTTCCCACGGTACTGCTCATTGGAAAAGGGGATGACGATGGTACGCGATTCACGGTTTAACACGCGGGGGTGTAATTTCCTTTTACAGGTGGGACAGAAGGATGAGATCGCTGTTTCTATTGTCACAATAATGGGAACTTGTTCCCTGCGAAATTCCCCACCAAGAATTTTGTTGGCCGCGCAACGAAGCACTTCAACGCGTTTTATCGTTGAGTGTACTATTTTTGGGAGTCAAGATTTTTGTTAACGATTTTTTTTAATATTCTCCAGCATTTAATTTCTTGGTTCTTACAATTAGTAAAAGCCTCGTAATGATATTTTTCTATTTCAATAAAAAAATTTTCTTATTTATATTTATCTATGCTGTCTTCGAGTAACAGTCATATTTCGTAATTACTATAAAATTAATCTTTCAAGATGGTTTATTCGCACAACTTATAGCTACGTTTTCTTTTAAAATTACCTTTTTACCACGTTTTTACTAGCTCGCTTTCTTGTTTGTTTGTTTGTTTGTTCGGTACAAATCTTGCAATTGATTTTAAACTAACTGCCCGATGAACTAGAGACTTGAAATTGGAAACGTAGCTCAGAACTGGATGACAATGCAGTATTCAAAAATTTTTTTTTACAAAGTCTATCCGTTTAAGAGAAATAACAATTAAATCTTTTTACCGTTATTACCGTTACACCGCGGTCATCGTGTTCAGCGATCCCCACTCCGCGCGACATACGCTCTCTACTTTACTATGCGTACGCACTCTGACTCGTCCCCACTCCACGAACCCACTTCGCCCCTGACGGAGCTCAGTATATGATAGACGTGAAAGAACTGTTACACCTTTCTGTTATAATTTCATCAAATTGTTTAAAATCGATTGAAATATACGTGCAAGGAGTAGGAGAGGAAGCCTTTTGATTTTCACAGGGAAGCCGCCAAATCACCAGGTATGTCATTGCATGTTTTGCGTTAAACATTTTCTTGAAAAAGTTACAAAATTTGTTGAGAGTATTATATCATCAACGCAGCCATCCATTTGAATATGTTTTCAAATTGAACTGTATCAGTTTTAGTCAACTGACACTTTGAGAATATTAGTAAAACGTTAGACTGAATTTTTTTAGTAGTAGTTACATATTTATTATAAATTAAGTGAAGTTATTGCTTATAAAATCGATTGAAAAATTTCACACACACAAGATTAAAAAACAGAAAATAATTATTTAAATAAAAATAAATTTTTAAAAATACCACGTTTTTAAAACGGTCTAAAAAGTATAAAATAATAATAAATAAAAAAAACGGACTAAAACGTATAAAATAATTTGAAAATAAAAACGAAAATTTGAAATTGTGCATTTTGAATAGCTGTGAAAATACTTGGAAGATTTAAAACGAAAAACGTGGGGCGCAATCATTTGCAGAGCAATAAAATTTTTAGTCATTTAGGTGAACTATTCATGCATTAATTATCTATTGCATGCGCCCCACGTTTTTCGCTTTAAATCTTACAAGTATTTTCACAGCTATTCAAAATTCACAATTTCAAATTGTTGTTTTTATTTTCAAATTATTTTATACTTTTTAGTCTGTTTTTTTTTATTTATTATTATTTTATACTTTTTAGACCGTTTTAAAAACGTAGTATTTTTAAAAATTTATTTTTATTTAAATAATTTTGTAAGTACGTTACACTAGTATATTCAAAAATTTCTTAATACGATGACGGTGCAAATTACTGTAAACAATATACTAACAGCATTGTGTGCCTATGCTTCATGATGCATCAATGCTTCGCCACTTTCTGTGTATACCCGACGAACATCATTGCGAAATGGAAACTGTGTTAAACCAACTAATTGTAAGAGATGAGTTACAAACTCGCAAATTCCATTAACACGTAAAGACCTCGTAAAGTCGAGGTACTATAACTATTGAATTATATGTATATATATATATACAGGGTGGGGCAATAACTATGTCCAGTTTGAATATTGCCGTTATTTGTAATAATATGAAAAAATGTTATATAGAAAACTTACACGGTATAGAGGGGGACATGTGGAGGCATAGAGGAGATTTCAAGGTTAACTCTATTTTCTTAAATGGAATGCTATGATTTTTTTTATCACGATGTGATAGTCAGTGTTGAGACGAATTCTGCGAGTTATCATTGAAGGTCATGCAAGGTCAAATATGGTAGTAAAATAAACTTTATTACCTTACAGGAGATGCTCGAATCGGTGACCGTTTGCGTCAATTGCAAAATTGCAATCTTCGTATCCCTGCATCGCGTGTATATCTTATCGTTTCGATAAGAAAAAAAGGACATTTAAAAGAACATATTTGAGAAAAATATTTTTTCTTACGTGTATAGTACGTAGTGACCGCGTTAGCGATCGATCGCCTCTTGATTCTGTTTCAGCTTCAAGAAAAAAAGATAGAATAGCAGGGGAATGGTGGAACGAGACAGTATCCGAGAAAAATATCGGTGACGAATATCGTTCGCAGCATTCGTGCGGGTTCCAGAGCAGAGAGCATGGTGCAGGGACACCGTAGAAAGTATACATGTATAGTTAGACAGGAGGCGTCCACGGCGTCCAGGAAGGAAGTGTCGTGGTCGCTCTTCCGGGCAGCTGCTCCGTATATCGGCATATAGGTACTATGGTAAAGTAATCCACTATAGGACACCGTACAAGTGCCATTACTACCCGGTGGAGGGGGGCGGGGGGCATCAAGGGCTTCATTTAATACCTCGTAGTTCATAATTAGGATCTGGATATTAAATATTACATTTAGTTTTTTTCTCATTCTCCATCTTCTTTTATACCGTCGCTAGTTTCTCCAGCCTTCCGTTTTCTTTAAAATTGTTTTGTCTATTACACCGGTGCGCATGAAATATCGACATCACCACCGTGCATATTTAAGCATTCATACGTTAAAATGATTATGAAGAGTCATCGGTAATTGGTTAAATTTGAGTCTGTTGTGTGCATTTGGTACGAAGTATTATTTATTTATTTCGACGATAACATTATTCAATGATTGTTTCGAATAAGTTGTAGCAAACGCTGAAACCATATGAAATTCCATTAAAACCTGTATACAGGGTGATCTAAATAAAGCGTTACGAATTATTTTCTCTAAAACTGGTAACAGTGCTGATTTAATTTGTAATATTTTAATCGAATGTAATAAGAAGTCTGATTGGTTGGTGTGCTAGGGATTTTTTAACGTGGTCGTTAGGGGGGCATGGAAGAGCCTCTTACTTTTCGTAAATATTATAGAATGCAATTTCATGATACTGTTTTGTAAAATGATATTATTTACAGTGGGTCAAAAAGACATTTATACATTCAATTTTTTGTAAAGAATTTTATTGTTACGATATGACTCCATGAAATTACAATGCTTATAGGTAGATTTTTGTTGCTGTTCTTCCAACATCTATAATCTATACTATTCTATACTTCTAAATGGACAGTTGCTATATGTATTAATACTGTACAAATACGTTTTCGGCTTAATGTTCGTTTCAATTAAGATTGCGAAAAATTGTCGTTACTAACTTAGCTAACTTAGCAGTGCTAAGACATAATAATTAGAAATTATTTTCTCTCTACACTTGGTGTGTGGCAATTTACGACACTTTCCATTAGCGTAATATTGCTGTAGTTTGTACGATATCTGCGTCTATAACAAGACGATTGTTTTTCTTTAATACTAGATTTACGGGGCCGGTCAAAATGACGGATTCAAAAATTTTTAATTTACGATTATTAAGAGTGTAAGGAGGCATTCGTGAGGAATTATTAACTAGATTTATTTTTTGTGTACATATTACAATAAAAATTGCTGAAGATCTAAGTAAATAGAATTTTATTATTTTTATAGAGCAATGTAAAATAATCAATTTTAGTGCTCCGTAAACCTAGTGTTAAACATATCGATATCAGCGGATCTTACGTTGAAATTTTTGTATTTCTTTCAGCAAAAATCTGAAAAAAAATTTCTAGTTACATCTGCTACGAAATATTAGTCAATTTGGGAATATGTCTGCTTGCGCCTGCTGGTAATTGTCTAGAATGTTGTACTATTCAATTGGAATAATGCGATACTGGTGGCTGTTTGAAACAAATTCTGATTATCTGAAACTGCTTATAATGAATTATTTTTGCCACACTCGGTTCCAGAATAAGTATACAGTGGCCCACAAAAATGTTCGTACGCTCTTTAAATCAGAATAACTTTCTTAAAATTTCACCAAACCATTTGACTTTTTTTTGAGCAATTAAAAACATTGATATACTTTTAAAATGTGCAAAAAAAATTTTGAAGAAATTGCAATTAGTGGGAATTACATGAAAAAATAAAAATGGCACTTTTCAAAACTTTATTATTTCGGCCCGTAATGAAAATTCAAAATATGCGGTTTGTAGATCTATGTTATTTACACGTATGCTGAAAACTTCATCGAAATCAATTAACAAACACATGAGCTACAAGCAAAATTGGTATTATCACGACTTTTGGTCCGTTTCTGCTTAAAATCCATAGTTTCTTACATCTTTCGCTGCGCGTCGTATTTTTCTGCGTCAATCGATTTCGATGAAATTTTCAGCATACGTGTAAATAACATAGATCTACAAACCGCATATTTTGAATTTTCATTATGGTCTAAAATAAAGAAGTTTTAAAAAGTGCCATTTTTATTTCTTCATGTAATTTCTACTAATTGCAATTTTTTCAAAATCTTTTTTGCACGTGATTTACTAAATCAATGCTTCTAATTGCTCAAAAAAAGTCACGTGGGTTGGTCAATTTTTAAGAAAGTTATTCTGATTTAAAAGGCGTACGAATACTTTTGTGGGCCACTGTATATAGAATATTAAATTCATATTTCAATAATATATTGTTAATACTCGATTTTGCACCGAAACATTACCGTTTCATTATCCAAACATCATGTCATGTCATATCATCTGATCAGCATCGAAATTGTGGTTGCATTGTATGTATTTACATATAAAGAACGGAAAGAACTATGGTTCCGTTTATCGGTGAAAATTAAACTTAATCAGAAATGTTTCTTTTGTCGAAGAATTTGAATGAATACATTCCAAAGGTTCTGATCCCGTGAGTCATATTTATATTAAAATTAAGGCAGTAGGCGTCTTAACGCTAAACCTACTAAAACCACTAAAAGTGGCTATTTTACATCACCTTGTAAAAGTAATAAGACTGTTTATTCACATTTTCGCGATTTTTATCATATAATATGTCTAAGGAAATTAACCTATCGAATAAATTCCCCATAAATGCATCTTTAATACGTTTTTCGCTTACTTACCAATTACAAAATTGGCCAAAATCTTCATTTCATGAAACCGAGATGTTAACCCTTTGCACTCGGAGCTATTTCAACTAAAAATTCAAACATTTCTTCTGACCTAGAATATTTCCATTGTGCATAATTTTTTTCATTTTATACGTATGAAACTGATATAGTACCTCATACCATATTTAAATGTTTAGTAATTTATCAAACATAAACAAATTTAATCGTGTAAACAATATTTTGAATAATGGCATAGAAATTTGTAGTGGCGCCTCATAGTCGCCATTCGAGTGCTAAGGGTTAATTATATTTTAGCTTATGTTAATTATCTTTTTAATCTTTCCATCATACATTTCATAGATAAAAAGTACACTCTCTATCTATCACCACAGAAATGAATTTTGAAGCCTCCAAAAATCATAAATTTTTGTAGAAATTCTTAGATGAACAAGTCAATATTATTTTGATAAAGAGAAAGGAAATTCGTGACTCGAAAAAGAGTTGAAACTGTAAAGAAATGTTTGCAGTATGTATTACGGTGCTAGACGAAGGGAAGATTGGTTGATTGCGAGTCTGGTACCCTACTCCTACCCCAACGTAATAATCATTTGCCATTAAAAGTTCATTTCAGCTGGAATTTTAATTGCAATTAGGTCGGCGTTCCTGCCACTTATTTCGTTATAAAGTAAGTCGAAGATCACATTGAAAGTAGCGTACCGGACGTGAGGTTCCATCGATTTTTCCACGAACGAACGAACGGTTAGTAATATTCTTCTGGAAACACTTTAAGATTTTATGAGTAGCCTGTCATCTCGGTAACTTTCAATTTTGGAAGATGGAACGAGAGATGTATGAAAAGAACGTCGAAGGGAAGAGGCACAGTAATTTTTAATACTTGCATCGGTATAACTTGGTACTAATAACCGGCTATTTTTCAACATCCTCGACACTTTTGCTCTTTGTGACGTAATTACGAGTTATTAGCTTCCCGACATTTCTCACAGTTCTGTTCTCATGATCGAAATGTTTGCTGTTGCGGCAAATGCAGCTGCTTCAAACGTAGTCAACTCGTCTCATTTTAGTAGTTTCCTTTTATGATATCAGCGACAAGAACAGACATGTATCGTATATGGTCATATTCGTATCATTTTATTTTGTCTTCGATTAACAATCGATCGTTAGTGGTAGGCAATTTTCTAGCTTTGTATTTGATGTTATAATTTTATAATGTTATAATGTAGGTTTATACCTAAAGTTTTTGCAACAAATATACAGGGTGAAATATTTAAGTGGGAACACACAAACATCGATGAAACACAAGCTTCTTTGTGAAAACTATTGTTCGATAGACGCGAAGATTTTTTAGCACGCATATAATATTTTTCCATTTTTTGTCCCAGTCATGTTTGAACGAATAATAATAAATATAAAATAAATACTTATGTGAAATGGATATAATAAATTCCAGTATTGTTCTTGACAGTAGGTAAACATACTAAAGCACTCACACACACTTTTTATTAATAAAAATACTTTATTGCAAACACGTGCACAACGTGGTCCGTCACTGACTCGTTGCCGTCACTACGTGCCAACACAAAGTACAATGCGTCTGCGTGACGACCACGGAGATGATTTCAGTCGTTCGGCGGTAAAACAAACGATGATCGGTAGAAAAATTTCATTTCATTTCTTCAATACAATACAATGTTCTTTCTATACTACAGAAAGAACCGTTGCAGCGTGGCGGTAAGGTCTGACGTTCCCACCCGAAAGACCAGAGTTCAAATCCCGCCGCAGATATGTACTTTTATTATTAATTAATTATTATTCGGACACGCAATTCGCGATACGGGATCGATTTTATTTTTAATATTATTATTTATTTTACTCCAGTTCTTTTTGCAATTCTGGTAGAAAATTTTTACGTTGCATTCCGCGTTTGGCTACTATACTGCCATTATTATAAATAATATCTTTAAAACATTTGAAATAGTTCATTAGAACATCTGAAGTTTTATCTTGAGATCATTATTATTATTATTATATTTTATTTATTTATTTTTAGATTATTTATTTATCATTTATTTTGTTTATTAATTATTTATTATTTACTTATTAATTATTTATTTATTATGTACATATACATATATGTATATGTATATATATAAGTATATATATTATACATATATCTTATATATATATCTCGCGCGTAAGAAACTCATGTCCGAAATTGTGGTTCTACGTCCGAAATTTTGGTCCCACGGACGACCGTATATTCTGTTATAATCTAGTACATTCTAGTATATTCTAGTATATTGTAGTATATTCTAGTATATTCGAGTATATTCCAGTATATTCTAGTATATTCGAGTATATTCCAGTATATTCTAGTATATTCTAGTATATTCTAGTATATTCTAGTATATTCTAGTATATTCTAGTATATTCTAGTATATTCTAGTATATTCTAGTATATTCTGCTATATTCTAGTATATTGTAGTATATTCTAGTATATTCCAGTATATTCTAGTATATTCTCCTATATTCTCCTATATTCTGGTATATTCTAGTATATTGTAGTATATTCTAGTATATTCTAGTATATTCTAGTATATTCTAGTGGACGTAAACTGGACGTAAAACGGACGTCCCTGGGACGTACGGTGCTATCTGGGATGTGAATCGATACAAATTAAAGAAGGGAATGGCAGTAATTTATGAATTATGATAATCTAATGTTTCATTGATAACCTATGTAGAATATAATATAATATAATAGAAAACATGTAGGTATATAAACACTTTAATAGCAATTTGTAGATACCGCTCGTGTAGCTCTTTTGCAGAAATTATTCCTAAGCAATGCTGGTACTGCAACAAGATCCGCTGCAGTTTTCAAAATTGAAAAGACCTTCTCGAAAAGTCTCATTGTCAGTTGGCAGCATCGAAATCGTGCCCGTATACTTACGTACTTATTCGGTTGGCAATGTAGCCACTTGCAAATCTTCAGAAAACTCGTGTCATCTCGAAAATGTCTTAGACACATTTACCCGTATGCGATCAATGCATGCGCATACATATGTATTTTGAGTTGCGATGCAAGCAAGCACTTTTCTATCGTGGCCAGGGCTCAGGATCAGGCTGACTGAATGCACTTTCTGAAAAGAACAGACGACAAGATGATTGTGGTTCGAGGATTCCCGCTGCGAACACTGTTCTGCGGGTTATTCGAAATTACTCAAATAGATCTGTAGCGTTTCTAGTGAAATAACAAGTCAGTTAGGGTGTACCAAATGTCTCACCGGTTCTGTTCATCCTGACGTTTCTTAAATTTTATAAAAATACACATCGATTGCTACGTCGGACATACATACAGTGAGTCGTGAGCGAAATTCGTATAGAAGCATCTAAAGAATTCCAGCCGAGCAGCCTTAATGATATGTTTTTAACATCCGTTTTTTTGTGGGTTTTTTAAAAACGATGCACAGACCCGCAGCTAATCGATTTTTTCTAGCTTACGAGAGTGAAACGTAGTTACACGATATACATATACAGTAAGTAACGTAAATCTCATTATACACCACAAAAGTTCTCTCAAATGGATAACGCATAGCTCGAATGAAATATAATCGAGTAACGAATAAAAACATCAAATTCTATACGAATAATGCCCAACACCGGTTTTAATCTTGCTATTTCATAGTCGTTCAATCTGCAATTACGACGGCGATACGTTAAATTTTTCTGAACTTTAACCCTCTTATTTCATCGTTGATAGCGCTCATGAGCGTACATGCTCGACATGTGGCGAATGGATTTTCAATAATGGGACTTTTAGTATTCCCGTTGTACGCGTCTATGTCTGTGTGAGTCATATTGCGTATTTACCGAGGGATGCTGGTGGACAGATGCGTGCATGTCTGTAAGTGGATGCGTTCCTTTCGCGCACACAGAGGCTTTCCTTTTCAGTGATTTTCAGTGGTTCGAATCCACTGGATCCATATCCATACCCCAGATAGTACCGTACGTCGCAAGGACGTCAGTTTTACGTCCAGTTTACGTCTACACGTCCAAAGTCCGTTGTGGACGTCCCTAGAACGTCCGTGGGACGTAAATTTCAGACGTCCCAGGGACGTCCGTGGGACCAAAATTTCAGACATGAAACTTATAAATTACGTACGTTCCAGGATTGCTCACTTCTTACGCGCGAGATATATATGAAATATATATATAATTTACATATACAGGGTGTCCCAAAAATGTCTCGCTTCCTTCAAAGGGGAGGTTCCTGAGGCCATTTGAAGCGACATTTTCCTTTGCAAAAATAGCCGTTTCGGCTTTGTTAAGGAGTTATTAACGAAAAACACGGACCAATCAGAGCGCGGCCTAGAGGCGTATTGGCAGAGATGGCCGCGCGCGACAGAAGTCGAGCGATGGTGATACACCGCGGTCGAAAGCAAGGAACAAACAAGAGAAGAAAATTTTTCGAGTCCTATGTCGGATAGTTCAAATTTGAATATGTTGTAATCTTTAGTAACCTATGAAGGAATCTTCGAAAGGATTTTTCGAAATCTTAAAAAATGTTGGTTTTACAGACGTGTAAAGAACTTTTTTCCATTAAATTATGACACTAGAACTAACGTACCCAGGAAAATGAATTTTTAGGAGCTTGTAGTGAACACATAAGAGTATCTATTGAAAATATTTCGATTTGGAAGAAATTGTTTTTTCACCATTTATTTTGCAAATGTTTTAAACAAATGCAATTTTCCTATAGCCGGGACTTTTTTAAAAATTCGAAACAAACGTGGTGACAGCTCCAAGTCTCCTCTTTACGGATCTATTTTTGAAAAGGCAGGCGCTTTAAAATTAACGGAATTAAAATTATTTAAAGCGAACGAACGTGCGCGGGACGAACAGCACCGCGCACTCTAACACCGTCAATACTGAGAAAACCTTGCTTACCTTGGTTCTCCTGTAGAGCCCCAGCGAGGTGAAAATGATTCCTGTATTCACAAATTATTCTGTGTGCAACATTGAACCTGCCTACTCGTTAAATTCACAAGAGCATTTTAATTATTTGCTCTATGAAATTATCGAGCAGAAGGGGTCAATGTCCTTCCATTGCACAATCCGGCCCACATTGTTAATTTATTCACGATCACAGTGAAACTATTCACACATATCCATTGGGTCCACAAACGTTGAATGAAATTCACACAAATGATTCACAGAAGTCCACATATCACGCACAACTAGTTCACATTTGATGCACGTAAATCGACTGTTTCAACTGTTGTACATCTCCTGCGACGAATACATTGCTGCTGGATTGTTCACGATCGTATGATGACTATCGACTGGTTCTTAGACAGTATTTGCGAACCGTAAGCAAGGCGATTGGGCTCCTTCGATGCCCCATGTGCTCTGCACGTTTTCCAAAATATGCCATCGTCGAGTTCTTTATTTCCGCATCCTTCGTTCAAGTCAAGGCGCTTTTCTGGTTTATTACCTGCTAAGTCAAAACGTCACTGCCAATACGCCTCTAGGTCGCGCTCTGATTGGTCCGTGTTTTTCGTTAATAACTCCTTAACAAAGCCGAAACGGCCATTTTTGCAAAGGAAAATGTCGCTTCAAATGGCCTCAGGAACCTCCCCTTTGAAGGAAGCGAGACATTTTTGGGACGCCCTGTATATGTATGCCACCCAAAAAATGGTTCAAACAAAAGTTGTACAATTTCAAGGACAGTATATAATGAAACAATTGTTATTTTTCTGTTTTTCTCTTTTATCGAGACAAGAGAGTCATCTTGAGTTTGTGTATTGTAAAGAGTAAATTTTAATCTTGTGATTGAAAAGAGAATTGAACTCCGAATAAAAATTGTAATTTTTATACAAAACTAATTTATAATGCAAGTAATGCTCAAAAGGTTCGGTTCTCCATTACAATTAATACATTTGCGTAGTTGATCGATAAGTGCAAGTTATGCACGATGGAGTGTTTCTGTAGTTATACTCTACATACATTTAATTGGATAATTATAATAATAATATAAATAATTGGTAACCTTTTATTATTATTTGATATTAAGGTCCTTAATTGGAAATTAAATATCATTTTTTAAATTATACATACTCGTACATGTGGAATAATGAGTAAAGTTATTTCTATTTTTCATAGTATAGTTCTTTCTCGATCTACATCTCGTTATCATTGATATAGAGAATTGTATTATTGACTCGTGGCGTACCTAATTTATAGCTTTAAGTCATCGATAATTGTTATCGAATGGTAAAAACTTGGGTGAGAATATCACACGGTCTTTATACATTATACATACTACACGAAGCTCGCGACCAATTGAACTTCGTCACGTGCTGCGTTCAGACCGAGACGAGGTCCCGAGTTTCGATTATGGTTGTTTAAACTAAAAGTTACGCGTAATCAGTCGTTCTTTTTTTCATCGGCTTTGATCAAATACAATTATCACTGAATGCGATCGTTTGCCGAATCTTGAATTACAGAGGGTGGTCGCGTGCCAGTAGATAAGATACGGTCTCTTATATGTTCAGAACAACGGCATAGATTCGTAGCAGTTTGCATTGCAGCTATCGACAAAGCAATACATATCTATCTTGCATTTTCTATGTCAATCAAATTCAAAGCAAATCGTAACTTATCTATTCAAACAGTTACGTTCTTTTTACCGGTTTAGTTTGCATAAAACCGCCGTGCTGTTCCGAACAACACAGGGTTAAATCTTATAGCGCTAATTTGTACGAGTCGTACAAAGAAAATCAAAATTGTGTCAATAATCACATGGAAAAAGACATTGTATTCATATATGTATACCTTCAAGTTGAGCACAGAACATCGTTCATCCCTTTATCAGGTTGAATACAAACAATTGTGGCATTAATTAATTGCAAATTACATACTCGAACAAATGGTACCGTAATCAAAATATAAAAAATGCTTACATACAATTCTGTTACGCGAAGATCAATTCTTGTTGGAAATGAATCTTTCTTTATAAAATTTAGCTACCAAATATTGCGGTTAAGTTTCGCTTTTTAAATGACATTGTATGTATTTTCTTAGATCATTTGTTCGTGTTTGAAAATATAAATTATAAGTATAGAATGGTCGGTAACAGGTGAGAGAAAGTTCAAGGGGGGATTTTTCATCATGGTATGAGGTGTAATTCAAGAATGGGAAAATTATAGTTTCATCTTTGTCCTTCTGTTACAAGTAGGAGTGTGCAGACTGTCATACGGTATTTCATCGGTAATTGTCCCAAATGTCTCCGACATAATTGTCCCTGAGATATCCCCACCAGCGCGGGGTGCACCCCCTTGAGGGGCCGTGAAGCTCGAGAGGACGCGCGAGCCTTTGAACTGTGCCGCCGAAATTCGGATTAGGCATGTTTACATTTCTCGGTGACCGAGGTCTCTCGAGCTCGGCTGTCCTTCTCTACGTTCGGCAAACCTCAA
This sequence comes from Sphecodes monilicornis, assembly GCA_913789915.3. Classification (NCBI taxonomy): domain Eukaryota; kingdom Metazoa; phylum Arthropoda; class Insecta; order Hymenoptera; family Halictidae; genus Sphecodes; species Sphecodes monilicornis. The sequence goes on along the minus strand of OU565286.1, from coordinate 697,229 downwards.
ACAATGATATCCCTCCGGCATAATTGTCCCTCCGCAGACCCGTGTTGTGGACAATTATCGATGAAATACCGTATTTGAATATCAAAATTGTGATCACAAAACTGTAGTTTTAATTAAATTCACTTTTGTCCAACCAGTTTCTTTACTTGTTTTACTGTGTTAAATAAACTATCGATTTTCTATCCCCTGTTGTAGTTTTCTCGCTTCCTGCATTTTATAAGATGTAGATATGTATTTAAAGAAAATCCATAGCGGCTTCAAAATAAAATCTAACTGTTCAAAAATTGTGGTAGTTATCGTATATATGTATTACTATTTAAACTTTGCGCCTATGTAGTCTTCGAGAATGTAAAAGCAGCGCACATGCGTTAACATTTTGTCCAGGAGTGTAGGAACTAGTTTGAATGATCCCGATGATCGAGCATCAAAATCTCGGGTCGTTTACGCGTTGGTGTGCCAAAACAAATCCTTCCGAAACGATTCGGTGCATTCGGTGTCTCGTGCTCGGGCAACGCGTGCTCGTTACGCTCACGTACGCCGGGCGCTGTCGTGTGTGAAAATGCACACGTGCCAGCACAGAGCAGAGCGCAGCGCGTGCACGGTCAGCACACGAGCGCACCGATGGAAAAAGGACGATATACCAATACCATATACTACACCGTGCTAGTCCCCAGTCCCGGCAGGAGACACGCGTGTATGTACATACGCAAACACACAGACACGCTATACGCGTTTCTCTCGTACTATATGCACTGTACAGTGCACACGTAAAGGAGCGGAGTCTCGGCGTCACGGCGCGGCAGTCCGCCGCAAGCGTCCCGAGCCCGGTGTGTACCCAAAGTTGGGAGGGTGCACGACCCCCTCTCGAGTACACACATGCAGATAAGGCCAGGTGGTATGACGTGGCTCTCTTATGGGGGCGCGTATGGGGGTTCTTCCATGGGCAGCTGCAGCTTGATTCCGACAATGCACCAGCACAAAAAGCCTAGTGGAAAGACCACCGTGGCTTCGTAGCGTGCTTGGCACCGCGGACAGGGGGCCGGGGGGTGCAACCATAGGCTTAGGTATTATAGTTTTCAATTCCAACATTTTTCCCCGGCAGCCGAATTCCCGTCGAATAACTGCCCCCTATTAATCGCCAATTATTTCGTGACAAAATAAGCTCAGAAAAATATTCGTGTCATCATTCCGATTCGTTCGGATACCAGAAACTAAAAACTTCACTTTCGAGTAAAGTGGATAAATTTTGTTGTTGTTTTTTCTATTAACTGTTTGAGTACGTTATAAATTGGATAACAATTTTGTGGGCTTTCGTAAAATTTTGAAAAATTGATATGTAGTGGTAATGTATTAACCTTGCAATTTCGACAACGAGGATATAAATTTAATGATACACGTGCTCGAATTTGAAATATCCAAAACAAAACTGTTTAGAATTTTTATGCTAATTGTTGATCTTTATCTGTTATACCAATTATACCAAAGATACTGCGGATAATAATCAATGAATACTAAATAGTGGATTTTACATGTTCGTTGCATTTATATGTTCAATGAAGTTATTCGCTGTATTTAATACAACTATTCATGAAAATAATCAATTTTTTATTTCTATTATTTCATTTATTCCCAACTATTTCTTTTTCACGCTTCCGAGGTTTTTTGAAATTAAAAACAATTTGTAGTATAATTTTGAAAGGCATACGCAACTATAAATAATCTATTTACAACTTATGGGTTTAAAATATAACCCTATAGTCTTTTTACGGTTAAGTGTATATACTGCGCAATGACGTGTTGCTCTTGAAAACAACAATTATTTGTTTTTGTTATATTATTATGTATTTTATTAATTTTTAAAAAGATCCTAGGGAACAACAATTCACATTTATATTGTTGAAACTTACGACTTCATTAGCTAATGTTTTCAAACGCGAAAGTCCAGTAAACGAATCACAGTGACCAAGTTCACTCGCCTTCTTGCACCTAATGCTATTATGTACATGTAAACAGAATACGCTAGAGTAACGTAAGAGATAATGGATTATCGTACAAATGTAGATACTTGTACGCGGATTCAAATATGTTGGTTATAACAGATATTTTTTTATTAACACTTTGCCGTCCGCGCGTCTCGTAAAAATTTCTTCGCTTGGCGCCGGCCGTTCTTGAGGTTATCGGATGATTATAAATTTTCAAGTTTTACTAATTTCATCGTTACCTCTCATGAGTTTTCAATCCTGCCCCCTATATTCATGAAATTTGGAAGATATACATATGTAAATACTAAATATTAATAGTAAATAGTAAATAGTAAATAGTAAATAGTAAATAGTAAATAGTAAATAGTAAATAGTAAATAGTAAATAGTAAATAGTAAATAGTAAATAGTAAATAGTAAATAGTAAATAGTAAATAGTAAATAGTAAATAGTAAATAGTAAATAGTAAATAGTAAATAGTAAATAGTAAATAGTAAATAGTAAATAGTAAATAGTAAATAATGCGCAATTAACACTATGCCGTCCAGTACACCACTGTGGTGTCGCCGGACGGCAAAGTGTTAACCCTTAGCACTCGAGTGGTGACTCTGAGGCACCACTAAAAATTGCTATACCATTATTCAAAATATTGTTTACATTATTAAATTGATATTCAATAAATTAGTTACCAAACATTTAAGTATTCTATGACGTATTATATCAGTTTCATTTCTTCAAAATGATAAAAATCATATGGAATGGAAATATTCTTGATTGAAAAAAAAAAGTTTGGTTATGGAGTTAAAATACTTCCGAGCGCAAAGGGTTAATATAATTAAGTAAACGTAATATCCAGTTTCCTCGGTAGCATACTTATTGTTAGTTATAGTTTGATTACGTTCTAAATAAATTCGAGTTTTCACTCCGTATGCTTGGAGTGACTGCGAAAATTTGATTTAACACGTTCAGCGCCATATCTGGGTGACGGAATTATTTATACAGAATTGAAAATTAATGTTTACATTGATAGATTCAGTGTACAAAATTTCCTTACGATCTGAGGAATAGAAGAGGTTCGAAACAGTAATTAATATCACAAAACTAAACTTCTTAGTTTTTATTTTATTAAACATATTGCTTTGATTTTGTGTAATTTTTATGATTGCGGAGTGGGGGCTGAACGCGTTAATTCGGTAAAATCAGGGGCAAGTACCTGTGGGTTTGTCGTTACGCCAATGGCGTTGCCGAAGACGTCACGCGTGCACCTTTAGCTCGGAGCCTCGAAGATGCGTGTGTTCGTAAGACCTGTGACGTCATCGTGCAAACGTCAGAAGGAAACAGGTTGCATTGATATCGCGGCTACGGCTGGGTCGTAGCTTCGGTTAAGGTGCGCTCGTAGTAAGTGGCAAGGTCCATTCACCAAGATGTATCTTTAGACGCGTGCCACCGAACAATGCTCGTTTCTTAGAGGGGGCACAAAGAAACCATGGAAAGCAAACACAAAGATGATTATGTGCGCCGGTCTTTGCACTTGCTCCCGAACAGAGGTCGGTGCTTACAGCCAGTGATGTGCAAAAAGCATTTGAAAAAATATTCATTATCAACGTAAAAATTAATTTTCAATTCTGTATAAATAATTCCGTCGCCCAGATATGGGTGACATGGCGCTGAACGTGTTAATCCATTGCTAAATTCATAAAGTAATTTATTCTAAACTCTAATAAATAATTAAGCAGAGAAATACATGCATTAAACATTTGTTTTTGGAAGTAGCTACAACAAAATATATGGTCTTAATATTATTCTTTAAAAATTCACTGTGAGGAATATCTGGACTGCGGATTTTATGTGTTTATGGCAAAAATAAGAAGCTGAAACGCAAAATAGAAAAAATATCAAATGAGTTTAATATCACTGGCACCTACATTGTTTACAACCTACTGAAATTATTAAAAGAAGAAATCAATTAACCCTTAGCGCTCGAGTGGTGACTCTGAGGCACCACTAAAAATTGCTATACCATTATTCAAAATATTGTTTAGATTATTAAATTGATATTCAATAAATTAGTTATCAAACATTTAAGTATTCTATGAGTTATTATATCAGTTCCATTTCTTCATAATGATAAAAATCATATAGAATGGAAATATTCTTGTTAAAAAAAAAAGTTTGGTTATGGAGTTAAAATACTTCCGAGCATAAAGGGTTAAAGTAAAGGCGCCAGTAGTGGACCATGCACCAGTAGCTGACCAGTTTTTAGAAAAACATAAAAAATAAGGTTATTATAAGTTCTGCACTTTTGATGAAAGCGAACCTCGGATGACACAATATCTGTTGATTAAATTTTAAAACAATTACATGCGAAGTATAGTGTGCATAGTAACAACGGACGTCTAAATTCATTAAGTTAAGCAATATACCGATATATTAAGAACAACTGTACGGTTCAGGTAAACAATCCATACGTTGTGAACTTTTCGCGACTGAATTATTTACTTTTTAAATTCTCACAGCGTTTTATAAGTGATAAATGCATCGTTTCTGTCATTCTAACTTCAAAATAATAGTTTATTGAGGGGTCAAATTCTGAGTACTGTTATTTGAATAATTTTCAGAAGTTGACCCGCCGATAAATCAACATCAATTACTAATGTGACTCATTTAGATTTGCTTACGATTTATAATGTATCCATTTTACATCTAAGATTGTTAGGAGTACAAAACATAATTCTAAATTTTGTAGTATACTGTGTTTTAGAGGATGACCGCATTGTCAACTATTGATTGCTTCCGCGGTCAAATATTGACTCGCAACGTCTACTCTGTTCCGGAATTGAATTTGTTATAGAATTGATTTGTTTTATTTCTTATTTTATCCTTTAATTGTAATTTGTGCTGGTAATTGTTGAAACTAAACGATACTAAAATGATTTCTAACATTATTGCTTTAACCTTCTTTCTAGTATAAGTGGTCAACTACTAACGAACAGAAGGTCAATTACTAGGTTTTTCATTTTTAAGAGTTGTCAACTTCTGAAGCAATTACTGAATTTTTAAATATGTTTTTTTAAATTTGTGTAACTAAACTTTTTTTAAAAAGTGGTCTTGTTACATCATTTAGAAGACTTAAAGAGTGTCTTCAGGTATCGTCTCTCGCTATTTGATGACAGAGCAAGTGGTTACTATTGTTCGCGTGGAAAACTTCTTTTAACTGGTCAACTACTGGTGCCTTTACCTTACTGTGTAACTCCTTTTTTTTTTATATTTCCTCCTGTGTATTTAGTAATAACAAGAATATAGCGACCAGTCTTTGCACCGTTGATCGTAAAAGCCCTTAAACAGCTTTCGTTAATCGTACTGGTACTGTGTAATTATACTGATGGACTACCGTGAATAGGCATTAAACATTTCCCTTCGATAACATATTCGATCGTAGCGGGCCCCAACGCCGCGCCGGAGTAAATATTGACCGACTAGTAAAGATTATTCTCGATCTATGTAAATACATTATGAACACTGGACGGGAATCTCAATTTATTACCGCATAATGTTACGAACCGGCTAATATCGAGCTTTGTGTGTGTAGCGCGCGCATCGTTTCCTGTATGCAGTATGCATACGTCTTATTAGATGATAGTTCGTGTACTACATTGAATTAAATATAAATTATTTAGGAGAATTCGTGCGATGATTGAAGTATCGAAACATAAATCTTTCATGCACAGGTACTTCTTAAACGATACACGTAAGATTACACTTTCCTGTTTCGAGATTAATCATTTTTTCTATTTAAAACATAATGTTAAACAGGAATCAGGAATCTGATGTTATCATTTCAAAGTCATAAATATGTCCGATTTTGTAGTGTCAGTACTTTTATAAATATTGTTTACGTGATTTCGTTCACTAGTAGAACTTTTTTAGTAGAATTTTTTTCATAAGAAATTTACTCAACATACAGTGGGTGTAAAAAGTATTCGTACACCGTTAAAAATCAAAAAACTTTTTAAAAATTAGACCTAACGATTTCAGTTTTTTTGAGATGTTAAAAGAATTAGTTTACTAGTTAATGGGTAAATAATTTTTTCTAAAAATTGCTATTGGTCGAAATTGTGAAGAAAAAAGTAATGTTCTCAATTTTTAACTTCTTTATCTTTGTCTATAATGAAAATTTAAAATACGCCTATTGTAGATCTACGAAAGTAATATACATGCACAAAATTTCATAGAAGTCGGTTAATGTTGCTAAAAACGTTACAAGATTAAAGTTAAACACTAGATTTACGGGGCCCGTCAAAATGACGGATTCAAAAATTTTTAATTTACGATTATTAAGAGTGTAAGGAGACATTCGTGAGGAATTATTAAATAGATTTATTTTTTTGTGTACATATTACAATAAAAATCGCGGAAGATCTAAGTAAATACAATTTTACTATTTTCATAAAGCAATGTAAAATAATCTATTTTAGTGCTCCGTAAACCTAGTGTTAAGGGTGAAAGTCGCTGATTTTTGGTCTTTTCAGGGAATTTTGTCCGTATGTAATCACCAATAAATGTTTGTAACTCATAATAACGTTAACCGATTTCGATGAAACTTTGTACATGCGCATAACTTACTCAGACCTAGAAAATGTGTCCTTCAAAATTCTATTACAGACACAGATAAAAAAGTTGAAAATAGTGATCATTACTATTTTCGTCGCAATTCCGGCCAATAGCAATTTTTAGAAAAAAATTATTTACACGCTACCTAGTAAACTTATGCGTCTGACATCTCAAAATAATTGAAGTTGTTTGATCCACTTTTAAAAAAGTTACTCGATTTTTAAAGATATACGAACACTTTCCACACCCACTGTACTTCCATAATTTTGCAGTTAGATTATATTAAATTGTCTTTATGCTGGCTTGATTATAAGTTCTTTCCCTTTTGTTTTCAAGTTTCGTGATTGTATCGTGTACAAAATTAAGTAATACAAATAAATGAATACACTGGAAAATAGCATAATACTTTTGCATAAATCGTACAGTAGGACCTCGATTACCCGAACTAAACGAGGAAATATGATGTTCGAATAATAGAACAGTTATTTAGCTGCGATGCTATAGATTCAATCGTTATTGATTTGTACAAGGAATAGTGTTCTACATATGGATCACTTTAGAGTAATCTATCTTTTGAAGCATGTTGGGATAATGGAGACTTCCGATAATGTTTGGATAATCGAGGTCCCACGTTACTTTTAAACGTTAAAATAGCATTAAAGAATTAGTAACCATCTCGTTGCATATGATTTTGATAAATAAAATGCATTAATTAGAATATGTACGTTTATTCGAGTAAATGAGAGAACGAGACTGGAAGATAGAGAGAGAGGGAAAGAGAAAGAGAGAGAGAGAGAGGGTGGTGGGTGGTGGGGGAGGGGGAAGATTCATGTTCGCCTCTGTTCCATAGTAGCCCATATGGCTTATTGTTAGCGTGCACACACGCGTGCAGCATTACGATGCTTAGCTATTAATTGATTGGATACGTATTTAGTATGCAGATAAATGTATCTCGGTTTGATTATCGGTGTTGCTCGAATCCCATCCGTAGCAGTTGCACGCACAAGCTCGAATGTTTTCGATCACCGCGATCGAGCCACGGCTGCCCCAGAAACACCAAACAGGTGGTTAATTTAGGGGAGGACGAGGCTCGTCATTTCGCGCTCGTAAAATGTGTTCTTCGGATGATAACCGGTAATAGTTACGCGTATGAGTCAATTAACTACACGCTTTATGATTCGCACACCGGTTATTAATAGACATCGGATATTTAGGTATTTATGGTACATGAATTTGTTACAAGTTATAAGTATACAGTATTTCATCGATAATTGTCCACAACACGGGTCTGCGGAGGGACAATTATGCGCGAGAGATATCATTGTTTGAGGTTTGCCGGACGTAGAGAAGGACAGCCGAGCTCGAGAGGCCTCGGTCACCGAGAATTGTAAACATACCTAATCCGAATTTCCAACTTCTTTATTAATCATTATTTTTTTATGGGACTATGGTCATCGAAGTCGCATAAAAAGATAATTAATAATAAAGAAGTTGGAAATTCGGATTAGTGTGGTCTCACCGATATACCCGAGCCGCATGGTGTCGTATTTTTCGGCGACCGAGGCCTCTCGAGCTTCACGGCCCCTCAAGGGGGCACACCCCGCACTAGTGGGGATATCTCAGGGACAATTATGTCGGAGACATTTGGGACAATTACCGATGAAATACTGTATAGTTGACCACGCGTATGCTTTAAGCAACCTTCGTAGCTTTGTCATTTTATTTCTGGTTCGAGGATGCCTTGAATTCGAAAAATTAATTTCCTTTCTTACTTTAGCTTCGATAAAGTGATTTCTAAATGTCGATAGACATCCATTTATAGACACAAGAATTTTTCGAAACCTACTTACTTGTAAAGCTTTTATTAAACATACAGTAATGTATGATTTTTTCATGATTTATTTTCAACAGAACGAAAATCCTATTTTACCTAACGCAAAAATAATGTTTCTGTTGACATTTTTGTTGATTAACTTAGTAATTTGAAGAAATAGTCTGAAATATTATGTGAACAAGAATTGTATTATTGTTGCACTCAGTGAAAGCTAATCGTCTAGAATGCATACAACTTTAGCTTTTCATAACGGGCCGGAATTGGGTATCGAGGAATGACTGAAGTAAAAATAAAGAAAACTATGAGCAGCAAAATTTATTAACTAAATTTGGACAGACAATTTCCGGGGAAAATTGCACATTTCAGCAGGATAACGCAAGTGTGCATACTGCAAAATGCGTTAAGCAGTAGTTTGAGCAAAACAAAATTAGTGTCTTAAAGTGGCCAGCGGGATCGCCAGATCTCAACATAATTGAAAATTGTTGGCCACGACTAGCAAGACATGTTTATGAAGGCGGAAGACAATTCCAAAGCCTCGCAGATTTAAAAACCTGCATAGAACAAAATGGACAAAAATACGGCCAAAATATATTAAAAAACTCTTTAAGTCACTTCCGAAATGTACGTTGGCAGTTCTAGAAAATAAGGGAGGCTACACCAAGTATTAAACATAATGTTATATATTTTACGTACATATGTAAATCACGTATTTTTTGTATACGTGCCATCATTTTGTCGCACTGTTTCTTTTGTAATTTTTTAGTTTAGATAAATAAAACTACTTTTCCTTTACTTTCTTTTTGCAGTGTAGCTCATTTCGCAATACAAATGTATAGGTATCAAGAATGAGTACATTTATTATGGCCAAGTGATGAAAACGTTGAATTTTCGAGGTGCGCCATCTTTTTGTCGCCGAGTGTACAACTTATGAGACACGGACAAAAATTTGTGTTCCAACTTCTAACTAAAGAAGTTTTCAAACTTGGGCACAGGTAGTAGATTCGTTTCCGGGGTCAATTTTGAAGAATGGTGGAAAAGGAAAAGCGAAGAGAACGGATGACAGACGGGAAAATGACCACAGAATACGGAAACGCTTCCTTTTTAGGGTTTCAGCAACGATATTGAAATCAGCGCAAGGGGTGAGGTTGCTAGACCGAAGAAATGAATTGGCTCGTGTCGAACTCCTTCTGGAGTGGTGGCACACGCCACACGCCACACGCCACGCACCACGCCACTCGGGACCCGGGACCAGGGACTCGGGATTCGGGGCTGCAGGAATGCATCCATTGGTGGTGGTCGTACGCGTGCAGCCTTAGGATGCAAACAATGCCGAAAATCATGCATTGTGGCGGCTCGCATTGTAAGTCGGAAAGCTGTGACATTGAGTTCAGGCAGCTGCGCGCCACCCCTGCCCCTGTCCCTGCCCTTCCCCTCCTGTTTCTCGATCCCTCGTCATCCCCCTTTACTGGTCCCTGCCGATACAAGGGTGGAATAGCGCTCCAATCCCCGCTACCGTATCTACTATCTGCACGGGAAAACAAATACTTCCGAAATTTCGTTTGTCTAGTATCACCTTTCCGAAAACTGGTACAGCACTTTAGCGTTGCTTCGGTCCATTTACAGTATTTCTTCTTCGATTTTTTACTTTATTTAACCATGCCTACGAATAGTCATCTACCGATTGTCGGTCCGAAACCTTTTCGAAGTATTAGGTTACATGCTTGCATCGGAATTTAAGTTGACGTTTATATTTTCAAGAAATTGATCCGATAAATTCATAGGGCAATTGTTCTAGCTATTATACCAGTAGCTAACCATTTAAAGTCAGTAGTCAGATATATTAAATATTCTATCTTCTAAATGTTTCATAATATGTAGACACGAGGGAACATAAATGTTGGAACTGAGGAATAGACTGATCACTGTGCTTATTCAAATGTCTCATAATTTGTTAGTAGATATTTATTTTTAAGCAATTTGTTTTCAGGAAAGCTGACTATTGGGTAGAGGCTGAAATACGGCATATTTATCCTAGCAGTAATAAATGTAAATATGGTACGATTTGCTAATAGAAATGTTTCGATCAACACTCGGAATGCGGAACTTCCGAGAACGAAGAAGACGAGTCAAAATGACTCAGGATATACATATACAGATTTTGTTATTCTTTTGTTAATAATTTTTTAAATGAGGATATCCCCTGGAGCAGGCCTAGAAAACATTTCCCCCACTGTCGTTGCACTGGGACTTAGAATATATAGATAAGTGTCGCGTCATTACGCAGCCGTAGACGTAAAGTTAAGTAGATGTGGTGGGAGTAGCTCAGTAGAAGGGGAATAGAAACTGTGTGACCCTCAGAATATGCACTACCCCCACCATTCTGGAATAGATACTTATAGAATTACAGATGTGCACATAATTAACAAAATTTGTTATCATTTACATTATATACAACGAGTGAAATCGATAAACATATAAATAAATGTACGTACGGTGAGCCGCGAAAGTATTCGGACGCCTTTTAAATTAGAATAACTTTTTTCAAATTAGACCCAACGACTTGAATTTCTCTCAGCAATTAGAATCATTGATTTACTTAATGACGGGCAAATAAGATTTTTGAAAAAATTGCAAATGATGAGAATGACATGAAAATATAAAAAAGACACTTTTTAAAACTTTTTTATTTCTGCCCATAATGAAAATTTTAAATATGCGTTTTATAGAACTGTGTTATTTATACACATGCTGAAAATATCATCGAAATCGATTAACGTACACTCGAGCTTGAAGTGGTTAAAAATGGTGAAAATCGCAGTTTTTCACAACTTTTGGTCAATTTTTACAGAAAATCCGCAGATTCTTACATTTTTCGATGCGTGTCGTTTCTTTCTGTGTCAACCGATTTCAATGACAACCGATTTCAATTTTCAACATATGTATAACATAAATCTATAAAACAAAAGTGCCTATTCTATTTTGTCATGTAATTCTTAGCAATTGCAATTTTTTAAAAATCTTGTTTGCCCGTCATTTAGTAAATCAACGCTTCTAATTACTGACAAAAATTTATATTAATTTATTAAAGATTTATATTAATATTTCGTATATCGGGAGTCTGTACTGAATAGCCCAAGTACCTCTTCATTGGTAAGAGGTAACACTAATACAAAGTATAATAATATCCAAAAGTATATCCAAAGTATAATATCCAAAGTACAATAATATTCCAAGGTATAATTGAATTATTCATACATACATATTCGTCTCGGCTTTCTTCCAAGAAGTTATGCATAGAAAACGTTATGCAAGATCCAAATTAGATGAAAATTTCTTGCGAAAAATTTGACAAGTCAACGGTCAGGGTCAAGGCAGAATTGTGTATAGATATATTTCTACATTATTGTATGATATTATCGCAGAATTGTTCGTGCATTGCGATAGTAATTGAAAAAAAAATCACATATTTAATATCTGGAAACATATTATGTGTATGTATATAATATGATATGTATATCGCTGCCGGAAACGGAGGACAAGTTGCACACCTGCGATCGGAAGTTTCGCATGCATCAATTCAGCGGAAGGATCGCTTGTTATATTTTTCGATTGCTTACTCCTGTTGCCTTCGAAACACGCAACAGCTATTTTAGTTTCCTCGCCTATTCTTAGGGTATTGTAACGATCGATTACGTCATTCTTTCTTCACATCCTGAATCTTCTACCGACGAGATAGATTATGATTCTATTTTAGGTGTTTTCATCCTTTATCAAAGAATGTATCTGACGCACATTTTTCGTTTTGTCAAAGTGAAAGAACTATGCTAATTTAAATTTCTGTAATACATATAATCATGCTTTAAAACATTAAAAGAATAGTTTAGCAAAAGATTAGATAATAAACTAGAAACAACTTTTAAATTACAATTTCTTATATTGTGACAATTGGATCACTCAATTTTTCGTGACTGACTGACTGTAGTAATGTGTGTCGTGATTTTATGGCATTTGTGATACTTACAGTAAATTGCATGGTTTATAATGAGAAACAAACTGTATTCAAATGTACGGAACGGGAAATGGATAATTTATTTAAGAATCTATTGATTCTTGTTAGGCTTATTGTGTTCCATAGTTTATATTATAAATGTTGACAATTTCTTCACAAGTATTAGAAAGAGGTGAAATGGCGGAAGAGGAGGAACGGTTTAATGAATCAATACGGACAAATCTGACGGACTATCCGCACACCTGGACAAATCTATTCAAGAGAATGCGTTAGCACGCGTCCAGCAGATGCGTCACTTTTAGACAACTGTTGGTGCGACGCGACCTAGGCGATTTAGTATGATCGATACGAATCAGAATAGAAACATACGTGTTCGAGTTGCCTGGAGGGATTCAATTAGTAAATTGAAGTTGATAAATATCGATACTCTTTTTATAACTACATCGCACGTTTTCTATTCGTTTTACAATACGATTAGATTGTTATCAAAGAAATGATGCGTCTTTAAATTGGACAATTAAACTTCTTAAAATGACTATCTAAGTAAAAAGTATTCGTACACCTTTAAAAATGAAATAACTTTTTTAAAATTAGACCAAACAACTTCAGTTCTTTTGAGATATTAAAAGGATTAGTTTGCTAGGTAATGTGTAAATAACTTTTTCTAAAAATTGCTACTGGTCGAAATTCTGATGAAAAAAAGTAAAGGTCACAATTTTTAACTTCTTTATCTTTGCTTATAATGAAAATTTAAAATACGCCTTTTGCAGATCTACGTAAGTTATGTAATTTAAGTTTCGTTTTTCAAATCTTTATAAAGCAAGTAAGCAATTTAATACAGTATTTTGACTTCTGGTCATATATTACAACATTAAAATTCTTGTCTATTTTAAAAATAAAATTCTTTCAGACGCAGTTCTCATATTTCTTTCTTGAAAAAGATCCATATTAGGATCGAAACGTAGAAAGTTTTTCAACAAACTAGCAAGATTGCTTTAATATTCTGTTTAGATCGAACCTTTGCGACAAAAACATTATTTATTCTTTGTCTTAACAAATTGACGATCGATAACTGAAATAATATTTGTAAGTTATGTACATGCACAAAGTTTCATCAAAGTTGGTTGATGTTGCTATGAGCTAAAAACATTACAAGATTAATGTTTAAGGGTGAAAGTCGCAGATTTTCGGTCTTGTTAGTTAATTTTGTCCTTATGTAATTACCTTTTAATGTTTGCAATTCGTAACAACGTTAACCGATTTCGATGAAACTTTCTACATGTACATAACTTGCTTCGACCTATAAAATACGTCTTTTAAATTTTTATTAGAGGCACAGATAAAAAAGTTAAACATTGTGATCATTACTATTTTCGTCGCAATTCCGACCAATAGCAATTTTTAGAAAAAAAATTATTTACACGCTACCTAGTAAACTTATGCGTCTGACATCTCAAAGTAATTGAAGTCGTTTGCTCCATCATTAAAAAAGTTATTCGATTTTTAATGGTGTACGAATACTTTGTACACCCACTGTATATGAACTGTATGCCGTGAATACATAAAATCTTTAACTTATTCATTGATAATTCCTTCAATGTTTAATGGAACATCGTGCCGGTTCAACCGTACTTTCGTATCCATTTAAATTTTATACTGCAGATATTATTGCAACTGAAAACGCTGTTAACATGTGAATATTTATATACAAAGTTTTCACTGAAGATACTGTACAACACAAATGGAGATTAAAAGTATTTGCAATAGCATGATCAAAGACAGTAGTATATAATATGTTAGATGTATTTATAAAAATCCTACAAATTGTAATGGGTGAAATATAGTTACGGTAAAGTCCGCCGTTTTTAAGATTCTCGAGCACATTGCGACATATACAGGGTAGCCCACATAACTCTGAACAGCTCAATATCTCGAAAACTATCCCATCGATTTTAAAGTTCTTAGTCTTAAATTGCATGGAACTGAAGGGCCTTTCTGACTACGTAAACGTGAAGTGGCCTCCCTTTACTTAAATGAAGTCATTGTTCCTTCTCGAAAGATGTAAGAAACCCTCAAGATTTGTCGAATTCTTACAAATGTTTATAACGTACAATTAAAGAAAGGCTTGACCCCTTTTTTCTGTGTGGCCCGTAACCGTTACAACACCATTCACCATCAATGCTTTAACACTGCAGAAACATGTACGATAACACGAAGGTTGGAAACGTATGGTTTCTCGCATCCGGTCATGTTACGTCTTCTTCATTCATGACTGGAGCTCACGTAAGAACCTTTACGCGTGTACGAATGTAAGGTGAACGCACCCGAATATTTACGTAGGATAACTTTAAGGCCTTCCGCGTCTTCTCTTCTTTCCTTTCGATTTTTGTCTTTCCATTCATTTTCTTCGAAGGGTAGGTCTATGTCAGTGCCAACGTATTAGGGATCTGCAATTCTTGTAAAAAAATCGATTCTGAATCGCAGCGACGAAAAGTCAAACCTCGAAGAGTCGATTCTTTGAAGTTTGATTTAACAAAAATCTATCGAAATACTATTGTATTCATATCCATATGCAGTCTGCATGGCATATTGCTATATCGCGGAATCCGATTATGTAAATCGGACCTAAATAATGCAATGTTTCAATTCTTATGGCACTTGAGCAATTAGACAGATATTTGTTAGATATTATTTTTGAGTTGAAATACATGAAAGTAATATAAAACTGTATAGTAATAATATATATGTATGAATTACAGTTCTGTACAGGCATTCACGTGTCGAACGAATCAACGATGCCATTCGTCCTCTTCCCAAATAGTTCATCTGAATTCTGAGTTTTGCGGAGACAGTGTAAATTATTAGTCATCTGTATATGTAAGATCAAGGAAATAGGTCAACGCATCTTCTAAAGGGGTATGCTCAAAAACATGTATGTAGAAGAAAATTAACACGTGTGGATTTGAATAGATTCAGATATGTTAATTATATTTTTATGTTTGTTTTCACATACAATATAAATATCGATTTTTGGCTGAAAAATAGAGTTTGAATTTTTATATTTCATTTTTCACGAAGCTCGATAACTACTTGATCCTACCGATTTTCAATTTCACGCTCTATACGTTTTTTACCACATCTTTTTTTTTGCAATTTTCCCATTATTTTGCCGACAGATAATGACGGGTTTACAATTTATTGGAGCTTAAAGAATAACACCTTTTCAATATTTTAAGTGTCCGCCGAGCTACCCAAGTTTTGATCACATTTTCACATCCTCCTTTTAACAATGCATATAATCCGTTGATATCAAATGTTCGTATGTACGTACATTTAAATATTTCTAGAAGAAGAAAATCCCTTCGTCTCCGTTGCTCATTTATTTTGTTTTTGACAGATCGGTGTCGTATAAACGATTCCTATCAATCGTTCATGTGCGACGAAATTCGTGTCTTCCGTCGTAGGGGACAAATTCCTTTCGACAAGTTGTTTTCGACGGAGTAAGGGTGCGTTCTCTTGAATGGAGGAAAGATTACGGGGTCCCTTTCCTTGGGGCGAGTCTTCGGCCTAGGGTTCGTCGTGTAAATAGAACCTGGTTACGCACAAGGTGCTACACGATGGAGCACGCGACCTCCGAGAAACAGGTTTCACTGTCTTCGAGCTCGAGCAGGCTGGTGGCCTTAAGAAACGTGCAAGTTAAGGCTTGCCTATTATTTGCGTTTCTTTGTCCCGGCGAGATAAAAGGAGAATCGAAGAACGTGCTATGTATGTGTATGCCACTTGTTTCAACTTTGTACTTTCAACGTTTTTTGCGTGTAATGTGTTTGGTATTCGTTGTTTCAGAACCGACGCAAATTTCTACTTCGTTTCTGTCTTTCGTATAGCGAGTACGCAATGAGTACACTCAACGACGACATAAGTCGAAAATATTTCTGATATACGATACATAGCTGTAATGTTTGTCAGATAGAAATATTTAATCATTACGTAAACAATAACACAGACCTAGAATGCGAATTATGTCCTAATTCGTCGCATTGCTAAAATGAAATTCTACTACGAAGAATGTCATAAGTGTACAGATTACTCGAGGTAGAACTGCAGAACACGCAATTGTCACAAGTGAAATATCATAAGACGAAACAAGATACGCTCATCGCATCTTACAACACAATTACAAGGAAAATCACGTTGCTCGGGACGTATTTGTAAGGATGTTGGTTCATAGCACTCACAAGTTACCTGCAATCATAATCTAACAATTGCCGAATATCCATCAACATAGACATTATTTGCAACAACAAATTGGGGCCACATAAAAGACATTTCGATGTTTGGTTCTAAAGTCTAGACAAACTTCATGATTTTCATTGATAAATGTTACTGTTTATTTTTGTACGGTCTTCGTTGCTTTCAAGTCATCTCTTACAATGATAACTATTTTATATAATGGTTCTTTTTATACTAAATAAGTATACATTAGAGCCAAAGTTAGCTCACTTATTTATAGTTATTAAACTTTTAGTTCAGTTTAAGGAATTAGAAAGTGAGATTTTGAACACGATTCTAAAACATTATAGTTTTAATATAATATTAAGAGTCACTGAACTCTATCGTATGAATACAGTCACTCCCATTAATATTCGGACACTCTTAAAAAGACGATAACTTGTTTAATATTGGACCATACGACTTGGACTTTTCTGAGAAGTTAGAATAATTAGTTTACTACATGACGTGAAAAAGAAATTTTAAAACAATTGCAATTGGTCGGTATTGCAGAGAAAATACTAAAAGTTGTGTTTTACAACTTTTTTATGTGGCTTATATTGAAAATTTAAAACATCCATTTTGTGGATCTGTATCAATTGTATACATTTTCAAATTTTCATCCAATTTGGATTACCTGGAAAACAGCGACAGGCATCGAATGACGTAAGAACCCTTCAATTTATTACAGTTTAAGGCCGAAAATTGTGAAAAGCTGCAATTTTGACCATCATCGAACAGTTCTAGCTCATTGCAACGTTTGCCGATTTTGGTGAAATATTCAGAGTGTATACAATTGACACAAATCTACAAAACGTATTTGTTGAATTTTCAATATGGACCCACATAAAACAGTTATAAATAACAACTTTTAGTATTTTCTTTGTGATTCCGACCAATTACAATTTTTTCAAAATTTCTGTTTTTCAACGTGTAGTAAACTAATTGTTCTAACTTCTAAAAAATAATCCAAGTCACATGATCCAATATTAAAAACGTGATCGTCTTTTAGAGTGTACGAATATTATCACTAAGTTTACGGAGCACTAAAATTGATTATTTTACATTGCTTCATAAAAATAATGAAATTGTATTTAGTGAGATCTTCAGAAATTTTTATTGTAATATGTACACAAAAAAATAAATCTATTTAATAATTCCTCACGAATGCCTCCTTACACTCTTAATAATGGTAAATTAAAAATTTTTGAATCCGTCATTTTGACGGGCCCCGTAAATCTAGTGTTAATGCGAGTACTATAGTACATTGCTTGCAACTTAATTAACTCTGAATAGGTGTATCGAATATACGTATTAATAGATAAAGTAAGATTCTATTCGATTTCGATAGCTCGTCTATAAAAATGCAAATCTGCATAACCATTCGCAGTCTACCGACACATACACAACTAAGCGGCGATCATTGTCAATGGGCTCGGGCCACGCGTTTCCGAGTTGGTGAACAGTGAGCCGTTGAAGAGGGATGGAATGGTGCGTGCGCGCGAGCACAGGCGCGTGTTCGTGAATGCGTCGGAAGAATCGGTAGACGAGGAGAAAAAATCGCCGCACACTCGCGCAAAAACGCTGTAGAAGGTGTAACGGGTTCCCTTTGGTGGACTTATAGGGTGAGTCATCACCTGGCTTCGGTCTGTACAGAAGGGAAACGGGGGGGCTCATAGGAGTGCCGTGTTATAGTCGAGGGAAACACGGGTGGGGCACGAAAAGATTCAGGGTGGTTGTGCTGCAAAAGGCAGGTGAGAATAGGGGTTTCAGCTACACGAACGTGTATTCGTTGATACATTTTGGCGAATATATTTTTTATTATTACAGACTCTCCGGTGAACGCCATGTACATTCCGGGACAAGAAGAGAACGCGTCTTATACAGTCACTCCCATTAATATTCGTACACTCTAAAAGACGATCACGTTTTTAATATTGGATCATGTAACTTGGATTTTTTTTTTTTTTTTGAGAAGTTAGAACAATTAGTTTACTACACGTTGAAAAAAAGAAATTTTGAAAAAATTGTAATTGGTCGGAATTACATAGAAAATACTAAAAGTTGTTATTTCTAACTGTTTTATGCGTGTCCATATTGAAAATTCAACAAATACGTTTTGTAGGTCTGTGTCAACTGTATACACTTTGAATATTTCATCAAAATCGGCAAACGTTGCAATGAGCTACAACTGTTTGGAGATTGTAAAAATTGCAGCTTTTCACGATTTTTGGTAATAAATTGACGGATTCTTACGTCATTCGATGCCTGTCGCTGTTTTCCACGTAATCCAAATTGGATGAAAATTTGAAAATGTATACAATTGATACAGATCTACAAAATGGATGTTTTAAATTTTCAATATAAGCCACATAAAAAAATTGTAAAACACAACTTTTAGTATTTTGTTCCACTAGATTTTGGCAGAAATGTTATGTTTGTCAGATAATATTAAACAGGTTCGTAAAATCCATTTTGATTTTACTTGTATACATATGTTACTAAACGTATCCTGAAATAGTGTATAGAAACAAATTCCAGTTGCAATGTGAAACTAAATGAAAATCATGTAGATTTTAATTCGTGCTATCTATTTGTACCGAAGTGTAACTTTAAAGCAGATTAAAAGACTTTCCGCAATCGATGAATAAAGATGAGTGTTCAAAAGTGCAAAATTTTAGGTGGATCAGACACCTAAAATGTTGATAAGGTATTATTATTTAGGTTTTAAGAAAGTGTGAACCTACCATTATTTTTCAGCGAAATGATGGAGAAGTAGTTTAATAGGTAGATGAAGCAGAAAACGCATTGTTAACATCGAGTAGATATTGCTTCATAAAACCTGCAGAAAATGTAAAAACACAAACTCTATTTTTCAGCCAAAAGTTCACATTTACATTGCATGCAAAAACAAACTGATCAAAATATAATTAACATTCATGGAATAAAAGATAACTTTGACCACTAAAAATTGACCAGTTTTTATTATCCTCCTTTCACAATAATCTTCGATCGAACGAATTAATTTAGAAACATGTCATTTATTTGTCGTGTATTTTATCATGTTTAATAGTAATGTAACGCAACAGAGAATATATATTTCTGGTTGTAACTGGCAATGAGATAGAACGAGATGGAATAAATTGAAACATCGGAATACGAAGATGGTCACTTTCGCTCTTCGTGCTCACACGCGTATCGTGTAGCCAATTATATCGATCGATAATCGGCACGTGTGTTACGGGTATTAAATCGATTTCGCAAGTTTCTCTCGCCTTCGATCGCCTTTCTTACTCCTCCGTGTCCCTCTTGTCATCAATGATTAAATCATGTCGAATGCACCTTCGTCTCATTCGATCGTGCACTCGAATTCTTTTTCACAGTTCTCGTGCTATTTCAATTTCAACTTCAACTAACACCGAATCAAAATTCCCGGCCTGCAGACCACACTTTTTAATGCCGCGCAATCTGCGAAAACTTTTTTCAAATTCTACCAACAATAATGATATGTCTGGTGGTACTTTCCTGGAATGACAATTTCAGTTATTTCAAAAGAACACCGTAAAAGTTGCCCCTAACGAAGAAAAAAGTCTGAACGATTACTCTGCTGTAATATACGTTGTAATACCACGTTTTCTCAATGTAAACTTCGACGAGCAAAGTGTCACGTCTTTTCAATCATTTATGCGCGTTTCCACCATTTTTTTCTTAAAAGCTCAATCAAATACAGGCGGCCCTCGACTTTCGCACATTCTACTTTCGCACAATTCGCTATTTCGCACATTTTTAAAGATTCAACTGTTTCATCCTCTGCGATCGGATGTCAAATGAATACTTAATTGAGCAACAATTGAGTAACAGTGAAATACACAATGAACGTGAGGAAGAGGAAGCTGATAAAACGTCAAGACTTTGACAATTAAAAATATGAATGAAGCTTTAGCGGACTCCGAGCATGGGAAAGAAAGGATCTTCGGACGCGGAGATCCTCTCTTTCCTCAAGTGCTCGCTGTAGGAGGCCGAGCCTGAAGACTGTGCAATAAAATTGACGATTGCCAGAACCCTGGCCCGGTCCTCATGGAGTCTCCGATTGAGTGTTTTCCTCGAGGGTAATTTTAGGAGAAACTTTCCCATGCCCTTGAGGAATTTTCCCAAACGACGATTCTGGGGGTCCTCCTCGGACGACGAAAACCCCCGGCCAGAAGGCCAGAAAGACACGAGCGCGAGTACAGTAAACATCGTTTACGAGTTCGTTACGGACTACTTGGTTATTATCCAAGCCGTTGTACATTCGTGCTTGTACATTGTTTATTATCGTTGTGTTTGTTTTCGCGTTTATTGTTATTCGTTTATTGTTTGTTGTTTGTTGCTTGTTGCTTGTTGCTTGTTGCTTGTTGCTTGTTGCTTGTTGCTTGTTGCTTGTTGCTTGTTGCTTGTTGCTTGTTGCTTGTTGCTTGTTGCTTGTTGCTTGTTGCTTGTTGCTTGTTGCTTGTTGCTTGTTGCTTGTTGCTTGTTGCTTGTTGCTTGTTGCTTGTTGCTTGTTGCTTGTTGCTTGTTGCTTGTTGCTTGTTGCTTGTTGCTTGTTGCTTGTTGCTTGTTGCTTGTTGCTTGTTGCTTGTTGCTTGTTGCTTGTTGCTTGTTGCTTGTTGCTTGTTGCTTGTTGCTTGTTGCTTGTTGCTTGTTGCTTGTTGCTTGTTGCTTGTTGCTTGTTGCTTGTTGCTTGTTGCTTGTTGCTTGTTGCTTGTTGCTTGTTGCTTGTTGCTTGTTGCTTGTTGCTTGTTGCTTGTTGCTTGTTGTTTATTTGTTTATTTGTTACGCGTCTTACTGGGTGAATAAATCATTCGTTACTTGCCCCATACAAACATTTTATTAAAACTTTATCGCACCACTTCCTAAAAAGCCTTCTCGCATCTTGACAAATTTTTGACCATCATGGAAGAATGTGATCCCAATGGAGAACGTATATTTCAAGTACGTAGGGCAATTGAGAAAGACACAGCATGTTATAGACATCTTTATCAAGAAAAGAAAAATATGGGTGGTATTCAACTAACTCTTGACAACTTTATAAAGGAAACACCCGGAAGCACTTAACACGCCTCTCTAACTTCATTATGTATACATATTGATAGATAAATACTTTAAAACACAGTTCTTGGTGCTATGTTTTTACATCCCTCTACTTTCGAACATTCAACGTTCGCACACACTTTCAGGAACCAATTATGTGCGAAAGTCGAGGGCCTACGTAAGTTTATTTCTGCATTTTCGTAATTTTGTAGGAACACTTCATCTTTGAAAAACATTATGTAATGTCAGAAAGTTCGAGTGTTTATCGATCTCTTAGTGTAAATTGCAAGTTGATATATGTTTTACAACATTCATTCTTTGACCAATATTGTCATTACGACATGCATATACAGTGTGCCCCAAAAACTTCGTCCAACAAAAAGATCTTCGTGATTTTAAACGGAATGGCATATTTTTTATGCTCGATTTCGATAGAATGGTAAATTTTGAATAAAAAAATTCTCAGGCACATTTGTCCTAAAACTTGTCATTTCTGAGATAATTTCACTTTATTCACCCTTCTACGATACCAGGCCCGAACTACATAATTTTCATTATTTCATAATGAAAGTATGTAATAGGATGAATAAAGTAAAATTATCTCAGAAACGGTAAGTTTTACGACAAATGTGTTTACTATATTTTTATTCAGAATTTACCAATTTATCAAAATCGGGCATAAAAAATAAGTCATTCCATTTAAAAAACGAAAGTGATCTTCGTATCTCGTTTATACATCTACTTGTCAAAAAAACTGCTATTGCTATATTACGAATTGCTTTACATACCATAACTTTTATTTGAAAGTATATTGTTTAAAATAACGAAGATATTTCAGATGGACAGAATTCATGGGACACACTGTATACATATTTGTTTTTCCGGTGATTAACGTAACATAGTAGGATCGAGTATCTTTACTTTTTGTATTTTAAAACGATTTCATTTGAAGGGCTCAGAAAGTGACGGTATTTTGGATACTCGATTGTTGTAGGCAGCCCTTAGTGGCATCCAGATGCAACAGCCAGACTTTTTGAACATTCACCATATGGTGCACCTATGATTTATACGGAGCCCACTAATCTCATCGGTGCGCAACCGTAAGATTTTATTAATTAAGCGGTCTTCCCTACATTTTCGGTCAATGGAATCGATTTTGTAAGTTTCATGTTTTCTATGTGCCTGCTCCCTTAAAATTGCGTGTCTAGAAAAATCGTTAGTCAAATAACAAATAATTGAAGAAATTTGGTAAGCACCGGGTACTAGTACTTGTAATTATAATTTTACAATTTCCTTGGTAAAGACGAGAATAAATTTAACTTTCTACACTGTTTGTTTTGTTGGACGAAACATAAAATAAATACGAGCAGTGTTTTGATACGTCTCGTAAAAAGAATTGTGTTAAATATTTCGAATGCGCATTTATGTATGATACAAGTGCTTGAACACATAATATTTAAGTATATGGTGTCACTTTATCCTCTGAAGTTTTCTGATATTACTGTAAATGCGACAGATATTTAGGTGTTCCCATTTATGTGAGACACCCTGCATACAGTACGATTCATTGTACGAATCAGTAATAATTTAATTTAGCACTGCTTCAAGCGCTCATGTTCCGCTGATAAGTACAGATAATCAATGATACCGAAGTTCTATTGTATTGTGAATTAAACAAATAAATATCAACCAAATTATGTCATGTTTGGTGCCACTTCAATCAGAAAAATATCGCGAATGCGTTGGCACAAGATCCATTACAAAATCATTAGAAACAAAAAGGTTTTATCATTGTATTAGTATCGTCTCATCGATATGTTGCGCCGCCGTCGATGTTTTGCTTATTCCTTTTCTATTTTCGATGCTAGCGATAACAGATCAAGAAATATGTGTGTATATTGTTTGCGCACAATACGTACAAGTGACATTTTGATCCCAAAGTTTTCACATACAAGGTGGTCCATGCAACTTGCACACCTTAAATATTTCCGTTATTCGTAATAATATGAAAAAATAATACATACATATATTACATTTCGATGTAGACATTTTTGATGTGCGTCAAGGCATTTCGGAGACTTTAAGATGAATTTCTTAATTTCTTTAAATAGAAAGACTTATCATGAATCGATACTGTAGGAGATGATCTGTTCAAGACTGAACATGTAACTATTAGTTAATACCGACGACGTTTATTGCTCGATGACTCGGCACTGGTGTAAAAATAATGAAAACAGCTGGACAAAATGCAGTCGATGTCAGGTGTAGTTACCGATGAATTATCGAAGAGACATCAAAGTTGCACAGACGATACCCTAGATTAGTTTTATACCTGTCTATACCTAGATTTGTTCCAACATAATCGGAAACAAGATTATCGTTGGTGACATTTCGTGCATCGCGACGACGTATTTTCGGATTCGATCAGGATCAGCAATACTCGAGAACAAAAACAATCAATCAACCTTATTCGTTCGTCAAAAAAAGAACTATTATATTTGTTCGACAGTTCTCATTACTCGATAGTAGTTTTTCGATCATTTTGCCACAACATCCGAAAAATATTCTATTAGGTCCGAGTTAATGAAACGATCATTAACACCTCGGACCCGACATCGGTACGCCGCGTAGTGGGCCAAACGCCGAATCGAGCTAATCAAAATTCAAAATCTTATCATTTCTTAATACTCGGTTATTCATTTGTTTAGGTTCCTAGACCCCTATAGATGTCTACATGAAATATCATTTACCAATGAAAATATTTTATATACGTAGAGTAAAATGTATTCAAAAGTCTGTAGCAACTACCGTCTCCAAAAACCTCACTTGGACGTTAATGTTTCTATTTCTGGTTAACGGTGATATTATCTGCGAATTATTTTGCGCTTCACGGATATTCTACAGAAATGTACGTACTTTTGTTTTGTATGAAAAAAACTGAATGAATTAAATAACATTTCATGACAGGCGTGTTCTCGATAATTGTCCACAACACGGGTCTGCGGAAGGACAATTATGCCGGAGGAATATCATTGTTTGAGGTTTGCCGAACGTAGAGAAGGACAGCCAAGCTCGAGAGGCCTCGGTCACCGAGAAATGTAAACATGCCTAATCCGAATTTTCAACTTCTTTATTATTCATTATCTTTTTATGGGACTTCGATGACCGTATTTGTGGCAATTTTCTAATAAAAATGATACCAAATATGATATAATTCCGATGATATTTACTTGTGTAATAGACAATTAAAGTTTCGGGCGCGAGGAAGGATAGCGTATGGGAAAGAAAGAGACGCGGAGGGTCGTAGTCGGCGGCACAGTTTCAAAGACTCGCGCGTCCTCACAATGTATTACCAAGGAATAACCTTTTTTATTATTACTTATTTTTTATGAGACTTTTGCTAATAGATTTGTGACATTGTTCTGATTAAAATGATACCAAACACGATATAATTCGGATCATATACAGGTGTATGGTCATTGTGTATAGGTCAAGTATATAACATCGGTGAGGCAACAGTAATGCAATGACGACACTTTTTCAGTTTTAATTAATCTTTTAGGAGACTTTTACCATCATATTTGTAATATTTCTCTGATCAAAATTTTTCTGATTATACATACATATCTATTTTTTTAATTGACGATGGAGTAAGTTTTGGTGACAGACAAAGAGGTTAAACATAAAAAAAAGTTGAAATTTGTTAGACAGTGTAATACTTTGCCTTTTTAAATAGACACAAGATATTAGACGGTAAAAAAGTGTCTACTCACTTGGCAGCCTAAACTTTTTCAAAACATAGTATATACATAATAGTATGTTAAAATAAATACCGAGTACTTTCTGTTACCGACCAGCAGAGCAAAAAAACATAGATATGATGGCGTTAACATCTACTGAATAAATTCTGGTTACGAGGGATGTATTGGGTGGCGACGCAAATGGCTGCAATGAATTTGCATCGAAAGTGGCTCTTAAACGGTTTTTCCCACCGCTTATCCCCCGCGTTTTCTGCCTGGTTCGCTGTTCCGCTGTTGTTCTGCTTCCATACAGATTGTACGGCAGATTTCTTACGGATTCAATATTAAATTGTGGGATGTATTCCCACCGTCCCATCGTACACGTCATTATCGTGCTCTGCGTGTATATCGATCAGACTTTTCTAATCTCTTTCCTGAGAACAGAAAACGCCCTATTCTAACCCCATTGTATATACACGTAGAAACGATGACTATACTCTAGCTGGATGCAGCCCGTACAAAGCATGATTCATTTAGATTTCACCGTCTATAAACTTTCTAATTTGAACCCTCGGAGGCAGCGTTTTGGAGCCGGTAGAATTTAGCGAGATCGGGCCTATGTGACCACCCTTTACAATCGAGTAACCTTATAGATGATACATCCCGCGAGTACGGTATTAATCTGTCTTGGCATAAGTATTTAACCACTCCGCGTTCCCCGCATCGCCAGTGCGTCATCCAACGTCATACACACTCAATTTTTACCCTGACACTAACAGTTGTAATAGAGCCGGTTTCCTGTAACATACAATTTGGTCCAAGGTAATGTGGCGGCTACTTCCTATGCTCGTCAACAGAGGGACATTACGACCAACACCTTTCCCGCTACTACCTGAATATTCCTCTGTTTGTATATATACCGTTCTAAACTATTCTTACGACATCCCGCGTCTAAGGCACGGGTCCGCTAGATAGCCTTACGGGTTCTATTGACTTATACTACTTTGAAAATAACGAAGAATGCTGGTGGAGAAAAAGTGAATTGGCTTCAAATGTGCTGACTAAGAGTTTTAGAGAGAGAAAGAGAGCACAGTATACTCTTTATTAAATAACATCAACGAAAGACTATGTGATATCCAAAACCTTGAATTTACTACCAACCATGCAAGGTAGACCTTGAAATTTCGAAGATATTAAATTAATACTATTATATCAAAATCCGTTGACTATTACATTGCAAAAATATTAAGATATGCAAATGAATGTATTCAACTAATAATTAAATAGTACTTTCCAACCAAACATCTTTCTTTATTTTTGTTTGCGATTCTCATAATACAATTAATCACGAAAGTTATTAAACTCCATTTAATGCGCCGTAGAAGCACCTTGCATTTTAATGTATTCTTACACGAATCATGTTATGATAAATATATTCATTGTAAAAATCTATAAAATCTTACTGAAATTTCTAGCATCTACATATATTTTACAATCGTATGATGCGCAACATCTTTAATATCTCTATAATGGAAAAAATAGAGTTACACCCGCTTTCATAATAAACGGCTCAATTGTAACTAAACATCCAAGTGACAACAGTAATGGAAAAAATATTCACAGCTAACGGCATAAGTTCTCCTATACTTCCCATTGTCGGTACACGTAGCATTCTATGTGTCTACTTGTTACTATTCAAGGAAATTACGGAAAGTAGATTGTGGGAAATCGGTGTTCTTGAGAGCTATTAACTGGAGATGGCGGCGGTGAAAGATGAAACAGAGCTTTTTTCCTCGTGGATTCGACGTGAAAGGAAATTAGGTCTTATATACTTTACTCAATTTTGAAGGAAAGCCAGAACGCACCCTCACACTCCCCCCTTAAGTGCACAGGGACTGAAAAATCTATTACGTCTTCGACACTTGCCGCCGAGCCCTAACTTATTCATGGACCTGTTGAGGCGCTCAAGATGCGTTTTGGAATGGGGGAATGGGGGAGAGCACGCGCCCTTCTGTCGCAAGTAGATATAAGGGTAGTTAGCGCCCTTCCGCCATTCAAGGGATGAAATCACTACAGTGACCAAGGACTCGTAAAATTACCGTTTAAAATACAGCAGGCTACCGTGTCCCAGCATCTCTATACGGTATAGTACGAACTGGTGCCTCCATAACGTCCCTTATCGATTCTTTGTGCGAAAATGTGTACGTGTATATCTCCCCTTATTTCATCTATTGTGTTTCAAAAGTGACAACTACGGATGTCTATGCGTTTATAGCATTTCAATGTAGAAACTCGTGATGAAGCAAATCGTTTAACAAATCGACAATAGATGGTTATGTATAGTAGACTTAAGACTACTTACGTCTGTGTAGTCTGGAACAGATCCTGCCTCATCTTTTTACCCCCTCTAACACATGAATCAGAACTAACTTTTAGTCTGCATAAGAACTAGTTTCAACCAACTATTTAATTTGAATATAAAATAATGTTTCAATATCGCAATAATATGCGATATGTAACGCACATCTCAGTACGTACATCATATTTAGACGACATCAGAACCTACGATCTACTGCAGGAGTGCAAATCTATTTAACACTCGCTCACGAGAGCAAGAGTTACATGTATTCTGAAACGAAAACTTTGTATTTGGATTATTAATTGAAAATAATTGTTGAAGCTGGGATATAGGAAAAGGAAGAAAGTATTAAAAGTCTTACATTCTACTATGAAATACATATTTACGCAAATTCTAAATGTGCAGCTATTAGCTCGATATTATCCACTACGTGCGAGATACTATAATTTATAATTTATAGCATTTTGCGAATTGTGGATAATATCGATTGCCCAGGTCTCACCACGAGGAGGTTGCTGCACAAGAGACCCGAAAGGAAGTCAGAACGAAGTCTTCCTTCGTTCTGTCTCCCTTTCTTACAACGACGATTCTTAGAAACTAAGTTCGCAGGTCGCTAAATGGAAAAATAGTCTTTTTCACGGAAAAGACTTTTTTTCCACTTAGCGTATGTCGAGTAATTATTGCGGGGCAAAGAGTGAATCGGAGAAGAAGTCTCCGATCCACGAGGGACCAAGGGCGAATCAGGCGGAAGGCTCTGATTCTTTCAAAGAGAGAAACAAGATCGAACCAGAGCAGAAGGCTCTGGTTCAAGGGTGACGCGACGCGTTCAGTGCTTACAAGTCCTGAGCCGACCAGCCCGATACCCGTCACTCCATCACCAAGAAAGATGGCAAAGAAATGCGCTCAAACGGTTTCTGGCGCAACTGGGGGCCATGAGAACGCAAGCGTTAACATGACTAGCCCAGGATTACGTTAACACAGGGGATCGTCAGAAGACGAGTGAACGAGTCTCTTAGACATCCCTCTCAATGACTTCACGCCGGATACCGAAACTGGACCGGCTCAGGACCTGCAAGCAAGGCCGACTCAGCAGAAGGCTGTGTCGGAGTCGGAAAACGGGGCGAGCAAAGTCAAGTTACGAGAATAATTACTCGACATAATTACAACGACGATTTACAATCTTAATAACTAACGCACGCAATAAAACTAACTTATAAATAATCCGGAGTCTTCATTCGATGAATTTTCTTCGCCCTACGATGAAGATGATGAACTGTTATATTCTAACTGAAACGGACCAATTATTGTTATACACAATACAAGGCGATAATCAACATAAAAGAGAAGACGATGTAGGTAGAATGAAATACTATTTTAAACCCCGTACACGAGTACGGCCTACCTATGCTCATGAGAGTCAAGTTAAATGCCGCACACGAGTGTCGCCTGACCAACAAGTACAAGATGAAAACCCAAATCGACACAGAATCGAATACCACTTGAAACAAAATCGACACCAAATCAAAAACCAGTCGAAACAGAATCAAAACCACATCGAACCCAAATCAAATGATTTGTGGACGCAACGATCTATAGGCGATTCGGGTGGCCCCGGGGACGCGAGTCCCCGTACCCACTCACGGGCCCCATCCCGTGAGTGAGCCCCTGAGGGAACTCCGATCGGAAGAATATCAATTTCAAGACAAAAATATCAATATGTAGACAAAAATATCAATTTGGGAAAGTTGAACTGTGACAGTTCAGGAGCAGATTCCAATTAGAAATCCAAAAATTACTATTAATGGTGTTTGTTGAACACACATGTATTCTGAAAGCAAAACTCTGTATTTGGATTATTAATGAAAAGAAATGCTGCAGCTGGAACAAGGAAAACGAGGAAAATATTAAGTCTTACATTCCACTATGCAATATATATAAACGCAAGTTCAAAGTGTGCAGCTATTAGCTCGATATTATCCACTACATGCGAGATACTATAATTTATAAGTTATAGCATTTTGCGAATTGTGGATAATATCGATTGTCCAGGTCTCACCACGAGGAGGTTGCTGCACAAGAGACCCGAAAGGGAGTCAGAACGAAGTCTTTCTTCGTTCTGTCTCCCTTTCTTACAACGACGATACTTAGAAACTAAGTTCGCAGGTCGCTAAATGGAAAAATAGCCTTTTTCACGGAAAAGACTTCTTTTCCATTTAGCGTATGTCGAGTAATTATTGCGGGACAAAGAGTGAATCGGAGAAGAAGTCTCCGATCCACGAGGGACCAAGGGCGAATCAGGCGGAAGGCTCTGATTCTTTCAAAGAGAGAAACAAGATCGAACCAGAGCAGAAAGCTCTGGTTCAAGGGTGACGCGACGCGTTCAGTGCTTACAAGTCCTGAGCCGACCAGCCCGATACCCGTCACTCCATCACCAAGAAAGATGGCAAAGAAATGCGCTCAAACGGTTTCTGGCGCAACTGGGGGCCATGAGAACGCAAGCGTTAACATGACTAGCCCAGGATTACGTTAACACAGGGGATCGTCAGAAGACGAGTGAACGAGTCTCTTAGACATCCCTCTCAATGACTTCACGCCGGATACCGAAACTGGACCGGCTCAGGACCTGCAAGCAAGGCCGACTCAGCAGAAGGCTGTGTCGGAGTCGGAAAACGGGGCGAGCAAAGTCAAGTTACGGCAATAATTACTCGACATAATTACAACGACGATTGACAATCTTAATAACTATCGCACGCACTAAAACTAATTTAGAAATAATATGGAGTCTTCGTTCGATGAATTTTCTTCGTCCGACGATGAAGATGATCAGCTGTTGTACTCTAACTCTAACTGAAGCAGACTAATCATAGTTGGATACAATACAATGTATGAACCAAATTCGAACAAGACGATGAAAAGACGACGGTAAAGATGCCATACATACATGACACTAAACCCCGTACACGAATACGGCCTACCTATGCTCATGAGAGCAAAGCTAACTCAGCACTCGAGTGCGACCTGACTAACAAGAGCGTGATGAACAACACCAAACGAAACAGAATCGAAAACCAAATGAAACAAAATCGAAACAGATTCGAGAACCACTTGAATCAAAATCCACACCACATCGAGACCAAATCTAATGATATGTGGACGCAACGACCTATAGGCGATTCGGGTGACCCCGGGGACGCGAGTCCCCGTACCCACTCACGGGCCCCATCCCGTGAGTGAGCCCCTGAGGGAACTCCGATCGGAGGAATATCAATTTCAAGACAAAAATATCAATTCCAAGACAAAAATATCAATTCCAAGACAAAAATATCAATTCCAAGACAAAAATATCAATTCCAAGACAAAAATATCAATTCCCTGAAAAAAATATCAATTCCCTGAAAAAAATATCAATTCCAATACAAAAATATCAATTTCCTGAGAAAAAAAAACAATTTCCTGAAAAAAATATCAATTTCCTGAAAAATATATCAATTTCCTGAAAAATATATCAATTTCCTGAAAAATATATCAATTTCCTGAAAAAAATATCAATTTCCTGAAAAAAATATCAATTTCCTGAAAAAAATATCAATTTCCTGAAAATATATCAATTTCAAGACAAGAATCTCAATTTCCTGAAAATATATCAATTTCAAGACAAGAATCTCAATTTCCTGAAATATATCAGTTTTAAGACAAGAATATCAATTTTCTGAAAATATACCAATTTCAAGACAAAAATATCAAATTCTAGATAAAAATATCAATTTGGAAAGTTGAACTTTGAAAGTTCAAGAACGGATTTCAATTACGAATCCAGAAATTAATATTGAAGCTGTTTGTTGAACGTACATGTATTCTGAAATAGAAACTCTGCATGTGGATTGTTAATTGAAAAGGAATGCTGAAACTGAGACAATGGAAAACGGAGGAAGTGTTAAGTCTTACATTCTTCAATACTTATTAACGAAAATTCTAAATGTGCAGCTATTACCTCGATATTATCCACTACATGCAAGATACTACAATTTATAAGTTATAGCATTTTGCGAATTGTGGATAATATCGATTGCCAAGATCTCATCACGAGAAGGTTGCGGTAAAAGAAACCCGAAAAGGAATGAGAACGAAGTCCGCCTCCCATTCTTACAAATTAAGTTTTCCGATTCTTACAAATTCAATAAGAAATTTAAAACTCTGAGGTCTAAAATTTTGAATCGGTACCTCTCAAACTACTTTAAATCGCGGCTATTTAATCGCAACATTAACTAAACAATAAGTCAACTTTGATAATTTGTTTCGCAACGCTATCCGAAATCGCGGATGTGCCCATCTCATAGTTGGAAGTTGCAGCTGGAGCATGGGCGCCTGAAATGTCGAAAGATTCTAATGCAAACGCGATCCTTTTGATGCGCAACGCTAATTCAACAAATCGAAATTCAAATTGCTATTTAAATAAGAAATTTAAAACTTTGACGTCTAAAATTGTAGATCGGTATCTCTAGAACTATTTTAAATGACGAATATTTATTGACAACGTTAACTCGAACTTTAATCAACTTTGAATATAGATACTAGTACAACGCGTATGTTAATTCGTTTCGCAACGCTACTCGAAATCGCGGATGTGCCCATCTCACAGCTGATCGTTGCAGCTCGAGCATGGGAGCCTGAAAAGTCGAATGACTCGAAAAAAAACGCGAACTTTTGCTGCGCAACGCTAATTCAATGAACAGAGATCCAAAAAAGTTTACTCTACAGTTTCTGCAAAACGAATCGCGACTATTTCGCAACGCTATACTTTAAACAAGCTATATCGCTGATAGAAGCTGCGATTATAATTGGAAGGATAACTAACTTTGATTTCTGTTCAAAATTGACTAAATGCAACGCGTGGTTTTCTCGCAACGCTAGTGCAAATCGCGGACGTTCCCATCTCGGCTGATCGTTGGGGCGGCAAGGCCTGCCCATGCATGCAACTAACTACTTTTACATTCTACTACAACTCTATTTCTACAGAAGAGTATAACGACAAGGTAGTGACAAAATGACTCACTCGAAGATGCGAAGACGTTGCAATGATTGTCCTTTTGAATGACAGTTTGTCGGGGATCTTTGGCATAAACCCTCTTCTGCTTCTACGGCCCCATCCCGACAATTTTTTTTGCACCGCTCCTCGAAATCGCTGATGTGCCTATCTCACAGTTGATCGTTGCAACTGGAGCATGGGCGCCTGAAATATCGAATCATTCTATTGCAAACGCGATTCTTTTGATGCGCAACGCTAATTCAACAAATCTGAATTCAAAATGCTTTTTAAATGAGAAATTTAAAATTCTAAAGTCTAAAATTGTAGATCGGTGTCTTTAAAACTACATTAAATCGCGACTATTTATTCGCATCATTAACTAGACATTTAATCAACTTTAAAAATTGATATTAGTACAACGCGAGTGACAATTTGTTTCGCAACTCTACTCGAAATCGCGGACGTGCCCATCTCACAGTTGATCGTTGCAGCTCGAGCATGGGAGCCTGAAAAGTCGAAAGACTCGAATGCAAACGCGAACTTTTTGTGCGCAACGCTAATTCAACGAACAGAGATCCACAAAACGATTACTTTAGATTATATGTAAAACAACAACAATATGAACTTTAAAAACGAAGTCATCAAAATGAAATGTAATTTTGAACCGCGACTATTTTTGATTCGCAACGCTACGCTCTAAACAATCCACATCGTAATGTTAACTTTAATCTCTGTTCAAAATCGACTAATGCAACGCGTGGTTTTCTCGCAACTCTAGTGCAAATCGCGGACGTTCCCATCTCGGCTGATCGTTGGGGCGGCGAGGCCTGCCCATGCATGCAACTAACTACTTTTACACTCTACAACTACTCTATTTCTACAAACAACTACAGTGACAAGGTAGTGACAAAACGACTCACCGAAGATGCGAAGCCACTGCAATGATCGCCCTCTCTGAGCCGACCAGCACGATACCCGTCACTCCAACACGAAGAGTAATGATTGCCCGTCGCCAGCATCGGAACCGTTGACATGCCCTCCACGCAGTATAAAGTTGCATAAGTCAAAGAAGATCCGGAATGAACAAGTCTCTCAGGCATCCTCAGCATTGCAGGTGATTGAGGAGACCATGGCCCACCCCGAGCCAGCTTAAAGTAGGCCAAGGAAGTTTTAAATAACCCTTGGACTACCCTAAGCTAGCTAAAGGTAGACCATGGTAGACAATGGTAGACAATGGTAGGCCATTGTTGGAGGACTTTAGTCAAGCTCGAGCCAGCTGAAGGTAGGCAAGGGCAGCTCTGGAGAACCACTGGTCAGCCTCAGGGTAAGCAAGGGTAGGCCGGAGTAGCTCTGGATGACCACTGGTCAACACAGAGTAGGCCACTGGTGGAGTACCCTTGGTCAACCCTAACCCAGCTGAAGGTAGGCAAGGGTAGATCTGGAGAAACACTGGTCAGCCTCAGGGTAAGCAAGTGTAGGCCAGAGTAGCTCTGGATGACCACTGGCCAACCCTAAGGTAGGCCCCTGGTGGAGAACCCTTGGTCAACCCTAAGCCAGCTGAAGGTAGGTAAGGGTAGCTCTGGATGACCACTGGCCAACCCCAGAGTAGGCCACTGGTGGAGGACCCTTGGTCAACCCTATGCCAGCTGAAGGTAGGCAAGGGTAGCACTGGAGAACTACTGGTCAGCCTCAAGGTAAGCAAGGGTAGGCCACAGTAGCTCTGGATGACCACTGGCCAACTCCAGGGTAGGCCACTGGAGGAGGACCCTTGGTCAACCCTATGCCAGCTGAAGGTAGACGAGGGTAGCACTGGAAGACCACTGGTCATCCCCAAGGTAGGCAGGAGCGGCCAGGGTACCGCTGGAAGACCCCTGGTCATCCCCAATGTAGGCAGGACAGGCCAGGGTACCGCTGGAGGATCCCTGGTCAGCCCAAGGTAGCCGAAGACCCTCCTGGTCCCGGAGCCCATCCGCTCCTGCCGGAGGGCCCGGCCCGACTGATTGACTGAGCGCGCTCCGTGGGCTTAGGTAGGCAACGATGCGCAACGCGCAGCGAAGCGCAACGTTCCCCACCCCAACTAATTTCGGTAGATCTCGATTGCCGTGATAATAATTATTGATAAATGTGTTATTTCTGGCTGATTAATGTTTATAACAATTCCTTTTGCCAACGATGTAGACAAGCATCCCCTTGACTATCTACCATCTTATATTTTTAATAAAAATTGCTAACAGTACTCGAGATTCAGAGTAACTTTTAATACATAAATATTACCAAACAATATTATATCCAGCAAATGTAATGAATAAATTTATTATCTCTGGCTGTATAATGTTTATAAAAATTGCTTTTGCCAATTATGTCGACATGCACTCCCGCGACTATCTGACCGTCTAATTTTTTAGTAAAAATATGTAATGGAACTCGAGATATTGAATATCTTTTAACACATGAATATTCGCGCTCATTAATTTATCGAACACAATTCACTGATAAATTTATTATCTCTAGCTGGTTAATATTTGTAACAATTCCTTTTGTCGATGATGTCGACAAGCACTCCCTTGACCATCTTGCCATCTAATTTTTTAGTCGAAGTAAGTAATAAAACTCGAGATCCAGAATAATTTATGATACACGAATATTACTAAGCATAATTATGTTGAAAGAATGTAATTAATGAATTTATTATCTCTGTAAAATGCATTGCATACAATGTCTGTAGGTATCTTAAGTCTGTGCCTTCTGTTTCTTACTCCAGCCAAAATATATCCTAGAGGGCGTAAGAGAACGTTTGAATTTTTCGGGCGACACGAACTCCCGTAAGGCTGGCTGTCTTTAACAGTATCTCGTCGGTGCTACAGATCATTTAATGCAAGATTGCAATATTGCATAAATGAGGATGGTCAACATTTCGAACGTTTATTATGATATGCAAAGGTCAACCCGCCGTAAACAACGCGTAATCTTTGCCGAAACACGTAAGTTTTAAACTTCCACATTTTATCCGTTCCAACATGATTATTCTTGCTCAAGGCCATTTCAAGATCAAAAAGGTGGTATCCACTAAATTCAGTTTTTTATTCTCTATCCGTATATTTGCCCCCTGCAATAGTGTCACTTTGTCCTCTGAAGTTTTCTGATTGGACTGTAAATACGACAGATATTTAGGTGTTCCCATTTATGTGGGACACCCTGTATAGCGACGAGTGCGTTGCACAAGAACCGTGAAAGAGCAGAGCCGCGATTACTAATATCTAACATATTATATTATATTATGCACTGAAAAATATCTAATAACAATTAAAAAGTCAAGGTGACCTTGATTTTTTATAACAAAATTGAAAAAAAAATGTTTTTATATTGCAGTTATGCAGAGTGCTGCATGTTGATTAATTTTTGTTCGAAACATTTTTTGTGAGAGCACCGGAAATACCTACAAAATTGTTACGACATGTGAACAATGAATAATAATTGGAAAGCAACTGTTCAGGATTTTCATATGCGGTTAGAGAATTTTGACAGATGCGTAAGATTTGACGAGATTTCTGTGCAGACATTATGGTTCCGCAACGGAACATCGGGATTGATCGCATACCTGGCATGACGAGGCATACGTCGCCACAATAATTATCGAGATATGCGTGTCTTTACGCGCCCAGTTGGAACGGACGCGTTCAACAGTGGGGTGCCACGCGAAACTTTCGATACCACAGCCACAGCATACCGGCTATGATTCACCTGAGCCATCGTGTTACTATAGTTACACCATGGCTTGTTCGTCCGCGTAGTCTTCCAAGAAATACCGAAATTTGTCTACCATGACTTCGCAAACACCACTAAAAATCTGTCACATACCTGCCATTTTGCATAAAATGCATACTTATTCGATCATTTCTACGGAAACAACAATGCAATGCCTAGAAAATGAGTTTGATAGGAGAAAATGAAAAAGAATCCTTCTTACACACGTATACTTTATTTACATTATAAATAAATTCTAATGTTTAGCGTTTTATAGTAGCATACTACACAATGCTTAACAAAATTACGTAGTTTCTTCTAAACAAAATTAATGTATTGTAAATATAATACAGTAAAGTACTTTATTGGGTGTAGTTCAACAAATTAGAAAATCCAGGAAAGCAATTGCTGTATTTTTAATAACTTAAATGAATCTCGAGCTGTAGAAGCAGCAAACTAAATCCTTTCACCCAGACTATTTGGGTTAGATGGCCTTATGCGTATATAGGATGCAATTTCTTTCTCTTTTATGAGCAAATCTAGGGGAAGCCTCGATAACGGTAACCCCGGGCAATCAAACGAAACACGAAAGAAATATGTAACAAAATCTTTTTTCAGAATGTAAACAGAAAAACTTCAACCTGATTCGTTGTGTGTGTAGCCCGAGGCATAATTTTCATTGCTCTTTTCATTATTTTTTTGCCGCAAAAACATCAAAATAATCGTATAAACATGAAGACTCAACGTCTGAGAAATTTTCATACGCCAAATCTGTGCATTTATTGCACCGAATCTAATCATCTTCGAAGATTTCTCCGCAAAGAAAACATTTTGTTTCTTGATGAAACAAATTTTTTATGCTTTTCTTCGCCTTGGCTTGTTTATTTTTAGTTCTATTTTTTACAATTTTATTCCTATTCGAAGGTGTTAAAATCTTCCTTCTCTTACTTCTCCCTGTGCCGTGTACGTAGAATAAAGATGATTGGAAAGATGATAGAAAAGACAATAGGGATATTCATATTCTTTAGCACTTGAAATAATATAAACTAATGAGGAATCGATAATAAAATGGAGTTTTTTCAGTTTCTGTTTCTTTTAGGAACATGAAGTTCGTAAAAGTATACTGTAGTACCTGATTGACCTCATTTAATATTTTTTCATACATTGAACAATATAAAAGGAATTTAGATATTTTTTTAAAATTCGTAGACTATATTAAATTGTTGATACTAAAATAAATAAAGTATGCAGCATCTAATATCTACATCTAATGCAGAATAAATTTCGACGAAGTTTTTTGGAGAAGCAAATTGAAGAAAATATGTTACAGGTAATATAATAATAATAAACGGGTAAAAAGTTACAGAAGAAAAAAATTTATTATACTGTTCAACCAAAAACATAAGCGTACGAAGGATATACTGTTCGCGGAATACACTGATCGAGAGTGATTCCTGCCTCGATCGTTTCTGAACAATCGTATACGTTGTATCTTTAGAGTATGACAAATGAAGATCGGCGTAACCATGGGAAGTAAATACAAATCGATGTGTGTGACACTCATGCCAGCAAAAAAAAATCCACATCATCGTGAGGCAGCTACTCAAGCGACAGACACAGAAATCCGCGTTTTCGCGGGGCCGGCTGTCAATGTGTTAATATTCGTTTGACCGAATGTTGGAAATGATAATACAGTACAATACACAATGTTTGTATATTAGGCGGCCGGATACGGGAGGCTTCGCTATTTTTATAATTGCAGATATGTATCGACGAAACTTTCGAGGTACTCGAAAGGTGTGTCTGAAGAAGTGGGCCATTATTCCCCGGCTTACCCTGAGCGCGACTATGGAGTATGGATTAGCTTTAAGAATGACTTCATCCGTTTCACGGGGTAGCAAGAACAGGAGTACGGTGAACAAATCAGTGACGATGACGGTTGGGGCGATGGTGTCTAGACGTAGCCGGTGCCGGTGCCGTCGTCGTGGATGTCGTTGGCGTCGTCGCACTGACTCACTCGACGCCGGCATCCAACGGTAGGGGATACGGCTAAATATTGCGTGCACGCAATGACACACGATGCTTTGAAATAGTTCTACAAGCTACTACGCGTTGATTCAGCGTTGCATCGGGCTCACTTTCGTTTCTCAGGGTCATGCGAATCGACAAACCTTTTTTCCAAAGTCGAACCAACCTACTGTCGTGAACCACGTTCACACCATATTCTCCCTCTGACCAAAATTGTTCGATCAAACAACTCGGTGTTCTATCAATGAGATTATTCATATTTGCAATGTGGATAATATTTTTGTTGGAAACCAGAATAACTAGGTTACCGATGGATAATTACAATCGCGACATCTTTAGAAGTAATTGTAATGCGGCGTACGTGAGGAGAAGAGAGAGAGACTCACTCTGTATACAACCGTCAGTGCGAAAAAGTCGTTTATGTTTATATCGTCCGTAAAGTGTATCGTTCAGAATAAAGATATATGTATATATAGGCAAAGGAAAGAGTTCGGAACACTGTGTAAAACCTACTCTACAACAATTTTCATTAGGGCAATAATCAAATTTGTCATAT
Organism: Sphecodes monilicornis; assembly: GCA_913789915.3. Classification (NCBI taxonomy): domain Eukaryota; kingdom Metazoa; phylum Arthropoda; class Insecta; order Hymenoptera; family Halictidae; genus Sphecodes; species Sphecodes monilicornis. Next base: position 658,002 of record OU565286.1, on the reverse strand, counting down.
ATAAAGATCAGATTAATACAATATAAAAATGAATATGTTTGTTTTGTAATCATCTCCACGCATCCAGAACAATTTTATAGTATTTCACAACATATGTTTTTTTTTGTTTCTGTTCACGGATCATATAATTTATTCATCATGAAAGTAGAGTAACTCCATTTAATGTTCGTAGAAACATCTTTCATCTTAATATACAAGGTGTCCCGTAACCGGTGGTACAACCGAACTCGGGGTGATTCTACATGAAAAACCGAGTCGAAAATATAGAATAAAATTTTTTGATAAAAGGCTTTGTTTTCGAGAAAAATGAGTTTGAAAATTTGTCTAGTGCGCGTGCATTCGGCTTACTGTTGACTATTGACTTGAGAAATATTACGCAATATCATGTTTTATGTTTTTTTCGAGGCAAACAAGTGTGTGGATCATCTACGATATTGCGTTAGTAAGAGCACGCATTAACTCATTGACACTAAGCGGTTGAAACGTTTGGAAAAATTCTCTTCGGGAGAATGCGCGAGGAGTGGCAGAGGTAATATTTTACAAAAGAATTCTATAATTGGATCTTCAATCTCGTTTACGGTGAAAAGATCGAGTGGTCTTTGTCAGGGTCATGTATGTTCTGTGCCAAGGGACACATTCCTACATCACTGGCGTCAACCAAAATAGATTCGCCATAATAGACGCTTGAGGACTCGTCTCGATTCTGGGACATCCGACGAAAAACGAACTCGATCGAGACACGTTTATTTCTTTCATTCATATTATTTTGTCACGTATCGGGAAAAGTTTGTGCATCGCGTTGTGCGGTTTTGTAGTGTAAGCTCTAGGTAATGTATCGGTGTTTTATCTAAAGCTATTTACAATCGTGGACAAAATTAAGTGGACAGAACATAAATTCTGAATAATCTTTATTTTCATTTATTGCGTTATAAATTTATTGCAGATGTTTAACATGAAAAATGTTTATACACAACGAAAGAATTTATTTAGTATGTAAAAGCATAAATATAATCTTTCCGTTAATATTTATGCATATTTGTTTGTATGGATGTCTTTGAGACCGTGGACAAAATTAAGTGGACGCAGAGGACATTCTGTGTTGGGACGGAAAAAATGTAAACAAACGTTTGACTCTCGCATTCTGCGGTGTCATTCGTCCTCGGTAGACATAGAACTTTTGTTTAAACAAGATTAGAAATATAAACCGAGCATGTCTAAGAGACGAGAAGAATTTCCCGTGCACCTGCGAAAGTTAATTGTTTCAGAGTGCAAAAATAAACTAAGTTATCGTAAAATGGCTGAAAAATACAAAGTTTCTAAGAGTACAGTGCATACAATTTACCACAAGTATTTACAGTATGATACTGTTGAAAATTGAATCGGTCGAGGACGAGAACGTAGCACAAATTCATACGATGATAGACAAATTGTAAGAGAAACTCAACGTATTCCATCGATAACATCACGAAATATTGTTGAAACTCTACAATTAAATATTTCTTCAAGAACTGTGAGACGAAGATTAAAAGAAGTTAATCCGAAGAGTTGTTTAGCTAGACGCAAGCCACACGTTAGTAAACTTCATAAAAAGAGACGTTTAGCTTTTGCAAAAAAAATATGTGAATAAGCCATTATTATTTTGGAAAAAAATTATATGGAGTGACGAGAGCAAATTTGAATCATTAAATAAAAAAAAGGGGAACACGCGTATGGAGAAAACCGAATGAAGCTCTCAAGAATCAGTATGCGTTGCCTACCATCAAACGTGGAGGGGGATCCATAATGGTATGGGGATGTTTTTCTTGGTATGGGTTGGAAATTTAGCACCCATCCATGGCATCGTGAATGCAGATACGTTTGTTGACATTTTAAATGAAAATATGGAATAGTTAACCCTAAAAATGGATTTCGATGAGGGATGGATGCTACAACGGGATAATGATCATAAGCATACGGCGAAGAAAACGAAAAAATTTTTATAAGATTGTGGGATAGATGTTCTCTATTGGCCTCCACAAAGTGCAGATCTTAATCCTATAGAAAATTTATGGAGCTTATTAGATTCGGAAGTACCATTAGGAAGACGTCATAATAAAACAGTATTTTTAAACGAATTGCAAATAAAATTTCAAAAAATTGATCGAAGTTACCTCCAAAAAATTGTGGAAATCATCCCACGACGATTAGAAGCAGTAATTAAAGCAAGATGTTACAATACCAAATACTAATTGCTTATTTTCTAAATATATATAAAGTGTCCACTTAATCTTGACCACCAAAAATTGTATACAATTTTGATTAATGATAATATATTCTATTATATTAACTTTTATTATTGATATTGTTGTTTATTTCATTAAAGTACACTTTGTTAACTTAAGTGTACCGTACAATTCTAGTTTATTAAAATTATTTTTTAAATTGCGTTGATTTTTTGTTGATCATTAGACCTGTCCACTTAATTTTGTCCACGACTGTATCTTCTCTTGATGCGATGGCATAAGACATATTTAAGAAACTTGAAATCTCATTTAAAGTTGGTTTTACATTAATTTACATAAAACGTTCGTATTAAAATTCTAAATTGAATGTTATTTTAATCAATAAAATGGAATTTTGCACTGTACGAAGTTTTTTGTTTCATCTCATTGTCAGTGAATGAATCGTTAATGCTCTGTATCGGTTCATTACGCGTATTTATTCTTGTTTTATGAACTTGCCTCCTTCATAGTTCTCCGCACATAAAACTCAAGTGGCGTAAGATTACACAGTTTTGTTTGTAACTTTTTATTAAAGAGTTAAACAACCTATCTTTACTTAACGTGTTTTTTCTTATTTAGGCCCATAGAATGTACTGACAATGTTTGGCACTTTAAACCTGGGACACCAGGGAAATCCATAAACTGTTTTTGAACATAACTATCAGTATTTGTCAATTTAATTTATGAATAACAAGAATAATGCTCGTAAAATTGGTTCTAGTAGAAGCACTTGTTCACAATGATAGTCAGGTTATAAACTCACTATAAAACCTAGTACTAGAATACAGCGATCTTTATAATTAGTCGAAGAGTGTCTCCTGAACACTTACATTATGAAAATTCGAAGAAAGTGTTTTGTGATTTTTGTCGCTTTCGTCGCAAGTCACCTGCGCGTCTGATTCAATTTTGTACAACCTTTTCTCTTCGCAAGGTCATTAGTACATTTTTTATTTAAATTTCTGTTTCCGCTTCTGTTTATAATTGCGTTGCTGGACGCATGCGGTGCGACTACTGAAAGGGAATATCAAATGAAATTTCAGTGTGAGAAACCTGTATTATGGCGAGGATTAAAGTTTATATAAAAAGCTGATTTTGGAAAACTAGTTCTCGAATTCCAGTATTTCAAATTAATTTTTATATAAAAAGACAAGATATACTTTGAATAGTAAAGGATATTTATATTTACTTGTACATTTTCCAGATTATTTAGCATGTACGGGACTACAAAAATATAACAAAATAATATATTGTGTACAAAAAATAAGATAAAAAGATTTCACATAACTAGAATTATTATACAATCCAATATAAATATTCACTTTTGATTGCAAAACAGAGTTTGAATTTCTACATTTCATGCATTTTGATTTTGATTTTAATGAATTTCAAATTTTCACTCTATGCGTTTTCTTCTTCATCTACATTTTTTAACAACGTTCTCATTATTTTGCCGACAAATAACGGTGTGTTTAGACTTTGTGAGTACCCAAAGAATAACAACTTATCAATATTTTGGGACATATGAAGGTCAATACATATTTATGAAACATTTGGTACTCCATCGATTCACGATACAATAAGCAGATCATTCCATTTAAAGAAATCAAGGTTGAAGGCTTTACGACATTGATCTGATTAAAATGATACCAAACACGATATCTTTCGGATCATATTCAGGTTTATGGTAATGCAATGACGACACTTTTTCATTTTTAATTAAACTTTTAGGAGACTTTTACCATCATATTTGCAATATTTCTCTGATCAAAATTTTTCTGATTATACATAACTATCTATTTTTTTAATTGACGATGGGGTAAGTTTTGGTGACAGACAAAAAGAGTAAATAGTAAAGAAGTCCTGGTCATATCGAAGTCCCATCAAAAAATAATGAATAATAAAGAAGTTGGAAATTCGGATTAGGTATGTTTACATTTCTCGGTGACCGAAGCTTCTCGAGCTCGGCTGTCCTTCTCTACGTTCGGCAAATCTCCAACAATGATATCCCTCGCGCATAATTGTCCGTCCGCAGGCCCGTGTTGTGGACAATTATCGATGAAATACTGTACCTATATAATAAAGTCTAGAGAAAGAAGGTTATTTGCTGCACAATAAGATCGTTGCTTGTTGCGAGTATTACATTTTTAACAAAAATTGAATTTGCGTGTATTTTGATACTCGAATGTAAAGTTGGAAATAAAGCGAATCATTGCATCTTTCTGAATTACAAAAATATCAAATTACGAAACATCGTTGTTTCGTTTTCTTTTCTGAGCGAAATATTAGCAACACGCGCAGGTGCGCTCCAGTAAGCGTTATATATTCAATCGATGAACGCGTCACACTCGTCATTAGTATGAATCACCGACGAACGTTCAAACGTAAGTTGTTTCGGGAACTTTTTAGTCTGTAGAGTTATAATACACGGTAAAGTTCTATTTTATTCGCATGAAATTCTGAAAGTCAACATTAGTAACTCGAATTTTAGAGTGCTACATTTAAGAACTTCATTTCTAGAAGTTAACAACCCCTGTTACATTTATCTTATGTTTATCTTTTCAAGCGTAGTCTTCATTTCATTTCAATAATGTTTTACGTTTTCTTTTAAGTAGATATGCGAAAGAAAATTGCAGATGTAAACGCAAACATTTTTGTTTAATGCTAATTGCTTTCTATTACGAGTGTTTTTACATACATAGAGAGTGAGTTTTTTAACGTTTAAAGCTAAAATATCATTTATTCGGACGGAGCAGATTTCTTCCCAAGTTCATATTTCCTGAAACCTCAAGTTCATCGACATCTTCTAAAATTAGATGGTGTATTTTCATTAGTGTAATGTTATAGTCAATAAAAATGCCAAATCAGCCATGTATAATATGTTGCCTTTGAAATGGCATTCGTCGAAATTAGCAGAAAACACAAGGATTATTCAGTTTCAATTATTAAATGAACAAAACTACCGCTGCCACTTTTCCACTGTAATAGCGCATCGTTAATGTAAGACAGTTATACAAGTTTGCCTCTTGTCCATCTTAAGGTCGATAACCTGAAGTCGACACAAATTACCAGTACAAACAAAAGCAAATCTATCAGCATGTAGAGCGATATTTCAACTATAAAATGATATTATAACGTAAACAGAATGAAGCGAATTGTTGTCTCAAAACTTAGCGTAAAAGTTTGAATACTGGTAAACTGACATTAATTTCCTACCAACCTAATATTTACAGTCACTCCCATTAATATTCGGACACTCTTAAAAAGACGATAACTTGTTTAATGTTGGACCATACGACTTGGACTTTTTTCAGAAGTTAGAATAATTAGTTTACTACATGACGTGAAAAAGAAATTTTAAAACAATTGCAATTGATCGGTATTGTAGAGAAAATACTAAAAGTTGTGTTTTACAATTTTTTTATGTGGATTATGTTGAAAATTTAAAACATCCATTTTGTAGATCTATATCAATTGTATACATTTTCAAATTTTCATCCAATTTGGATTACATGGAAAACAGCGACAGGCATCGAATGACGTAAGAACCCTTCGATTTATTACAGTTTAAGGCCGAAAATTGTGAAAAGCTGCAATTTTGACCATCATCGAACAGTTCTAGCTCATTGCAACGTTTGCCGATTTTGGTGAAATATTCAGAGTGTATACAGTTGACACAAATCTACAAAACGTATTTGTTGAATTTTCAATATGGACCCACATAAAACAGTTATAAATAACAACTTTTAGTATTTTATTTGTAATTCCAACCAATTACAATTTTTTCAAAATTTCTTTTTTTCAACGTGTAGTAAACTAATTGTTTAACTTCTAAAAAAAAATCCAAGTCACATGATCCATTATTAAAAACGTAATCACCGTTTGGAGTGTACGAATATTAATGGGAGTGACTGTATTTAAGACTTCGATGACTTGAGAAGTTCTTTGCGAATCTATGTTGCATCCGGTACGTGGCCAGTGCATGTATTGGGATCTGACATGGGGGCGTGGACAATATACAGGGTGGCCCACATAACTCTGAACAGCTCAATATCTCGAAAACTATGCCATCGATTTTAAAGTTCTTATTCTTAAATTGCATGGAACTGAAGGGCCTTTCTGACTACATAAACGTGAAGTGGCCTCCCTTCCCCTTTAACGGGGGAGGGGAGGTACCTTTGTAATTTTAAATGGAACCCCCTATAAAAAGTTACATATTTAGATTCTACCGGAAAAAACAAGTCAATTTTGTCTGAAACATTTTTTTGTCAGATACTTCCATGATGAGATATAACAGTTTGAAGTTTCGAGTTGTAGGTACTTGAAGCTCTCGGAAATAGCGTTATGGAATTATACGCGCTTGAGTCCATTGCTTATTCATGAAGAAACACAAACAATAATATTTACAATTCTTGAGTTTGACTCACTTATCTATGAAAATGTTTTCAGTTTAAAGCTGTTATTCAAGCGGTAACATTGTGATTATGGCTACTTTTGACACAGAAGTGAATATGTTATTAACGTTAGGTGAATGCCAAAAAAATGATCGGCGTGCAGCAGTGATGTTTTTTGAACGTTACGGGATCAAAAAATGTCATGCAACATTTCATAATTTAGAAAAGCGGCTTCGCGAGCACGGTGAACTGTGTAAAAAAAATCGCAATAAACCTAAAGCTGTCACTAATGAAAATAATAGTGCCAGTATTCTTGCTGCAATTACATTAAATCCTCATATTGGTCAACGTACACTTGCACAAACATCACATATTAGTCGTTTATCGATTCAACGAATTTTGAAACGGCAAAAGTATCATCCATATCACATGGTTTTATCACAAGAGCTTTCGATAGCAGATTACGATCACCGCGTAAAATTTTGTGAGTGGCTGCAGGGTGTTGTGGAAAATGACTTTTTGTGCAAAATACTTTTTTCCGATGAGGCCACTTTTATGAATTCAGGGCATGTAAATAGACACAATCTGCATTATTGGGCCGTGGAAAACCCAAATTGGATGCGATGTGTTCCCTTTCAACATCGATGGTCTTTCACCATCAACAGTCGTCTGACAAACAGGTTGGCAGCACCATCGAGAATGATGGTAAAAATGTTCATAATAGTTTGGAAAAATAAATTTGACATGCGATGGCCCTGTAGTTGGAAGGAAACAGCTGACGTCGAACGTGGCAGAGTCAGAGTGCAGCCGCAATGGTTACACGTAGTACGTGGGAATATCAGAATTTGTCTTTGACGCGTCATTAGACCCATCGATTCGATTGTGCGACCGTTGCCGCTGGTTCGAATTCTAAACGAATTTAGGGTAACCGGGGACGCTACTGTAATTAACGCATCGATGTTCCCTCGAGGCCCCAAGCAAACAGGCAGTTGTAGTCCCGTGGGAACCATGCGTCGAGGTACGATCCCCATGCAACTTCAAATGCAGGAAGTTTACAGTTTATTTTCGAAGAATGACCATTCGTTCGATGGATTATCATTTTCGAAGGGACAGACTGGGGGTTTTATTGTTCTTGTATCGACTGTTATTACTTCGTTTGATCTTGGGTCAATATTCGTTTCTCTTAAACGGGTATTTGAGAAATAAGATCCTTAAGGTTAGGATCCTTAAAGTTAGGAAATAAGATCCTTAAACTTTAACACGTTGACTGCCGTATCACCCATATATGGGTGACGGAATTATTTGTCCATATTTAAAAATTAATTATTACGCTAATGTAATCATTGTATCAAATTTAGTTAATATCTGGAAAATGCAAGAAGGTTAAAACGTTACTCAGTGTCACACATTTTAATTCTGTAATCATTATTGTATTAAATATATTGTTTCGATTTTATGAAATTTTTGAGGTCGCTGCTTTCGCAGTCAAAGTGTTAAAGGATATTTGAAATACATAAGTTATATCTGTAAAGTATGGGATGTCTGAGGAGCGACCGGAAGGGGGGATCCACAATTAGAGTAAGGAATGAGAAGGAGTAGTTTTTAAGTAGTTGTTTTTTTTCTGTACATAGATCTCTCTCTCTCTCTCTCTCTCTCTCTCTCTCTCTCTCTCTCTCTCTCTCTCTCTCTCTCTCTCTCTCTCTCTCTCCCTCTCTATCGTTTTAGATATAGTTAATTGTAAGCATTTAGATAAGGTAGAGTAAGTTAGTTTAAGTTAGAAATTAAGGATAGGATAAGGAAGAAGATGTAGAGGTAAGAGAGGAGTAATGGATGAGCATTGCAACCCCGAGGGGAGACAATAAAATACTATATATTTGTAAAGTAAAAACAATTAAAGGGATACAAGTTTATTGTTACGAGTATGGATCGATTGTATCGACGTCGAGAGATGTAACAAGGTTTCCCAAACGACGATGTAACAAGGACAAAAGACAGTCGGTTGACGAACGACGAGTTTGACGGACAGAGAGATAAGTACTCCTCCTCTCCCAGTAAAGAGAATATAGTTTTCTACAACAGAGTATTTTATATTAGAGATATAGAATGCCGAATCTACGCTCGCGTAACAATATGTTTTGAAAAACATGTGTTGACTGGTGCCATGATTCCGGTCTTTCTGCAGACCAAAACAAAAAAATAAGAAAGTATATTTGAAGCAAAATAAATTAAAAATTTTGATTACTTGCCAAATGGTGGCATTTTTAACTCCATTTAAGGATGTTTTAAATATTTTTCCGCCTTACGTACGTTTCAAAAAAGTGATCTCGAAAAAAAAACGCGCTTAAAGATTCAATTATGAATTATACGATAATTCCGACCAATAGCAATTTTTTGAAAAACAATATTTACACGCTACCTAGTAAACTTATGCGTCTGACATCTCAAACTAATCGACGTCATTTGAACCAATTTTAAAACAGTTATTCGATTTTTAAAGGTGTACGAATACTTTGTACACCCACCGCAAGCACCTATATTTTGCAAATAGTACAGACACTTTTTGTTTTCCATCACCGTCCGCAGTCTAAATAGTTGTTAGTACTGTTATAGCCTCCATATTTGTCGAGTGAAATTATAAAAAATACCTATCCGCACAAAGAACACCAACACTTGTCATTTATTTGCGCGTGTTGTAAACAGTAGATTGCCCTGATTCTCTAATGTCGTCACGTGCAGACGCATTGTATGCAATATTTAGGTTTCGCGATGATCGGCATGCACACATAATGCCCATGTACTTCTGTCAGCGACACGCGCTCATTAGAGAGCAGTTGCTTGTGTCGCTAGGGCATTGTTGGCTTTGAACCGTGCGATGTCAATGGGAAGTCTAAAAGAAAAATCCAGAATAAAGAATCCTCCCCGATTCTCGGTATGAATAGCAAACTTGCAATCAACTACCGAAATGTCTGTCTGCTAATGGGACCCGGCAGTGTCTCGATTTCTTTTCAGAGCACAGTCTCCGGAAACGGACAAAGCTAATAGGATACCTGTTACGATTGTCACGTTCATGCAGCGATATGTCTTTTAAAAATTCGTTATTTATCGGCCTCTACTCGGAGTGTTCACCGATCAATTTTCGCTATGCATGCCCTGCAGACTACAGAAGAGTATATTATACAGGGTGTCCCACATAAATGGGAACACCTAAATATCTGTCGTATTTACAGTCCTATCGGAAAACTTCAGAGGACAAAGTGACACCATTGCAGGGGGCAAATATAACGGTAAAGTAAAAAATTTTTTATGTCGTGTTTTTTAATGAAATTTCAAGGTTACCGATGTTTTTTTAAATGAAATAGTATATTTTTTACGATAGCATGATAGACAATAACAAACTGAATTTAGTGGATACCACCTTTTTCACCTTGAAATGACCTTGAGCAAGAATAATCATGTTGGAGCGGATAAAATGTGGAAGCTTAAAACTTACGTGTTTCGGCAAAGATTACGCGTTGTTTACGGCGGGTAGTCTAATTTTGGTCTTCATGCGTTTCCCAGAGTTTAGTATATTTTGCAAAAGTAATTACTACACATTCTGCTAACAGGTGACGTTAAAAAAGATCATTCCCTAAGAAAAAAGAAAAACGAAAAAATTAGTCGCAAGACAGGGTATCATTAAATCAGTAAATGCAGAGAAAGATCAATCGAAGCCAGGAAGTTGTTAAATTCCCTGAACAATCAGAAAAGGCACGGGACAAATCAAATGTAAATCCGAGACAGGGTTTTAAACGAACACGGTGAATGCCATACGCGTATGTATGGTAGACGTACGCGCGTAACATTTCAACAAATACAAATACAGATACAGACACAGACACAGATACAGATACAGATACACAACACTGTCTCTGCTCGTCGATTTTTCTCTCTTGGTTGTACGGTTTTAATTAGCGAAAATTCGTGGAGCTGGAAAAGAGCGCAGCTGCGCAACTTTGCCGACTTTTCTTCGGCGAATAGTCCGCGGCACTTGCTGTTCCCCTGTAAACGAATTACGACGGTGTATTAGCTCCACTATTCAGAAGTTAGCGTGCACCGGGAACCCTTTCGGATTGTACGTGAATACAGTAATTAACGCGTACACTTCGGATCGAGAGAACGAGGATCTAGGGAGAGAGTGGCAAGGTAGGAGTAGGAGCAGGAGATGATAGGGTGCAGTCGAGCAAATATCCAGCAAATAAGCGCAGCATACGCGCGCGTTAATAGGGTTAAACGGAGTCGACCTCGGCGCGCGGCCTCTCCTCTCCTCTTCGAAGTAACGAAATTATTCCTTATACCTGTATAAGTAACTGCCATGCCGGACTGATCTCTCTGCACTCTGTACTCTCGACTCTCCACTTCCCACTCTCCACTTTGCAGGTATAGCAATGAGCAAAACTGAACACACATATTCATATGTTTAAAAATCACCCCTTTCAGTTACGTTCAAACTATTCGGGACACTCTGTATATGACAGCGTAACACAAGAATGATCTAGCATTTCATATTATCGCTTATCACAGTGAGTCTTGTCATACTGGAAGGTAGTCCTTCGAATTAGCACAAATTAAGTGGGTACACCACATGCAAACGCAACAAGGCCTCACCGATCTTCCAGGGAACAGCCGTAACAGACGTTAACAATGTGTTTATGGCGGCAGAAAAGTGTGTGAAGATGGAAAAAGGAGAAGGAAGCGTTTCGTCCTAGGCCCGCTAGAGGCCTCATCGGTAAGGCTATCTAGCGAACCCGTGCCTTAGACGCGGGATGCCGTAAGGACAGTTTAGGACGGTATATGTATATACAAACAGAGGAAGATTCAGGTAGTAGCGGGAAAGGTGTGTCGTAATGTCCCTCTGTTGACGAGCATAGGAAGTAGCCGCCACATGTTTATTTAATTAAAAGAGTTTAATCAAAGTCCTAGGTTGTTTCAAGGTCATACTATTAAACATGAATGAAGGCACCATCATGTTAGCTATAACATACAATACAGGTGCTGTAGGTAAAAGAACAGGTGACGCTCAAAGAACCATTCATAAATGATATTCATAAAAAAGCGATTGTTCCATCCGACTCATTTTATGAAACCATTTTAATTACGTTATGAATATTTTTTATATTTTCAGAGAAAGTGTCTTTATGGTCGTTACGAGAATCGGTTCTGTAACTTCTTCGAAATTTATATAGAATCTGAAAAATAAAAAATATAGAACTGATATGGAAACTGATAGAAGTTAATAGAAACTGAAGTTGATAGATACAGTCTGAAATTTAAGTTTCCATAACAGCTATTTTGAAAAAAAATTTTTAACACTTCTTTTAAGAACCGAAACCGATATCATGGCCGTTTCCAATTTCTGATTTTGGCTATAAGTGTAATTTTGGTTATTAAATAAGTAGGATTTGTGTTATAAATATAATGAGATGCGAGCTTCTAACAATTAGTTGTGCAGGTACATGTATAAAATGAACCATGAAATGTAATCATGTTAAACCACTCTGTGGTTAGAGGATCGGTTGAAAATTGTTGTGTTTGAAATTGTTCAACGAAAGAATTAAGATGATTATAGGAAACTATCTGTTAACCCCTTTTTCTCAGAATTTAATCATAATTTGCACTATGACATCTTAAACCATTGTTTATCTCATTCGGACAATTCAGATTAGATGGTCTTATACATATATGACACAATTTCTTTTTTGCTGTAAAAAAATCTTTAATTATTTGTTTACTTTATCTTGGTATATTATATTATCACGAATATTTACCTTCATAAATATATTTATCTACTACTGATATCGATAAATAAAGGAGTACAATGCACTGATATTAAAAAAAAGTGGGTCATCAGTCTTTGGCTTACACTGAAATTTTGGTCTATAATAGTAGTTCTAATGATACGAGTAATAATTTTAAACAATACAGTTTGCTTTTTCATAGAGCGGTAAATATGGACTTGGCTAAATCGTATTTTTTTGTGAACTGTATTACTTGAAATTCTATGATGAAAAACGACGATTTATTTTAACGCAATCTACTACATAGTTCAGGACTATGTAATCCGAGTAAGTGAAATAGAGGGCTGAACTTCATTAAGGATGATCCGAGTGAAACCAAAAGACACCAGAAACGAAAGATCGTAATAAAATTAGCGGATTCGGACCCTTTCCAATGAACCCTCGTCGACCAGGAAAGCCGGTCGAGCGATGCGAGTCACTTTGATCAAACGCGTCGAGAAGACCTTGCAATGAGACGGAAAGCGCGTGTGTTTAGTTGTTACACGTTAACACCCTGAAACTGGTCACGGAGTTACAGTGTATTCATGTATGTACCTACCATTTATACGTACATAGTACATACACATTCCATCGTAAACGTGAAGACCCTCCGACAACCTCTATACTTCCGGCGCGGCGCGGCGTGACGTGCACTCGCATTCTACAGGCGACTCGCAACTCACAACCAGTGATGGCCAGTGTCGACTGCTTTTGTATAATAATATCTAATACGTGTAAAATCCCGAATACTTCTAATGAATACAGAAATCAGTTGACAAATTGGCATTTTGCAGTTAGTTCTGTTATGGAATGTTAATTCTAGACACAAAATCTACGGAAATCCGTTTCTCAACATCAAATTGTAATTAAGCAGAAACCGCGAAAGAAAGGGAGAATAATATGTCATCAGTTTGTTGTACGCCCGCGTTGTATCGCGCCGGTCAAGATGAGACGAATACGAAGAGATTTCCTAAACGAGTTCCTTCCTGGATTGTTCCGGTCGGAAGCAGTCGGTATCTTTTCATCATCCGATCCGGCGAGCTCATCAGTGTCTCGCTGGCGAAGGCTATCGTGCGCTTTTCAATTCTAACGACGCTCCATTGTTTCATCGAACCGGTTCAGGCATTCAACTTTTGGTACTTTTCGATCCGTACCGGTTCCCATAGAGCCGGGGTTCCTGTGGGAACACGCTTCTCAGCGATGCGCACAACCACCGATTCCTGTGGGAAATATCTTCGCCCTCGTGCGTACTACGGATCGCTATCAAAGGGGCTTCATGGTGTGCAAATTGGTTTACACGGTCGGTGTTTCGCTCTCGACAAGCGACGCACCGTTCGCGCATCCCCATAAAAAGAATGCCACGCTCCGATTCCTGCCTAACTGACACGTGCTGCTAATATTACTGTTCGACGAAATTAAAATCCGGTGTCATCAATATGCGCCCACTATTCTTTTTACTATTTACTATTTACTGCTCGATTCCTTGTCCTCCCGTTGTTATGTTTCAGGCCACGAAATACGCGGATCTTTTCATAAGCTAATACTTGATGGAGATACATATAAAATTATTTAAATAAAAATGAATTTTTAAAAATACCACGTTTTTAAAACGGTTTAAAAAGTATAAAATAATAATAAATAAAGAAAAGGGACTAAAAAGTATAAAATAATTTGAAAAAAATGAAATGGACTAAAAAGTATAAAATAATTTGAAAAAAATGAAATGGACTAAAAAGTATAAAATAATTTGAAAAAAATGAAATGGACTAAAAAGTGTAAAATAATTTGAAAAAAATGAAATGGACTAAAAAGTATAAAATAATTTGAAAAAAATGAAATGGACTAAAAAGTATAAAATAATTTGAAAAAAAATGAAATGGACTAAAAAGTATAAAATAATTTGAAAAAAGTGAAATGGACTAAAAAGTATAAAATAATTTGGAAATAAAACCAAAATTTGAAATTGTGAATTTTGAATAGCTGTGAAAATACTTGTAAGATTTAAAACGAAAAACGTGGGGCGCAAGATAATAGTGAGGAGTGTAGGGAGTAGCAGCAGTTGAGAAAACACACAACAGTTTATATCATTTGCGGAGCAATAAAATTTCCAGTGATTTAGGTGAACTATTCATGCATCAATTATCTATCGCATGCGCCCCACGTTTTTCGTTTCAAATCTTACATTTATTTTCACAGCTATTCAAAATTCACAATTTCAAATTTTTGTTTTTATTTTCAAATTATTTTATACTTTTTAGTCCGTTTTTTTATTTATTATTATTTTATACTTTTTAGAACGTTTTAAAAACGTGGTGTTTTTAAAAATTGAAAGGTGTTGTCCTAATGTCCCTCTATTGACGAGCATAGGAAGTAGCCGCCACAATGGAAATAAATCATAACTCGAATGATACATAATTTAATAACGAATAATTATTTATTCGTTGCTCTTATTCAAATAAAATTTTATTCGAATAACGCTGTAATCGAACACTGTGTCGATTACATTTCACTAGATTTATAAATAAATTAGTAAAAAGGCAAGAGGGGGACACTTGTATGATGGTGCCGGTGATGATTAACAAGGTGACAAAGCATAGCATGGCGCAACCCTCGATCAAACTCGTTTTCCAATTCGTAGCGTCGCGTCGCGACGGTTCGTCTTCGCCTATTACGTGTATGCGGTATGCAGTATGCGGCGATCTCCACGGGGACACGGAGCCTTCACAATTATTGTGACTCACAATCGGTGTGCTGACGTATAGAACGGACGTATGCGTACGTATGCGTAGTATTTGGCTGCCTCATCATGGGAACAACAACAAGGGAACGGAACGCCAGAGAGCACAATGTGCCATAGAAGCTAGAAAATTTGCGATTTCGACGCGTGCACGGCACGTGTCGGGCCGGCCTCCGGCTAGATTAACGAACCTTTCACTCTATCCATTGCTTTTCTTCTCCCTGCTTCGTTTTTCCCAACTGAAAATTTGCCGCGATCGTGTCAGATCGATCGTGTCCAAAGTACCATACACGACTTAGGTTACCGAGGAAATATTTGAAGAGGGAATACAAGTATACATATACAGGGTGGGCTAAATAGATGGACTACCTTGAATAACTCGATCCGAACACGATGCGTTTAATTTTTAAATTTTTCAGAATGGTAAACCAAACATGGACAACATCGTTTATACAATTTTATATTTTAATGTCAAATTAAACTGAAGATGCAATAAAGCATCTCTTTTGAACTTTGAAAAACATTAAATTTTTCCTTGAGATTGTGTTTTCAACCGTCAGTAAATATAAGGTCAATGTTAATTTTTTAAGTATTCGCTGAATATCTAATAGAGATCTTCCATTATTTATGGTTACTTCCACATCCCAAGTCAAAACTATCCCTGGTAGCATTTATGGTTGACCAACGGTGGCCAACGGTTGGGAGTTAGTTAGGATATGGTTAGTGGTTTTGCCTACAGATCCCCAACGTAGGGCCTACGATGAAAAAATATGTCAATTTGCCAACGAATATCCAACGTTGGGCCTACAGATATTTATGGTCGGTTAAATAACGTGAAATTTACGACGATAATACTACATTAGCCCAACATTTAAATATATCGTTTAACAGACACCAGAAATGTTGCTGCAACCACAAACATGTTATATCCCAAATTGATTTTTCTTTCATATTTCTAAATATACTCACAATATGTTATTTTTGCGCGATAGTTGACGCAGCAAAATTTTATTGTGTGCAGCCTTGGAATTGATTTATTTCTTTGAGTTTCTCCATTTGACAAGGGGGAGGCACGGGTGTTGCATTCGCTTTTAGAACGACAGTATGCGGAGGTCTTATAGCTCGTATACCGTAACGAAACCCTTTATGTATTATGATTTAAATTTTTCGACGTCTCTAGGAAAAGGAGGGGGGCACCGGCCACGCCGGGAATCGAACCCGGGATCTCGCGATTTGTAGCTGATCAGCTCCTGCACATACCCACGGAACCCTCTGACTCTTCCCAATCTCCATACGGTATTTGGTTTGGGAGGTCCTGATACCACATACTATACATATACATATAATCATCCGGCAGTCTGAGATCATGCTCAATGGTAATTTTTCATGGTAGCCATTCTTAAGTCGCACTCTTCTTCCGCAGCCTTTCTTTTCTTCGTCCTTCGTTCTGTGTACCCGTGCGCAATTACTAATTATTACCGCGTAATTATCTAACATTAGACCAACGTTGTTCCGTTGTACGTGCGTGTGCAGTTCGCATATCAGAGTGGAATACATTATTCACGATTCGCGTTTCTTTTCTGGTTGTGCAACGTTTTGTAGTTTCTGCGATTCTCCAGACCTATGTTTTCGCCTGTGTGATAATATCTGATAACGTTCATCGACAAGCATGTTACTTTTCGCTAGCTTCGTGCACCACCATTTATAAATTATAATAAATATTTGGTTTTTCATTGAAATATTTAGTACTTTTACTATAAATTTTACTTTAAACATTCTTGGCTAATAGTCATGAGTTTTACTTCATTCGTCTTATAACTCTGATATATTTTAGTAAACTTATAAATCGGCAAAGTTGTTCGTGTACGAGATTATTCGTTCTGCGGGATTAACGAATTTTAGATGTCTGCGTCGCGGGCATCGAGTTCGTTGCTCAGCAAACACCAGTAGTGCCGACATACAATGTAATATATATGTACTATACGAAATGCAAGGGATATCTCTAATTCACTCATACTCGCACTAATGTATCTCACTCTACCTTACTACCGTGACTTACTCTTTCGATCAGAATAACATTAATAAAGTTCGCGGTTCCGTTGTTAAAAAAAATAAAGATCGATTTTTTGTGGTTGTGGTGTATTCGGGTGGTTCACGTGTCTCAGATTTTCCTCAGATTTTTCTTAGATTTTTCTCAGAATTATCTAAACATCGTTAACTAGGGAAAACAGGCTAAAAACTGATTTTTCATTTTAACCTCATAATTACCCTTCCGATCGAGATATAGGGTTAAAATTTTGCACAGTATGCTTTTTTGGATGCGCTATCGAATGACTCATCCGCGATATTATTCGGCTCAAGGGCACTTTTGACCATCTTATCCGGCTATAGCCTTTAAAGACCTTTTTACATTTACATTTTTTCAATGCCTCCGGTTTTCTTTATGGTCAGTCGATTTCTATTGGCGTTTTCATACAACCTTCTACTTCTCATTGAAATAAACCACGTAATTTAGGAAATAGTTGTTATTGAACAACTATTGCACTATTATACTCAACATTATATCCATTTTACTACCAAAATATATAATAAAACATCCCAGACATTCAGCATTTTCAATATATTAAAATGCTTGATAATATCGGTGTGCCAATCTTCCTGCTATACCTCGCATCATGTCACATTACGCCCGAATTTATTTCGAGTCCATCTCTTCATGCGTGCGTTCGCTTCGGTGCGGGCCGTTCGCTTCGGTGCGAACAATTCGCTTCGTTCGTTGCGAGCCGGTCGCATAGGTGCGGATAGCTCGCATAGGTGCGGATAGCTCGCATCGGTGCGGATAGCCGGGACATTTTTAACAATTCGAAAATAAATGAGGTAACAGCTCGAAGTCTCCTCTTTAAGGACCTATTTTTGGAAAGGCAGACACTTTAAAGTTGACGAATACATTAAAATGAATATATTAAAAAGAATATATTGAATATATTAAAATGCTTGATAATATACGCCCGAATTTATTTCGAGTCCATCTCTTCATGCGAGCGTTCGCTTCGTTCGTTGCGAGCCGCTCGCATCGATGCGGATAGCTCTCATAGGTGCGGATAGCTCGCATTGGTGCGGGTAGTTCGCATCGGTGCGGATAGCTCGCATCGATGCGGATAGCTCGCATAGGTGCGGATAGCTCGCATAGGTGCGGATAGCTCGCATCTGTGCGGATGGCCGGGACATTTTTAACAATTCGAAAATAAATGAGGTGACAGCTCGAAGTCTCCTCTTTAATGACCTATTTTTGGAAAGGCAGACACTTTAAAATTGACGAATATATTAAAACGAATATATATATATATATATATATCTTCCTGCTATACCTCGCATCGTTTCACATTACGCCCGAATTTATTACGAGTCCATCTCTTCATGCGAGCGTTCGCTTCGGTGCGAGCCGTTAGCTTCGTTCGTTGCGAGCCGCTCGCATAGGTGCGGATAGCTCGCTTCGCGCGAGTATTCGACCCGCCTTGGTCAATCGGGCCGAGCTTAGCTCGGCTCGCATTTGTCGGATACTCGTACAGCCCTAGTGTAAACGAAATGGTTTCGATGTCGTTGGCCACGCATCACTGAACGGTTGAAATCAAAGCCCTAGCGTTGGTAAACGAATTCGATTTCGTGACGTTGGAAGCAATGCCGGCAAAAGCCTCTGCTACTATCGGATAAAAGTCCACCGAGCGTAATAGCAGCACGAGCAGTCAATTAGCAAATTCTTAGGAAATCGCTTGGCATTGCAGCTGCTGTATGTTCTGCGTGCGTAATTTACACGCGAGGGCGGACTATATTATTCGCGCTTACACTTCAGACTCGCACACTGTAATTTATTGAACGAGCCGATGTAGATAACGAAAAAAAAGGATAACATCATGAGCAATGCCTCGCTGCCACGAGGCAGAAATGTTGGCTAACCCAGAAACCTGGTATTAAACGGACCAACAAACCGTCAAGCGGACGCATGTATGTACGTTAAAAAGTTTCAGTAAATGTGCTCCGAAAATTTATGAACAACTCTCGGGCAACGATTAAACAAAACTGATTTTTTTTCTGGACGCCAAAATATCGTCTAACAATTTCACGAATATAAAATTGAGCTATCTTCGATACACTAACAACTACGTATCCTTTTGCTTTGATTATTATTAAACTGTTGACAAATGGGGTGATCTTTTAGCTGTAAAACAAATATTCAAAGCACATCGAAACAAAAAGTGTAATAGACACGAATAACGTTATTAAGTATATTTTTCACTTTTATTATTTGGCTGAAATTTCCGTAGAGAATAATCGATAATTCTTCGTTTCAGCGTTCTAAAAATAAACTATGAAAAAAGAAATTCATATCATTTTAAAATTTGAAATGCCTCTGAATTCTCGATCTTTCATCCAAAAAGGACCACCAATTTTTTAGTTTGCAGGAGCAAACACTGCTTTCCAGATTGGTAAACTAATTACAGAAATCATTGAACAGCTTGCACTAAGGGCAAATATTGAATGACAGGGGAACAGTGTATGTTGGAACTGGCAGCGCGTATCTCGTGTCGAAACTTTTTTCCAGCGAGGTCGCACGAAGAAGCATTTGGCCTCAAACTTTCCGCCGCGTCGCACCACGCCGCGCCGTGTCGATTCAGATAAAAAAATCTGGACGTGAAAAACTTCGTTGCAAGCACGACTGCTCACTAAACGCTGAAAAACGTACTTCGATCTTTGTGTTTTCGGAAAATCGCTGTTAACATGCTATCGGAGCACTACAATTATTTACACGCTGCTATACATAATGGGATAGAAGCATTCTTGTATTACAGGGTATCCCGTTTGAAGCGAACCACACGACATCTCTGAAGTTATTAATAACGAAAAATGTTTCAAACAAAAGTTATATTATTTTAAAGGAGGAATACTTCTGTGTTAATGGTTTTTTTAAAGTGAAGGAGTAGAGGACATATGAAAGTCACTTTTAATTTTCTAAATGGTACAATGTACATATGTTTTAATACATCAATCAATTATAACAAAAAATTATTAACCTAGATGTTATTTCAACTCTAATTTTACGAGATACATATTTGCTTTGTAATAGGAGGTATACAAGGTGTCCCACATAAATGGGAACACCTAAATATCTCTCATATTTACAGTCCTACCGGAAAACTTCAGAGGACAAAGAGACACTATTGCAGGGGGCAAATATAATGGTAAAGAAAAAAAAATTTTATGTCGTGTTTTTTAATGAAATTTCAAGGTTACCGATGTTTTTTTAAATGGAATAGTATATTTTTTTACGATAGCATGATAGACAATAAAAAACAGAATTTAGTGGACACCACCTTTTTGACCTTGAAATGACCTTGAGCAAGAATAATCATGTTGGAGCGGATAAAATGTGGACGTTTAAAACTTACGTGTTTAATCAAAGATTACGCGTTGTTTACGGCGGGTTGACCTTTACAAACCACAATAAATGTTTGAAATATTTTTCATAGTAAACAGCGTATGTTTATATTCGAGTATCTATCTCACACCTGACACCATTGGATCTGACACATTTGGACTTTTATCTAGGGGGCAAGATAAAATGTATTGTGTACAAAGATAACCCCACAATGCCAGAGGATATGCGGCAAAGGATTACTACAGCATGTGCTTCAATTACTTCTCAGGAAATCGACAATGCCTACAGATCATTTAATGCAAGATTGTAATATTGCATAAACGAGGATGGTCAACATTTCGAACATTTATTATGATATGTGAAGGTCAACCCGGCGTAAATAACGCGAAATCTTTGCTGAAACACGTAAATTTTAAACTTCCACATTTAATCCGTTCCAACATGATTATTCTTGCTCAAGGTCATTTCAAGGTCAAAAAGGTGGTATCCACTAAATTCAATTTTTTATTGTCTATCATGCTATCGTAAAAAAGATATACTATTCCATTAAAAAAAACATCGGTAACCTTGAAATTTCATTAAAAAACACGACATAAAATTTTTTTTCCTTTACCATAGTATTTGCCCCCTCCAATAGTGTCACTTTGTCTTCTGAACTTTTCTGATAGGACTGTACATACGACAGATATTTAGGTGTTCCCATTTATGTGGGACACCCTGTATATTATAGCTAGCCCGTCATAAGTTGTCATACAGCAGTTATGATGTATCTATATGCAAAGATCTTTTAATCTTAAATCAATGGTAAAAGTATACGGATCTAATTATGGTCTTCTCAAAAGTGTCGATCTGAAATTTTGTTAAATATTACAATTTCGAAACATTCATGGGAATCAGCATGCCATAAATTTTTCAATTGAAATTATTGATTATTTTGCTTCTAATTTTATTTGTGTTTACTATTACTGCAATAAATTATGTTATAATATTAGGATCAATAAGTTGATTTCGTTTACGATAACAACAACAACAACAACAATATCTAATTTTATATTTACATTTGGGTGTAATAGATTATATTAAATACGTTAGAAGCATTCCAACAGATAATAACAAAGATAGAAATTTAAGCTATTATATTGAGAGGCGGACAAATCATCTTTTTTAAACACAATGAATGACAAATTTATTTAACAAAAGCTATTTTATCTAATGATTCAGACTATGTACACAGTCAAAAATTGTGTACTAACCAAATGTACCACCGAATGTACCACAGAGAACTCGTAAGAATAAAAATCATAAAGTTAAACAGGTAGAAATTGCTTGAAATGTTTACGGTTGATTGCTCGTCTAAAAAATGAAGAAAGCTGTACGAGTGTGTTGCACTTGTGTGTGTGTGTGCAACTTGCATGTTGCACTTGTGTATGGAATATGAAAGCGTTACATGCTGCGTGCATTACACCGAAAATGTGTTAAATTATTTGTACATTGTTTCATGGCGCCAAGTTCGTAACACGATCGAGTTAGAAAGTAAAGAATGTCTTTGCATAGCTGCCAAAGTGCGGCACACTTCGTGTCAGCTCAATTCTTTGCTCGTACTACTTTGGCCTTTCTCTCGTCTCTCGTCGCGTTTCATTTGCCTCTCCACCTCGATGCCTCTCTCTTTCTCCCTTTCTCTCTTTCTCTCCCCTGTCTCCCTGCCATTCACCCCCTCACTGTTGCTTCTACTTCCCCATTCTCGTACACTTGTTGCTTCGTCACGGAATCAACTTGTCCGAAATTTTTACCCTCGCCTCGTCACGAATCGCAAACAAATTGGAGCGGGCGACGATACTGTAATGCTTTCGTCAGAAATAAAATGTGCGCATAGAGATGTTAAGCGAAGTTTAACAGGTTGATTGCCTGAATCTTCGCAATTGGGACACCGATGTAATCAATTTGCTGATCTTATGTTCCAATGGTTAGCAATACCAGGATTCGTGCGCAGCCCTATTGGCCTGTTATTAGTTTTATTTATAAAATACAGTGGCCGACAAAAAAAAGTCTAAAATTGGAATTTCTGCGTGTGGGTATTAATTAATTCTGCATTAGATGATTTTCCAAATGTTTATAACATTCACCAAATCTGGGACATCCTCTCCACATTATACGACATCATAATTCTTCCGTATATTCGTCTGTTTTCACATAATGCGTTAAAGTAAACATGTGCAGCAAACAAAAGTAAGTTTAAATTATTTTGCACTGTAATAGTACATTATTGATAACCACATAGTACACATTTGTCGATAATACGTAAAAAATAGGAATGTTATATGTAAGCTGTTGGAATAAAGTAGTCACATTGTAAGTAAAACTCACATCCTGGAATGTCGGCGCGGCGTCGCTTTGGCTGTTACAATGTAACAACTTTAAAAAAGGCTAATGGAGTGTGCGTCATAAATCGAAATGACGATCGGCACGAGACGAGAGTGGGGAAGACGTTAGTTGCACGTCCGCCCAATAGTCAGTTCGAAAGAAGAGTCGGTTTGGGCAGGACATACCTGGTAATAATAAGTTGACAGTTCCAAGTTTTTATATTAAAGAAAGTTCCTTATTCACTAACGCTGTGCTTTATGATAAGAGAAACACCATTCCTATCATATCCTCAACATAAGCGTTAAAGTAAATGTATTGTGAATAACTCCCAACGTGGAACTCGAAAGGAATTCGAAAGGAATTCGCAAAGAAACCGTCTGAGTGGTCAGACGCACACAGTTGAGTCACATATGCTTCTCATTATTCTCTGAGGAGATTACCACTACTACTTCGGGTGTTTCGCATCACGAGCCTGTGTACTTCGCGTCTCTTACCCCTGTGCCGTCCCGAGTTCCACTTTGGGAGTCATTGACACTGGATATACATACAATAAATATAAATTTTCGAAAGTCTTCTGTGAAATGATCACAGGCAAAGAAGTTCTAATTTTCTTTAACCATGAAGATATTCGTACTGATAGAGGGTAATTGCAATTATACTGTGGTGGCTACTTCCTATGCTCGTCACCAGAGGGACATTGCGACAACACCTTTCCCGCTACTACCTGAATCTTCCTCTGTTTGTATATACAGGGTGGCCCACATAACTCTGAACAGCTCAATATCTCGAAAACTATGCCATCGATTTTAAAGTTCTTAGTCTTAAATTGCATGGAACTGAAGGGCCTTTCTGACTACATAAACGTGAAGTGGCCTCCTTTCCCCTTTAACGGGGGAGGGGAGGTACCTTTGTAATTTTAAATGGAACCCCCTATAAAATGTTACATATTTAGATTCTACCGGAAAGAACAAGTCAATTTTGTCTGAAACATTTTTTTGTCAGATACTTCCATGATGAGATATAACAGTTTGAAGTTTCGAGTTGTAGGTACTTGAGGCTCTTGGAAATAGCGTTATGGAATTATTACACCCACCTATACCGTCCTAAACTGTCCTTACGGCATCCCGCGTCTAAGGCACGGGTCCGCTAGATAGCCTTATCGATGAGTCCTCTAGCGGGCCTAGGACGAAACGCTTCCTTCTCCTTTTTCCATCTTTTCATAATTCAGCGCCGCCATAATACTTACTTAGATTTGATTAAAGAGTGGCATAAGATTTCTAAACAGTCGATATTTATTATTCTCCAAAAATGTAAATAAAATTGAAACGTTACGCATCAATCATTTCGAATTTTGTAACTGGGCAAAGTTTTAATGTAGGCAAAGTAAAGAGCGGTCGAACCGATGCTCGATATTTCTTAGTTTACCTTCGAACCTTCAAAGTCTAAAAGGCAATAAAAATGTTTAAGTTGTCAAAGTCTTCTTATTTCTTTGGCGAAGGAATATAGAAATATTTAAACGGACTTGTACGAAGATTATTATTCGTTCGCTAAAATTGCTGTAAAAATGAGTGAAACAGTGTATACAGGTAAATTATCCGAGTGTTTGTTAGACGATACATGATAATTTAGCTCGTATAAGGTAAAAGGAGCGTAGATAGGTGCGCAGAAGCGAGCTATATTAAATGCATGTCCTAACTACCTGGAGTACGTGATGAAGCATTCCATTGCACATGACTTAACATCACGACGTTCGTCGACAGTATCATAGAGGGAATTTCATAGCTCTCCATTAACTCCTTTGTCAGCACGGTAATGGCCCTTTGATTACAGAGACGCAAATTCATTTAACCAGTGCATCCCTGCAGGCTACTCCGAAGGATCTCATACAATAGCCAATAATTATTGAACTATGAAATATTCTATCGTATGAATTTTCAGATAATCAAGAGAAGTGCTGGAAGAATAGTTTGAGCTACTGGCACTCGCGATAGTCGGTCTCAAGAGAGAAATTCGTAGAATTCTGAGATACGACTGACTGCTAGGTAGTGTAAACGTCGGAAACATGGGACCCCTGATTTCAGATACTTGTTAAAAGTAAAGGAATTTGCTGTTCTCTAACAATATCTACAGTGGTGGACATATACTTGTGAACATTGGTATTTTGCGACTTTTATTATATTTTATAATGAAATGCAAGCAGATAATTTATTTCTATTGTACTTGCGTATATACCATACAATTTATGAAAGATTAATCATAAATACAATATAATAAAATGATAATGTTCCTTGTTCTAAATTTTGACGACACGAACTTAGAAACACCTACTTTCGATCGCATTTTTCAATACTTAACACTAATATTTGGTACCTGTTCCTTTATTTTTAATCATTTCGGCACAACGACATGGGATAGAATTTCAACGATTACACCTTTCCAGAGGAATACGTTTCCATGCTGGTGAAAAGGCGTGAATATTTGTTACATTTCGTATTTTATTTCTTTGGTCACATTAACATCGGTCTGAAGCGTCTCAATCACGTTGAGGTCCGGTGACTGACAGTGGGCCATTTCATTTTCTTAGAATGTTTTTACTACCCAGGTAATAACAAATTACGTCATAACATGATGAATTCTTAAGTATCTGGAGGTTTAGGGTATTTATAGAGACACTTGTATGCAAGCGCGCTAGCGAGGGCATATACGATGACGATGAAACGTTTATTGTATTATTTATTTACATATTTTAGACGTAAATAGAAGTTTTCTAAAAAAATTTGTTTCATAGTTTCGGCATTTTTCGTTACGAGCGCTGATATCTGTTTCCGATGACTGCTGCCGTTGACTGCTGCCGATGACTTCTGACAGACTAATCCTGCCGAATTGTCCAAACTACGCCGCAAGAACGCAAAAGTAGGATGTCTCTATAGGCGAGCGCCCTAGATTTATCTTTCGTCTAGAGCGCTTGCCTATGGAGACGTTCTGCTTTTGTGTTTTTTTAGCGTGATTAGGCGCCCCGCGGAACCTTAAGGGTCTGTGCACACCCATGCGGGACGGGCCGGACCGAGATTTAACTAGTTAGTTTAAATAGTTTACTTTAAGGAGCTGTGGAGCCCCTGGAAACATTGTTTTTGTGCTATGCACAGAGGGAACTGTCAACGCGCGCTCGAAAGTGCAAGAATTATGGCCCTTCGGTCGCGCGAGGGAAGAATCGGTACCACACCGGATCAGACATCCCGGAGAGCCCTGCCTGTACCAAAGCTATGTAAAAAAAACTCTCCGGGGCCCATCCCGGATGGGTGTGCAGAGACCCTAAAATAGCTTGAAATCTCGTACGAGTTTCCTCTCTGCTCTGCTTAGCCTAATAAGCTAATCATCTAGCGGAACGTGTGTGCCACACATTCTCATTCAAGCTTCCCCTAGCAGCCGCTTGGAGCGCTGCGCGCTGGAGTCTACACCCTTGAAGAAATCAACTGGAAATGCGAAAATAACGTTTTAAACGGGACACACCCGTTTGGACGCCATCCGATTGGACGCGTCCCGATTGGACGCGTTCCTTTTGGACTACGTGCCGATTGGACTCGTGTCGTTTTAACGCCGTGCCGTTTGGACTCCATGCCGATTAGACTCCGTACCGGTTGGGCCTAACCCAGACCTAACTCAGACCTAACCCAGACCTAACCGTACATTTCACAATAAAATATCACCATATTTAGAATTCTAAAAGCAATGATTATAAAATTTACGGCACCCAAATGTCACGAATCCAAACGGCACGGCGCCCAAATGTCAGAAATCCAACCGCAATGGCGTCCGAACGACGAGTCCAATCGGCACGGCGTCCAAAAGGAACGCGTCCAATCGGATGGCGTCCAAGTGGGAGCCCTTTTAAACCAGCAACAAGCAACTTCAAACGACTGAAATCGAAAACAACAGCAGAAATGAATTTGTTACGATAACGGTTACGTTCAGTCAAGTAGATATTCGATAGGAGACAAAATGTGATTTAATGAATTCACGAAACACACTTGCGGTTATATTTACGCGGTAAAACAGGGATATGTGACTAACCGGTTGGAAACATTCGTGTGCCTTCTCTTAGATAATTCCTCGATGGTCGGACGAAAACTCAAAAGTTGGATCAGTGGTTACACTCGACAGAATACGATCGCAGGACATGAAAACCTTCTGGATGAAAGGTCATTTTCTACGCGGTAAACCTATGTATTAGCAATTTAAAACAACCGTTTCCAGAGGAAAGTGATGGTAATGCTAATGATTTTGGTATACGATTAAATTGTTCGCGGTTGAGAATGGCCTGCCTCTACATTGATCGATTGAAGAGTAATTTTCAACGAGCCCACCATTTCAGTCAACGCACGAACAACGGCGAAATCTGGTGTCCTCGATCTTCGATAAATCGTCTTTGCAATTACAAATGTGAACATACACCCGAAGCCTCTCCGAATATAAGTATCTCGGTGAAATTCAAGCCTGCAGCAACAAAAATTTTTACTATTGGCTTGCATCCTGATTACGAAGACACGAGAAACGATTACTTTTCGGTGATCGCTATCAACCAACTTTTGAAGCAATATCTGGACTACATCGTTCGCAGGTATTACGATAAATATTAAAATACCTTTAAAAATGTGATGTATTTCAAACCAGGCTTGCGCATTATCCAAATAAATTATTTGAGAAATAAAAATTAAGATAATATAACATGTTATGTGGCTACACGCTATTTGAAATAATCATGTATTATTTTATTTCAACAGACAAATAATTTTTCTTTAGATTTCTTCGATACTTAATTAGAATATATTTGAAATAAATTGTTATTTTATCCTTTATTTGAACAAATACCTTATCAAATAATGTCAGCATCGTCCACTGCGTCTGAAATACAGATTTCTGATATACATAGTGGTGGTGCCTTGTAAGTCGGTTAACGTTGTTATTATACAACTCAATTAAGTAATTAATTTAGTCCAACATTTTATGTGAAATTATTTGTTCTTTTAGTTAAGACAAGTATTTGAAATGAAAAATTATTATAAAATAATTCATTTGAATTGAACACAAAATAAAAATACTTTTCTGTGTTATTTATCAAAAGAAAAAGTAATAAGTATTTGAAATAATTCATTATTTAAAATGATTATTTGTTATTTTATTTCACACAAAATTTGACCAACTCTGTTTCAGACTATAGTTTAGATGTCAATTATTATTAGTGTCTGAGAAAACAGTCATTGTCAATCGTATTCACAACAAATTTATTTAGTATAACATTTTCTGGAGAAGTGAAAATGACTACTGAAATTGATCAGGTTTCATAACAGTACTTTATCGATATACAAATGTGTCACTAATTGTAAACAAAATATACTTCCAACCTTTCCAGACGCAAAATCGCAGATCCCAAAAATTGGCGAAAAGCCTCTAGTTTCTTAATGCTATCTCATTTGACAGCTTGTATAATAACAATAATAGTTATACACTTACACCTATAGTCCAACGCATGAAACCGGGATTTACGATTAATAAAATATTAATTGTCTCCGACATAATTGTCCCTCCGCAGACCCGTGTTGTGGACAATTATCGATGAAATACTGTATTTTGTAATCGTACAATGAAATTTACCAGAGTCAGTGCTATTCATATTCCGATGTAGTATGCGAGCTTCATTAAATCTGTGCGAACTAGTGATTTTACCAAATAGGTTTTATCGTTACAACTGCTAATAGGTAGGTACATGTACAATACACACCGGCCCCTGATCTACATATGTAATTGTTCACAGATATCGAAGATATTTCCGCTCTTCCTCGAAGCTGATTTCCAATGAGGGATGCAATCGGAACATGTGCTCGTTCAATTCCCTCGTCTCTATCGTGTCAAAATGTTCAAAAGAGATTGCCAAGAGTATATGGGATGCGAGCAAAGGATCAAATCACTCAACGCTACGTCGTCGTAAACACCATAGATCTCCGAATGAAAGATCGCACAATGCGCAAACTTTATCGAGAGACATCGTAAAGCCAAATTTTCCTGATAAACGTACGTTGTACGTTGAACATCGTCAAGATAGCCAAAAAGTGAGAAAAAAAATGTACCGTCACAGTAGCGCGGTTAACAATGAAAACGAAGACGTTCGATCAATGTTCGGCTTAAGAACCGAACGTGTTGTAGATCGCGTAGTTCCATCCGATCGATCAAACGCTTCCGGTAACGTGTATTCCAACGAAAACGGTTCGCCGATTCCTGTGGCGAAGAGAAGTATTTGCGTCCAAACGTCGAGAAAAAGTAAATCGCGTAGCAAGGATCATCGAAAGAAAAAGAGAGAGAGCCATCGGAAAGAGAATTCTGTTTCGGTTTCGACGGAAATGCCGTCGTCCCAAGATGTTAAAACCATTTTCAGAACTAACAGCGAAGATTTCAATCGTAAAGTGAGCAACTTGAATCTCGACTTGTTAACAATACAGAGGAAGAAAACCGCTTGCGTTGCGTGGAGAACCGAAGGGAAGTCTCGCTCGAACACGTTGCCCGATGAAAAAGGAAATTTAAGTAGAAAACGATTATCGGGAACCCAGCATTCAAAAAGTAAGGAAAACGACGATTTGAGAATGATCTACCAAAAATGTACGAAACAGAATCCCTCGGTTTCAACGAAAATCCAAACAATTTTAACGAACAATTTCTACAACAATATCGAAATGTCGGAAACTGCAATGCGTAGCCCGGTACAGTGCGATGGGAACAATAGTATTCCTGCTCTCAATAGTAGAGAAGAAGTTTTCCTCGCGAATTCTATTGAAACACTTTGTGACAGCGCATCGTTATACGAAACCGTGAACGCATCGCAGACATCTCGAGATTTTCAAGCGGAAGATAAATCTTCCGAGACGATAATTCTCGGAAACATCAAAAAGCGATTGGAAGAGGATTACGATGATTATTTTTCGTTCGACGAGTTCGATGACGAAAACAATTTCGATGTCTTTGAAACGTGGCCGAAACTGACTTCAAAGATAAATCAGACCTCTTCCGATAGCACAATAGACTACCATGTGTCTCGTAACAAATCCGACATAACAGCGCCAATGTTGAAAACGGAGGCGCTAACCACATATCAGAAACCGAAACATTCGGAGCATAATTTCTTGGCAAAAAGCATGAACCAGAACCGCAAGGAATCGAGCCAAGCCAATTTAACTTATACATTCTCCATTCATTGTACCAACTCGAATTTGAGTCATTCGCAAAGTAGTTATTACACCCCATCGCAAGAGCAAGATGACTCCCCATGTTCGTCGGTCGAGTATTGTTCGGCGACCAACAATTCCTCGTCAAACTTCTCTCGCACCAGTCCAAATTCGAACTTGCTCACGACCGTTCGAACTCGTCCGCTGAATACCGGTGCGACGTCCATTTGCTCGCTCGAAACATCGCCTTTATCGATCCGTTCCCCGGACGACGTCTTATCCAAAAGTAATCCAATTTTTCAGAGCAGTGGCGAACGTTTCAGCGAAACGATGATTAATTCGCGCGCAATGCGGATACGTCGTCGTCGATCGAGTTTCTCGAAAAATTTGTCCAACTCGTCGAAGCTGATTACAGAATCGTTTGACTCTGGAGTGCTGACAGATTACTCGCGCGATCATGTTCTTTCGTCGAGCGAGCGTTCACAGAAAACGCGGACACCGATCAATCACTCGGAACGGAACTGCTGTGTAAGAGAACCGAGTGCACTGCCGACTTACGATTTGAATTCGGACAGCAGTTACTCGGACGACTCGTTGGATCGAAGACTGGAGGTCGCAGTGAAGCAGTTCACCGAGGACCTCGTTTTGACCGAGAGGAAGGTTAGATCGAAACTGAGACGGTTGGACAAGCCATCGAGATCCAGGCAGCACAGAAGACGGCGGCCGAGAAGGCAACAAGTGCGTATTCATGTATTGTCCGTACCTAGTAACGTGGTATTTACTCGGAAGGAATGCGAATTCGAAAAGAAACCGCTTAATTGGTCAGACGCACACAATCGACTCACACGAATTCACGCTATTCGCTGAGAAGATTACCACTACTATACATACAGGGTGTCCCACATAAATGGGAACACCTAAATATCTGTCGTATTTACAGTCCTATCAGAAAACTTCAGAGGACAAAGTGACACTGTTGCAGGGGGCAAATATTATGGTAAAGAAAAGAAAATTTTATGTTCTGTTTTTTAATGAAATTTCAAGGTCACCGATGTTCTTTTAAATGGAATAGTATATTTTTTTACGATAGCATGATAGACAATAAAAAACTGAATTTAGTGGACACCACCTTATTGACCTTGAAATGACCTTGAGCAAGAATAATCATGTTGGAGCGGATAAAATGTGGAAGTTTAAAATTGACGTGTTTCAGCAAAGATTACGCGTTGTTTACGGCGGGTTGACCTGTACATATCATAATAAATGTTCGAAATGTTGACCATCCTCGTTTGTGCAATATTACAATCTTGCATTAAATGATCTGTAGGCATTGTCGATTTCCTGAGACGTAATTGAAGCACATGCTGCAGTAATCCTTTGCCGCATATCCTCTGGCCTTTCACGTTTCGAATTCGAATAATGCAGAAGGAACAACGTGCTTATTCTAACCGATTAACCTTCTGTTAACGATCTCAATGATACATACTCTAACATAAACGTACGCTGTTTGCTATGAAAAATATTTCAACCATTTATTGTGGTTTGTGAATTTCCACATCTTATCCGCTCCAAAATAATTATTCTTGCTCAAGATCATTTCAAGGTCAAATAGGTGGTATCCACTAAATTCAGTTTTTTATTGTCAATCATGCTATCTTAAAAAAAATATACTATTCCATTTAAAAAAACATCGGTGACCTTGAAATTTCATTAAAAAACACTACATCAAAAATTTTTTTCTTTACCATTATATTTTCCCCCTGCAATAACGTCACTTTGTCCTTTGAAGTTTTCCGATAGGACTGTAAATACGACAGATATTTAGGTGTTCCCATTTATGTGGGACACCCTGTATACTTCAGGTGTATCGCATCGCGTCCGCGTGATGGTGCAATTCGCTCCCCTTAGCCCTGTGCCGTCTCGAGTAGCACGTTATGAGACGCGACGCGTACGGTACAAGTTTTCATACAATAGCGGTCAAACATATCATACTCGCGTCAACGGTTTCCAACCTGGGAGGCGCGGACTATTGTCAGAGGAGGCGCCAAAATTGTTAATAAAATATTAATTTTCTTGCCATAATACAGTATTTCATCGGTAATTGTCCCAAATGTCTCTGACATAATTGTCCCTGAGATATCCCCACTAGCGCGGGGTGTACCCCCTTGAGCGGCCGTGAAGCTCGAGAGGCCTCGGTCGCCGAGAAATATGACACCGTGCGGCTCGGGTATATCGGTGAGACCACACTAATCCGAATTTCCAACTTCTTTATTATTCATTATTTTTTTATGGGACTTCGATGACCATATTTGTGGCATTTTTCTAATAAAAATCATACCAAATATGATATAATTCCGATGATATTTACTTGTGTAATCGACGATTAAAGTTTCAGGGGCGAGGAAGGTTAGCGTATGGGAAAGAAAGAATACGCGGAGAGTCGCGGTCGGCGGAACAGTTCAAAGGCTCGCGCGTCCTCACAATGTGTTACCAAGGAATAACTTTTTTATTATTACTTATTTTTTTATGAGACTTTTTCTAATAGATTTGTGACATTGTTCTGATTAAAATGATACCAAACACGATATAATTGGGAGCATATACAGGTGTATGGTCATGTATAGGTCAGGTACATAACACCGGTGATGCAACAGTAATGCAATGACGACACATTTTCATTTTTAATTAATGTTTTAGGAGACTTTTACCGATTTAACAAATTGATGAGATTTTTTCCGCAGGTAAACTATTAGTAATTGATCTTTACGTAAACATTTTTAATTATGCAGGTGCAGAAAACGTCAATGTGCATCGTACAACGCGATTCCTTGTGCGATTTCTACTGGTCACACGACGATGACAAAATTGCCAGCAGTTCTACACCGCCCATATTTTCGCTCTCCGATTCCGAAATCGATCACATATAATTCTTTAAGAATACAGACATAACGTCAGAGAACATTCCTTGGACCGGAAAGGAACATATCAGGTAACGATTGTGTGACGTGCTTGCGCACATATTACTCTTACAGATGTTTGCTACTTCTTCTTGTTCCTTGACACTATTGTCATCATCGGTTACCCGTAGAATATTAGCTTCTAGTTGAGATGTTCTAAAAATCTTTGTCATTCGTTTACTGTTCTTTCGGCTTGATTATGTTAAATCATTGACAAATCTTTAACGGCCTATACAGGCATTATATGTATTTAATTAGACGATTTTATCGACGATCTTACACAAAGATAGTACATTGCTGGCAAAATTCAACTCTAATGAACACGATCCAATAGCGAGCAAGTTTTGTTGAATTTCAGACGTATAGATTCAATTGTTATTGTTAATTTGTACACTAAATGAATAACAACTATTTTGTATTATATTGTACGCTGTCACGTGTATGTATTATTCGTTGCGTACTCGCAAAAGCCTGGCACGTCTGCTCCAGTGATGGACAGCGCCTAATGCTTTTATAATTGAAATACGTGTAAAATACCAAATACTTTCTACTATCTTTCTACTTTATACTATCGAATATATAATATAAATCACTTATAATACAATACTTGGGTGTTTTGTGTTCAATCGTGTTATGGACCGTGAAATACTTCTGCAATTTGTGTCTAAATACCGAACACAATAGTATTTTATATCTCTGATCTGACACAGATATAAATATTTACATTTACAATATCACAGCCGAATAAATAGTAAATTACTTCCTTAAATTTAGCACGTCTCCGCGTCTTGTGGAGCGAAAGATACATATTCCAACGTTTGAGCTTTGAATTTTGGATAGAATATCGCTGCAAGAGCAAATATTCGGTACTCGGTATTCGACGAGCTCTTAAATAGAAATTACAGAAGTATTTCACATTCGATGACACGATCAAATACAAAATACCAAACTATTCGTCAACTCATCGATGTATTTAATAGAAATATTTTATGACATAACAATCGAGTACAATATTTGTATACATTTCGCATTCGAACAAAACTTAAATTACAAGTACATAATGTATTTCTCATTCGAATATTCTTGTAAATGCTTTTTGTCTATCACTGGTCTGCACTAATTGTAAGTCTAAAATAAAATATTCATTCGTATTTGTACGGTTTGAGCAAAACAACTAACAAGTACTCGTAATCAGTGTTTCCCGGTAAAGAGTTTGTAGAACCTCTAGATAAATCTGTATTTTCCTTATGTACGAAAATGGAGCGGGATCAGACGATCTAGTTCATAATTCACAACAATGAACGAAATGTACATTACATACATTTGAACATTTGTACATTATGTACAAAGCATAACGCAGGTCTTGAATGTACGTGTATTTCTCAGATATTCATCGTCAGACTAACTTGCAGCAATCATCGGAAGAACCAAGCTTGTTTCTGTCCAAAAAAAACGTAGGTCACTTTCGTGTGACCTCTACGCGTCCGTTTACAGAAAAACGATTTACATAAGATTTACACATATATCGTCGGGTTACTGCCAAAACAAGCTAACTCCAGTTTTACTCAATTCGGAGTTAAGTACTCCATTAAAATGTTTGAAAAACGTACTGACAAAACTGGAATTTTTCTTTTGTTTTGTTACTTACTTTGATTTTTTTGAATCAATAAATCATTTTGAAGCTGTGACGATTTTTCATTTCAATTTAAATTTTCAAACGACGATTTCTCAAAAGTTCAAATTATGGAGTTAGCTTGTTTTGGCAGTAACCCGACGATACGGTCTACTTCGTAGACTGCAGCAGTGTTTAACAGAAACATTAAACGTATCGTATGCAGCAACCTAATATCTTCAAAATGCAGAATCATCGAGAAAGTTTGACGTCCCTTTTGTATTCGATTGTATAATTTCATCTAAATTGTGCGCGTATTTGGTAAGTACGCATACCGCGTTGCTTGCGATAAAGTGTAGACTGTAAATCGTGAAAGTGATGCTCGACGTTGCGACGAGTAACAATCAAAATGTGGAGACACGTCGATTTTCGCCTGGTTCAACAGAAGTTCGACCACATCATTAGACGAGACTGACCGTCTCTGTACTGTGGTTTCCTTTGAGGGCAGTCGAAACGAGCGTACTCGATATCCAGCTGAGCGGAAATGCATAAACGACCAACAGACGGGACAACCCGGACCTTTTCCTCGTTCCACGCGCTGAAAACATAGAAGACTGTTCGGTCTCCGTTCGTATCAGTGCTCCGACAACGGTCGTTTCCGAAACGTTTCCCTATCAAACGAGGATTCAGGAAGCCTCTCGGAAAAGTGACGTCGCGGGTGGACAACGCCAATCAAAAGGAATCTTCTGTTTCCTTCGAAAAAGAAGGAAGAAAAAGCTCAGATGGTTTTGATTTACAGGAAATTACACTTTCCTCTTGTCCGGCACAAATATACTACATATATGTACTGTATCATATTTAACATACGTGGGCGGGCGGTCGTGTGCGCGTGTGTATATTGTATATGCATATATGTGTACGAGCTCGTCCGATACAGGTATTCTTCGCACTGCGAAGTTCGCAGAGCTACACCAGAGCTACACCCCCAAAAGAAAAGATAGCATGATGGCACATGTGTGCTATCTTTAATTTCCCAATGATACATTTAATTTCCCAATTTTGCATATGTAACAGGTGATGCCGTAAGTTCGCGAGCCACAGACATGCAAGTCACTGCAAATAAGTCCCAACATCAAAAGGTTATATGTATAACAAGCAGACTAAATTCCTTCAAGCAGGAATAAAATGATTGGGTAAACCTTACGTTTAGGGGAGGATGCTCCGATGACCTTGACCTTGACATATGTTGTTGAGGACAAGATTCTGAACAACTTTTGTCATTACAGCTACCCGGTGCTCGAGATATTTGCGAAAAACTATTGCTAATAGTGTATTAAATTTCCCGTATTCTTCCACGCTCCGTGGCAACGTAAACCTGTTCCGGCGCCGTATCTGTTTATTTTTTGTTTATAAACACGTTGTGGGGATGAGAAACGACAATACCACACACACACACAATATAATACAAAATTCAATACAGTACTAGCAATAGTTTTTCGCAAATATCTCGAAAACTAAGACCGAGCACCGGGTAGTTGTAATGACAAAAGTTGTTCAGAATGTTGTCCTCAATAACATATGTCAAGGTCAAGGTCATCGGAGCATCCTCCCCTAAACGTAAGTTTTACCAATGATTGCGTATGTATGTAATAATGAGCATATATTTTTACTAACTTGTAACAATATATACATATCAAACAGTGTTTCTATAGTAATGGGTACAACCCGCTTTATTTTCTATTATTTCTATCATACGATTAGGTAATAACTTATAAAGGTTCTGGATGAATTTTTGTTAATTTTAATTTTTATTTTTGCTTTTATTTTTTAATCCTTTAACGTTTTCATGGTATTTTTCACTATTATGTACAGTTTCAGAATTGTTGAAGACAATTTTCTGTTATATTAAAATCCGGGGAGTGTATTTTTCCGTCTTTCCAAAATAACCCATTGCGGCCCACATCATAATAGTGCCACCACCCATTCGTCGTCGAAATAGTTTTAATATTTTCTTTCATACATCTTGAAAATAATAAGAAGAGCCGCCCGGGTCATCGAGATTGAATTTTTTTTCATCTGAAAACATAACTTTTCGCCAGTGAAGTCGCTCTCTTGCAAAAGGAAGGCGTTCCTCCTTGTTCTCCACTGTTCGCAGTGCTTCTTTTTTCATTTTAATGTTTCGATACCTTTGTACGACTCTAACACACGGCGAACAAACTTGCAAGCAGTTCACCTGCATTTGTCCAAATAATCTCAAACATGTTCAATGATGAATTAAATTAGAATTGTGAGACAGTGAGGTAGCCATGGTAGTCATGGTATGCTCAACGAAGTATTAGAATCTACAGCGTGGTAACAAGTATCCATCTCTGACATAGATTTCTTCAACTATAAAACAAATTTTACGCGATAGCCTAAGATTTTGCACAGTACTTACATTTGAAAAATGTGGAAACTGCTAATATCTCTCCTATTATAAAAATCAGTAGATTCCAATTCTTGGACGTGCCGAAATAACATTTTTATGTGTCGATAGAAAACAGAAAACAGAAACCAGAAAACAGAAAACAGAAAACAGAAAACAGAAAACAGAAAACAGAAAACAGAAAACAGAAAACAGAAAACAGAAAACAGAAAATTGTGGAAGGAACAAAGTGTTTATGCCCAAAGATATTCGGATTCGAATTTGAACGAAAACCTAGGAACTTCTTCCTATTGCGTACAAAGCTGGCAGAGATGTCGAAGATCTCTGTGTGTCCTACATACAAGATCCGAGATTACTGCGATATTTATTTCTCCCTTTGTATAGACTCTGTCGCATTGGCTGAACGAACTGATACGGATACATAGAGACACTCGTATACCTATGTATGCGCATGCACATATATATGTACATGTACGCGTAAGCGTGTATGTATATATATCAGGGAACTCTCGGGAATTAGATATCGTAGACTCGGTGTAAGATGCTTTTCCACGGCTGATCCTCCTTTACGTGAATGCGGATTTCTGGAATGGTTGAATTCAACCACAATTCTCCTCCTTTCTGCTTCACTTCTGCTCCTCTTTTTTTCTCCATCTGTCTCTCTTTCAATCCGCCACACTGTACCCGACTAATTATACCCTACTCATCCGTAATTTTTCTCAGGTGACGACAAATTTTTTTCCTCTGCGTCTTATAGAGGAAACGAATGAAGAAACTGTATACCGTCACAAAAATACTTAACACGTTAGCTATAACCTTTTAGTATGTCCAAATGACATTTTCATTGTCACAAGCACAGCTGGATAAAATAGTAAGTAGTAGATAATTCTATTTATTTTAGTGTTCGTACGATTTTGAAAATAAAATATTTTATTTGATACAATAAATTTGTAAAATAGTGTTTGAAAGTAGTATTTTATTTGAATCATTTTGAAAATATTTAGATTTCGTCTTGAAATATTTTCTTTATTTAAAATATTTTGGCTGAAAATAATGTTTTCTATTCAATACATTTATGAGTATAAATTGCTCCCTAATAGCAAGATACATTGTATGTTTATATTGTTTATCAATGAACCACAGTAGAACAAAATCGTGTGGATGAATATTAAAATGTCGTCAAATATAAGATATTAATAGTGTGTGTTTTATTCCATGGGTAATGCCTACACATATAATAGACAACGAAAAAAGAAGCCAATAAATTGTAGAAATAAAATTTCTATACAGATAATTGTCTATTTTATTACTTGCAATTAGGGTACTCGATTAGGAAGATACATTTTACCATTCAAATGGGTCAGAAAGCTCATTTTTTGCAGTTGTCTCTAATTGTTTCATCGCGGCGCGCCGGCAAAAATCACCCGCGGAAATCATTGTTAAAAGGTAACGGTAAGGTAAAGGTAAAAGGTAACTGCGTCCCGGGAAACCCACAGCAATCGTTCTGATCGCAAGAAAAGTGCGGAATTCGTGATAGAATTGAAAACAAAAATGAAGGCTTTACGAACACCTCTGTTATAATTGTGATTTCTATCGATCGAATTTTGAATTTGAATCAAAAAGATCGAACCTTGCGCCGATAACATCTTCTCTAACCTCTGTTATCACTGGTCTCCCAACTTCTGGCTTCCCCGTAGATCCGACAGCAATCCCCTTGACTAATACATGTTGGGGCGTAGTCAAATCGAAGGTAAACTCCAAAGTATCGCAACACCAAAGAACTCGTGGTTACCGTGGAAATAATGACGAAAATTGACATAGAAGAGGCGAAGCGAGCCTACATCGGGACAGATCCATGTTGAAAAAAGGTATGGAAGCTAGTGGAGGGTAGATCGAGTACTTCAATACTTTTGTACAAACTGGCTAAAGAATATATTGACATTTTCCTGGAATTTGAACTGTTTTTCATTATACAATGACTTCTGGATTTATCTTGATGACCCTGTATATTATAAACTACGACCACATGGTCAGTGATCGCTTTGCGTTCACAGCAGTGCAACGAAATAGATTATAAGAAAATACTATACATGCAAACACTAAGTTGAATAGGTTAGTTATATTTTCCAGACGTTTATTCCAACAACCGCTGAAGGTTCTAACGATAACGAAAACAAAACGATATTTGTCGTTGAGATTTAATCGCGACACCTTGTCATCTTCGGAACTATTTTATTTTTTCAATCGAAAGCGAAATCTGTGATGTAACTTTTTTTTACGGTTTCTGAAGGAAAAAGATCCATTCTATCATATGATATACGATGTAGTTAGATATTACCACAGACCCTTAATTTCCAAAATCAATTGAAAAATGCGCGAGACAATTGATGCGTTAAAATTCCGCATCTCGATCGCTATAAACATTATTCAAATACTCTTAAATGTCCATAACGTTATAAAATATATAATGTTGTATTTGAGAGAGTCCGGAGAATCAATCTATGAGCAAAGTAAAACTTGAAAATTTATAATCACTCGATAACCTCAAGAACGGCCGGCGCCAAGCGAAGAAATTTTTACGAGACGTGCAGACGGCAAAGTGTTAATATTCATTAGTAACAAATGTATGAATTTGATTAGGATCACCGAACGATTACTGAAAAAAAAAAACGATTGATGCGAAGACAAGTTTTTAGAGTAGCCGAAAGATGAAGTCTGGTGTCCGGTGTCGAACAAAGACATCCTTTGGGTAGGGTCGAAGCAATTTTCGGCTCCGAAGGCAATCGGGTTCTAATACCGTGACATGAAATAAAAGGTCGCGCCTTTCGTAAAAGCGATTTCAAGCGAATGACAAATCCTATTCCTGTGACCTGTGAATTGATTCAGTTATAAACTCCGGATGCGACAAAATTATTCGTTCCCATAGGTAAACTAATACAACGACTGAATCAATCACTGTTACAACCAATTTCTATTTCAGCGACTTGCAAAGAACATTACACAATGTGTATACACAGATTCCAGTTTCAGTTTACCAATGAATAAAACATCAGCAAGTACTTTGTTGTAGTTGTACATAGATACAATATTAATACTAAATCAACCGCGCATTAAAAGTGGCTGGTATGTATCAACTTATAAAAAAAGTACAAGGTGACGAATTTATTTAGATTTTATGCGATATTGATTGTAATGTATGTATACTCTCAGCGGCAAAAAGATGGCGCACCTCGAAAATTTAACGTTTTCATCACTTGGCCATAATAAATATACTCATTCTTGATACCTATACATTTGTATTGCGAAATGAGCTACACTGCAAAAAGAAAGTAAAGAAAAAGTTCTTTTATTTATCTAAACTAAAAAATTACAAAAGAAACAGTGCGACAAAATGATGGCACGTATACAAAAAATACGTGATTTACATATGTACATAAAATATATAACATTATGTTTAATATTCGATGTGGCCTCCCTTATTTTCCAGAACTGCCAACATACGTTTCGGAAGTGACTTAAAAAGTTTTTTAATATATTTTGGCCATATTTTTGTCTATTTTCGTTGTATGTACGTTTTTAAATCTGCAAGGCTTTGGAATTGTCTAAACATGTCTTGCTAGTTGTGCCCAACAATTTTCAATTATGTTGAGATCTGGCGATCTCGCTGGCCTCTTTAAGACACTAATTTTGTTTTGCTCAAAGTAGTGCATAACGCATTTTGCAGTATGCACACTTGCGTTATCCTGCTGAAATGTAAAATTTACCCGGAAATTGTCTGTCCAAATTTAGTTCATTGTTCGTCTATCAAATCTATATAAATTTTGCTGTTCATAGTTTTCTTTATAAATTTTACTTCAGTCGATCCTCGATACCCAATTCCGGTCCAAAGCATTACTCCTCCGCCACCCGTGTGTCTGCGGCTTAATATTCTTCTTTCCACAGGTCGTGAAAATAATGTGCAAAATCACCCGGCCCATCTAAATTAAACCTTACTAAATAAATAAATTAAATCATCACTAAAAATAATACGACGCCACTTTTTTCTCCAATGTATGTGCTCTTGTGCAAATATCAGACGCTACATAAATAGATTAGCTACAGATCAGACGCTACATAAATAACTTACATTTTTTAAACAATTTAGATACATACTTAAGTTATAACGTCGACAATGGTAACGTTTGATGGAATAATAAGACTTGTTCCTAATAGTAACCGTCTAAGATCACACCTTATACGTTTATGGTGTAACTGCGTGAACCAAGAAGAATATTCAGAAGCGTAAATATTTCTTTCAGGAAATCCAGTGCGCAACGACGGAGATTCAAGGAACGTGCTTTTCAAAAGCTTTTACAGTTATTATCCCACAGATGTTTGTCGTTTACAAGGCATCGAGGCGATATTGTGGTACCGTGTGCCGTATAGTGCACGCCTATTGTTTACCTAATGATAAAAGCACTGTGCTCTGTTTGCCGGGCCATCTTTCGAATGCGGTGTCCGACCCTCTACCTCTACTTCTTCTGTAACATTTGATTCTTTCTTACGCGACCCCAAGCGATCTTCGAGTACATTTTATTGCCTCACCGAAATATTGATTCTACAATTTTGCTTTTTACGATTAGTATACAGGGTGTCTCGTCTAATATTGTTGTGTCATCTTGCTTTATGCCGTTATTTATTATTCTCAGCAAGAAATACTACGGATATAGGTTAGATGTATCATTTGTGGCCACTTTAACGGTTTAACGTATCAGTGTAATTCCAAACATACAGACAATCATATCATTATAAGATACACAATGCTTGAAATATAATAATTGAAAATTTTGCTAATCTTTTGTCTCTATTATTTGTCTTGTTGTCCTCTTCTCCGTTTGACGCTTCTTTTCCTTTAGCTTGCCTGATTTCCATACATTTATCCGATGTTATTACAGTAGGTAAATGTTCAACTGCTTTCTTGTTACCATTT
This sequence comes from Sphecodes monilicornis, assembly GCA_913789915.3. Taxonomy (NCBI): domain Eukaryota; kingdom Metazoa; phylum Arthropoda; class Insecta; order Hymenoptera; family Halictidae; genus Sphecodes; species Sphecodes monilicornis. Next base: position 615,828 of record OU565286.1, on the reverse strand, counting down.
TGTGACAGGATTTCGGGACGTAAAAGAAGTTCGTTACAGACATCATCGAATGACTTTTTACAAATGTTTGTGGTACTATTCAAAACATACAGTGGTGCAGCGTTCGCTTTAAATAATTTTAATTCCGTCAATTTTAAAGTGTCTGTCTTTTTAAAAATAGGTCCGTAAAGAGGACACTTGGGACTACTACCTCGGTTTTGTTGAAATTTTCAAAAAAGTCCTGGCTATAGGAAAATTTTATTTGTTTACCATTTTCCATTTTTTCCAATTCGAAATATTTTCAATAGATATTCTTATGTGTTCACTATAAGCTCCTAAAAACTCATTTTCCTCGGTACGTTAGTTCTAGTGTTATAATTTAATGAAGAAAAGTTCTTTACACGTCTGTAAAACCAACATTTTTTAAGATTTCGAGAAATCCTTCGAGATTCGTTCATAGGCTACTAAAGATTACAACATATTCAAATTTGAACTATCCGACATAGGACTAGAAAAATTTTCTTCTCTTGTTTGTTCCTTGCTTTCGAGCGCGGTGTATCACCATCGCTCGACTTCTGTCGCCTGCGGCCGTCTCTGCCAATACGCCTCTAGGTCGCGCTCTGATTGGTCCGTGTATTCGTTAATAACTCCTTAACAAAACCGAAACGGCCATTTTTGTAAAGGAAAATGTCGCTTCAAATGGGCTCAGGAACCTCCCCTTTGAAGGAAGCGAGACATTTTTGGGACACCCGGATATACTATACAGCGCATCGCGTCAAATCAGGTGAACAATTTGCGTAAGAATGAATTAACAGTGTACTATATTTTCCGAAATTATCTTACACACGCAGACGTTCGCGTGTGCGCGCGCCACAAAAATGGACCTCTTATACCCACAGCCTAAAACACGATAGTGCAGATAGATATGTAGGACGCGGCAAAAGGGGAGCTTCCCACGGGAGAAAGCGATTCTGAAAATTCTTCGAAGACACGTCAATAAAGGTCTATGGCGCTATATGCTCGAGAAAGCCCCTCTCACACGCTTGCTCTCGGATTCTCTCTTTCTTGTACACTTTCTTATCCAGCGCGCTCGGTAAATTGTATTTCAGCCCGGCGAATAGCAAAGCGAAGATGACAAAGTCACGAAGAAAAATTGCGAAATTGCTTCCTGCAGCAGCGCACTGAGATATTTCGAAGGTATATCCAACCTCTTCTCGCGCAGTCTATCCATCGAACAAACCCAACGATAGAGAGACGAGAACGGAAGCTGCGGAAACAAATTTCTTCTTGTTTGGCTGATCGATATTTTCGATTATCAATACAATCAATAATATTACAGACCTCTATGTAAATTCACATATTTTCCGGATTATTTTTCTGCGCCAGTTACTAATGCGAAACTTCTTTCATCCCTACAGACATTTACACAGTTCTGGACTGTCTATCGTATATTATTTCAAGAACTTGTATACAAAAGTATAAATGTGTAGAATCTACAGTGAAAAAGTTAAAGAAGAAAGCGTTTGGTTAGACAAAAGTGTAGGACCGCTCAGCTTCTTCCGTATTGCAATCAGAAAACTGTAGTATTAGCAAAATTGCTGAATTACTCAAATAATAATATGAATGAAATATGAAATATGATCGCTACGCCTTTGTAAATTTTTACAAGATGATACAAATAATTTTAAAATGAAAATACTGTGTGCTCTTTTTCAAAGATCGTAAATAACACATAGAAAAATGATGAGAGGATTTCTGATCGGCGGATTTAATGCGTGATCATGGTCGACAACGGCGAATTTTCTAGGCACTGAGAATTTCGGAAAATCAGCTTCATGGATTTAATGGTGTCCCTCTTTAACTGTGAGGGCGCGACAGATCTCTTTATTCCGTCGGCACAAAGGCTCGCGCAGATTACAGAGCCAGCAATCCCTCCTCTATGGATTCTACGGCGATGCATTATGGTAGCGCACGCGGCAAAGTAACGTAGAGGGACATCATCCCTGGACAATACCGACTTGGATCACGGCCCATCTTCTTTCTATGTTACACGCGATTGCTGTATTGATCTTTAAGCAGTTCTTCGGATCAGTGAAAATCAATTATCCCAACGACACTCTCGCCAGTGCTTCGTCAAAATACTATATCCACCCTTGACAAACAAAGAGCCAACATTCCGCTGCAGGAAATTCATTAACGCCCGCAAGGACGTCGCCCAATTTATTTATTGGGTTCTACAATAAGTCTGTTCACGTTTGACACCAAGTTTTCTTAAATGTAATATAACTAAATTATGTGATATGTATAACATGTTGGCAGTTTCCTTAATCGTGCATCTTGAATTTTGGAAGATTAAATTCACAATTTCATCCACATTAATCATCGATTAATGCCATTCCATTTTCGATCGTTTGTCTAAATTAAAATATCCATCTTTTAACGTTTTGATTCACTTTGCAAATGACCTTTGTTTAAAATCTTCATCACGAGTCTGACTCGTTAAAATACGGCAAGGGGTTAATAAGTCAAAACTATGGCCTATGCTACTAAGAAATAATAGCATATCGGTAATATCTAACTCTATCGGTAATAGATTTAAGATTAAACTGAAAATCAACTAGAAATGAAACAAATAAATAAATTAGAAATTTGATGCATTTGTTCTGAAACTCGGTACACTAGAAAACTGATAAAGTCCAATATTGAACAAAAACAAATAACAAGAACGTGGGGCCAAGCTAATATTAAAGCTAACAAGTAGTAGTTTTTGTTTGTTCAATTAGACAATTAAGTCCTGATTGAACTGTGGATTTTACGTATCTATAGCAGGTATGATTCTGTAAAAAATCGTATCGGAACGAATTGTAACAAGGTCCCTTTTTATTTGAAAATGTTTTTATTTATTTGAGACACAAAAGAACTTTGGATAAACGTGGAAAATTCTAAACTTTATATACAGGGTGTCCCAAAAATAGTGAAAATCCTTGAAATCGGCGGTTCCTGAGGTTATTTAAAGTAAGTTTTTCCTTTGCAAAAATGCCTGCCTCGGATTTGCTAAGGAGTACTAACGACAAACCCGGACTAATCATAGAGCGCGGCTGAGCTGACAGATTCTGGCTCGGCCAACGGCAACTCGACGCTCAGCGGAATCTGTCGCCGAGCCTGAACCCGTTTGCTATAGCGACGCTTTGATTGGTCCGTGTTTTTCGTTAATAACTCCTTAACAAAACCAAGGTGGATATTGTCGCTACTGAAAAAGTTACTTTAAATAACCTCAGGAACCGCTCAGTTCAAGGATTTTTACTATTTTTAAAAATTTCTATTCGTGTATTCGTGCACCAAACTGAACTTGATTCTACATATTTACTGATATTTTATGGGTTGAAACGCAGGAATAAATAATAAACATTGGGGAAGTTCGATTTTAAGGTGTGTGTATTTATCAGAAATGAAACTTTTATATACAGATATGAACAACAAATACATTTTCGTATTAACTTACATTACATATATACCTAACTACACCTACTTTCGGTTTCGTGAATGTGCGCCGATTAGAAGCTGACGTAAATGCAACACTATAATACATATTTATAGAAACAAACGCATCTATAGCCGATAACACTATTACTTAGCTGCAACTATATAAATACTTTTTCATGAATTATCAATTTCCGAGCAAGAAACATATGAGTGTATTTATTTAATATTTCTTTCATACCTAATTTATATGTCCTGTTTACGACTAGCTATGACTAGAATCCGTTTAATCAACACTTATGTATGACATTTACATAAATACTTGTAACATATAATATATGTACCTATATGTATCGATTTATTTTCTTTTAACGTGCGTACACACTGTCGACGTAATACTTTATATTCGATTAGTTGATTTTCTCTTGTTAAACTTTACAATTTTTTAGCCACAACGTCTTCAAATTTAAAATAATACTTTGGTACTTACAACTATTTTATATACATAGATAATATGTAATTTATCGCTACAGTTCACGATTGCGCTCGATGTTTCTTTATCTATACATATACAGCTTTTACATAGTCGTCGGAGACTCCTGCTGTTCATATTCTTGGACTAGATAATACTCTGTTATTCTAATTAAATAGAATAATAAATAATGCAGAAATAAAATATAAATATAAATAAAAAGTAATTATATTATCTGCGACTTGAAATGACACTAATTAAATTAAATTGTACTTTGCACGAATGTAATTGTTTCTCAAACAATTTTGTAGTTACATTGAAATATCTTTTTGTCAACAACGATAATTGTTTGTAAGTCAAAATTTGAAAATCTGACAGATTCGCACAATGTTTCGATCATTGTGTTCGAAGAACGTAGCGAGGTATCATTTCAAATCAGTCGACTATGGTACATACTTAACACTAAAATCAGTATAAAAATAAATAACAATTAATAATATTAGTCTTCGGTATAATAACATTATTCGTGTATTCGTTGTAAAGCTGGCGAAAATTTCTTGTAATTCCTCTCTTCACGGGGAATATGATAATATTTGATTTACTTTTCAATTAAATTGATTTTATTTGGTTTAACACTAGAACTACCGGACAATTCAAAATGACGGGTTTCTAAATTTTTCTTTTACAAATATTGAAATTATAAAAATATTTTCCGGAGTAATGTTTTAGTCAACTTCTCTATTAGAGTACATATTTAAACAAAAGTTGTACGGAATTTGAATAAATGCATTCTTGTCGTTATTAGAAGGCAATACACACCAGTCGCGTTTAGCGCTCGGTAGTTCTAGTGTTAATTAATTTTGATCGATTCCTTATAATATAGGATAATACGTGACGCGAATTTTCATTTTTAGAAATCATCCTCGACGACAACGAATTTACCGTTGTTTTCTGACTACAATGATTTTTCATATATGCTTACAGTTCAGGATTTCGAAGTGTAAACCGTGCTCTTTCCGAAAAATTATTCCAACATTTCGTTCAATATTCAAAATACACGATTTACTTACATCCGAAAGCATGGACTATGAAATACCGAGTTGTAAAAAGCTTCAGGAATTTCTACAATTTCTAGAAATTCACAATGATTATCAAACTGTACTTTTTGTACATGTACTAGATAATAGAAACCAAAAACTAATTTTACGAGTACGCGCATGTACAGATATGTACTAAATTCGAACGAAGCACCAAAAACGATACGAACGCGAATAAAAGATTGCTCCCACGCAGTATTTGCACATTAGGAAAAGCAAAGTACAGTACCCGATCTGAGAACATTTGTATGAACTCATAAGTACATTTAAATGAATTTCGCAATGGAAAACGTGTTAACCAAAAAGAGTTATGGTAAATATAGTTAGAAGAAAAATACGATTTCAAGATGGACACTTGGAGTAATTTGGAAACGTTTGTCGCTTTAAACAACAGTCCTTAAGCAATATAAACGAAGGAAACAATACGTTACCTAAAACATTTTAGGTATATTAAAAACAAAGCTATATTAAAAAAAGCTGTTGATAATTATTTTGATCGATAGCGAATTCTACAGAAGTACTTTCCGCAGTTCTTAGACGAACGAGTAATACATATAATTCTTTCACTTTCAATGATGTAGACACAAATGCAATTACATTTTAGAAATGTACTGTACTGTACTGGACTGACTGTACTCGGAAAGGGGAAGAAATTATACGGCCATTAAATATTAAGCTTGGTGTACCAATGTGTAATGCATTCTCCAAATTGTCTGCAGAAACTTAAATAAGTTATATCGCCAGCTTTAAAAAAAAAAGAAATAAAGCAAACTACACGTTGGTGTACTAAATAACAAACGATACGAATAAAAAAAGATATGCACCACTTCATATATACTCTCGAAGAAACATCCTTCCAATAAATGTGTCATACAATTTCGAATCGCTAACGAGGAAAATTAAAAGATTGCAATGAAAAGTTAATGGTAATTATTTCGAAAGGGTCACTATACTCCGGATTTTGATGAAATGTAATTATATGTTATAGATATTTTGAACAACTTTTTCCTTTTCCAATATAGGGGGGGTCGCTTTTGGTTTTCGAGATATTCGCAAAAAACTATTGCTAATAGTGTATTGAATTTTCCGTATTGCTGCACGCTCCGTGGCAATGTAAGGCTGCGTGGTCTGTTTATTTTTTTTGGTAAACAAGTTGTGGGGATGAGAGAAAGAACAGGGTTTCACCCTATATGTATATGATGAGTTTTCAATTTTGAAAGACTACTCTTGAATTTTCGTATGCTCTGAGCCCCCTCCGCGACCTAACCACAACTCATTCTATTCGCATAATCTTTGCATTGTAGCTGTCATCCAGAATTTCATCTAGTAATGGAAAAATCATGTGAATAGAATGAGTTGCGGTTAGGACGTGGAGGGGACGAAGATGGCCGTCCGTCAGGAAAATCCAAGAGAGAAAATTCAATACAGTAGTAGCAATAGTTTTCTGCGAATATCTCGAAAACTAAACGCGACCCCCCTATATTGGATAAAATCGGTGTATAGTAACCCTTTCGCAATAATTACCAATTTAACGTTCAATTATTCGAGCTAAATCTTTTACGCGTGCGCTTGATCGAAATAAAATAGACGTGGTGATTTTTAGCGATTAAGATTTAGGATATACCGTTAGTAGTGACTACATACGAGTACATGCGGTGGCTACACCGACTTTTTACCACTATTTATAATAGATACAGATATTTAAATCCACTTAACTATCTTTGATATTTAGCTGTATGATAGACTTCGATCACTAGGATCGATCAATTGTATCTACACTCTATAACGTAGTTACCTATTCCTACGAGACAGATTGTCGCATCGGTTCGAATAAATGCATACGCAACAGCAGCACGGACAAGTAAGTAATACACGCATAGGCATGGTTTTCAGCCTACCTGTTCTCCACGCTATCTACATATTTACATCGCACGCAACACCACATTAACCGTGTTGTCCCGACTCTTCTGATTTCACACGAATTTATACCGATGTAGCTCGAGTCGGTATTTCGATTTCGTCCTCCGGACGCGTGTTACGGTTCGACCACGGAGATGATTATTGTCTCAAATTGATGAAAATCAAAACGGTCTTTTTCAATTCAACTTACGCGGGGGATTGTTCGATGTGTGCTTATTTGATCCTGTTACGAATTTCGCTTTAAACTGTTAACCAAGTGAATTCTGAACGTTTGCAAGGACACGACAAAGCCGAATGAAATTGAATCGCAGTCAATGCAAGCAAAATATCTTTTTTACCAATACGAATACTATAACAGAATAAACAGAAAGAATTGTTGGTCGATGTAAAAAGAAAGTGGAATGCTACTGATAGACGATAGCGAACACGAATGGAGAGTTGAGTCGTCTTCCTCGATTAACAGTACCTATAATAATCGATTGTGAAATGGATGAATAAGATAGTGCTTTCAATATAAACATCAACTGTCGCGTACTTTTTGAAAACGTAAAGGAATTTTGAAACTAACGATAAGGTAATCGATTCAGATCGAACATCTACGAAGAGATTTGTCAAAAGGTATGCATATACAGTCACTCCCATTAATATTCGTACACTCTTAAAAAGACGATAACTTGTTTAATATTGGACCATACGACTTGGACTTTTTCGAGATGTTAGAATAATTCGGTATTGCAGAGAAAATACTAAAAGTTGTGTTTTACAATTTTTTTTATGTGGCTTATGTTGAAAATTTAAAACATCCATTTTGTAGATCTGTATCAATTGTATACATTTTCAAATTTTCATCCAATTTGGATTACGTGGAAAACAGCGACAGGCATCGAATGACGTAAGAATCCTTCGATTTATTACAGTTTAAGGCCGAAAATTGTGAAAAGCTGCAATTTTGACCATCTTTGAACAGTTGCAGCTCGTTGCAACGTTTGCCGATTTTGGTGAAATCTTCAGAGTGTCTACAGTTGACACAGATCTACAAAACGTATTTGTTGAATTTTCAATATGGACCCACATAAAACAGTTATAAATAACAACTTTTAATATTTTCTTTATAATTCCGACCAATTACAATTTTTTCAAAATTTCTTTTTTTCAACGTGTAGTAAACAAATTGTTCTAACTTCTAAGAAAAAAATCCAAGTCACATGATCCAATATTAAAAACGTGATCGTCTTTTAGAGTGTACGAATATTAATGGGAGCGACTGTATGTAGAACAGCCATACAAAATGGAACCATACGAATAGACACTAGACGTTTAGAGGTCAAGACCAAACCTCCAATAGATGCCTGGTCTTCGCGGTAAAGGTCGCGCAGGGAATTCGTGTCAGGGCATTTCAGCGTTCAACGAGCTGCTAGAAACCATCTGAATCGTGTCAGCCTTACCCATAGCCCCTTGATTCTCCAACGAAACGCTGTTGTTGTTGTTGCTGCTGTTGTTATCGTTGTTGTTGTTGTTCTCCGGATGCTGCGTGGTCAGGTGCTTCCTGAGGGCGGCTTGTCGGGTGAACTTGGCGTCGCACCTGGTGCAAGGAATTTCGACGCCGGTCGTGGACGACGAATGGTCCCCGTTGGCCAGCCTCGGCTTGTGCCAACGCCGATGAGACGCCAGGTTGGCCGGGCACGAGAACCTCTTGTCGCATTCCGGGCATCTGTACTCGACGTGCGCTATCCTCGAGCACCTGTGCTGGGCCAATTGGAAAGCGTCCTCGTGAAGCTGCCTGCAGAGTTTGCATTGATACGGGCCCAACCGGTTCTCGATTTTCGCCAATTCCGCCCGCGCCTCCTCGGTGACTTCAACGATATTGAAGGCCGGATCGATGTCGCCGGTGACCACCGCCTCGTCGGGTCCTAGAATCACGGTGCCGGAAACCGGGCTGCTGGTATCCTCGTCGAATTTCAATCTTCGCGCGTGTTTCTTCTTCGGCCTCTGCAGAATTTTGTCCGTGGAGGAACCGCCACCGGTTCTGGGACCGTTGCTCGTAGTCGAATTGCTTCCCACCGACGATGGACTGGCGTCCTCTTCCCTGATCTTCCTCCTAGGACACTGCGGTGGCGACGGCGTACTAGGCGGTGTCATCGGCGCGTGTTGCATACCGTGCAAGTGATGCTGCGGCGTCAAAAGTTGCTGCTGCTGATAATTCTGGACAGATTGGTGCAGCTGACTCGGACTGGTGAGCGCGTTCAGCTTTTGGCTGTGCGCGTAATACGATTTCGAAGCGACTTCGCTGATCGTTCCGAACGGTACCAGACGCACAGCTTCTTCGAGCGTGCAAAACTTCTCTCCCGATTCCTGCAGTTGCATCGGCTCCTTCTTCGACAACAACTCGTAACTGGAGTGGCTGTTTGCCGAAGAACATCGCGGAATGGTATCGAAATCGTTGACCACCAACGAAACCGTGTCATCGCTACCACCCCCTCTGTATCCGATACAATTCTCCGATTCCCTCTGCAACTCGTCCGAAATCTTCCGGTCCTTCTTTGACTCCGATCCGACCGAATCATCGATTTCCGCGTTCGGCGTGTTTGGCGCGGGTTGCGGCTTGAACGACAAGTCCAAGGGGCACGGGGTCGACGATCTCGACATGTCCCATGTTTGGAGAACATGGTGGTCCGAAACCCTCGAATACGTCGAAAGGTTCTCCATGGGAATTTGCCAGGTAGCGGGTGTAGTGTACGAATGCTGATGGATTTCGTCACCATAGTAGCCCATGTAATTCAGTCCAGGAGCCAAAAATGCTCGCGGTAAAGAACTGTGTAACATATTGGCGACCGCGTTCGACAGATGCTGTTCAGTTCGAAATTATGCTCGAACGGACAGGTCAACGGTCTGAATCTCAACGATTTTCCATGGTTTCGACCTGTCCGCGACACCTGCTGCAAATCACAACCTCGTCGAAGATCCCTCCTCCTCTTTCGTTGAACGACGATTTCAGTTGCCGTTCACTCACTGAACCTCGATAGCGTCCGGATACTTCTCGAGGAAACAGGCGTACACTACCTACTCCCTCGACGGCCGAACGCCGTTTGACAGAAGATCGCCAGCACCGTGTCGAGTATATTTGAAAGCTCCACCCGGGAACGCGTTATTGTCCCAACTCCTATTGGTCGGCCGACCTCCAGCCCCCATCCCCCACCATCGAACCTAGCTGCCACCACTACTCTCGAATTCTGGCGCGTGCTCGCGTAAACGTTCGCCGCCCCGTCGCGTCGCGTCGACCACGTAACTGTAATGTATGCAGCCGTACGCCGCGCTGTACGCTGTACGCCGTACCCCGTACCCACAGACGCTGCCGAGCAGCTATCCGAAGAGGGTTATTCAACGTTTCCGTCGTTGTTGCCGGCGACTCTGCCTAGCGCAAAATATTCTCACCCCCATATTATTTACACCTCGCGACAAAACTACGAAACATATAAGAAAATGACTGACAAGTGTACTCTTGTAAGAATTCTTTTCGTCTTTCATTCGTGTAACAATGTTATCGTATTGTAACATTCTACACTAGATTGCCCAAGGAAGTCATTTTGACTGCTTTTTAATTTCAATTAGAAAAACAATTATGTATATAATGACACAATTTCTTAGAATTTCGTGACCTTTTGTACAACATATAAATGCGTTTATTAATAATTGTAGTTACCTCCCCCCTCCTTCATTTCTGTCCAATATTGGACAAAATAAAGTACGCACCTCGAATATTTTTACAATTACGTTTATAACTTCTTAGTTTTTACAGATATAATAATTATGTATTTGCACAAAAAGAAGGTTTTTTAGTCTACTTTTAAGTTTTAACAAAAATAATTTCAAAAACATTTTTCAATAGACAGGTTACGATTAAATAATATTAAAATAAGTAAAAATTAAGTTCTAATTGAGAACTAGTATTTTGCATGGCCGCCCTTTGCTCGTACGACCTCCTGCAAACGCCGAGGAAAGGTCACAACGAGATTCCGGATGTGCTATTCGTCGATGTTTCCCCACGCCTTTCCCAAAGCTTCGAATAACTTGAATTTATTCGTTACGTCACCCTTGTCAACCTTCTGGTCCAAAATGGACCACAGGTTTTCAATTGGATTTAAATCCGGCGATTGCGCTGGTCAATCTAGCACTTTGATCCTCGAAGCACGAAAGAGAGCAGCAGTTTTATGCGCGGTATGTTTAGGATCGTTATCTTGTTGGTAGATAAAGTCATCTTCCAGACCAATCTTTAGGAGAGACTCCTCTAAATTCTTGTCGAGGATGTCAATGTATTTGTCTGCTGTCACAGTACCATCGATCTTGACCAGATTTCCCACACCCGACCACGCAAAACACCCCCACACCATAATACTGCCTCCTCCATGCTTGACAGTTGTTTGAACATTTTTATCCAGAAGCTTTTCGCCGGGCTGCAACCAAACCCGTGTTCGTTGTTTACGACCAAACAGGTCATACTTACTCTCATCGCTCCAAATAACCTTTTTCCAGAAGTCCACTGGCTTATCGACATATTTTTTTGCAAATTGGAGACGTTTCAATTTATCAACTTTTCGAATTAAAGGGCGACGCTGTGCAAAACTGCTCCGCAGCCCAGCTTCCCGAAGTCTCCTGCGCACGGTTCGATCGGAAACGTTGAGTTGCACATTTTCTCTGATCACACGACTAGTAACAGTCGGATTTTTCTTCGTTTCCCGGATAATTCTACGATCCTCGACCGAATTTGTCTTCCTCTTCCGTCCGCGACCGATTTTATCGGCTACCGTGCCAAGCTCTACAAATTTTTTGTAGATCTTTCTGACCGCTGCTTCGCTAACATTGTACTTTTCACCGATTTTTCTATTGGAGAGCCCCTTTTGTCGGTCGTTAGCTATTAATTTTCTAATTTGTACGGAAATTTGATTCGTTTCCATGTTATTCGCAATGGAATGATGCAATCTTGCTTCTAAGAGCACGGATGGCTAACTGAAACTTTATTAATACGTTTATTTGTAAACATTCTTTTATCCCCAATCGCAAGAAAAGGTATTCTACATGTCATTATTGCTGAAAGTAAATAAACACTCTAGCGCGTACTTTATTTTGTCCGAGTAAAATATGACAGCAGACGTAACAGGCTTCATTAATGTACGATGTTGAATGTTTTTGTAAACAGGAAATTGCTGTCGCAATTGTAATATGTATATCAGACCGAAGAGTGCTATCGGTTTTCTAATGTGAATTTTTCATTTTGTAAAAGTTTTATATCACGATCTTGTACTAGGCGGACAAGAGTGACTTGCTAGATCTACAAAGAATATTTACAAGCGACGGCTCGAGGAACCGATATATTGTTTTTCGCAGAACAGCATGTCAGAAAAGAACCCATAATTATCTTAAATGCCTGACAGACTGTGACAGCGTGAGAACGTTTCAACTTGTAATGCCTCGTACGGATGCAACTGGCAAACGTGCAGTTTAGCAGTAGTAACAGCGCGTATAGTTTGACCATTTAATCTCTTTGCGTGCACGTGTATACCTACTATCTACTTTTCCGTTACGTTCAAGAAAGACAAGAAAGTATGGTAAATATTACGTTTAGTGGACACACCTCCAAGGACCTTGAACTTGACCTATGTTATTAACACTAAAAAGACTGAAACTTAGTATACATATACCTATATTGCCCAAAAGCAGTCAAAATGACTGCATTGTGAAAGAATAACTAATATGTAAAGAAAGTTTAAAATTAATTTTTAATATTTTTTATATTATTTACAGTTATATAACAAGTTATTAGTAAATATTAAGAAGAAAAAAAATTTACTTTTCCTGGGCATATTGATGACACATTCATTTTCATCATTGGTGATCGACTCTTCTTCTAATTGAAATTAAAAAGCAGTCAAAATGATTTCCTTGGGCAATCTAGCGTTAAGGACACCCTCATGAGTAACCTTCAAAAGGTTTTAGCCGTCGCTCGCTTTATATTAAAAAGCTATTAACAAAAATATATCAATACCACTACATTTCAATTTGCCCGTCTCGACTTTCATATATGTTATCAAGGACACTCTCTGAAATAACCTCCGAAAGGTTTTAGCCGTCGCTTACTGCTCCTTAAAAAGTTATTAACAAAATAATTTTCGTAGATATAACGTACTTTATCCACACCGCATTCATATTTAAAAGGTCAGCACGTGGTATATCCTACGTGTTCTACACGGTGGACTTCTCGGAAAGCTACGACCTCACCGATTTGGAGTTGGTTGGGGTTAGGGTCGCGAGGGGACGGAGAGGTCCTGCCTCGCCTTACAACCTAACACAGATCATATATGCAAAAAACCACAACCAACTTCAACTATACCTTCTCTTTGAGATCTTGTATATGATCTTCTATATTTTAATTACCGTTCGGTGACAGCTTGTCCCAGAATAAAGGTAACCTAAGTTGTATATGCCAAGGTCAAGGTCACGGTCAAGATTATTGGAGTTGGGTCCCCTAAACGTAATATTTATCGAAAGTATAATTTAATAGCTTATTTTTGAATTATAGTGTTTGCTTAGAAAATAAAAAAGCGAACAATGATTTCCTGCGATTGAACAACTTCTTAATTAAGTAACCAAACTTCCGTAGCGCATTCTCTACTCCACGTAAGAATGGAAAACGGTATACAAATTTAGATAATTTAATTTAAATAGAAAATTTAATTAGTTTGTCTAGTTGCAATAATTAACGTGTAGTTGGTTAGATCAGTAAGTTTAAAACAAGAATTGTAAAACCAGAGTTTGAATAAAAGAGAACCGTCCAGTCGCATCTTTTTAATTCCAAGCATCCAGGGCAGTTGATTTCATTGATTTTGTAACTAGGCGATTTTGATGAGGCACTGCAACGATGCAACGCAGAGAAACTGTGAATGTTCTCAAAATTGATTCTCACCTTCTATGCAAACTTGAGGATTAGAAACCAAATCGGACTGCTTACAAGTTACCGAGTCCGCAGCCACTACATCGTATAATCTCTTGATCTTCTTACTTAATTAGTTACGGAGTATGTCCGATTAATCGTCATAAATAATTTCGTAGCACTGATGGACTTGCAGTGGAGCAGGAGCATGCTCCGTCGGCAATGTCAACGGACCAAAACGCGTGAACATGTAGAGGCTGTGGCCGATTTCCGTGGTTAATCTTCACCCTTGGGAGCTCCTCGGAGGGGACAATCTCGCTGGCCGTAATTGGACGAGAGGTCGTTGAGGTTTCGTCAAGACGTTCGGCCGTTTCGTTAGAGTTAGACTAACGACAATCAACAATCAAGAAAATCGTCGATAAGTTGTCCCAATCTTTACCGATCAAATGTCACCGAAACAATGGCCCGTGTCTGCTAAGAGATAATTTATTATACAGTGTAGTCCAATACATTTGACCACTTTGAATATTTTCGCTATTTGTGATAATATGAAAAAATGATATATCCAGAACTTGGCATGGTAAAGGGCGAGGAATATTGCGATATAAACATTTTTTAAATAAGCAAAGGCATTTCGGAGATTTTAACGCCACCTTGATTTCTTTAACACTTTGACTGCCAAAGCAATGGCCTCGAACATTTCATAAAATCGAAGTAATTTATTTAATGAAAAAACTATTGGAAAATTAAAATTTAGAACACCGAGTAGTTCTTTAAACTTCTTGCATTTCCCAGATATTAACCAAATTTGGTACAATAATTATATTAGCGTAATAATTCATTTTTAAGTATGGACAAATAATTCTGTCACCCATATATGGGTGACACGGCAGTCTACGCGTTAAATGGAATGACCTACCTTCTATATCGTGAATCGATAGATTATTAGATTCTGCATAAAAATGTATTGACCTTCGTATGTCGTAATAGTGAACCTTTGACATTGTCAAAATAATTTTCCATAGGAACGCGCCATATTCAAGAAAAGGAACATCGGTTCGAGCACCTAGTGTACTAGCTTCTAGGTATTTAGTAGATATGTACGTATTGAAAATGATTTCGATAATATACAATACATAGAAAATTGAAAAAGCACATGTAATATATGGTAGCTTTCACGCTCGATACGCATAATTACTCGTAGTTTCGCGAAGGTGCGGCGGTTCAAAATTTCATACCCAACGTAATCAGTCTATCGACGAAAGGAACGAAAACAAACGGTGAATGATCCATTATTACGTCCAAACATCGCGCGGACTAATACCGCTTGCGGTGGACGTAAAATATAGGTATTAACGTGGGATAAGTCGGTCGATACGGATTTGCCATGATTATTTGATGCTCCGTGAAACATTTTACCACGCATTGCACTCTCCGCTCCCGGCTACGTGTACATGAACACCTGAAAACACCGGCGTTACGTGTTCGATCCTCGAATTACAAAACCCTAGAACCCCGATTCACCATAACATTTGGCTCGATATCGCGAGCCGGTGTTGCTGGTGCTGGTGGTGCGCGAAACAATGTACAAGAAACGCATGGACCAACGTTACAAAACGGACTATCGTTTTGCCCTAGCTACAAGCGAATGGAAGAACCCGACTTTTGCATCCGTTCCTTCTAAATTCGCTCAAAAGAGAGGAGCGAGGTGATGCGAGACGAGACGAAGCAACTTCCAGTGCTAGGACCAGCAAGCTTTTTGCTTGCGCGGATGTCGACGAGTACTCCCGCATCCGCTGGTATGGAGGGAGCGAGTGGGTGGCTCTCTACATATTTGATGCGATTTTAATGTCTCTGCCTGGCATATCCGCGTCCCGTGCACCAATAGCACCAGGAACACTAGCCTGCCGCACGAAGCAGGAATGACTGCCGTGATGCTCTAATCGGCTTACGCAACAAGCCACCCTTATCCTGAGTTCCCATCACAGCCCCGAGCGTCCTCGCCTCGCCTCCAATCCACCGCCTCCAACGGCGGCTGTTACTTTGCGGTTAGGTTAGACACTACTTTGCTGCCTGCATTTTTTTCTTTCCGCGCCCTTCCAGCGCACTGTCACTGTCGTCCGAAACCTTCGCTTCGTTTCGCTCACCACTTTTTATTCAAATCACAATCGCCATTTGCTGTCGCATAGCGTTACCACTTTCCACAAACATATTGCAATCCATTATTATTATTATTATTAATACTATCGTTGTGTTGTTGTCGTTACTGTGATTTTTAACCAAATTCAGTTATATCCATTTTTTTTCAGTTCGGTTTGCACACGAATTGCTTTTATCTACTATAAACTGTAAGACATGTGATACTTTTTGGAAAGAATAGATAACACTAGGTTTACGGAGCACTACACTTGATTATTTTACATTGTTTTATAAAAATAATAAAATTGTATTTACTTAGATCTTCAGCCATTTTTATTGTAATATGTACACAAAAAAATAAATCTATTTAATAATCCCTCACGAATGCCTCCTTACACTCTTAACCCGGCAGGGCCCACGTGAACTTCTGAAGCGAAAGTGTCCGCGTGGGGTGTTCATAGACCCCCAGTGAAAAGCAATATTTATACTTAATGTTTTATGTTTATTGTAACATTTATTTATAGTTTTGTTAAAATAACAGTATAAAATATATGTATATACACCATATACAAACTAGTTATCAGAGTAGTCATCTATGCCTCTGCAGGAAGGTGCACGCACAAGAAAGAAATACTTACCAAAATATAAAGAAAGCATAGTAAGAATTGTAGTGATACAAAAACAAGAATAAACTGACTGCACTGTGCAATTAAACGATGCTCCTATGAAGAAAGCTCAATCGAAACTGAAATACTGAATATCAAGAACACACGGTTGAAACACTCGCTAGTATACATAAAGAGAGCCGAAACTGTAGAAATACATTTTGAGCGGACAACACAAAGTCTGCGACACATCAATACAGCCGGTATCGAGTTTTAAGAAGCTACATTGTATGGCAAAACTGTAGCGAAAGAAATATGAGAAATAGATAGCATATCTCAACGGTGGGGATCCGCTGGACCCCCACGTGGACACTGCCGAGTTAATAATCGTAAATTAATAATTTTTGAATCCGTCATTTTGACGGGCCCCGTAAATCTAGTGTTAATAATGTGTAGTGCCACCTTTATTTTGTACGACCTCCAGCATTCTATTCAGGAGTGCTTTGAATCAATTTTTGAAGTAAAAACTTGTTTGGGCGCACCGCGTACAGAATTTTTGCTCGGCAGTAAACGAGTTTGATCAGTCGCGCGTCACGGTCCGAGGTGGAACGCTCGATTGGCTAATTTTGTAGACATTTAAAGAGATTTCAATCAAAACTATTGTTTCTTTCTTAGATTATAATCATATTAGTGCACACATTGTAGATCTAATGAGAAAACGAATAAACATAAATGGTTAATAAAAAGTATAAAGTCCACTTACAATCGCCAAAGAAGTTCTCACTTCGGTCGTGCGGTCTTAAGCACACACCATTTTGTTTATTTTTGCTTTATAGATTTCCATGTTTCTTTCACAGACGTTTTCAAAACGTTGACGTTGTTTCCTTTTTGAATATACTTCTGTTTCTATATAAGATCCCCCCACAATTCTCAGTGATATTTACCTACGTCCGGAGACCTTGCAGACCACGGCAAAACATCTATTTTTTGGGTAAAACTTACGTTCAGGGGAAGATACTCCGATGACCTTGACCTTGACGTATGTTGTTGAGGACAACATTCTGAACAACTTTTGTCATTACAACTACCCGGTGCTCGGTCTTAGTTTTCGAGATATTTGCGAAAAACTATTGCTAGTACTGTATTGAATTTTGTATTATATTGCCGAATTTTTATTTAAAAGAACGTACAATTTTGATAAACGCATTGATGCTTTTTTCGAAATAATGAATTCTATGTATCCATTAGACCATTTAAATACAGAATAAAATTCTCAGTTCGATATAGATACTATTCGAGATACTCATAATTTCATCTGCGTGCTCTCCGCCCCCCGCCACCTAGTCTTAACCAACACACGACACCACACACACCCACCCAGTGTTTCTGAGACGAAGGTTCCCACATTAAACAATGTAAAATCAACTGAAACCAATACCAATTTGTTTTACTATCAAATGCGATAATATAATACATGTATGCTGTATTCGTCTCAGTTGATTTTATATTGTATAATGCGAGAGCCTTCTTTTTAGAAACACTGGGTGGGTGTGTGTGGTATTGTCGCTTCTCATCCCCGCAACATGTTTACAAACAAAAAATAAACAAATGCGGCCCCGGAGCAGGTTTACGTTGCCACGGAGCGTGGAAGAATACGGAAAATTTAATACACTATTAGCAATAGTTTTTCGCAAATATCTCGTAAACTGAAACCGAGCACCGGGTAGTTGTAATGACAAAAGTTGTTCAGAATGTTGTCCTCGACAACATATGTCAAGGTCAAGGTCATCGGAGCATCCTCCCCTAAACGTAAGGTTTACCTTAATACTGAATATCACTGTACTCGGGAGAGTCTACAGGATATTTTGCTGCAAAGAACAATCAATATCTTTTATAATAACATCGCCATATTTGTTTAATGTTGAAAAATGTCTTTTTTCAAAATCAAATTTCTCAAAAACTGTGCGCCTAAGCGAAAAATGAAGGGCAGATTCGGAATTAGCGCAAGAAACTCATCTATAAGAAACGCATTTATTTTGTTGCACTGTGTTATCAATCCTTATTATTAACTTCACAAAATTAATCTGCATTTTTTGTTAGGATTAATTTGCACTATAATCTCCTTTGGTGGTTTTCAATTTTTCCGATTCCAACCCAAAATATAACAGAAAGTTAGAGTGGTCGGTACTGTACAACTCTCCCTGATAGTATACAGTATGTCCCACAAACAATTAATAAATAGTAATAATAATTAGTAATAATTAGAATAATAAAGCAATTAATAATATAGTAATAGCAAATTTTTGACAAGTGGACACATAAGGGAGATATGAAGATCTCTGGTTTTTTTAAATTTAATGACTTATTTTTTATGCTCGATTTCGATAGAATGATCAATTCTGAAGAAAAAGTACGGAGATACATTCGGAGATAATTTAACTTTATTGATTTTATTACTTTCGTTAAGAATGTTAACAAACATGTTCAAAATGTCGTCTTTTCTTATTTCGTAAGAAAAGTAATAGAATTAATAAAGTCGAGTTATTTCGAAACGGAAAGTTTTAGGAGAAATATAGCTTACAATTAGTACTTTTTTATTCAGAGTTTACCATTCTTTCGAAGTTGAGCATACATATTCTAGGATACATAAGTACCCTATTTTTAGTATAATCGTGTACCGTGTAGTGAAGAGGTTACTCGCAGCGTACGCATACGCATGGTACTGCATGAGAGTACGAGAAAATCGCCCTAGGCAAGGACGCGCATTATTGGATAGAATTACATTAAACAAACATCCAACATATCTGCCTCTCCATTGTGCCGAATGCCTTTTTTGTCAAAACTCACGTATAGACACGCATGGCCGATCGCTTCGTACAACATTCGAATAGGAAATTAATTTTGTATCAATAAATATTAGCGGGTTCATAACATTTTATTTTTATAAACATGTCTGTACAGCTTACTTATGGTACATGTATCTATCAAAGACTTTCATTTACCAATAAGTTATTCAATATTTATAGTTTATGAATCAATGTGCATCAACATATCTAATTATTAAAAAATATATGTACAAGATAACCAGTTTTAATCTTTAAATGAAAATTACTCTAATACTATATCTTATACAAAAAAATTGTTTACATAAAAAGTGAATGATTTTGAGGGGTTCACAATCTGGTATAGTTTCTTCATAGACGAACGCATAGAGGTCTCATGAAGGTAACATCCATTTTTTTAATGAAATCATATATATATTTAATGCTTTAGCCGATATGCATGTCGATATTTTCTACAAAAAAAGTATTTATCTATTTATTGAATATCAAAAATTATTATCTTAGGCTAGTCATACATAGTATGAATATTTACACAAGTATCTACGTTCAATAAACAGGTACAATTTTTTCTGGAATTATGTACAAGAAAAATGAAGAAATTACTCCAGATCGTGGCCCCTTCAAAATCATTCACTCCTTATCTAAACTATTTTTGTATATAAGATATAGTATACAAGTAAATCTCAAGTATTATGTATTATGTATATGTGTTCGTGTGTAGCGCGTATAGATGTCAAGTTTTTCGCTTTAATTTATAGCGTTGGGCTTCCGTTCTCAAAGCTGAATCTGTATTTGTGTTTTCTGAGGATGAATCAATGTGTGTGAAAACAAAATTTTTTGCATTTATCGACGATAGTGGCGCATCCTTTTGTCTTGCCAAAGCAGCTAAACGCGCCAGTGACTCTTCCCCCCTTGCGAGAATTGAACGCTTCTGTATGACACTCTGAAAGTATAAAAAATTACAAATGATTTGTATCGTAAGAATTGCTTAGTAGTTTGGCCGTCGGTAAACATTTTTCTAATATAACAATTTACATGAATCACGCGTGATTTTCCTTCTAAATTCGAGCTATTCAACATGTCCGCTATAGTGTGAGGTATTCTTGTTTCAACTGTAGAAACTGACGAATCCAACATCGTATTTTCTGCGTGACTTTCGTTGATTCGTCTCTTCTTCAGGATTTTCATACCGAATTTAAATATTTGACTGTTGTTTAAATCATTCTCGATCTCGGTATCTACATTAATCTAGAAATATAACATTTAACGTATAATTGTTAGCATTCTCTTTGAAATCGTTAAAATATACAAAAGTTTGGAACATCCTTTAACCTTTGGAAAAACTTGTAAAATCATGTATTAAATAATCGTATAAAACTATATAAACTGACAATTGTTGAACTACACATTTCATAGATTTATATATCATTGGAAATATTTATATCAGCAATATCAGTTTATTATGTTCCTTCTTATCACAAATATACGACTATATATTAAATTTATTGACATGAAACTTTGCAAGTAACATTTTAATAATAATTTGCATCAAATAAAATAATTAATAAATTATAATTAATGAAGTCATAATATTTCGAAGAAAGTATGCATACACGTAAAGAACAAAGTAAATTTCAAACTTTTCACTAGCAACATATTTTACCATTTTTTCTGCCAGGAACTTTTCCCTATCGTGTCTTATTTTACGCCATTTTGCTTCATCTTCTTCATCTGACAAATCAACCAAACCATCTTTATCTTCAGAAGGTTGTAACTGATCATTATCATCTTGTTTATCTAAAACAAATTAATTTTTTGGTTTTCAGATTAGCTTTATTTATCGAAGAACATATATCTCCATCAATAAATGTTCATATGTTCAACATACTTATGTTTTTCCACTTGAACTTTCGTTCTCTAGCGCTTTCACTGAACAAATCGCCCTCCTCAAATAACAATTCCTTGAGCAACCTCACTTCTTTCTGATCCTCGTCTAATATTTGTTTCATATGAAGTTTACCCAACTGGTGTTTCACTTGTGTCTCGTCAATTTCTTCATCATCCCCATCTTCCAATTCTAAATTATCCATATCCTTTTCATCCTCATCTGCAGATACGTCGCAGTCGCTTTCACTGAGTTCAGCTTCATTTTCCAAAAATGTAGCAGCATATTGTTTTATGTTTTTCTTTGGGACAACGACTTCATTCTCCTCTGAATCATAATCTATAAATTTATCTTCGTCGCCTTCGCTTTGGTCATCATCGTCACTAGATACAGAACATTCGTTTTCATCCTCGTCATCAGATAATTCGAGCTTCTTGACCTTTTTTTTTGAACGATTACTAATTTTTCGTACCATCAGATGTTCGTTCTCATTTTCGTCACTTGATAAAACACTTGATTTCTCTCTAGACTCATAATTTCCCTTTGGTCGTTCATGAATAGCACCCGTCTCGGTGGATATGGAATCTTTTATCAATGCTGATTCTTGTGAATTTTTAATTGAAGTTTCATTGTCCAGAAACTGTGATTCAGTTGCATTTGACAATTTCGAAAAATCAAGACTACTTTTGTTGATCGTGAATTTACCGGAGCATAGTTCCATGAGTTCATCCTCCATTATATCGTTTTGATCAGTAAAAAGTAAATTCTTGTGTGTAGTTGCTTGTGTTTTCGAATCGCTCCCTTGCAACAAGTCCCCGATTCGTGGACTTTCCATCAGATCTAGATCAGGCTCAACTACTAGCGATTCCTGCTCAATCCGAGCAATTCCTTCTTTATCCTCTAGACAGGTACTCAACGCTGTTAATTGCGTTGCGGGAGAAACAAAACTATAATATCCTGTTTTTTTAGTCAGTGGTGTTCGATTCAGTTTATGTTCTAAATCTCTTCCAACATGCGTTTGAGAGACTGGAATGTCTCTTTCATTATCGCTATGAAACATGTCCGAATATATTGTTGTTGGTGAATCCCTATTGTCTCTATTTGCAGTGTCTTTATTATTCAACGTATCACATGATCGTGAATCATCTTCTGCTCGTTCTACAATTCGTTTAAACGGTTTTCGTTTTATATTAGCACTATCGCAGCTACTACTCTCATCGTCTTCCAAAATTAGTCTTTCCTCATCTTTATCAGAATTTTCATCTTCACCTTCATCTATAATTTCATCCTCATTGTCTATTTCGTTATCACTGACATCCGCTTCATCGTCTAAAAATTCACATTTACTTCTCTTCTTTTCCTTCTTCTCACATATGTCATCCTCATCCAATTCATCCTCCTCACTTTCACATGTCGTAATACTTGGTGAATACACTTGATTGAATTTATCCCCTTCATCCAAAGTCTCATTCCATTCTATATCATATTCCTTCATCTCCTGTTCCTTCTCTTTCCACTCTTCCTCACGCTTCAATGCTATTTTTTCCTTCAACTCCTGCTTCAAACGCAACAACTTTGCTCCAGGCTTCTTCAACTTATGATCAACTTTCTCAGAATTTTGAAATTGATATGGAAGTGTTTCTTTAACTTTAATCGATGATCCATCAGGAGATTCTATTATTTGTGTTACAGTCACTTTTGATGTATCATTTGTTTCATTTTTCATTTTAGAATGTTTATATACAAACCTATCTATTAAGGCATTAATCGCTTTTTTATTTGGCTTAATGTCATTTGTCAAATCAATCACTGTGCCCGGTGTGCCTTTTAATTTAGGTGTTACATTTTGCATACTCAATAACGTTTTCTTCTCGTTAATTTTTGGAGTGATATCCAACTTTGGTGGAGGTAAACCATATTCATTGTATTCATCCGACTCTTCAGCACCTATTCCTAACGATTTTTTCATTATTTTTGCATAATCGTTAATATTTGAACTAGATCCATTTGAAGAATCGTCATCAGTCTGTAAATTACTTTTTTCATTGCCACAAATTCTATCAGAGCTTCTTTCCATCGCATTTCTTTCTCCATGTTCATTGTCAATGATTTCTTCTTGTAACAAGGCATCACTTTCCTTATTGGATACTTCATCCTCAATCTCATTTGTAATTTTGAGTAAAACATGTAAATTAGCATTTTCTGTAATAGTAGTGTCGCAATTACTTTTTAACATTTCTGAATCATCCGGTTTACCTATTTGCACTCCATTAATTTCCATTGTTAAATTATTTTTCGTCTCTTTTAGTTTAATAAAACTTTTATCTATCTCATGCACTACATTTGTGTCATCTTCTTCTATATTATTTACATATAAACTATCACAAGCAAACAATTTCTTTGGAACAATTTCTTTTTTAAATTTTTGTATATATTCTGTATTCTTGTTTTCTTTATCTGCCTCTGAATGACTTTCTGTTGTTTCTTCTTCTGAATCAGAAGACTTGTAAAATGTTTCAGCTTCTTTCTCTTTTTCTTTCAGTACTTTGCTGTTCAATGAAAAAAATTCAAAATTTAATAACTAATTATTTATTACAATGAAATGTGAAAACACTTAATAAATTTACATTGCAGAATTACTTACTCAACAATAGCGGATGACATTTTTAGTTTGGCTGCCATTGTGGGAGCTTTTGGAAGAGCTGACAATACCTTTTTTCTACTTAAAAATTCTTGCAATGTTCTCTGCTTTGGCCTGTGATAAGGCAGTGAAATTTCAGTTTCTCTTACTAACCGTTGAGTTTCACTTTGTATTTGTTTCATAGCTTCTTCTTTACTGGCTCTTAGAGAAACCTAAAATTTATTACAGTATAAAATATATTACAAAAATGTAATATATCAAATTTATTAGTGATACTTTTTATTGATATACTTTTCTTTTCAAAGAAATGCCATCTTCCTTTCGTTGCTTAGATACTTTATCCCTAACAGGACTTGACTGTGTTTCGTTAACTTCTTCTTCCGAGTCTGAATCTATTAGAGTTCGAAATCCAGTTGGTACCTGTAATATACATATCTAAATTTATTATTGTTTCCAACAATTATTATTATTCAATAATACCTTGTTAGCGCAATCATTGTTAACTTCAGTTGATTTTATGGGCAACTCTTCCATAAAATCTAGTACCTCGTTCGTAGATGACATTTCCACACATTTATCTCCTACATTAGGCTCCTTCTCAGTTGTTGTGTCACCAAGACTACTGCTTCCACTCATTCTCAAAAAGGATTCTTTAGTCTTATTAATTTCTGCCTATTTTGTTCTATCAAAAACTTTAAAAAGTCAAACAAGATTTTGCAATTCTAACATAGTGCTCGTTAGTATTTTAGAAAGTATTTTTAAAAATTCCAAATAAAATTAAATTGTCAATACTTCTTAAATACTTTTTACTAAATAGCAGCCATACTAGTTTAAATCTTCAACATTGCCAATCTTGCTTCCACAATGTTGACCAATGTTGACCAATGTTGACTGACAAATGTTTAACAAATTTGGCGCGAAAGTGTCATGTCATTGGTTATAAAATATAGTAGAGATGTGGAACTTGGAGATGCTCACAAGACGCTTGGGAATGTTATGTGACGCTGTGTCAGTGCGTGGCGCTGCATACATAATGACTTTTTTAAACGAAAATTAGGCGTAAATCTACCTCGTCCCGGTCTCTAAATTTGCCAACCCCTCGACGACATGCTTCATTCCTGTATTCCTATATCTATGGTGATTGGTCTACTCTTATACCTCGTCTGTGATATAAGTACCACAATATTAGTTTTGGTCGATACGGTAGGATGTGACACGCAATGGTAAGGGGGCTTTAGAGCCCCCGGGGCGTGAGACAAAAAAATACATTGGGTGATTGGTCTACTTTTATACCTCGTCTGTAATATAAGTTCCACAGACATTGCATGTAATGCATTTTTCTGTCTACGGTTCTGAATTACCGACTCTGTAGAAAATGTCCTAGTACGATAGCGGACTCTATCGAAATGGAACAGTCAGGTGGTGAACTACATGAGGTTGCAACACATAAAGTGTGTGTCCGAGGAGGCTCGATTTTACAGCGTTGTCAGCTTTAAAACGCAATTGTATTCGTACAAAAATACTCCACGTATTATTCACTTGTGCCGCCTATTTTTTGACAGGACTTCGTACCCCCTGGTAAAAATTTGGCGAACATGATAAAGAAGTTTGTATCCGACAAAGACGAACTTATGCACATTTAAGAAGAGAAAGAAAGACAGACACAGAACTGCTGAACACTTTGCACACTCGACAGAAAATTTATTAGTAACACTGGTAACACACTTGTGAGGAATTGTTTACAAATATTTGCAGTTAGGAAATATAGAATAGACCTTCAGCTACTTTCACATATAGTTTATCGTCACATTTTATTTCTGACTAAACAGTTATAAACAATTATTCTAAGTCTCGTTCTAAAATAAACTCAAATAATTTAACAGATCTCTGATAAAAAATAATCTTCCTTGTGATCGGAGGATCTAGAATGATGTCTCAGCTACATTTCTATTGCAGTTTTATGTAGATTCGACGCCTAGTTAATTAGTTATTTACGATTTCCAGAGAGGTGACACAACGATTTGTGTTTACCTTTGACAAATACTCGGACTCTCCTTGTCTTACTCATTGCGGGTATAGATGATAGAAGTTACCTCCACAAAAATTGTTGATAAATTACTTCAGTTAATTTTTATAAATATTAGCTCTCGAAGAATATAGAATGGACCTTCGGCAACATTCATGTATAGTTTCCAATTCGATTCTGGAAGAGATTAATTAGTTATAAATAATTTTTGTTACTCTTGTTCTAATGAAACTGTGCATACTAGTGAGAATTGAATATCTTGTATACTACAAATGTTCATGCATAAAAGTTAATCTGTATCTCGAGTACTATTAGCTATTTTTACTAAAAAATTGGGTGGTGAGATAACAAAACATATAATCGTTGAAATCGGTAAACAAACAGAGATAATAAATTCATTAATTACATTTTTTTACTATAATTATGCTTAGTAATATTCGTGTATCATAAATTATTCTGGACCTCGAGTTTTATTACTTACTTCTACTAAAAAATTAGATGGCAAGATGGTCAAGGGAGTGCTTGTCGACATCATCGACAAAAGGAATTGTTACAAATACTAACCAGCTAGAGATAATAAATTTATCAGTGAATTGTGTTCGATAAATTAAGGCTCGCGAATATTCATGTGTCAGAAGATATTCAATATCTCGAGTTACATTAGATATTTTTACTGAAAAATTAGATGGTCAGATAGTCGAGGGAGTGCTTATCCACATAATTAGCAAAAGGAATTGTTATAAATATTAGACAGCCAGAAATAATACATTTATCAATAATTATTATCACGGCGATCGAGATCTATCAAAATTAGTTGGGGTGGGGAGCGTTGCGCTTCGCTGCGCGCTGCGCATCACTGCTTATCTAAGCCCGCGGAGCGCGCTCAGTCAGTCAGTCGGGCCGGGGGCTCCGGCAGGAGCGGACGAGCTACGGGACCAGGAGAGTCTTCGGCTACCTTGGGGTTGACCAGGGGTCCTCCAGAGGTACCCTGGCCTCTCCTGCCTACCTTGTGGATGACCATGGGTCCTCCAGCAATGGTCTAGCCTTGCCTACCCCGAGGTCCAGTGGTCATCCAGAGCTACCCTAGCCTACTCCTGCTTACCTTCAGCTGGCGTAGGGTTGACCATGGGCCCTCCAGGATTGGTCTGCCTTTACCTACCCCGAGGTTGACCAGTGGACATCCAGTGGTCAGTCCAGTGGTCAGTCCAGTGGTCAGTCCAGTGGTCAGTCCAGTGGTCAGACCAGTGGTCAGACCAGTGGTCAGACCAGTGGTCAGACCAGTGATCAGTCCAGTGGTCAGTCCAGTGGTCAGTCCAGTGGTCAGTCCAGTGGTCAGTCCAGTGGTCAGTCCAGTGGTCAGTCCAGTGGTCAGACCAGTGGTCAGACCAATGGTCAGTCCAATGGTCAGTCCAATGGTCAGTCCAATGGTCAGTCCAATGGTCAGTCCAGTGGTCAGTCCAGTGGTCAGTCCAGTGGTCAGTCCAGTGGTCAGTCCAGTGGTCAGTCCAGTGGTCAGTCCAGTGGTCAGTCCAGTGGTCAGTCCAGTGGTCAGTCCAATGGTCAGTCCAATGGTCAGTCCAGTGGTCAGTCCAGTGGTCAGTCCAGTGGTCAGTCCAGTGGTCAGTCCAGTGGTCAGTCCAGTGGTCAGTCCAGTGGTCAGTCCAATGGTCAGTCCAGTGGTCAGTCCAATGGTCAGTCCAATGGTCAGTCCAATGGTCAGTCCAATGGTCAGTCCAATGGTCAGTCCAGTGGTCAGTCCAGTGGTCAGTCCAGTGGTCAGTCCAGTGGTCAGTCCAATGGTCAGTCCAATGGTCAGTCCAATGGTCAGTCCAGTGGTCAGTCCAGTGGTCAGTCCAGTGGTCAGTCCAGTGGTCAGTCCAGTGGTCAGTCCAGTGGTCAGTCCAGTGGTCAGTCCAGTGGTCAGTCCAGTGTTCAGTCCAGTGTTCAGTCCAGTGGTCAGTCCAGTGGTCAGTCCAGTGGTCAGGCCAGTGGTCAGTCCAGTGGTCAGTCCAGTGGTCAGTCCAGTGGTCAGTCCAGTGGTCAGTCCAGTGGTCAGTCCAATGGTCATCCAGTGGTCAGTCCAGTGGTCAGTCCAGTGGTCAGTCCAGTGGTCAGTCCAGTGGTCAGTCCACTGGTCAGTCCAGTGGTCAGTCCAATGGTCAGTCCAATGGTCAGTCCAATGGTCAGTCCAGTGGTCATCCAGTGGTCAGTCCAGTGGTCAGTCCAGTGGTCAGTCCAGTGGTCAGTCCAGTGGTCAGTCCAGTGTTCAGTCCAGTGGTCAGTCCAGTGGTCAGTCCAGTGGTCAGGCCAGTGGTCAGTCCAGTGGTCAGTCCAGTGGTCAGTCCAGTGGTCAGTCCAGTGGTCAGTCCAGTGGTCAGTCCAGTGGTCAGTCCAGTCGTCAGTCCAGTGGTCAGTCCAGTGGTCAGGCCAGTGGTCAGGCCAGTGGTCAGTCCAGTGGTCAGTCCAGTGGTCAGTCCAGTGGTCATCCAGTGGTCAGTCCATTGGTCAGTCCAGTGGACATACAGTGGTCACCCAGAGCTACCCTAGCCTATCCCTGCTTACCTTCAGCTGGCGTAGGGTTGGCCATGAGTCCTCCACCAATGGCCTGCAATTGTTTATCATGGCCTACCTTTAGCTAGCTTAGGGTAGTCCAAGGGTTATTTAAAACTCCCTTGGCCTACCTTAAGCTAGCTCGGGTGGGGGGGCATGGTCTCTTCAATGCTGTCTTCGTTTACCTTGTGTTCTGAGCCGGTCCAGATTCAGTATTGAAGGAAGACTTCGTTCTGACTCTCTTTCGGGTCTCTTGTGCAGCAACCTCCTCGTGGTGAGACCTGGACAATCGATATTATCCACAATTCGCAAAATGCTATAACTTTTAAATTATAGTATCTTGCATGTAGTGGATAATATCGAGCTAATAGCTGCACATTTAGAATTTGCGTAAATATGTATTTCATAGTAGAATGTAAGACTTTTAATACTTTCTTCCTTTTCCTATGTCCCAGCTTCAACAATTATTTTCAATTAATAATCCAAATACAAAGTTTTCGTTTCAGAATACATGTAACTCTTGCTCTCGTGAGCGAGTGTTAAATGGATTTGCACTCCTGCAGTAGATTGTAGGTTCTGATGTAGTCTAAATAAGATGTACGTGCTGAGATGTACGTTACATATCGCATATTATTTCGATATTGAAACATTATTTTATATTCAAATTAAATAATTGGTTGAAACTAGTTCTTATTCAGACTGAAAATTAGTTCTGATTCATGTGTTAGACGGGGTAGAAAGATGAGGCAGGGTCTGTTCCATGTTGCCGCATTACCGTAAAGAAAGTAAACTATTGGTCTAATGTGTATAAAACTATTATAATATATATTCATTAGTGACACGAGTAATAAAAATAATATTACTTATAGAAACCAAATTAATTTTACTACAATTCGTATTTTTGTAATACATTCTTCATAAATATTATTTTCACCGTTCAAATACATGCGCCGTATGCATTAGTAGCCTCCAAAACACCCGTAGTAAAAATAAAGTATACGGAATATTCAGTTCTTGCTAATACGGCTAAATTCGTGAACTATCGGTAATATTGAGCGCGACACCGAAATGGTACGGGGGCCACTGTGGCCCCCCGAGGCCTAGACAGAAAAGCCCATAAGATGCAATGTCTGTAGTAGTCTTATGTCTGTGTCTTATATCTCGTCTATGACGCAACACTGATATTTTGTACAGTCGGTATTTCAGAACATGAGACACGAAGTCCCATAAGATGATAAGTCTATCCTTATATCTTATTGTCTGTGGTAATAGATATAGATCTGAAAATGAAAGTCGAGACGTCTATCAAGGCTGCCCCATAGTTTTGGCTCACAGTAGTTGGTCGATAGATTAAATTGTTGACGTATTTTTATGACAGTTGCGACCGTGTCAAAGTTGCTAGTCGAAGAAAGTATTACACCCGTAATAATTTTTAGCAATGTATAGATGTGATAACTGTTTAATGAGGTATTTATTAAGCTTCTTTATTTGTTCACAGGCATGATTACGATGGGCGAACCGCTCACTTTAGCAAATGGTAAATTTCTTTACATGAATAATCATTTATATGCACTTCTATTCAATTTTTCCAACAATTTACAGCAACCAGATACATATTAATAATATAATTAACCAAGAAGAATACATTATATTAATTCTCTTCGTTCTCTTTTACAGATGTTAAAAGGTCTATTGAATTATTAGACAAATTACAAAAAGGTAATATGTTACACATATAAAATAATGTATATCAAAGGATCAATATAGTACATTGTTCCAAATACTGTTGCGAGAACAGTATCATCTTTTTCGTATAGGATTTTATAGAAATCATTTCATGTTTTGATTTATTTTCTTACATAAAGATAGAAGTATTTGATGCTACTTTGTATGAACTTCTTTTAATGTTTAATAGTTTGGGTTTGACACAAGTGTGAATATTAATAAGTACCTCATCATTGTAGGAGGTGAAGTACCTGCAACAAAATTAGCTGCCTTACAAAAAGTTTTACAAAGTGATTTTCTCAGTGCTGTACTTGAAGTATATGAACATGTATATGAAACATCAGACATTGAGGTATTATATTTTAATGTTCATAGCGTACATTATTTAATGAAATCTCAGTACTAAATAGTCCTTCTAGGCATCTCAAGATGTTCGTGCATCAGCTACAGCAAAAGCAACAGTTGCTGCTTTTGCTGCAAGCGAAGGTCATGCACATCCAAGAATTGTGGAATTACCAAAAACTGAAGAAGGTCTTGGATTTAATGTAATGGGAGGCAAAGAACAAAATTCACCCATCTACATTTCAAGAATTATTCCTGGAGGTGTTGCAGATCGCCATGGCGGACTGAAACGGGGTGATCAACTCCTTTCAGTGGATGGAGTGGTTAGTATGAAAATTCCGAGTCCAATATGTTTTATTATTTATGCATTTTCATATTTTATTTTTCAGTGTGTAGAGGGTGAAAATCACGAAAAAGCTGTAGAATTATTAAAACAAGCACAAGTTTCTGTAAAACTGGTTGTGCGTTACACTCCACGAGTTCTGGAAGAAATGGAACTGCGATTTGACAAGCAACGAGCAGCTCGTAGTAGGCGCCAACAGATGCAATAAAAAAAAGTATATTATATATCATTACATCTCTCCTAACAAATTAATTACACACACACACACATATATATTATATATTATCATCACCTTAATTTCGCCTCTTCGTTATCTATAAACTATAAAAATTTCATGTGTTCGTTATAATAGGATATCTCATTTAGTAGTTTATGATAATCTTATCATTATTATAATATTATTAGACTATATTTTATGTCTTAAAATATGAATGCACGTGTTACAGAATGTTAAGAAATATTTAAAATGGAAAATAAAGTATTTCTTTTTTTTTTAATTGTATTAACTAGGAAAAATTCATGTGTGGCACTTGAATCTCATCTATAGTACACAGCCGAAAAGAAGACAGCCAGAAGGAACGCGTTTCTGATTGGCTAAAACAAGATAAACCAATACAGTCGGTTAGAACTAAATACTAATTGGGATCTATGGTATTGCGTGGCAGTATAGTATAAGACTGTGCTGTCCAGGCTGCCTTCTTTTCAGCTGTGTACAGTACATGATTGCAGTTATTTGCATTTCAAAAAAATGTATATATACAGTTAAAACATATTAACTATTCAATTGTTAAATCACACAGTAGATAATCAAAATACAACTATGGATTTGACTACAACACTAGGGGTGCTAAATAGAAAACCATTCTAACCTATTCAATTTATGCGTCTCTCTTTTGTTAGTACATAATATGTACTACATACCCTTACAAGGCAAAATACAAACGAAATTTTCTTTCATTTTTTTGTAGAAGAATGAATATTAAAAGGGTTACAAAATATATTAGTATTCGTAAGAGTGTAATGTGCAATCAATTTGTTTTCATTACTTTTGTGGCACGCCTAACAGATTGTTTATAATGATTAATTATCGATTTTCATCTTTGTAAAATAGAAATATTAGTAAGACTGTTACATACAGAGAACTCTCTCTGCGGGTATTTCGATCAGAATTTTCTAATTTCTTTCCTGAGAACGGAAAACGCCCTAGTTCACCCCTTTGCTTATAGAAACAATTACTGTGCTCCAACTGGATGCAGCCAGCACAAAGCATGATTCAGTACAGGGACAGTTCCATAGGATGTCCTAATATATAAATTTCGAGAACATCTTCAAGATTCCCTGATATGGAAATCTTGAGAGCATCCGCACTTAGATTTCACAGTATATAAATTCTCAAATTTGTTACGTTTCGAAAATTCCTCTAAAATGAACCGTTAAATAAATATAAGCGAATCCGTACGACGTTGTCCGGACGAGGCCAGCCGAGGAAAGCAGTGCGATAATGCGTTGGTCTGGTTGATCGCAGTGATGAGATGCTGGCCTCCTTTTCTCGCGCAACGATTTTAGCATCAGTAAAGTAAAATTCTAGATAAAATAGGGTACCTTGGTCACCCTGCAAAGTTTTTAAAAATTGTTATGATTTGATTCTGAAAAATGAATGCATAACACGTGCATAACGTTCTGAAAAATGAATGCATAACACGTGCATAACGTGTGTACTCTATCGGCTGAGATATGAACTACAAAACAGTTTTTCGCGATTTTCTTGCTTAATTTAGAAAAATTCAAGTAATGATTATCATTTTCGTATTCAGGAGAAGTATACCGATCACCTTACCAATCGCTTTTTTGGAAATATTGCAAAAAAAAATTTCTTCCCTAAAAACGTATTTTTATTATGTTTCAAGAGCCAAAGTGCCAAAAAGGGCGACGTACGGGGACGCGGAGTAGAACAAAGAATTTTTTAAAAAAATCCCGTGAGAAAATATTGCTTCTTCGCTTCAGGAAATTGTAGTAGTCCTCGAAAATCAAGCTGCTTGGTTATCTACCTATCTTTGTCTCTCCTGCGAGTGACATATCTCCCTCTTTGTCACAGCCCCATAGGAGAAACAAGGATCTTCCTATCCTTGTCTGGGAGCTTCCTTATTTCTCCGCAACTGTCGCTGAAGTCACCCTCGAAGTTTTGCTCTGGCTCAAGTCCGTGGCTCTAGAGCTGTCTGTGGTTCAACGAGCATTGCCGAAGTTTATCGATCCTTACCGAATGGCCCTTTAAATTGGTTGTATTATCTTGTCTCTCTCTAAAAAAGTAGTTCTCTCTTCTCTCTCGAGTATCGCCTTGTTGTATTCCATTCTATCCCTACTCTTTGGTATGAAGTACAAAGTTTATAGTGTAATGTAGGTCTTATCGGAAGTTATTATCTACATTCTACATATTATCTGCTGTTAAATGTGATTAATTATGAAGAAAAACAAGTGATAGGGATATTCACTGTAGAATTGTTTAATTTCATAATTTACCGCTTGGGTGCGGTAAGGTACACAATAAATACATATACATATTGACGTATTTACGTGGACTCTGTTTTTGTGAATTAGATTCTGATGGACTTTCAACTGATTTGAATTTTGCTGTCTCATTTCGAAAAGTTAATATAAAGACTTCAAGCAAGCGAAAAGCATCATTTCTTAATTTGCTCAACCCAAAAATGACAAGAGCAGAAATGTTACGTTTCGATGGCCGTGTCGTTGTAGTAACAGGAGCAGGAGCAGGTAACGATTGAAGTATCTTTACTACTTAATTATTATTTCAGATTTTCATTTGATTATTTACATTTACTATTTAGGTTTGGGTCGAGCATATGCTTTACTTTTTGCTTCGAGAGGTGCCAGTGTTGTCGTAAATGATTTAGGTGGTGGAAGACACGGCGATGGAAGAAGTACCAAAATTGCAGATACAGTTGTTGAAGAAATCAAAAGAAATGGTTGTGTATAATGTTCTGAAAACATAATGAAATAACTTGATTTATAGTTAAGTTTTAACGGATATATTTTGCATTTAACATAGATCAATTCTTTAGATATATTTATATTTTAGTACCTTGTTATACCTGATGCAAATTCTTATTATGAAAAAAGTAATATTATATTTATATCTGATGTGTCGGTAATATTGAAAAAGACTTACAAAATTTTACAGAAAACTTTGAAAGATTTTAAATTAACTACACAAAAAGAAAGTAGGTAAACTACAAAAAAATATATTTTACATATAATAAATTAATTATATTTTTAATATTGTAATAACTTTTTATAAATGTGTTTTGTAATCTAAACTTATTTACAGGTGGGAAAGCAGTTGCCAACTATAATTCTGTTCTTGACGGTGCAAAAATCATCAAAACAGCTATTGATGCTTTTGGGCGAGTGGATGTTGTTGTTAATAATGCTGGAATTTTAAGAGACAAATCGTTTGCTAAAATGACAGATACAGATTGGGGTTTGTATATTATTCTATTATCGCTCATATTTTCTATTCTCCTTATAAGTATATTTACAGTAGAGATATATGTATTTATTTCCAGATTTGATACAAGATGTTCATGTAAAAGGAGCTTATAAAACTACTCAAGCTGCGTGGCCTTACTTTACTAAACAAAATTATGGTCGTGTAATAATGACATCAAGCAATAGTGGACTATATGGAAATTTTGGGCAATCAAATTATAGTGCAGCAAAAATGGGCCTTGTTGGTTTAGCTAATACATTAGCTATTGAGGGCAAGAAAAGAAACATATACACAAATGTAATAATACCAACTGCTGCTTCTCGTTTAACAGAAGACATTATGCCACCAGGTGAATAATCAATTTTATACTATACTATCCTATTATATGTACATAATCATGCATTGTTATTTTTTAATTTGTATCTGTAGACTTTCTTGAGCACTTAAAACCCGAATTAATAGCCCCAGTTGTAGTCTGGTTGTGTCATGAAAAGTGTACAGAAAATGGTTCTATTATTGAATCTGCATTAGGGTGGGCTGGAAAATGTAAGTACATGAAATATAATCATTTAAATAATTTGTAAATTTTGAATTTAATTTATGGTTCGTTATTTTGCAGGTCATTTAGTTCGTGCATCAGGATCCACTTTAAGGCAAAGTTTGGCCAAAAATGTCACTCCAGAAGATGTTGAACAAAACTGGACAGCTGTTACTAACATGTCATCTGCTAAACATTTTGATAGCATAGAGGTATACAAAATGCCTTCTACTTTAGATAATTAAATGAAATTGTTGTATATCTCGTACTGTATTTTATAGCATGTAACAGGACAGTTTATGACTGCTATAGAAGAAATGAAATCTGGGAATTCAGCACAGGTAATCGAAGTATTATTTTATGGTGAAAAATCAGTAGTGACCTTAGTATGATCTTTTTATCTTTCAGGATAATATCTTGACGCATACTTACAGTACTCGAGACACAATATTATATGCATTGGGAGGTATGATCTAATTATTCTGTTAATTATTCAACAATATGTAATAATAATGTAATTAATATGATTCTTTGTAGTCGGTGCTACGGTACAAGAACAGTCTGATTTACGTTATCTGTACGAGAATCATGAAAACTTTGCTGTAATACCTACATTTTATGTTCTCCATGGTCCAATGTTTGTAATGTCTTCTAAAATATTCGAAGATGGTTTACCTGGAATCCAACTAGATCCAATGAAGGTAACTTTATTGTGTAAATGATTTTTTGGTTTCCATTTATGCATTTATCGTGATTATAGATGCTACATGGAGAACAGTACTTTGAAGTTTATAAACCAGTACCAACAGAAGCTACTGTACAAACACAGTTTAAACTTTTAGATGTACTTGACAAGGGATCAGGAGCTATATTTATAATACAACGTATGCAAACACTGTTATGTTGCTTCGTTTCTCTCTTTACTTGCACAGATGAATGAATATAATTTTAATTTGTCGCAGATGAAACATTCGATTCTGTCTCTGGTGATAAA
Source organism: Sphecodes monilicornis (assembly GCA_913789915.3). Lineage (NCBI taxonomy): Eukaryota > Metazoa > Arthropoda > Insecta > Hymenoptera > Halictidae > Sphecodes > Sphecodes monilicornis. The sequence goes on along the minus strand of OU565286.1, from coordinate 579,819 downwards.
TTGTCTACAGGACAAATGTCGGTGTTTGCAGTAGGAAGCGGTGGATTTCAAGGAAAACGAACATCTTCCAACATTATACCAACTATTGAACCGCCTAATCGAGAACCGGATGCAACGGTTACTCAACAAACTAGTTACGATCAGGTAATAAAAAGAAACACTAAATATTCGGACTAATGAATGTATTTGTTTTTAATTCTTGTCTTAAATTTTAACGTTATTAAATTCAGGCAGCATTATATAGATTAAGTGGTGACACGAATCCTTTACACATAGACGCAAACATGGCAATGATTGGTGGCCATAAAAGACCAATTCTGCACGGTTTGTGTACTTTTGGATTTTCTGTCCGTCATGTCCTTCAGACTTATGCCAACGGCGATCCAAGTGCATTCAAAGCTATTAAGGTACAGTATATTATATTTTATTACTTTATTGTTACATACAAAAACGTTTTTATATAAAGTATTTACGTTGCAAATGTCGACACGTGATTACTTATATAAGTGTTAGAGATATAAATTGAGATAGTGTTGGTGCGTCCTGAGTAGGTCTCGTTAAAATTTTTAAATAAAACCCTTCAGCGTAAGGCTGAAATAAATAATTTTAGCCACTGCATCGTCGTTATGCCGCGCCGTATCCCGACGAACGACCGCGCTAGTAGAAGAGCACCACTGGCGGCAAACATGTCGGCGAAGATATTTTGCTTTCTGGTTTGGTAAAAACGTCGATGTTGCAAACTTCAAAGAGGGGTTTTTCAAGATAGAAGTCTGCTCTACCGCTTGATATAGTTCGAATTTACGCTGGACCCTTATTTTTTGAGATGAATTCAAAAATATTCTCAAAAATTGGTGCAAAAATGGTGTCTCTCCGTCTTTAATGATTGTTTAAACATGTTTAAACATTCATAATGTATTAATATTAGATATCACTGTATTCGGGAAAGTTTACAGAATCTTTTGCTGCAAAGAACAATTCAATATCTTTTATAATAACATCACAATATTTGTTTAAAGTTGATAAATAATTTTTTTTTTCAAAGTCATGTTTCTCAAAAACTGTGCGTGTAGTTGAAAACGTAGGGGCAGATTCGGAATCAACGCAAAAAACTCTACAAGAACCACCCAACAGTAATTAGGAAACAAATTTGGTGTTGGACAGTGTAATTAATCAAATAGAAGATTTGTACGATATTTTGAATAACTACAACTACGTCCTCCCAATGTTTCATTAAGATCTAGTGATGTCATTTCGGGATCGTCCCTTGTAGAACTAAACACGCACACACGCGTTCGTGCACACGCAAACAGCAAACACACACACACAATCAGTTCTTTTTCGAGCCACCATGATGTACAAAGTCCGACCGAGCAACCTCCTCGCGGCAAAACTTTAAAAGTAAATAACTCGACAATTACTTATGCAAAATACATGTTTAGGTAGTGTATTGAAATCATCTCAATACCAGCTACAATAAACTGCAATAAAAAATATAGTGTTCCATTTAAACAATTAAACAAGACCTTCACGGAACGCACCAACACTGTCTCATGCTCAAACAATGATCCGTGATGTGTCCTCCAGGATACCACAAAACATTCATCTCACACATTCTCTTATACCTCTGATACATCTACAAATAATTACGTGTAAACACTTAAGATCGATGTACTGTTGCATATTAAATCCTTCTCAACGTATTGTATAATACACTGAATCAATTAGCAATTTTAAATTTAATGAAAATAAATGAAAATGGCTTTTTTAATCTAATTTTCTTAACAAATCCAGGTTCGTTTTACGAAACCTGTCCTTCCGGGTCAGAGTTTGCGAACTGATATGTGGCAAAATGGAAATAGAATACATTTCCAAACTTACATTACAGAAACTAATGTGCCAGTCTTGACAGGTAAAGCTATAAAAATTATCAATTATAAAAAAAATCGCAAACGTTTAGTTTAATTTGTCATAAATTTTTTCAAATATATGCTATTTTCTGTATGTATAGGTGCATACATCGATTTGAAGGAGGTGAAAATTAAACAACTTCAATTAAATCCTTGTTCTGGCACTGAAAGCCTTGGAAGCGATGCAGTATTCACGACTATAGGTGAATATTTGAAAACAAATCCAGAAGAAGTGAGAAAGGTCAATGCTGTTTTTGTTTATCACATTCTGTCAAACAGAACGCCAGTAGCAACATGGAGTGAGTATTGTTGCAATTGAAAATTGCTACATTTTAATGCATGCACTTTATATCATATGTTCCCTTTTTTTTATTTCACATTATGATTGTCAATATTATTACTTTTAAAGCTTTGGACTTGAAGAAAGTTGAATTGTATAAAGGAGAACCTAAATCAGGAAAAGCCGATGCAACATTGACGATTGAGGATACAGACATGATACAAATGGTAAATTAGTTTGGAGATTAATGCACTTCTTAATTATTTCTTAATTATTGTGTTATGAGACATTAATCCAATTGATTGTTCTCTTTTCAGGCTTTAGGTAAATTGAATCCTCAGATGGCATTCATGCAAGGAAAACTAAAAATTACTGGAAATATCATGCTTACTCAGAAATTAAAGACTCTTATGGAAGCCGCTAAATCAAAATTGTAAAATCGCCAATATTCTTCGATAGTTTATACAATTGTTGTTATATCAAAATGTATAATTGTTACCTTTTAATACTTTTATAATTTCAAAATAATACAATAGGGTTGAGGATGGAATAGCTATAGTATAAATAATTATATGTTCCCTTTTGCTGAAATTTGTTTGGGGAAGGGAACAGTGATTTCATAATTTGGGTATAGTATCCATTAGATCAGGCATGTCCAGAAGTAGCTCACTTGGAGGCAAATTCGAGGGAGACGCCTACTTCTCCCGCCCGCGCGTCTCGCTCCCCGTGGCGGCCGTAGTCCTCCGAGCTCCTCAGACCCATGCCTACCGCTTGCGGCACGTACTGTGGGGCGCGTTGCGGCGACTTTCGGACCCACAGTAGGCACGGGTCTGAGGAGCTCGGAGGACTACGGCCGGCACGGGGAGCGAGACGCGCGGGCGGGAGAAGTAGGCGTCTCCCTCGAATTTGCGTCCAAGTGAGCTACTTCTGGACATGCCTGCATTAGATGTACATAATTGCAATTAACACTAGGTTGACGAGACCCACCAAAGTGACGGGTTAATATTTTTAATTTACGTTTATTGAGATTATAAAGACGCATCCACGAAGATTCATTCAACAAATTTATTTTTTTGCTTATATATATATATATATATATTATATTACAAAAAATAGCTTCAAATTTTGATTGATACATTCTTGTTATTTATATAAAGTAATGTTAAATAGCCACTTAGTGCTCCGTAAACCTAGTGTTAAACTAAAAAACAAAGGAATAAATTATTTTCTACTGCATATTATGGTTTAGTAACATTTTATTTTTGGCACATGCTCACATTCGTACAAAGATTCTGTTTTATATTTTTAAAGTAATCTTAAGTTTTAAATTTTAAATATTTATTAATAGAATTCATTTTAATTTTGGTTATGGTATAAATATTAATTGAATTAGTAAAAAGCATAAAACAGATTTTGATGAAATACAGCGTTTCTTATGTTTATGTATGTACATACCAAACTACACAAATCGGAAACAAAAAGTAATGTAATCTATTACATAATCATTATAATGATATAAACATGAGAAAATTTTTGTAAGGTGATGGCCCTGATCTATTTATATAAATATCTTTTCGTAACAAATGTAAAGGAGAACATCTTGTGACTATTGTGAATGACTGCATGCATGTACTTGCATTTATATATATATATATATATATATATATATATATATATATATATATATTTATTTCAGATTATACATACGTGCACTCATATATTATGTACATTTACTTCATTTTAGTTTTATAATTTTTATGATCTAATTCAGACTGTTAGATTGTCTATTTTTTCAGAATTTGTTTCTTGATCAATTGGATTATGTTCCTGTTTATCTAGTCTTTGCTTTATCAAACTTATAAAATCTGATTCATTACGCATTTTTTTAACTAAATATTTTACTTTAGTAGGCTGTTGAGAATGTTTTCTGCAGTTTATTTTTTTCATGCAGTTGCTTTCTAAGCTATTTAGGCAATTATTACTATCGATACAATCCGTATCGTTGATTTCGTTGTGCACATGCGTTGATTGTTCCTTCTGAGAAGGCATATCGTTTTCGAAAAATATTTTAACAGGTCCTCGCATAATGGTCATCTCTGAATTTCGCAAGGATTCTACTTCGTCTGTGTGGACCGTTTCTTTAATTCCACTGTTTTTATTGGTTTGTATACGTTTTACAATAAATTCTGTACTGCAGGTTATAGCCACGTTTTCATCGGATGTATCAAGACACACTGTATCTTTGTTGGCAATTCGTCCTCCATTTAAGAACGCGGACATATTTTTTCGCCTCCACATTTTCGAAGTCCTTGGTATAAATTGTTTACACTTTCCTTCAAATAAAAATTCACTCTTATCAATGCTTTGTACTTGCCCTTTCAAAAATTTCAAATACTTATTTAGGGCGGTGAAAAAATGTAATTTATCTGTCATTTTAGGAAAATTTGCACAACGAGCGCTACTCGATGGCGTAACCCAAAGTGCGACGGCTTCAATACGTTCATGTTGTAAACCAAAATGAAAGTCGTCCGTTTTATTCGCAAACACATCATAGATACATTTGCCATTGAAGACAGCAATCTTTGGTTTATAAGTCTTCAGTTTTTCTTTTATCGTTTCACAACCTTCTTTGATTTCTGTTCGCTTGAGATCAGCGGAAGATCTTGTAGCCCGAGCAACAATATTCGTCAGACCGATCCCATATTGCGGAAGTTTATAATCTTCTTCGTATTGTAAACATCTAGGTGTTAGACCTGACTCGTGCAAAAGCTTATAAAAATGATTACCAGGACCTGCATAATATCTACCACGATGCGCTGCCATCAAGCTAGGATTGATTCCAATAAAAATAACGTCCAAATTCACGTCGAGATAATCTGGCAAAGTATATTTTTGCACTTCTTCTTCTGATAATCCATCGAATCGATCTATCCTCTTTTTGGGCTTTTCCGATTTTTCTATTAATGTTCGCTTTTTTAATTTGTTGAATGCAAGGGTGGACATGGCTGTACATTCATTCCCAAGATTTAGATAGGGTGAAGAACATGCTCACGAATATATGTATATGAAGATAAACATTGTAAATACCAGAGAGGATATAAGAGTCACTGTATACTATGGATACGGTATTCGGCAGTGGTGGGCACGGGTGGAGCCCCTCAAACGCCTGCTTCTCCCACCAACCTCTCTTTCATGCAGCGCGCACATTCGTTGCGTACGCTGATGTCTGGTGTCTTCGTTGCCCCATTGTACCGCGCTTGATGGAAGGGGACAGAAGGCGCTACGGTGTGGACGGTTTTGCCTCAATTTCTAATCGATTAGAAAGTGAATGCTCAAAGCAAATAAAAAAAATTTTCGAAATTCTTATCATTTGACAAAGCATACATACAGTATATTCCGAGTCCCACAAAGTCCCAATAATAACAAATTAAAGTAGTTGGATATTAGCGAAAAGTAAGGACGCCGTTTAAATTTAATTTGAAAAAATACGGCTTTAAGATTACTGATTTCATTTGAATATTTAATGCAATACTATTCAATCTAATCGTAATATTGCTTTTTATTTTCAGAATATATATTCTAATAAATTTCATTACTTGGAATGAAAAAAGAATGAACAATATTTATAGTAAATAGTTTTGAACATTTTCTGATGGTAATTCGATTTTTAAAAAAATTATTTAAAAAATACAAAATATGTTTCATTAAACCTGATATTTTAATATGTATTAATTATAATTATAATATTTTAACATAATTTACAATTAAGCAATATTATCATTGTCGATAAAATAGAAATCTAACATTGTCAATAAAATAGAAATTTACATTATCTACATCCGCCACAGTCAGGACCTGATCCGGGCTAGATTTAGACTAGGGGGCAGCAGTATTCTGGACACGGGCAAAACCCGGGCGTGAGCACTCTCATTCCTCTCTGCTAAGACATAAAGTCATTTTAAGGCAGTCTTCATAAAAGAAAGAAAAAACTATTCGAACACAAATTCGTTCAAGTTAAATCACTTGAAAATAATACTTTCTAAAGTCAATAATTTATTTAATATTAGTTGATTGTTTAGTAACCTTTTAATAACTTTCAATATTATGATTAATCATTTTTTGAGTATACCGGTATACAAATATTAAAAGATATGTGTAATATAGGCTTCATTATTGTTTTGTCTCGCAGAAATTTGAGTTCAGATCATGCCAATTTTTAAGTCAATGTTACATATTTGTTTCTTTATTCTTATTGGATGTTTTGAACGTACCGCCAATATTATCGAATAGAATAAAGCCACAAGGTCCATACAAATCATATTTGTTTATACGGTATTATGACGAATTCATTTACGGTTTGTACCTTGTAATACTTAATAAGAAAAGCATAAAAAATAATCAATTGCATTTTTTGTTGTTTACACGCTTTATGTTTCTCGTATAACGGGATAATAATTAAATAGTTCCATAGAGTAATTATTACAATAGCGATCTGTTCAGCAATGTGGTTTTTGATACGAATTTTTTTAACTTATCTGTTACTTGCACACTTTGCAATCGGTGGTCCAGAAGAAGAGCAAGGTGTTAAATATGCAAACAAATGCGAAGGTGACTTCATTCATTTCATACACCGCACAAAAATAATCGTATAACTTTTTTTCTTGCACAGTAATGAATACTACTGTCTTTATAGTTTGCAAAGTTGTTGCCACGGAATTGGAGGCCAGGCTTAACGAAACTGGAAAAACGCACGATATACTTGAAATTGGCTACTCCGTCGATGACGTTTCGCCTAAGAAAAAGAAAGAATACAAAAAATCGTAAGTTACTATACATACTATTTGGAACTTAAAAATTATAATTAATTTGGAACTTACAAATTACGTGACAATATACAATATGAATCTTCAATTACAGAGAATTACGTTTAGTAGAAAGTATGGAGGGTCTTTGCGAACGAATACTGGACTATAACATTCATAAAGAGCGTTCGGACAGTACCAGATTTGCTAAGGGGATGAGTCAAACATTTAAAACACTTCATGATCTCGTGTAAGATATTTTTATATGGAAAGTACAGAAGATCCCCTGTAAACGAATGTTCTCTCACCCAGACTACAGCGTGAATAGTTTGGTAATCCATAACGATTTGAATGCAGGGGACTTTAGTGCAATTATTACTTAAGTTCTTGAAGGTCATTAGTACTATTTTATATTTATAGGGATAGAGGTGTTAAAGTTGAATTGGGGATCCCATACGAACTATGGGACAAACCATCTGTAGAAATTACAACTTTAAAAACTCAGTGTGAAGACTTATTAGAGAATCATGAATCTGACATAGAAGAGTGGTACCATAACTATCAGGGACAAATTCCACTGATTAGGTATTATGAACCTTTCCTAAATCTTTAATCGCTGAAACTTAATTAACTGAAATTAAATTGTATAATGTTTGTGTCCTTAGATATTTGTGCTTGGAGAGAGCGTTAAAGAATGGAGATAATTCTTGTCTGAGAGAAAAAGGTGACACTGCTGAAAATAAAAAGGAGAAGAAGAAACAGAAAAAGGGAAATGATGATGAAAACAATAAAGAAAAAGAAAAGAAGATAAAGATTGAATTATAAATCATTGACAAATTTTTTTTTTCTTTTTGTAATTATAATGGCTACTTCATTATATACCTCCGCAATAATTTTAAACTGTATATTTACATCTAGTCTGTAAGTAGTATAAATTCTTCCAATTGTTTGCCATAATTTATATACTTTTGACTATTTTTTTATTAAATAATTTTACAAATAAATATTACAAACTTGTGATATAGTTTGTCATAAACTTCATCATAGTGAAAACAACTTAAAGATACCCAAATAATATTAAAATTACAATTACTATTTCAGTAAACTAAATATGTCAATATGTATTTTGCTCTTTTTGTTGATAAATTTCAGTGAAAATCGACCTATATTGTTTAGAGGAAAGAGGGCACATGAAGGTCAGTTTCCTTGGTTGTTACAGTTTCAAACAATATCACCATGCAGTGGAGTATTTCTTTCATCAGATTGGGTTTTAACCGCTACACAATGTGTGCAAGACAAAAGAAATGTATGATATTCTCTACTTCTAATACTCCTGAAAATTTAATATAAATTCGGTTTATTCGGTTTATTTCCAGTACAATAAGTTATAGTTTTAGAAATAAATCCATATTTATCTTGGGAAATTCTTTTGTCACAAAACATTGAATATTCAAAAAGATACAAGTGCATCTGTTTCCCATAATTATCATTACTATCATCAACATGCAAATTGCACAAACACATTAAAAGAATCAATTCATAATATTTACAAATATGAAGAAATTGGTAAAGATAGAGGTTTCCAAGATCGAATTACAGAAAGCACAAAAAAAGATGAACTTGCAAATCTAAATAGATCTTTATTATGCAGTAAAAGATGTAATACAATCACAGTTGAACCTAACAATCAACCAACAGAATTCAATAGTTCTGAATTTTGTACCGTTTACTATTGAAAATGCAGTAACTTCTTGCTCCATCATTACTACTACATGTAAGATTTATTTTTTAATCTATATTTTGGTGTATTTTTTGGCTTTATTTAGATGGAGTACATTATGCATTATATATACTTTACATATTACACGAAATACATGAAGCGGCGTAAGAAATATTATTTCCTATGAATTGGAGGAACCCATTTCTTTTTACCACGTAATTCTCTCAAACGTTCATACTCTTCTTTAAAATCTTGATGCTCATCTCTATATAGACCGTAAAGCCTAAGTTGTTTCATTAATAAATCAATTTCCTGATGTCGTGGGTAATAGTCAACAATTTCTGGACGTTTTTGGATAGGCTTTTCACTGAATAATTTTACAACCTTCATAGATTTTGAATTGGTATCTCTAGTTACTTCACCGAAAATTTTATTGCTTAGGCGATTCATATGTTTAGCATAGGAAGTACCCACTTTTGCGAGATCCACATATTTATTCGCCATTTCGAACATTCACAAATAGGTAATTAGTCTGTAGTCTATCCTATACAGAAAGAAAAAATTGAGGTTATAAAGGTTATAATATAAGCTGATATGTTTTACATTTAAACTGCGATTATTAATTCATAAATAATAGTTTTCAATTAATAAATATTCACTATTTTCTGTATACGTATTAACTAATACAGATTCATCAAAACAAATTTGGAATAGCTATATCGTATTATACCTGAACCACTGATATGCACTGATATACGAACCTTGCGCAGTAATGGGAATGTTGGCGCTTTTCACGCGCATGCGCGAGTTTCGGCGGCACCGAAGCTACGTCCGAAGTTTGTGGGGTACTATTGGGGCGAAAGTAGTGGGTTTGTTATTATATATTTCGTTTAAAGTTATTTTAGTACCCTTCCCTTCCTTAGTCCCAAGATGATGAAGAGGAGTAAGTTATATTATATTGTACATAGATACATAAATATTATATATTTATATATTATATATTCTATGTACGTATGTATATATTACCTGATATTACATTTTAATACATATATATATGTTGTACGTACACATGTTGTACATTCATTTTTCAAAATCAAATCATAATAAATTTTGCGAAATTAGAGGGGCGACCAAGGTACCCGATTTTCGTGCTTGACTGAGGCTAAAATCGCCGCGCATGGGCGTGAAAAGCGCCAACATTCCCATCACTGACCTTGCGCCGAAATCATAAGATCTATCAAGATATATATACTATCAGAGAGGAAATGACACCAAATGACACTGATATCAGTGATGGGAACTCCGTGGGCGCTGAGTGGCGCTGGGCGACAAAACTACCCTCTCACAGCGCTGATATCAGCTGATATATATATATATATATATATATATATATATATATATATATATATATATATATATACACTATAGTACTCTCTGATACTATGTATATCAGTGTCCGCAGCCGTATACAACATACCCCCCGGCTGATGGACACGACAGTCCAATACCGTTTCTCTAATAAATGAACAAACCCTATGGCGTGAGCACTCTCATTTCCTCTCTGGTTTTACTGTTTATTTATTTTATTTTTATTTTTCAGAGAAGACAGCCAAATGTGCAATATTTTGTTTTGTTTTAATAAGAATTGAGTGTGTATGAACTATGTTGTATAGTTACCTAAGTACTACTGCCTGTTGGATGACGCACTGGCGATGCGGGGAGCACGGAGAGGTTGAATAATTATGCCAAGATAGATTAATACTGTACTCGCGGAATCTATAAGGTTAATTGATTCGAAAGGGTGACTAGGCCCAATCTCACTAAATACAACCAACTCCAAAACGAGATTCAGCGTAATGACGAGCATAGCCCGTTTATACTTTAAGCACTGCCTCAGAGGGTTAAAATTCGAGGGTTTCTATACTGTGAAATCTAAGTGAGGATGCTCTCAAGATTTCCATATTAGGGAATCTTATGGAACTGTCCCTGTACCGAATCATACTTTGTGCTGGTTGCATCCAGCTGGAGCATAGTCATCGTTTCTATAAGCAAAGGGGTGGAATAGGGCGTTTTCCGTTCTCAGGAAAGAGATTAGAAAACTCTGATTGAAATAAAGCTGATAGAATTCTCTGTACGTAACATTATTCAAAATCATTTATTGGTAAATGCAGCTAAATATAGGATAAATATAATTCAATGAGGCAAAGCAAAAGTGATATTCACTGAATCGGTAAAAATGAATATTAAACATATTATTTGAGCTGTTACATTTTTAAAGTTCATTTAAGCAGGCCAATCAATTAAGTTGTCAATTAAGTTTAAGACCTAAAACGTTTGTTAGGAAATGAATAGTTTGTATATTTAAATCTGTATTATGAGTATTGTACGTTCATATGCGGTACATAGGATTTGAGATATTGTGAAGCAATAAAATTTGAGCTTATGGGTTGTAATTCTTAGATCTAAAGTTTCAATTCTTGGTATGAGTGGAATAGAAAAAGCTGAAATTTATTTAAGATTCGTTCTATATTTCCTCTATTGTATTAGGAATTTCATACAATACTCTTAAGACACGATTCGTGCACAAAATGTACACGATATCATCGTATGTTTTTTATACATATATAACTCGCATACTTATGATACTTTGTAACATAAAATTCTACAGTGAAAATATGTACAGATCAGTTTCACAAAAAACCAATCGCGTTTCGGGATCAGAATTTCGTTGTTAGTGTCCTTCGCACATACGAAACACTCTATCCACTTATCGTTTCGGTTGGTGGTGGTTTGTTTTATTTTTGTCTGTTGCTCTATTATCAAGAAAATATTCAATGTTTCTCGTCATTTATATACTAATGCGTAAAGCTCTTCTGGCTCCTCTTCAACCCTCGGTCAAAATTTCAAGGAGAAGTCGCTTTAAACTGTCAAGACCTGTTAGAAAACTGCAATCCGGACCTTGATGCACTGTCGAATTCGAATTGCAAGCCATGGTTGTCGAGCCGTGAACAAAAGATGTATGAGCAAAATCGATCATTCTTACGTCGACGAGCGCTTCTTGAGATTTTTGCTTACTTTTAGTCCGATAAGAACAAGACGAGTACCTATGAATAAAATAGTTAATTGTTATAATGTAGCATACACGACAATCGAAGAATATAGACTAAAATAAAAAAGGAATATAGTTGATTATCAATTAATGCATTATAGAGAATAAAAAGAAGTTTTTTTATAGTCAATCACAAAACTCATGTCTTGTTAAAATTTCTAACATTAGAAAAAGCAAATATTTTGAATTTTTTACGAATGGTGATTACTACTACTACATTATCTATTGGCCATTATTTCATACATTTTGAAAGCCTATGGTCCATGGCTAAGGACGTTTCTATAAATACTCCAACAGCAATAGCAACTTCAATTGTAAACAAAAAATTACCCCTAACAACGTAGGAATAATTTTGTTTGATATGATTATATAAAAGAAGATTTTTAAGCTTCCTTTTGGTACAGTATAATTATTAAAAATCCTATTTATAGGCTTCCGGTAGACAGTGATAATTTAATAAATAAAATTGTAGAAATTTTGAAAAATGACGATATTCTTTGAATTCATATACCTAAAGACTGAAATAAATAAAAGATACGGAATCATGAAATTTATTGTACAAGCGGGAGGGTTAGATTAAAATTTATGAAATTGTTATATGTTATTCACGGTTACATATCCATAGTAACTGCTCCTAGATTTACGCATGTTGCTGTTTCAAATTTTTTAGTGGGTGTACATCTTGAGTAACCTGATACGAGGCTAGATACGTCAGTGAGACAATAGTAATCCAATGACAAAATATTTTTGTTTATGAAATTTTTACTAGTATATTTGTGATATTTTGTTTATTAAGAGGAGAACAAACACGATAAAATTTAGATCATAGTTAAAATTACGCGGACCGATGATATTTGTGTCACATATAAACAGTTCAATCCAAAACGAACTAGATACAGTATTTCACCGGTAATTGTCCCAAATGTTTCCGACATAATTGTCCCTGAGATATCCCCACTAGTGCGGGGTGTACCCCCTTGAGGGGCCGTGAAGCTCGAGAGGCCTCGGTCGCCGAGAAATATGACACCATGCGGCGCGGGTATATCGGTGAGACCACACTAATCCGAAGTTCCAACTTCTTTATTATTCATTATTTTTTTATGGGACTTCGATGACCATATTTGTGGCATTTTTCTAATAAAAATGATATAATTCCAATGATATTTCACCAAAACTTAGTCCATAATCAATTAAAAAAATAGATATGTATGTATAATGAGAAAAATTTTGATCATAGAAATATTAAAAATATGATGGTAAAAGTCTCCTAAAAGATTAATTAAATATGAAAAAGTGTCGTCGTTGCATTACTGTTGCCTCACCGATGTTATGTACCTGACCTATACATAATGACCATACGCCTGTATATGATTCGAATTATATCGTGTTTGGTATCATTTTAATCAGAACAATGTCACAAATCTATTAGAAAAAGTCTCATAAAAAAATAAGTTACAATAAAAAAGTTATTCCTTGGTAATACATTGCGAGGACGCGCGAGCCTTTGAACTATGCCGCCGACTGCGACTCTCCGCGTCTCTTTCTTTCGCATACGCTATAACTTCCTCGCGCCCGAAACTTTAATCGTCGATTACACAAGAAAATATCATCGGAATTATATCATATTTGGTATGATTTTTATTAGAAAAATGCCACAAATATGGTCATCGAAGTCCCATAAAAAAATAGTGATTAATAAAGAAGTTGGAAATTCGGATTAGGTATGTTTACATTTCTCGGTGACCGAGGCCTCTCGAGCTCGGCTGTCCTCTACGTTCGGCAAACCTCAAGCAATGATATCCTTCCGGCATAATTGTCCCTCCGCAGACCCGTGTTGTGGACAATTATCGATGAAATACTGTATATTAATTTTTGCAGAGATATTGCCCACACGTTCTTGTGAGACAGACTGTACATCGAGACACTACTGTACTTGGTACATGAACTGTCCCTGACCTGTTCGTTATACTGTCGCACTCGACATCTTCCTCCACTCTCTCCTCGTTCTCGTAAAGACGAAGCAGTCGATTTTCGTGTCTTTGTCTTTTTGGTCCGCTATCCGATCTAACTTCCGTGTCGGAACTAGTGCCCTCCGCGATATCCGAGCTTTGCTCGAAACAAAATTCGTCGTTCGAGCTGCCATAAATCATCCACTGTTCGTATCTGGGAGTTTGAAGCACTGTGTCGATCAAGCTGTCGCTAGATTCGTCGAAAACAGTCTCCTCGCTGCTATGATTATGAGTTTATGACATAAAAGCCATCATTATTAACAACGTTCCCTTGTTCGATTACTTGTGATAACTGAATAGGATGTAATTAGAATGTATTAAAAATATACGGGGGTGCGTAAAAAGATCATAACATTATTGCGTTTTCGTTAGACTCCCCAATTGTCCTCCAACTTCTCTCGAGGAGATACGTTTACTTTTCGACAACTGTTACGGAAAATTTCGAATCTACATCGATCTATGCGAGGGCCTGTTATCTCGGTGCGCGATAAAGCCAAAGTAAATTCATCTTTCGAAACGATTCTTGCCGTGACTAATGAGAATTTCTCTTTTTACAGTTCCTTTTTTGTGTGAACGAGACGATACGCGATGAAATGTTTACGCACCCTCGTCATTTAGATGCCACATGGTACAATGTATGACCTCTTACCATCTACTAACAACCCTTTAACTGCCCAAACCGTAGCGCGGGCATGCAGGCCCTGCAGGTCACATATATATTCGAATAAAAGAAAATGTTTATATCTCTCTATACAGGATGCAAAGTAAATGATGGGTTTCTGCAAATAAGGTTTCTAATGTACAGTGACAACGTTGCATCAAAATCACTCGAACGAGCACGTGAAATTGTAATCACAGAACGCTTTATTGTTTTAACATCAATAATAAACTGATGCGCACACATGCCTTATCTGCGTTTCCATTTACTTTCCCTTATTTTAACGAGAAGTTTTTATTGTGTCTCGAACGTTACTGTATTCGCCAAAAAGTATGTAGATCCGACGAAAATGAATTTTCTTTTTAAACACTTTTCCCTATCTTCGGAAAAACATTACTGATAGCATCTTTCCTAAGAATTACGAAAATCATTTCGTTTTTTACTATTCTCACGAGATGATACGTGTACTGTGCATTAAGCAGAAAGAAGACATTTAACGGAACAGACTGTATTTTAATGTTCTTCCTTTCTCTCTCTCTCTCTCTCTCTCTCTCTCTCTCTCTCTCTCTCTCTCTCTTCTCCCCTCTCTTTCACTCACTCAATCTTTCTTTTTCACAAGAAATCCACCACTTACTAAACGTCTTGTATACTCTTGTTTGGTTCGTCGTGTAATGGTAAAACTAAATTGTGCTATTTAAAAAGAAAATGCAAATCTTTCCCAGTTCATGGAGAGAATTAACTAGGCATTTGTAGCTGTGTAGTATACGTGTATTTATGTTGGTATTCATGTTCTTGTTCGTGTATTACATTTACGTTCGTGACTCGACTGCCCCAAACAATTTGAAATGTCCCATTAACCTCGTTCTCTCTCCTTAATTCATAAATGTTTGCACCCAGTAACTTTTGGAGAGCTGTACCTCTACACATGAGCAACAGTATACCTACGAAAGGATTTTGAAATCCACCATTTTCAGCTCTGATCCTCCCCTAGTAAGAAACTGATCGGGCTCGATTAGGGACTGGTATTGCCGCGCTTTATTATAGTTCGGCCGTAATAAAGAGCAGTTTTCTAAAAAGTGACGGTACACAGAAATATACATGCTTAAACTAGGAAAACATCGCACTGTCAATTCATTAGTGTATCAACTTAAATATTACGTATGAACTTACAAAGTTAATGGATAATGTTTACAAATAATCATACGTGTCCCTAGTAGCATTTATGGTTGACATTTCGTTGGGCCTACGTTGCAGTATTCGTTGGCCAACCGTTAGAAATGTCGCTATTTTTTTCGTTAGGGCCAACGATCGCGGCCAACGTAGGGCCAACGATCATACCCAACGTGGAGCCTACGTCGCTACAATACGTTTCTTCTGATCTTCTCTTTTACGGTTGTTTTCACAGAATATAAGAAATAATACTTAAACAATGTATCTCCACGGTAAAAATTGGAACAAAGAAAACAAATTTCGTACCCTCGTCGGACTTGAACCTGGATCCTCTGCGTAGTAAGTTGATAAGCTACCGCCGTAAGTATAGACATTTCGTGGTTGCACATGCTATGATTTGGGTTACTAGATACGTCGACAAATGTAAATTCTAATACATAGAGGGTTTCGTTACGGTATCGGAGCACTAAGACCTCCGCATACTGTCGTTCTAAAAGCGAATGCAACACCCGTACCTTCCCCTTGTCAAATGGAGAAACTTAAAGAAATAAATAAACTCCAAGGCTGCACACAATAAAACTTTGGTGCATCAACTATCGCGCAAAAATAACAAATTGTTAGTATATTTAGAAATATGAAGAAAAAATGAATTTGGAATATAACATGTTTTTGGTTGCAGCAACATTACATTTCTGGTGTCTGTTAGACGACATATTTCAATGTTGGCAGATTTTCGTTGGGCCAATGTAGTATCACCGTCGTAAATTTCACGTTATTTAACCGACCATAATAATATCTGTAGGCCCAACGTTGGATATTCGTTGGCAAATTCACATAATTTTTCGTCGTCGGCCCTACGTTGGGGATCTGTAGGCAAAACCACTAACCATATCCCAACTAACTCCCAACCGTTGGCCACCGTTGGCCAACCATAAATGCTACTAGGGGTATGTATCTCTTTTCTTTCACGCAGATGTAAAACTCTCGATTACCACACATCTATTCATATAAACGTCTGTTTACACGATAGAAAATAATTTTCTGTAGTACATACAGCCGCAGTTATATACAAACAAGAAACCGTTTAAGTTCAACACATATCTTTCAATTTTTGCACGTTCGAATATGTGAGTTTTGGAAACGCTCTACGCCATACTTATGTTGGATCGTATGACGTCTTGTGATCTAATAATCGAGATTCCTCAAAAGATTTCTTATTTCGTATCCGATGACCTAATTGTTCGTAAACATTTCGCTACTAGGCAGCAAAGCACACATTGCTACGTGATTTGCAAACAGCAGAAACCTGATACAGATATTTCAAAAATATATATCTTACAAACTCATCGATGCTGATAGAGATTTGTTCATGTTAGTACGCTAAAGTACTGAGGGTGCGATATTTCCTCTAAACCGATTTTTTTAACAAAAAGCGTTTAAAATAAGCCGGTAATCGTACTAAAATCATTGTAAAAACTTTACTTGTTTTACCTTTGATAGTAAACCCTCCAATGTTCTGATAGAGTATGTTATATTTAGAGATGCGATCGATAAGGTTCGCGTACACCTTTATACATATTAAGTTTTATCGATCTCGGTCAAATTTGTTTTCCATTTATTAAACTAGATTAGTATTAAACTATGTATTTCGATTAAACTCGATTTCGAACTTTACATGACATAAGAACGGGCGCTGAGAGTTAACATTTAAAAACCAAGATAAAGAACAATAAAAAGACAAGGTGTGTACAATAAAAAAAATTAGATCTATGCACACTGTATGCATACTTGACCAGTTATTGTTCCCGTTTTCATTCAAAATATCGGAGGGTTAAACGCATAAATTTGATAGGTAATTTTATAGACGTTAACAAATGTACACGAAATGCGTGTAATCGCAATTTTCGAATAATCGAAAAAAAATAATTAGATTCCTAATGTTGTAATACATTAGATTTAGGTGCATGAGTAAATCGGTGAATGAAAGAGCGAACGCATAACAGAATAAAGTAATAGAAAATTAACCCTCTAGCGCTAACGTGGGAAACAAATGCAGCCCAGCTATTTTAAAAGAGACGCAGCACGTCAGAAAATTAGGCGCGAGAGCTATAGGGCTAAACAATTTTCATAAAAACGTATGAAGTAAGTGAAAACTTTATCTACACGTTAGTTGATGTGGGAACAATATGACAGCATCACAACGATAGGAATTTAATTTGGGTCGTTCTGTGCCGAGTCATGAGCAGATAAGTATGTTTATTCGATAGTCTAAGATCAACAGCAACGTTCGAACATTATAAAACTAACAAATATCTCGCCGTGACACGTTCTAAACTGTTAATAAAGTCAATTCGCCTTACGAAGGCGAATCCGTGAATAGTCTTATTTTTGTTCTTTTTAATAATCTCCTTAAGAAGTCTCCCTATTGTTATAAGTTAAAAAATTGAAATTATACAATTCATAATACTGTTTGAAATTTTACTAGTTCTTCTCAAGACAATATTTCTTAAATTAATTGCCGTGCTATCTAAAAAAACGTTGAAAAATCCCATTCTCATCTGATCTAAGATTAAGTGGAATTTGTAAAATTAGATTTTTGCTTTCTTGATCATTTCTAGTTTAATCAGGCGACAATCATACTTGTGTGAATTAAAAAATTTTTCATCTTTCAGGTAATTACAGATACATTTGTTTTAAAAAATTGGTAACAATTGCATCATTCGTCGATTGCCAAAGAAGGGTGGCTACTTTTAAGGTCTCGTAAGGACACAGAAAAGTAGAGAGAATTTTTATGACCAGTAGGGGGGAGGGGTGTTATATACAGCTTTCACGGTAGGCATATTTTTAATCATTTTCGGAAAAATTATCACTTAAATTGAAGAATGAGATTTCGTATCTAAAAATCGTCTACTTTTTATTTATAAAAAACGAATTATAATGCTAAAAAATAAGCTACGATAAAAATTATATAGTTCTGTTTAGAACCTCTGGAAGGAATTTTGATTGCGGTCCTTTAGTTTTAGAGAAAAAGACACTTGTAACTTTAGGATTGAAAGTCCTATTATACCTATGGAACCATTACTGTAATTTTTTTAAGCGTTTTTATGCGCAGTAAATGTAGAATAAAGATTTTTTTTGTCTCATGAAAAATGTGTTGAATCGAAACAGAACGACCGATTACTTGTTTTTGTCATTATCTGTAGAAAATTATCGACGAAGTCTACAATCGGTCAGTAAACAAAATAAAAATAGCTGATCACAAACCTTGCTGGATAGAAAATGGCGGTATTCTTGGCCCCTCTTGCAGCTGCTTCACCAAATCCTTTGTGTAAAGTTGCTTGACTAATTTCCTCCTGAATTGAAAGATTGTAGTCTGTGGAACTGTTACTTGTATCTGCATCGTAGCATACTTCTGAACTATGAGCAACATCATCAACGAAACTAGAATTGGTTGATTCTTCTTCTGTTTGTAATGTGGACGGTGAATGATTCAGCCTCGAAAAATCATTTATTTGATATCCTTCGTATACAACTAGTAACGAGCTAAGAAAATATATAAAGCAATTAGCTGTGGCAGTCTTTTATGTGACATTTTGTGTTGAAATATTTAAAGTAACAAAAATACTTCTTCTCTTACATCATCAGCATCGAACGTTTCAAGTTTTAAATACAAAAACACTTTTAATCAATGGATTCTATTCTAATAAGTTATATTTAGACGTAGTTACCACGAATAAAATCGGTAGCTGCTTTGTCTTTCAATTGCACGTCGTAACTGTTCCAACCGGGACACAACTTTTTCAATAACTAACGTTCTCAAACGATAACCGTTATGGAAAAAGCTATATAATGCTGCTTTGAAACCTTCTTCGTTTAGTTCTCTACCCCAATACTTATCTCGCTTGATATAATGATTAGCATCGGCTTGATACACCTAAAACAATTTTTATTTTTATTATATGAACATACTTATTTTTCCTACTATTACTAAAATCGTTACTATTCACTCTACTAAGTGACTACATTCATTTTATGTTACAAATTAAGGGCCCCCATACGTTATTAATTTTTTAAGTACTTCTTGAGTTATACGATAGTAGACCAACAAACCTGCATTCCACATATTCGTACACCTAACGAGGCTGATGTGCTGGCAGCACATTTTGCAATCTGGTGGCTGCGTTTCTCAGCAGATGCATCATCACCGTGCTGCCTGGTCCCCATTTTCAAATCCAGTATACATGGATGCGTATATCGCGATGTTATATTCTCCAATAATAGAAAATCTGTATTTTGGTATAAAAGAGTTATGTAATTATTTATAGGCAATAAAATACAAATATGTAAACTTTTTTTATTTCTATAACTTGTCACTTGTGCAGAATTAGTACATACACTGTCTATTAGGCGTGTTATCCAAATGCACTCCTGGCCTTGGTATTCCCACTAAGGTGTTTTCTCGGTGAATTTTCATTCTAAAAGAAGAATAAAAGAAGACCCAGCGGTCAAATATAAGCGCTGCGATATAAAGAATTATTTAGCCCCTAGAATATTTTAATCTCTGTGAGGGCTAAATAATTCTTTATATCATGTATTTGAATTTATTTTGATAATTTTTTAAGAGATTATACCTGAGAACATCGTCTCTCTTTCGTTTAGCTGAACTATGCCCTTGCCTACTGTCTTGTTCTCTAAAACTGGGGCTGTACCGTTTCTCCAATTTAACTTCTTCACTATTGGAAGTTTGCATGACACCTATCATATTCATAAAACAAATAGTAAATGTAGAAATATATATTGTCTGTACAACTTTGAAAACATTTTACACAGAGCGATCAATTGAAGTATTGAAAACGCATTGCACACAGTTTTGCTTAGCAAGCATAAAAAATATAACGATATACAATTACTCGCGTCTTTAAATAGTTCCATAGACACACACTAAATAAATATTAATTTAAAGTTGTATAGCATTATAATCTCAGTAGTCTACTAAAGGTGCGCGTCCACTTGCATCCACTTGCAACAGTTCCTGCGAAAGCACCTTGTAGAAGCGTGTACATTTGTCTGCAAATATTGATGCAACTCACTCTCTGCAATAATTGGTAAGAGTGCTCTCTGAAATTTTTGCTCAATAAATGTCGGAATGTCTACATTATTCAGAGTCCAAATTGCTGCTAGAGAGAATTATAAGATAATTTTTGCTCTGTTCCACAAATTCTTGCAAAATATTTCGGACGCGGTTCGAAACTTGAGATACTATCAGACGATCAGAGCTATATCCCAAAAGCGTTTACATTATACATTGTATCAGTCTACGTTCTACGCACGTCTCGACAGTCGCTCTCACAAGAAGTATCGCATGTTACTTAATAGTGGACGCGCAGCTTAAGAGTTAAAGTATTTCGACGACAGGCAACACTATATTAGTTAAAACTTTAGTAAGATATACAGTGAATGCTCGATCATTGCCCCAAATATCTGGCCTATAATTGTCCCTGAACTATCCCTATTACCGCGGGGTATACCCCGTGAGGGGCCTCGGTCGCCGAGGAGTATAAGATATTACAGGTCGAGTATATCGGTGTGAGATCACTACTAATCCAATAACAAATCTTTATCTTTCAATATTTTTTTATGTGACTTTCACCAACATATTCGTGGCATTTTTCTAATGAAAATGATACAAAATATGATATAATTTTGATAATATTTACTTGTGTAATGATCGATAAAAGTTTCGGCCGCAAAGAAGGACAGGGTGTGGAAAAGAAAGAGACGCGGGCCGCTTCATTAGAAAAATGCCACGGATGTGTTGGTGAAAGTCACATAAAAGAATAATGAAAGATAAAGATTTGTTATTGGATTAGTAGTGGTCTCACACCGATATACTCGACCTGTATTGTGTTCCATTTATCAGGGACCGAAGCCTCTCGAGCTTCGATGTCCGTCCTTACGTTCGGCAGAGGTCGAAAAACAATATCTTCTGGACGATAATTGTCCCTGGTCGGACCCGTGTTGTCGACAATTATCGAGCATGCACTGTATATTGTCACTATTATTTTACAACTATTCCAGATATTTTATATTTATTTATAATACATATTCATCTATTGTACAATACACACAGTATAGAAAATGATAAAAAGATTTTTTTGACCAGCCCAATACATTGAATGACTTAATTTCACTTTGGGGGATGAAAAAATAATAGAAGCGTAAGTTTTAGTGCACAGAGTTCTCTAGTTGAAAAGTTATACGCTTATAACTTTTGAACCAGTGAATATCTGCAACTAAAACTGGCATTTTTGGTATTATCTCGTCAAAATCTATAGGACTGTATAAAAAAAAAGTTGAAATTTTTGGTCCCTCAAAGTGAAGTTTAACCCTGACTATTTTTAAGTATAAGTACTATACATGACTCCCAAAGTGGAACTCGGGATGGTCATGGGCAAGGGGCGTGAAGTTAACAGACACGCAATGCGGTGTACCTGAAGTAATAATGGTAAACTACTTAGCGAATAGCAAGAAGCGTGTGACCCAACTGTCTGCGTCTGACCAATCAGACAGTTTCTTTGCGAACTTCATTCGCATTCCTTCCAAGTTCCATTTTGGCTGTCGTGAACAATACAGATAGTAGTAACAAAGGAAAGCATTAAAAAACTGTAAAATATGCATCAAGAATTATTATAAATGGACTTACCTTTAAATTTGGGGGTAAAGATTTGTATATCTTGTGGAATGTTTTGATAAAAATCAAGCTCCCTGGAGTTTAGTGGCTTACAAATAGTGTTCTGGTTAAGTAAGAGCAATCTTGTATGTCCACCAACCTATGAAAAACATGAATTTTACAAGATTAATACAGTGGCTCATGAGAGTGTTTGAACGCTTCTCGGTAAAAATTAAAACAAGAAAGATATGCATGATAGACTAAAATTTTGAACATAGTATAGTAGTATGTAAAAATTATGAAGCATTGATTACACAGATGTACTGTAAGAGCGTCATGAAAGTGTTCGAACGCATAGAAGTCAGTGAGGCAAAAAATGTTGTAGTCCAAGGGATGTAAACATGGGTAGCTTCAGTTAGTCTCTGGACATCCTGTAGTTAGATCGACGTTGTTAATTGTACGTTGCTGTGTTTTTAGTGACAATGAATTCAAGAAAAACAGAAACTCAAATATGCGAAAGACAGACTATACTAAAAAAACATAAAGAAGTAAAATCCTATAAGCAATCGGTAGAAGCGTGTCCACACTGCATTACATAATAAAAAAATCAAAAACTGAGAGAACAGTGACAAATGAACAATGTGTTGGTTGATCTAAAACACTAAGCGCAAGAGAACAGAAGATTGTTATTTGCAAAATAAAAAAAAGATCCAAATATATCGGAACCAAAACTTGCTCAAATAATTAATAACTACTTTGGAAAAAGTGTTCATGCCGAATTATGCAGCAGAATACTCAGAAAGAACTAAACGATTAATATTTGCGAAGGTCTATGAGTACAAAGACAGTAATTTCTGGGACAAAGTCATTTTTTCTGGTGAAAGTAAATGTTACATATCCGGATTAGATGGATAACGCTATACGTGTATGGCAGCAAACGGTACAAGAAATCTTGTCTTCATAGAAGGTATTTTAGGCAAAGTCATGTATTTGAACATTTTAGAAAACAATTTCAAATAAAGTGCCTCAAAATTAGGCTTATTAGATAATTGTTATTTTCAACAAGATAACAATTTCAAGCACAAGACTAGGATTGTACAAGAATGGTTACTGTATAATATACCTCATATACTTGATACACCAACCCAAAGTCCAGATATTACTACGATTGAGAACTTGTGGGTGGAAATAGGCACACGACTGACCAATTAAGATATTAGTTCAAAGGAACAGATAAATCAAACAATTTTAGAAATATGGAAATTCATTGAGCTCAGAGTAACTGAAAACGTGCATAGCATGGGACATCTTACAGAATTAATTAAGGCAATCTGTGCTATTAATTAAGCATCTATGCGTTCAAATACTTTTCTGACCCTCTTACAGTACATATGTGTAATCAATGTTTTATAATTTTCTACATACATTATTTGAGTGACTTAAAATTTTGTATGTATTATCCTGATACTTGTGTCTAACTGTAGTCATGGTACTTACTATGTTCAGAATTTAAATCTAACATATGTATTTTTTGTTTTAGTTTATACTGGCAGACGTTCAAACACTTTCATGAATCATTATAAATATTGCAAAATAATGTGTTTCTTGCTAATGTACTATTGATGTATTTACAATAACGAATTTAAAAAAGAAAGAATGTAATTACACATGTGCATATTTATTTATGAATATTTCACTCCTATAGTATGGAAATTCTTTCTTCTCGGAAATACAATAACAGTAAAAAATTAGTCACGAGGTATACTTAAACGCTCACGTATTCACATGATTCATAATTCAGGCAAACGATGACTATAAAAGTCTCGAATATAACAAACAAACACTGAACATAATAGCTGTAATATACTGATGAAAATCTGGGACATAAAATTTAGACAATGGCGCAGGAAACACGGATACGACTCACCTGATTCGTAAGTGGTAACAACGCGACTTCTTCGTCATTCTCCTGAAGAAAGGAGGAAGAACTGTTTGTTGTATTATGGCACTGTGATTTAGTCTCTCCCATGCCCCAGACAGCCGACAAATATACCATAACCGCTTACTGAAGTCTAATAAACGAGTATCGAAGCGACACGAATAAATTACAAGGTTTCTACTTCTGTGTTTCTCAATACGTTTCTCATCCATCTAATGTTGACGAACAATTTCATCGATACATTGTTTTTAGCCGTTCTACCATGCAATGATTAACATAAAATTTTTAAGGGTGAATGTGAAAAACACGTCGTAATGTTAAAAATGTTTTTTCACAATTGGACACTTTTGCACAATCAACAATATGCGGTGTAGTACGTCAAGATATCATCGGATCAGCTGTCTGCAACGGCTGGGATGCAAATTCTTGTACCGAAGGACAAGCGTGGAACTTGAGAAAATTATGAGAAAATTGCGACATCTGGTGTCGAAGCAGCGACTAAAAATATGTTGGAAAATAAATCGGACCACGGATCTTCATGGAAAAACTACTTAGAGCACAGACGAGGTATAGGCAGAGAGTACTGAGAGTGCTCACGCCCGGGTGCGCCCGGGTTTTGCCCGTGCCTGGTATACTGGTGCCCCCTAGTCTAAATCACAGACTTAAACACCCGTAGTAAAAATACAGTATACGGAATATTCAGTTCTTGCTAATACGCCTAAATTCGTGAAGTATCGGTAATATTGAGCGCGACACCGAAATGGTACGGGGGCCACTGTGGCCCCCCGAGGCCTAGACCACAGACTTAAGATACCTACAGACATTGCATGCAATGCGTTTTTCTGTCTACGGTTCTGAATTACCGACTCTGTAGAAAATGTCCTAGTACGATAGCGGACTCTATCGAAATGGAACGGTTAGGTGGTGAACTACATGAGGTTGCAACACATAAAGTGTGTGTCCGAGGAGGCTCGATTTTACAGCGTTGTCAGCTTTAAAACGCAATTGTATTCGTACAAAAATACTCCACGTATTATTCACTTGTGCCGCCTATTTTTTTACAGGACTTCGTACCCCCTGGTAAAAATTTGGCGAACATGATAAAGAAGTTTGTATCCGACAAAGACGAACTTATGCACATTTAAGAAGAGAAAGAAAGACAGACACAGAACTGCTGAACACTGTGCACACTCGACAGAAAATTTATTAGTAACACTGGTAACACACTTGTGAGGAATTGTTTACAAATATTTGCAGTTAGGAAATATAGAATAGACCTTCAGCTACTTTCACATATAGTTTATCGTCACATTTTATTTCTGACTAAACAGTTATAAACAATTATTCTAAGTCTCGTTCTAAAATAAACTCAAATAATTTAACAGATCTCTGGTAAAAAATAATCTTCCTTGTGATCGGAGGATCTAGAATGATGTCTCAGCTACATTTCTATTGCAGTTTTATGTAGATTCGACGCCTAGTTAATTAGTTATTTACGATTTCCAGAGAGGTGACACAACGATTTGTGTTTACCTTTGACAAATACTCGGACTCTCCTTGTCTTACTCATTGCGGGTATAGATGATAGAAGTTACCTCCACAAAAATTGTTGATAAATTACTTCAGTTAATTTTTATAAATATTAGCTCTCGAAGAATATAGAATGGACCTTCGGCAACATTCATGTATAGTTTCCAATTCGATTCTGGAAGAGATTAATTAGTTATAAATAATTTTTGTTACTCTTGTTCTAATGAAACTGTGCATACTAGTGAGAATTGAATATCTTGTATACTACAAATGTTCATGCATAAAAGTTAATCTGTATCTCGAGTACTATTAGCTATTTTTACTAAAAAATTGGGTGGTGAGGTAACCAAACATATAATCGTTGTAATCGGTAAACAAACAGAGATAATAAATTCATTAATTACATTTTT
Organism: Sphecodes monilicornis; assembly: GCA_913789915.3. Taxonomy (NCBI): domain Eukaryota; kingdom Metazoa; phylum Arthropoda; class Insecta; order Hymenoptera; family Halictidae; genus Sphecodes; species Sphecodes monilicornis. The sequence continues at coordinate 553,615 of OU565286.1, read as the reverse complement.
TCACTATAATTATGCTTAGTAATATTCGTGTATCATAAATTATTCTGGATCTCGAGTTTTATTACTTACTTCTACTAAAAAATTAGATGGCAAGATGGTCAAGGGAGTGCTTGTCGACATCATCGACAAAAGGAATTGTTACAAATATTAACCAGCTAGAGATAATAAATTTATCAGTGAATTGTGTTTGATAAATTAATGCTCGCGAATATTCATGTGTCAGAAGATATTCAATATCTCGAGTTACATTAGATATTTTTACTGAAAAATTAGATGGTCAGATAGTCGAGGGAGTGCTTATCCACATAATTAGCAAAAGGAATTGTTATAAACATTAAACAGCCAGAGATAGTAACTTTATCAATTACATTAGCTTGATATAATATAGTTTGGTAATATTCATGTGTTAAAAATTACTTTGTATCTCGAGTACTATTAGCAATTTTTACTTAAGGATAAGATGGTAGATGGTCAAGAGAATGCTTGTCGACATCGTTGGCAAGAGGAATTGTTATAAACATTAGACAGCCAGAAATAATACATTTATCAATAATTATTATCACGGCGATCGAGATCTATCAAAATTAGTTGTGATGGGGAGCGTTGCGCTTCGCTGCGCGCTGCGCATCACTGCTTACCTAAGCCCGCGGAGCGCGCTCAGTCAGTCAGTCGGGCTGGGGGCTCCGGCAGGAGCGGACGAGCTCCGGGACCAGGAGAGTCTTCGGCTACCTTGGGGTTGACCAGGGGTCCTCCAGAGGTACTCTGGCCTCTCCTGCCTACCTTGGGGATGACCATGGGTCCTCCAGCAATGGTCCACCCTTGCATACCCCGAGGTCGTCCCCCGAATGGTCATCCAGAGCTACCCTAGCCTACCCCTGCTTACCTTCAGCTGGCGTAGGGTTGACCATGGGCCTTCCAGCATTGGTCTGCCCTTGACTACCCCGAGGTTGACCTGTGGACATCCAGTGGACATCCAGTGGACATCCAGTGGACATCCAGTGGTCATCCAGTGGTCATCCAGTGGACATCCAGTGGTCAGCCAGTGGTCATCCAGTGGTCAGCCAGTGGTCATCCAGTGGTCATCCAGAGGTCATCCAGTGGTCATCCAGTGGTCATTCAGTGGTCGTCCAATGGACATCCAGTGGTCATTCAATGGTCAGCCAGTGGTCGTCCAATGGACATCCAGTGGTCAGCCAATGGTCATCCAGTGGACATCCAGTGAACATCCACTGGTCATCCAGTGGTCATCCAGTGGACATCCAGTGGTCATCCAGTGGACATCCAGTGGTCATCCAATGGACATCCAGTGGTCAGTCAGTGGTCAGCCAGTGGTCAGCCAGTGGTCGTCCAACGGACATCCAGTGGTCAGCCAATGGTCATCCAGTGGACATCCAGTGGACATCCAGTGGACATCCAGTGGACATCCAGTGGACATCCACTGGTCATCCAGTGGTCATCCAGTGGTCATCCAATGGACATCCAGTGGTCAGCCAATGATCAGCCAGTGGTCATCCAGTGGTCATCCAGTGGTCAGTCAGTGGTCAGTCAGTGGTCAGTCAGTGGTCAGTCAATGGTCAGTGAGTGGTCAGTCAGTGGTCAGTCAGTGGTGAGTCAATGGTCAGTCAGTGGTCAGTCAGTGGTCAGTCAGTGGTCAGTCAGTGGTCAGTCAGTGGTCAGTCAGTGGTCAGTCAGTGGTCAGTCAATGGTCAGTCAGTGGTCAGTCAGTGGTCAGTCAATGGTCAGGCAGTGGTCAGTCAGTGGTCAGTCAGTGGTCAGTCAGTGGTCAGTCAGTGGTCAGTCAGTGGTCAGTCAGTGGTCAGTCAGTGGTCAGTCAGTGGTCAGTCAATGGTCAGTCAGTGGTCAGTCAGTGGTCAGTCAGTGGTCAGTCAGTGGTCAGTCAGTGGTCAGTCAGTGGTCAGTCAGTGGTCAGTCAATGGTCAGTCAGTGGTCAGTCAGTGGTCAGTCAATGGTCAGGCAGTGGTCAGTCAGTGGTCAGTCAGTGGTCAGTCAATGGTCAGTCAGTGGTCAGTCAGTGGTCAGTCAATGGTCAGGCAGTGGTCAGTCAGTGGTCAGTCAGTGGTGAGTCAGTGGTGAGTCAATGGTCAGTCAGTGGTCAGTCAGTGGTCAGTCAGTGGTCAGTCAGTGGTCAGTCAGTGGTCAGTCAGTGGTCAGTCAGTGGTCAGTCAATGGTCAGTGAGTAGTCAGTCAGTGGTCAGTCAGTGGTCAGTCAGTGGTCAGTCAGTGGTCAGTCAGTGGTGAGTCAATGGTCAGTCAGTGGTCAGTCAGTGGTCAGTCAGTGGTCAGTCAGTGGTCAGTCAGTGGTCAGTCAGTGGTCAGTCAGTGGTCAGTCAATGGTCAGTCAGTGGTCAGTCAGTGGTCAGTCAATGGTCAGGCAGTGGTCAGTCAGTGGTCAGTCAGTGGTGAGTCAGTGGTGAGTCAATGGTCAGTCAGTGGTCAGTCAGTGGTCAGTCAGTGGTCAGTCAGTGGTCAGTCAGTGGTCAGTCAGTGGTCAGTCAATGGTCAGGCAGTGGTCAGTCAGTGGTCAGTCAGTGGTGAGTCAGTGGTGAGTCAATGGTCAGTCAGTGGTCAGTCAGTGGTCAGTCAGTGGTCAGTCAGTGGTCAGTCAGTGGTCAGTCAGTGGTCAGTCAGTGGTCAGTCAATGGTCAGTGAGTAGTCAGTCAGTGGTCAGTCAGTGGTCAGTCAGTGGTCAGTCAGTGGTCAGTCAGTGGTGAGTCAATGGTCAGTCAGTGGTCAGTCAGTGGTCAGTCAGTGGTCAGTCAGTGGTCAGTCAGTGGTCAGTCAGTGGTCAGTCAGTGGTCAGTCAATGGTCAGTCAGTGGTCAGTCAGTGGTCAGTCAATGGTCAGGCAGTGGTCAGTCAGTGGTCAGTCAGTGGTGAGTCAGTGGTGAGTCAATGGTCAGTCAGTGGTCAGTCAGTGGTCAGTCAGTGGTCAGTCAGTGGTCAGTCAGTGGTCAGTCAGTGGTCAGTCAATGGTCAGTCAGTGGTCAGTCAGTGGTCAGTCAGTGGTCAGTCAGTGGTCAGTCAATGGTCAGTCAGTGGTCAGTCAGTGGTCAGTCAATGGTCAGGCAGTGGTCAGTCAGTGGTCAGTCAGTGGTCAGTCAGTGGTCAGTCAGTGGTCAGTCAGTGGTCAGTCAATGGTCAGGCAGTGGTCAGTCAGTGGTCAGTCAGTGGTCAGTCAGTGGTCAGTCAGTGGTCAGTCAGTGGTCAGTCAATGGTCAGGCAGTGGTCAGTCAGTGGTCAGTCAGTGGGCAGTCAGTGGGCAGTCAGTGTTCAGCCAGTGGTCAGCCAGTGGTCGTCCAGTGGTCGTCCAGTGGTCAGCCAGTGGAGATCCAGTGACCATCCAGTGATCATCCAGTGGACATCCAGTGGTCCTTTTCGAAGCTGTGGAAATTCAGAGCCACGTTGCTTTTTAATCTAAACCACAATTTTATTGAACGATCATTTGAATATTCCATGACTTCTTCAAAAGTCATTATCATTTTTTAAAATTTTTTATGCGAATATAAAATTGTTAAAAATTTTGCAATTTCAAATTCGTGGTTTTTTTATTACATATATGTACACCTGATCATATGGATAAAAACCATGTTCATCAAAGCAATTTGCAGAACACACGTGTAGTTTTAATATTATTTTCATCATTTTTATATTATTAACAAATGTTAACTTATCAACATAACTAATTTGAATTTTAATACGAAATGTATTGTTTCCCGATATGAAAATGTTAAGAAGTGTATAAACTTTCGCGGCATGATAATTGTTGCAGTGTACACGAACATGTGTAAACTGATATTCATATATTAAAAATTATGCAGATTAGAATACGTCGTCGAAAGCCTCAAATAAATTCTTTCCTGAACTTCGAAGAAAACTTTTCGCTACAAATACGGTTTAACTTATCCGAATTGTGACATTCTTCATAAATATTATTTTCACCGTTCAAATACACGCGCCGTATGCATTAGTAGCCTCCAAAACACCCGTAGTAAAAATGAAGTATACGGAATATTCAGTTCTTGCTAATACGGCTAAATTCGTGAACTATCGGTAATATTGAGCGCGACACCGAAATGGTACGAGGGTCACTGTGGCCCCCCGAGGCCTAGACAGAAAAGCCCATAAGATGCAATGTCTGTAATAGTCCTTAAGTCTGTGCCTAGACAGAAAAGCCCATAAGATGCAATGTCTGTAGTAGTCTTAAGTCTGTGGTACATATATCAATAATGGATTTAATTATTTACTTAAATATTTTCAATTTTGTGTCTAAGCAAGCAGTTTTTAGACTAATTTATCTTGTCCAAATTTCTTATATCCAGTTCCCTGCAGTGTCTTTGTGGTAGTGAGGCGAATGGAGACTGTTTTTATATATGACATTTATTTTATTTTATACCTTCGATTTACAAACTTGAAGAGGATTTGAAGAAAATTACCAAAATTGTTATAAAACAATAAATATATATTTATTAATAATAAAATAAAAGTATTATCAAAATTATTTATTTCCCTAAAATCAATAGTAATTATTTAAAGTGCTTATTCAATCTCACAACAGGTTATGTTAGCAGTATCCGTCGCTAAATTATTAAATATATATCAGATGATGTCAACAGAATGAGCGCGGTTTCTGTCATCGAATCTGCTCTAGCAGATTTTGTTACATTTTTGCCATCAATATGCAAATCTAATTGAATATAACAGGCCCTGTATCAAATCTGTAGCCTGCTTACAAAAGGTTATAATAGGTTATAAACAGGCATTGGACAGAATCTATATAGCTGTGTACGTTTGGCCGACTGGGATAATGCAATTGGATATAAAGACAGGAGAATTGTATGCCATGTTAAAATAAATTCATTATATAATTTTTATAAATAGCGTGTTCCAAAGAGACTTACGGTGTCGATAATCTGACAAAACTGCAAGCAATGTTACTCATAAATTTTCAAAACAACACGAAAAATTTGTAAATATACATATCACCCAAAGTTCGTCGCTTCGGCTGATAGGGTCAGGTTAAAAATTTAGAGTGGGGGCATCACAGATCACACGCACTACATTATTGGGCGTACATGAGTGCGTCTACGAGAGATGCCGTCGCTTCGTGTTTCGAGTTTTTGCACGATAGCCGTGGGGCAGACAACAGCGCGCTCGCGCTTAAGTCAAACATTCTACAAGATCAATCTAAAACGTTCTACCGATTACCAAAAATCGAGAATATTGTGAACTTTATTTCTCTGAATGGCTATCATCTAACCTATTCTACAGTAGGTTATGGTGGAACATGATGAAAGGTGGCATCACTGGGGATGTGTTGGAAGCACGGACGGAGCCGTACTCATTGATATGACGCCATTTTACTAACCTTTTCGGCGCGGATCGCGACGAACCACTCAAGGTGCTCCACTTCTTACCGTTTCAAGAGCGTCCGATTGTATCGTTTATCTTTTACGAATCGCGTACGGTTATACGTAATTTCAAGCAATTCGTTCGAGCCGGAGTTTACCGGAAGGTACGCAACCCTCGTTACACTGGAATCATCCTTGTGTTCCAACAAAAGCTTATAGCAATACTCTCTTGCTAAAACTCGTTACCGTGGTGTCCGGGTATGATGTGCACTCTCGTTCGTCTTATCTTGACGTTAGTTTCATCGTAGTAATCTGTTTTGGTGGGAACTCTGGGGCTGAATCATTGTGGAGTGATGGTCACAGCGAAGGGCTTCTTGCATGTCGTACCATGTGCTCAGTTTTGTAATACCCTTATCAGAGGTATTATATTAAATGCTTGTTACATTATAGAGTATATATTAAACATAATGTTTTATCTTCTATATGTTAATATTGACATTAAGAAGAATGTTAAATGTAAGCTTAAAGTTACACTTAGTGGCGAAGTAAAGTATTTATATCCTGAAAAGTATGGTACAATAGCTCGAGTCTTACACAGCTAGTAATTTCAAACTTTTTCTTGTTCTCTCTGTGAAAAGGGAATAAGTAAATATACATATCATGTGTAACAGGTGGCTTTATACATACATTGGATATAATCAGTTTTACATTCTTCTTGATTCAGTTACAATTAACAGTATGAATTTCTAAGTATATGTAAGAAATTGCTCAATTAATTAATTAATTAATTATTGCCATAATTTTATCAAATATAATTGTAACAATAGACACAACTTATGTTTAGTAATTCATGATAGTAGACTTTAATTAAGCTGCGTAAACGTTTGTTCTCTATTATCTAATATTGACTGTAATGAAGATTAGCTTAATAGACATCTGATTATTAGGTCTTTTTAATACTTTTGTACTAATAATAATATTGTATATTACAGAAAATATCGCTGTAACGAAGCAGTGCTATTATGGAAGATGAAGATGGTGAAAGTAAAGTTGTGGATATGTGGAATCTTTTGGGAGAACAGCAACTTAAGGATACTTCTCTTGGAAATTCATTGAAGTCTTCAATCGATAGCACATACAGTGACGTAATAGAAGAAGAAAAAAGACAATTATTACGATATAATTCAGTTACATCCAAAGAATCGCCAGGAAAAAATAACAGTACAGGATCGAAAATTGTGTTTAAAGGTTTCAAGAAGCGTATTCTGGCACAAGCTCAAGAAACTCAAACGAATACATCCAAAAGTGTAGTGCAGGAACCTCAATCACCTCATTCTAATGCATTGTCGAAGAATAGCAAAGAAAAAAAGGCAGAAATCAAGCGAGGCAAAATAACAGAATATGCACAGTATTTAGGCCTTCAACCTTCGTTAAAGAATAAGTGTTTAAAGTGTCACTCGTCTTCAAATTTGTGCCCTGTATTAAAACAAAATTTGTGCACTTGCAATTCCACGATGACACCAATGCCAAGCACATCAGAATCATCCACAGTGTCGCATTCTCCCAACTTTAAAATTACAAGAAAGGTTTACCTATGCGCGGCGTGCGGCACTTACTTTGAAAATTGGAATTTATTTTTACACATGAGAGACATACATAAACGTCATATATGTTTATTTTGTCTTGGAATGTTTGGCCAGGCGGAGAGGCTGTCGTATCACTTAACAAAAAATCATAGTGTTCCAGAAATGGCGTTTACATCAGTTGAAGATTTTTATGGTGCTTTTAAGGGATCATGTTATTTAGTTTGTTGTACTTGCGAAAAGGTTTTCTCGGAAACAGATAATTTTTACAATCACTTTTGTTCACCAGCATCGAAACAAGATGTTACCGCGTCTATATGTACCTTGTGCAGACAGACAGGTTTGCACGCAAGTACGTGTAGTTTAGCTGCTGATACAAGCAAAGAAGTAAATTCTGCTGTGTCACCTCTTACACAAACAGGTGTAATACCAACGAATATACTTGACAGGACTGTGAATACTGGAAATAAATTTGTTTCGAGAAAATCAATAAAAAATAATAGGTCTAAGCATATAGAAGATGGTGTGGTTATTCATCAAAAAGTGCATACATACATAAGAAAGACGAACAATAAATCTGGGTCTCAGTTAAATGAAAGTCCAACTTTTAGTGATATTACGAACAGTGGTGAAAGTTCACAGAATGAAGTTCACAATGCAATTAAAGATACAGTTTCGGAGACAATAATGGAAGTCTCAAAATGTGTTGAAGATTCTTACGAAGAAAAAGAAGAAACTAGTGAAAAAGAGGTTCCTCAAAATGATTTTGAAATAATCCAGTCGACCAATGTAACCAGTCATAATAAGCCATACGATAGTGTAATAGAAACTATTATGGAAGTGTCACGTTGTACAGATAGTGTACAAGATTCAAGATTATCTCCTAGAAAAGAAGATACAAGTTTAAACGATACGTTAGATACATCTGACAAGGTAGAATCGGATTCCGATGAAGCGGACAAACACGATACAGAAATTTCAAATTCAACAATTGAAAGTAATAGTAGAACGAATGAACTTGATACAGAGCATCAAGAAATAGAAAAATCTGCAACTGAAGATAGAATGACGGACGCTGCAATAGAAACAAAAACTGATTCTGGTTTGCATACACCCGAGAGTTCTGGTCACAGTCCTGTCAATCGGTCACTGTTTAGTCCACAACATGAATTACATACATTAGATTCACAAGCTAAAGAAGACAGTAGTAAACACGAAACTAAAGAAAACCTAGATGTACCTAATGAATCTCAATCTTCAGTCACATTCAACGCTGTTCCTTCCTCTGATAGAAGTTTAGTTATAAAAATATGTACTAACAGGAACTCTCAGTTTTCTGTTACAAGTAATAACGATGATGTGGAAAACCATGATACTAGCAAAGAGTCGGAAGAAAATAATAATGCTGAGAGTCCATTAACGGAAGATAAAACGTCTAACGCTCTTGAAACAGAAAGGGACAATAATAACAGTGATCAGGTGAACGATGGTGACAGTGATTCTGATAGCTTGAAATTAGCAGTAGTGGACAGTAATCCTGATGAAACCGAGGAGGCAGAAGAAACCGATGAAGTGAATATGTCGGAAGTTAAAAGTAATTCAAATATGGATGTTGAAGAAAATGGAAGACAAATCAATCAAGTTACCGATGAAACAACAGCTGAACTAGATACAATTGAAAAAAATAAGATTGATGAAGAAGTTAATAATGTAAATCATAGCGAGGAGAACGATGTTGTACAAACTCAAGTACAGCCAAACGATGGAATTGTGCTGGCTGGAGAAGATGTTCCTTTTATCGACCTTAATGTTGACGGGATATTGGACAGTATAGAGATAGAAAATCTATTGAAACATTGCATAGAAGCAGCTAGTCCCATTTGCGTATATTGCAATCATGCACGTCATATAGCAGTCAACGGTAAACAATTAGGATTACACATGCTCGCAGAACATAAATTTCATCCTCAGCATCCTGCTATAATAATCCAACCAGAACAATTTATTATTAGAGTGAAAAGGTCCCTTGACGAATTAGACTTCCACTTCTTTAATCTAGATTCTTATAATAGCACCACTGGTACCTATAATGTTCCAGACGTACGGACATACGAGTGTTTTCATTGTAGATTTCATTCTGCTGTACACAAGGAACTCTATTTACATAACCGAAAAATGCATCAAAAGACAATCTTAATTTGTATAATGTGTAAATCTACTTTCTACAGTTATAGCGAATTACTTTGTCATTTATGTCCCGGAACATATTCTCCGAATATTAATGTCAAGTATAGATGTTGTCTCTGTCCTATGGGAAGCCTACCGTCTGCATTCAGACTCATGGTGCATCTAAGGAAAAAGCATCATGCGTGCGATGTCTGTTTGGAACCTACTGGGAATCAACAACGTCTTTCTAACCATGTTTGGAAGCATAAGTTACATCATTTATGTTATAGATGTGGGATCGCGTACAGAAACAAACCAGACATTACGAAACATTTATTCTGGAAACATGGAACGGAGAGTGTGTTGTGTAAAAAATGTTTACAGAAAAAATGGCCACATATTTATCACTTTTGCATACCACCCACTGCGTTTGGCTGCGAGGAGTGTGGATCCAGTTTTTCCAGAGCTGTTGCATTAAAAGTACACAAACGGTTACATTCTGGAGACCAGCCGTACACTTGCAACGAGTGCCCCGAGCGCTTTATTTCTCGAAAATTATTGACCAAGCATGAAAATGCCCATAAAGAACCACCGGTTATCACAAACTTGACAGATTCGCTGCATCAGCAACTGGCAACTGACGAAGAAAAGTCCGAGAAGGAGAAAATTGTTACGGCCGATAATGTTGCTACCACATCCGACTCTACGAAGGAACCTAAGGAGCCTGTGAAGAAGGTCGTCGATGTGTACGATCTACCACCTTTGAATCTTTCCTCTGAAAGTGACACTGATTCCGAGGAAGAAAAGGTTGAAATAAAAGATTCTAAAGAGACTGAAACCACTAAACCAATAGAAGAAACTGTAGATTCTCCTATAAACCCAAAACCTGCTTCTCCTGTGCCCGCTGCGGACAGCATAGTAGAGGTCGAGCAAAATGAAGAAGAAAAGGAACAAAGTGCACAAATTATGGACGGCATTTGGGATAACTTCAAAACATACACAGCCAGTTTGCAGATGAAGGAATCGGGTAATGATCTCCCGGTGAAGGAACGGGAACTAGAGACTGACGTGGAATACTTGAAGAGTATAATATTGGCTGACCACGATTACTGCGTGGTATGGTCGAACAAAGAAAAAGAAGAAGAATCAGGGTCCAAAGTAGAGGAGAAAGAAGAAATAAACGCGATCGGGGACCAAGATTACACGAATAAACCACAGAAGAGCCCATCCGGCAGCAATGGTGTGCAAAGCGTCGTCAACGAAAGCGATCCGAACCGAAAAAAAGTGAAAAGTCCAAAGAAGAAGAAACAGAGTGGCAGCACATCTTCGAGCGACTCTTCCAGTGACAGCGATTCAAGCAGTTGTTCCTGCGGAACGAACTGCAGCTGTAGCAGCTCTTCGTCCGGCAGTTCTTCCAGTTCCAGCAGTAGTTCCGACTCGGATAGTTCGACCTCGGATGGTTCTCCGAAGAAACAGTCCAGTCGGAAGGAACGGAAGAAGGAGAAAGAAGCTGCACAGGAATTGGAATCCGCGAACGTCGACGTGGAGAACAAAGCATCCACGGAGATGGAGAATGGAGAAGCAGCGATCCCGGCTGATCCTGTTTGTCCGCCGCAGCTATTGTTAAGGGAGTCCGACCTGGAGACCGACGAGACAGAAACGGATGAGGATTTCTACGACGAGCATCCGCAGCAGCTCGCGAACAAGCTGCTCGCCGAAAAACGGAATCAATTGCTGCTTCTAGCGGCAGTTGCACCGGCGTCCACGGAGTCCGCGATACCATTGAACAACGGCTTGACGGACGCGGACACCGCGATACCCTCGCCGGACCCTGTCCCTAGCACCGCGGAGGACCAGCCCCAGCAGAAGAGGAAAGTCAAGACGAAGAAACGGAAAAAGGGAGAGAGAACGAAGCAACGTAACGCCGCAGCGCCAGCTGTGGAATCTATTAAATTAAACATTCCTAAAGCGTTTTACCAAAAGAACCCGGGCTTCTCGGCCTCCTCGCCGGCGATGATGCAGCCGAGTATGGCGGCGGCGTCGTCGCCGAGTATAATCGTGAACGACATGCTCCCCATGAGCGCAATGGTGGAGTCTCAGACGATAGGAAGACCCGGTCAGAATATCAGCGGAAGCGGTTCCGAGACGGAAAACAAACGTTCGTCGAAGCGGAAACGGGTACCGAAACGGTTCTACGGCGACTCCAGCGACGAGGAGGTGGAGAAACAGCCGACGATGAAGTGGAGGAAGGTGGAAACAACGCCTTCGTTCGCGGCGGTACCGAGTCTGAAACCGCTGCCACCGAGATTGTCTTTCGGTGGAAAGACCGTGACGTATAGGCCTGTAGAGAGCCAGCAGGAGAGTCTTAGAATCGCCACGGCTTCCGCAACGGAATCGGAGGAACCAGCAGAAAGTAGCAGCGATTCCAGCGACACGGAAGTCGAGGCTAGCCAGCAGATACAAACGCATCTGCCGGAGAACAACCCGCCGATACCGGAACGGCCAGTGAATCTCTACTGCTATTGTCAGTGCCCGTACGATGAAGTCTCGGAGATGATCGCTTGCGATGGCGAGGACTGTCGCATCGAATGGTTTCATTTTGAGTGCGTCGGTATCATGGTACCGCCAAAGGGCAAATGGTATTGTCCAGACTGTAGAAAGAAACACGGTATTGTGCAAAACAGCGAGGATTACTTTGACTGATAGCAGCGGATGGTGTCTGCGTGTTGATATTGCTTTTTAGGCATACTCGATGGTGACCACTCGATTCCCCCCCCCCCCCTCTCTCTCTCTCTTCCTCTGTCTCGTGGAAGGTTTTGGACGATTTAACGACGGACTTCGATTGCTTAGAGTGTTCTTCTGATTGGAAAAGGTTTGATGATACGTATGATATTATATTCTGATCGACTCGAATCGCTTGATCATTTGTTGAAGTACTTGCTGAAATTTTTAAGAGCCTCGATTTACTAATCGGATATGTATAATGCAGTATTCATATACAGAACGAATAATCTTAATGTTTGCGACTGGAAAAAGAATATAAATATCTTAGACTGTAATTTATTTTTAGAGTATGCTTGCAAATTTCCAATGAAAAATTCGTTTCAGAATGCTTGCGAGTATTGGATCTACCACTACTAATATAGTAAATACAAATTTTGACTAAGAATAGAGTTTAAACATTTTTACGGTCGTTACGCTTTTAATCTTTTTATATTCCTTTTTCGTATCTGTAGAAAATCTTAAAAGAAGCGTACTCGAATATCATATTAAACTTTAAAAATTTCCAGATTTTCCAACGAATATATGCTTTCAAGTTTTTCGAAATTTTAAAACGTTTGAAATATATTTAACGATGCGAACTATTTAACATTATATAATCAAATCAAAATCTGGGAAAAGATCGTAATAACATTTGTTTAGGAACGTACGTAATTTGAATAGAAAATTGTTCAAGGCTCTTAAAAACCGCCGTCTTTTTCTAACATCGAAGCTTTTCTAAAACGCTACGAATAACATTCTAATTAATTGTGGTTTCTAGCACAAACTGCGCCAGGTCGACTGGTCGAATCGAGAGGAGATCGAGTGGCTGCCATTCGCTCTGAACATTTTTCTTCTTTCTTCTTCGTAAACAAACGAATCGTATACTGTTCCACGTTGATATTTTTCTTAAGCTGATATAACGGTAAAAAAACAAGAGATGTTTGTATATAACTGTACATACGCCTTAGTGTTTAATATAGCGAGGTAAGGTTTTTTGTGTACATTTGTTTGTACTTCTTTTAAACGACGAAACAAAAAATGCGCCGTGTATAAATTGATTAGTCTAGCGGATTAGGCGGTGTAGCGTTCTAGAAGGAAACCTAGGCTATGGTCGTAGAACGAGAACATTTTGGAAGTTTCTAGCGTGAGAGGGGAGGGCTGTTTTAATCAATTCGAATTCGAATTTCGCGTTATCGCGGCTGATACGACTGTCGGCGGCACTGCTGGCGGTGTCTGTGCCCCGTTGGATGATCGCGTTTCTCTGAGAATGTATTCAAGTACACAAACGCGATACACTTAGCGATCTTTAAACGGTTACTCCTTCTTCGAATGTTGCGGTCTTGTTTTCTCATTGTTTCAGCCAGCAAAATTTCTGCAACCGCGCACGTTACGGTTATTACTACTCCTCCGCTCTCCACCCTCCATTCCCGTTTATTTTCGTTTTTAGTATTACAACCGTAAAAAGCTATACTCCTTCGCTGCGTTTTTCGTAATCGATTTCTCTGCGCTTCTCTTCTTCTACATCGTTTTTTTTTTTTTTTAGAGTAATCGACGAGTTGACGAACGGATCTTTTATCATTGTCTAGTCTAGCTATCACTCGTTCTTGGAAAACAGAGCTCCGCATTCGTTGGTACCGGTTCCTAGGGCCTATACCGCGAGCGTGCTAATTCCCTTGGATCCATAATTGGCGTAGCGTTGCTCGTTCAAATTCGACGAAACTGTTTAGCATAATGTTCTGCGGGCGAAATTTCGACGTACCGGATGCGATTTCCGATTAATAATTGTTTGGCGTGGTGGAAACGACGAAGCTAGCCACGTTCTAACGTACTTTTACTATATTTCTTTTTCATCCATTCGATTTTCTAATTGTATTTGACTTTCGTAATTCGTTCGACTTCTAATTTATTCAACGATTTTCTAGTTCGTAATTGGTCGAAATAGCGATGGAAACACAGGAGTGTCGGTCAGTACTGAAATAAATGAGAAAAGAATAAAAGTATTTTATGAACACTACATCATTGCTTCCGGATCTCAAAAAAGAAGTCATAGTTTTTTTTAATTTTGATTGCAACATTCGTTTCGCATGATCGAATCTGTTCGTCGCTGGAACGTTCGATCTCTTTTTAACGCACGAGGCAGAAAGGACGGTTAAATATGTTAGTGTGCGTACGTGTTTAATAGAATTCGCAGTACATGGTAATGATAATAATATTGGTAATAATAGCGGTAACTGTAATTGACGTTAACATGCCAGCAATGCAAATAACGACGCAGGTTAATTATTCATCGTCAGCCCTCGTTTCCTCCGGCAATTCAATACCCATGATGTCCGTGATAAAATCTTTGTAAGATATCCTCTGTATCATAAAATAATAATACATTACTTTCGGCGAGCCTAAGTGTCTTCCTTTCTTCTTTGTCGCACACACTTGCAAAATTTCTTTCCTATATAGCTGTGTTATCATTTGAGCGCGAAAGTTCGCATCAACGTACATTCCCAGAGTAGAAATCAAAACAGAAATATATTTTTTCATTTACATCTTTGAGAGATTACGAATTAAATAAACACTCGCGGAACCATTGTTAAGGTACAGCAGGCTCTGACATTTTATTGTGTTTCCACGTGCATCAAATTTACAGGTTAACGATCGCTATTTTGAAATTTAAACGACGCTACTACTGACAAACTTTCATATTTCTGTGTCGATTTGTTGTTAACAATGTATCAAATTATTAGTTCGTTGTTGATCAAATTTTCAATGTAATTGTTATATAGAACATTATTAATAGAAACAATAGGAATGGATTAAATATATAGACATTATTTACTGAACAATTCAAAGTATTTTTATCCATGATTTAATTTGTAGAATTCCTTCTTTTCAACATTAATATATACAGTGGATCTAAAAAGTATTTCAACACTAAATCTTCGATTCTCGATAAATTTTCAGTATTTTAACTATGATAATTTCGTTGAAAAAAATACAATGATAAACGTGGTCCCATTTTAAATGAAGTCTCTACTTTTGCAGACTATCATTAATTTTTTTCTACAATATCAGGTCACTTTTTTGGTCGAAGATGCTACAGATTGAACTGTCGTTAAAAACATTAAAAATTTTTTTGTGGGTATTTAAAACTTAATCCACGTAGTGTAAGGCTTTCACGATGTACCTTATATTATTTTAAAGACGGCAGTACTCCTTTCATCCAACGCTCACCGAATCGACTAGAAAAAATAATAGATGAATGTTTAAGCATTCGTTGTAAACGGGGAGCTTCGATCTTTAAATCTACGTAGTTACAGACACGAGAAAAATTTGTCAATGTTTTCACAGATGTTTCAACGTGTAACATTTTGGACCAAAAAAGTGTGGCTTAGTTTTCCAGACGCCGTAACTTGCAATAATATTTTAGATAAAAATTAACAATGGCTGGTAAAAGATGGTTCAAGCTTTAAAATGATTTACAGTCCAATTGACCTGTTTTAATGAAACAATATTCAGTTACAGTAATGTTATTATTTTTACTATTTTAATGTTTTTAAATGGAAGAATGTACGTATGCACCGATGTAAATACTAGAAAAATTAAATCTCTGAACAACTTTGACTTTTCGGAGAATGGTTTTCTTTCCTCGATTAACAACAAATAATAAGACTCCTATTACATTTACATATAATCGAGTAAGTAGTGACATTCCTGTATATTTTCCATATAGTATGGACCCCTTCACTATTAACTGAAAACGAATTTACATAAAATGTTGAATCAATTAAGAAAGAATGCATACCTCTGGTAGAAACGTTAGCTTCTGTAGTATAGATCGTTTGGCTTTGTCGTCACGATGATGTGTCTCGCCTTCGTTATCATCACAACCGACAAGAAGTTTGAGGTGCATATACGCTTCTTGCAACGTTAACGGTTCTCCTAAAGAATAGTATGCAATTACTAATTGTATTGAATTTGAAAGAAAATTTAAATTTCTCATAAGCCAAATAATAGCGGACCAAAATCCTTGCTTCTGTGTTGCGGTGTTTCTACAGGACCTTTTCCGAATAAAACGTTCAGGAATTGATTGCGACTCAGAACTGGATTTTCTTCATCCAGAAAGGGACTTCTGTCAGGATTTACGAATGTTTGGAAAGCTTCTTGCAATTGATGCAAAGAAATCCCAAAAGCTGGACGATGGTTTATATAATACTTGACGAATTCTTCAAATGTTATTTCCTCGATTATTTTACCAGTTTCTGCATAGGTTCTATAGCAGACCTCGTTCATAAGAATTTCTATCTGAAATAGTTCAAATACTCGATATAGTATACTACAAAACTCATTGAAACGAATTAGGTTAACTAAATAATATAATGTAACGGGTGGTAAGCTAAATCTTTTTTTGTGTGATTTTTTTTACAGTTTTATAGAACAAAAATGAGGAACAATTTTAATTTTGTGTGTTGAAACAAATGTGAATTTCGAAGTACACTTTTCATTCAAATGTTAATAAAACAGCCCCCAAAAATGACACACAAAGATTTTTCATGTCGTTGCAAAGCAGACACTCCAAACTGTACATACAGTGGCTCGCGAAAGTATTCGAACGCCCTTTAAATCGGAATAATTTGTTTAAAATTGCACAACTCAACTTGACATTTTCTTTCGCAATTAGAAGCATTGATTTATTAAATGACGTGCAAAGAAGATTTTGAAAATATTGCATAAGCTAGGCATTACATAAAAAAATAACAATGGCACTTTTTAAAACTTTTTTATTCCAGCCCGTAATGAAAATTTAAAATACGCGTCTCGTAGACCTATGTTAGTAATACACATGCTAAAACTTTCATCGAAATCGATTAATGTATACACGAGCTACGAGCGGTTCAAACTGATCAAAATCGCAGTTTTTCACGATTTTTGGCCAGATTTTGCTTAAAATCCACAGATCCTTACATCGTTTGATGCGTGTCGTTGTTTTCTGCGTCAACCGATTTCGATGAAATTTTCGGCATGTGCATAACTAACATAGATCTATAAAACGCATATTTTAAATTTTCATTGCGAACTGAAATAAAAAAGTTTTAAAAAGTGCCATTTTTATATTTTCACGTAATTCCTACCAACTGTAATTTTTTCAAATTTTTTTTGCATCCCACTTAGTAAATCAATGCTTGTAGTTGCTAAAGAAAAATTCAAATTATTTAGTCCATTTTTAAAAAAGTTATTCCAATTTGAAGTGCGTTCGAATACTTTCGTGAGCCACCGTATATCATTGATTCATTCACAAAAAAAAGTTTTCAACAATTTTAAAGTCGCTTCGATCCGTAGCATTTTTTAGGGAAAGCAACTCTTCGGCTTACTACATCTTCCAACAAAATGATCACAGTTCAATTTTACAAATTGAAGAGATTCAGTATCCAAATACTTTTTGAATTCACTATAAATGTCAAGAAAGTCACAGTAATATTTCCATACTAGAAAACGGTGTAGAATTTGGACAGAAATTGATTAGAAATAGTGGTTTGCTTATTACTACACAGATATATTTGTTTTTCGTTACATCTTCGTTAGTGGGATAAAATCCAATGGCACGCATGAGATTTGGTATTTGCTTGGTGTTCACTTTCTCGGATACTATTCTGGTGGCAGGTGTGTTTTCACCTTGATGCAGAATTTGAGCATAATAGAAGAGATCTTTCATTTCATTGATGAGCCAGCCTTTCCTTCCTCCGTCGAGTAGACAATAATATGGGGAAAGTCCCTGACCCCCTAAGATCTCCAATACATCGACGGATCTGAGGTCAATTAAGAATCAGGGGAAATTGGTAATGAACGTAGTACCACCGAAAAAGAAAGTATTAATAAAGAAGTAATTATTAATAGGTTCGTTGTGGGACAAGACGTATCAGTAATCGTAGAAGGTAAATAACTTAAGTCAAAGTCTAGAAACGTAGAATTTATCGTTTACAAAAATATATCTTCGTTCTTGTCGTTGTTTTCACCAAGATTTTTCGATTTGTCAATGCCTATATTCACAGAATGTTTCAAGAAGCCTATGTAATTTATCCTAATTAATGTCTGAAACGAGGATTTAGTACAACATTATGAGTTACGACTAGATATTAAAAGCAATAGAGGCAAGAAATTAACAAGTTGAAGAATATCGTACATAATTGACAAATTTTGCAATCATACAAGTCAGAAATTTCAATTAAAATGAAGCGTTATTTTAAGAATTGTGAGAATTTTGAATTCTCAAGATTTTTCGATTTGTCAATGCCTATATTCACAGAATGTTTCAAGAAGCCTATGTAATTTATCCTAATTAATGTCTGAAACGAGGACTTAGTACAACATTATGAGTTACAACTAGATATTAAAAGCAACAGAGGCAAGAAATTAATAAGTTGAAGAATATCGTACATAATTGACAAATTTTGCAGTCATACAAGTCAGAAATTTCAATTAAAATGAAGCGTTATTTTAAGAATTGTGAGAATTTTAAATTCTCATCATTGGAATCGCGTATCTACATCCACATTGTGATCATATATAAGATATAGTGCATTCATAGTTTTTGTTAATTACGAGGTAGATGTAAGCGATAAAACTGAATATTTTATAAACGCGAGTGTTACCTGCATTTAATTTCCCACATCAAGACACAGGGATCGTTGTAACCGGAAGTGAAAAAAGTGTTCCCGTCGCAATTAATGCGAATATTAGTGATCTGTCGGAAATTAAATTTATGAAATTATAATGTACGTTTAATATATATAAATTTTTTATTACCTTACGTGGGTGTCCGATCATTCCTAAAGTCTTGTATGGATTACCATCGAAAGGAAGTATTTGAAGACCAAATTCCTTTTCAGTCGCAAATACCACATATCTATTTTTCTTATACTCGCTGCTGGACAAAATCTACATAATCGATAACGCTTAGTTTCTTCTATAATTTTTATTATCCTTTATTTATTCGAATACCTCGCAGTGTTGAACTGGTGCACCGAACATTGGACCCAAAAACGTGCCTCGTATCATTTTCGTTACGTCGTTTAACAACCGATATTTGTACTTGTAGTTTGGAATATATATATAAAGTGCAAAGTTAAACAGGAGGAACAATTTTTTTGTACAGAAAGATATATAATGTTTTTGAAAGTATTGCGCTCATAATAACTAAAAAAACAAATATTAGAGCAAATTGACCGTTGTTAAGAATTGCAATTTATGAAAATGAAGCTATTACTTTGAATGAAATGAACGCGTTTTGAAAATATATTTTATATGCATCTGTGAGCCCACCATACCATGATGGTATGGTACTATATATGTGAATAGAATATTAAATAAAACAGTAACTGGCTATAAAAAAGAATGCAGCATTTTATAACTTAAAAAAAATTGTTTTTTTAACACAGAAGTTGTAATTATCTACATTTAAAGGCTAAACTTATAATTCTAATGAATTTATTCTCTGGCAAAATAATATAATAATAAAAATTCGAATCCTGCACAGTTTTAAACAACAATGTACAATAGGATTATACTTTTAATTCATGGTATGAAATATCCATTAAATAAATTATATTAATATCAAATTAGGCGTAATTATTTTCTAGTGATTACCTCTGAAGTAGAAATCATTAAAAATTGTTCAATACCAAAATTAGGATACCAAGCAAGGCAAAGAGGAACCGCAGAATACTCGATTTGATAGATTTCACTTATCATGAGACCAGGATCTGGGTAGGGACCACTGTGTAATTAAAAAATGTTTATTTGCCATTTTCAAGAAGGTAAAGATATTTTATGTACAGTACATTCTTTTTGATCGAAGCTAGTTATTAAAAATTATTAATATCTTCAGAAGGATTTAGCTTTTAATAGAACCACGAAGATTTCTAAAACGTATTACCTATTTTTTAAGTCGTATTCAACTAATTTCCTATCTTCACCTAAAGAGAATAATCGAGGTATAATACTGTTAGAGGTAGCTGGTCCAAACAGCATATCCGTTATCGTAGCCACGTGTGTACGATACTTTCCAAGAAATGTCCATGGATGATCTCCTATGAGTGTATCATCATTTCTTTTAAACGCTACCACTACTAATTTATTATCCTGAAAATATTAGTTCCACATTATTTCATAATATTGCGATTGCTCTTGCAAGGACAGGTAACTATAATAATAATAACATTGCTGTAACTATTATAAATAAAAGAAATCAAGGGATTTGATAAACATTACGTAAAATATTTTTTATCAAAAAAAATGAAAACCATAAAATTAATTCCTGTTATAATTAATGAAATCCCTGTAAAGGTAGTAACCCAGAGAGCACCGTACGTCCATAGGACATCCGTTTTACGTCCGATACGTACGTCCGTCCGTGGGACGTCCCTCGGACATAAATTTCGGACGTCCCACGGACATCCGTTTTTACGTCCGTGGGACATCCCTCGGACATAAATTTCGAACGTCCCATGGACATTCGTTTTTTACGTCCGTGGGACATCCCTCGGACATAAATTTCGGACGTACCACGGACGTGGGACTTAGATTATTTCGTACTTGCCAGGGACGTGGGACTTGGATTATTTCGTACGTTTTCGGAAGCTATATTGTGTTTCTATTATTATACTCAAAATATAGTTTATGAATTTTTTCAGATTTTTAAGTTCGCGGCGCCGTTGTTTGAAAAAAACTAATTTTTCGACGTTTCTTCCGTGAAAAAATGAGCTAATCTTCAAATTGTTAGATTTTATTTATTCTGTAAGTCTATTGGACACTGATAAACTTGAACATTTCACAGAAATAGTTGAAAAATGAAATTAACTTGATTAGTATTAAGATTACCTCGTACATCAGCGCGCATAGTATCTGAAGATATTAATCGTGTTACCAAGAACTCGGTTGGGTCAGCGCGTTAGGCGCTCGACTGTTAATATGTTTATACTAGGTTCGCGCCCGGCATAAGTCCACTCTTTTTTATTTGATCAATTCCTCTTTTTCTAACTACGTGATAATCAATGGCATTTTTGTAGAATTCTTTTAAACCAATATTTACATATTTAGAAAATTTTTCAAGGTGCAAACACGCTTTTGTATGTCCGACAAATGTTCAATTAACGTCCGCGCGGGACGTCCTATGTACGTACTGGGATGTAACTGAGACCTCTGTCGGACATACCTGGGATATAAATCGGTCGTATCGTACGTCCCTGGGACGTACATATGTCCGGTACGGACGTACATTGGACGTCCGAGTGCTATCTGGGAAGTAAAGGAAAGATAGTAAAGAAGATGTAATTAGTGAATTGAATCTTGAATAGCCTTTGAATCAGGTAATCGTTAATTATTATACATGGTATTAATATTTACAGAATACGCCATATATTTAGCACACTCTGTGAAAACTAATTTAATTATAGATTCCGAGGAATGCTTATATGGAATGTTGTGAAGCGTTTCCAACGTTAGAGGATGCAATATCCACAGTGTTCCATTATCGAGACCACAGACCAGCTGATCCCCTATGTATAATATTTGAAATGTAAGTAATGGACAATATTGCATTTCATTTTTACAGCATTTCAGTAACTATTGTCCTTTCATATCGTAAAAATTGTACTGTTGCAGTTTCTAAGGTGGTTAAATAAACCCTCTCTTTATTACAATTAATATTAGAGTTTATATTGATAATCTCGATTATAATATATTATATATTGGTTAAAACGAAATAGATATGGTAATAACACACTGTATTTGTTACTGAAATTTAAAAGGAAGAAGATTTATGTATGTACAAGCCAAAGCACTTCGAGTTCTGAACAGACAAGTAGTGTTAATAAATAATTAAAAATACTATTGCCCTTTCCAATGTCAACTTTGTGTTTCGGAAAGTCGTTTTTCTCTATTCATTTCAGTTTTTGAAATGTTTAATTTTGAAAAGAGGTCAAATTTTCAATGTAAAGCATTTTTTCTATTTTAGCCATAAGAATTATACGAATGATTTTTATGTACAATGATTCTGTAGATACTCCCAAATACAACAGTATATTTTTTGGAGAAATTTTAAACATTTAAATTTGGCGAGACGCATTTAACGCACAAATTTTCTCCGATCTTCTTCTATTCGTTTAAAAAATTGAGAGTCTGAGGTAATATTAACTACACTACATACAGTAGTCGGTGTAAAAATTATTCGTACACCCTTTAAGAACGAATAACTTTTCTAAAAATGGACCAAACGGTTTAAATTTTTTAAAGATGTTACAAGGATTAATTTACTAGTAATGCGCAAATAATTCTTTTAAAATTGCTATTGAACAGCTTGGAAAAATTCTAAATCGCCCGTGTTTCATTGAAAAGAAACATATGTACCTATGTAGGTGCGTATTTTAGATGACTCTTCACTTAAATCTATGATTATTCTATGAAGCGGCAATGGTTACTGAATCTACTTTTGTATCGTAGTTAACAAAATGTTTACCTAACGGCGAATATTTGAGCACAGATATTGCAGTTAATTCATCTCTGCTTTGCGGACACGTGACGTACGTGATGTTACCTGTTTTTACTTGCTTCTCAAGGAATTGATGGAAATCTGGGAGAGGAGGAGTATTTCTTCGTACGATTAGTTTGCGTTTTTTGTATTCGTATAAACACAACATGCCCTGGGAATTTCCTGTGACTATGTAATGGCTTGAAATAGGAAATCGGAATTAATGGGTGACAGTTGAAAATGAAAATTTTCAAAATAGAATGAAACATAGTGCAAACAGAAAGAAAGACCAAACTTGTCAGAATAATGTATTAGTATACACACAGTACCGTACAAAAGGAATCATTTTTTGAAAATTGGACCAAACTACTTCAGCTCTGTTTGAGATGCCAAAAATATTAGTTTACTAGATAATGTATAAAGAAACTATTGAAAAACTGTTATTGGTCGAAATTATGAAAAAAAATAAAGCTCACAATTGTTAAATTTTTTATCTGTGCCTGTGGTGTCGGATCGGTCACCTCGAATTAGGGGACTTGGATCCGACAGGATTTACGAAGAAGGGGTGTAAATTCCATCTCCGGAAAACAACTCGTTTATTTTGGTTTATTTTGCATCAATCGTAAGATCAAAATTCAACAATTCTTACACCTTTCAATGCCAATTTCCTTTTTACGCGTCAACCGATTTCGATGAAAATTTGTGCACATATATACGGTGGTCCGAATTAATATTCGGACACTCTTTAAAATACAATCACTTTTGTTCAAATTAAATTAAATGACTTGAGTTTTTTAAGATGTTAGAAGGTTTATTTGACTAGGTAGCGTGTAAATAACTGTTTCCAAAAATTGCTACCGGTCACAATTTTTAACTTTTTTATCTGTGTCTACAATGAAAATTTAAATGAGTGATATACATGCAGAAAGTTTCATCGAACTCGGTTAACGTTGTTACGAGCTACAAATATTCAAAACTGATCGCAGAAGGGCGAAATTCCCTGAAAAGGCCGGAAATCTACGACTTTCACAATTTTGTTATTTTTCATATATTTTACCTTCGAGGATGCGCATCTACACTGGTAACAGACAAGCCTACGTCATGTGCGAAAAACTGACACTTCAATGTTGGAATATCTACTAACGCGATTGCCCCAGTTGAGGAACCTTTATGAAATATTGTAGACATTATTCAAATTTATTACCGATAGATTGCGGATTTCATGCACTTAGAAAAAAGAATGAGTTGATACAACGGTCTAATACATTATCTTCAACTGATTAAATTTCTTTTTTGTTTATTTTAGTGGATGCAGAAAATGTTTACTTTGCGTAGAGATCCGCAGTCTAATTATTATTAGTAGCTTTTCTTTAAAAGAATCATTATCTAGTAGATGCTACTATCCCTTCAATTTTAAAGGGTATAATCGGATAAAATGGTCAACAATGCCCTTAAGCTAAATAGATTTTTGGTCAGACCATTCCATAGAGCTCCCAAGAAAACCCCTCTGTGACAAGTTTCAAGCGGTACCCCTACCACAAGGGTAGTTACAAGGTGGACTTAGTTTTAGTGAATTATGCTCTATTTCTTCTGTTGTGCTCTACAAAAAATTATGGAGACATTCATGGATATTCTGCCTAACAGCACAAATGGCAGTGAATTATTTCAGAATTTTTGGTTGCAAACTCGATTTTAAAAAAATTCTTTTTATAAAACCAGTGTCTCCCTAACTTCAATACAAAATATGCATGTCTGTCGAATTTTTGGTTGCAAACTCGATTTTAAAAAAATTCTTTTCATGAAACCGGTGTCTCCCTAACTTCAATACAAAATATGCATGTTTGTCGAATTTTTGGAGATTTCCAATTTTTTTTAAACATGTTCGCAAAATTCAAAAAATCTGAAAAATATACACATTAATAATCACGATGAAACGCAACTAACAAAATAACATAAACGTGGTACTCTGAAAACTTCGATATAATATCAGCAATTCTATGATTCCAGAATTTTTTTAAAATCGAGTTTGCAACCAAAAATTCTTAAACTATTCGCTGGCATTTGTGCTGTTAGGTAAAATGTTCATGAATATCTCCATAATTTTTTGTAGAGCACAACAGAAGAAATAGAGCATAATTCGATAAAACTAAGTCCACCCTGTGATTACCTTTGTGGTAGGGTTACCGACTTGAAACTTGTCACAGAGGGGTTTCTTTGGGAGCTCTATCGAATGGTCTAAGCCGAAATCTATTTGGCTTAGAGGCATTTTTGACCATTTCATCCGGCTACACCCTCCGAGGAAAACATAAATATAATAAATGTTCAGTTGCAATGGCAAAAGTTCGAAAATAACGGTAGAATATCGTACAAGATATATTAATACATGAAATAATATAAATTGCACTACATAAATATTAAAAGTTATACAAATAGACGCTGATACAAGAGTGTGATAATTACCTGCAATATAGTTACAAATTTGGTTAACGAAGGACATCGTTTCGAACATTTATTGCAGTAATAAATGTGATTATTTACAAGTTCAAGTTCATGGTCGAATTTCTGTTACCGTTGAAATCTGAAATGTCGCTGAAAGTAAGTTCTGCGTTAATTAGCAAATTTTAGAGTTCACGGTCGTTTCAAGGTCGTTGAAGTGAGTGACCTTGAAAAAACGATTAAAAAATTACAATTTATGAAAAACGATTCTTCCATCCGATTCGTCTTTTGAAACCATTTAGATTACGTTCGAAACATTTTTTGTATTTTCGGAGGTAGAGGAGATATTTAGGTGTCCTGTCTCAGACGAAACACCCTGTATATTCTATTATCTTCTTATTAATTTTTAATATTCAGTCCTTTAAATGTATTATACGATACATTTATTTTATGATAAAAATGTATTAGACGTTTTCATTTCGTTATTGCTATATTGCGGATAATTATTCAATCGGTATCACGTTATTTTAAGCTGTTTCTAGAAATAATGTTAATGTTCTTACTGACGAAAAAGGAGTCAACATAAAAAGGTGCGTTTTCAAAGGTAGCATCCAGCGCGACATGGCGAGGTTGAATAAACGGTCCTTGCTTGTTTTCGTAATCTCTGTACATGTATTCTAAGTTTACGGTCATCGTGGAAGATGCATCGTCTTCGTACGATACCATCTCAGTTTCTGTCATTTTCAAGTATTCAATCTTTTCCTTGCAAAGTTTACTTTCTACGTGCTCCTCATCTTCTTCTTCGTCTTCTTCCTCGAATATAAAGTCATCTGTATCGTACGAGGCAGCTGCAACAAATAACACATTTTTCTATTTTACTTATTTTGCTAACTTCTTGTACAGTGACCCAAAAAGTATTTAAACAAGAAATTGTCGACATTTGAATTGTGATAATTTCGTAAAAACAAATAGTGCAATCATAAGCATGACTCATGTGGACTCATTTAACAGACACTAGCTATAAATTGAGTCTTGATTCTTTGATTATTTTTTACGAAATTATCAGTTTAAATATAGGCAATTTTTCGAGAATCGGGTATTTAGTGTATAAATAGGATCGACTGTACATGCTTTCTTGTGTTTTAGAAATTTGCATATTATAAAATGCATAAAGATCCGCAGTCTACTTAATGATTGAATTATTGCATAGTTCTCAACTGATATTTACGGGTAGCAATAAATAAGTAATAAACTCACTATCAAGGGTTCTCATGATAGTGGTAGGGCCCAATAAAGTGGATGAAAGTTTAAAACTAATTGAACGTATAGAGCTTACGCCAAAGTTGTGAACCCAATAGATAAGTTTTAATTGTAGGTCGTAAAAATTAATTCGGCCCCCTGCGGTTCCCATGATTATTAATCTGAAACCATAAATGTTGAGATTAGTTTAAATATCATTGAGGTAAGTTTTAAAAACGATTAAACGAACTATGAAGAACGTACAATATACAGTTTTTCATTCAATGTTTTTCGATTACTATAGAAAATCTTTATACATCGAACATGTTCGAAAGAAATTCAATTTTTTTGGTAGACACAATTTTCAACACTTAAAATTATAGATTAACAAATAAATTACCCGTTATAATGTAGAATCGCGTTAAGGGAGCATTTTTGCAACCGCATGGATTTAACGTGTGTCATTTTCTCTTTATTTTTGTTGCGCTCCTTTTCAGAAATTGCGTGCCAGACCAAAACATACCCTACGTATAGAAACTCGATAATTATAGTTTTGGAACAACGTAGTTATATAGTTTATTTGACTAAACTATAGGCTTGCAGTTAAATAAAATCTTATTTTATAGAAATCTGGTATTTTACCGAATGAACTTCTTTTTAAAACAGAATTCTGTGCTACCTTTTTTTGTAATTCATTGTATATAGAACAACTGTGATCTAATGTTACTCTCTCTTTTTATATGAAAAAATTGTTGAGTAGAAATACCGTTTGATGTTGCAGTAAAAGCTCGTTGCACATTCGGTGCAATGCAAGAGCAATTCAACATTCCGTACCGTCGTGTATTGCCAACAATTTTTGGGCAATGGTAATTCAATTGGGAATCTTCCTAACAAATGAATTATATGATTTTATAAATATTCAAAAGGTCAGTAGATCGGAGATGACCCAAAGAACGCAACAGCGTTAAGATATTTCGTTTTTCTTTCATACAAACCCATGCAATAAATACAACATTAGATTCACCAGTCAAAACAAATTCTTCGGATAAATCTTCATTGAAACTAATTTCCTTCATTCTGTCTACAGAAGTTTCAGTCAGTTCCAGAGATGCTGTAAACAATATGTTCAACTATCCAGTGCATAACAAAGTAAAATGTCAATAATGAAAGTAATTGACTTATTATTTGTTTTAACTATAAATACATACAGCGGACCCAAAAAGTGTTTAAACACGAAATATCCCATTCTTCAAAATTGTCGAAATTGTCGATCTTTGATAATTTCATTAAGAAAATAGTACAACATGTTGTACGATTTTATGTTTGTTTGTTTGTATATTGCAATATACCAGGGCTCAGTTTAAAGCTTGAACCCTTTACTTTTGCCATGCATCGTTCATTTTTATAAATACACTTTTTTAGTCTAAAAAGTTACATATTGAAATGTATGTAAAGACACTGTAAAAATTGTCTCGTTACCGAAACTACCGTAGATTTAAAGATTAAAGCTTCTCCTTTACAACGAATGCTTAACATTTTATCTACGGTTTTTTCTAGTCAAGTGATTGAACTTTCAATGAAACGTGTAATGCCATCTTTGCTGAAATATGGGGTACACCGTGAATGTCTTACGCGATCAAACGTGCATCTCATTTCTATTCTATGAAACTGCCAAAAAATCGTAGATTAAATTTTAAGTAGTCGTAGAGAAGATTCAACCTTCTCATATCTGTAATAGATTCGTTCAGAAAAAAATGGTTTGATGCTTTTACAGACGATTGAATTTGTAGCATTCGTGACCAAAAGCGCGTTCTCGGTTTTCCACCTGCTATATCATGCACAGATATCCTAAAAAAAGGAATGATGGTCTACCAAAGTAATGACATCGAGCTTTGAAGCGAGTCCAAAATTATTGTTGACATATATTTTTTTAACGAAATTATCATGGATCAAATATTGACAATTTCTTGAATGTCGGAAATTTACACTGTATACGTTTCATTATTATATTATATTATATGATATTATTATATTTAAAAAATTATGCTAATAGATAGGTCTCGATTTATAAATTAGAAATGGAATCAAGTAACGGACAAGAATATGCAATTAATTTAATAAAATAACCGTGTGGTTCGTCATTTCCATAAGTCCACAACCAAAACTGCACTTTTTGAAATCTTTCATTGCCAACAGTCACTATGTATTTCGCATTTGGACTAATTGCTGCAGCAGTAATGTAATGTTCTCCGTGTGGGGTGAACAGTGTGCAAATTGGTACACTGAAAAAATTATAACCGAGATTAAAATACATGTTCTCAACATAATATGTAGTTTATTTGTTTAGTACAATTTCGTTAAACAATTACAGTTGAACCTGGGTAATTCAAATATCGGGGGAAGAGATAAAATCCTTGAATTATAGAGGTTTCGTATCAAGATTTTTTATTAAAAGAGATAAACAAACAAAAATTCAACGTACGGACTTTAGCACAAAAGTTAGTAACTTTCCTATTGGAAGAGCTTAAAGAAAGTAAAATTAAATTGTTAAACGTGGATTCTTTATTGTGTATTTATATAAATTCAATTATAAGACAAACATTATACAGGGTGGGGCATTTAACCTTGGAACCTGGAATATCTCGTCAACTAAATTCCGGAGAAAAAAATGTATCGAATAAAAAGTTTAAGTCGAGGAGGGACTGATGCAGCAATCCTCTCCAATTTTTAATTTTCATCATTTTTTTCAAGGTCATTCCAAGGTCAACTTTATTTTTTCAAATGGAAACATATATTGTTCATTACAGATTCTTAATCTTCGACTTGAAACAAATAACTTTTATTTGAAATGTTTTTTTTCTCCGCCGATTATTTTGTATAATATTGAATTTTCAAAGAAAAAGTACACAATGTCGTTTCAACGGAGAAAATCATTTTATTTATGATAAATGAAATTAATACCCAATTAAAATGGTATCAAATAAATATGTAATCTAAATGAACAATTAAATAATAGCTAGATATTGAAACAGGCAAAACAATTAGATAAAACTTAGCAAAGAAATTCAACGCTGAGCGTACACAACGTGTTCATTACGCGCCGGGATACATCAGTTTTGTTACTGTCTTTTCTTTCGAATAAGATTACACATTCTCTCGCATGCAATGCAAATAACATTAGAATTTTACAGAATACTAGTTAAATGGATTTTCTTGTAATTAAGTTGCAATTCTCCTGTATTATTATTAATAAAATAAAATAAAAGTTGTTATCTTACAGAGTTTTTCGAATTATCGAGATTCGACTGTATTGGTATGATAGAATGTTGCTTTCGTCGTATCTCTATTATTTCTTTACCCAGTTTCGGTGTCCCAAACGACGATCACATGATCACTTTCAAAATCGGCAGATAACAACCATTTTCCATCTTTCGAAGTCGAGAGAGTTTTCACTGTGTGTTCCTATAGACTTGGTAGTTTAATTGGTAGTGTTATATGAAACAATCACAACAAGAATGAAGAAGTTACGTACATGACCTTGAAGCGTAATCGTCTTTTTCGTTTCGTAGTTGTAAAGCATTACAATATGCGAGCAAGCGTATGCAATCATCGTTCGATTTTTTGTAGTCAAATTTACCAGAGGCACTTCCGCATTCATTCCAAATGACCATAGAAATTTCTATTCGTATTCAAACAAATAGTTAGTTCCAATTTATAGGTGTATTTTAATTATGGTGCATTCAATTTCAATTGAGTAAAATTCTTGATCAGTTGGATAACATTGATCAATCTTTTCTTATTCTCCTTTTTTATATCAAAAGTTTCCATATAAATTTAAAATTTAAGTAAGTATTGTCACTGTTATTTCTAATGCCAATTAGTCAGTTAAAATATGCAATATTATTATTGCAGTATACTTACATAACACATCACGTCTTTACTTCATACTTCATAAAAATCTATTAATCTATTACCCTTTCTAAAAAATTAAATAATTCTTATTATGGTCTGTTTGAAGGAATCAATATTTCATTGGAATTTGTAGAAACTGATATAGTTCCATTCATTAGGAGTTCAGTGACTATAACTATTCAAGGTCATTCAAGGTCACAGACAGAGGAAACGTATAAGATTTAAAAAGAATGTTTTATGAGGTATGCTAGAAAATAGTGTATGCATGAATGATCCAACAACAGTTGAAGATATGCATCAGCATATCACCGAAACATGCACGAATATCACCTCGATCGGATATATTTGTAAGAGTTCAACATTTCTTCAGAGCCCGTTTACAAAAATGTATCAATTGAAACGGCCATCGTTCCGAACATTTATGAAATACAGGTATTTTGCTCTCATATTTTAAATATATGATAGTATAATACTTTGTATAGCAAAAAGTAATAACATAAACAAAATTATATTAAAAGTAATAATAAATATTAACGAAAGAATTGGCACAGACTACAAGAAACAATATATTATTTTTTCAATGCATACTTTTTGTTATACATATAGTATACTAGAATGTATAAAATACATATGTATATTGAAGAACAAATGTTTAGTCTGAGTTTAATAGACGAATGTCATATGGGTTAAATATAACAATATTTATAGGGGGTCAAGTTAACTTTTCTCGTAGAGAAAATTATGAATATTATACCGTGTCTATAATTTGTTCAGCATTTTAATGTACTTATATATCAGAAAAAGAATTAATTCTACAGTGTGCAATTTATAATATAAATCAAAGGAAAATTGTAGAAGTAAAAAACAATATATGTTAAAAAATCTAACCCACTGATAACTACATAAAGTATTAATGAACCTCTTACAAAAGGACACAATTCAAGTTGTTTAGCATTTTCCTTTTCCTCTTCCCGTGAATCCTTTGAGTCCTTCGTGGATGACGAGGACGGACAGCTCGATATTGATGTCATTTTGACTGTAAAGTCTTTGAAAACGAAATTTCTATAATCTGAAAACGACGTTTGAAACGTTATTCAACATTTTATTGCGTATCTCATTGTTACGAAAGAAATCTACTTTATTTTCACACGGTAAAAGAGATGGCGTGATACATAACGCGAATCAAGAAAATTAACGAAGGGTCGCGTATAGTTTGTATTTTATTTTATACAATTTGTGTTTTATATAAAATCGATTAGTTTACAGAAATATTTCATCTTACATTCATTCTTACAAAACGTTCGTAATCATCAATACGAATATTACTTTCAGTTAATATCCTAATAGTAAACATATTCCAAACAGCACATAATCTTACCGTCTTATTTGTAAGATACTTCAAATTCTGTATTGTCAGTGACAAAGTGAGTTGATATTAACATAAGCCTCGGCTCTCATTTAGGATATCAGCATAAGCTTCGCGGGCCAATTTTGGGCCCTTTAACCTTTTTAAAGGTCATTACCGATGACCTTTTTGTTCGCTCATTACCGATTTTCATCTTTTCACTATTCTTTCGACCTTTCCATTCATACACGCATGAACACTTACGGATATTATTACTATGTAAAAGATGTAAAACTCGGAAAATATCTATAGACTTCCTTTTCCTGATGCTCTAAGCATGTGCTTCCTTTACTTGTTGTTTAATCTAGCACTTGTTTGTTATTGTTCTTCTACAATTTACACAATACAATAGCTCGATAAAGTTTTAAATGTTAAAGGTATAGCTACCGTCCGGCGTTATGGGGAAATTTCCCCGGGGAATCCCTCTACAAGAATTCTAAACATTTGGCTAATAGCCCCCCCCCCCCCCCACTTGTTCTTTAAGCGGATCTGTCTTGGAAGAGAGCAGTATGGTACTATTGCTATGCTAAGGTTGAGTAACTTTTCAGAACTTTCACCAGACTCGAAAAATGTCACCATGTGACCTGTGAGGATTGTTGTTTTATAATCGAATTGCCGCACATCTTCTTAAGGTCACCTGTGCTTAAAGATGACTGTATTATAGATCCTCATCTATTAGACGCAATATGTAGGTCTTTCCAAAACTTTTCATTACAGCCACAGCACAAAAAATTAGGACTACTCATAATTTTCAACGCTTTTCGTGTTTTTCATAAACTTTCTTTTCTGAATCATTTTTGTTCAGTTGGAAATAATACAACAGTATTTTTAAATTATTTTACATTTGATCTGCTCATATTTGCATTAAATGTATGAAATCCATATAATTATGATACTTTCATACAGCAGAAAAATTATAATTACAGAAGAAAACGTTGGTATAAGTAACAAATCGTCACATTAATATAGCATCGTCTGAAATCGCAAATAAAATGACAATATTTCGATGTTTATGATTACGGGTTAAATTTCAAATTTTTTTATTATAAACGTTATTCTTAACTTTCAAGCTCAAAATAACCCTAAGGGGGACAGTATATTATGAGATTATTTAATTGTCTGTAACATTTGAGAAACGTTTTTGTAACAACTTTTACATTTTGAACTGGAGTTCTTATTTATATTCTGGAGAACTTATTTAGTCTATTTATTTATTCTCGTAAATACTTGCTTAATTACAGGAAAAATAAGTTATTGAATTTAAGTCCGGCAATTGGGCACATTGATACTTAATTCAAGTCGACGATGAAAAATAAACAAATAAAAGAATTAAACTGTGGATGCAGACATTAGTTTAAAGAAGTGCGAGGAGTCTCTTTAGAGAGCTGTGCTCTCACTATTTTTCAAAATGAATAAACACAATATATTGTAAAGATATTTTAATACTAGTGTACAAAGCAGTAGTCATGGTAAAGGGGAAGCCAATAACAAATAATAATTACATTTGCACAATCTATCATACGAAACAGTTCACGTAACGACCGATCACTTAATAGTCTATTATCGAACCATTTTTTTACATTTTTTACTTCAATCAATATTTATTCGCACATAAATATTAACGTCCTCTGAGATTTACATTCGTGTTACTTCAAAGCCGCGCACAACTTTTTACAGTCAATCATTTTGTTAAAATATAAAGGAATACAACATTTTCAAATGTACGTCCTAGCGAAAAATAATACAATAGTTAACAGAATGTAGAAGGGCTCGAAGTGTTTGATATTGTTAGAACTTCCAGCTTTTGCGGAACGAATCTCCCCTCCGGAAGGAGGTTCGCGTGGCTTGTTTGTTGCCGGAAATGGTCTTTCCATTGAGCAGACAGTGTTCTTTACAGCTTCTCGACAAGAACCTTTGAGAATTCGGAAATTGTAGTCTTCGGGATTTAAGTGGGAGTACATGAAAGTTGGTAGACGATCCGAGAGTACCCAGATTTGGCCATCTCTATCGATCTGGAATGAAATCAAATTTGCACATCGTAAAGTCTTAACAACTGATATTCACAGTATATACCTATATACAGGGTGTCCCACATAAATGGGAACACCTAAATATCTGTCGTATTTACAGTCCTATCGGAAAATTTCAGAGGACAAAGTGACACTATTGCACGGGGCAAATATAATGGTAATGAAAAAAATTTTTTATGTCGTGTTTTTTAATGAAATTTCAAGGTCACCGATGTTTTTTTTTAAATGGAATAGTATATTTTTTTACGATAGCATAATAGACAATAAAAAACTGAATTTAGTGGATACCACCTTTTTGACCTTGAAATGACCTTGAGCAAGAATAATCATGTTGGAGCGCATAGAATGTGGAAGTTTAAAATTGACGTATTTCAGCAAAGATTACGCGCTGTTTACGACATAAGCGACAGGTGAGAGTCCTTGCAACAACAGAACAGTTACCTTTAAATCATTGGGGAAAATCATCGTAACGTTATCCATGTAGATGAAGCCCTGTTGCTGAGTTGTGAACGTATTTTGAGGTTTCCAGCAAGCTATGGCGTTCATGTTCGTTAAGGCATAAAAGAGAACTCCGGTATCTTGATCCAAGAAGCTCACGCTACTTTGGCCATTGTTTCCTCGAGATCCAAGAGTATGGAACTCGTTAAAGCTTTCTGAAATGTTCACATAACCACTTTAAAAGGTAAAACCAACTGTGGGTTTGAATCTTGTAGTTAACGATTTCATAATTGATTGATTATAATTTTCTACCTTGTTATTAAATAAGAAGAATATGTTTAATACGATCGAACGAATTTATGCTATAACACATAATATTTATCGCTGGACGTTTCATATAATACATGCATTATAAAATAAATGTGTAAAATCTGCAGTCTATTAATTCATTCTAATTAATATAATACTAAACTTATTACGATCAAATGACCAATTTCTCATTTTACAATTGAAAACTTTGGTGCAAATACCGAATAAGTCCCGACAGTAGAAATTGTTTAATTCCAACTTCGAACAATCAACAAAATTTAATTAACAGTAGCTTTACTGGACGCGTTCGAATATTTTTAAGTTACGATTATTGAGATTGTAAAAATGCATCCGTGAAGAATAATTCAAAAAATTTCTTTCTTTCGGTATATATTATTTAAAAAATGGCTAAAAATTTAGATAGATAGACACATTCTCGTTATCTTTATAAAGTAGAGTAAGATAGTCACGTTTAGTGCTCTGTAAACCTAGTGTTACATAAGTATTTTTGTACTGAAAAATGGCCTCGCTCGGTTTGGAATAAATTATTCAAGCGCATATTACAACAAAAGCAGTAAATAATGTAAATAAATGAAATCTTCTTACTTTGGTAGACTACACACGCCAATCACTTTTATTGCTTGGTAGGTTTAGCATTAAAAAAAGATATGATTTGCATTAAACGAGGCAGGAGCGTATATATTTTTGTTACTCACCAGAAGAACTTGCACGTTGAGGATCTCTTAATAATTTCGTGCTGACTGAGAACTCCATGCTACTGGATAGTGGATGGAAATACATGGTACTGTATCCGTCGCCTCTGGGTGCTAAGGCCATTCCAAACAAACCGTCGCTCCATTGAAACGAGATCCCCGAAACATTAAATTCTTCAGCCTTGTCACAATTAAAATATCGAAAATTAACTACGGTATATTCATGTTTACAAAGTTATTAGGTGTACAAATTAATTCGTAGCCCTTCCTTCTTGAATTTGCTAATTAGCCAGGCCAAGGGTTTGTACCGAGGCGACTCTTAGGCCTGGAAGGATTTATGGCAGGATCTTGGCCTGCGTGAGGCCTTAACACTAGGTTTACGGAGCACTAAAATTGATTATTTTACATGGCTTTATAAAAATAATAAAATTGTATTTACTTGGATCTTCAACGATTTTTATTGTAATATGTACACAAAAAAAATAAATCTATTTAATAATTCCTCACGAATGCCTCCTTACACTCTTAATAATCGTAAATTAAAAATTTTTGAATCCGTCATTTTGACGGGCCCCGTAAATCTAGTTGCTGTGTGCTCATCGATATTCATCTGTAGAAAATATACCCAGCTTCCCTACTGGACGAATACTTTATTACTAAATTTGGACGAAATGCCACTAGTTTTGTTTTTGGTGCTAGCATCGAATCTGCGTCAAGGTCAACTATGGATCCACACCCAGAGGGATGCTTGAGACTAAACAGAACCGTCGATGGACGATGGCAGGCGACCGCGCTGGGTCTTCCGGCTATCGGCCGTCACGGGGATGTTTATGCGAGACAGATGAGTGAAAGTTTGGAATGATTTTATGAGAAAGAGAGAGATAGAGAGAGATAGCAACGAGTACGTTGCACAAGGATTGGGACTCTGCCCTGAAGGAGCTGACCATGAAGTGGGGAAGGCACGGGGGTGCCTTCTGGTAAGAGGACTGTGTTAGACCGCTCAGCACTTACTCCAGAACCGTGAAAGAGCAGAGTCGCGATTAATAATTTCTAACAAATATATTATATTGGCAAAAGTTATCTCCATCGCTTTTTGTGTATTTGCTACATTATATAAATAATTACCGAATCTTCAATTTGGTGGATAAAAAATTAGGATCTAACAATAAGCTAAAGTTACTACTGATTGATTACGAGGACCACGAATTAATTTGTTCACCTAATAATTGCTAGATCTGGTCGTTTGTATCAGTTTTCGAAATGTTTTTTCTGTATATTTTACAATAGTCTCATTAAACATCTTGAACGCTTTAATTTAGCACTCTAACATTTATCATTCTGTACTTTGAAATTTCGCTACACAGTGCGTTAATATATCGACGCCAGTACAATATAATTACCGTATACCTGCTTCATTAGGTACCGTGTACTGTGTGTTCGTAATGAATAAATTAGGGAAAGTTTCTTGTTGAAAGGTAGACTAACAAGCAAAGCGATATTCGGGGACTTTTAAGTTCTACTTAAAACGCTTTGCGGTATCATATCAAATACTTTTCACAGACACGTTCTTCTGCATTACTCTGAACTTTCTAGTCAATCAACTATCTCTTACTCCTTTCCTTCTTTCCCTCTCTTGGTAGTCCTATTCATTTCCCTGGTTGGCCGACTAACAGACTCAGCCTACCATAAATAATTACTTGACCTCCGTCTTCTCGAGACGATCAATCGCTCTACAGAATCATGAGTACTTTAGGCGCTTTTGTCACAAGTAGTTTGAGTCATGTCTACGTAACAAAACATTTATTATCTGAATACTTCCAGTTAATTGAGAACAGACCTGGACAAATTTTATTTGAAATCGGGTTTAATAAATAATAAATATCTTTGATCTTTTTGTTTTTATAAACAAACAAGTTACTCCGGCTTGTATACAAAACTTTTATATTTACAGATCTCACGAGATATTATTACACGATTGCATGAAAAAATAATTGCGACTAAGACATAGTAAAGATAACAATAATAAATAGAAAATGTAACAAGTAGTCTTATTATATAATTGATGTACTATTATGCGTGTACGCTGTAATTGCAATGATGTAAATGTTGTACTGTAATAATTATTCCAATAATAATATACAAGCATAACATTGAGTTGACCCGGCAGTCTTATGGCATGTTCTAACGGTTAACGTCTACAAGTAAATCCTGCTTCTTTAAATAGAAATTAATGAAACATAATTTCAAAATCATAATTTTATTTGTTTCTAGCATTTACGTTTGCAAATAATAACATCGCTGAACTAAAAAGAAAAAGGCAAAAACTTTGTGACCAGCGTAACGGAACAACAGATAATTTTTTGACCATATACCAGTTGAAACAGAATTTTTTTTTAAATCACCGCTTCAACTTTCAAATGACGGAATTTGGGTCAATTTTGATCCAGAGTTACAAACGTTTCATTTAGATTCTAATTTCCCAGTAGCATATTCGGATAATCAATTTCTCGTATTACGTCTAATAAGAAGATGAACGTTGATAAAGAAGTAGGTTGAAAAATATGTAAAATGAAATTGGTGGGTAAAGATTTCGATAGATATACAGTGGCGTGCAAAAGTAACTTATCGTAAACTAATCATTCTAATATCTAAAACAAAACTTAAGCTGTTTACACCAATTGTAAAATAGTTATTCGTTTTTAAAGGATGTTTGGATACTTTTGCACACCACTGTAGCTATGGCTGCCATGAAATCGTCAAAAGCATCCGCCCTGCGAGGATTAAACGATCAATTATCGTACACTATTATTCGGCATATTGGATATTTTCACAGGAATACCAACCTGCGGGTCCGGATTGAAGGAGTGATGCTTAACGAGCCACGATTTATTTATGTTCCAGGAATACACCACAAGCCCAGGACCGCCTAAATCAGCTAAGTAAGCGTAACTTTCCTCGCAGTCGTAATCTTCAACTGCAATGTTCGCGAATAGAGAGTCGGGCGTCCTTTGATCTTCGGGTATGACGTATTTCCGCAACATCTGATCGTTCATTAGATCATAGATAATTAATGCTGGCGGAGCTTGCTGCTCTGGACTGTCCAGAATATCGGTGAACCCTGTGTCAAGGATCCACAACCTGTCGCATTTATCCGCACGAATTCGGAACGTTGAGATGATTTCCGGCACATTTCCGTCCTTGTACTGATGCGCCTCCCAAGATGGATACGGAGTTAACCCAGGCGATTCGCGTGTATCTAAAGCAATATTATAAGAAATTCCGGAACACATTATAATGAATAACTTTAACTCATTTTTTCTTTCGAACGAGGGTAAGAGTTAATAGATTCGCTGATTGTGAGTAACTGAGAATTTCAATATTCAGGTGTTGCCTCCAATTCTAAAAGGATTTTCTTATCTTTAACATAAGAGAAGTTCTAATCAGTTTTTTTTACTCTGTATCGCATTATGATTAATTTAAAATAATATTTATATGCCGATTGTCTTTCCGAGAAAAAGTTATCGAGGCTTTTCGATCAACCTTAAAGAGTAGGAAGGTATTTTCGTATTTTACAAAATGGCGGTGCAATTTATTTTCACAAGTTTTCATCATTGACAATTTCGAGAAGATAGGTACTCTCTAATATATGTGTACAATCGAAAGAAGCACATAGGATTTTTGCGACAATTTCAAAATTTGTCTTACAATCAGCATTTTGATATAAAAATGTTTACTTGTATGTTCTACATTTTGGAATATTTTTTTCAAGTTCCTATGTACTAGATCGCTTTATATGTATAATGATTCATATAATTGATCACATACTTTCAACCAGAATAATTTTTTCACGAATGGACCAAACAACTAGTTTTTCTATAAAGATAGAAGGATTAGTTTAGTAGAAAATGTATAATGACAATTTTTAAAAAATCTGCAATTGGTCGGAATGGCGAAAAAAGATAGTAAAAGTTAATTTTTACAATTTTCTTGCCTGGGCCTGTGTTGACAATCTAAAAAATGTATTTTGTAGATTAAAATATGTTACGTGTATGCAGAAAATTTCATCGAAGTTGGTTAACCTCTGCAGGGACGCATTTTCTATGGCAGAAAGAAAAGGTATAGAAATTGGTTATTTGATTGATATATTATCAATTATCAGTGCTTCCATACGGCGAACTTTTTGTTTTTATCCATGTGATTCTGTTGTTCTCCAACAAATTTTGATCTTGTTTTACTTACGTTAGAATAATTTTAATTTGTAAAGAAAATACACGTTCACATATGTACGTGCCAGTATCCCTGAAGAGGTTAATTGGTTTATGAGTTGTAGATGATTAAAAGTAGCAAAAGTTGCATTTTTTCACCATTTTTTACCTATCACTTTATAATATATTTATAATTATACAATTCGACACTTTAAGATATTAGCACAAACACTATCAAATCGTCGCTGTCTCGGTGTAATGTTTAATGCATAAAATTAGTAAATTGCACCCCGGATTGCGCGAAAAATAAGATATTTATTACCTGGATCAACCAGATATCTCAGGTTGTTTCTACTTTCACAGTCTTTCACTTCTCTCATTCTTTTTTTCAGAACTGTCCGGAACGGTTCTCAAGCTGCTTCTTATTGTTAAATTGTGTCCGAGGATAGTTATCGTGGCTGAATTGACAATTAACTGTCGTAAAAATGCTAACGCTTCACCCTAATTGAACGTGTAATTTAACAAATTATTCTAGAACCAGCGAACTCGTTTTCCATCCGTCGAACGAGATATAGTAGTATTCCGTCAAGTTCACGTTATACATAATAAATGGATAATCGGTTGTGGTACAGCGTAAAGGTACTTTCGAAAGTACCAGAACCAACTGAAAGTGGAAAATCTAGTCGACCACGGAACTGCAAATAGTTTGTGTCGGAGTTTCTACCTACAGTGGCCCATAAAAGTGTTCGTACGCCCTTTAAATCGGAATAACTTTCTTAAAATTTGATCAAACAACTTGACTTTTTTCGAGCAATTAGAAGCATTGCTTTAGTAAATCACGTGCAAGAAAGATTCTGGAAAAATTGCAATTAGTAGGAATTACATGAAGAAATAAAAATGGCACTTTTCAAAACTTCTTTATTTTAGTCCATAATGAAAACTTAAAAAATGCTTTTCGTAGATCTATGTTAGTTATACATATGCTGAAAATTTCATCGAAATCGGTTGACGCAGGAAAAAACGGCGCGCATCGAAAGATGTAAGAAACTATGGATTTTAAGCAGAAACTGATCAAAAGTCGAGAAAAACTGCTATTATCATTTCATTCAACCGCTTGTAGCTCACGTGTTTATTAACTGATTGCGATGAAATTTTCAGCATGCGTGTAAATAACATAGATTTACAAACCGCATATTTTTAATTTTCTTTACTGGCTGAAATAATAAAATTTTAAAAAGTGCCATTTTTATTTTTTCATGTAATTCAACAAAATCTAATGTAGTAACAGTTAAGGAAGTTATTTGTCGCGATTTCTTAAGAAATTAATTAACACCGATCAACGGGAAAAGCGATAGGTTTATGTAAGATTAAAACTGGTAACAAATTACATTACATTATGCTTGAAATTAATTTTACCACGTAGCGATTATCAGATAATCTGGTAAACGAGCTACAGTTAATTTAATTTCGAATATTAGTATAAATCATCTTTTTGGAAACGAATGAATTATTAATAACGTTTCCGTATTAATGTAATAGTAAGTACATTTAATACATGCAATTATCTACAACGTGACCTTCGGTTAATCTAATACCAGAACATTTTACATCAAATTATCAGTGGTTGAATAATGTTTGCGTGGTTAAGTGTCAATGTTTGATGGCAAGTATTGGTACACTACCGAAGTATTTTGAAGTAGCCTGTACGACGCTAAACTTACAAAGAAGAACAGTATTTCGCACTCGGTACGTTTTGTTTACTACTACGCCAATGAAGCACGTATCTTTACAAGTGCACGTGAAAGTTGGCCTAATAACGTCGTGTTTAGCCTTATTTCCGTCGAGAAAATTTCGCTACATTATTTTCCCAAGCTTCTTGAAACTTGGTTCAAGTAGTACATGCTACACTCCAATATACAGAGTTCTTTTTTAATTGATTAATCTCCTTTGAAAAATGGGACTCGTTTGAAAAAGAACGTATCATCGATAACACATTGTTATATTTAATGAAATTTTAATTATTGCTTCGTAAAAACACATTACAATATTCAATGCTTTTCGTTAGTTTTCTTTAGTATGTCTTTAGTTTGAAACCATCCTAATGCCGTTAAATATTCGATATTAACACTTTTACAGTGTATGTTTTATATTAACAATCCGACATGAGTAGCCTTTTTGTAGACGACCGCCACGCCAGGAGTACATATGAAAGTTAATTATATTTGTTTACGTCGAATCATATATTTTTAAATGTATTAATCGACGCAGCTCTTAATTTCCTACAAGAGATACTAAACCACTAATTGCCGAAAATGATTAATTTGGGAAATATTTGTATAATTAATAGGATACTGGGTGTATATCACTATGATCTAAAAATTTGATATACAGGGTGTCCCACATAAATGGGAACACCTAAATATCTGTCGTATTTACAATCCTATCGGGAAACTTCAGAGGACAAAGGGACGCTATTGCAGGGGGCAAATATAATGGTAAAGAAAAAAATTTTTTATGTCGTGCTTTTTTAATGAAATTTCAAGGTCAATAAATATCAAGGTCAATAGTATAGTTTTTTACGATAGCATGATAGACAATAAAAAACTGAATTTAGTTGGATACCACCTTGTTGACCTTGAAATGACCTTGAGCAAGAATAATCATGTTGGAGCGGATAAAATGTGGAAGCTTAAAATTTACGTTTTTCAGCAAAGATTACGCATTGTTTACGGCGGGTTGACCGACGAGATTACTGTACAAAACAAAGAATAAAAATATAGAAAGCATCGAATAACCGGTATACTCACCGTTAGTAAAGAAGTAATTTAAACTTGAGGCAACTCCGCGTCTCCATCTTGGTACCGTAACGAAGATCCTGTCTTTTGTGACTTCGAGACCAAGCGGTAGATTGTCTTCCTGCTTGTACCACGGGAAAAGCTGCCTCGTCTCGTTGTTCGGCCATTCATAATCGAGTTGTTTCCACTGATAAGCCACCCGTAGACCAGCCGTGCTACCGATGCTCCAAAAGTAACTTTGAAACAGTACATTCAGCACGAAAACAGTCCATGCTCTGTGCATTCTCATGATTCGTCACTTTCCCGAACCTTCTTGACCACTGATGCAATCAATCTATAAATTATCGATTTTTAACAGTAACGTTAAACGAACACAGATTTTATCTAAATAAAATTTATTCGTCAAGATAAACTTCGTTATAACGAACATATTCTGTCAACATAAAAGTGATATCTTCATTTTTGAGTTTTTTTTCTAATACACACATCGTCCGACAAGTAGTCCATTCCTTTACCATCGCATTGAACAACAAATCAGATAAATGCTGTCGTCGTTGATTATCATTAAAATGAATTAGATTTAAAATTAATATTAAATATTTAAATGAAAAGTAGGGATAGTATTTTAAAGATCAACTTTGTACTATAAAACAATATCACCTCCTAGTTAGTTGATCACGAGTCGCGGGACACCCTGTATATTTATTTACCTACGTGACGGATAATGTTGCCTATAGTATTGCCAACCCTCTGAAAGCGGAGTCTGTGCCAATTTTGACCCAGAGTATCACAATTGTCATTCGATTACTCGGTTTGTGGCAAATTGACT
Organism: Sphecodes monilicornis; assembly: GCA_913789915.3. Classification (NCBI taxonomy): domain Eukaryota; kingdom Metazoa; phylum Arthropoda; class Insecta; order Hymenoptera; family Halictidae; genus Sphecodes; species Sphecodes monilicornis. Next base: position 510,908 of record OU565286.1, on the reverse strand, counting down.
AATTGTACAGCTGCTACATTAGAAACCATAGAAAGAGTAATGTACCTACAAGAAGTACTTACAAAGATTTTAAAAATTGATAAATACAGCAACGAATGATCATAAACAACATCAATTACATAATTATAACGTTAAACATGTATCTAAAATGTAACACTTCACAGAATTCTTTAAAAAAAAAACGAAAACTTGTAAATACTGTAAATACAGTGGGCGAACTACTAGTTTCAATAAAAAATGTTACGTCAGTTGTTAATTCATGTAATGGGTGGTCAGGAAATCATAGTAAAAGGATGCAGAAAAAGAAACATGCTCTCAAAACTAACAAAATCATTATGGTTTTATTATATACTATAAATAATAATGTAACGTACAGTAAAGGAATGAAATTACTATAAGAACACTGTATTAAATTATTATAAAAAACATAAAAATTATGGTTTTAATATGATGTAATTCCACCATTACGTTTAATTTCTTCAAATATTCTATTTTCCATACTGGTAACTAATTTTTGTAATTTTGTTTTACATATTTTACTCTACTCGAGTCTAATCGCCTGTTTGAGTTCTTTATTGTTGTTGTATGGCTTTCTGCTTTTATACATGGCTCGTGATCAAATTCCCCATATTGGGTTGAGGTCGGGAGAACGAGCTGGCGACTTCATAAATTGCAAATTTTTTTGTCGTCAATCCACTCCCGTGTTACGTACAGAGAATTCTTTCTATTTTATGTCAACCAAAGTTTTCTAACCGCTTTCCTGAGAACGGAAAACGCCCTATTCCACTCTTTGCTTATAGAAACGATGACTATGCTCCAGCTGGATGCAGCCGGCACAAAGCATGATTCGGTACAGGGACAGTTGCACAAGATTCCTTAATATGGAAATCTTGAGAGCATCCCCACTTAGATTTTACAGTACATAAATCCTCGAATTTTAACCCTCGTGGGCAGTGCTTAAAGTACAAATGGACTATACACGTCGTTACGCTGAATCTCGTTTTGGAGTTGGTTGTATTTAGCGAGATCGGGTCTAGTCACTCTTTCGAATCAAGTAACCTTATAGATTCCGCGGGTACGGTATTAATCTATCTTGGCATAATTATTTCAACCTCTCCGTGTTCCCCGCATCGCCAGTGCGTCATCCAATAGGCAGTAGTGCTTAGATAACTACACAACATTTTCATACACACTCGATTCTTACCGCGACGCTAACAGTTGTAACAGAGCCAGTTTCCTTATACAATTTAGTTCGAGGTAATTTTAAGTAACAATTGATTTTGACCCACCATTCGAATCCAGTAATTCTTAGTTGACCGCTCCCACATGATACAATTATGGCGGCTGGAAAGCGTGTGAGAGGAGGAAAAAGGAGAAGGAAGCGTTTCGTCCTAGGCCCGCTAGAAGACTCATCGGTAAGGCTATCTAGCGGACCCGTGCCTTAGACGCGGGATGTCGTAAGGATTTTTTTTTTCTTTTTTTGATGTTGTGCGATGAGTTTGAAGTCGTACCTAGGGGCAGAGAAAAGCTCCTTTACCGACTAGAAATGATGTGGTATTTATTAGTGGTATTACCAGCTTGAGGTAGGTGGGAGTAAGATGAGTTTTAAATATGGGAAAATTTGCAAAAACCAAAAGACATGAGTAATGCATAGGGATGAGTATCATGCAAGGTTAGTTAATAAGCATGCAGGAGAGTGAGGGGGGTAGGGTGAGAGTGTGGGGGCTTGGGGAAGCGTTTAGTGGAGGGGGTGGAGTTTGACCCTGGAGTCGAGGTGGAGGGACGCGGGATGTCGTAAGGACAGTTTAGGACGGTATATATACAAACAGAGGAAGATTCAGGTACTAGCGGGAAAGGTGTTGTCGTAATGTCCCTCTGTTGACGAGCATAGGAAGTAGCCGCCACACAATCTTACCGCTCGGGTTGTATCAATTAATTTATAATATTAAAATTACGAGGCCGTTTCTAACATATCCTAGGAGCTACCTGATCTTGCGTCAGGAACCCAAACTGTTATCCAAGCTATGCGGCTCCCTGATTTCGCATCAAGTTCGTCCGTATCCTAGCAGCTCCCCGATTTCGCATCGGGTTCGTCTGTGCTTTTATTCAACCTCCCAGCAGCTTCCCGATTTCGCATCGGATTCGTCCACGAAGTCTCTCAAACATCCTAGCGGCTCTCCGATTTCGCATCAGCTTCGGCCGTGCAATTAAAACCATATTCCTCTTTAAACCATAAACCGCTCGCCGGCCACGCGCGCTACCGCTCGGCCCAGGCTCGCAACACCAGTGTCTTCTTAGACGCGTGTATTTCTGCGTTGTCTTGTTGGTAGATAACAGTTTCCTCGTGATTTTCTTTAAGAAACATAATCAAGACAGCTTCTAACATGTCTATATATTTTTCAGAGTTCATTCTTGTCGGAATTTTACAAATTGGTGTTTTAGCTAAACGCGGCCTAAACCATCAAACTACCTCCGCCAAAATTTCAACTCATTGCAACAGAGTTTTCAGTAAGTAAATCATGCCAGTAATATTTAGATCCGTCTGGTCCATCCAAATGAAATTTTTTTTCATCGGAGAATATTACATTTTTCCACTCCTCGTGCCAGGTCATATGGTTTTGGGCAAATTCCAATCGTGCACGTTTATGTTCCTGTGTAAGAGGTGGTATCTTCGCTTTTTTCGTCCACTTTAACCGATTAAAATTTGTTGAACACGTCGCGTGGTTACTGGCAAATCCAAAATTTGTGTCACTTCACCGACAGTTTTATTTCGTTAGAAATTTTCGCTTAAATTCTGCACAGACTTGTTCCAACGAGGGAAACCCACAACAAATTAATTTCTAAACATTCACAGCACGTAATGCATTTTGCAATCGTAATGACACATTGCATTATCACAATGCACATGCACGGAGAATTCTCAACAAGGTACAACAATAAGTTATTATACGCGCTCGAACTCTTGTAAATCTATGTATTTATATAAAGCTTACAACGTATCAGGCTAATTATGGAGTGTCGTCATTGTAAGCTTTTTACAGTGGTTTGGAAATATCCAACATGAAAAATTCCTAGTGAGAGTATGCGTAGTTAATGTACGTTGTGAATGGCGACGTGAAGTGCTACAAAATTATAGATATATAGATTTATAGATTGTATGCATTAGGATTGATAAGGGAAGGGCTGAATTAATGCTTCCTTTTTGCGAAGTGTTGAATTTTGAGCGATAAATGCAGAAATTCGAAAAAGTTTCAGCTGTATTAAGATTAGAATTCCAAACATAATTCACGACTAATTTAAGAGTATTATCTATACAATTTTCTAAATGTTAAATCTCACACAATATTAGAACTTGCAAAATTTGAATTCATAGTAAACAAGAACTAATAAAAACATTAAAAGATAATAACATACTATAAATAGATACTGAATACTAAAACAAATATGTATAGTATGATCAAATACTTGAAACAATGAATTAATTGATTAGCACGATAAGTAATTATTAGATTACAGATTTTATGCATTTATGATAAAAATGCGTAGTTGGTATACCAAATTTTAAAGACATCACACGAATTGACGAATATTATTCTACTATTTTCGACATATTAAGATTATTTAATAAAGGAAAACATTTTCAATTAACTTCTATTTCTCACAGTTAGCTTACAATATTTGTATTTTTAGAGCATAATAAACAATTATTTTACTAAAGAAAGCATCGATGCAATCTTTTATCAATTAGCCAAAATTAATGGCTATAAAGTTAATACTACCTGGTATTCGAATATTGTATTTTTGGAGTCACTACAAATAAATAAAAATTCTCAAATGTTCTAAAGATATTTAGAAATATTCTGAAAGACAGTTTTGAAATAAAAGAGTGGAATTTAATGTTTCCGTGTCATTCAGAAGAATATGTTTTAATAAGGTCTAACAATATAGAGAAGTTGTATCTATCTTCCGATTAACAGCAGACGTTCAAAATTATTTTCGCCATATTTAAAACGCGAACAAGAGTCTTGCAAAGGCTACAGCTATAATATGCAATTGTGCGACTTCGTTAATATCGTTAATTAACTTCATTCCGAGCCTAACGAAGGAGGGTGACGTGCCTACCTGAATCGCAGTAACACAGTAACCTTTGTCGACCTGATCTTGTCATAATTTTAGAATTAAAACATGTTTTCTGAACGAGCAGATATCACAGTGTACAAGAACCCTTTTTGAACATTTTAAACAGCAGAACATGGCTTTAAATAAAAGAATTTTCTTCCAAGTTTACTAGTAGCGGAGACAGAAGTTCCTTTGCAAAAATGGTTTTCGTAAAAAACTGTAAAAAATTTTCATGAATATTATTTATCTCCATTAAACTTTTGTTACACGGCGAAAGTGAAATTAGACGATTGTTGTTTTATGTTTTTGTTCTAACTTTTTAATAGAGCATTTATTCTAATATAACGTGTTTTCCATAACTTTACTCTTAGGACATGATAATGATGTATGATCAATTAGATTAAACACTTTAATTTCCAGACACTAGACTGCATTCGCGTGCACTTATTCCAATACCCAATATCATTTATCTAATTAACAACACGTTTGTAAATCTGTAGAGGACAACTAATATGAAAAGCAGATAAATTTTTAACTATGATTATTACGATAATTTTCAAACGTTAATACTTTATACTAAAATGGTAAGAAATCAGTGTAGCTGGAATTTCATTAAAAAATTGACTGTTTTGAGATAAGACTGTCAATGTATGCCAATGGTTCTTATAATTTGATCACATGAAACTTGATACACACGATTTCATGTTTACATAAATTGCTTTGCACGATATAGATTCGACACAAATTAAAAAAATTTGTCGTTTTCTTTTTACGCGAGTCGTTTGATTTAACACGGTCAACTCAAATTTTAAGAAAACAAAGTTGAATTAGTTTTTAAAACTAATGATACGTCCACACCGCGAATGGCTAGTGCTAAGTTTGTTCAAGAAATTGCGGAAAAAACTTAACTAATGGAGCAAGAAGATGATGGCCAAGATACTACTAGCGGTAGCAGCGATATCGCAGTCCGTCGCAGACGTTCGTGTTTATTGGCAAAAAGTGACATCGAATCGTTTTATTTGCAAATGACATTTTACAATACATGATACGTTTGTATTATATGTATGTTTGCAGTGCAGTCTTTATGGAATAAAATGTGGAAACACGCAAAAATCATAAGATTCTGACAGAAGTTTTCATAGGGTTTATTATAGTATTTTTACCGATTATTTAGGTCCGGAATCAATTTTCTATTTTTCCAAAAATACAATATGTTACAATGATACAATGTGTAAATGAATCTACTAAATATTGTATGAAATGATGACTCGTTCTCAACTTAGTATAAATACGAGTGGGAATTGGTGTTTTGCATATCCGAAGATTGAATCGGTCTTATGCAAACAATGGCCGATCCATAATCCTTGAGAGGCAATACGCGTGGACGAACATATATAGTATACTTATACGGATATATTGAGATTGCGTAGTTAACAAAAAATAAGAATGAGCTAACGTTTCTAACATTTTCCATCCTATCCCAATACCTACAGTCTATCTCGCAAGAACGTGTTGGCAATATATCTGCAAAAGTTAATGCATTTTGAAAAAATGTAATATGAATCGAAAGTACATTTCAAATACTAATACGCTCTGACGCTGGGTTAATAAATCTGGGAGCAAATGAATTTTGTAAAAGTAGAGTGACAAAGTATCGAATCTGCGTATGTCTAAATTGCACGACTAGGGCTTGTAATCCCGCAGAGTGGAACCGCAAGCCCTATGCACGACATAGAACGTATCATTTTGCTCGACTGGTTATCTCGGTCACCAGATACGAATTCCCTTAAAAAAATGTGGCCTATTATGAAGTAGAAACATAAAGAAAAATGTACGTTGAAATTATCAATGTTTTAGGTTTCACCTCCACATGTTTCTCATAAGAGCATAAAATACACAGTCTAGTCGCAGTCAACAGTATAATGTTCACGGAACTCATAATTTTTGTCTACTAAATTGTTTTAATATTTTATAAAGAAGGTACAGTAAATTCCCGTACAACTCCTTTACAATATATATGAAATACGTGTATTGCGTTTATACAGTATTTTTTAATCGTGTGGAAAAGTCTACTGTACATTTAATAAAATATTTTAACGAAGAAAGTAAGCGGCAAAACAAATTGCTAATAGCAAACGTGTTCAAATTTCAGAGTTGACTCTAAACCAGGCTTGAAATAATTATATGTTAGTTTATTTGAATAACCAAATAATTTTTTAAAATTCAAAATTTCGAAATGAAATACAAAGAATTTTTCATTCTTTATTTTTTTATTCTAAAGAACAATTTTGAAAAACTCGGCATATCCGATTTAATAATTAATTTACTTACTTCGATAACCTATTCTTGAGGTGAAATTATTTATTATTTCATTTGAAAAATGTAATCGAAATAAAATATTATGCGATTTAAACGGCAAATGAATATAAATTTTTTCTTAGTTGTAAAATGCAAATAGTAAAGCATTCGAAATAATAATCATTATTTCGCATGATTATTTGTTATTTTATTTCAAGCGAAATTTGCCCAACCCTGATCCAAAGACATAAAAATTCGTGATTTACCCGTTCGGTCCACTGTGCAATGGAGCCGAATTAGCATAGACCATTACGATGACGAAACACAAGTATCAGGTACCGTGGTATAAAACCAGCCTTAAAATTTCTGCAAAAATTACAACAGAAACACCAATGGTGATCGATGAAGCATTGCATGAAACTTTGATGTGATATGACAAAAATGTTCACCCTTTCAACACTCCATCTCCAATGATTAGAAAACCGACATTTAATTTTACACGAGGCGAAAGATACCTCTAGCAAGATGTAAGGTCAGGATACTTACTCGTTAAATATTACTTCATGTAAATTCACTTGAACGTGGAAACACTTTCCTCGCACATTCTCTAAGCGTCTCGTGTGCCGATCCGTGTTGCATCCATTGAACCTGTTCGCCTGGTTGATTTATCGATCACTGGCTCTCGCTTTTTTATTTTTATTTCGACGAGACTGTTGCGAAAAATTCAAACAAGCGAGGCGCTGCCGCGGCAGTAACGTGCGACCGACTGAGAGAATTTGTCAACGAAACGAAGGACGTCCTCCTGCGGTACCGTTTGATACCGTTCAAGGCTCAGCGGGCACTGATCCGCTCGACAGACCTGTTAAAACACCGTGATCCGTCGTTCCCCGCTAACCGTGACGTTATTACGTAGTCACTATACCTAGTAGTGGAATGGCACGACGAAGAAACTGCAGTAAAATCGTCATCGTTCAATTTATTTTATTGCTTGACATTAAAAACCGTGCCTTTGTACAGCGAGTCGTGAATGAATTCGCACACTCTTTTAGGAGGTCTTCTACTTTGATGTGTGATTTTCTTCATCCTTCTTTGCCATTTTTTTTTATAAAAATTCAGCGAAAGATATTAACACGAAGCTTCTCTATTGTAGAAAGTAGAATCAATTTTATTTTGGCATGATTCCAGTTCTGGCAATAGCTTTACACGTGCTGAAATGATCAGTAGTTTTTAGGATATTTTGTCAACCAATTCGAAAACCATGGTTTTGACGAAAACGCGTTCAAAGTTTTCCATATTGTATCGTCATAAAAGAATCGTCTTCGAATCAGTGAGTTTCCGTCTATTTTTTCAATTCCGACAAATTCTTTTACACACCCGTACTCCGTATACTTTGAGAAAATTCCAAAAAGGAAAAATCAAACTCTCATTTTTCATTTCATAATTATTAAAGTTTGCAAGCATGCTTTCATTCGAAATTGTTAAATAAACTTCTTCGTTTAAGCACGTACAGTGGATCCAGAAATTATTTGAACACTAAATTTCGAATTCAGGAGAAATTCTCGATATTTAAACAGTGATAATTTCGTTAAAAGAATAATACAATAATAAAACTGTCTTGTTTTAAAGCTTAAGACTTCTACTTTCGTAAACTATCATTCGTTTTAACGGGTGGAAAATTGAAGAGATGTTTTCTCTCGAAAAAATACCGCTTGAAGCATGTTTAGTAACATTAAAAAAATTTCTCGGTGAACGAATCAATGATAAATTTGAGAAGTGAAGTCTTCCCTTACAACGACATAAAAAACTTCAAGTATTATTTTTTTAGGCCGTTTTGTTAAACTTTGGAAGAATAATGTACTGCAAAATTTACAGTAATATAAAATACAAGGTACACCATAAGGGTTTCGCACGACCAAGCTTGTTCTTCATTTTTGTTACATAAAACAGTGAAAAAAATCTTATTTTATGTTTTGAGAAGACATTGCAGAGGAGAGGCTTCGATACTCAAATCTGCGGAAGAATCATTCACGAAAAAATTTTTCAAAGTTTCTGGAGATCTTTGAATTTGTAGTGTTTTTTAGGAGAAATAAGTCTTTAGTTTCCACCTGCTCCATCGTGCGAGTATATCTTAGAAGAGAAAATAATGTTGTGCGAAAGTAGAGTCTTCGAGCTTTACAATGAGTCCAGGTTTGAGACCGTACCATTGTTTTTACGAAATTACGACAGGTAAATATCGTTAATGTCTCGAGAATGAGAAACTCAACGTTCAAGAATTTTTCGGATCCACTGTATAATTAAAAAAAGTGCAAAAAATCTAAAGATATTCAACCTTGTAATTTTTAAAAAACAACTTTTGTGATTGATACGGTTGTCAATATATATTAACATTATATATAAATATCCATCCGGTATTTTTTCTCTGATCATCTTTCTTTTCTTTCTTACATTTTTTAATTCTAATAAATTACGATTTCATCTTTCTTGATACAATATTTCATCGATAAAAGTCCACAACACGGGTCTGCGCAGGGACGTTTATACGCGAGGGATATCATTGTTTGAGGTTTGCCGAACGTAGAGAAGGACAGCCGAGCTCGAGAGGCCTCGGTCACCGAGAAATGTAAACATAACTAATCCAAATTTCCAACTTCTTTATTTTTCATTATTTTTTTATGGGACTTCGATGACCATATTTGTGGCATTTTTCTAATAAAAATCATACCAAATATGATATAATTTCGATGATATTTACTTGTGTAATAGACGATTAAAGTTTCGGGCGCGAAGAAGGATAGCGTATGGCAAGGATGGGCAATTTTGCATCAATCGAGGCAAAACCGTCCACACCGTAGCGCCCTCTGCCCCCTTCCAGCAAGCGCGGTACAATGGGGCAACGAAGACACGAGACATCAGCGTACGCAACGAACGTGCGCGCTGCATGAAAGAGAGGTTGGTGGGAGAAGCAGGCGTTGGGGGGGGGGGGGCAACCGTGCCCATCACTGGCGTATGGAAAAGAAAGAGACGCGGAGAGTCGCAGTCGGCGGAACAGTTCAAAGGCTCGGGCTCGGGCGGGCTCTTGAAAATATCTTTTAAGTTAAGTTATTCTAAAATATGTCTCTCGGATGTAAGTACTTACGAGTAGACTGTGGATTTGATGCATTTGTGACAAAAATGCACGAGTCAAAAACATAATTTTGAAGAGGTTAGACAAATTTAGGAATGCAGATATACATTATTTTCGACTTATTCAAAGTGTTGAAAACACAACTTCTTCTTACGACCGACTTAGAAAATTTTGATTTTGCATAAAAATTATCAATATTAATTGCATTATACAGGGCTACTTATTCTTAATAATTGTAGCGAGTTAAGAATAATTGAACAGTATTTTGAAATCCTTTAAATGTTTTTTGGTCTGCATTTTATCTGTTTACTTTTGTCATAGATACATAAAATCCACAGTCTACTTACGAGTGACAAGGTAAATTCAATGTCAGTTAAAGAGCGTTGTCACAATTCCGTACAGCAAAAAAGGAACTAGAACTTGAATACATTATTTACACGTTCTAATAGCCTTCTTACATTCATTTACATACATTACTTATCACAGTTTTCCTCGTTTACTAATTAAATATACAAACTTCGATACGATTTCCTTTTAAAAAATTTGTGGGTGTCGTAGAATCTAATTCTAGTATTACTTATTTGGTAGAATGAGAAATTGTCTTATAAAAGAAACCATATAGGAGGTGTTGCGATCCAAGAAACTCTGCTAGCTGATTTCGAATGTGACATTAAGCAATTGATTTCATATGGACATACTCACGGAAGTAAATAATTAAAAAGTTAATGTTAACAAAAGTTACGATTTTTACCGATTGCGAGTTTGACACGCCTAAACGAATTTTAAATAAACAGAGATATCAATTGCAAAAGAATACGTAATTTGAACAAAACTTAGCATTGAAATTCTTATTAAATTATAATTGGTTACATCACAGTCTCTTTCCTCAACTCGTTAAACAACTTTCTTATTCAACTTATTACGAAATTACTTCCTTAACCAAAATATTATCTCACGGATATTGGTGCTAGTTGCTGCAGCTAAATTTTAAATTCATCTCAACGGTGGAGCTTCCTAAACATAATCATAATAATGAACAAATTTTGATACGCATAGCTGTAGCAAACAAGTTGCAACATTCCTATCCATTAAATACTATTTTAAACACTTTTTCTAACAAACAAAATATTTTATTTTAGACTATTTATTATGTACTAGTTGAAATAATATTTTACTGGCGCTCTGAAGAAAACTGACTGATACATTGCTTCAAGAGACTCGAATCTGACTATTATTTATATAACAAATAAAATCGGATACAAGTCCGTGTCTTTTTCGGTCCATCTCATTCAAGTACTTACGTATTGGCTTACGAAGAGAGGTAATTTTAACCTACATCAGGACACGAAAATGTTAGAATCAATTCCAGCTTTTTTAGAAACGGACCACTGTGCGACGATTGAACCGAAATGTTTGTGTGCGTGATTAATAAAAACTAGCGTCTCGTTCGCTCAACAATAAGAAATTGTGCAACAATGGTAGAGAGCAGAGCAGTGAATTTCCCACGGGCGACTACGAGAATAAAAAGTAATGCAAAATAAAACGCGAAGTGTGAAGGAAAAGTTAATTGTAAACTGATTTATCAGTATGTTAGTTCACTTCCCTTCAGCGTAAATTTCAAGAGAAAGTTCTGAGAGCCACTGAACCTAAGATTGTATGCAAAATGTAACGGTAAGCGATTGTTCTCCGTGAGATCATCCTGTTATTTGCTGTTGTACGATCTAATATCTAAACCATCGATTCGTGAATCCCGATTCACGCGCATCGTTCCAAGCAATCGCGTGGTTAACCACTAAAAATAAGTTTCGCAACCATTAGGTCATCCCATAAATAATTCGAGTTTTCCGACACTATCCGTTTCATTACACGGAAATATTGTATATCTCGGGAGATTGATCATTATAAAACGAGTCGAATACGATTCTTAAAGTGACTTTTCTAGCTTAAAATTTCTAAGAACATCATCGAAATTAGATTATAGTAATGTTGGATGACCAACCCGCCATATCTGCCAACGCACCGCGTTGTCTTAGCGAGTAAGATGTTTTCGACCACCTTCGACGGAATCGCTTCCGAACCCTGAATCACGACGTCCAGGGTTCAGCTCATCCTTGCCCTCTCCCTTCCGCTTTTCTAGGTATAAGTACGCGAATCCCTAGATCTAGCCAGCTTTTATTTCTACGACCCTTCTGCGCGACAGTCTGTTATTTTGTTTCCGCGAAGTACAGTATTTCACCGATAATTGTCCCAAATGTCTCCGACATAATTGTCCCTGAGATATCCCCACCAGCGCGGGGTGTACCCCCTTGAGGGGCCGTGAAGCTCGAGAGGCCTCGGTCGCCGAGAAATATGACACCATGCGGCTCGGGTATATCGATGAGACCATACTAATCCGAATTTCCAACTTCTTTATTATTCATTATTCTTTTATGGGACTTCGATGACCATATTTGTGGCATTTTTCTAATAAAAATCATACCAAATATACAGGCGCTCGAAAGTCAAGCGATCGAATGCGCTCACTAAATACAGAAGATTATTTTTGCTTCGTGAATAAATTCCAACATGTACAAATCGGTCTCTACGTTTCTCACCTGGATCCCAACAGTAATAATTTGCTAACATAATTCATTTTATTGTTTTACAGCTGCATTGTTAACTTTACTAACGTTATGCTTTACTTTATTTGTAATACTTGGTATTGTACCAAAAAGAAACTCTACACTCATCATAAGTAGATAGCAGATCTTTTTTATTAATTTTCTAAGCCGTCCATAAAAGACAGAATCTATAATACGTCAGAAATAATCTAACACTATTATTCTTATTAATTATTCATTTTTGTCATAAATGCATAAACTCCGCAGTCTAATCAAAAATATATTATACTTAATGTAAAAGCTGAAATAAACACACTATAATAATTTCCTTCAGTTGAAGTTAAGTTAAGTTCAATTTAAAGAAATAAACTCATGTAACGTAAACTCTCGAAATGTTTTAAATAAACTTGCAAAAATTTAAACTGTCATATAAAACGTATAGAAAAGAAACAAAATCAGACGATTATTATACAACATTTGTTTAGAATCGTCTGATAAAGCTGGTGTCATTTTGAAATGATTGCCACGAGAAGTAAGAGTGCAGAAGGGAGTGCTCTTCAAACGTTACTTATTTATGCTATATCTTAAGAAACGCTGCAATGTGTATCGCTTGCGCTTATCGATCAATTACGCAAACATATTAATTGCAATGGAAAACATTTTAAACGCTACTTGCATTCAGTCATTTATAGAGAACATCTCAGTGGCTATTAGTTTCTCATCTCGTATACCCCTATAGTTTCTTATTCGGGGTTCAATTATCTTTTCAGCCAGAAGATCAAAATTTATCCTTTACAATAAAAAAAGCTCAATGTGACCATTATATTTGCATAAAAATGTAATATGGAAAAAAACAATTATTACATTGTATACTACTCTTAAAAGCATACAATTTGCGTTTCAACCATTTTTTCATATACCAAATAGTTTACGTGTAATTGAAATGGCACACTTCGCTGAATTACCCTGTATTTCTACGAGCAGGTTCGACTTTCGATCGCAGCGACTGTAGTAGTTGCGCGATTTCGAGGTCGATTGGACAAACCATATTATGAGACTGGCTTTCACTTTCGTGATCGCTCCTATCGTAGACGGTTTTGCGTTCAAACACGGAATGCATTATTGTACTATTCCCTGGTACTGGTAGAAGGATATCTCGGTGGCATTATTACGACCCGAGTCGTTATGACATCAAACTCATGCAATCTTAATGAGTCGCAACACCATCTGTTTATGCATGTTCTGAATGATTCGTTTCCGCGTTTAGAGAACGGATCGATTTCACGATTCTCTGATAAAACTTTAGCTGGTTTCGCATTGTCAATTAAAAGGCAATGATCGACTACTGAAAACAAAATATTATTCCATAAAATAGGTACCCAACCTTTTTAGACGATAGTCTATTTTCTAGTGTTTCTCATCTAACATCCTTTGGGTTAAAGTTTGTATCTTTATTATTATCAGACTGCGCATTATACGAATTTGTGATACAAATAGATTGGTCAAATACAAAACTGTAAAGACATTAGGAGAATTGAATGATGTTGTTATATTATCTTCAAAAAATTAAAATTATTAAGTGTAGAATGCGTTTTCATCTAACTTCTGTTTCTTACAATTGATTGCTCTTATTATATTATCATTATACTATTTATTATATTATGAAGTACCTATGAACACTAGAACCACCGGATGTGTTAAAATGAATAGCTTTCGATTTTTTCTATCATAATTACTGATATCATAACAATATATTTTAGTGAACTTCTCTAGTAATATACGTAGTTTATAATAAATGTAATCTTGCTATTATGATGAAGCGCCCAGATAGCCAAATCTGCCATGGCAGAAGTTAGTGGCTCGCTAGTATGATCTGACCACAGACGCGGTATAGGAGTAGTCCAATCGCACAGACTTAATACCTCGTCGTAACTCCGTATCGCAGCCAGGATACCCCTCACAGACTTAACCCTTTGCACTCGAAACAATTTTAATTCGAAAGTTAAGTCAATTATTTCAATCTAGAACATTTTCATTTGATATAACCTTCTTTATATTATGCAGATGAAATTAAACCTGTTTTCTCATAAAACACTTGAATGGTTAGCAATTTATAGAATACAGACGAATTTAATAATACAAAAACTATTTTGCATAATAGTACGGAAATTTTGAGTGGTGCCTCGGAATCATCATTCGAGTGCAAAGGGTTAAGATCCCTACAGACATTGCATGCAATGCATTTTTCTGTCCACGGTTCTGAATTGCCGATTCTGTAATTATCTGTAATCTAGAGGAGGCTTGATTCTGTAACGTTGTCAGCTTTAAAAGTGCATCGTTGCCGTCGATTTTATTCGGAAAAACATTTTCAATCGATACGTGATGATAACATTATGATAATGTTAATGATAAATAAAATTGAGTAGACGAAAACGCTATTAGAAATAATATATTAATATTAGAAATAATATTTACTCGTATACATACCTTACTTTCGGCTTTTCCTGGCATTTTATTTCTAATACAAACCAGCTTTGGTAAAATTTGGTTTTCGAAAATTCAATTGGGAGATTTTTTGCACAGCTAGTCACATAATTAAAAGTTGGCCGTATATGATTTTCGTGGAACTGTTCGGCTTCCTCCATACGATTTCTTTGCCATCCGCACCAAGTAAATTGATTTTAGTTTCAACGGAAAAAATTACTTTTTTCCAGAAACTTTCTGTAGAATTTACATATTCTTTGGCAAATTCTAAACATTTTATTCTATTTGCTTTCGATACATAGGGTTTCTTTTCAGATACTCGACTGTGATATCCTTCTCTATGTCAAACTCGGCGAATGGTATTCTTTGATACAAGTTTACCAATACAGGTTTCATTTTTCGCACAATATATCTCTTATTATATTCGGTAAGAATTTTAAACTTATAAACTTTTTTGTGTACAGTGGAATGACTTTCCTTTACAATATAAATTAACAACAATTTGACAAAGGGAAATATCTGTTTCCTTTTTTTAAGCAGTCACTGTTGTAACTGCTGAAAAATAACAAATGAATATTGAAACAATGCGTTGTTCTATATTATGTAGTGACTTTTTATAATAAAATTGGAAAACAAATAAATAACTATATTCATTTATAGGGGATTCAATTAATGGTAGTATGATTGTTTAAGAATTATAAAAAAAATAAGCTTCATCGCGCTTAACATCATCGTTTCGAGTTCAATATGCATGGAACATACAATTTCAAAATCATTAGAACTTGGAACTCAGGATCGGAAAGTTCATCGTGATACAACTGAACCAACGATCATCTTAACCGCGATTTCGCTTCACCAAACCAATGTTACTAAACAATTTTTATTTATTGATCGTATTTATTTCAACAAAGTACAGGTGTAAGTGTCACCCTTTTTCATTTTTCTAGGACATTATTGTCCATTCTGCTCAAGGGCAGTCGGCTGAAAACAACAATGTTGTTGAAGAGTAGAGACTACTGCTAATTTCCTTAAGCGGTCCGCGCAAGAATAAAGTGCGACCTAAAATGAGGTTTCCAATACTTGCATCATAAAATATCTATTTTCAAATATTACACGTGTAAACTAAAATCGTAAAACACAATTTCACTATTGTTATAATTTATCGCGAACATGATTTCTACTACACGTAAAAAAAGATTATAAAACCCCCACAAAACAATACATTATCACGACAACCAGCTGCACCAAAAATTGTATAAATCTTTAATTAATTTATCATTTAAAAAATAGTATTTACCATTTGTTCGTCTAACCCTGGAACGACATGAAATTTAAATAATTACTTGCCATCGTAGATTATATAATATAATTACAAAAAGAGGGTTCTCTCGATTCTTACGTACAAAATATAGCTATTTTAAAACGAAGTAAACTCAACCATCAATGCGATTGAGCGAATTGAGAAAAAAATCTTCCTAGGGAAACAACGCAATTTTTAAATGTATTTTGTATTGCTATTGCTTACTACCAGTATCTCAAATTTAAAATGACCATTACACTCGACGAAATAGAAGATCGTTACCGAATTGTCAATATTGGCGGACATGCTAAAAAGTGTTCACATAAGGTTGTGCTTATTTTCACCGGAAGAACCTCGCAAAGTGATTGGCAAAACTTCTGCGAATAGATAAAAACGAAGGTAATTTCTTTGATTACTAGTGCATATATCGATCATTTTTTGTAATCGCTCGTGCTCCACTTTTATGTTCACATTCGCCTCAACTCAGAATTAACAAAAAAGCAAATAAAGTGACGACACAACGTATTGTCGACGGAACAAACGCAATTACTTGAAACACTAGGGTAAGCGACAGATGGAAGTGTTTCTGGGTAATACGGTAATGTTTCAATATATATAAAAAGGGTGTGTAATTTACATTGCCGAGGCAATATTAATTCAATGATAAAACTTTCTTATTTTGAATTATGTTTTTGTGACATTATTCTGAAAAAATGAGCATTTCTAATCGTTTAGTTTACGATTCAGTAGAACCTCGATTATCCAAATCGACGATATCTGAATTTTCCATTATCCAAATACGTGTTTCACACGTAAACGGTTCAACTTAAAACGATCCATATACACCACAATTAATTGTATCTCTATAATTTTTTAGTAAAAATAATTCAAATTTAAATTATATTAACCAAACTTTACGATAATGGGGTCATGATCGATAACTTTAATCGATCTCAATTATTAAAATTAAGTTAATATTCAAATTACTAAATACGTATCAAGTGGATGGTTATTTTTGTGGGTAGTTGTGTACTCGTTCCGCCGACAATACCAAATAGGCTCAAATTAACAAATATAACCAGGGAAGAGTACATATATTTCCGTTAATATAACCATAACATTATCATAAATAGACAAGTTTGAACAACTTCAAGAATTTGTAACTAGCAATGGACAATCAGTAATGGTAAAAAAAATATCAACCCATTTAATCTCGCAAGAAATTTTTCTAATGTCAAGCTAATTAATCAGTTCGATTAGCAGAAGTTGCTGTCTCTTTTTGCACTCAAAATGGTACTGCGTTAATTGTTACTCCTTTTCTAAGTGAGCAAGATTCGAAATGTATTTATTTCCATTTATGAAGGAATTTTACGAGCAGATTATAATGATTAAAGTAAAAATCATTTTCTCCACACACACACCCCAATATTTAATATACTTTCTACGCGTTACCGACTATATTCAATAACTATAGTAGCCATAAAAAATATACATACACAAAGCATAACAATCGAGAACCTCTTGAAACGCATTTTTCGTAAATCTTCATTCCTTTCGATGAAAGTAGTATGCTATAACTTCCTAGATATCCACGTGTGATTCTCCTAAGCGTACCATCTCAATTACATGTAAACTATTTTGTACATGAAGAAATGGTTGAAACGAAAGTTGCATGGTTGTACGAGTAGCAAACAAGTTTGCGTAATTGATCGATAAGTGCAAGTGATACACTTTGCAGTGTTTCTTCGGATAAAGTATAAATAGATAACGTATGAAGAGCACTTCCTTCCGCACGCTTAAATCTCGAAGCAATAATTTCAAAATGAATGTCTAACAATCGCCACAGATAATAAGATACGCTATAAATGATACAGTATTAAAAATCGGGTACGAACACGGTCATCGTACGTTCCACGGATTTTACACTCGAAAGTTTCTTGGTGTTCGTTGATGATTTGTATATCAATAACTACTAATTTTTTACACCATATGCTGCTCGATTGTTTCCTGCGGGGGCACCTCAAAAACGAAATTAATTACGAGATATCAACGATGTCTGAAGATATGAAAAAACGTATCATTGGATTATTAGACCATGCATGTTATAGCATTATATAGTTATATATTTATAACGCAAGAAACACTCCAAATTGTATCACTTGTACTTATCGATCGAATATGTAAATCTATTAATTGTAATAGAGAACATTTTGAGCATTACCTGCATTAATAATTATTTATAGCTTATAGTTTTTTATTCGAGGTTGAATTACCTTCATAATAAAGAAACTCAATGTTACCTTTATATCTCGATGAGAAAGCAAAGAGAAAAAAACTAATCATTGTACGCTACTCTTGAAGCCCTACTACTTTTGTTTCAACAATTTGTACATATACCAAATAGTTTGCATGTAATGTAAACCTACAGGCGATACACTTAGCAGTAGCGCCACGTATATATATATACACCTATGTTTGTATAAAATATGATCGACGTGTCGTTCTAGGGGTAAGACGAACGTATGTACAAACGATTCACCAGAGAAAAAATTGTACTGTCAATGGCTTTGCATATAATCATCTAATATAAATATACAAAGACTAGAGACAATTACAGACAGAATTGCGCGTATAAGATCCTGAAACGATCACCACGAAATAAATAAACAATCCATTGACCGATCCACAGGTAGCACTTAATTCCCGTTACTTCGAGCCGCCGAATAAAGATATTAGAATGATAAAAGAGCCACCGCGTTACCGGTTCCTCGAGCAAAGCGACCCCCACGAGCGAATCGTGCATCCGCTGTCACCAAGTGGAAAGACATTATTAGCGTAAGAAGGAACAGGATAATGAAGGGTCCTTGCGCAACGTAAGATACAGATGTATCGATATACACACAGAGCCAGCTAAGCATTCTACGAACGATCGAACTGCCGAACGAGAGCGTCGATTCGACCGATTATTCCTCTCTTCGCATCCTGAGGAACTTGGGAGCCGAACAAAACGTCGAAAACGATCGAACAACGAGTAAACATTATATACATATAAGTACTTCAGCAATCAACAGTCCGCGAAACGGTCGGAGAAATTCAAGGGTCGCCCGAAACCGCGAAAGAAGAGATCGAGAATTTTGCGACACGGTGATTTCATTCAAAAAAAAAAAACACAATGAATTCTCTCGTTCCAACGTTTCGAACGATCGAGTCGGTTAATACAATTTACCCGCGACTGATTACTCATTACGATTAATATTGTTTCTCGGTCCAGCCACGCGTCCCTGCAGTCAAGGAGTATAAAACTTCCCGATTTTCTCATTTTGTGGTCGCGAACTGTCTAATCAACATCCTGCCTATCAACGACGGCGCGATTATACTTCCGAGGAAACGAGTTCCGTATGTGCATCAAAACATTCGTTTGAAAATATAGAAATATTTTTCTCGTGGATATACAGGGTGTCCCGCAAAAATGGGAACACCTAAATATTTGTCGTATTTACAGTCCTATCGGAAAACTTCAGAGGACAAAGTGACATTATTGCAGGGGGCAAATATAATGGTAAAGAAAAAAAAATTTTATGCCGTGTTTTTTAATGAAATTTCAAGCATGTGCTTCAATTACGTCTCAGGAAATCGACAATGCCTACAGATCGTTTAATGCAAGATTGCAATATTGCATAAACGAGGATGGTCAACATTTCGAACATTTATTATGATATGTAAAGGTCAACCCGCCGTAAACAACGCGTAATCTTTGCCGAAACGCGTAAGTTTTAAACTTCCACATTTTATCCGCTCCAACATGATTATTCTTGCGCAAGGTCATTTCAAGGTCAAAAAGGTGGTATCCACTAAATTCAGTTTTTTATTGTCTATCATGCTATCGTAAAAAAGATATACTATTCCATTTAACCCTCTGTCTACCAAGCGGGTCCATTGGACCCGACTGTATGTAGATACCGCGGATATTTAAACTTTTAAAATTCTTGGGAACTTGTCGTTGCACGACTTTGTTACTTTTCTTATTTTTTATTATTTAAAGCTAAAACTTTTTTTTTATATTTACTACGTTTTGTGGTATAAATTTTCTGTCCCATAGTGAGAGTTTTTTTTACGGTAGACAGAGGGTTAAAAAAACATCGGTGACCTTGAAATTTCATTAAAAAACGCGACATACAAATTTTTTTTCTTTACCATTATATTTGCCCCCTGCGATAGCGTCACTTTGTCCTCTGAAGTTTTCCGATAGGACTGTAAATACGACAGATATTTAGGTGTTCCCATTTATGTGGGACACCCTGTATATGTATACGTGGCCATTGACAGTCGAGAAAAGTTTTGTCATCGAACCTGAAAAATCGGGAAGCTACCATATACCTCGACTATAGGACGGTAGGTCCAAACAATCGCCTGCCTTCAGGCAAGGGACCGAAAAGGTCCAACAGCGGTCAGAGCTGTGATTGGTTGAAACAATATGTGGCTATCGCCCGTCATTCTGGGAGAACATACAGTAACATGCAGTCTTACGCTAAAGAATTCTATCAAACCAAGAGAAACAAAAATGTAGAAAAAGAAAAAAAAGTGTTCTCCAACGAACTTCGTAACGTTCCGATGACTGGCTAACGGTATGCACACACACACACGGTGCTCGGTAACAGTGTAAAGTTGTTCCCTTTATATAATATGCAGAAATATACCGACGAACCTTTTGTTTTCGAGCGAGATATTTCCCAGAACGACAGGCTACGCCCAATCTTTCGAGCTTTCCACAGAACGTCTTTATTCGAAACAAGTTGATAATGTGACACTCAATAAATAACAGAATTTCTACATGTCCAATTCTGCCATCGGATTGTCCTGCCGAATCTCTAGAACGAAAGTAAAGCTTCAGCGAAGAAATGTCTGGGGGCCATCTCTGACAATCTCGATGGGTCGAGAAGGATCATTTTCTTATTTTCTTTTTCTTTTTTCTTTTGTTCGGGTCTCATTTGAAAAAACCTCGAGAGAAACAATTTTCCCGAAGAGCGATCTCGCGGTGTGAAACGAACGACACGATTCGGAAAGACAACCTCTGAAAATGAAGTATACTCATAACGATGTGTAGTTTTTTTTAGGTACGTACACGTGTTGTACGGCACGGTATGCTGTTTCATAATTTTTCTCGAAGTACTGGTAGAAGTCGAGTGAAAGAATAGACAAACAGGGTGCCTACTGAGGTAAACCTTCACGGAGAGAAAGAAGATTTGCACGTACTCGTGCGTGCTCTCACGATCGAACGGCTGATTTAGAACAGTACGATTCGTAAACTCATTTGCGTTTTATGTCTTTGTTTTTTGTATTTTTTTTTTTTCCGTCAAACGAGCACAAAAGGTCTCATGATTTTAGTCGCAGCTTCCTCTTGCACCGTCTTCGCCACACTTTCGCAATACGGTAACACGTGCCGACTTCCATTCGTCTGAAAGCATGAAACGTATGAAAAGTTCGAGCTTCGGCGATTGAAATTCCCGGGAGCAAAATTTCGATCACCATCCACCAAGGAGATGGCGATTGTACAAATATCTTTGCTCTTTTCTTTCTTTTTCTCTTTTTCTCTCTCGTCGCGTAATTCTTCGCAGACTATATACTTAAAATCGCAATACATCAACATGAACAATTACTACGGTCAACTTTAGCGTCATTTTCCTCTGTCAATAGACACCCTGAGAAAAAAAACAGAACGATAGAAAAAGAAGATGATTGAGAACGACAGTAGAGAAGACGAGAAAGGAGGGGGAGAGAAGTTCCTTCCAAGGGATGCTGTAGCGTCTTTCTTTTGTTTTTTTTTTTTTTGCGTGTGTCCGATCGTAGAATCCGATATTGAGTGAAACTTCAAAACGGACACAAACCGGACGAGCTCGCAAGTGTCTTGCCACGCGACAGAATTAGTCTCGAGTGAAGTCAACAAAACGACAAACTCCTCGAACGGCAATTGTACTCCACAATCGGATTAGAAGAGAAAAAAAGTCGGTAATCGGGTACAGGATAAAGTAAAGAAAATGGCGTGAGTCGAGTGTAGAGAGAGAGCTGGTGTCAGATTTTGTAAGCACCCTCTGTACTTACCACTCACTCATGCGTCGCCTACATGTTCCTTGCAAAGGAAGAAGGCTTTCTCGGATCGAATCGATTACTTCTACTTAGCGGTCGACAAACCATATTGTTAAAACTATTCCGTACAATTGAGACTTTATTACTAGAAATTTCAAGGTCGATCGAATTATGCCTCGTCGAAGTGGAACTAAAATGATAGAGGTAAATGTTCGTGTGGCAATTATCGTTCAATTTCATAGTGTAATAGCAATTTTTGTCCGTGTAAGAAATATTGTTATAATATCGCTGGATAACCGAAGACACGGCGAAGTCTCGTCTACGCGACAACGGCCGTTGAAGCAGCAAGTCTAGTATATCAAATAAAATCATTCTTTCTCAATATGGAGAAAATGTATGTTTGCGAAGTTTTGTATGCCTCGTTACACCTTCCGTCTAAATTCGTTGTCGAGAAAGATTGGTCAAATTTAACTTCCTGCGTTCTTATTGCTTTTCATATAAATGCAACAGCCACGTTGTTAAAACGTAATTATACATTCGTTTCGCCGAATAATTCTGCGTCTCACTATATTATACGTTTATTATTGGTACTTTATTATTTATTTTGCATTGAACGTACTACGCTATGTTGACTATGCTACCCTTTCGATGGTAAAAAATCTAACATATAGAAGATTCTTATCTCGTTATAGATAATTTTACGTCATTATATGGAAAAGGAAAAATTCTTTCTACAACAGAGAAGCACTACGTTCCTCCTAGGTGTAGTTTGATAGATATAATGTAAGACTTACATTCGGAATTGGTAAATTTATATAAAAATGCTAAAACGTAATACATTTTCAGCCAATATTGGTATCGATATGCTGCTTAAGTTATTAAATACAAACATTTCAGCGAAGAAAGAATGACTGATCGCGGTAATAAAATTACGTTATTCTGTAGACAAGAAACTATGGATAAGTGTATATGGTAAAACTTACGTTTAGGGGAGGATGCTTCGATGACCTTGACATATGTTGTTGAGGACAACATTCTGAACAACTTTTGTCATTACAACTACCCGGTGCTCGGTCTTAGTTTTCGAGATATTTCCGAAAAACTATTGCTAGTACTGTATTGAATTTTGTATTATATCGCCGAATTTTTATTTAAAAGAACGTACAATTTTGATAAACGCATTGATGCTTTTTTCGAAATAATGAATTCTATGTATCCATTAGACCATTTAAATACAGAATAAAATTCTCAGTTCGATATAGATACTATTCGAGATACCCATAATTTCGTCTGCGTGCTCTCCGCCCCCCGCCACCTAGTCCTAACCAACACACGACACCACACACACCCACCCAGCGTTTCTGAGACGAAGGTTCTCACATTAAACAATGTAAAATCAACTGAAACCAATACCAATTTGTTTTACTATCAAATGCGATAATATAATACATGTATGCTGTATTCGTCTCAGTTGATTTTATATTGTATAATGCGAGAGCCTTCTTTTTAGAAACACTGGCTGGGTGTGTGTGGTATTGTCGCTTCTCATCCCCGCAACGTGTTTACAAACAAAAAATAAACAGATGCGGCCCCGGAACAGGTTTACGTTGCCACGGAGCGTGGAAGAATACGGAAAATTTAATACACTATTAGCCAATAGTTTTTCGCAAATATCTCGAAAACTGAGACCGAGCACCGGGTAGTTGTAATGACAAAAGTTGTTCAGAATGTTGTCCTCGACAACATATGTCAAGGTCAAGGTCATCGGAGCACCCTCCCCTAAACGTAAGGTTTACCGTGTATATATACGTTATATGTTAATATCGAAGAGGTTAATTGATTTCCGTGGTAAGCGTACACGTTGGGATAGCCGTATGTTCGAGTAGCAAAATGTTTGGAGCGCAAGAACGTTATATGCCCTCTTCATTGAAATGTAAGAAGAACAACTTTCGCCTTAGGCGATGGTAAAAGGCTAAGCGGTAAATATTACGTTTAGGGAGATACTTCGGATGGCTCCGACCCCGGCATATGTTGCGAAGGTCACCCCTCCGAGTAACCTCCATCAAGTTTTAGCCGGTGCTCGTTGTTATTAAAATGTTATAAACAAAAGAAGTTTTCAAAATATAAAGAAGTTATTTTAAGTATCGAAGGCTAAAACGATATACTGTATCGATATGTTATCAAGGTCACTTTTTTAAGTAACCCCCAAGAGGTTTTATCCGTCGCTCGTTTTTTATTAAAAACTCATGAACAAAAATATACCGATGCTACCATATTGCAATTTGCCAGTATCCACATGAATGTGATTTTGGATTTCACATATGTTATCGAAGACATTCTTTAAAAATTGAACGACCTCGAGACGGTGTTAGGTCTGGGTTAGATCTTTACAACCAAAATTTAACGAAGATTTTTTGCAATTATCTCGGAAACTAAGTCCGAGCGACGAGTAGATGTATAGAGTAAAGTTGTTCAGAATGTTGTCCTTGACAACACATGCCAAGGCTAAGGTCATCCGAGGTGCCTCCCCAGCTGTAGAGAAACTTTTAGCTTTGGGATGGCTGATAGATACTCGAGAAATGGGATTCAAAAGTGCGATGGACCTTCGTATCTACCTCATGACTCAAATGTATGACTTCAAAGAATTAGACACGGTAATTTGTATAAACTTTATGCTATAAAGCATACGCAAAGCTGTGACTCCAGACTTTCGCCTAAACTTGAAACATTGGTGGAAAATAGATTTGTACATGAAAGTATGCGATGCGTTGACCTTTACTCAGAGGGGACATAAATACATCTCTCCGATTGATGTAACAGAAATGATAAATAGAATGGAGAAAACAAATCCTGAAGATGATCAGAAGTAAAAGTTATACTAATTCTTGAAAACGTTTGTTGTACATAGAGATGTGGTGTATGCATAGGATCAGCCCCCGCAACCTAACCTAGCATTATGTTTCTACTCTTATGAGATTAGACCATAATAACTACACGGGCACGTCTCGGTTCGATGAAACCACTTTTAATGTTAACCCGTTTGGTGTCAACCGGAACAGCGGCGAGGCAATCGCCGAGTATATGGACGAAAAATTCCCAAAATGCGTTAGTTACTTCACGAGGGAATGTCTACATGAAAATAAAAAAAAACACGCTCCATAAGCATGAAGTTTTAGATCTGTATCGGCCATAAGGTCGTGGATTCCAGCCAAGGTCTCCACGGATACTTAAATTAGATGTAGAAAACAATTGACAAACTCCACCATCCCTTTATCATAACACTGATATGATTCCTAAAAGCTCGACGCTTTTCGATGACGAATATCGTTATTCCGAGCACCGTATGATAAAATATGAATACGACTTAATCATAGCCAAATACGGTGTGATGGAGATGATGAAATAAGGTTCCTTTCCTACACTGTGTACAATAGCGGATGAAACGACATCCAAGAGCGGACACGTGCTGTGCACGTGTTATTTGTATATTAATGGTTTGGTAAGCCTATACATGTTCTTGGATAAAGTTATTTACAGTCTATTAAAACAAAAGAGAAGGGGCAAGAAATCCAGATGATCCGATAATTCAGGTTCCGAAGACCGAATGCTAGCGTCGATTCACGCTTTGATGTCTTAACGTTTAAGACCAGTATTGGAACCATATGATCTAGCGCTGTTATGTTCACAGTTATAGGATGTATTCTCTTCGAACAAGGCAGGCGTAGAACTGTTCGAATTCAAAGGAAAGTTAGATAAGGTCTGGTTAGATAAGGACTTCTTGATTAGATATGTCACAGCATTTTTATAATCGTGAAAATTCGGAGCGCCTGTATCTTAACGCTAGAACTACCGAGCAATAAACGCGACTGGCGTATACTGCCTTATACTAACAATAAGACTGCATTTATTCAGATTTCGTACAATTTTTATTGAAATATGTCTTTCGATAGAGACGCATACTAAAAAGTTATTCCTGAAAACATATTTATAATATCAATATTTGTAAAAGAAAAAATTAGAAACCGGTCATTTTGACTGGTCCGGTAGTTCTAGTGTTAATAACAAGCCACCTTTGATGAAGTGGCCTCGCGATGGTGGAATTCTGATTTGAACTGATATCAAAATCATACATCTTGACAAAATTGTCAGGCAAATGTATGCCGTCGAAGCGTGTGTTAGTCTGCTTTCCAAGAGAAAATACGATTCCGTGTTTCAAGACTCTGATGGCGGTTCTTCTGATTGAAGAGCTTGCTGAAGGACAAGCGGGAAGTGATATAGAATCACACCTTATTAATATTAACGATATCGATAACCGTAAAATTACAAGAAGTTAAATTTCCGTGAGTCCGCATTATTTCATTCCTCTATCATTTTATTTGCACCTCGCTCAGCAAAGCTTCTGCGTTTAGAATCATTCTATGCGCGAAGTCTAAAATGATATTTTAGATTTACCGTGTTGCCGAATTCAGCACTCAAAAATTAAATAAACACTCCAAAGCATAAGACAGAGAGTTGCCCTGTTTTGCAATTGCAATTGTATTTGTATTTAAAAAATTAATTGCAAATTAGTGTACTGTAAGTTGTTTATCAACGAATGAATAAAATTATTGACAATTGCACGGCTGGCGGTTGGTCTTATCATGTTCAGAAATTTTTATTTTGTTAATCCTTTTTTTGGTGATTATGAATAACAGAAATTTATTTTATGTACCATTGTATATACTATAGAAAGCTCTGGATCTAAAAAAGCCCACCGATGTGCCATGCAACTGTTGAAGCATACCTAAACTTACATTTTCATAGTTAACGATATCTTATCATAACTGTTAACTTGAAACTTTTTCAGATCCCAATGTCTTCGATATTTTTATACAAAACCGTAATTTACACTTTACAATTTTGTCGGTTCTAGGCCCGCCCAAACGCATGGTTTTCATATATTAGGCATTTCATATTTTTAATTTGATGTCAATAAGTAATATCAATAAATTTTAAATCAATATAAAAAATATCCTAATTGTAATGCCTTTACAAAGGCTCGTTATAATTTTCAATGTATTATCTAGCCTGAACAGACACTGCGTTAAAGACGTGATAGACAATACAATAAAAAATAGATTTGACAAACAGAATATTCTTTTCTTTGCCTAGAATTATTGAAAATTCAATATTTTAAAACCAACCTTGGGTATCCATTCTATAGAGAAATGGTTGAAATATACAGTAATTTTGGAAATGTGTGGCTTAAGAAATGATAAGATAAAATTATTCCAAAATCATTATCATGCACATATTAGGATAAAATATACTTTCAATAATTTTCGAAATATTTGAAAATAAATACTGATTATTGCCACGTAGATATAAATTTCAAAAATCCATAAATAATTTGAAAAAATTTGATATGTGTTACATAGTCAAACACTTAACTGCTGTTCTATAATGACACTGCTGTGATTATGGAAGATAATTAAATTAAGTAAATTTCTTTACTTTGCGTACTATTTTGTTGAATTTAGAAATGTTGAATCTGCACATTGAGTAAGATAAATCTAAAGATACATTTTTAACTTCTACTACTACGAATAATTATGAAAAAATTTAGGGATTATAGTTTTGATACGATAACGTTATTGTAAAACTATTGATCGATATCTTTGACAACTACGATTCTCAACTAACAAACAAAAATAAGTCGTGGTTGATTCATACTAGTTTTATTTATTCCACTCGAGGAACTATTCCTTGATGTCTGGATTACGACTTCAAACAATGAGGAGACCACTCGCATTATAGTAATACAGTTCATAGTAAATAAAGTTCACAAAAACAGGAAAAAGTATATTTTCTTCACCTACAACTATTCACACTAAGTTAATTCAGAGTTAATTATCCGCTATCAACTGGATATCGTGGCAGGGTCAATGTCTAACCAATTGATTAATCATAAAGAATAACAAATTGAATAACACAGTATTATACAAACATAAATTTGAATTTGTTAATTTTTTTACAGTTGTCCACATGACGTTAATGAGAACTTTCTTTTAAAAAATCACTTTATCTTACTATACGTTGCTAATACTTGCCCTAGACTTAGACTGTTGCTTAGTCTCAATTTCATTGCACCAACGTAATCAATATTACATTATTAAATAACAAAGTTAGTTGCAATTGGTAAACAAGGCAAAACATACGTTTTGATAGGTTTATTTAGTTGTTTGTATGTGCTGAATTAAGCTTTGATACGCCTGCGATTTATTATATTATATTCTGTAGACTTGCTAGAAGAGATATAGTGAAATTCCGCTTACAATCATTGTTCGTTAGCTTCCAAATAGGCTACGTTTTAACTTATACGATTTTATATATAATAATCATAGGCAATTTCCGTGCAACAGATTTTCATTGGTGGAAACACAAAATTCAACTAAGTACATCAGAAGCATGCTTCGGTCTATACAACAAAATTCTTAACGATTTCTCATAGAAAAGTTAACGACCGTAAACAGTGAAGACACCACAGAGAGAAGTTTAAAATATACATTTGTAATTATCTACTTTAACAACGCAAACGCGTGTATAGTATACTGTAGTCAAAGAAAAAAAGTGTTACCACGCATCTTACGTTTCAACAATTACTAATAATTTTACACCTCTTTACAATTTGATTACTACATTTGAACTAAATTTTATTTAAAATAAATAATAAATGTTTGTGAAATTTCTTGTAAATATATTTCATATAAATATATTTCCGAATGCTGTATCATAAATACATGTGTCGTATCAAACTCGCTTGTCTGACTTTCATCAAAATCACAAATACCGCACTGTGCGGGGTTTGCCTGTACTTATTATACACAAAATGAGTATATTATATTCACATGCACCTTACTGTACTGTTTAAATAAGCCGTAAAGAGTTCATACCATATCTCTTCTAATTACTAAAAATATGCATACACATAATGCTCCGGATACACTTGATTACAACAAGAAGTATCGGAACACAGTGTACAGTGACTGCGTTAGATAGTGAAAGATCTTTAACATATTCTTTATTGTAAGACAAAATATACTCTAAATTTTTGTTGAACCAACGTCCCTCAGTAGGTACGTGCAAATGTAAATCGACCGCGCAAAAGCAAGCCGATTCGATCTGAAGCGTTAACAAAATAAAAGTTGTGACAAACTAACCTGAGGCGACAGAATATTCACACTGCGGCTAACGGTATCAATCACTTTTTTTCCGTATGAAGAATCGAACTGTCTGCATGCTATTTCATCAAATGTATCGAACATCGGAGAAGCAAGTACGCGACATGTTAAAACGAATTACGTTTCCAGCTGCAGTGTGAAGGGCCACCTTTCCGCAATCGCGTCTCTCCAAGAGAACACTGGTGCAGAGGCTGAGAAACAGCGAGTGGAAACGGTCTACTATGAAATAATATGGGACGAAGGTAGATTATTACAGTGTTCACTCTATGCACTTGGACTTACCAATCGAAAGATTCACAACATCTTTCAAGACTGACTCGATATATTTGTATCACAACAAGTAACGTAAAATTCTTAGCGTACGACTTTGCAACAATACACAACGTCGGCATCAGCAGCTCAAGAGTTTCGCTCAATACAGCCACCATCAACGAGACAATAGTCACAATTGTTGTATAAAACTACAACTTTCAATAGCAGGTACACAGATAATATTAATATTAATTAAAGATCGATAAAAGGGGTCGTAAACTCGATTCCCTATTGCACCTTCCGAGCGAACAACAAAATATCCGTTTCACCGGACAGTAAAACCTGATTGTATGTTGCTCGTCCAGCATATTTATCAAACTCCTCAGGGGCGTAAAAGAACTCGTTTAGCATTGCTATGTATGTTGTGCATGTAAAAAACCTAATTAATTATTTTATTTTCGTTTAGGATTGGCCAATCGAGGAAGGAGAGAACTTTTAGCCGACCGTTTCCACTGCACCTGGTAAACCCTCTCAGGCATTGACGTGATGTGTTTTGCAATGACATATAATTAAAAAAACAAAGATTTTGCTAACTTCGTGTAAACTTCGTGGGAGAAGATGCGTCAAGTGCAGCCGCGGCCGATCAACGAAGTGTGTCCACGCGAACTAACATGTTTTACGCGTGCTTCTTCCCTCTTCTCAGTCAGGTCCGGACCCTAATAAAATTTAGGGGCGGGCCCAAAGCACGAAGTGCAGTGGCGGGGTGGGCCCGTCCATTGGAGGTGATCATCTGAAGCGTGGGTGCATCATCGGAGCCAACATGGGCGCACCAGGGAAACCCATTGGGGTTGCGAATGCAGGGTGCATCGCGCCCGGTGGTAACGCTCCTATCATACCTGCAAACCACAATGCGTCATAAATAAATACACCCCTATGACATTGTTCCTCCCATTTCTCTCCATTGATTTCTTATTACTCTCTTTTTTTTTTAAATCTTTTCTGAACAATCTTTACATAGTCCTCATACAAATATATATATATATACTTATGCCACAAACAATGATAGTTAAAACATAAACAAATAAAACTCTCTGTGTACGCGTATT
The DNA here is from genome assembly GCA_913789915.3 of Sphecodes monilicornis. Lineage (NCBI taxonomy): Eukaryota > Metazoa > Arthropoda > Insecta > Hymenoptera > Halictidae > Sphecodes > Sphecodes monilicornis. The sequence continues at coordinate 480,321 of OU565286.1, read as the reverse complement.
TCGAATGCATACAATGCTCTTCTGTTTTATTCTCTCCCTCTTCTTGTTTCTCTTTTCGCGAGATTCGTGTAATCCCTTGACCCCCTTCCCATTTTCTTTTGGAGATCGCGCATTGTTCGGTAGACAAGTTGCGGAATTAATGAAAGAAACATTTCAATACATTCCGGAACTGACCCAGAGAGTCGTTTCATACACTTCTGAAACGGGAAGTTGCCTGACAGCCGACCGATGGAATTTTTACAAGTGAAATTTCAAGAAAGAAACAAGTGTTCTTTTTTCACAAGAAACCAAGGAATCAAGCTTCTCTATGCTATTCCGTTT